>JAPDOI010000148.1:0-1478906 GCA_029168955.1 Aplectana chamaeleonis | reverse complement strand
ACAGCAATAATATGCAGCCCATTTGGCCATTTTTGTGATGAAGCAGAGACTTGAGCTGAGCCATGCATTGCTCATCAGCAATAAGCTTCACGCAGCAGCATATCTGGAATTAATAAATTAAATCGGCACTGTGTTGGGAGAAACTGAATAACGAGGTTCTCTTCGATCTTTGGTCTATGCCACAGCAGAGACTTTTCCCAATACAGAAAAAAGAAGCCCATAGAGGATCTCCAGCTGGGTTCGCGACATCCGGAACAAAAAGCCCAAGACCAGGATTGAGCAGGGTTGTCACGCAGCACCGCTAAGGGTCGTGAAAATTTTGGAAAATTTTTAAGAAAACTGGCTTTGGGGGTGGCCCGTAAAATTTTAGGCGAAAAAAAAAAAATTTCCTCCCAACTTCCCTAAACGGGCTTAAATGTGGAAAGCAATTTTTCTAAAAAAAAAAAACTAAAGCAATTTTCTATCAGAGAAGGGCCGTTGAACTTTAAAAAAGAAGAAAATTTTGATCCAAAATGGGGAGGGTCGTAGCTCCGCCGAAAATTGGCGCAACGGCCTGCTTAACCCTGCCCAAGACCAGCACCGCGCGTGATAGTTGGCCGACCAGTTGTAGCCGGTTTTTGTCAATGAGTATAAAATAATAAAGAATGGGGTAAAAAATGGGGTGTGACCGACCTGGTCGATATCCATGAAAAAAAGGATATGGAAGGGAAGAGATGAAAATCCTTAATTGTGCCCGGCTGTAACCGCCGCGAGTGACAACGTCACCAGCGGAATTCCACTATTCGCAGAAGTTGGGAGATAGGCTGTTTTGTTCCCACACAATCGCCGCATTCAATGCGTGTCGAACGGTCTCAGTAAGGGAACGTGCTGCTAAGAGAACATGTCTTCCTATTGTGTTTCAAATTACAGTACGAGCCCCAACAAACAAGACCTTTAATGTGTGTACGATACATTCAACTCGATAGGCAACGATTTTCTAAATCGAGGCTCAACCGTTACCTGTTGTATGGACGGGATACATCAGTCAGTCACGGTATTTGTTCCTCAGTGCATAGCTGTGTCAAAACCGAGATCAGCCGTATTTTTCCGAGGAGCCATTTTCCAAAAATAGCATACGACGCACTCTTGAGGACGAGACTCAGATGTCGGCGAGAGTGGCCGGTTCAATTACCCACATTTGCGATATTTGGCCCAGCCAGCGGCAGGAGACCCTAGTCCAACCGTTGGTGGTCCCCAGATGATGCTCGCCGAGCAGGGCGCGTCGCATGTCAGTGGGTCGGCAGCGTCGGGGATCTGCATGCTGCTACGATGGCGCTGGACTACCTTGCAACACGTGCTCCCTACGATGAAATTTTGTGGCACTTGTTTGCCCTTACGATGAGAGCCTTTCAATGAGAAAGGTCAATCGAGCCACAACCGAGTTTTAAACCAGCAACTGCGACGAGAGCCTCCATGGTACGATCAAACGAGTCTGAATAAATCAGGCCCCGTCATAGTTGAATGACCAAACCGTACTCCCACGCGGTCGATATGCAAAAAAAGCTTAAGCAAAACGGGTAAAAAAAATGTCCTCTGGCGGACCGCCTGAGTAACCCGCAGTCCCTACTCAGCCTCTCATTTACCCTTTGCCGGCCTCACAGTTCACGTCAGAGGTCAAGCGGGGGGGTTGCAGATAATATCGCAATGGCAGGAATTGGAGGGGGTCACAAAATTTCGGATGAAAAATGCAATTTCTGGAGCTTGATTGGAAAATGGAATAATGAAAGCGAGAATCTTTATAATAACTGAATTTTATGTGGGTAGTTTCGGCTTTCATAAAACAGAAAAAGAGCTGCCGAGATGTCCGTACGTTCGTGCCGTGGCAGTCAATGGAGGAAAGAAGGATCGCCTCCGTACTGCAAACCGGCAATCATCCCTTCCACGAAGAGGGTTTTGTCATGGGAGGAGGTGCTGGCCGGCCGTGTCTCTCCTTCGGATTCTCCTGCTAAGGGCCGGCGTGGAAAGGAATCCTGGACCCGCTCAGAAAGAAGAAGAAAGAATAGTACCCATGTTGCCACATGCGACGGGGACGTCACTTGGAATGGGACCAGCGTCCAATGCTTTGGATGCAAGGTGGAGTGCACTTCTCTTGTTCGGGTCTCAGTTCTGTGAAGCTTATCCTGCTCTTCTTTTCGTTGTGTTATATGCTCTTCACACCTTCTAACTCTGATTCCTCCAACTCCAATGCGCCCCCTTTCCATTGTACGCATATCCAATCTCCAACGGCCTTCGTTACCCAGCTTTCAAAGCTCTCTCTCTTCGCACGTACTTGACATCCAGACGTTATCATGGTTCAAAGAAACCAAGCTCTCTCCATCCCCTATCCGTCCTCATCCTAATATCCCGGGCTATACTGCGCTTCCATGCTCCAAGGTCAGCTCTTGGCGGGAGAGTTTCAACCTTTGTTTTATCTTCTCTCCCCTCCCACCTCATACCCAACATCCCCCTGGATGGTACTCTCAAGTACCTTCTTCAATCCATCTCCCTCTCAACCCCTTTATTTCTCTCTTGCAACATATATATTCAAGCTACTACCTCATGCCCCTCTTCTTACAAATCCTATTCCACTTCTCAAGCAGCTTTCACGACTGCTCCCTATCATCTACGGTTGTTTTCGCGAGCTTGATTTCAACGCTCACACTTTTGCTCGTCTCTTGGCTCTGATGTTAGAGGAAATGACGTCTTCTCTTCTTCTTTGCAGCCACAAAGAGGGTTCTGTCATAGGTTCAGAAACGCTCAGCCACTAACGCACTGGGTTCGTCCACAGATCCATTGTCGTCCAATGCTGGTCAGTCTCTTGGAGACAATTGAACAGGTGCGCAGTAAGTATGCCCTTGACTACCGCAATCTGGGACACTCGTCAGGTTTTGCTGTTGTCAATCCTATGCAAAGTATGACATAAGCATGGAGAGTGTCCACACTGGCAGTAACGATGCTAAAAGAGTGCACCTGGCACGCCTGCCATTAGGATTCCATCTCTGTCTCGCATGAGCCTTTTTGGGAGATGCGACTCCCAGGATGGCGTTTATGGCAGCACTCTGCTCCAAGAATTAGCTGCTTCGGGCCATCTCTGCGCATCTACTTTCGACGGAGCATCAGCAAAAGGCTTTCTGATACATCTCTCTCTCACCGGGTTTAGTACTCTTCTGCGATGGATGATTCGGCTGCTTCACGATGTTAATGTACATTTTGTTGCGCCTGGAGTTGGCAGTGGTCTCTAACTGGCAATATGCGAGCTTCGGCGTGTAAGTGCTCTAATTGGGAAGCTTTTTAGAACAGCCTGTTGCAATTCGCAGAGCACAATTTTGGACGCGCTGCAAACTTGGACCAGATAAGTGTCCGACACGATGTGCTGCCAGACTGGCGCAGCATACTCTCAATACGGGTTGCACAATAGCCTTATACGTGGTCAGGATCGTTTCTTTGTGCATCCCCAGGACGTTCCACCGAAGGCACACGCAGGAGACGTTTTGAGTCTTGTTTTTCACTGTGGCTTGCTTCTGCTCCAGTGTTCTTATAAAACTTCAACGAAGAAGGATCCAACGCGAGGTCCAAGCAGCTTGGGAATCAAAGGTGGCCTGCAATTGAGATTTCGATCCCATTTCACCATAGGATGGGCACTGTGCTCTGCATTATCAGTGGAAAAAGACGGTGACGGACGATTTGGAGAGCAGAGACTGTGAGCATTTTGCGATCGAAGAAACATTTCAACTCGATCAAGTAGTCATTAAGAATCTTACTGGGTGGCTACCTGTAATGTCGCGATCTCGGCACAGAATAGTAATATCGTATCCGCGTATGCAACGACGCCAATATCTTGAGGGGGAACGGGCAGATCTTCTAGATATAAGCGCTGAAATTTGCGGGCGATAAAAACGCTCCTCCTTGAGGGACACCAGCGGCGATGGGGATGCTATTAGAAACATGTCCCTGGAGCTGCTTTGTTTGTTACCCGACGTCACTTTAGTGAAGGCAGTTATCCACCGCTTCTGCCATAAAGCGATGGTAGACTTCAACAGACTCTCTGATAGTAGCTGGGATGCTCACTAGACGCCTTGTGGTGTCAAATGCCTTTGTTAAGTCGAGGAGCCACACCTGTAGTACGTTGGGGTTTGGTGAAATGAAACCGTCCAGCTCATGGCTCCACCAATTTCCAACTAAGGCCGTAGTGGTGGAGTGTAATTTGCGGATGAACCATGCTGGTGCTGCTGTTGGCTGTTATGCTCGGCAAGCTCCTCCACAACCAGTGATTTTCAGCAATTTTGGCGATGGGTGAAACAGACGGATCAGCAACGATACCCTTTAGCCGTGGATGGTGACTTTCCGGCTTCGTGGCAGTGGAATAACACGAGCCACTTTCCAATTTTGGGGTAAAGTACATGTACGAAACAGTGATGTATTTTATGACGTCCCATGCAATGAAGGGCAGTAGTTCACTGGAGGCAGTCTCTTCAGGACTGCAGGGCTCCATAGCCGTCTGGCCCTAATGCGCTTCAAGTTGCTCATCTCGCTATTACCTTCTCGACGCTGTACAGGCGTGACTGCATCATCTACATCCATGAGAGGCAGCTTGCAGGGTTCCCGTACAGTTATTCTGTTTCTGCTTCTCTGTTTTGGTTCTGAGTGATGAAAAAATGCTTCCCAAAAGCATTTGCGGCCTCCTTCCTAGATCTGGGACTCCACGCTTCAAATTCAATCGATGGAGATTGTCGGCGGAGAGTGAACTTTCCGGAGATCCTTTTCCAAGGCCTTCCACGTTGCTGCTGCATCATTTCTGAAGTTCATCTTCTCAAGTGGAACTTTTTCCCAAGATTGCCTTTGCTTGTGTGCCTATCAAGGTCCAGTATCCTGATCTCATTTATCAGCTCATGGCAAACATGTCTGGGTCGATATGATCTGCACAGCTCTCTTTTTGCGTCCCTTGTCCTTATCTTCTGCAGTTGTTTCCCTGGTGACATTGGGAAAGAAGGTCTTAACGCGGCCTTCAGGGATCGCAAGCTTTGCAGCCTTCAAGATGGCATCCAGATGGGTGGCGCTCCTTCTGGTGTACATCATGCCATTCACACGGATAATCGGCCGCTTGGCGGAGCGCATTTACCTCCTGAACAGGCTCCAGATCTGCAAGGCTAAATTAAGATTAAGAACGATGACGAACACCTGTAAGGGCTTAAAGGGAGTTAGAGAAGATCAATATCGACAAAGACAGGGATGTGATCGCTGGAAAAGAGTTGTGGATCGACCAAGAGCAGGCATTAGAGAGATTGGAAGAGGACGAGGAGATGTCTGGGCTAGATGATCGAGCCGTTTGGCAGGGAGACGAGTGGGCTGGCCATCGTTTGAGATAACCAGATCGCACTCCTCCGCCCATTCTTCGACGTCACTTCCTCTAGCATCAGGAATCAAGCGACGAGCAGAACGACTGTTGAGCATTGAAGTCACCCGCAAAGAACAATTGTAGGGAGATAGAGAGTCAGTCATACAGCTGCTTGAGAATGGGGATAGGATTGTATGTTGAGGGACAAGAAGGAAGGGAAGGAGGGATATATATATTAAAAAGAAAGTGGTGTTTTAAGAGAGGTAGATGGATGGGGATGTGCTCGAGAGTGCCATCCACTGGAGTGTTTGGAATAATGTGATAGGCGAAGAAGAGGACCACAGGACAAAAGTAGAGGCTCACCTCTTGAGATGACCTAGGAGTATGATATGCAGTATAGCCAGGGATGTTTGGATGTCTAAGAGGTAGCAGAGGAGAGAGTTTGGTCTCCTGGACCAGTGATAACATCCGGGTGATGAGTACGGGCAAAGAGAGATAATTCAGAAAGCTTGGATCCGAAGGCCGTTTTTAGATTGATGTGTTGACAATAGATGAGGGGGCGGTTTGGTAGATGAAGGAATTTGAGTTACTGGAGGCGGAGCACACAATACAACGAAAAGGAGAGAGATCGTTGGTGCCTCACAGAACTGAGACCCGAACAAGAGAAGTGCACCCACCTTTCGCATCCGAAACACTGGACGCTGGTTCCAGTTCAATTGACATTTCTTTCGCATGTCGCACACGGGTACTTCTTCTTCGCGGGATCCTGGAGTTCCTTTCTGACGCCGGCCATTTTGTAGAAGAATCCTCAGGAGAGCTGCAGCCCAGCCAGCACCTCTCCCATGACAAAAACCCTCTTCGCTTGGAGAGGGATTGACGTCGGTTTGCACGGAGGTGATCTTCATTTCCTATCCACACACTGCCACGGCACTGGGAACGTACGACATCTCGGCAGGAAATGACGTCGAAGATTGGGCAGAAGAATGCGACCAGGGTCATCTTAAACGATGATCAGCCCACTCGTCTCCCTACCAACGGCCGAGTCCTCCAGCCCAGACATTTCATCTAGTCTCGTCTAATCTCTCTAACTCTTGCTCATGGTCCACACTCAGCTACTCTGTCAAGTGACCATGCCCCACGTCTTTACCTCCACATCGATCTCTCCCAACTCTCTCGGTAACTCCCTATTCTACAGTGTTCGTCAACATTCTTATCTTAATTTGCAGGCCGAGCAGACTGGCGCCTGTTCAGTGAGAGTTGCACTTCACTTAGTGGCCGATTACCAGTGGAATGGCGACGATGCACCAAAAAGAGAATGCCATTTATCCTGACGCGATCCGCAGAGCCATGAAAGCGGCTATTACCTGTCGGCCACGTTAAGACGCCAGGAGAGCGGTCGACCATCTGAACCCCGTCGTTTGCAAGACTTGACGATAGAGATCAAAAAGGATCTAGACAGGCACCAAGAAAGAAGAGTGGAGAAAAGTTCACTGGACAGTTGGATTTCAAGACCGGACTTGTGCAGCTTCCTGGAAAAGTTTTAAGGGAGCTCTCGGGTAGGAGCTTGCCTGCCACACGTCTCCCACAATAGGAATTTGACAGTGGCGTATTCCAAAATCAGGAAAGGAAGCCGCATATGCCGCTCGGTGAGAAGTTTTTTCATCACCAGTGCAAAGCGTGGTCCGCAGAACAAGAGTGACTGTGCGAAAGCTGTGCCGCCTCCCGCTTGTAGGCACGGCCGAAGCGTTCACTACGACTGCAAGTTGAGAAGGTTACCTAAAGGATATGCGGAACTCCAAAGCGGTTGGTCCTGACGGAATATGCCCTGCGGTCTTGAAGAAGCTCTTCTTCTTCTTCTTTGCAGCCACTGAGCGGGGTTTCGTCACAAGTTGAGAAACTGGGCGACCAGCACTGGATTCGTCCACAAGTCTATTGTAGTGAGCGATTGTTGGCTTCTTCGGACAATCAAATAGAGTGTTTAGTGTCGTGGCCTTGGTTTCACAGTCGGGCACACGTCCCGGGCTGGCTAATGTGTCGACCCTGTGCAGGTAAGACATAAGCAATGGAGAATGTCACGCAGCGCCAACGAAGCGAGGATACACCTGGCGCGCCAACCGAGCTTGGACTCGGTGTTATCACATACCCTGGGCGGCACATCACCGAGAATAGGGTTGACGGCCGCCTGGCGAGATGATCCTTCTACAAACCGGGTTCGGTGCTCAACGCGCGTATGAGACGAAAGCCGTTCTTGATTCGAGTCGGTCACCATCTCTGTACATTCACTTTGTTGGGAGCATCGGCAAACGGCACTAAGTCGATCTCTCCTCTCACGGGATTCAATAGTCTTCTCGACAGATGATTAGGTTGCTTATGGGACATTAATAAACATCTGCTGAGCCTGAGCTGACAATGCTCTTTCACTGGCAAGATACGGGCCTCGACGTGAGAGGTGCTCAATCAGGTGAGCTTTTGCACATCCAGTGGCTATTCGAAGTGCAGTTGTTCAGAATTCGCTGCATCTTAGTCCAGGAACTGTCCGACACGATGTGCTGCCAGACTTAGGTTGCACCACATACTCCAAAGCAGGCTGCGGGGAATAGCTCGATATGTCGTCAAGATTGCCTCTGCTGCCACCCCAGGACGTTCCTACCAAGAGCTCTCAACACATTAAAGCTTTTGCCTTGATAATTGCCTGCTTCTGTTCAGCATTTTTGTGGAGCTTCAGCGATGGGTCCAAAACGAGGCCCAGCAGTTTAGGAAATTGCGCTGTAGGCAAGAGAGTCACCATCCCCACTCTGACAAACAGGTTGGGCGCTGTCGTCCTTTGGGTCCCCCAAGATGAATGGAACACCGGAAACAGAAGACTTCGCGCGCGGGAAACTGTGAGCATCATGCTTATCGAGAAAGTTTTTAAGCTCGACGAGATAAGTCGCTGATCTTGTTTGCGGCTACCTGTATGTCACGATTACGGCAGCATGAGTGGTGATATCGTCGGCATACACAACTTAATTTTTATATCTTCAGGAGGCTCAGGTAGGTCTTCCAATATACAGGCTGAAGAAGGGCAGGTGACAAAACTCTCCACCGTGCGGCACACCGGCTGCTACAGTGTATACTATCGGAGACGTGATTCTGGAATAGCACTTTGGCCCGACGACCTTTCGTAAACGCTGCGATCCAACGCTTTGAAGAAGTTACCAACCGAAATCCCTCCGCTTCTCTATGACTTGATAAAACACCTCGTTCAGGTCAGTGCACTTTTATCCGCTGCAGAATTAGAGAAAAATACAGCTAATGTCGTGCCGCTGCCCAAGCCTGTGCAAGCCCCAAGCTTCAGTTAAGGGATATCGCCCCATTAGTTTGCTGTCCTCATTTTGCTGAAGTAGCCGAAAAACTGATCGTAAAGGACCTTGCAGAGCATAATGACAAATCCAGGTGTTTCAGCACACGGATACAGAAAGCTGCATTCTCACCACGACAGCTCTGCTGGAAATTACAAGCTTTGCCATCAATGGGTTCAATGCCGAGAAGCCACAGCAGGGAACTATGGTTGTTGCCTTAGATCTCCGCCAAAGGCATTTAGACACAATAAAGCCACATGGAGTTCCTGTCAAGCAACTTACTGGAATCGTCAATACCGCCGTGGCAGAAACGCTGGATCATCCGGCACTCGTCAGCGGGCTAGACGAGCCAGAGTTATGTTCCAGAACCATGTCTCCAATAAGGTATTCCTCCTTTAGCAGCTGGAGTACTGCCGCAGGGCGGTGTCCTATCGCCAGCCCTCTTCAGTCTAATCCTCGGAGGTTAATGCACTGAGCCGTAAGCAGGGATATCAAGGTTGTCGTCGTATGCAGATGACAATTACTATCATGTCGTTTAGATCGAAACATACAGGTGGCCGTCAATAAGATCAATGAGTACCTGATTTGCACTAAAAATCTTTTTCGACGAGAAGATGCTAAAGATCTCTCTGCATTCAGAAGTCCATTCAGTATCCGTTCTCACAACGGATTCTTCCGAGCACGGCGCCTCGGCATCCGGATGTAAAGTGGGATGGGGAGACCGTCTACCTTAACTGCGCGATTTCCAAAACTGCTCGGTCTTGTGCTCGATCCGTCGCTCCAAGTTTCATAAAAATACCGAGCAGAAAGCAGGCTGTCGTCAAAAAGCCAAGCTCAATCAGATGGTACTCAGGGCCCTGGGCAGGTACCTCATGGGGAAGCAGCAGGAAACTATACTCTACTACACGTATAAAGAGGCGATCCACTCCAGCCCGCACTGAAGTACGCCGCACCGGTTTGGCAGCAATATAGTCTCAGATTCCTGCTTGGACGAAGATGCAACGAGTACCAGAATGCCGCTCTTCGCATCGCCACCGGTTGTGCCAGGTGGAGTTCCCCCAGTCGAGCACCCGCACGTGCCCGAAACACGTTTTACTACCAGTGAAGGAGCACTGTCAGCTGCAAGCTCAAACAATTCCGTATCAACATTATAAAGCAGCCAACCGTCATCCGTCGTGGAGAGTGCTACAAACCCCGTTAGAGAGAGAAGTATAAGAAAGCCATTCGCCAGATGCTCCAAAACAAAGTCAACTTGCAAGATGGCACGACTCACGGAGCAAGAACGGCTCCTGTCTTTTGCGCTGAGGAGCACACACAGGAGTTCGTACGGTGTCATCTTGAAGGGTGCAGGCGTGAGATCCCGTGAGAGAGAGGGACGCATATCAGAGGGCCGTTTGCGGATGCTCCCGAGAAAGATTAATATATGTTAAAAGATGGACGGACTCCCAACTGGATCGTCTGCGTCTTTTACGTGCTGGAGGACACAAGTTCGTCAGGGATCACTCTGGAGTTAGGATGACCGCTTCAATCCCCATATTGGGGTAAGTCGCACCACCCATAGTCAGCGACACCGAGATGGAACTCGGTAGGCGGGCTAGAAGTACACTTTGCCTCGTTACGCTGCGGTCCTTCCCCTATGCCACGATGTCATTCTTGCATAAGATCTGATCTGTCAGTAAAGCCGGACGAGTTCCCGGACTGTGGTAGCCGTGGCCAGAAAGCACAAACTGAACACACTATTCAGGAATGCCCAAAGAGGCCTACCACTCTTACAACAATGGATTTGTGGACGAATCCGGTTTCAGTCAGCCTGTCTGGTTTCTTGAACCTTTGACAAAAACCTTCCTGCGTGGCTGCAAGAAGAAGAAGAAGAAAAAGGCGGCGGTGGAATCCTACAGTGTGTTCCAGAAAAGTATAAAGGGACATCCCCTGAGAAATCAAGGTATTCAAAATCATAGGTATATTTATTATCAATACTGTTTCATGCGAAAGCGAGATTCAACAAAGGTGAAAAACCTCTATTTGTTCATTTCTATAACAGCAGAGCAGTTTTACAGGAATTTATTTCCAGAATTTCAGATTTTTTCGCCGTTCAGAGCGAAGTATAGGGACACAACTTACAAAAACAAAAATTGCTATGGAAGAGAAAGAAAGAGAATTAAACACACCACTAAAATGAAACAGCTGCACCACCATTAGCAATGATCTCAAAAATTCTCTTTTGGCATGGAACTGATCGAAAATTGGCGATGACGTTTTCATCCAGATTCGCCCACGCCTCTTCGAGGATAGCTTGACCTTCCAGCTCACCTACCGTTCTGTACTGCTTATTGGCTTGTAACAAACCTGGCGCACAAGTAGCCTTGCTGCCCAGGATATTACTCTCTATCGGGTTACAATCTGGACTACACGCTTGGGCCGTTCAACAAACAGATTCGATACGATCGTAGAAACCAGGTTCTTGTAGACCTGGACACATGTGTACCGCCGGCGTTGGTTCTTGCTGGGAAAGTGAAACGCTGACGTCGTGTTCCGGTCAAAAATGGCAGTAGATGTGTGCGAAGAAGTTTCTTGAAATATTCCACTCCTGAACTCATGCGACAAAGAAGTGAAGGCCGATTCCAAAACACCTTCGCTACTGAATGCCTCCCTGCAACACATCTGCGAGCCACCACCGAAATTCCGTCCGCTGAGAATCAATTCGATCCTTGCAAATCTCGCCAGTATACATTGGATCGATCCGAACTCACTCATTTTCGGATCCATCCGAATGAACCGGAAATTTTTCATGACTCAAAATCCGACTCACCGAGAAAAACTTAAGAAATCCGGAATGATCCAGAATCCGAATCACTGAAAAAAAAAAACGTCAAAATCCGATTCACCGAAAAAAACGTCAAAAATCCAAGAGTGATCCAAATCCGATTCACCAAAAAACCCCAAAACCGTGGTTTGATTCAAAATCTGGATGCCTGAAATGTGCTGTGAGTCGGATAATGATTCGGATACCGAATATCCGAAATATGATGACATTCGCATCGGATAATGAGTCGGATATCGATGGTAGAATTCGGCTGATATGCTGTTGCCCAAAAGTGTATCTGATGCTCAGCCGACTCGATATTTCGCCCTTACTGTAATATGCGTGAGTTTGCTCTACTGTAGCCCTTTAAGTTTGTTGACAGACCACTCCCCTGTTTGACCACTTCAAATCGCGCATCGCTCAAATCACCTGCCCGTTGCCCCCTGTTGTCCTTGCTGCCGGGCTGTTGACATCTCGATGTTGTCAAGCGAGCTGTTTACCTTGTTTTCGGGCTGGTGACATTTCGCATTTGCATCGCGTTTAGCAGTCTTATTTAGCAGCAGTTCCCATCCTGCAGGACTTGTTTACATCCGGGGGCTACTTTACACCGGTACGACACGCATCGCGATCGCCTGTGCGCGTCGCGGTCGGCACACCGGCACGCGTCGCGGCTTCAACACTGACACGCGTCTCGCGGCATGGGGTCGCCCAGCCTCCACCACAGCCTCCACCGGATGGGCAGGGCATCAGCATGCAGGGCGGGGCCTATGCACCCCCAAACCTGGAGTAATTGAACCGGCTGCCCTGCCGTATACTTTCCTTTTATCTGGAGCGCAAATCGCTGGCTGTACAACAGCTCGACCAGACCAGGGAACTAGCGGCACCTGGCCCTCACCAAATATCGACGCTTTGGCCCGGCGGTGAAACGCATAGTGGAGGCGGATCAACCTGTTGTCGACGCTTTGGTTTGCATGTTTGTACGAGCCACTACGCAGACATACGACTGGCGCACAGTGTGAAATTTCCGGCGTATTTCTACGCATCGTCAGCGTAGATTTTGCATATAAGGCGCATTGTTCCTCTCTCGTTTGATTTGTTCTTCTGCCTTGAGTATGGCGCATTGATGGTACAGTTGTCTCCTAAAAACTATGTGTATTGATCGAACGGGCGAAGGGTTCAGACAGGAATTCTGGGTTGTTTTACAAAATTGATGAACACATTTTCAAATATGCAGAATTGGTTTGCAAATTATTTCGATATAAAGATGATTCATCAATGAATTTTCTTTCCTTGGTACGGTGAAAAACCTTTTTTCTGAAAAATCAGAGTGCATTATACACCACTTGTATCCGACCGGATATCCGACTCGAGATCATTCGGATTCCGACTCACCAAAAAAGGTCAAAATCGAATGATCCAGATTCCGAATCACCGAAGCAAACGTAGTTTTCGGATTGATCCGAGATCCGAATATCCGTTTAGCCTCTCTGATATCCGAATGACTCCGGATTGTCCGATGTTGTTATTTTGACTCTATCCATTGGAGTCGGATATTCAAGACCTTTGATTTTGCAGGTTATCTGAAAAATCAGTATCCGAAATTTTTGGTTCGGATCAATCGCATACTCATAGTGAGATCGAACTGGCAAACCATCCGGTCCGTCAAGATTAAATTCTGTTCTCGTCGGAAAAGAAGACCTAAAAATTTTTTTGCGTCATTTCTCCAGATTTTTCCGGATTTTTATGAGACTGGCTTACCTTGCTTGCCCAATCAGTTTGCCATGTTCCTCTTTTGCAAATTCAAGTCAGAGCCTCTTTAAGGTTTTTGCGAAAGATAACGATGGGGCCTTCTTCATCACTTGTCGGACAATTTTTTTATCGCCATTTATGGTGTTCCCAGACTGTCGTTTTCGAAACACTGAGCGATAATTCAGCAGACTCAATCTGCGTTTCAGCGACAGTGCTGCTGTTGGAACGAAGCCGAATAATTCCTCCAGCGAGTCTTGATTGCTGATCTTCTTCGGCCGTCCAGTGCGTTTTGCAGTACCGTAGAAATCTGGATCTCACGCCAGAAACTGGTTGAAACAGTTGACAGATGCTTCCGAGCTGGGTAAGCGATATCTGAGCGTTGAAGCTCAACCCGGCAACGCTGAGCGCACGAATTTGAGCTTGTTCAGCAGCAGTTAGAGCAGTACCACGAGCCATTTACGGATAAATATATCCACCATGTACTCTTCTTGAGTTTATCTTTAGCTTGAACTTGCAACGGGAAATTTTGTTTGGATTAAAAATTCTGAATTTTCGAGGGTGTCCCTACATTTTCTGAACGGCAGAAAAATTCTAAAAGTTGAGATAAAACCCCTTACAAAATTTCTTACAATTGTTATATAAATAATCAAACACAGGTTTTCCAAAATGCCAGAATTCATTGATAGAACACTAGCATTGATCACCAAACACAAAGTTTTATTGAAACCTCAGATTTTCGGGGGTACAGTCCCTTCTCTACACTTTCTGAGTTGCGCACCGTATGCACTAGGAGATAAAGTATCGCCCCCCCAATCTGCAAATCCGAGACTCAACTCTCGGAAGAAGGGCGAGATGCAACACTCGCATCGCTGCACTGCGGTCACTCGGCAATGCTCATGTCCTATGTCATGCAAGATTGACAGCAGCAAATCTGATATGTTTGTACGGACTGCAGTGCACTAATCGACGCATGATACAAATGCACATCTATTTAACTGTCCGGTCAGACCTACCCCGCTGACCACAATGGATCTATGGACGAATCCACTACTGGTCGCCCAGTTTCTCCGCCTATGACAAAACCCTCGATGTGGCTGCAAAGAAGAAGAAAAACGAAAATTTGGTGAAGAGATCCCAAAAATTCTCGATATTTTTGGTCAATAAAGAGAAGGATCGTAGCATTGCTCAGGTTTTATACGCTTGAGGGCGAGTACTGTACATGTTTTCGGCGTCTGACAGTTTTAGTAATCAAAAATAAACTGCCCAGAAATCGCGCCTCGGTGGGTGGGGATCAGGGGTGTGCGGAATTTTCTGTAAAAATAGGAAAAATTTGGCGGAAAACAGAAAAAACCATCAATCGCAACTTGTTGCGAATTAACCCCATAGACAAGGAGTCGGACTCATGGAAGGTAAACCCATAGGTTTAAAAAACCTCACCCGCATTCTATCCAGTACCTTTAGTTAACTCGTCTATCTCGTAATGGTGGTTACCCGAGCTGGGGTAGTGCAGTGGCGGGATGCGCTGCTGTTAGCTCTACGCGGCCGGGTTCGATCCTCGTCCAGGGTCAACCAGACCTACTATCCCTAAGGAGTCTTAAAATTGGTACTAGATTCTTATAAGTAAATGAAGGGTCGGACTGGAATGTCGGCTGACCCTCCCATGCGGGGTTGAGCAGCGTTGTGACCGACCACAACGGGGGGTCGTAAAAATTTTAATACACGACCCTTTCGCGTCCACACGTTAGTCGCGACCGAACTGGACCCCAAAAAGTATTACTACAACTTTTGCTTGTCTTTGAAATTTGACACTAAATTTAGCTTACAAAATTGGTCCCAGGGCCCCCCCGGAGGGGAGCCGTAAAATTTTGGGATTTTTTTGGAAAAAAATCAATTTTGGGGTGGGGGTCGTAGCCGCCACAAAAATCGCCACAACGGCCTGTTCAACTCTGCTCCCATGTCACTATATAGGTCTGAAAGGGAGTTAAGAAGAAGATTTTGCACTCATAGTCTGCCCCTCCCGGATGTCTACATTCCTTCATCCGGTCAACTGTTGGCTTTCGGATATTGTGCGAAAGAACCATTTATCACGGAGAAATGTGTAAAAAGATTAATGCTGCAAATGATTTCAAATATTGCACGCTGAACACCATTTTATAAAAAATGTCTGTTTCCTGCCCATTTTCGGAGATTTTTTTTTCGTTTTGTGTCAAACTGAGTCAGGGTACGGCACGAGGTGTGGACAGGGCCATATTACTCAGACCCCCCCATCCGAGAGCAAATTTTCGGCCATTTTTAAGACCCCCCGAAACCTTTACTTGGCCAAACTTACGGTGGTTTCTCAAAACTCCCTTCCAGGAAAGTTATTTTGTCGGTTCTTATTCTGAAATTTGAAGGAGAGGAACAACTTACGTCAAAAAATGTAACAATTGCAGTCCACCAGTGCCGCGGCAGAGCTCACCCCCTCCACCACTGCGCAACTCAGACCCACTTCCCCCCTTCCACCACTACGCTACTCAGACTCTTTCACCACTGCGCAACTCAGACCCCCCCTGTGGATATCCATACCTCGTGCCGTACCCTGAACTGTTTTCTGTTTCGAAAAAATAAATTTCCGCACATCTTTGGTGACGATCGAAAAAAATTTGGATTTTGAAAAAAAAAAGATTCTGATGATGGAGGGGGTGGGGAGCGGTCGCTCAGATTTCGAAAAATTACGCAACGTGCCGCTTGACCCTGGTTCAAGCCGTACCCTGTTAGCATTTGATCTTGTGCAAACATCGCGCGAAAAAAAAAGACTTTCCATAAACATAGCCAATGGGTGGATGCTTCCACACATCGTGGTCATTACCAAGAACACTTGATTTCTCCTACCTTCTCTTCGATGCGAATTTTACGGACAAGTTGCAATTTGCAGCCATCCCACCGCAGCATGGCCACGCAGTGAGGATGATTGTCGAGGACTGAGCTGTTCAGTCCTACCACCACGCAAATTTCATCATCTGAAAATTATTCTGCATGTTTCAGAACAAATGGTGAAAGCTATTCAGTGTTAGGCCGGAACCATACTATCGTCGTGGCGATGGGTGAGAAAAAGCGATGTCGATCAATCGTCGCGATATTGCCCACTGGAGAGAATCGATTGCTCGGCAGAACGGCGGTTTCAGGAGTGAAATGGGATAAGATAATCATCCACCACTCGACCAAAATTGTGAGGAATTATGAATATCGCGGCGATTTTATCGCCTCGTTGCCCAATGGATAGCGAATTCGATGTCATCGCGGCGATGGGCAAATTTGCTCTCGAAAATGTGGTTGCAAGCGGAGGTGTCAACCGTTTTCGGATGAATATCTCATACCCTGCCACTCCACGAACCGCCGTTCTGCTCATCAGAACAAGAGATTCTCTCCAATGCGCGAAAACGCGGCGATTGATCTACCCCGCTTCTTCTCACGCATCGTCGCGACGGTAGTATGACCCCGGCCTTACCAAAGTTTCGGAAATATTCGACGTCCGTCACTGTCAATTCCTCATTGAACTGGTAGCTCGCCTCCCAACCAGTCTCCAACACTCGACATATGGCCAGGTAATTTGCATTATAAAGTGCAATTAAATTCGTGAATTCACCTGAAATTGTAACCCTAACATTGGGAGAAATGACTGGAACACATATGAAACAACAACTCAGAACCATACCTGAACAGTTTATCAAATACTTTACTTCACAGTCAGTGCCCTTCGAGGAATAAATATGTCTCGAGTAATCCAGCTCAAAGCCGCTATCACTTGGCAGAAATTTTTGCCGCAACGGATCAGGGATCGGAACCCTTTCCGGCGCCATTTTCACTTCTGAACAAAAAAAAGTGAATGGAATTCAGCACATTATATCCACTATGATAGCGGCCTATCACCTGCATGAAAAAATCTCCTGATAAGTCTGGCATAGTTCGTCGGAACCAGGGTTGGGCAGGCGTTGCGCCGATTTTCGGCGGAACTACGACCCCCTCGCCCTTGATCAGATTTTTGAAAAATTTCCAAATTTTTTACGATCCCCTCCCGAGATAAAAAAAAATTCTCAAGTTTATGAAAGCGAAAAAGGTGGGAAATGCTCAAATTTGTGGTAAAATTTGGTCAAACCTAATAAGCCCCTTCCCGATTTATTTTTTTTTGAAAATTTTCGAATTATTTTACGACCCCCCATTGCGCAGAGTCGCGACCAGGGATGAGCGGAATTCCGATTTCCGATGGTTTTTGGCCTTCCGATTTCCGAAAAAAAGCCTGAAAATGCGGAAGAAATCGGAAATATTCACGAGATAAAAAATTTTTACGCTCTCCCTGGCCAAATTCCCAGAGGGTTATTTTGGGCGCTGAATTTGGATTCGAGGTCCGTTTTCACTTTTCACAAAGCCAGAGTTAATTGTGTTTGCATGAAAACTTTCAGTAAAGAAGGATAAGTTCAAGTTCTTTGGTACACGCAGTCACCAGGGGGAGCGTTAAGAATTTCACTGAATGTATTTCCGATTTCCGCATTCCGATTTCCGATGGTTTTTGGCTTTCCGATTTCCGAAATTGAGAAGGTCCTTCCGATTTCCGAAGTTCAGAAAAAAATTTCCGCTCATCCCTGGTCACGACGCTGCTCAACACTGGTCGGAACTCAACCGTTCACCGATTTTCACCGTCCACAAATATCGCCAGGGTTTGTGTCAACTTTCAGAGAGAACTCATGGTTTCTGTACCAAAACCCCAAGGTTTCCGAATTTTCTCGAAATATGGAGACTTGGGGGGCTTATGGAGTGTGTTTTCAGCCCAAAACCATTTTCGGCTTTTAGAGCTTAGAAAACCGCGGCGCGGACGAGTTTCGACGCAATAGGCTAGTGCCGAGAAAGTAAGGAGGGAATGGGGGGGGGAAGGAGGAGGAATATTCAACAAGTGGTAACACCAGACCATTTTTGACCAAAATTCGTCCAGAACCTTTATACGATTATGATATTTACTTTAAGCTTAACAGAGGTCCACGCCAGGTATACGGTAGTTTGCTCAATGCATCCGATTCGCCTAGATAGGTTGTTAGAGTGCTGTTCACGAGTCCCAGGCCCGTTTTCCGAAATAACAGATTTGCGGTCGCCGAATGACAATAGACCATCCGTGACCTAAGGTAACCCTACGGAATGAAAAAAAAACCGAATTTGTAATCAGCGCCATAAGAAACCTCTCTCGGCAAAGTTTAAGCAAACCGTAACACATCGACCTACTATCGAAAATAACTTATGTACTTACGGTGCAAATCTAAGGGGGGGGGGACACCCAATTTTCATTCATGCGAATTAAGATTTCTTCCGATATCAGATAGCTAATAACGTAATCAGTCATTGTGATGGTCATTGTTTTCTAACCAGTTCAATAGAGATACTTCAATTTCCGATATAGTTCTCCTTGGAGAGTTAGGGCCCACTTTTTCCGCTCCGTCATGGCGTCGCCGCTGGGATATTCAGTCTCCGCAAGCGCGTAACGCGCGTAGAAAGTACTCATACTCTAACGTGCGTGCCGAACTTGCGTTGAGGAGTATGAGTAGCGTCTAACCACAGCTGAGCACCTAGACAGTGATTATTTTTGTGATACGCATTTTTTTGTCGTCCCGGCATAATTAGTGCAGAACAACATGATTTTCTATAGGACGATGGATCCGAGATGCTCAACCTACGTGTAGTGGATCCGTGGAGTCGACTACCAAGATCAAAAAGACTCATCAAACGAGCATCAACAGCTCCACGAGGAGTTTTTTCTCTATGAGAGTGTAAATGGCTGGCTGCTGCACTCCTTCGCATTCTACTACTACGAGCTGGCATTGAGAGGAGCCCAGGGCCACGCAGCAAGACTCCGCGATATCCCTGCCGTCACTGTGGATTACCGGCTCAACATGCAAGCGTACAGTGCGGTGGTTGCCTAGGCTGGGTACACCTCAAATGTTCGGGGCTAACCAGCTATAATGACTACACTGACAGGGATGAGCATGGTTGCGACTCGGCACAACGGGGGGTTGTAAAAATTTTGGAAAATTTTCGGAGAAAAAATGAAAATTTGGGGTGAAGTAGCGACATTTCTTGACCAAAGTACCAATTTTCAGTCAAAACTTATATTCAAGTGTTATTAGGTGTGCTGAATACAAATTTGATGCCTATTTGTCGAGGGGGGAGGGGGATCGTAAAATTTTCCAAAATTTCGGTCAACAGGGGAGGGGGTTGTAGCTCAGCCTAAAATTGGGGCAACGGCCTGCTCAACAGTATACACTGATGCTTATTGTTGTATATCTTTCTCTAATTCCCCCCCTTCTCGAGTGTCCAGTCTATTACTAGTGGTCCTTCCGGGCGGTGTACTTTACCCTCTTTTGTATACCATCTATACTTTTGAACATAGTTCACTTATTTCTAGCATCGATGTAGAATTCAAGATTTTTGCTGATGATGTAAAAATATAAGATGATCAAGTCGGTGGATGACTCCGTCGTTTTCAAAACACCACAAATGCTTTAGTTAAATTGTCGGAGGACAAGTAGCTTCACCTGTCCGTAGAGAAAACAGAAGTGTTTAGCATACCTTCATCTTGCTAGGGCTGTTTACTATGAATAGTTATGTCCGTGGCTTGTTTTCTCAGGAAAAAAGCCACGGACCTAACCATACATGGTACCGCTTTCGAATACGTGAAGAAGATTGTAGATCTAGGCTTCCTAATTGTGAAGGTTAAATGCTGATGAAGATGTTCAAAAAATTGCAAATAAAGCTACTGATAAAGTTTATTATATATATATATATATATATATATATATATATATATATATATATATATATATATATATATATATATATATATATATATATATATATATTATATATGTATAATTATATATATATATATATATATATATATATATATATATATATATATATATATATATATATATATATATATATATATATATATATATATAAATGTCTCAAAACTATTTATAATATATCTAAATGTCTCAAAACTAAAAATTACTGCTCTCGCTCACGCTTTCAAGACTCATATTCGCGCGACTCTGGAATAGGGCACCTCCACATATAGTTAGGTCCGTGGCCTGTGTCCTCAAGAAAAAAACGTCTAAATTCAAACCGCGACTGGCGCGGTGGCTTAATTTTCAGAGATTGAGATTCAAACCGCCACGCCAGCCGCGATTTGCATTTACACATTTTTTCTTGAGGAAACAGGCCGCGGATCTAACCATACATACTCTCCCTACAAAAAAGGTCCATTCATGCGCTAGAAAAAGTCCAGATAGATTTTACTCGGAAACCTAGAATTTAGACTGCGCTTTTTGGGTCAGAGGCCGGTGTGGCCTTTCATGCCTCGGCCAAGCGTAGGAAAATTTATTTTGAAATGTCTCATTCTAAATGGCTCATTCGTCAGCATCTGAATGGAACTTAATTGTTCTTAGTCGATCCCATTTCAATCACTTATATTTGCTTGCATGCTTCGCTTATCATCTTGTTCAGTTTGAATTTGTTATTTAATTTTCTGTCTTCCACATGACACTCGTCTTGTAATAAATATACTAAGCCTCTAGTGCTCTCTAGATTAGATGGGTGCGGAAATGCTGCCAGACAATGAAATACATAATGAGTTTCGAAGAATCAAAGAAAATATATGAAAGGAAACAGCAAGGAGATATAACACACTAAAATCCAAAGCGATAACCCAATGGACCACCCACAATTTCTCGAAAATCGAAAAAGCTCAAACGCAGCAAAATTCGCGGCACCGTCATTGTGATGTGGAGCGTCGTTGGAGGAAAAGCGTCAAAGTGGGTTAGGGCGCCGTAACTGATGTTGGTACACTAGCAGTCGGCGTTGAATTACCCGAAGTGTGGGATCGCCAGACAAAAAAAGAATCTTCGGGTGGCACTACTAACGTTTTGGATGAAAATTTCCAGCTAGGAACGTATTTGCCTTCATTTCCACTTATCATCCATTGGCACTCGAAACTGTATTAAGACATCTCGCCCAGACACCTGTGGTCGGAGAACCTATATGCATCCAAGGAAGCCGCGTGGGTAGGGCCTCTTTCACAACAATCTTTACAACAGGGTACGGATTAGAATGAATTCCTTTTCTAGAACATGAGAAACTGATGGTTCCAGTTTTCTGGCACTAAACCAGTTCTTTATTACTACCCCCTCTCTACCATTACTGGCTCCAAACTTTAATTAGGGTCGTCCTCCGAAAATTTCGTGATGAAGCAATGATCTTGCGCCCGTTGTTAAATCTTTGCGCTGTGTTTTTCATGACATTTGTGTTTTTCCCGAGTTTCTATCCATAGTTTTCGTTGTTTTCGAGCACGTCGGCAACGACGTATAAATAAATAAATATGTAAACTCAGTGAGAACCGCAGCACAGGAAGTCGACACTGGCAAAATTTCTGCTTAGTCCCTCAACGTTCGCGATTCTCTTCAATTTTGAGGCGCTTCAACGAGGAATTCTCAGTGAAAACTCCCGAAAACGAGGAGTATGATCTGTTCAGTGTCGCTTTTACAAGCATCTTCCTCAAGCGGAGATCTGCCTAGGGATAATTTGGATGTTGCCGGATGGAGCTTCTTCAGAAGTGGGTGGTTGGTTGCATCGAAGGCTAGAAAGCCCAGTTTACAGTTTGCCGGACGACGCCGTCCAAAATGTTAAGTCTCGTTCACAGTTTTCCGGACGACGCCGTCCGACACGCTCTGCAGAGTTGCGGCGACCGGCGGCACGTCGCCGAGCGAGAGGTTTGGGGCAGATCGTGTCTAAAAATCACCCATCCCATGCGGGCGGTAGCGTCGCGGCGTGGCATTGCAGCGCGCTTTCTCTTCAGGGCAAAGTATTCGCTCGCATGTACCATTCGATATAGCCTCAACTACTCACAGTGTAGTGCATATTTTGAATAAGCGAGTGTGCTTACGAACACCGCTGAAACAACACAGAAGAAACAGGATCGTCGCATGGATTTGGGATGTAGACATTTGGTTTTCGAGAAAATAATAGCAACTGCAACAAAGGTTTCCTCTGAAAATGTAGGCAACGTTCAAATTCTCAAGCAGGTTCAAGTTGCGATCCCGAAGAACAATGGTGGGGGGGATCCGAAATCCAAAAAAAACTCAATATTTGAGGGACGTAAAATGTTCAACCAAAATTGAAAATTTCGGGTATGCTTTTGAATTTGGAGATCAAGTTTGAATCTCCTGATTTTTTTCCAGTCAGTAGTGTAGTTTTAAATGCAAAAAATACAAAAATAAAGCTAAAATTGACAAAAGTTGACATTTTTTCTTTGAAATCCCGGCTTCCAAAATGGGCAAGAAAATTAACTGATGGTAGGACCTAAAATTCATCTGGCTTTTTCTCGAGAATTCCGGTTACCAAGCATACATTGGATCCGACTCACTCATTTTTGGATATCCATCCGAATGAACCGAAATTTTCCTGACTCAAAGTCCGATTCCCTTTTCGAGTCAAAAAGTCAAAATCCGAGTGATCCATAGTCCGAATCACCGGAAAAACGTTGAAATTCGAGTGGTCCGAATTCCGAGTCCGACTTCCGAAATCCGACTATCCGTTTGGCCTCTTTATCCGGATGACTCGGATTATCTGATGCTGATTTTCGAATCTATCCGTTCGAGTCGGATATACAAGACCTTTGATTTTTGAGTTATCCGAGTATCCGAATTTTTTTGATTCGGATCCAATGTATATTACCAAGTTAGGAACATAGCTGTTTGGACGAATAGGGAAACGGTCTGCTGGACCCTGTGTTCAAGTATACCATCACGTCTACACTATGAGATTTTTTAGCAGTAGTGCTATGAAATCAACTGGGCACTATACTATAGCCTTTCGGTTAGATTTTTACTCAAACTTCATTGAGAAAGATTTCGGGAGCTGAACACGCATATAAGGACAAATTTCACTTTCTCCGTCGATAACCGTAAATATGAGATAATTCCTTCGGAGTTGCTCATATTTATGTTTACCGGAAAAAGTAAGGAAATGAAAAACTGCATAGGCGTAACCTCTACATGGGTGCAAAAATATTGCTAGGACCATCTCATGTGTTGTCTGAACCGGCTCAGCATTCTCAAAATTCATTCAGCCGACGCATGGTTCTGTAACATTGAGCTCGTACTGGAAGAAATCTAAATTCTTTGCGTGAATATTGAGATTCAGCGAGCTCGTTAGTATACATCATAATTGAGGAGGTCAATAATACCTAGGAGAAGCATCGTATTCCGCTTTTTTTCGCACTCAACCAAAGAGCGTAAAGACGGTCACACTAAGCTATGGTACATCGTAATACTCTAGGTAAGCTGACTATTCGCCGATGGGATTCTCATGACGAGGTGAGAGGTATCGCTGGCCGGAAGACAGATTCTCGATATTGTCACGGCTCTCATTCCTCAGATTTACCAATTTATCCAGTCGTTTACAGTTTCTTATATAAAGGAACAAGATTCGTGGAATTTGAGCTCTTGCCCAACGATAGATTGAGAAAAGCCAAGAGAGAGCACTGCAGCAGCGAGAAAGCGCGCTACAGTACCACGACGCGACGCGACCGCCCGCATGGGATGGGTGATTTTTAGACACGATCTTTGGGGCAGGGTCGAAACCATAGCTTCGTTGGGCGGAGCCATTAACTCCACCAACCTTCACCCCTGGGCAGGTGAAGTGGGGGAACCCTCGCCATTGGGAAAACAGGTGATAACAGGTGAAAGGCCCCGAAAAAGAATGAAAGTGACCCAAAACTATGCAAGTCATTTTCAAGATTGGGTGGGTGTCACTGCCGGTTTCTCGTCCATAACCTTTTGTGCTTGGATATAGACCTTTGTTTCGGTTTTTGTCCATAATTTTTTTGTTTTTGAAGATAGACCTTTGATGAAAGTTGTTATCGGAATCCCCATATAATTCTGCATCGACTACAGTTTCCAAATGTTTTCTCGATCCTTCAGCCTAATTCATTTTACGAAACACCGGTTTTTCGCCTACAACTCTTTAACCGTTAGAAATAGGGTTCTGGTGAAGGTTGTCTTTGAAATCTCCCCAAAATTCTGCGTCGAATGATATGTCGGGTTCCTAACTTTGCTTTCCACATAAGCCAGGCAGGTCGGTGGAGCCGAGCTCCATAGTTATCTTCTTTGGGTGCTCTATGGTTTAAAGGCACAGGACACCCAAAAATATATTTTTCAGTTTCCAAGCTGATCTAGGAGAGGGTGACACGCTGATCACAGTGGTACCTCTGAAATCGTCCAAGACCCCTTAAGAACAAAGTTATGGCACCCTAAATATGCCTATATTCTTAGGGTGAAAAATTAGTGGACGAGTTGTCTCAGGCCTGTATTTCTCTTCGTTCGCAATCGCTGCACGTGAGCAAAACAGGGTGAAACGACGACTTGTTGGAATCCACCCATCCATCGAGCCGCTATCGAGTTCGAAAATCTGTTAGGGGGTCGGGCCTGTGGTGGTGAGCGAAGGGGGTCGGGCCTGTGGTGGTCGCTTATATTTCGCTTATTTGGTGTAATTGAGATTTCGCATTTGGCAAGCGTTATACAGGTGGGATCTACCACCCAAATAAATGAAAATCACAAAAATCATGTCTGAGGGTGTACTGTGCCCTTAAATGAGAGACGCAGAGTTCTGCTGGATCCAATAACGGGGCTCGGCTCCACCGACCTGGCTGGCTTATGGAACAAGCAAAGATAGGAACCCGATATATCACTCGACGCAGAATTTTACGTAAATTTCAAAAACAGCCCTCACCAATACCCCACCTTCAATGGTTAAAGGGTTATATGCGAAAAACCGGTGTTTCGTAAAATTAATACGGCTGAAGGATCGAGAAAATATTTTTTCAAACTGGAAACACCAGTGGATGCAGAATTCCATCGAGATTCCAAAAACAACCTTTACCAAAAGCCTATCTCCTACCTCAAAAAAGTTATGGACGAAAAACCGATAATTTCAGTCGAAAAAAATGCGCTTGATAAACAAATCGGCTGGAAGAGCGGGAACGTATTGTTTGAAACTGAAAAAGCTCGTCAGTGTAGAATTTTATAGGGATTCCAAAAACAACCTATGTAAAGGGCTATCTTTTAGGGTAAAAAAGTTACGGACGAAAAACTGATTGCTTTTGGTGAAAGAAACGTTATTTCATGAATTGAAATCGGCTGAGAGATTGGAAAGTTATTTCTCTCAAATTGAAAACATTATTCGACGCAAATTCTCATGAAGACTTTGAAAACAGCTCCGTTCAAAGATTCATCTCAAAGGGCAAAAATGTTATGAGTTTAGAACAGAAAACTTTCAAAAAATCACTTGGAAATTTTTTTCGAAAAATTTTGACTCCAAGACAGCTCATAGGACGTTTTTCATGACCTAGGCAGATCATTTCATTAAGAATAGTGAAATTCAAAAGGGGGTCATCTAACAAAAAAAATGTTTCAAAATTAATGATTAAAAATAAAAATATATTGAATGCAAGAAAAAGAGGATTAAGAAAACGTCAAATTCTGAAGTTGCAAGTCTATAGAGAACCTTCACCATTTCGCACTCAGGTATACCCTGTCCCAAACGAGATGCCAAGCGTAGAGTCCAAAAAAGCAGCGCGCCGCCCTCTGCGTCTCTGACATTTTCGTATTTTCGGACAAGGGGTGTGCGGAAAATTCTTTTCGGTAAATTTTTACCGAAACTTTTTCCCGAACTTTTTTTGGTAAATACGGTAAAAACGGAAAATTCGGTAAAAATTCTGACTTCGACTTTGATATATATTCGATTATTATATGTCAGGATACGATAGCACAAATGGCTAATACTATTTATGAATCACTTTCAGTAGCGCATGATGATAGTGTAAATAATGAGTGAGTTTTACATATCAACCTGAGCTCAACGGCTGAAGCTGATCAGCGGGACGTTGATTTTGAGAAAAAGTAGCATTTCAAAATTTTCTGTAGTCAGGTCTTTCTGTAGTTACTCAAAATCAGGGCAGCTGAGGAGAACATCCATTCCGCCTCAGCTGTGCCAGGAGGCGCGAAAAAGTATTTATTGGTCAGTGGGGAAAGGTGCTGGTACGATGATTTCGAAATGGAGTCGTTCCAGAACTGCAGAGTCAGTGTGGTGTCTGGGGACTCCAAAAAAATTCAGTTCTCGAATAATCTGCTTCAGGACTCTGCTAATTGAAAAATTCCAGTTACTGGAATATCTGCTTCCGAACTCTGCTGATATGTATTTCTCGGAGTAGTATTTCGATATGGGGAGGCACGTGACATAAAAGGTGAAAAGATCGTTGGATTATTCAGAAAGTAAGCCAAAAGGGTTGGAAAGAGTAACAAAAAGAAGGATGAAGAAGGATATCGTGCCAAAGGCATGCCATAACAGTAGCGAACCCGTGAAATACGAGTAAGAAATAGGCCGATTGAGCTAAAAACACCCAACTTTTCTCTTCAATAGAAATTTCGGTAAATTTTGAGAAAAAATCGGTAAATTAAAATTCACCGGAAAACACCGGTAAATCCGGAAAATCGGTGAATCGGTAAACGGAAAATGCACACCCCTGTTTCGGGTGTATTTTTCTTACATACTCCATTGCTCTTTTGCGTTCTTTTCTTAGAGACGCAGAGGGCGGCGCGCTGCATCTTTGGACTCTACGCTTGCCATCTCGTTTGGGACAGGGTATATCCTAAACAACCCTCACCTCTCGAACCGCTGTCTCCACCCCAACAAACCTATGGTCGAAACATGACGCGGCGTTGGAAACCAAGACCTCGAAGGGTTGCAGCGAGTTTGCCGTCGGCGCCGCAATTCTACCATTGCGTATGCACTAAACAATCCGACGTCAAATTTTTTTTGTCCGTAGGTTTTGTTTTGCTATGCTTTGTGAGTTTTGAGAAAGTTCCTTCAAATAATCTTCGGAAAATAACAATAATTAAAAGCAGTAAAGTGAAATTGTTGTTTACGTTTACTGGAGTGATTAGGCCTTCACCTAGAGATTTCAAGAGAACTGTTGTGAACAGTAGTCACAACCTAATGTATATTTAATATAATATATACTGGATAGGGAAGATACTATCGTTAGTTATAAATTGGTATCTCTTCAATATTTGCCCATCAAAGATGTGGCGCTATCTGAAGTAGGTTATCAAGCATGGTAGTAAGCCGGATACTCCAAGCGCGGTGCTCGCTTTCAGGTAGGCGCGGCACACCCTTTGAACGTTACTTTGATTGCAGTGGTCTATGATGTTTGTTTGTGGGACTGCCTCCCATTCCGTATTGAAGGCGAATTTATAATGTATTATTGTTCGTTCGTCTGGTTGAATAAACCTATACACCACGATCGTCTACATACAACAGAGCCACCAAATTGGTGCATCGGCCGTGGTATCGCCCCTCCATCTTCTAAGCTAGCGTTTCCTCCCTGAGCAAACTTGAAGATCGAGGCCCAATTCCCCGCTCATCTCACTTCTCAGCGAGTGTTTCTCTCTGAGAAACGAGAAGTAGAGTTGAGCAGCTCTTCTCCCTGAGAAGACAAAGCCCTTCTGAGCTAGCTCCCCCGTGGAGGACAGAGGACACAACAGTTTTTTCCTCGCCAGTCCTTCCCTACTTGGAAAAAAAAACTCCTCAGCTCTTCTCCCTGAGAAGACAAAAGCCCTTCTGAGCTAGCTCCCCCGTGGAGGACAGAAGGCACAACAGTTTTTTCCTCGCCAGTCCTTCCCTGAAGGACTTGGAAAAAACTCCTCAGCTCTTATCCCTGAGAAGACAAAAGCCCTTCTGAGCTAGCTCCCTCGCGGAGAACAGAAGGTAAATCAGATTTTCCACTAACATCCTTCCCTGAAGGATTGGAAAAAACCCACAATTCTAATTGTGAGTCTCCCCTGAGAGAAAGCAGCTGAAAAAGTCCCGCGTGGCAGAAGTTAAAGTACTGCGCAGCTACCAAAGGCTGTGGGATAGAACCCAAGTTTGAAAAAAAATTCACAAACTGAAAAAAGTGAAAAATGGCAGGAATCCAAGTTTTTAAGACAAAGATCACAAACGCTTGTGCGATGATCTGGACGAAAGAAGCCGAGGTCAAAAAACTGGACAATCCATTCGCTTTCCCGACAGACAAAACGGATTGCTAGGCCTTCATAAGAGTACGCACCCTAGAATTGAATCATCTGGGAAGAGCGATCACGAAAGGCAAGGAACTCCTGGATAGTTGCGTTAAGGATGCCATAGAACAGATCGAGTGTCGGGAGCAGAAAGAAGCCGATAAAGTCATTCTTGATCTCAACAAGCACCTGGAATCCGACGCCAATGACTTGGATATTGAAGTTATCGAATGGCTGAGAAATATCGAATTCAGAAAGGAAGAACTGTCGCAGCAGAAAGCGCTATTAACGGAGGCTGCAACCAGTGGGCAGCTGGCTGGCAGTAACTATAATAGTCGAAACACTGTAATCGAAGGTAGTACCACGTCTTCCCAGGATCGAAATACGAGAGTCAGAAGACCACTCTTGGAAGTTCCAACATTTGCAGGGAACGTCAAGGAATTCCATGCATTCTGGACAGTGTTCGAATCTCTCATTCATAATGACGGTGATCTCAGCGACCGGGAGAAATTCCTCTTCCTGAAGCAAGCACTCAAAAGGAAAGCTGCAGCATTAATAAACAGCATACCTGTGATAGGAGAGAAGTATGACATTGCGCTGAATATTCTCAAAAAACAATTCGACAGATCGACAAGTATTGCCGACGTACTGATCAACGAAATCGAGCATCTGCCTCCCTCAAGAGAGACTCCTCGAAGTTGTCGTGAAACGTTAGCAGCTATTTCGTCTCGAATAACGCATCTCGAACAAACCGGAGTACCGATGAACGCCGATCGAATGTGGAGACGCCTGATACTTTCGAAGTTCACGGAGGAGATATGCAGTAATGTAATTAAGAAGGAAAATGAAGCTGGTATGTCCTGCGAAGTGAATGGCATAATAGATGCGATCGACGGATTATTCACGCTCCAGGAGACGACAGAGCTCACAATGAAGACGTTATTCAACAACGACCACCATCGGCAATACGAAATCCGAACTAAAAGCCAATCTTCTTACATCGTGCATCAAAAGCACACAAGGTGGAAAGTCGCATCTGGCAGTAACCGCCTCAATACGCAATCGGCGACAGACAGCACTAGCAACATGGACGCGATTTCGGCCCAGGCGCTTCACTGTGTCGTTTCGCCGACACATCAGCAGTCGTCTGCTCTCAGGACGAGATTAAAATGTGTATGCGGAGGATATCATGCTCCAAGAAGCTGTGCCAAGTTCAAAACTTCAGAACGTCTTCGAATCGAGGCAAAAAGGAGGAATTTATGCTGGAGGTGCTTCAGCGCATGCCACAACTCCAGGCAATGCGATATTTTGGGAAGCTGCCCGAAATGCGGTGACGATCATCATTCATCCTTCTGTAGCAGAACATCGACTAGAGTAGCACCGAATAACCTACTAAATCGAGATCACAATCGGCAAGGAAGCAGGAACAAACTCCCAAGATCATCTAATGCTGAGGCTCCATCATGAAATAACCGCTTGCAGCAACAAATGCGAGAGAGCGGTAACCAACGGTGGGAGTTCCATGGAGTCCAAGTGCTGTACAATTCAGTTCTACGACAAAGCACTACAGCTGGGTCCAAACAGCGCGTAGGAAAGCATAGTATTCTACAGAGCTCTCATCTTCAACGAAGCAGTAATGGAATATCAGCCAATAACCATCTTGCTCGATTCTGGAGCTCAGAAGAGTTTTGCGACGTCAGAAGTAAGACGTTCAATGATGCTTCCCAAAGTATGCTCCACTTCGTTCACCACTGAAGGAATGGGTCAGCTCGAAGAAAAAATCGACTCGAGTGAAGTGCGCATCACGCTGAAAAGCCGTAACAACAATAGGAAGTTACTACGCTTGCCATTCTTCATAAGAGGGAAACTGACTATCCCTTCAAAGAGAGCCGAATTACCGGAGGAGGATGGGAGCTTCATTGAAACGAAGAAAATTACCGTCGCTCAACTGAATCTCTCGTCATCTGATACTTCTCCTGATTTACTCATCGGACAAAACCTTCTACACCAAGTGATCTGCTATGATTCTCCAATATTGACACTACCTTCAGGCTTAATTCTGACGCCGACCATATTTGGTTACACAATATCTGGAACCAGTGGGGTAAATTCAGGGAACAGATCGAGCAGTTCTGGCAGCAGCTCTGTTTGTTTCGAGGACGCAACTTCTCCAGTCGTCGCTCAGAAAGTCTGCAAAACCAATGCAAAAGGCGACAAACCTAATAGAAGATCTCATAAACATCTGCATGAGCTATTTCAACGGCCACTGCACGGGAAGAATAACTCCCCGAAAAGAAAACGACAGAAACATGCCGAAGACAGCCATCCTTGAAAGCTTCCGACTGTAAAAGCAACCAAAGAGCCATTTTGTAGAATGGAGCGACATCTACTGCGTATCCGGCGACGAGACAAACGCGTCAACTCCTTCATCGAACGCAACGAAGACCATCGACGATGCTGTCACATACGACCAGATACGATTCGAATCGACAGAAATCCAGTGAAATGCGAAAAACTCCGCGAATCCGGAAGAGTATTGCTAGCTGGACACGATCCTTTCAGTTCTCTATGTCTGTCGTAATGTTTTGCCGCAATTTTAGGTATAATTGGTGTATGTTTAGTCTTTGTACTTGTGATAGGGGTTTGTCAATGTTCTGCATTCTAATAGATTTAGACCGCTTACTGCCGGCCGCCCCAGTGTTGTGAACAGTAGTCACAACCTAATGTATATTTAATATAGTATATACTGAATAGGGAAGATACTATCGTTTGTTATAAATTGGTATCTCTTCAATATTTGCCCTTCAAAGATGTGGCGCTATCTGAAGTAGGTTATCAAGCATGGTAGTAAGCCGGCTACTCTTAGCGCGGTGCTCGCTTTTAGGTAGGCGCGGCACACCCTTTGAACGTTACTATGATTGCAGTGGTCTATGATGTTTGTTTGTGGGACCGCCTCCCATTCCGTATAAAAGGCGGATTTATAATGTATTATTATTCGTTCGTCTGGTTGAATAAACCTACACACCACGATCGTCTATATACCACAGAGCCACCAAAAGAACAAATATAGAAGTGTTTACGGGTTGTTGCATACATCACCACGATATTGCAGCGTAAAAAGAAAGAAGAAGCTGGAAATCGAAGAACCAAAACCAGGATCAGTCTCAAATGGAAATTGTACGCTCTCAAATATTTTCAATGATTTTTCTCTCGAATTCAGCTAAATTTCAAAAAAGTACGCCTCCAGAAGATAAATTTCACGATGGAATCTAGAAGGGAGCTTGAATTGAATCATGTCGACGTTCCTCGCCGCGGCAGGGAATGGTCTAGACCATTTCTTGCCCCGCTCGCTAACGGCGTCGCTCCGGGAGTCGCTGCTGCCGCGGCGACGAAAGCACTCTGCGAGGTCACCCTGTCGCCGCTCTCGCGCAACACGTCGCCTCCCTCGCCCGCTGCTTGGAGTCCCCCATTCTCCAACACTGCCTTGCCGCAGCGGGACTCGTCGCGGCGCAACTCTGCCGGATAGGGCTGCGAAATCGTTCAGTGCCGCATTGCGAAGCCGTATGACCGACGTGGCAACGCGGCGTACAACGTGGGAGCGGAGTTTCTCCGTTGATGGTAGGGTGATCGCTATTTTCACTTGCTCTTTCGAAGGCCTAGTGTTTGCCGCGCGCGGGTAGCACTGCTTGGTATGAAACTATTTCTCAGAAGTTTTTTCACAGCTCACGAGCAGCGTATGAGATGCTGAACAGCTTGCTAGCAGGTTATCTGTGGTAGGACAATTTACGAGCGAATTCGCAGGAGAACGCGATTGTGTGAGCTACTAACGAGCCGCTTATGCGCTGTCGCTGGATGACCCGCAATTAGTCAGCCGCGTTTCGAGGCTCCACAACTAACGAGCGCGCTTACTGTTTAGGGATATGGTATACTTTTGCGACACACGGTCGCGTCGCTCTGCACAGCGACAGCGACCGCCTCCCGTCCTTTAAATCTGTCGCTGTCGCAGTGCACTGCACAGCGACAGCGACAGTGGTAGGGACAGGCTATGGCACAGATGCAGTATGTCAGCCCTCCGCGACACGTCGCTGCGACACACACGCGACATCTGTTCCTACGACGACCGCTGCCGTTGCTCGATGCGGGTCCCGCCACGATTTGTGTTAGATTGCATGCCTGTCGCTCATTACAGCGACAAAGTATACCATAGGCCTTAGGCATGATCGATGGCAACGCGCAATCGATTGAAGAAATCGTGCGACACGTCTTTCCGACGCACTGTTTTTTTGCTCGACAAGATTTCCGTTGGTGGCACTAATTTTATCCATTTTCCTCCACTTTTCTGTCCATTGTTAATTCACCTCTTGCTTTCCTCCTCCTTCTTTTATTCATTTGTTAATGTTTACGCTTGTTCGATTTTCGGTTCGTTTAGCATCCATTCTTTTATTTTTCATCGATCCAAATGTTTTCTCAGTTCACGGGTTGAGCTTTCGTTTCTTTTATGATTAACTTTTTTTTCCGGTCTAGCAAGTTAACTAGCTTTAGTCAGTATGGCCATTCCGAATGAAATGTACGTTTCTAGAACTCTTTTTGACACGAAATCCGAGTTTGCTCTTCACAGCTGCCTTAATCACGAGTAATCTAAAGTTACACGCGTTTTTCAAAGCCTGGCGGCTCGTGAAATTTCTAGAGTGTTCTGAAAAAATTTCCACATTTTGCTCAAAACTTGTATGCACGAGTAATCTAAAGTGCTGAACACGAATCTGGGGCCCGTTTGCCGAAATTCTGGGGTTTACTGAAGGCCACAGTTTGTGCCGTGGTACTTCGGAGGCAGGCCATCAAATTCGCATTCAGCACCATGTGAAACCTCCGAATACAATTTCGCAGTCAAATCTGAGGCTTCGGCCAAACTACCGTCTACCGTAGTCTGGCTAACATCAACAAATGGACCTCAAATTCGTGTTGAGCACTGCAAACAACCCTCAGAGGAACAGTTTGAGCCTCATCTATCGCATAAATCCGGGAATTTCGAAAGTCCCGTTTCGCCCCCAAATTTTTCCTCCGTTGGGAAGCTTCGAACGAGTCAACTCGAAAAGTTTGGAAAATCGACAATTAAAGCTCAGATTCATTATCAGCGCCGGAAATAACCTCCCCTGGAAGGGTTTCAATCCAGGGGTGGTAGTAAACTAGCCAGAACCGGGAGTTTGATACCGTGATTATGTCGCAATAATCGGGAGGAATTGATGCTCGAGACATTGATGTAACTTTCAATCTAATTGGCATCTGTCTCATAATATTTGTTTGCAAAACTAGCCGTCGGTGGAGATGAACTCGCGAACCTCTATTCAATACCAGCGACTCATCGCTCTGTGCCATACGTCGGCAAAGGGCAGCTACAAGAAGTGGTTGGCATCCCAAACCATTGCACACGCTTGTGCAAAACTGGGTGTACGGGGGGGGGGGGTTCCCATCACCTCGCTGGAGGCAACAGCGCGACATTGCGCTGCGCCACGCAACCACAGGTGACATGCCTTCGAGAGGCTTTCTAAGGCTATTGAAACTTGTGTCTTACATTAACGATTATCACATTCTCGACAGGGATATCAGCTATGATCCTGATAACAGCAAAAATCATAGTTTTCAGCGATAGCGCAATCGTTTTTCCCGTGTTCACTAAACGTTTCAAACATCCTGAAAGCATGTTTCTGTTGATTGATTCGTGAAGTATGTAGATTGCTTTCCCTCTGACTGCTCTTTGTTTGTGTACCTCTCGTGATATGTGTTCCGGATTTTTCTTTTCATTCTACACTAGCTAGAGTTGCGAATTCAAATAGAACTGACCAGGGCTGTGCGTAACTGGATTTTGTAATTTCGTTATTCGTAAATCGTAATTTTTCAAATTCCTCGTAATTCGTAAATCGTAATTCGTAATTCGTAACTTATAATGAGTAACAAGCCCACTCATAGGCCAAACCTGATTCGATAAGGGAAACATTTCAACACTTCAGTAATGAGGTGTTTTCATATCGAAGATAGGTTGTTCTGGACAGTACTCGGCGAAATTTTCAGGGTACATACTGTGCTTATCTGGGCCTAATTCCGGTCCGCAATTGCGTCTCGACACGCTTTGCGGCCGCACTCTCCCGAGTCAGAAGGGCTTCCAGCGCCGCAGCCGCCGATCTGCTGACTCTGGGTGGGTTTTGGAAACTGTAAACTAAGAAAAATTGGAGAAATTTATATTTTAAAAAAACCACATCGAGTCGGCTTTAGCGCCGGAAACCCGGCTGACTCAAGCGCGCGCGGCCGCAAAAGCGTGTCGAGAAGCGATTGTGGACCGAAAATTGGCCCAGAGAAGCACAGTATGTATGTACCTGGGATAAGAACGCCTTAAATAGACAAAACTTTATTTTCAGTCTTGATCCAGTACAAAGCCTGTCCCACATTCTGCCCTACTTTTGAATACGAAAATATGAAGAATCATCGCTCTACCGAACACATTTCAGTGGAAGCCAAGGAGAGAAACACTAAACACTAAGTTGAGAAAAAAATGCGGCACGAGACTTTAAAGGGATCTGTTAAAAGTTCAGGAGAAAAGCTGCCCGTTTTTCTGGCAGAATTGTACCTCTATAAGAAAGGTAAGAACGGAAGTACGACGAAAAACGGCAAAGAAGCGGGTGAAAATCTCGTGGAACAGACAGCCCATTGGATCACCCCGCCCACGTCATATAACACTTGTCCCACGTTCATTTCACTAGAGGAACTGACACCGAATTTTTGAATACTCTTTGTGCCGAAAGAGGCTAGTAATCAGCCATGGACATTTGGTCCACGAAACAGATTACAAAGAAGTCACTTACCTAAGAATTTCGAATCTCAAGACCATTTGCGGCACTTGGTTTGACGTTTTGCCCGCAGTGCACAAAACACACCAGCAATCGTAAATGAATATTGAATAGGTTTTTAAGCAGTTTTTTTCTTTGGTGTTCGAGTGTTCTGTTGGGACTTCTCCCCATTAACGTCTACTTGGTGGACTTAACCATTCGAAACCAGCGAAAACTTAGAATACATAATGTTTTAACGTGAACACTGCCTTCAAGAGAAAGACCCTTGTATGAGGGGGCCTTATAAATGAAATATACATTTTCAAAACCAATTTTGATGCAGAAATAGATTTTCCCTCTTTATATGCGGAGCGTTACTCTGAGTGGAGTTGCAAGCGTTTCTTCTCATAAATATAGGGTTGTTGGAGTGGAGATAACCGTTGAAGAGAGGTGAAGGTTGTGTAATGTTCCGAAATGCAAAAATGTGAAGGTCTCCTCAAATTTACGGGTTTTGAAAGCAGACAATTACCTGACCTATTATTTTCTTTCGCATTTGAAATTGCCAAATTCTAAATTTTTAAAATATTTCATAACTTTTTCGAAAAGGTAGGCGACATTACAGCTGTCTTTTTTTTTGTTGGAATGTTTCGAACCGAGCTTCAAATTTACTTTTTCTCTCATAGCTTCATGGTCTTTGAAGATAGGAATCTATCAAAGGTAAATTCGGGAACCTCATAAAACTTCTCGTTGAATAGTGTTTTCAGGTGAGAAAAATAATTTGACGGTTCCTCAGCAGATTTGAATTCACGAAATCCCACATTTTCTACTGGTCACTTTTGAACCTCTGCAACGAAGTGTATTTTGAGTTCCAAACCAATTTGCTCCTTAGACCAGCTGTAGAGCCCAGCCCCGTACTATTATATTTCGCCATGACCGACGGGAGAGGAGCTCTCTATACACAGAAGGGGGAGTTGTCCCGTTCTTGCAGTTCGACACGTCACACTACTCAATGCAATCGAAGTGATCCCGAGTGGAATTAAAGCCGCAAAAGGCGAGACGACTCCTCCCTCGGTGTGTAGAGAGCCCCTATCCCATAATCGACCCCACTGCTGCTGTCTAAGCTCTGGGATAGTGGAGCCGCCTGACAGTTCGGTTCATTTTCCAATCTCTGGCCACTGCTGTTGCTGTTCGGGTGAACGGGAGGAGCCCGGTCAGCGGCAGAAGCCGACTCGCAGATTGCGAGAACGAGGCCGAATTGTTAATTTGCTCGGAGGCGAGAATGGCCTAAGTTTCGCCCTGGAGTGCATTTTTCACCGTTCGGTACGATTTGTTACGAATCGTTACGATTTTGGGCCACAATTTCGTAAATCGTGAAATCGTAAAAAATCGCCAAAAACGCCCGTAATTCGTAAACCGTAATTCGTAGTTACGCACAGCCCTGGAACTGACCCATAAATCAGTCAGAGGAATAGCTGTACCAGAACCTGCTGGGAGATAGGATTCAAAATTTAGATTTTTCATGAACAATTACCTTTGGATTTTCCGGTTTTTTCGACTTTGTGTTTTCTGCAGTGTGCTACTAACTTTTGCCATGACATCCTACTTTTTCAAGTATGAATGATAATTTCCTCATAAACACAGTCAAAAATACTGCAACTTTTTTCTCTTCCCGGTTTTCGCATCCACCACATGAGGCCGGGATCAAACTTACCCCGACGAGCGACGCGACTCGATGTTTACCATCAGTATCAACCGAAAATCTAATATGCATGATATGCACAGTCGCCGACTTCGATCGCGGAAAGTATGATCACGGCCTCAAGACAGGGAGAGTAGGTACCAGTCTTGGGACAGAATCAGTAATTGTTTGAATAATATTCAAGTGATTCTAATATTCGATTCATTGAGGAAATCATATCAAGTGTTTCTCCAATACTTGGTTCATTCGGCATTTCCAACTAATCGGTTTACCAAATACCTGTCCTATTCATAGTCGTAGCATTTAATTTTCGAAAATTCGACCAACTTGTGGCATTCGAATATCGCTCCAGCCGCGAAGCGGCTGGAGGGGGTTGGTTTTGCCTAGGCCTTGTGGTGACGTTGATTTTTATACAAGAGTTTATGGGATCCTTGAAACTAAGTTTCTGAAGATTTCCGTCTGGATATAAGCGAAGGGGTCCAGAATACACCTGCTGTCCGAATTTCAACAAAATCGGTTCACAAATAACAAAGTTGTGAGCCCGAAAGCTTAAGAAAAATTTCATGGTGTGCGCCGTAGGTATTGAGCCGTAGGCCGTAGGCCGATGGGCCGTAGGCCGTCACGCTTTCAGTTCTCACTGCTAATAGCCACTGCCAATGGTCGAAGGCAATCAACTTGGCGAAGACAGGTAAGTTGGTAGGGGGTGCGTAGGCTGGTAAAGTGATCGATTTGTACGTGAGTGGGGATTGTGATGGCATCATCGGGACGTCATGAAAAAGTGCTTCGGGCTTCTGATGACGTCATCACGACATCGCGAAAAGTGCTTCGGGCTCCTGAGGACGTCATCACGACATCGTCAGAAGTGCTTCGGGCTTCTGATGACGTCATCGGGAGATCGTGAGAAATGCTTCGGGTTCCTGATGACGTCATCTGGACATCGCGAAAAGTGCTTCGGGATTCTGATGACGTCATCGTGACGTCGTCAGAAGTGCTTCGGGCTTCTGATGACGTCATCGGGAGATCGGGAGAAATGCTTCGGGTTCCTGATGACGTCATCTGGACATCGCGAAAAGTGCTTCGGGCTCCTGAGGACGTCATCACGACATCGTCAGAAGTGCTTCGGGCTTCTGATGACGTCATCGGGAGATCGTGAGAAATGCTTCGGGTTCCTGATGACGTCATCTGGACATCGCGAAAAGTGCTTCGGGCTCCTGAGGACGTCATCACGACATCGTCAGAAGTGCTTCGGGCTCCTGATGACGTCATCGGGAAATCGTGAGAAATGCTTTGGGATTCTGATGACGTCATCTGGACATCGCGAAAAGTGCTTCGGGATTCTGATGACGTCATCGTGACGTCGTCAGAAGTGCTTCGGGCTCCTGATGACGTCATCTTGACGTCGTGAAAAGTGCTTCGGGCTTCTGATGACGTCATTGGGACGTCGTGAAAAGTGCTTCGGGCTTCTGATGACGTCATCGGGACGTCGTGAAAAGTGCGTCCGGACTCCTCATGACGTCGTCGGGACATCGTGAAAAGTGCTTCGGGCTCTTGATGACGTCATCGGGAGATCGTGAAAAATGCTTCGGGTTTCTGATGACGTCATCTGGACATCGCGAAAAGTGCTTCGGGCTTCTGATGACGTCATCGGGACGTCGTCAAAAGTGCTTCGGGCTTCTGATGACGTCATCGGGACGTCGTGAAAAGTGCTTCGGGCTCCTGAGGACGTCATCACGACATCGTCAGAAGTGCTTCGGGCTTCTGATGACGTCGTTGGGACGTCGTGAAAAGTGCTTCGGGCTTCTGATGACGTCATCGGGACGTCGTGAAAAGTGCTTCGGGATTCTGATGACGTCAATGGGACGTCGTGAAAATTGCTTCGGGCTCCTGATGACGTCATCAGGACGTCGTCAAAAGTGCTTCGGGCTCCTGAGGACGTCATCACGACATCGTCAGAAGTGCTTCGGGTTTCTGATGACGTCATTGGGACGTCGTGAAAAGTGCTTCGGGCTTCTGATGACGTCATCGGGACGTCGTCAGAAGTGCTTCGGGCTGCTGATTACGCCATCGGAACGTCTTGAAAAGTGCGGGACTATCCTAGACGGGGGCACTCAAGATTAAAGTCAGAAATAGAATGAACGACCGATCTGTAACGCTATCAATCGAAGTATTTCTACAGAACTTCATCAACAACAATGATTGATAGCAGCATCGAACATCTTTTGTCAGGTTTTCCATTCATTTTCACGAGCGAATCGTGGGTGCCCCCCTACCCGTCTATGATAGTCCCAAAAGTGCTTCTGGCTTCTGATGACGTCATCGGGACGTCGTGAGAAGTGCTTCTGGCTTCTGATGACGTCATCGGGGCGTCGTGAAAAGTGCTTCTGGCTTCTGATGACGTCAGCGGGGCGTCGTGAAAAGTGCTTCGGGTCTCTGATGACGTCATCGGGGCGTCGTGAAAAGTGCTTCGGGCTTCTGATGACGTCATCGGGACGTCTTGAAAAGTGCGGGACTATCCTAGACGGGGGGGGCACTCAAGATTAAAGTCAGAAATAGAATGAACGACCGATCTGTAACGCTATCAATCGAAGTATTTCTACAGAACATCATCAACAACAATGATTGATAGCAGCATCAAACATCTTTTGTCAGGTTTTCCATTCATTTTCACGAGCGAATCGTGGGTGCCCCCTTCCCGTCTATGATAGTCCCAAAAGTGCTTCGGGCTCCTGAGGACGTCATCGGGACGTCGTGAGAAGTGCTTCGGGCTTCTGAGGACGGCGCCGGGCCGTCTTGAAAAGTGCTTCGGGCTTCTGATGACGTCAGCGGGGCGTCGTGAAAAGTGCTTCGGGTCTCTGATGACGTCATCGGGGCGTCGTGAAAAGTGCTTCGGGCTTCTGAAGACGTCATCGGGACGTCTTGAAAAGTGCGGGACTATCTAGACGGGGGCACTCAAGATTAAAGTCAGAAATGGAATGAACGACCGATCTGTAACGCTATCAATCGAAGTATTTCTACAGAACTTCATCAACAACAATGATTGATAGCAGCATCGAACATCTTTTGTCAGGTTTTCCATTCATTTTCACGAGCGAATCGTGGGTGCCCCCCTCCCCGTCTATGATAGTCCCAAAAGTGCTTCGGGCTCCTGAGGACGTCATCACGACATCGTCAGAAGTGCTTCGGGCTTCTGATGACGTCAGCGGGGCGTCGTGAAAAGTGCTTCGGGCTTCTGATGACGTCATCGGGACGTCGTGAAAAGTGCTTCGGGCTTCTGAAGACGTCGTCGGGACGTCGTGAAAAGTGGTTCGAGCTTCTGCTGACGTCATCGGGACGTCGTGGAAACCCGGAGAGTGCGCGGGTGCTCGGGACCCGTTCCTGGTCATCCGAGAAATTGTGCAGGACACCCCGTAGAGTGATTAGGAGTCCCGGACCCGTCACTGGTCATCCGGAAATTTTGCAGGTTACCCAAAAGAATGAGCAAGAGTCTTGAGCTTTGCGCTAGCCGTCTGAGATAGTGTGCTGGATGCATCGGAATTTGCGAAGGTCCGAGAAACACCTTGAAAAACTTTTTTAAAAGTGTGCTGATGACAAGCATAGCGTGCAGAAAGCTTGAGATATTATGTAGGTCATGTCGCCAGGCTGCTCTTCTGTTTCAAGTGACGCGCTTAATCTATTCACCCAACCCCATTTTGAGTGCTCGCTCATTCTTCTTCACCAGCCTACTGTTTTTTCTGCAATAAATGGTACTTGCTTATCAGCATCTAAGTTCAAAAACAAATTGTTAGAGCTATCTCCATTCGCAGCTCAGCAGAGCTTTTTCATATCAAATTCGTGGAATCGAAGCGGCTGTTCTGCGAAGGAATGGGGCGGAGGAAACTAAATAATGAGTATGGAAAACTGCTTTGTTCCACTAATGTGAAAGTGTCCAGATGGAATGGAAGGTAGTTTCTGACTGTCCCGGTTTTAAGTTAGTTTCATTTGAAAGCGAAGAACTGCAGGCAGATTCTGCATCCGGCTGTAGGCCAGCAGGCTTTCATGATTATCGACCGGGCTGGCTACGTCTGAGCGACCAACTATCACCGGGGCCTAAGGCCCCTGTCAGAGTTGGTTGAGAGAATCACCGTGGCCGACCCGTTCGATACGTATGAAAAACATGGAAGGTGCAAATAACACCCGGTGTAGCCAGCTGTGGCTGACGCGATCAACATGAATGAATTATGTAAAACGATATCATGGATATCACTCATTTATTAGCTTATATCATGTGAACATCGGTCGCGCAAGCCACATCGGGTGATTTTTCTGAGATAGTTTTATAACAGGTTGGGTCATTGATTCTTGTGATCACAGAAAGAGGACTGATCTAACGGGGAGATGAAGAGGTTTTTGTTCGAAATTCTTGCATGGGATATTACTGCGTAATATCAAGAAAAAGTGAACAATTCTGTAAAGGGTCTCCCAAGCAAAGTGGTTTGGTTAGCGTTACAAACGTTTCAACAAAAAGGTAACAATAGGGAAGTGGAATGAGGAGAGTGTACAAAATGAACAATATCCTCTAAAAACTCTTTTCTTGGTCGAAAACTTCTAAACAGCGGAAACAAACCGTTTGCGGTTCTCTATGAGGAAGCGCTTTTGGCTGCATAAAGGACTTTGATTATGTAGTGCCGATAAAATATGTATATATTGCTTCCTCATACAGAACCGCAACGGTTTTGTTTCCGCTGTTTAGAAGTTTCGACTAAGAAAAGAGTTTTAGAGGATATTGTTCATTTTGTACACTCTCCTCATTCCACTTCCTATTGTTCCTTTGTTGAAAACGTTTGTAACGCGAACCAAACCACTTTTTGCTTGGGAGACCCCTTTTTTACAGAATACATATAGTAGCAGGGAAAAATTTCTACCAGCATTGGTGAACTATTTGGAAATTATTCGAAAATTCACTAGGGCATTGATACGAAATTTCCGAATATTCATTCGAGTCGAGTATGAGACAAGATATCTAGTTTTCTCATTCATTCAGGGAGATTCAGTAGTCCTTACTTGACAGGTCGAAAAGGCGATCGCCAATATTCGAGACGTACAGAATCTAACAGACTAGGCATTCGACGCTAAGTTTGCAATGAATGAGTTATACGAGTATAGCATTTTTAGACCACCTCGAATGAGTGAATAACTGAAACAATTTTTTTCCGAAAATTCATGGGCTTATGATTTTCAATGATTTTTTTTATATCGCGAATGATTTAACAATTTCGGGTGAGACCACTTGAATGTTTTAAATGGATGAATAAACTCGAGAACATTTCTTCCACTCGATTAGAATTATTCGCAAATATATCACAAGTATCCATGTAAGTTTTCGAATTGTTTCCGAACGCTTGACTGCAACTGTTGCACAGCCATTTCGGCCCTTGGACGTTGGAATGTTATGCCCTGCAGTTGGTCGAGTAATAGAAATCCTTCTACGACTCTAGGAATGGATGTTTGGAAAACGGAATAACACACAATGCCGAATGAATATCGAGTTTTAAAAAAAATTATTTGATTTCCTCCATCCAACGTATTGAATATTCAAGTATTTGAAATTTATTTCAATAATTACAAAAATTATAGTCACGAAAGAAATGAATACCAAACACATAAACACAGACGAAAAAATCCAAGGTTGTCTCAAAATCCGAAAATGGAGCTTTCAAGTTAACCTTTCAGTGGATTTTTTCCCGCTATTCTTCTTAGAGCTGTCTCGGCCAGTGTCACCAAATTTCGCAATAATCATTTGAGCCAAAAAGATTAAGAAGAAAAATCGTGAACATAAAGATATGGACAAAAACAGAACCATCAAACGAGAGCAGTCAGCTGGATTGCCACTTGTTTATCAATCAACGGAAGGCAATACTCACTATTGATCGCGCTATCACTGCACATCACTAAAGGTGCGCCTAGTCGTGTGGGAATTGACGTGTATTTGGACCGCTCTTGGCCCATTTACGGCTTCGGCGATAATGGACGGGGAACTGGGAGTTGGAGGGTTACAGAGAAAAGTCCTCGAGAGGACTTTTCGCTCTAACCCACCATCGTCGTCCAGCGCACTCCTCGATAGGCGCAGTGTCTCGTCGCTGGCCTGTGGAGAACACTGATTACTTGGCGAACGTCAATGTTCGCGATCGAGGGTTTTCTAGTGGATAACATCATTGTTAACGCGTAGTAACATTGAAGTTTAGTTCTAGGATTTTCACACAAGCTTATTTTGGCCTTAAATAATAAAGCACTGTTTTTTGTCCTGACTAATAATCTCATAATTAACATCGATGTTAAAGGTCTTAGTTAACATCATAGTTTGGCTGGTTTACTACCAGCCCAGATCTTTTACGTTTCTCATTTTTTAAATCGCGTTCAGAGCTCTCTAACTGTTATAAATTTACGCTCAGTCGAAAATCCGTGCAAGTTGGAGGCGCTATCACTCTGTGCTGCGTCCAGAAAATGTGCATCCATCCTAACTTTGCTCTAGGGTGGGGGTCAGGGATGTGCGGCAACTGCCGTTGGCCGTTTGTCGTTTGCCGGCCATTTTAGGGATTTTTCAGTCGTTTTTCGTTTGCCGAATTTTTTTTTGTTTTTCCGGCAAAACATTGGAAGGAAACGCCGCCTTTGCTCGCGGCTATGTGGGCACTAGGGGTACTCCGAATATCCGTTGTTCGCTCAACCGTGAGCCGGTGCTTTCAGCTATCTAGGGTGGTAGTAAATCTGTTTGAAAACGCGAGTTAACTCGCGGTAAGTTCGTGGTAAACTACAGCTAATCGCGAGCTTTTCATTTGAAGATTTCCAGCAAAAGGACCAGACATTGCTGAAACTGCGCACTCGCATGCCACGTTGTGAAACACTAGATACGCATAGTGTTAAAAATTCCCAAAAAATGATCCATTCTGTCTTTTTGGAGAAAATATTGATTTAAAAAAAATTTCTTAAGATTTTTTAAAACTTTTTTTTAGCTTGCAGTAAGTTCGCGCAAAACTTCAACTTAACGCGAGCTGACAGCGAAATTGGAACTAGTGTGTGAAGTAGGAGAAAGATGGATAGTTTTCGAAAAAGATCTCCGGAGAACTTTTTCTAAAGCTATCCATCTTTTTCTTCTTTTATGATCTATTTCCATTTTCTCTGTCAGCTCGCGTTATGTTGCAGTTTGCGCGAACTTAACGAGAGATCACCACCCAGTCGTATAATTTTCATATGTATAATATAATGTATGTATAATGACTCATTTAATATGAGTTACTCGCAGTCGGCTCTAGTTTTGTCAGAGTGCGGCTACCGATCGCGGAGCCGCAGTGGCACAACCGAGGAGCCACAGACACTACCGCGGAGCCGCAGCGGCACTACCGCGGAGCCGCAGCGGCACTATCGCGGGGCCACCACGACATTGCCGATGTGACTCCGCGATACTTGTTCGGTACTTGTAGGAGCCGAAGCCGCAGCGGCGATTTCTTTCATTTCCATGACGTCACTTTTCATTATTTCTCGGTTATTGCTCAGATATTTTTAGGCTATTTCCCGAAAAGACGAGAAATAAATGAAAAACATTTACTCACTCTCCGTATTGCAGTTAAATTCCGCTCGGCAGCTGGCAACAGCTGGTGTTGCAGCGACAATCGGGTTCCGTAACGATTACGATTCGTCCCAGCACGATTGCCATGGCGCTGCCACAGCGGTTTTCCGCAACTGCGGATCGGAATTCGCTCCGATAAGGACAGTAGATATGCTATGGGCGTCCTAGATAACGAATTTGAACTCAACTTTTTACCGCACAAGTTTATAAACACGTGATTTGGTACTGACTTCCCGATTATAAATCGAATGAAGAATGTTTGCACAGAGAATGGCTATGAAAACTTCAAACCCGTGGCACCCTTCCGACATAAGAAGGAATTCGAAACCATTGCTCGTCCTTGAAATATTGTCAGTTCCTGACACGAGAATATGCAAAACAAAACTTTTCCACTACTTTTATTTGCGGAATCATTTGTTTCATAACCATTGATAAAAAGTTTTCGATTACAAATCAAAGAAATATATTGGCTAATCACACAATTGTGGGGAAATTTCCACTTTCGGGAACCTCCCCACCAGTGTCTCAGTATGTTCAAATAGCGTATAAATGTCGTCCTTCTTCATTCGTGTCAAGGCCTTATGTATGCTCAACAAGGACGAAAATTCGGTAATTCGTTCTCTAAAATGGGTGACAAGAAATAACAACATATTTGTAGTCATATTTTGACGAAATAGCGCTAGTTTGTGTAATCATCGCGAAATCGTTTTCTATTCGATTTAGTGACATTATGTGATTATTAACTATTCAACATTAAAATATGTGTCCGAAAATTGAGCTTCCAAAACTCATGCTCAGTATACGTTACTCATACTGGTTTTTGCCCAAATAAAATCAAGTTCCATCGAGTTTCGCTGCCATTAAAGGCAGGGTTCACGATGAAAATTGTTTTTCTGTTTTTCCGCCTATCTTGAAAACGGCCCCATGCTGATTCCAATGATGTCTCTCTAATCGGACAAGACCTTCTGGGAACCGAGTTAAGATCCCTCAAAGATTGAGCTAAGGAAACATGGTGGACGAGTTGTCCGAGGCTTGTAACTTCCGTCTTTTGCAGCCGATGTATGCGAGCTAACCTAAATAAAGAGAGAAGCTGAGAATGAAGGGAAGAACGGGTCTAATGATTGGAAATCATCGCTCATCTCACGATCTCGAGCATTTATTTGTTCACGTCGGTGGGCGTGTGTAGCGCTTTGTGGTTTGCCTTGCGCTCAAAGTGGCAACTTCGGGCTCTTTTGGAGCGTTGCCTGGCTCGTTTTCATGCGTTTTTTCGACGTCAACGTTACATTGTGCCCCTCCACTACCCATTCCTAGTGGAAACTGAAACACATTTTTTATCGTGAACACTGCTTCTAAGCCAAGATACATTGGAAAATAGAACTCGCAAAAATGCTTCTTTGACAAATTTCTGTCGAATTCTGGGTTTACTATGTGGGAGCGTCGGAAATTCAATTCGCCAAATCTGGCTAATGCTCCTCGTTAACACAAAAGAAGCTCGAATGTAGTGCGAGCAGCAATTCGACATCACGTGGCTTTAACCTGCTCGCGACTGACAAGGGAATGATAACGGTTCACAAATGCCGCTTCCAACGAAATTCATACCAGATGGTGTACTTCTAACGACATTTTTGAATCTATGTCTGTGTAGATGCTGCGGAGTTCTCTGAACCGAGTTATGAGGCCGGATTCATCATTGGGTTAGACCTGGGTTTGTCGATTTGGGGTGGGTTTAGCGCATGCACCAACGCGCTGATTCTGGCGCAGAACCCAACCCAAGCCTGCAAACCCAGGCTTAACGCAATGATGAATACGGCCTATGGCGGGCTTCTTCAATGGGGCAAGGTAGGCCTCGGTCATCTCAGATATTCGTGGGGAAGTTCCCGAGGACCTTAGACCTGATTTGGTCGTTATCACTCGGTCGAGGGGAGAATTAGCGAGACGTCCCCCGGAGGGGGACGTCTCGTCCCTCTCCCCTCGAATTATACAAACCGATAAGGCGTTCGAAACAGTCAGGTCGGGGGGGGGGAAAAAGGGAAGTTCGCTTCACGGTTGTTCCCATGGCCTCCCCCCGAACATGATGAACGCGAAAACAAAGCAGCAGCGTATACGGTGATGCAGACGGGGAAGTCGCAAGGTGGTTTTGCAGTTCGGAAGTTTAGGGGGTAGATCTGATACTCAAGGACTACGTAAGGCATCTCTGTCTGGTTTTCAGAGGAGCTAATAAGCTTCTCTATAACCTTTAGTAAGAGGTGAATATTTTTGAACCGATCGCAGTTTTTCAGGAACACTGTCGACTGTCGAAAACAGCGAGTTCTAGCAAGCTGATTTTTGATCAATCATTGAACAATGGGAAGATCTGCAGTCTGGAGAACAAGAGAACTTCTGCTGTTGGAACTTCCCCCATTACTCTGCTGAGACGTCCCATTCGCCTCCCCCCAATTTGGGGGAAGTTCCCCAGTTGTTTCGAGGGAAGTTCTGCTGTCGTTCTCGGGAACTTCCCCACGAATATCTGAGATAGTTGGATGATCGGTGTTGCCAGCCCGGTCGATAATCATGAAAGACATGCATGAGTTGGGATGCAAAAAACACCCGATGTGGCAGACCCGACCGATGTTCACATGATATAAGGTAAGAAATGAATCCATGATACCTTTCCACATATTTCCTACATATTGACCGCGACAGACACACCTGAGTACACCGGGTGCTTTTTGCAACCTCCATCATCCACGTTTCTCATACGTATCGACCGGGCTGGCCACGGGGATTTTTGCAACCAACTCTGACAGGGGCCGTAAGGGTACCCATCAGAGAATTTTTAGGGTGTTCATAAAAAATGTTCCCGACTTGGCTCAAAAATTTTCCTAGGGATCATTCGGGGTCCTAAACTGGATATCGTTCAGCACCCAAGAAAACCCCCGCGGGAAATTTTTTCATTCTGGGACATTTACCAATTTGACGTATACCCAGCGTTCACGATGATAATCCTCGTTGACTTTCCACAGTGAAATGATAGGCGAGAAGGTCCTAGGCTTCCAGTGTCGAAAGAACGGTAGAAAACGAGCCAGGAGCGGCAAAATAACGGCTGCAAACAAGCGTTTTGGTGCCCCAGACACGCCTGGTGCCCCAGATCTCGAAATGAACAAATGAAGACTCAGATTACAGGAATGATCAAGTCAAAGAAGTGCTGATAAGTGAGCTGATCGCTTCATTGCACTGATTGGTATCATCCTTCTAGCGGTTAATTCCTCCACGCTCAAAAATCAACGTAAACAAGAGAGCGCCTATTTTTGCTCGAAAACGCGTCTTTCGTGTCCTTTTTGCGCATGCCTTGCTATATAGGGCACCAGACCCTCCGTAAACCGTGGAGATATCAGAAGGTAAGATTACACTTCCTTCAATCTTTCGAAAATCAATAAATGAACTTTAAATTCGATTTTAGAACTTCAAATTATTTTTACAGGGAAGTTTCGAGGCAAATGTATCGTTGCGTTTCGGAAATCATCACAAGTCGCATTCCCCCCCCCCCCGAAAATTTTCTCCTGTGAGTCTTCGTGCCGAACATGTCGAAATTGCCCGAAAATCGACCTTCGGACCTCACTTTCGTGTTCAGGATCCCAGATAAGCCTCAGAAATAAGTTTTCGAGCCAAATCCGAAACAATTTTCCTGAACACCGTAAAAATTGCCTGGTGGGTGGATGTGCCCTTACCTCCGACTGAGGAAGCCCGCTAAACTCGGTTGAGGAAACTCCGCAGCAGATATCTACAAACATAGAATTGAGCACGTATTGGAAGTACGTCAGGTGGTATGAACTTCATTAAAAACGGCGTTTGTGGCCAGTTGATGATCCCTTGTGAGACGAACATCTTACGCGTCGCCTATTAACAGTTGACGCGCAACTCACCGCTGGTATTCAAGGCATTACGGACATCCAACCAATGACATTGCGAAGTTGTCTGCCTATGCTGGACGCAAGCTGCTCGCGACACTCGAAGCTAACCGTCACGGCGGCTGCGGGAGGTGCAACTCATATTTTTCATTTGTGTACACTAGGATTCGTCCAAATGCGCGAACGTGCTTTGAAACTAGCCTCATCTTTCTGTTAACAGAGACCTTATTTGAACCTTTTCTTATCAAAATCGGTTGAGTTGTGTTTTTAAGGGGTGACGAACAACTCGTCCATCACTTCCGATTCAAGGCACTGATAAGCAACCAAAATTGAGATTCACTATTCTTTTGGAGCAATAAGGACTCCCACACGCACACTGGGTCTCACCCTCTTGGAGGTTTCAATCCCACACCCCAAAACCGGGGAGCACCCTGTGGACATGGACGAGTTACACCCCGCAGCCGCCGTGACGGTTAGCTGCTAGTCTCGCAACTCGATTGGACATCTTGCGCGCCGGTAGCGAGCAGCTAACCAGTAACTAACCGCCGGTATTCCAGCGCGTAATCAACATCTAACCAGTGACATTCGTTACTTGTCCGCAAATGCTGGCAGCAAACTGTTGAAAAACTTCAGAGTTGTGGGGGGGGCACTCAGGATTCAGTTGGAGAACGAATTATACCGATTTCAGAAGTCGAAGATTTTCCATCTCAGGTACTCGGGATGACGGCCCGCGAACCTTTCCCAGCTGGCCGGCGGTCTCCGTCCTCCGTTTTTGGTTCGCCGGCCAGCTTCATGTCGATGACCCGCCGACCTTTTTCAGTTTTCTCGCAGTCCTTTTCCGTGGATGGCTCGCCGACCTTTACCAGATGGCCCGCGATCATTATTTCTATCATCATTAAAGGCATCGTACGCTCAGAAAACCGTATATTATTTTTTCATGTTTTTGTGTAGCTTGGCCTCTCTAGTGAACGAAAACGTCGAAGGGGTCATTGAAAAACCTTCATTTGTAAAGAAAAGTCAATCGGAACACATTGTAAATACTAAATTGAATTTCGCGCCAAAATGTTTTTGACGTTTTTCTGCCTTTGGAGGCCTCGTCGCTGTAATTTTCGCAGTTTTTCTTCATATGGGCTTTGTGCCGTAACTGTATTTCATGTTGTTTGACGGTCGCATCAACATTCTAGGAAAAAAGCTAGATGACTGGTGAGATTTGGTGGCAGATCTTCATCTTTGACGCCTTCCAACCTCATTGCCCAACGTTTTTGACGCGCCAAAGTTTACCAGTGTTGTCTACCGGGCTCAATCATGAAATTGAGCCTGAAAAATAAAAATTGATTTTCAGCGCGAACGATGCCTTTAACCTCAAGCATGTCACCCCGGGTCCACGGCGGAGAAACGCCCGTCTCAGTTCGCCGCCGTCTGCGGTGAGGACCCACCCTCCCCGCGGATCGCGGCGAAAGCCCAGCCGTGGGGATAGCCCTATCCCCTCAGCTGTCAAAAATATGCTGGCCTCCGAAAAGTGACTCAAAGTCACCTCCCAGGGCCGGCACTAGAATGCCGAGTGAGGACTCCAGTGAGATGATGCGCCTTTTATACCGGCTGTGCACGTGATAAGCACGTGACGACGTGATCATTCGTGACCATTATTATCAATTGAATTTCGGAACGGCCGAATTGAGGATGGTGTGGCATGTTTCGTGGCTCACAGGCGAGCCAATATCCGCGCTGCGTGTGCGTCGCATGCAGCATGGTTCGCCGCTGGCCGGCACCCTCGAAATATGGCCGTCGTTTTCGGCATAGAGGTTCGCCGAACGTCTCCTCGAGTACCTGAGATGGAGTCTCCACGAAAACAATGACTTATAACGCTATCAGGCATATGATCTCAGCACAAATTTTTATAGTGGAGTCCACCAAGAGGGTCTCATTTACCTGTCAATAAGAAGCGGTCGGCTGGGGATCAATATGCATGAATCCCATACCAGCATGCTCGATACCGATTGAGCGAGAGCGGTTGTGCTGCAACGAGTTTCATGTTCATTGATCTCCAATCGACCGCTTCTCATTGATAAGTAAATGAGACACTCTTGGTGGACTCCACTATATTTTCATGGATCAATCATTTCATTTCCTCGAGTGCCCCCCCCCCAAATAGTTTCAAGCCCATTGGTTGACGTCGGATAGCGAAAAAAATCTGTGAACGGGGGCTCAGGCCACACCGCAGCTGTAGTGCCGCATCCATTCTTCGCTCTGCATATTTTTACGCCGCAGTCCCGCAGTGGTGGAGCGCCGCGCCGCAATGGATGCGTGCTACGTGGCACACAGGTCTGAGAGCTTTTAAAAGCCTGTGATCTTACGGTTAGTACGAGGACGATGTGGTACTCCGTAGGGAGACACGGAAATGATGCATACCCTTCATTAAGCTTCTTTTTTCTTCGACTCCGTATCACTATCATAGTAACGGAGTGAGTGTTCTGTGAAAAACAAGGACAAAAAAGATGCGAGACAGAAAAAACAAGGATGCATTCTATGAGGATTTCAGTACGTTGCTGGCCAATATACCTTGTCAACTCGTTGTTGTCGTGAGGAGTGGTGTAAATACAAAGATGGGACTTGTTAGAGAATCCGAAGCACTCGGGAAACGGTTTTACCCAGTGGAGCAAACAACTGCGAGTCAAAAGTCGTCAAGCATTGCTCGAATTTGGAGGCTCATAGTTTTGATACAAAGCTTTTTTTCTGAGAATTTGAGGAGTGCGGACTATACCTGTTCTCCGTACGAATCGTTTTCGGACATCCGACCGGGCCCGACTTGTTTTGCACCCTCTATGCATCCACAGTGAAGAACTCGCAGAAAATTTAGGTCCCAACCTATCTCGACTCCAAGACGATTGGCCTCATTTACCAGTAAAGGAGAAAAATGCAATGACTTATTAAGAAATCAAGTTTGTAGTTGTTGAAGGCCCCTCAAATCCGCGGTGGGACATTTTTATATCACACGACAAGCCTGTCGCGGTAGCAAAACATTGCGACGTCAGGCTTCTTCTAGGGTTCAATCGCAGCGGGACGCGATGAGATGATAACTATGAGCATCGATCGAGATCGCGTCGCACTTCGATCAGTATTCCAAACATGCGATCGCGGCGACCAGCGATCACACTCTGAAAGATGCCTGACTGTCGCCGCGGACAAGCCGTTGCTGTTGTTCGGAGACTAGAAAAACTCGGCGCGACACTGAATTGGACTCTCAGTCGCTGTCGCTGACACCTGTCGCAGCGCACTGCACTGCGACGAGCAGCCGCGACAGCGACCGATTACCGCACGGTTTTCACATTTCAGACATAACATCTCTTTTCAAGCCAGCAACCGCGACAGATGCTGCAATGTGTTCCTACGACAGAACATTTCTCTTGTGCGGACCTGGTCCCCTAACGATTCGTAACAGTTGACCGAGCCTGCACACTTTTGGTATAACCATAGCCGCAGGCTATAACGACCAAAGATGAGCAAGCCTGTTCTCGATCTGGAAGATCGACCATCGACCAAGGGTTTGTCGTGAGAAGAGCAATTGAATCGTGGCAGCGGTATACGAAACCATCACCTTGCTGTTTTGGACTTTAGTTAGTTTTAATCCTTTTACCTAGCAGCCTTCTTAACTTCATGCTTTGCTATCAATCACGTGCCATGGTCCTGGTCCCGACGGCTCTTTATCCTGAGCTTGGATTAAGCCTTCTTATCCTTGACTGCCGATTGCACCTTCTCGTTCCACCACCAGGTTGCCGTCTTCGCTGGACTTGTCCAGCACAATGTGCGCGTAACTGACGCAGTTCTCGGCGTGGAACTCTAAGGCGTATTTCAAAGTTGCATCGCAGCGCGTCGCGATGAGATGTTTTCCGTGGGCATGGATCGATAACGCGTCGCACGTCGAATCGCATATGAATCGTGAAATCATACCGCGGTGAAAACTCGTTTTAGTCGACTTGGTGCGCGTAGATAGGAAAGGTCACGGCGGAGCGACGAGCGTGTCTGCCAGCTGCTCCGATTCTCACTACTTGATGCTCTGAGTGTACAACGTATCCTTGAGGTTCTGCGGGAGATTCCATTTGAGCTCCACCTTTACCAGGTGATGCAGCGTAAAAACACACATCGTGTCACACAGTACATGCAGTCAACGCTGTCAGCGTTTCTATGAGTGACCAAAGGTCGGCATCATACTTCCCGCGACCATCGACGGCGACAGTGCTTGATAGGACAAGTGCATACTTCCCGCGACGGGCGATGCAACATAGTGTCTGTCGTATGTATAAATCGACCGAAAATCGATATGGGTGATATGCACTGTCGCTGTCGCGAGTTGCGGGAAGTATGCATGCACTAGGCCTTAAAGGCACAGTACACCCTCAGATATAAAATTTGAGATTTTCATGTAATTGTGTAGAAGACCCCTCCTGTATAACACGTGATAAATGCCAGATCTCATTTCCTCCAAATAAGCGAGATATAAGCGACCACCACAGGCCCGACCCCCTTTGCTCACCACCACAGGCCCGACCCCCTAGCAGACTTTCGAACTCGATAGCTGCTCGATGGATCGATGAATTCCAACTAGTCGTCGTTCTACAGTCCCTTACCGGATTGTCGCCTTATCCTAGCTTTCTCTCACGCAACGATTGCGAATGAAGAGAAATACAGGCCTGAAACAACTCGTCCACCAATTTTTTACCCTCAAAATCTAGGCATCTTTGAAGAGCCATAACTCTGTTCAAAGAGGGTATTGGACGATTCCAGAGATACCACTGTGATCAGCGTGTGACTCTCTTCAAGATGAGCATGGAACCTAAGAATTAGTTTTTTGGGTGTCCTGTGCCTTTAAAGGCAGTGTTCACGATAATCTTCGATTTTGAGATTATTCGCTGTATTGATTAGGTGGCCCCCGGATAGAACTAAAATGACGGAGAAATTGAGAAAAACGCACCAGAAGTACATGAAATCCTCAAGTATCAGCCCGCCTCTTAAGTATCAATGGAACTGTTCGTTGTGACAGTGAAATCTTTTGTGGACCCGTCTTTTGCAATTCTCTATTCTGTATTGCTCCGTTCTTTCCTTCGGGCCCTAACTAATACCATTTTGCCCAAAATATTCTTCCATTTTCGATTAGTCCCATTTTTTACCGGAGGCAACCACCGTGAACATGTTCATACAACCAGACAACTAGTCCAGGCCATAGAATAATGTCACTGAAATAAGACGAATTAGTGCGTTTCTCGCCGTTTCTTCTTGATTTCGGTAACACTTGGTTGCCAACGCATTGTTTTAAGTGGAAAACTTGAAAACGAGGATCATCGTGAACACTGCCTTTAAAGGCAGTGTTCAAGATTACTTTCATTTCCGAATTTTTCACATAAAACAAAGCGTTGGCCTCCAAGTGTTACCAAAATTACGAAGAAACGGCGAGAAACGGATGAAAACGTCGTATTTCAGTGACATTATTCTCTGGCCTGGACTAGTTGTCCGATTGGATGAACATGTTCTCAGTGGTTATTATGACCGTTGAAAAATGGGGTCTGTCTGAAATGGAAAAAATATTTCATGCACAACAGTGTTAGTTAGAGTCCAAAAGAAGGGACGGAGCAACAGAAAGCAGAAAATAGCAAAGGATGGGTCCACAACATATTTCATCGTCACAACGAACAGTTCCTGTGAGAGTAAAGAGGCGGGGTGAGAGTAAAGGATTTCGTGCCCTTCTGGTCCGTTTTTCTCGGTTTCTTCGTCATTTTAGTTCTCCCTGGGGGCCAAACGATCGATTCAGTGACTAACCTCAAAATCGAAGATTATCGTGAACACTGCCTTTAAGTTACAGCCGTTTTAAAACCCTATTTTATGTTTGTGGACTTTGACGTTTTTTTACGTTTTTTTTTACCTTGTTCCGCTTCCTATAATACGCGCTCTTCGGCGTTACGCTGAGGCTGTAAAAGATTGCACACAAGGTAAATCGACCACGCTGGTTCCAAATATCCTAATCTCGTCACACCTAAATATCGAAATTGACGACTTCCGGCGGGACCACACCTGAGAAAAGTGTGAGGCCTTGTACTGTAGCGTTGTTCAGCATCTATGTTGGACGGTGAAAGTGAGTTTACAGAGTAAATCGACCACGCTGGACTCAAATATCTTACTCTCATGACACCTAAATTTCAAAAATGCCCCTTTTCAGCGGGACCACACCTGAGAAAAGTGTGAGGCTCTATACTGTAGCGGTGTTCAGCATCTATGTTGGATGGTGAAAGTGAGTATATGGGATAAATCGACCACGCTGGCCTCGCTCGTCGTATTTTACTGACTGATACCTGGCAGAATGTAGACTTCCAGCGCGATCGTTTCTGCGACAGGTGTGGGCCACACAGGGAAGTGCCTTTCAGCGTCCATCTTAGAGACTGAAAATTTGTATATAGAGTAAATCTACCACTCTCGACTCGTATATCTTATTTTCGTGACCCTTACTTTGCAAAAAAAATGTGAGGTCTAACGTCTTGCAAAAATTATGCACTTTGCGGGATCGAACCAGAGTCGTGTGTTTGGTGTATGAGTGGGTTTCGGAGAATGAAATTCGAAACGTAACCAGATTAGATGACGCTTTTTCGAACCAGAAGTCTACACATCTGAAGTAACATGTTCTTCTTGGACTTGCGAAATGAATTTACGAACTCATATCAATTTAAAAACACATTTATTTCTTCGAGAATCTCCACGCTTCTTTTCCACCACATATTTACCTTAGCTTCCTACCTGGAATCATTCACAATTTCTGGAAACACGTTCAAACCTGTGTGTCTTACATTCAACAGTAGAAGAGCCTTCAATATAATAAAAACCCTCATTTTAGCTATGATTTTCAAAAACACAGGCAACTTCATGTAATCCGTCAAGAAAAACCTCGTCCGTGATTTTTTTCAATGTCAATGTCTTGTTTTTTGAAATGGTTGTTCTTCTTTAAATTATATATCTTTTGAAATAAGTTGCTCCTTTTGTTTTTAATTTTACTATAAAAACAGACAATTAACACTCCTGGGAGTGAGGGTCCGAGAAAATCGCCAAAAATTTGACCTATTAACGCTTCTGGGAGGTCTGAGAAATTCGCCAAAAAGTTTGCTTTTAGAGGGGGGAGGGGTCTGAGAAAATTTAGCCTTGTCCACACCTCGAGCCGAACCCTGAGAGGGTAGCTAACGATTGAGAGTAGGTCGCTGTACAAAAACCTCGAAGATTGCTTAATTGTTTGGGGCTAAAAAAGAAGGCTGTCGACTCGTTTGGAGGATTAGCTCAAGTTTGGTTTTTACCCTGAAAAAGATCGTGTACCCTGAAAAAAATGTGGGGAGTGTAAACGCATCTGAAACAATATTTTCTTGCTGTAGACAATTTCCCACTGCGGGCTTTTTTTCAGCGAATTTTCATTGCATTAATGGATGCGTTTAGCGAAGGTGCAATGATGTAACCTTAGAGGACCGCAGAGAACTTGCACAACGATTTAGACTATGACGCGACAGTAGTCGGGAGAGTCGACTCATTCTCCACTCAAAGAGCGGCCGAACTCCTTGTTTCCCAAGTTATCTTTAATGTTGTTCGATACATATTCTACACTTACAAATTTCCAAACGAGTAAAATGTATTTTTCGCCTCGCGTACTTTTGTACAAAAATTTACCTGCAAATGTGTATCTATTTTCACGAAATAGGGTGAGGGATGATTTTATGAAAACAACCTGTGAATAGTTGAGGGGTAAACACATATCCTTCGCACTCTTGTAATAAACATTTCGGGAACATATCCTTCGGTTGCAACATAGCGTATTTCGCGGTCCGTCCGCGCAAATGTCTGACAAGGAGAGTAATTTGAGCGAAGCCCGAACAGAGCAAAATTAATCATTCTTTGGGGACACTGTATAGTAGTAAAAATTGCAAATGGGTTGAGCTGCTGATGCAGAGATGAGCTGTTTTCTCCAGAAGTAAGGACTCAGAGTTTGTGAAACGTTTAGACGATGTTCGGCTAGGTCAGCCCAATCTACAGTGCCGCACATGTTTTTTTTTGCAAAAACGGCGTTTCGCGGCGTTTTTTGTGCTCACAAAGCGCCGCATCGCCATACCTCACTTGAAATTTGACGAAATTAGATTTTCAGGTAGTTTTCGTGTTCCTCTCAGTCAGGCAAATGCAGCGATCTGTGTAGAAAGTCTTTTGGACTCCGGTATTAAGTTGAAAAATGCGTTTTTCTTTCTAAAATTCACATTGACCACAGGTCAAAATATGACAGATGTCTGCAATCATGACCGTCTGATCAGTTCATAGTGATATATTTTGTAGTGCAATTATGCAATTTTCTATGAACTTCTAGAGTTGAATCTACCATTTTGTAACACTATCGTGTAGCACTCAATGACAGCATTTCAGAAATTCTTTTCAATTGCCCATTCTAGAATTAGGGGTGGGAGCACAAAAATCAAGCTTCCGTTAATTAAATCTCAAATTAGGTCGCAGTTCTTTTCTATTAGAGCAGTACCTTTGTTGAATGAGGTTTTTGATCAGGATATGATGCACTTGTCTTTGACTCACGTTCAGACGTCTAGCTACCCATTTACTAAAATCAGAGGTTTTTAACGAAGTCAATTGTTCTTTGATTACAGCTTTCTTCATTTTTTTCACTGTTGGCTGTTGCAAACAATTGCTTGGCTGCTTGGTTTTAATTATTATTGATTTGTGCTATTATTTATATTTTTATCACGTGGGTGTTAACCTGCGTCAATAAAGAAGAAGAAGAAGAAATGACTTCCAGTTTGAAATCGGACTACTTTGAAGCTACTTATGGCCATGCGGCGCTTTGTGAGCGCAAAAAATGCAGCAAAACGCTTTTTTTTGCAAAAAGTTTGCGCGGTATTGTATCTAACCCGATTTTCGGTAGTGTCGAAATTTGACGGGACCTCTTCTTTTTTCGACTGATTATGGTAGATTACGGTAGAAATAGTGGCTACTTATTCACCGCAGCCTATAAATTCGAAAATGGTCATCATAAACGTGGTCTTCACACATAGTGACCCACTGAGCGACATTTTGGCCAAGAAAATCGACTTTTGGAGTCTGCCAGGTAATTCATTCTGCTCACCTTGGACTATGTTACGACGGCTTTCTTTATGAGCTTTCAACTGGAATAAGATTTTGGACTGTTACCCGAAATTTATTATTCTATGTGGCCACAAGACGTTTTGGAACATGTTTCTAATTTCGTGGGAACAACATGGTCCACAAAATCCAAACGTTGTCCCAGGATTTTTCTTTCTTGTGCGAATACAGTATCCCCTCCTCGATCCCGCAGATGTACAATACCAAGCAACTTTTTCGCAAAAACGACGGTTCGCGACTTTTTTGCTCAGAAATCGCCGAATCGCCATTTTTTGCTTCAAAGTGGTCCGATTTGGGTTTTGTATACCATTTTCGATTGCTTTCCACGAGTCCTATACTATACTGTTACTAAATAAGAGATTCAGCTTCACAAAATCATCGAGAACTATATATTTCCATGTCAAAGTTCATCACTTTGAAATGATCAGACGGTCATGATAGCAGAAACTTGTCATGCTTTGACCTGTAGTCGATGAGAATTCCGGATGGAAGTATATACACCTTTTCCACAAGTATCCGAACTCGAAAAGACTTTTTTTACCCCACCTGGTCGGCGGGAAGTGGACCATGTTTATGCGAGTCACGTTCCCCTAGTTCGTACTCATGTTTGATCGCGCCAGCTCGAGTCTAGCAACTTCGTGAAAATGATGTGAGCGATGAGATTGCTTCATTTCGAAGCCCACAATTTTGTCGTACTGTTTGATGGAGTAGGAAAGGTATCTGCGGAGATGCTCAGCGACAAGTCGTAGTGAGTGAATGGCGCTGACAGCACGTCATTGGGAACTGGTTGAGGAATGTCTCACTGGGATTGTTTCCCAGGCCCCATAGGACGTGTGGGAAACCACAGGCGTTGAAGGATTTAGGATCCAGCACGAACTTCCAGAATTATTGGCGCGCGAATTGGCTTCCATATTGTGAGGGTTTTAGGAATTCAACTTCTTGCTATTTCAATTGTTTAGATTCCTTCGAGTCTCAGCTCTGTATTTCTCACCACTGTTCTGTAAATATTGATTCCTAAGTTAGCACGATCGAGGCTAATCCAAAGTGCGGCGCCACCATCTCAGGCAAACCATCGCTCCGAGCGGAACCGGCTCCTCCCAATTATGACGTCATCGCCCGGACAGCGGCCGAGGGGCCAACTGGCGATGCGGTCCCTGTCCGGTGCCAGTTCGCCCCTCGGCCGCTGTCCGGTCGCTCTCGGGGTGACAGCAGTGCGAGCAGTGTTAGCCAGACCGTCATTTGGTACACTGCAAGCATGGAATACCACTGCCAATTGTAGTTTTTACGCTTTCCAAAGCCTCAACGATCCTCCGTACTTCTCCTCTGTGATAGAATCTCCGCGTTGCGAAATGTGGGCGGGGTTAGTGGTGCGTGGAGCATTGTGGAGAGGTAGAGAGCGTTTTATGGGAAACTTGCGTCGCGTCATGGAAAACGAGTAGCCATCAATGCGAAGTGTGTGCCGCGTCATGGAAAATGAGTCGCACACCATGAGATGCGTGAGCCGCATCATGGAAAGTGAGTCGCGTACCATACGAAGCGTGCTCCGCGTCATGAAAAATTAGTAACGCCTTACGAGAAGCGTACGCCGCGTCATGTAACTTGAGTCGCGCACCATGAGATGCGTGAGCCGCATCATGGAAAGTGAGTCACGCACCATAAGAAGCGTGCTCCGCGTCATGGAGAAGGAGTCGCGCATTATGAGAAGCACGCGCCGCGTCATGGAAAATGAGTAGCCATCAATGCGAAGTGTGTGCCGCGTCATGGAGAATGAGTCGCACACCATGAGATGCGTGAGCCGCATCATGGAAAGCGAGTCGCGTACCATAGGAAGCGTGCTCCGCGTCATGAAAAATTAGTAACGCCTTACGAGAAGCGTACGCCGCGTCATGTAACTTGAGTCGCGCACGATGAGATGCGTGAGCCGCATCATGGAAAGTGAGTCACGCACCATAAGAAGCACGCGCCGCGTCATGGAAAATGAGTTGCGCACCATGAGAAACGTGCTCCGCATCATGAACCATAAGTCGCGCCATATGTGAAGCATGCACCGCGACATGGAAAATGAGTCGCGCATCATGAGAAGCGTGAGCCGCGTCATGTAAATTGAGTCGCGCCTAACGAGAAGTGTACGCCGCGTCATGTAAATTGAGTCGCGCACCATGAGAAGCGTGAGCCGCGTCATGGAAAAATCGGTAGCTCTTCATAGGCAGCGCGATGGCCATGCGAAGCGTTCTTTGCACATCTCGATCAATCGCCTGATTTGTGAGTTTTATTCACGCTCAAACAATTTTTGAGAAGGACACGTTTTTGATATAAGCTCGGCACCCACAGCACACCGGAACCCATATACTGCTATTTTACCCACTTCCTACTCGGAAAGTCAGTTCTCAACATGTTTTAATCTAGCGTTGGCTAATCTTCTCATCTAGGGTCGTAAGATCTAGGTATTCCAGTCGAATATTTGGAGCAACCCCAGTGTGCGTTAGGCATAAGGCTAACGATGGCAATGATATTATTAGTGACAGCCGCTAATGCTGCACTGCCCCCACCGGCAGTAGCGGCTGTCAGTAATATTATCAATACCATCGGCCAGTGCCGTCCTCGAACACGTTGCAGGCGCCGGATTCCTTTCTACTCGCGTAATATTTTCTACCTAACACTAACTTCCACTTAGATTAGATTAGATTAGATTTATTACGACATATGAGACGTCGTGAGAAAAAAAAGAAAACGAACACAAAGTTACAATAATATGTACTAAGCAACCGCGAAAGGATCACACGATATGCAATGGATAAATGCCGAGTGAAAAAAAAATCCGTTCCAATTATTTGCTTTCTGAAAAACCTGTTTAAGCACGTAACACTAACTGCTGAGCAACCTCGCTTCAGCAAAACGCTTAAAACCCAAAAATGTTTCAACATGTGCAGTGTTCTGCATCAACTGGCCGTAAACAGTGGCGGCTCTAATAGCAAAAGCATGAGCTGTTATGTTAGATCGCGCTCTAGCAGTGAAAACTTTATACTGTTCACCTCTCGTTCTAGTTCCCCTTAGGCGGAAGAACTGTTGGAAACCTATCTTGATTTTACCGTTAATCAGTTTGTAGACCATAAAAGCGTCAAAAACTTTCCTTCTTGATTCTAGCGTAGGCAAGTTGAAATACTTATTTCGGAAATGGGATTTCGGAATTCTATTATACAAAAATCCATTCTTCCTGATCAATAGCTTTCTAGTGAAGCTATTCTGGCATTTTTCAAGCTTCAGGATATCTTTTCTTTTGCAAGGATTGAAAACGGCTGTTCCACACTCCATTAACGGCCGAATGTAGGTTTTATATGCTTTCAAGAGGACGTTGGTGTTGTTCGTAGAAAGCGCCTTGAACAAATGAAAAATGCGAAGGTGGACCTTGCTTTGGACATTTTGAACGTGACCCGAGAAGTTCAATCTATGATCATACAGGAAGCCCAAATCCCTCACTGACCTCGCCGGAACAACGATGTTTCCTTCTACAGTGTAATTGAAAACCACCTCAGAGTTACCCAAGCGGAGATAGATAGTTTTATGCGGAGCAAGGGGTAACTGCTATATCCTAGACCACTGAGAGATAACGCCAATTGCAGTTTGGAGTTCCGAACAATCGGAAGACGATTCAATCCTTCTATATAGTTTCAGGTCATCCGCGTACTGCTCACACTTGTGTCAAAGTTTTTTCATTTGCGAAGTATATGCTGAGATTTATTTTTTTTTCAATATTTTATTTAGATTCAGTGTTGATCCTCAGGATGCAAAACTAGTTGGGGGGGAGGCACTTAAGAACTACCTATAGAAATTAGGAAATTCATCCATGAAAATGATTTTTTTTGATTACCAGATATGTGATAACGTCATCACTCGTTATTTCCTAAAAATCCCATGGAAGTAGATTGATTTCTGAAAACGGTATCATTCATTCCTCATTTGAATTCTGAGTGCCCCCCCTCAACTAGTTTTGAACCATCTTCAGCACTGTGTATATGAGTGCATCTATTTACTTCAGGGTAAACCACCAAGCCTGCCATAGTTTACAGAATCCTATGGCAGGCTGAGCCACCTTAGAACTAGATGACAGCATTTGAGAAAATTTTCAACAGAGCGTAATTAATTATTTTTAGCTGATTTTGTAATTTTGCAGCTTCGGTCTTTTCTGACTTATCCGAGAAGTTTTAGCCTTGAAGCTTCAAAGTTATGTACAGTTGACCGCAATGTTAAAAGGACATGGTGCGGTTGCGGACTCGCACTAAATTACTGTAGAATCTGGCACTTTGCCAGATTTCGTCATCGATCGGCGCCAACCGTCGTCTCTCTGCTCACGAGAATATCAGCTGTGGCGCCGATCGATGACGAAATCTGGCGAAGTGCCAGATTCTACCGTAGTTTTTAGTGCGAGTCCGCAACCGCACCATGTCCTTTTAACATTGCGGTCAACTATATAATGGCTAAGTCCTTATTTATTAGTATTTTTCGACGATTATCTATCTTTTTTTTGAAAACTCGATTCTCGCCTTTTTCACCGATTTTCAAAATAACGATCAATAATTGACGAAAAAATACTATCGAATAGGAACTTGGCCGGTATAACATCGGCATGAATCCTACCGATATTTCGCGCTCTCTATTCTCTGAGAAACATTGTCGCGACTCCTCCGCGTCTGCCCCGGGACTCTACCGCGATCCTGGACTGTCCCGCGTTTCCCCCGCGATCCTCGACTCTTCCGCGACTCTGCCGCGACTCTTCCGGGACTCCCCCGCGACCCCTTCTTGGAAGAAGCTTCCGCGACTCTACCGCGACTCCACCGCGACTCTACGGCTATGTCGTCGTATCGATTAAACTCCTGGCGTTCACTCCTATCAATTTCCTCTTTAACGCCCAGCGAGCGGTCGCTGTAATGCCTTCTCTCCTGTTGCAATATCCTCTTTGAATCCAACTCATTTATAACAATTTGGTCGATTCGACCCACCATTTCGAGGCCATTAGCTGAGTAACCTTCGAGCTAAGCTTTCTCATGCACATAATACTTGAAGTTCTGAGCGTTTTCCCTGATCTATTTCATTCATTCCTCTGTTCATCGTCATCACCATAAGTCAAGGTCTAGCAGACCGTTTTTGTGTACATCTAAAGAGCTGTGTCCATCCATCATGATCACCAACTTTTTTCAAAAAATGTCGAAACTTTTTCCGTCCCGAAATGGATCAATTTTTCTCTACGATTTCTGGAATTGAAATTTCCCAGTAATAAATTGAAATTTCGTACAATTTTTGTATTTTCCGATATTTATACGTAATTGCCTCTTACGGTTTTTTTTACAATGTTTCACGCAACTTGGATCTAAAAATCGCAAGAAGACTGGAAACGTAATACAATGAAACGTTCTTTTTGGATTCCAGGCTCATAGCTGATAAATCTGATAATAAACATATCAGCGTGAAACCTCTAAAAACTATTGTTTCTATGCAGCGTTGTCGCCTCTTCAGCCAATGACTTGCCTTGGAGACAACCCGTTAGAGCTTTTCTTGATTAAAAATGGGGCACATATTAGGAATTTGATTGCGTTCTCTATCATCAAAAATAACCGTATTTCTCATATATTCATGTACATGCTTTCTGTTAGGTTTTTTTAGTTGAACCTTCTTGGGTCAAGAGCTTAAATATGTTTGGCTTATCGAACCAAGGTAAAGGGTAGCGGTGTGCTCGGTGCGTGAGATGTGCCCCCCCCCCCACATTTGGAAGCGGTGCGGCGCCCTACCATCGAGGTTGTGACTTTTAAGGCACAGAAGACCCTCAGCTATGAATTTTGTAACTTTTAGTTTATTGTGTAGTAGACCTCTCCTGTATAACACGTGTCAAACGCGAGATCTCAATTCCTCGAAACAAGCGAGATATGAGGCACCACGACTGGCCCGACCCCCTTCACTCACCACCACGACCACTCCACCTTCTTGAATTTTGAACCCGATAACCGCTCGATGGATGTTTGAATTTTGAGGACATTCTGCGATTTTAGGGATACCATCGTGATCAGCGTGTGATTCACTCCAAGATAAGCATAGGATTTGAAAAATAGTTATTAGGGTGTTCTGTGCCTTTAACCCTTCGTGTGAATCAATTTGCGTGGGTTACGCAACTTCAGGATAAAATCAATTAGCGGAACTGTAATAAGTTCTCGACTCCGATTTCCAGAGGGCATAATTATCTCCATCGACTCAGAATCTCTCGCACACCGCACAACGACTAGATCGCCGCAACGATCTGTGCTTTCTTCTTCTTCTTCTGCAATCTCAAAGTGGTTCTCTGTCATAGGTTGAGGAACTGGGCGGCCTTCATAGGATTCGTCCAAAGCTCCATTGTAGTTAAGGAGGTAGGTCTCGTCGGACACATGAACAAGTGCGCCGTGTCGTGTCCGGGAGCACCACAGTCCGGGCATGCGCCTGGTCGGCTGCAGTCGATCTTGTTTACTTGAGACATGAGCAGAATAGAGTGACCACAGCGCAGCGAGGCAAGAGCACATCTGGCTCGCCTGCCGAGTTGAGACTCGGACTCGCAAACCCGAGGCGGCACTGCTCCTAAAATAGGGTTCACAGCCGCCTTCTCCAGCCTATCCTCGAACAAACTGCGTGTGCTCCTCACGCAGAAGACGAAGCCTTTCCATGTTGGAGTCGGCCCATCTCTGGGCATCAACTTTACGAGGAACATCTGCGAACGGCGTCCTAATCAACCTCTCTCTAATGGGCTTCATGACTCTCTTTGTCGGATGATTCGGCTGTCTCAGAACATTAATATACATCTGCTGTGTCTGGAGTTCACAATGCTCCTTGAACGGTAATATGCAGGCCTCCGCGTGAAGATGTTGTATTGGGGAGCTCCTTGCACAACCGGTAGCAATTCTAAGCGCAGTTTTCTGTACACGCTGCAGCTTATTCCAGGAGCTGTCAGACACCAGGTGCTGCCACACTGGTGCCGCATATTCCAGAGCCGGCCGAAGTATTGCTCTGTAGGTTCTCAATATAGTCTCTCGCCTGCTTCCCCATGATGTTCCTCCGAGAACTCTCAAGATAATAAGCCTAGCCCTGACGACGGTTTGCTTCTGTTTCGCGCTTTTGTGGATTTTCAGTGACGGATCAAGAATAAGGCCAAGGAGCTCGAGGAATTTTGCTGCTGGCAATCGGTGAACATCCCATTTGACATCTGGGTGGGCACTGTGTTCCTTGGTGTTTGTTGTGAACATTGAAACAGAAGATTTTGCAGCAGAGACTGTGAGCATCATATTACCGAGGAAGAGCTTCAACTTGGCGAGATAGGCGCTGATATTGTTAGCGGCTACCTGCAGGTCACGGCCCTGGCACATGATGGTGATGTCGTCGGCATGATGCATAATAATCTTTTCATCATTGGGAGGCTCGGGAATGTCCTCAAGATACAGGCTAAATAGGGCAGTGGACAACACTCCGCCTTGCGGAACACCGGCTGCTATTGGAATGCCATTGGATACGTGATTCTGGAACAGAACCTTAGCCCGGCGACCCTTCCTGCACGCTGCAATCCATCGCTTCTGCCATGATGTTAGCGACGACTTGAGCAGTTTCTCGGACAGCAGTCCCAAGTTAACAGAGTCAAACGCTTTGTTCAGGTCAAGGGCGACGGCCACCGTTCTCAGGAGCTTTTGCATGTTGAACCCATCGACCGCAAAGCTCACAATCTCCAATAGAGCCGTAGTAGTAGAGTGAAGTTTCCTGAACCCATGCTGATGCTGCTGTCGCTCATTTTGATCAGCCAGGTCCGTCACGATCAACTTTCCAGCTAATTTGGAGACGGCCGATAACAGGCTAATTGGTCAAAAGCCTTTTTCTGAGCTTTGGAACTTGCCTGGCTTTGGCAACGGTATCACGTTGGCTGTCTTCCGAGCTTGGGGTAGAATGCAGGTCCGGGAAGAAGTGTAAATGATATCTGCAAGCATCGATGGATGTTCCGTGGGAAGCATCGATGGCTGGGGAGATACCGTCAGGTCCGATAGCCTTCGAATTCCGCATTACTTCGATAGCCTTCTCTACTTGAGTGAGAATAAAGGCCTCAGAAGCTCTCATGAGCGGCAACCGGTTCAGCTCTCTAACCGTGGCTCTGTTTTGAAAGCCTCGCTAAGTACGTGTGATGAAAAAATTCTTGCCGAGTGCGTAAGCAGCTGCTTTCCCTAATTTGAAGACGTGTTCCTCGAACCAATAGCGGAGCTCATCGAGGGAGCTGACTTGCCGGAAATTTTCCTCAAAACTTTCCACGTCGTAGTTCCGTCCGCCTTGAAATTCAGCTTTTCAGTGAACTTTTCCCATCACTCCTACTTGTTCTTATCCAGATCCTTCTTGATCTCATTATCCAGCACAGTTTCTGCAGTATTTCCCTGCTGACATTTGGAAAAAAGTCTTGACACGACCCTCAGGAATTGCTCCTTTCATGGCCTTGCGGATGGCACTTGTTAGATGGCGCTCTTTCTGATGCACATCACCATTCCATGTCGACCGCATGGTCGATTGCAACATCTCTGAACAGGGTCCAGTCTGCTAGGCCTAAATTTAGATAAGTACAATGACAAAAACCGGGCAGTAACGGGCAAGAGAGTCAGAGAGATCAATAAAGACAAAGACGGGAATGTGATCACTGGAGAGAATTGTGGATGTGGACCACGTGAAAGCATTAGAAAGATTGGATGACACAAGAGAGATATCTGGGCTAGAAGGTCGGCCGTTGGCATTGAGACGAGTTAGCTGGTCATCGTTGAGGATAACTAGGTCACACACCTCAGCCTATTCTTCGACATCTTTCCCTCTGGCGTCAGAATCAAGAGCAGAACAAAACGTGTGAGCATTGAAGTCACCCGCAAAGACAGCTGAAGGGGAGAGTGAGCCGTCGTGCAACTGCTTAAGGAGGGGTATGGGGTTGTAAGACGGGGGGCAAGATGTTATAGGAGGATTATAGATGTTGAATAGAGATAAAGGGGTTTTGAGGGGGAAGTGGACAGAAATGCACTCGAGAGTACCGTCCTTTGGAGTATTAGGGATAATATGAGAAGGTAAGGCAGATCGCACAAAAGTAGAAACTACGCCTCCAAGAGCAGACCTTGGCATGTGATAGGCGGTGTATCCCGGAATTTCAGGCTGGGGATAAGTGGTAGAAGGAGAGAGCTTGGTTTCTTGAACCATGATGACATCCGGGTGATGAGAACGTGCGAATAGAGAGAGTTCAGATAATTTGGTGTGAAGGCCGTTGAGATCAATGTTAACAATGGAGAGGGAGCGGTTGGTTATTGAGGAATCAGAGTTGCTGGGGGCAGAGCATAGAACATAACGAAAGGATGAGTCATGATGCCTCACAGAACTGAGGCCCGAATACGAGAGATGCACCCACCTTTGGCATCCGAAGCATTGGACACTTGTTTAATGCCAGGTAACATCCTTACTGCAGGTGGCACATGGATACTTCTGCGCTGGACCTGGATTCCTATCGACGCCGGCCCTTTGTTATAAAATCGTCAGAAAAGCTGCGGCTGACAGGCACCTCTTCCATGACAAAAACCCTCTTCTTGGAGGGGTTGACTTCGGTTTGCACGGAGGCGGTCTTCTTTCCTCCACACTGCCATTGCACGAACGTACGACATCTCATCTGTGCCTTCATATCCCACGTAGAGGAGGGTGAGTAGAGCCATTGGCATCGATTGGAATGGGACGCTCCTAATCACTCAGAGATAGGCAAAGATACGGGCAAAGAAAAAAAAACTTTGCGACGCGGATTCTTTTTTCAAATGCATCCAGGACGCTTCTAAACAGGCACTGCCTGCTGTACAGCCTGAAAAGAAGTACCCCTACGTCTCAGCGGAAACATCATCTACTCAGAAATCGTTCAAGAATTTTAGTCTGATGAATGGACGGGGCTGCGACGGTAGATCACTCCGCGCGAATTGAAACCAAATTCTCCAATGAGGCCGCCAACCCCGCACGTCCAGCCGCCTGGTCCATGCGTCAGACTTAATCGAAAACGGAAACCATACAACGAGGTGAGTGCTCTCCGAACGGCAGGAAACTTTGTGGAGGAAAAGCGTCTGAGGAGGAGGTTGCGTCCGCAGTTTCAGTGCGATGCCGAACGAGAGTGGACATGTAGAGCTGTGGAGTTCGAGATGGCTCGGGAGGAGAAGAATTCGAAAAAAAGCCTACTCGTTGTAGCGACAGTACAGCGGCAAGATGAAGAGATGTTCGCCTATACTGAATACTGCAAACGGAGTCGAAGTTGGCGATGAGACGCTGCCATTATAAAAGGATAACTTCAGTTCACTATTGAATCGTCCAGCTCCATCAGTACCTGAGCTCCCGCATGTTCAGAGAGCACATTATGATGTCAGTGAGGAACCGCCGACTGAGGTTGAGGTTTTGAATTGTGTCCGGGAAATGAAAAATGGAAAGGCAGGTGGAGATGACAACATCACTGCTGAAATGCTGGAAGCTCTTCCTCCGTCTGGGATTCGTGAAATGACAAACACTATCCGTACCATATGGACGAGCGAAAGATACCCGATTCGTAGAGACACGCGATCATCGTACCTCTTTACAAGAACTTATCCGTCATGGACCCCAAGAACGACAGAGGAATTTCTCCACTGCGTCATCTACAAGGTTTTAAAGCGTATCGTTCTCGAGCGGCTCATCAAACATCGTGAGGAAACAACCAGAGATGAGCAAGCCAGTTTTCGACCTGGAATATCGACCATCGACCAAGTGTTCGTCGTGAGAAGAGTAATTCAATCATGGCAGCGGTATCGAAGCCATTACAGCTTGCTTTTTTGGACTTTGAAGCCGCGTTCGACTCTCCTTATCGTAATCGATTGCTCAATGCTCTGCGAGCAGATGGAGTCCCGGAAAAGTATGTTCGGGTAATCGAGGACATGAACAAAGGAACAGCAGCAGCATTTGTACACCGGTCGGATTTACGTCAGCTTTCGAGGTGAAAACAGGAGTAAGGCAAGGAGCCGTTGCAGGACCTTTGTTTTTTCAACTTCGCCGTTGATGATATCATGCGTAGAGTTGCAGAACAGTTTCCTGCGGATGTGATCCTAACACCATCAGGACGCTCCCTTGTCGACCTGGAGTACGCCGACGACATTGTGTTATTCGCTGAAAGCAACGCAAAACTGCAAAGGATTGTGAACCTCGTTTCGAAGTATGCCGCAGCCTATGGACTTCGTCTTCGTCCCGACAAATGCAAGCAGATATGGGTCTCTCAGAGGCCTTCAACGTGAGTTTGTGTGGACGGACAACGTATCGAACTGGTAGACGATTTCTGTTATTTGGGCTGTTTGCTGAAGAACGATGGTAGTTATGCAGCGGATATTCGACAACGATGTGCGAAAGCTACGCCCGCATTGAATTCTCTAACCAAGTGTTTGTGGTCTACCACCATCGCGAAGGAAGTCAAGTTGCGCGTCTACTTATCCGCTCTTCGCCCTATCATGATGTACGGATCGGAGACGTGGGCAGCACCGAAGACGCAGATGGAAAGGTTGGATTGCACGGAGAGGAAGCTTTTTAGGCGTTTGCTTGGACATTTCTGGCCGCAGAAGTGCCACAACGAAGACCTCTACAACGAAATCGGTGCCTTACATCAACGCTGGACACGAGGGAGGTGCCAACATCTCCCAACGCCATCTCAAGCGGCAACGGAAGGTCGTCTTCGTTTGTTCGCGCATATTTTAAGAAGACCGCCAGATCGCCAGGACGGCACGTTTCGGTAAAGATGAGGAATGACCGCGTCAGGCGAAAACCAACCGGCCTACACAAAAACACCGAAAACTAGAACACGTTTATCGTGTGCATTGCCTCTATGTTCTCCCTGTAGTCGAACGAGTCGTGAGCCACAACTTTACCGCGGTTCTACCACGATACCGTGCTGCTCGATGCCTGCGGACCCAGTGGGGAGAAGTCGCGGGTTCGTTGCGGCGGAGTCCAGGGTTTGAGAAGCGGCTCTCATTTAGACCTCTTGTTGGGAGTAGATTTGCCGCCCAGTTTCTCGCAGATGACCACCTACCACAAACGCAGCGAACGCTGGCGTGATGGGTCGATTGCGAGAAAATGGGCGACAACTACACTGCCAACAACAGGTCTAGATGAGAGCCACTTGCTAAGTCTTAGACTTCCAGCGACAACCGCGCATCATCTCCGCGTATCCCCCGCGGCTCCTCCGGCTCGGCGCTGGCAGGCACCGAGCCGGAGGAATCGCGGGGCAGTCGCGGGGGAGTCGCGGCAAAAATTCTCAAGTTGAAGGTTGGCGCAAACTCGGTGCACCTATGTTGTAGCCTATGGCACCTAGTTTGCGCCAACCATCAATAGTGATCGCAAAGTATCACTAGGATCCATGCCGATGTTATATCGGCTAAGTTCCTAATCGATAGTATTTTTTCGTCAATTATTAGTCGTTTTTTTTTAATCGATAAAAACGGCGAGAATCGAATTCTCATAAAAAACTATCGATAATTGTTGGAAAATATTATTAATTAAAGACTTATGGTTAGATCCGCGGCCTGTGTCCTCAAGAAAAAACGTGTAAATTCAAACCGCGGCTGGCGTGGCGGTTTAAATCTCAATCTCCGAGAATCGAACCGCCGCGCCGGCCGCGGTTTGAATTTAAACGTTTTTTCTTGAGGACACAGGCCACGGACCTAACTATAGTCATTATTCATAGCTTTGGATCTTTGAGACTAAGACTTCTCGGATAAGTCAGACGAGACTGAAGCTGCAAAATCACAAAATCAGTTGAAAATCATTAATTACGCTTCGTCAAAAATTTTCGCCGACGTAATCGTCTAGTTCTAAGGTAGCTCAGATATTCTGTCAACTATGGCAGGTTTGGTGGTTTACCACAAAATAAACAGAAGCACTTAAAGGTACACAGTACTGAAGATTACCACTGAATTTTTAGCATATATTTCACAAACAAGCAGGCTTTGGACCAACTGGAAGGCAGCGTTAGATAGAAAAGAATTTGATTCTCGAGCCTAAAGGAATTAGTGGGGAAATTGAGGGAACAGGAGAGGAAGAAGAGGACTGGGAGAAGAGGGAAGAAGAAAGAGAGCGAAATACAGAAGCAGAAACGAGTAAATGAGCGAAGAGAAGCCATCGGTGAAGCTAGGCTCGTTCGCCCGAAGAGCCACCGCAGTGCCAACTGGGACGGAAGATCGCTCTGAGCGGTACTGCTGTCGCCCGGAGAGCGACTGCTGTGGCCCGAGTAGATGGCTAAGTTTCGCTTGGAGCGGAGAGACGGCGCCGCTCGGGTTGCTCTCCGGTCCCGCTCGGAGCGATGGTTTGCCTGAGATCGCAACGCAAAATTTGACGCACACGACGAGACACATCAGCTCATACTTACCCTAAATACTATCAGTCGTCTTAATCAGCTTAGCCCAATCTCTGTCATAGCTTTAGAAGCATTAAGATCAGTTCTAGCATATCTAAGGTTGTCAAGAAGGTGAGTTCCCGAGTTTGAGTTCCCAATTCACGACTGTCGAAGAAGTGGAAAGCTAGAGAAAGGAATCTGTGGTTGATAGCCATCTGGAAACTCGTCGGGAAGAAGCTGAATATTTGTTCACATCATTTAGAGCACACTTGTCTGGTGTCCGCCGACAAGAAGCTGAAGTGAGTCCGAAAGTTCAGGAAGCTCCTGCACCGTTGCACCGGAGTCACGCATTACGTCATGGCGCTTTTAGATGGAACAAATTATCAGTTTGAAGTTGATAAAAAAATGCGTAAACGACTGGTTAGCAGCTAGAAGAACCAATGAGGTCTAACTGCGAGGAAATGTCACTGGTTGAACTGCTCATACGACTTCTGTGATAGTTTTGGGAGGCATCGCTAGCGAGAGTGAAACTCTACCGTTTTTCGTAAATTCTGACTTGAAAAGCAACAAGGAAGTTAGCAGGAAAACGAGTCTAGAGATTGTTTTGAACCACTGTTAAAGTTTCCTATGCGGCAGCAGACTCGGCTGCCTCACACTAGGCCATGGATAAGCACACAAAGTGAAATCAGTCCAAGTGTGGTCTCGAAGTGTGCTATTCTGAGCCAAACGCGCACCAAGAATTGCGGTCCTGCTGGCCGGACCTGCATCCGCTGGATTTTCTGGTGTTGTCGCTGATAGACTCTAAGATCTGATATTATCGACATGCAAAAGCGGTCCACTGGAAAGCCGTATTCAAGGAAGCCTTGCATGAAATGAGTGACGACTACCTCCGTGACTGCTGCGACGTCTTCCTGAGATTACTTCGAGCCGATACTCAAACAGATGGCGGATATTTCCAGATCTGGCCGCTGTTCTGCTGTAACGCTGGTATGAATAGTAGTATCCATTTCGATTATTCCAAAATTTCAGCGTAGAGTTTGAAAAACACATCAATACCTGCGCGCCAATAATTATGGAACACCCTGTATGCGGCGCAGAGTAGTCGAAGATCTGGAGTAGACCAAATTCCCGTCCCAGCCTTCAAGATTCAGTCTTCTCAAGCCAGGAACTATACTTCTGCTGGGATTAAGGATTTTCTTCTCCAGAGCAGGGGAAACTTTGGGAGTTCTCCGTGAAATATCTGCTGCTGAAGGTGTGTGCCATTTGCTTTGTGTTTTCTCAGCTTGGCGTCTATTCTTTGTCCTCTCAGACCTCAGCACTCACTGTCTCAGACACACCATCGCTCGGAGCGGGACCGGAGAGCGACTCGAGCGACGCTGTCTCTCTGTTCCAAGCGAAAATTAGCTATCTACTCCGGGCGACAGCAGCCGCTCTCTGGGCGAAAGCAGTCCCGCTCGGAGCGTTCTTCGGTCCCAATTGGCACTGCGGTCCCTGTCCGGGCAAATCTCTGAAATTCCCTAACTCCTACTTTTTCTTTATTTTCGCCTCTTCCGGAGAGGATGGAGCCTCTTAAAAGGATAAGGTACTTGTTACAGCCTGTGGGCCAGGAGGTTGATCCTGCGAAAGGCCGCAAAAAGGATACCATCCCAGCATGGTCCGCAATGAGGAAGCTTTCCCCACCGCGGGCCATGGGGGATCCCCTCGGCCGCCAAAAATTGTCTTCCTGAGAGTGACCAGAGGTCACCTCTCAAGGGGGCCTCCTAAACAGGCAGCAGCGACCGTTTATACACATCGTTTATCAAGCTGAATACGCTTGAAGTTGGTACGTTGATACATGACAAAACTCGTAGAACACCTCCACTGGCAAAACAAAGAGTTGGAACACGAATGGATAAACGATCGCTGCTGCCTGTTTAGGTTTTCTCCCTCTCAAGAGTGGCCTCGAAAGGCCAACTACCCGTTTACACGACACGAGCCGTCTTTTATACCCGCAGAATTGCTTGTGTCAGTGATACATGAAGCCTAATTATTGTATTTCTATGTTATCTCCTTAGTTGTAGTGATCTATGAAGTTTTGTCATTATATTGTCGTTGTTTATTGCTTAGCCTTAATCTTATCATATTCGAATGAAGTTGTTATTTACCTCCTAAGTGCTGCTTTTGGCCGCTTTGCATTTGTTCTCTGCCGAATCATTGAAAAAGAATCGCAATTCGCCGACCAGACAGTATTCAATGAGGAGGCGGGGCTGCTCCCGCTGGCTAGTGGGCGGGGAAGCCCTCACGCGCCAGGGGGCGGGGCAGGCCCCGCGAGCCGCCGCCACAGCCTTCATAAGCCGCGGAATTCGGTGGAGACCGGCATATGTTGGCGTGCGCTGGTGCGTGCTCTCTGGTATCTGGTGGGTGGTGATCTGGGGGCTGGTGGTCTGGTGGCTGGTGCTCTGGTGGCTGGTGCTCTGGTGGCTGGTGCTCTGGTGGCTGGTGCTCTGGTGGTTGGTGCTCTGGTGGCTCGGGTCTGGTGTCTGACGGCTGGTGTCTCACTGTCTGGTGTCTGACGGCTGGTGTCTGACGACTGGTGTCTGACTGTCTGGTGTCCGACGACTGGTGTGTGTGCTGGTGTCTGACGACTGGTGTCTGACTGTCTGGTGTCCGACGACTGGTGTGTGTGCTGGTGTCTAGTTGTCTGGTGCTGGGTGTCTGGCTGTCTGGTGCCTGGTGTCTGAAGGCGGACGGCTGGTGTCTCTGGTGCCTCGTGGTCTGGTGTTTGGACGCTCGAATAGTGGCCAGGGATCACAGGAGGCGTGGAACGGACACATCCGGTAAGGCTTTAATTCTGTACACCAGTGCAAGGGATAAACCCCTAAGTCAGGGAAGGCTCCAGCTAGAGGGACGGGAAAGTCCACAGAGGTACACTGAGGTGTAAACATCGCAGAGTGGTCGCAGTGGTTCTGGGAGTGTCCTATTTTTGTGTTTCTACTTTGTGTTCGTTCTCTTTTCTTCTAATAAATAGTATAGCCCATAGTGTCTGTGTAGCCAATAGTATTCGTGCCCGTACTGGGAACTTGTATTGAAGGGGTTACTTGGCGTAAGTCAGATTCATAGCTATCATGGATGAAATCCTGAACCAAGGCGGAGAGCCTTCCCGAGTACCCCACACGTCTGACACTTGTTCTTTGAGTGATAACGTGGCCCGCACGTTGTCACTTAAAGAACAACCAATCCCGCGTCTCTCCATCTCTGGCGATGGCACTGCTGTCGCCCTGAGAGCGACCGGAGAGCGGCCGACGCTGATATTCCGACCGGACAGGGACCGCGGTGCCAGTTCGCCCCTCGGCGATGACGTCATAATTAGGAGGAGCCGGTCCCGCTCCTAGCGATGGTTTGTCTGAGGTAATAGTGCAGTCCACACATGACGCGTATCTACATTTTTTAGAAGGGTAAGACCAGAATACATACTCTGCAGCACATGGACGGCAGAGTGGTTCAGTCGGCATCAGATCACAATGTTGTATTGGCCGATGTGCTGCCCTGTCATGAATTTATTAGAAAACTTCTGAGAGATAGCAAAAAAAAGTCAGCGATGAATTGGTTTTCTACCATATTTTCCTATACCTTTGGCGGTGTCTACTATGAAATTTTTTTTCAAAAATCATGGCTGTCCACTCTCTGGCTGAAACCTTCTAGTTTCTAGCCCAGTTGGGTTATTTAGGACGCACAATCGGAAAATGGGCTCCGCTTTGAATCGCAAGCTCAAATTAGGCGTGACACCTCGAAACCTTACACTTTTCTATACTTCTGACGCGCACTGTGGCGCTTGTCGCTAGCGAAATTCAAAAATTGAAGGCCTGAAAGTCTTTTTTCTAAATCTTCCGTATAGGCTGTCTGAATTGTTTTCGGTTTTTTATAGATACATAGCTTCCATGTGCTGCACAGCATTAGACAAATGCGCGTCACATTTTCTTTCGTACGAGTAAACAAAGGCAAAATGGGTAATGACGTCCAGCCGACTATATCCTACAAAATTTGCATTTGAGTTTGCAAGCAGTGCCCAGAGCCAGTAGAATGAGAGCTTTTATTTGAATCTGATCCATCACGTTTCGACTGACATTCACTCGTGGATTCATTTATTTTGTTCTTCCAGCTATCATTACACTTTTTTTAGCGGTTGTCGTGCTTTTTCAGAACGAGGAAAATGCGAGAAAATCTATTGAGAGAAATTGATAGTAGAAAATCCAGATGCCACGGAGTGAAAGTATGCGCTAAAAAAACACTAAGGAAAAACCCCAAACCAACCAAAAATAATTTTAGCAGGGAGCTTGAGGACCGCTTTTGTCGATTTCTGTGATGACAGCTGTTAACTATCAATTGCTCCGACTCATATATTCGCAGTAGACTTTTCGAATATGTTCGATTACGGCTCAGTGAAAATCTAAGAATGGGAAAAAAAATTTGAGCATGTTCAAATATCAAAAGTTTGATGAAGTGGAGATTCAATTATTTTCGAGAATAGAATGTTTGAAAAATGGAATTCCAACTACATAGTGCATACTCCGACAAACCACGGCTCAGAGCGGGACCGGCTGCTCCCAATTATGACGTCATCGCCCGGACAGTGGCCGAGGGGCGAACTGGCACACCGGTCCCAATCCGGTGCGAACAGCAGCCTCGCAAGCTGTCCGGTCGCTCTCGGGGCGACAGCAGGGCTAACTCCAGAGATAAAGAGACGCAGGATTGGTTGTTCTCTGAGCGATAACCTGCGGGAAACCAGTGGCAGTGCGCCGGAGAAGGTGTGCGGGACCCCAGTGAGAGTGCGCCGGACGCCGCAGAAAGCGTCCTACCCAGATGTGGATGTGTCAGACGCCGTAAAAAATGGCCCTGGAAGGAGTGTGCAGGACGTCATGGAATGTGTGCAGGCCAAGCCGAGCAATCACGGGCTCCCTTGTCCAATCGATCTCCGTTTCTTTTCCTTGTCTTTTCGCTTTCTGTGACTACTCAGGCAGAAATATCGGGTCACCCGGGAAGTTTCTGTCTTTTCCGTCTCCGTGAATACTGCCAGTGCGATCACTCCGACGGTGTTCCAGCCTAATTCCGTTTTCTATCATCCGGGGACCACTGAAGGGTGCGTGGTGCTGTGGAAGACATGAAAAAACTTGGGAAAGCAAATTATCACGTCCTAATGTGTTCATCACATGCACGACCGGTATAAAAGGTGCCTCATTTCACTCGAGTCCTCATTCGGCATTCTAATGCCGGAATGCCGAATAAGGACCCGGCCCTGGAAGGTGACTTGGAGTACCTCTCCGGAGGCCAGCATAATTTTGACCGCTGGGGGATAGGGGATCCCTCAGCTGGGGGTGGTGCGGTTTTCGCCGCGGTCCGCAGGGAGACTGATTTCTCACCGCAGACCTCGGCGAAGGTTACGCCCATGTAGCAGACCGAGGCGTGGCTCTCCTTGCCGTGGTCCGCGACACTCACGCACCTCTCGAGAGGAGGCGGAATTAAAGAAAGTTCGCTGCTGGAAAAAAATTCGAAAATCGCCTGGACAGCGACCGCAGTGCCAAATGGGACTGAATTTCGCTCCGAGCGGGACTGCGGTCGCCTGGAGAGCGGCTGCTGTGGCCCAAGTATATGGTTAATTTTTGCTCGGAGCGGAGAGACAGCTTCGTCCAGCCGCTCCCCAGTCCCGCTCCGCGCGATACTTTGTCTGAGTATATTCAAAAATCGATCGTTCGAAAATTCGAACTTCGACTTTAGAACTTGGACTCAAACATTGAACTCTGCTGAAGCCACATCTAAGCCTCACATGTGTCTCCAACTCAAATATGCAGGAGCGACAATCGAATATATATGGCCTAGGCCGCTAATTTGAGCCGGTCGAAGCTTATCATTTCAAAATCTCCTTATCACTGTTATATTTTGCCATCACCGACCACTCCGCTGCTTACTCCGCCCGGTCTCATCCTAGCAACCTAAGCTATATGTTCGAAATCGACTCATTGTCAGTGGAAAGCCGAATTGTTCGATGGAGTCCGATTTCGAATATATTCGATAATCGAAAGTCGAAAAATAGAGTTCCCAACATATTCAAAAATTAAAAAAAATAAAAAATAAATCAAACATAGGTAAAAATCGAACACTCGGAAAATCAGGAAATCGACTTTATTGAGAAAAATAAATCCTAGGATCTATGTAAACGTCCAACAGGCAGTCCAGCCAGAACCAAATTCACACGATGGTTGACCTTCCAGGGTGTTTTGGAAGAAACGCAAATAGCGGGATTTTTTGACCCAGTCCGGACTTCAACGATTTTCCTGGGATTTCCTTGGAGGGGAGAAGCATTTCGAGGCTTTCATATCTTGACGATGCGGTGGGATGCCGGTCTGCAAAAATAGTATATGTTGTAGAGAAACTTGCGCTCATCCGGAACCCGTCAAGAAGTTAGGAAAACCTGGGGAAGCGAAACAATCCGAATGCGATTGGGCTGCGATATGTCGGTACCGTGACAAACTGTCCACTTCAGAAGGCTTTTCCTTAGGTTGTAGGCAACATGTCCAGCTCTACTTCAAGTCGTTCCTCAATATTATCTACGGAAACGGAATCCAGTGACGCGGAATCTCTCCGAAAATCTCGCTCCTTCTGACACCAATCACAACGGAATGTCTCCGCCAGTTGCCATTTACAGACATTCTAATTTGCAATGAAACATATTAATCTGGTTTTGTATCCAGAAACGAAATTACCTTAGTCCTCTGGGCGTATGAGCGCGCGATCAAATTTTCTAAGATCTTAAAGTGGTTCAAATGCTTTACCAAAAGACGTTTCTTGGTTTAGCTCTGTGGTTCTTTTTGCAGCTATCGCACAGTTTTCCAGTATAATTTATGTGCATTACCATCACAGATGGTGCACTCTACGATCTTGATTAAGCGCAGTGTCCACGATAAAAATCATGTCTGATTTTTTGGTGGAGATCGGCAGCTGCGGGGCCTAGCGCAACCTTAACGTTGAAAAAACTAAGAAAAATGAGCTCGGAACGGTCCCCTACGGCCCCAAAGGTGGACACCCGTCAGCTCGTCACACCCCAGATGCACTTTCCACGCCCACCGACGTGAACAAATGAATGCTCGAGATCGTGATATGAGCGCCTGTTTTCGATCAATAGCCCCGTTCTTCCCTTAATTTTCAACTTCTCTCTTTACTCAGGTCAGCTCGCGTACATCGGCTGCAAAAGACGGAAGTTACAAGCCTCGGACAACTCGTCCACCATGCTTCCCTAGTTCAATTTTTGAGGGACCATAACTCCGTTCCTAAAAGGTCTTGTACGATTTCAAAAACATCATTGGAATTAGCATGAGACCGTCTTTAAAATAGGCGGAGAAGCAGAAAAACTATTCTTATCGTGAACACTGCCTTTAGAGGCAGTGGTCGCGATCAAATATGATTGTCGTCTTTTTCTCTCTGAACCCTTTTCTGAGTCTCGAATAGTAGGACCTATAAGAAAAAAATCGCGGAAAAACCACTGTTTTGGGCCAAATTTGAATCCTGAACTTTCTTGTCTTCTGATGGTGGACGAGCCCGCTTCAGATCATCGGCATCGATGACCTCTTATATCAAGAACATCGACTGGCCTGAAATTGAATTTCAATCAATGAACCTTCGAATTTATGTACATATTTAGTCAGAAACATTGACTGGAGTGCTTTCTTTCATTGCTCAATTGTTTTTATTAGGTAAATTTGCATTTATTTCTTCCTCCGAACGTCGATGATTTTGGACTGCTCAGCATGAGACTGCGATCTTCTTGGGCGGCACTGTGCACATGTGCACGAACTGGCATCTTTGGGCCTTAGAAACTCTTATTCTAGCCCGTTTTTAACCGCTCTACCTTCTTAGTTTTTTAAGCTGTTTTCGATCCAAGCTGATTTTTGTAGATTTTTAGATGACGTTTTTCATCGTGACCACTGCCTTTAAAGGCACAGTCCGAGCTCAGGGGCCAAATTTGAGATTTCCACATAATTGTGAAGAAGACCCACCCCATATAACACCTGCCAAGTGCGAGCTCTCGATTCCTCCGAATAAGCGAGATATAGGAGGAAGCCACCCTGGGGCGCCCACACCCGGAAGCCACTTTGGCACGCCCCTTTTTCGATCTTTCGAGCTCAAAACTGGCGAAATGAGCGATGATTTCCGGTGAATAACCCCGTTCTTCCCTTCAATCTCGGGTTCTCTCTTTATTCAGGTCGGTTCGCATACATCGGTTGCAAATGACGGAAGTTACGAGCCTCGGACAACTCGTCCACCATGCTTCCGTAGCACAATTTTTGAGGGGCCATAACTTCGTTCCTAGGGGGTCATGTACGATTCCAGAGACATCGTTGGACTCAGCGTGAGACCGTTTTCAAGATAGGCAGAAAAGCAGAAATACGATTCTGAGGTTGGACTGTGCCTTTAAAGGCAGCATACAAGCTCGTAAACGTATTTGTGATTACTGCGGAAATAGAATAGTATGGTTCAGAACACAAAGCCTATGCATTTCGAAGAGTCAAAAACGACCCACAATGCCGTTACAGGAGTTGCAAGTTTGGCTCCGCCCGTATTTTTACGCCCCCTGTATTTGCCGTTTCCCTCCAACGCAAGGTTGCTGGGTCATCATCACCGTCGGTACTGTTGTTGGAATGCCTAAAAAGTGAGCCACACACGTCACCTACGGCGAAGATGACACAGCAATCCTGCTTTGGAGGAAAAGTGCAAATACAGGGGCGTGAAAATACGGGCGGGGCCAAATTTGCTACTCATGTAGCGGCATTGTTGGTTGTTTTTGACGCTCCAAAATGCATAGGCGTTGTGTTCTGAGCCAAACGATTCTATTTCCGTAGTAATCCCAATTACGTTTACGAGCTTGTATGCTGCCTTAAAAGGCAGAGGTCGCGTATAAATATGCTTGTCCCCCTTTTCTCTCTAAACCCTTTTCTGTGTCTCGAGTAGTAGGACCTTTAAGAAATAATTGCGAAAAAACACTGTTCCGGGCCAAATTTGAAGCCTGTACTTTCTTGTCTTTCGATGGTGGACCAGCTCACTTCACATCATCGGCATCGATGACCTCTTATATCAAGAACATCAGCTGACTTGAAATTGTATTTCAATCGATGAACCTTCGGATTTATGTACACATTTAATCAAAAACATAGAATGGAGTGCTTTCTTTCACTATTCAAATGCTTTATTAGGTAAATTTGCATTTATTTCTTCCTCTGAATGCCGATGGTTTTTGACTCCTCGGCATGAGACTGCAATCTGTTTCGTCGGCGCTGTGCACGTGTGCACGAAATGGCTCCTTTGGGCACTAGAAACTCTTATTCTAGTCCGTTTTCCCCGCTCTACCTTCCTAGTTTTTCAGCTGTTTTCGATCTAAGCTGATTTTTGTAGCTTTTTCGATGACGTTTTTCCTCGTGACCACTGCCTTTAAAGGCAGTGTCCACGATAAAAACCATGTCTGATTTTTTGGTGGAGATCGGCAGCTGCGGGGCCTAGCGCAACTCTAACGTTGAAAAAACTAAGAAAATTGAGCTAGGAACGGTCCCCTACGGCCCCAAAGTTGGACACCCGTCAGCTCGTCACACCCAGATGCACTTTCCACGCCCACCGACGTGAACAAATGAATGCTCGAGATTGTGAGATGAGCGATGGTCTCCGATTAATAGCCCCGTTCTTCCCTTCATTCTCAACTTCTCTCTTTACTCAGGTCAGCTCGCATACATCGGCTGCAAAAGACGGAAGTTACAAGCCTCGGACAACTCTTTCACCATGTTTCCTTAGCTCAATCTTTGAGGGACCATAGCTCCGTTCGCAGAAGGTCTTGTACGATTCCAAAAACATCATTGGAATCAGCATGGGATCGTTTTCAAGATAGGCAAACGAGCAGAAAAACTATTCTTATCGTGAACACTGCCTTTAAGGGTCTAATCTTGAAAACTTTCCTGTGAAGCAGCGAACGGTAATTGCAGTGGTGGAGAAGTCCCTTCAGGGTGACGATATTGTGACATGCTGCCAAGAGCTTCACAAACTCCCCACATTCAATGCTCCATATAATGTTTTCAATAATTTTCATTGCGGTAATGGAATGGATGGACGAAGGTGCAACCTTGTAACTCTAGACCAGTGCATAGAACCTGCAAAATGATTTGGACTATGACGAGGTCCACCGTAGTCGGGAGAGTAAACTCGCTTTCAGTCGAAGCATAGTAATCATTATCCATCCGTCATTCCGGATGCTACAGAGAACATTTTTTTCAGAACCTCGAAATAGTTGCCCACGTCAACAATGGGTTTCGCTCTTGAAAACTTGATCAATACAGGAATACATACATTACAGGAATTTTGATTTCATTAGGTGATAGTCATTCTAAGTTGAGTTTTTTTTTGCTCAAAACAGTGACTGTTACGCTACTTCCAAAGTCAGGAGTCGCGAGCGTTATGAAGTTTGGATGATTCATTCAGTGACATCGTTTACACGACGAGGAAATCCGGCACCACCGGTCATTGCAGTTTACGCGGGTTGTGACGCAGGGGGCTCTACCCTAGAAAAGGTGTAGTTCAAGAACCGAGTTTTTTAAACTCTTTGTACAGCCTAGAAGTAGATAATTTCTATAGCTTCAAGCCTCACTAGGCCATTCCCATTGGTCTTGATTTTCTTTGTGAAACACTCTTCGACGTAAGAGAGCCGCACTAATACAGTTCATGGAAGAAATTGACCTGACAAAGGACGCTTCGATGAAGGTAATAACACTGATTGTAGAAGCGACAATTCGATTGAGCATGAATGGCTACGTTTTCATATTGCGGTCTGAGATTTGAATACACACGAATTAATTGGTGCTATACTAAGCATCTTTGCCGGGATTGCAAATAGTTCACAAGTCAATTTTTGAAAATTTCCCGAGTATTAGAAGTTCACCCTCTACATATTAGAAGTACACCTCGAATAAAAGTACACCAAGAAGAGGGGACCGAGAATTATAAGTCTAGCCTCTATCTGAAGTACACCTTTGATAGGAGTACATCTAAAATAGTGTCTTGAACATTAGAACCACATGTATTTCTGAAAAAGAAAATTCGATACTTAGACGCATAGAGGCGAAGATTGCTCGCTCAGATAGTCGGGGGTAGTAAGTCGGCACGATAGGGGTATTGCACTCCGGTGGAAGGGGACTAGCAGCACCCCTGCTGTAGCTACTGCTAACAGCAGGCGCTCCTGACTACAAGTAGGAGCTCGTGCTGCTTTCGCTGGGATACAACCCCTTTGTTCACCATGGCACGCGTGAGATCGGCGGCCTCCTCTTTTATTGTTAGTGTCTGCTTACACTCTCCTCCATTGATTTGTCTGAGACGAATGAACATTGCAGCATCCTCTTGTACGACGGCGGCGGGTATATAAGGCGGCCAGTCTCCCTGAGGAAGTAGTTGGCCGTTCGAGGCCAGTCTAAGCAGGTTACCCTGCGTCACTTCCAGCACATTAATTTTGAACGCTAGCAAGGGAAGCCTCCTTGCTATGGACCGTGGCTAAGATGATGCCCTTGTTGCGGATCCTGGAGAGGATAGCCTCCTTGCTGCTGGCCGTGACAAGGATCATACTCAACTCCGCTAAAGTGATGTGGGTGGTGGTCCAATTTTTTTCTTCGTTTGCAGAACAGACTGTCGATAACGAGGGGTTGAAACACAGCATACGTTGGCAGCATATGCCACCGTTAGCAACAGCTCCTGCTCACAGATATGTGGGGGTCGCATCCGATGTTTACCCTCGAGTGCAACCCCTATTTCTTGTGTCAGCGATAGGTGTACCCGAGGGTTTGTGACATTCACGATGGTTCTCCAGTCAGCCAGTATTTAGCAGACACTCTCATTACCATCGCTTGGCTTCCTCCCCGATGTCTGTGTTCTTCTGCTGCTGGGTGTTCAATCTATTCGTCCTATTCCAGGATGATTTTCGGCTTCTTCCCGGCTTCCTGTTGTGCCGACGTACTATTCCCGACTGTCTGAGCCGATTCGATGAACAATTCCGGGACGACTCTAATGAAAAGATCAGCTATCAAAAGTATTTCTGTTGTTGAAAAGTGGTGATGTCCAATGATCACTTTATTCTTGGAGAATAGGGGTGGAAAACAAGAAACCGTGCTTCTACATATCAGGTTTTTTTCAGGTTGTTAGAAGACACTTTTTTCGCTGGACGGGGTAGTGTAATTGATTTCTGAATTTGAGCTGATTTCATGATAAAAAGAACAAAGTAACCTAATGTCCTTTTCAGAGTAAGCTAAATTCAGTCAAGCTGCAACACGGAAACGTTCAACATTTCCTGCATAATTTCCTTCTGTTAGTTAGAAAAAGTTGGAGTTAAGTCCTCACCAAGCTTATTCGACTAACCGACTACTTCGAAGCCCTCTAAAAGTCTCATATAGGTGTTTCCAGAGACATCCAGAATCGTACAAAATAGTGCTTTTTGATGAACTCTGTACATATGTACTTCGCACATCGTTGCCACCGAGCTGCCGTGGGAAATGCCACAAGAGATCCTTTGTGGCAAAAGGCATCTTCAACGACGGCTCTCTACTGGTGAAGTTCAAAACGCAGAGCTGTTCGTAAGTTAGGCTAGTCTCCAAGTGGTTACCGTTTCTATGTCAGTCTGAAATGAAGATTGCATAAGAGGCACATCGGGATCCGCCTAGTGCAAACGCTGGTGTAGCTAGCTACACATTTATCTTTGGAAGGTAATCTGTAGTCGGAGATGTAGGCACCCGTCAGAATGTACATAGCTCTGAAGTCTGTACTTTGTTACGTCTTTTCCGCCCTAAATCTGGAAGCGAGGGTGGAGTAAAAATTTTATTCATACCTCAGACAAGGGAAGTTCGTAAAGAGTTCGTAGTGCTTCCAGAGGAAGTGAATACTTCCAAAACCATTGTTGGGTGCAGACTCTGATTATGCCCTTCAGAGCTGCTCACATGTACTCTTAGAAAGTTCATATCGCCTTTACGCTTAGAATTTTTTAGCGCCCTGGAAGCCATGTTTGTAGATCACTATCTACGAATACCGCGTACATTTGTTGCAGAAGCGGCGTTTCGCTGCGTACTTTGAGCATACAAAGCACCTCCATAACTCGCCCAACTTTCAAGAACTGATTTTTAAAGATAAGCTTCGTGTTCCCCTCACAAGGGGTGACTGCGAAAACAAAGTGAATTTTGAAAAACGGTCTGTCGAGCGTTGTAGAGGGCATAGAAAGAAACTATTTCAGATTTGAAAAATTCCACTCAGTCCTCAGAGGTAGATCCAAAACGACCAAAGCAATGGGCTACGGTAGGTAAAATGCCATTCAGTGCACCCTAATCTGACGAAATCCGCCAAAGAACCGGAATTGGACTCCAGATTCGTGTTCAGCGACCCAAATTACCCCCTGGGCCCCTGGGAGGACTTTGGGCAAAAAAATTTCGACTTCTGAACTGGGCAAAAAAATTTCGACTTCTGAACTCCCAAAAATGGCATGGAGCTTATACACCTCATGGGGCTCCAAAGGTCGAAAAAAATTAAGGCCTAAATTCGCTCTCGGAGATTCTTTAAAATACTCATAACGAATCTGAGGTCAGCCTATCGAGTTTCGACAGATCACGGTAGATTACGGTGGGTGTACGGTAGTTAGGTCAAAGTCTCAGATTTGAGCCAAATTCCTGAGAGGGGGTTATTCGGGGTGCCGAATACGGATTTGATGTTCATTTGTCAATTTCAAATTATTAAGATGGGTTTAGACCCTCTATGACATGGCAACTACCGTAATCTACAGTAAACCTCAGAATTTCGACAAACAATTTTTAGATTCGTGTTCAGCACCCTAGATTATCCCCTACATACAAGTTCTGAGCCGAATCCGGAAAATTTTTCCAAACCACCCTTAAAGGCAGTGTCCCGATGAAAATCATGACTGAATTTTTGGTGGGAATCGGCAGCTGCGAGGACTAGCGCAACCCTAATGTTTCAAGAAACTATGAAAAATGGGCACTGCGGCCCCAAAGTTGGACACTCGTCAGCTCGTCACACCCCAGATGCACTTTCCACGCCCACCGACGCAAACAAATGAATGCTCGAGATTGTGAGATGAGTGATGGTTTCCGATCAATAGCCCCGTTCTTCCCTTTATTCCCAACTTCTCTCTTTGCTCAGGTCAGCTCGCATACATCGGCTGCAAAATAGGGAAGTTACATTCCTCGGACAACTCGTCCACCATGCTTCCCTAGTTTCAAATTTTGAGGGACCATAACTCCGTTCTTAGAGGGTCTTGCACGATTCCAAAAACATTATTGGAATCAACATGGGACCGTCTTCAAGATAGACGAAAAAGCACAAAAACGATTCCTATCGTGAACACTGCCTTTGACCTTAAACGTTGAAAAAAAAACGGCTACGAACGAGCACGAACGAGCCCTATACGGTCCTAATTTGAGTGTTTCGCTCACGCAACGCCCACTCCCTCAACGGTTACCGATAAAGTTGTCCAACCCAAAATTTTTGGTTGAGAAGGTATTCGGTCATAAAATCGGGTAAGTTTAGTTAGGTGAAGTGGACCATAGCCAGCTGAATGCAAACTTCGCTCGCCATCTAAGACCATCTCAGGGTGTCTGGCAGGCTTCAGTCTGCATACTAAAGGCTCTGACGACGGCGTGATTGCAGAAACGTAAGCCGAATAAAACTGTATAATCTCGGTCTACTGCTCAAGAATACCGATACGATATACTACTATGCCGAGATTTATGGAAAGTCGAACGTGAATTGAATCTTAACTGTTTCCTTAGAGTAGATTTTCCTATTAGAGGCGGTTGAAAGGTGTGGGTGTTGCGTGAGCGGAACACTCAAGTTTAGGGCCATATAGGGCTCTTCTGTGCTTGTTTCAAGCCGTTTTTCCAACAACACTGGTGAAGTTCGCCTCGAACCACTCGATTTCAGGTGAAAACTCGGAGACTGATTTTATCGTGGACACTGCCTTTAAGTATCACCCCGCCTCTTAAAGGCAGTGTTCACGATGAATATCGCACTCGTGTTTGACCCAAAAATGGGATTGTTTGGTCGTGAGGTAACTAGTAGTGAAGAAACAGCGAAGAAAAACGTTCAGAATAAGTCTAAATAACGGTTTCTAAATTAAGGGCGTGGACGAGAACCATGGGCCCTGCTGATTTCGGCAAGCGCGCGCTAATCGCGAAATCTGCGCGAATCGATCATGCTAATCGTGGCAGTTGCTTGGTAATTCGCCGTAGAAACGTGTGCGGCGCCACAAGCTCGTCCGATTGGGGGGCGGACCGGGATAGGTACTAGGGGCACCAGGAGAGCTTTCAAAGCCATTTGTATTTATTTCTGGCCAGTTTTCGTTGCTTTCTTCGACCCTATCCTCTACAGCACCTGCCAACTTATTGTTTCCCACCGAGACCTCGAGAACGAGTTTTATCGTGAACACTGCCTATAAGTATCACAGGAACGGTTCGTTGTGACAATGAAATTTTTTAAGGACCCGTCCTTTGCAATTCTCTACTCTTTGTTTCTTCGTACTTTCTTTTAGACCCTAACTAATCCTGCTTTGAATAGAATATTCTTCTATTTTCGATTGACCCAATTTCGCACCGGTGACAACCACCATGAACATGTTCATCCAGCCGGACAACTAGTCCATGTCATAGCATAATGTCACTGAAATAAAACATTTTAGTGCGTTTCTCGCCGTTTCTTCGTAATTTTGGTAACATTTGCAGGCCAACGCATTGCTTTATGTAAAAAACTTGGAGACGAAAATCATCGTGAACATCACGGACTCCTCTACAATACCCAAAAGACTGTTTTTAAGAACTCCATTTTGCGTTCGAAGTGGTCCCTTGTCAGTGAGACGAATGCAATAGAGTGTGAAATAAGACTTTGTGACTCCGATTTCCTGTACCGACCCAGGAGTTTCCTGGACAGTGCTCTACACGAAGATCCCTTGTCCGACTTCAGCGAGGACCGCCTTCTGAAACGCGAATTTTTTCAGAAGTTTTTGTCGCTTTGAATATCCAAACACATTTTTCGAAAGTCAGTTTTTATATCTACTAATATTACAAAGTCGAAGTTCGCAGAGATGGATGCGGCTGAAATACGAAAGCTTGAAATGTGAATAAATCGAAAGATTCAAACCGCTCCTGCAAGCAATGAGCTGCGACGGAGCTTAGTATTAAAACATTCAGCTCTCTTCAATTTCCAAATTACCGATTCCTGCAATTTCCACGTGCTTTTCTCCCTTTTCCTCTTCTGAAATTTTAAAACAAGATCTCTGCAAAGACATGTTTGGGAACATTTACGGAGTTGTGCTAGGCGGCAGTCAGACGTAGAGTTCAGGTAATCAAATTAGTGTGGTGAATAATGGGTTTGGCTGCGACGGCAGATCGCCGCGCGCGATCGAAACCCCGTTGGCCCCAACACCGCATGTCCAGCCGCCTGAGCCATGCATCAGACTAAATATGATACGGGAACCATACTGTCCTTATCAGAGCGAAATTCTGGTCAGCATTTGAGGACAACCGCTGTTGCAGTACGCAGCTAGAAAATACTCGTGTTTAGACCCCATGGGCTCAGCACGATTACCCGTGGTGCAGAACGATTTTGCGTGGCGTGCGTGTCGCAAAAGCGGTTGTCAGCAGCTGAGTACCGGTCTCGTGGTTGGTTAGATGTGCTGATAGATAATACCAACTTGCTCATTCCGCTCTTCCTTGCAAGTGTAAGCCTTCGAATTTAACCATAGAATTGCAAGCCTTAAACTGCTGAATGCTCGGATGGCCAATGGGTATCAGTCTGAGGGACCGTGTCATAAACGACGCTGTGCGTGCTATCCTTGGAGTTGCACTAATACCTGGAAAGATGAAGGAAGCCCGTCTGAGAGGTTTTGGACATGTGCAACGAAAGGATGCTAGTTCCGTGGCCAAAACTGCTTTCACTCAGTTTTTAGGTGGCTGATGTTAGGACGCGGGGTAGACCGGAAACGCGCTGGCTCAATCGCGTAAAACCGACATAGCTGAAATGTGCCTCACTCTGAGAGATGCAGTTGACAGGAATAAGTGGAGGACAAGAACGAAACAATCAGATCCGACATCAACGTAGGACAAACGCTTGGAAGAAGAATATTGCAAGCCTTGAAATAAGTTTGATCCGCAAAACATATTTCGAGTTCTCCATAAGCATCTATCTCAGCCGTCCATGTGGACAATGAGTACAGTCCGAAAAAGAGAACCGAAATCGCTCTTCAGTTTCTTCCTTAAAACATGGAGGTGTGAGTCAAACCGTAATGTTTGACGATGGTGCACAACGGGGAAGTTGCCTAGGCTCCCCTAATTTCACATTGCGACGGGACGCTTCGCTCTACTTGTCGCACAACGCGGAGTGGTTCGTCGGGTAGGTGTTATCTGCGTCTCTATACGTGGAAGCATTAAAGGCATCGTACGCGCTGAAGACCATGTTTCGTTTTTGAGTTGTTAGCCTCTTATAGTGACTAAAGGTAGCGAAAAGCCCGCTCAAAAACGTTAACTTTTCAAGAAAAAACGTTTTAAAAAAACTTCTGAAAATAATTGGAATTCGCGCCGTCATCGACTCGGGATAGTTATGCGGAGGGCGCAAGGAACAGTTCTGCAATTCGTCCATTGGCGCAGCGTTGGAAGCAATTCACCGAGGACGCCAATCTGCACATCGTCCTCGCTCGTTGTGTGACGAGAATTTTCCAGTCGATAATGCCACTTTCGTCCGACGGTGCGTCAGCGTACAGTGGCATGCTGCCCTGTACTTAGCGACACGACGTTCTGCTCAAATATTGTGAAAGTGCCAAATGACGGAAGGGCCGGCCCCTTTTGACGGAATTCCTCACTTTCCACTTCCTCTATGCTCACAATGGTACGTTTTTGAGCAGCCAAGCTCGTTGTACGTTCTCACAGGGGCCCAAGGAAGGGATTGAGCATAAGGAATGGAAAGTGGATTTCAGCGCGTACGATGCCTTTAAGTTATGCGATGAAAAGAGAACAAGCTCTGACATTTTTTAATAGTGTCAGCTTTTTGCTCTCGAATGTTTCAAGGAGATAAATGAACTTAAACCATGCACATGACCTCTTCCTGGTAAGCTTATAGTGCAAAAGTGCTTCATGACGAACAAGCATTATTGCGAATCCGTAAGCAACGAATAGGGGGACATCACGAAATTTCAAGACGTATATAATCATGAAACTCCGAGTTCCAATGACTCAGGCCAGTTTTCGCCGCTTCTTGATTGTGTCAGATACATCCGACTGGCAGAGGTTAGTCGCACATCTACTTTCACGAGATCGAACTCATTCTGCCCGCACTCCTAAATATCAAGTTTTCACTTCAGGGCAGACGTCTAGTTCAGCCTCTCGTCGTTAGCAACAGGTGCTGGTAACTGCAGCAAGAAATGCTATTGGGGAGGGGTTAAATTCGAATACGTGTTGACAGGAAATGCTGCTGACTACAAGGCGTTGAACTCGATGTCGGTCATGGAACACAGTTCCTATTGCGTTTTAGTGCAACTCCACGAGTGTGTGAGTATGAACTTGAGCTTATCGATCTTCAAATCACTTTGAGACGTTCATAAATCTCCAATTCTCGCTTTTCATCAATGGAAAGTTATTCCTGAGAAGATTATATGCTCTTTTATTGAGTTTGAGATGGAGGGCCCGTAGGGGTAGAAACCTTCCCTGCGTGCAATGGTGGACCGCCATGCGCTGCAGAGTCGTAAAACAACGTTGCTGACTCTTGAAAACGGACTTAATTGGAACAGGGGAGACCTTCTGTATCCGCTATGTTCAACCCCACTCTGGGACCGTTCTGTGTGTCGGTGGCGGGGACGCAAGTTAGGTGTCGGTCGAAACGAGCGGGACTCTAGACCAGGGGTGTGCGGTGAATTCTTTTCGGTAAATTTTTTACCGAATTTTTTTTCCGGTAAATACGGTAAAAACGGAAAATTCGGTAAAAATTCTGACTTCGACTTTGGCGCCTATCCCAAACAATAGCACGAATGAACGATAATATTCATGTATCATTTTCGATAGTGCACGAGGATAGTGAAAATAATGAGTGACTTTTACATATTAAACTGAGCTCAACGTCAGCGGGACGTTGATTTTGATAAAAAGTACTATTTCAAATTTTTATGTCATCATGGCCTTTCTGGGGCGGCATGCATGAACGCAGCGAACGGTGTCGAGGCCCGCTCCGCGTGCCATACGCGCAGCGTCGAGCAACAGGGCGGCGAAAATCAGGCACATCAATACACGCCATGAAATTCGGGGCCGCCTCGTTGCTCGACGCTGGGCGCATGGCACGCGGAGCGGCTCCCTGACACCGTTCGCTGCGTTCATGCATGCCGCCCCTGTAGTCATTCAAAATCGGGCCAGCTGAGGAAAGCATCATTCCCGCCTCAACTGGGCCAGGAGGCGCGCAAATGTACTTATGGGTCAGGGTCTCTCTACACACGGAGGGAGGAGCACGGACGAGATTTATTGCTGACGCGACGCGCGCGGCGGAACTTGTGCCTCCATCACTAGAGCGCGTTTACCGAAAGCTCGCGAGATTTCACGCCAATTCATGCTTTGATTGAATCTTACATGACTTTATTCATACTGATAGTGAAGCTATCTGTGATACGTCCTTACAACAATCATGGCCCGCGTGCTAGATAAAAAAATACCAGCGATGCTTTCATAAATATGTCTGGAAGCATAATTAGTAAGTTATTAAGATGGTTTCAACGGCACGAGAACATACAAGATTTATTGAAATGAGCGTGCAAGATTAGATAGTGAGAGGAACAACCACGTAACATAAAGAAAAGGTCATGTGAGAATTAATCAAAATCTGAAATGGCATGAAATCTCGCGAGCTTTTGGAAAACGCGCTCTAGTGATAGGTATAGAATTTTCGCCGCGTGCGTCGCATCAGCAACAAATCTCGTACGTGCTCCTCCCTCCGTGTGTACGGAGCAGGGATGAGCGGAAATTTTTTCTGAGTTTCGGAAATCGGAAATCGGAAGGACTTTCTCAATTTCGGAAATCGGAAGGCCAAAAACCATCGGAAATTGGAAGTCGGAAATTCGTTCAACGAAGTTCTTAACCCTTGCCTGGTGACTGAGCCTACCGAAATACCTGTGCCGAATTGTTATGTAAATTAAGTGTGCGCCATGCAAAAACAATGTGTTGTTTGTTTTGTTTTGGGCACAACCCACTTAGATTGGGCAGTTTCGAAAAAAAATGATCGTGGTCTCAAACAACAAAAAGCATTAGCAGTAGCAATTGCTAGCATAAGTCTTTTTGCATGACCACTCCCCTATGTTTCCTTCCACCAAATTGGATATTTCCTAGAATAAATCTTATTTTAACCATTTTTTCTGCTAAGTTAATGATAATTGTGGGCATCTGGTTTTTTATCCAATCAACTCTAGGCTTCTGAAAAGTGAAAAGTGTTCTCAGATTTGACTTTGCCGCCCCGAACAACCTCTTAGGGATTCGGCAAGAGAAAGTGTAAAATTTGTAACCTAGTGATTATTTCCGATTTTTCCGCATTTTCAGCCTTTTTTTGCGGAAATCGGAATTCCACTCATCCCTGGTACGGAGACCCTGACCCAGGACTTATTGGTGGGTGAGGAGAGGTGCGGGTACGATGATTTCACAATGGAGTCGTTCCAGACTGCAGTGGATTCAGTGTTGTGTGCGAGGGCTCCGAAAATAAATTTTCCAGTTTTTAAAATACCTGCTTCAGGACTCTCCTGCATTGCAAACCTGGTGACACTTCTGAATAAAATATGTATCTCTCGAAGTGGTATCTAGACAAGAAGAAGCACGTGACACAAAAGATCGTTTGGACATTCAAAAAGTGAGCCAAAGGGTTAAAATCGAGAAAAAAAAACAAGTAGAAGAAGGATATTGCGTCAAAGGTATGCCATAACAGTAGCAAACCCATGAAATACTCTAAAAAAATGGGCCTATTAGGCAAAAAAACATCCAATTTTTTCGGTAAATCTCGAGAAAAACTCGGTAAATCGGTAAATCCAAATTTACCGAAAAACCCCGCTAATTCCGGAAAATCGGTAAGTCGGTAAACGGATGGATTTTTTTCAGCGATCAGCGTTAGTCTCTTTTCAGACAGTCGTGGGGTAGTATGTCGGTGCCAAACTCACGTGTGCCAGGATAAGCAAAGGGTTTGAATCCGACAGAAAGCAGAAGGAGATGCCTGGCAGCTCCTGCTGTTAGCGCTAGCTACAACAGGGGTGCTGCTAACCTCTTTGTACCCGGGTGCAACCCCTGCTGTGTCGACGTACTATCCCACGGTTGTCTGAACTTGCTGCGATGATCACAGAATAGGCCGCGGCTTCAGGTGCTCAGAAAGCGTAATTATTAGTCTTTTAGCACTATTTTCTTCTGTTTCTTGGCCCCAAACCCAGGAACGGGAACGGAACGGAACAGCCCAAAAACTACCGCAAATACGGAAACAGAACACTTCCACACGCCCCTGGTACGAGAGGAATCACATTCATCTAGTTTTATAATGAATTCACTCACCATGCACCTTTTACTTATTGCTAGCAGCTAATCACTTTATTGATTTCGAGAAGAAACTCCATCGCGATAACCCTGGGTGTCGTCAAATTCTGGATGGGGGGAAAAGCGGCGCTGCTATGATTAGGCAGAAATGGAGAAACAACCGCTCTGCTCTTAAGATAGCGATAATAGCTACATCATCGCTCCCTAGAGATGAGATACGAACCATATGTAAGAGCCACGAGATTCTGTTTAATGTTCTCATCTCAAGATCGTATCCTATGCAAAATGCAAAGTATAAAATGGGGGACAGAAAGACTTTTTGTCGAAGACAAATTTACAAAATCGACCCCTGACAAAAAATTTGCAGCAAGGCTGGAGAGGTAATTTACTCCGCCAAGAAACGACACTCGCGATCTGTGATTCACGTTACGTAGTCACGGAGGAAGACTGTAGTTTGAAGAAGATTATGGTTAGCACCAAACCTGAAATTATAGCCAACTCTAGACCTGACATCACGTTTCACGGAACTTTTTAAAAAAGGGAGATGACACATAAGTCCTAATGATTCTAAGGAAACTCGGAAGTCAGTGCCTCCTAGAAGTATTTTTTCTAGTTAGTAAAATATACTCATCAGGTGCACCACCAAACCTGTAATTGAGAGAAATACTAGTTCTCTGCGCGTGAAAAGATTTCTTCGAGTGATTTAGAGCGAGCTGTCGAGTTGCAGCAGATAAAGCAGAGGAGCAGTAACCAGATTTTACACTTTAGGGGACTGGGTCACGGTCGAGACATTGTCCGCGCAGGACTAATGTCGCACTTTGTCTACGCGCAGCTACTCCGGCTACCCTTGAAGACAGTGTTCGCACAAGGTGCTGAGTTGATCGCAAATCTCTTGGCTTTGGGCGAGATAGAACCAGCATATTCTAAAAGGAAGTCTCGCCCGAGCCAAGCGTTTTGCCATCAATTCAGCACATTGTGCAAACATACCATAACGTGCACTGTGACGTTAAACTGCAGTTACGTCTAAAAACATCCAAACATCGTGCAAGGCTTGAATACAGTGTTCACGAAGAAAAAGATGCCCGTTTTTTTGGCGAAAACGTATGCTTCGAGTCCCTCTAAGAAGAGTAAAGTGCGCCCGAACGAGACTGGCCGACCATGCGGCCGTCGAACGTGGCAGGCGGCCGTCGCATGAGCCTCTCTCGGACGAGTGTTCGAACGGTTGCCCCCTGGGCTGCGGAGGTGACTGAATGCTTGTTGACAGCCCCGCTCCTCGTTAATGGCTGCGGAGGAAGGCTCGTTGTCGTTTCGCATGCTCGTCCGACAGCGGCGCACGCGACAGCCGCCTGCCACGTACGACGGCCGCATTGTCGGCCAATCTCATTCGGACACACCTTAAGAACGGAAGTACGACGGAAAATGGCCAGGAAGTGGGTGAAAATCTCATAGACCAGATAACCCAATGGATCACCCAGTCCATTTCATATAACAGTTGTCCAACTTTCGTTTCACAAGAGGGGCAATTGCAGAATTTTTGAAATTTTTTTTATCGCAAAAGATTTTATCATCCAAACATGAGCATTGACCCATCTTATTTTTTAAAGTTATTGGTACAGGAAACAGAAAACAAGGAAGTCACACACTCAAAAATTTAAAAGTTTAAATAGTTCAGGTTGGTCCGACCTTCGAAACAAGGTTGCCACCGCATAGTTTAGGTGTGAAGGTCTCCGGAGCATTGCTCAGGAATTTCTGATAAAGTTACATGCGGGTTAAGGACTCCAAACATGTTACCTGCTACTCATCTTCATAGCTTTAACATTACATTACAAAACATTACATTAGCTTTAACATTATATTCTACATTTGACCTTCAACAGAGTTAGTATGTTGCGCGGTGCGAGTTGACTTACATGTGACATAAAGTACTGACGTGTAACTTAAATATATTAATTTATCGTACATATAACTCAACTCGGGGCGGGCTGTTTACCCAGGGAGGCCTACGACGCACTCTAGAGGCAGGACGATAGCGTCGTTGGTTCGATAACCCAAGTTTGAGGTACTTAGCCCCGCACACCGACTGGAGGCCCCTCCTAACCGCTGGCGGCTCCCAGGGTGCTCGTCGAGCATGCCGCGTGTTGGTGCGCTGACCGCGTCGCGTGTCGTTGCCGGCCGCGCCGCGCGTGGGTGTCAGGTAACATGCAGCAACAGCGCAAGTTACTCGCAATGTTGTGTATTTTTAGCGAGACTTACATAATACTTTAATCAAAATTCTGGTCTAGTTACACGCAACATCGCTTCAAGTTACTTGTGAACTTGAAGTAAGTTGCGTGAAGCCATCATGCAACTTGCGTTAAAGGCAGTGTTCACGATAAATCTCGTTCTCGATGTCTCGGTGTGAAACACTAAGTTGGCAGGTGCTGTTGAGGATAGGGTCGAAGAAAGCAACGAAAACTGACCAGAAATAAAAACAAACGAGTTTGGAAGCTCTCCCGGTGCGCCTACCTATCCCGGTCCGCCCCCCAATCGGACGAGCTTGTGGCGCCGCACACGTTTCGACGGCAAATTGCCAAGCAACTCTGCCGCAGTTAGCATTATCGATTCCCGCAGATTTCGCGATTAGCGCGCGCTTGCCGAAATCAGCAGGGCCCATGATTCTCGTCTACGCCCTGAATTTAGAAATCGTTATTTTGACTTATTCTGGACGTTTTCTTCCCGTTTCTTCACTATTAGTTAGAGCACGATCAAACAATCCCGTTTTTGGGTCGAACTCGAGTGCGATATTCATCGTGAACTCTGCCTTTAAAGTCTCAGGTAACTTGTTCAGATATTCCTGAGTCTACGTGGAGAGGGATCATTTACAGCTTTGGCTGTACAGTATAGGGATGGGAGCAATCCTACTTTGGGTGTGGGAGGGGGCGCACAGCATTACAAAAAGAAGTGAAAGTTGCAGTTTTCAGCAGTGTAAGGATTTCCGTGGAGTCTCTAGTAAGGCAATTACTGATAACGATTTCAAAGATCTGATATTGGAAACAATTCTAATTTTTATGGAGAAATCTTGAGTAGCCCCCTAAACAAAGTTTGCACCCAGGGATGAATCTCTGAAGTAATCAATTCCAAAATTAATCCGCTGAAAGGCCTTGTAGGCTGCGTTCTTTCCATGCGGTGGTACATGAGGACCGGTAACAAGTTAGTAACTTGCTAATTACTATATGAATCCAGAATGTCTTATTATAACAGCCGTAGATGCGAAACGGTTGTTTTTCAAAATACTCAACTATGAAAATAGAGAAAACTTTCTCAAAAGCACACCTCTAGCTGAATGGGTTTCTTCAACCAAAAACAGTTTGAGGCTGGCCGAAACGCTCCAGCAAAAAGCGACATTAGGGAAGTGGAGTGGGGAAGTCTACAAAGAATTAAAATATTTTTTGAGAACCGATTTCCGCGGCGAAAATTTTTAGGTCTCCGAAACCAACCATTGTGGTACCTCACATGGAACTTTGCTCAGGCTTTTCGGTGGAGGACCTCTTCTTGGTTGAGAAGATTCATGTGTTAGAAATTGCACTTGCTACTGCACTTTTACTGGTTTACGTTTCTGAACAGCAAAATGAAACCGTTTGTGTGAATTTACTAGCATTACGTCTTCTTTTCGAAAATAAGTATTGAGTGCACGAATCTTTTTTCATACTAGAATAGAACCGAATAGAACCGAAGAAAGGGAAGTTATTTTCGAATTCACAAAGTTCTATGAGTAACAACAAAACGTTCTGGTCTTGCGAGTTAAAATTTCAGCCACGGGAATCGGTTCCTTGGAAATATTGATACTTTTCCCCACTCTCTTACCCTATTACTCTTTTTTTGTTGGAATGTTCTGTCAGCACCGAATCACATTTGATTGGTAGATCCCCTTTCTGATAGAACTTACGTTGCTTTTTTCTTTTTCATCACATGTGTAATCAGCAGCGTTAGCAAAGAATTCAGTAAATCAGTAATTTTGTTCAAGAAATTGCGCAGCTTTTTTAAAAAGTGAGCGTTTGATTTGTCCCCGATCAATCGGAAATAAAAATATTGGTAGAACTCTAAGAAATCGTTCTATAGAAAATGCGTTTAAAGGCAGTCTTCACGATAAGAATAGTTTTTCTGTTTTCCCGCTTATCTTCAAAACGACTCCATGCTGATTCCAATGATGTCTCTGTAATCGTACAAGACCTTCTGGGAACGGAGTTTTGGTCCCTCAAAAATTGAGCTAAGGAAACATGGTGGACGAGTTGTACGAGGCTTATAACTTCCATCTTTTGCAGCCTATGTATGCGACCTGACCTGAGTAAAGAGAGAAGTTGAGAATGAAGGGAAGAACGGGGCTTTTGATCGGAAACCATCGCTCATCTCACAATCTCGAGCATTAATTTGTTCACGTCGGTGGGGGGTGGAAAGTGCACCTGCGTGTGACGAGCTGACGGGTGTCCAACTTTGGGCCCGAGGGGGGCCGTTCCGATCTCATTTTTCTTAGTTTTTTCTACGTGAGGGTTGCGCTAGGCCCCGTAGCTGCCGATTTCCACCAAAAAAACAGACATGGTTTTTATCGCGGACACTGCCTTTAAAGGTGTAGATGTGATTAGAGCCTCAGCATTCACTTAAACGAAGTAGTCGTGGCTGTTAGCCAGAATATACATGAAATTGGTTGTCAATGAGACCGCAACCAGGCGTGATAGGCTGTTCCATTTTGTTGATTGAAATATAATAGTAGCAGTTGAAGCTCGATCGCAAAAGGTAATGATAAGCTCTTTACTTGCAACGCTTCGGGTCTTAGACCCTTCGTGAGGCACTATAAATGTTTACAATAGCATACATGATATCCGAGCTTCAACTGCTACTATCTTAACCCATTCACGACCACGCCTAATTTGGGGTGGCTGCACGTTCGGACCGCGTGCAATATTGCGTCACCGTATACAGTGTCCCACCGGTGGGCCACTTTTGCTCGAATGGCACGCCACCGAAAAATCGATTTTTGTTTTCTTTGTTTACGACTGTCGACGTCAAAATCATGATGCCAAAGTTTCAGCTTTCATGATTCTTTCCTTCCAAAGAAAGGGCCACCTAAATTTTCAACTGTGTAGATAAGACCATCCACAAAATCACGTGAGTTCGTTGAATTCTAGCGGTTTGAAACATTAATCATCGTATTATAGATTACCATGAAAGACGTTCTTCTGTTCTTCAGTTGACAGCAAACGCTTATAGAAAGGATATTTTTTCAGCTTTGCACTAATTTTTGCGTTAGATTTTTAGCTACTCCCTCGCTCTTACGGTCTATCGCTTTCCGTCGCGAGTTTTTTGTAATGAATCTTTTTAGCATTCTATTCGACATTTAGACGTGAAAAATACTCCTAAATTTTTATATTGACTGGGAATGCTGATGGAAATAACTTCTTTTTTAGATCTTGGCCACTTTTTCTCGTCCACCTCCTCACCTCTCCGGTTCGGCGCCCTCTAGGGAAAGATTTTCTGTTAAAAGCATATTTAGCGTTCGTATTTTACATTTAGACATAGAAAATAGTTCTATCATTACATATTGACTAGCGATGATTAGTGTAATAACCGTTTCATAAGTTTTCACTCATTTTCTGCTCTGGCACATCCCCACTTTTCTCTTCCGCTCCTCTACAAGATAGTTTTCACCGAAGTAGGAGCCCCGGCCTTTGATGTAACCAAGCAGGACTTCCAAAAAAGGCACTAATGGTCTCTACATTGGTGATCTTTGCATAAAATAATTTCTGTGAACAAAATACGGTCGAAAGAAAAGCCTATTCTCTACGCGGGAATGGTGCGCAGTATCAGTAATCATATTTCTGCGATATAATAAAATTATTATAGTAAGGATAGTGTTATAAGATCAGACCACTCTTGGAACTAGGTATTGTTTCTCAAGAATTGGGAAAAAGAAAAAAATTGCCATTAATTGCTTGTAAAAATGCGATCTGTACTAATGTTTGCGATTTTAGACCTCGCTGCATTCGGAGGGTCAGATATATTGTAGTGGTGAAGCTGCCAGCGGACCACGAAGTTCATAGTCGAGTCTAGAGTATATAAATACATTGACCACAAGTAGGCTTAGAAAATCCTTCATGCGGTGGAGAAATCGATTTTCGAAAAGAGTGTCCCACAGGTGGGACACGCGGTCGTGAATGGGTTAATCAACATTAATGAAGCTCAGGGACTGAGTGATACTTAACGTTCCATTTTAATTTTTTTTTACAGACTTTGCCTAAACTTTCTTTTGATGGTTCTTACTCTGTTTAGCACTTTTTGCTAAGCATAAGCCTTGCTCGAAGTTTTTGCATTCGGGGTGGCGAATATCGTGCCGGAACTCGCAGAAAAAAACCGAGCCAGGCTTTTGCTTAGAAAAGAGATAGAAGTGAAAGAGGCGAACATCTATACTTAAACCGGGACGTGTGTTAAGTTCAGAGAAAAAGGTCCAAATAAACAAAAACATTCATGTCCAGAATAGTCCTTCGGGTGATAAGTGGACAGCGGACTAGTCGGTTCGCAAGCGCTCCACTGCCCTCTCTCGGGGCTCCTTTCCTCAAGAAGTCGCCACCTTTGGAGCTGCACGACCCCACGTCCGCGGTATAAACCAAACTTCTCTTCGCATGGTATGCTATTTCTCTTTCCTCTGCGGCGGTAAGCGAAGTCATCTCCCGTTTCTTGCAGTCAGCCACCTCGCAAAAGAACGCTCACTGCTGCTAGGTGGCTGACTACAACGATCATTAAAGTGCGTCCAAATGAGAATGGCGGCCCATGCAGCCGGCGTGCTTGGCAGGCGGCCGTCGCGTTCGCCGCTCTCGGACGAGCATGCGAAAAGTCCCCACCGCCATCGACTACGAACGAGGCCTGCACCGGCTGGCAGCAAACACTGCGCCGATCAATCTGTTCTGCAGACGGTGGGAGAGGGTACGGCCGTCGTTGGAATCCAACACTCGTGCGAGGGCGGCACATGCGACGGCCGCCTGCCAGGCACGCCGGCCGCGTGGGCCGCCATTCTCATTCGGGCACACTTTAACTTGGGCGCCGCGTGTGCATTTCTATGCCGGCGTGTTCACATCGATAGCCAATCAGTGATTGACACTGTTACCACGCGGCGGGAGCATTGCTACTGGCCCTGGACTAGAAAGCACGAAAGGAGCACCATCGGTTCCCAAGATGTAACAAAATCGAAGTCGAAACCCAGAAAAGTTTAGAGCCAACTGGGGTGAGCCGATTGGGGGGGGGAGGTGGGCCGGATAGGAGCACCCCACATTATCAACGCATTTTCGGAACTGGGCAAAAAATCGGAGTTCTTCAAAAGCAAATCCAGTGAAACATTTGTGGTAGGTCTAAATTGAGAATGATCTCTGCAACAAAGTCAGCTCCTGATCATAAACAGATTTTGTTTTTTTTTTCTCAACCTCATTCTAGGAAAGCCTGAGGCCTCAATAATGGTTATTCATAACACTACATATAGTCCCGCAAAAGCAGCTCTGAGACCTGAAGAGGCGTTTCCCCGGTCAATCATCTCAACAGAAACGCAACGACAAGGTCACTGATTTCAAATGTGAATAATCGTTTCTTCAAGAGATCCCTGCATTCAAACATGAGCATTAGAGATTTCTTATTTTTTAGAGAATTTTTGACAATAGAAAAACAAAAATATTTAGATTACCTGAACAGTTTAGGGCGCAAAGCTTTTCAGATGTTCAAATTTCCGACGTTTGTGCATTGAAGTTTTGTGACGCCTTTTCGCTATTTCTTACAAGCTTGTCGACTCACTTGCGCAAAAAAAAAAGCCGGATACGTTTCTCTACGAGTAGGCTCCTTTAGTCACTCCTAAAACAGGAGCAACATCAAGGTAAGCAAGAGCCAACTCACAGCTTCATAGCGACGGGCCCATCTGTGATTCGGGGGAATATTTTAATAGATACCATATTCAACCTTTTGGAAGTACATGCACTTTTATGTTTCAAGCCTCTTTTTTCAGGGTTACTTTTTGATGAGGATGTATGTATACTCTGTTAATCTTAAATTGCACAGAACACGGTCCGCCATCAGTCCTCTAAATGGGCCGCTAGTGCCGTAGTGTACGTCCGCGACGCGTTCTCGGCAGGCCCGGGCGTGCACCCGGTGCGCAGACCAATCGATTCGTCAATCCCCTCACTCGGCCACCCACCCTGTCACCCGGGTCTGCCGAAAACGCGTCGTGGACGTACACTACGGTACTAGCGGGCCAATTAGAGGACTATTGGCGGACCGCGTTTTGTGCAATTCAAGATAAACAGAGTATACTTCTATTTTCAGCCCTGTCTGTTCGATTTCTTAGAGAGGAAATTTGTTTCAGAAAACTATGAAATTCACGATCAGCAACTATGAAAAGTCTGCTATTCGAGTCCCATTGAGTCATCGCTTCCTACACACATGAATGTTTACGTCCTTTTCTAAACCGCAAACAATAGAGTGTTGCCTTGACTGAATAAGAAATTATCGAATAAATATGATCTTCTTCTGATGAACAAACTTGTTTCACCATTGTTTGTTTACATACCTTACGGAAAGGTTCACATATTTGATGAAAAAATAGGATTAGGTCTATCCATTAAAATGCAAAGGTTAGTTAATTGGGTAGTATGAATCTACAAATATCCCAGAATCATGTCAGCATGGCGTACCGCTAAACAAATATTGAAAATTTTTCTTTGAAGTGATCGCTAGTTGCCAAACTGATGCAACATATGCTACTATTTTCGGCATTCAGAAAAGATCAGAAGAATTCTACTGCCAATTATTGTTTTGAACATACTGCTGTTCTGTTCTACGCTCTCTCTTTGTTTTTTTTTCCCAGTTCATTCTTCGAGTGCCATAGGCGCTTCATTGTCTGTTTTATGCTGTCGATGGCGCACCTTCATGGCAATATAATAAATAAATAAATAAATAAATAAATAAATAAAAAAAAAAATAAATAAATAAATAAATAAATAAATAAATAAATAAATAAATAAATAAATAAATAAATAAATAAATAAATAAATAAATAAATAAATAAATAAATAAATGAATAAATAAATAATGTTTGAATAGTCTCCAAGCTCGACTTTCTTGAAACCTGAGCATTCTGATGTGTTTTGATTTTTCTTCTTCTGCAGGTTTCCCGATTTTTTTTTTGCTTAGGGTCATTTTAGGGCCTTTCAAAACGGCGATATAGCCGAAATGTCAGGCCAATAAATATTCCACATAATGCTTGAATATTTTCTTATGAATGATAATAGTGTTTGTGTGATTGGAAAGAAATTTGCTTTTCCACGGCGAAAAAAGGCAAAAACCGTCCGGGTGATATGACATCCCTGTCTGAAGACACTCGAAACCGCGCCGCAACACCCTTTCGCAATAAGCGTGCACTAAGCGGACTGAACGCGATTGCGTAGAGAAATTGCACTACTCTTTTTCAACACTCTTTTTTTGTTGTATGCTTCTATTAGAGAAGTAATTTAATAAAGGTATGCTATAAGTAGAGAAAATACAGTGTGTATGGGTTTCAGAAGGTTCCCTGTATACTTTCATTTTGGCTTGTCCACTAGCGATGGAGGTGAATGGTTTGAACTCATCGTTCCCAGCTTACTCATAGGTAACAACGTAACAGTATCTCTAATTATAACAAGGAGCTTATAACTTTCCAAGAGTAGGGTTGTTTTGAAGAGAATGTCCACCTTAGTAACCTTCCGACTCACTATTCGCATGAGACATTCTCACCAGTATGAGAAAGAAATTCCCTGCTTACCTTGATTTCTTTCAGACTTTAGACGTCACAATGAAGTAATTTATTCTATGAAACATTCCTTGAGTCACATTCCACCCTAACGATGACGTGGAAGAGACAGCAACCTTTGCAATGGTCCCGAATTCACCCGAAGAATACAAATGAGTGCAATGAGTTCAGCAGAGACCAACCACGACCACTCCTTTCTCGTGAAGTCCACCCACGCTCAGATGTGAAAACTCACTTTTCCGCCTAATGAAATTTAATTAGTCCCTATATAAACACTGCGAACACAATGGAAGCTCCTTTCTTGACTTGGTACATGCGTTTTTTCTAATTCACTCTAATTCACGGAATGAGAAGATTAATCCAATTTTTTTCTAAACGCAATTGCATGACTTTTTCATGAAGACAGTAGGAAATTTTTCTAGTTAAATGCTCGCATGCAGAGCCATTTGCATCCGGAGAAGAAGATAGCACGGAACAGAAACTTTCTTGTATTTTTTATTTTGTTGCTGCTTACAGGAGTAGCTGCTGCCAATTAGCAGCTCCTCTGCTTAGCGAGCTGCTGATCCTCTTGTTGCCGACTTTGACCCTTACATTGATTTTCTCGGCACTGGTGAGTTCGATAAATCCTTTCCTTGTGCGCTGCTGATCCCACTGTTGCCGTATTAAACCCCTCCGTGTTCTGATAAGAGTTAACCCTGCAACATCCTCTTCTACGACGGCCTCGGGTATATGGCTCCGTCATATTCGGCCGAAAGCCGGACTGCTCCGTTCTCTCCCTTCTCTAGTGGCCGGCTGTATGGAAATCGAGTAGGCTGTCGCACTAGAGCGCACTGCGGGTTGTGCAGTCCGGCCACAGCGGAGCGATTTTCGGAACAGGGGCTCTCTACACACGGAGGGAGTTGTCCCGCCTTTTGCGGCTTCAATTCCACTCGGGACCACTTCACTTGCGTTGAGTGGCGTGAGGTTTCGAACTGCGAAAACGGGAAAACTCCTCACTCGGTGTGTAGACAGCCCCTGTCCCGCGATTTTCCTCCTGCAGACATTGCGAGGGGACAAGCGTCGGGCAATAGAGCTCGTCTTTGACTTGTGAGAGCGATAGCAGAAGCTTTCACCGAAGGGTGCGACTGCGAAGGCCCCTGCTATCCTACGGCGCTCGCCCTCTCGAGAGAAAGAGATAGCAGAGAGCAGCAACGAAATCAGATATAGCTGCCTATGATTACAAAATTGACGTAATCGCTCAATCACTTGCTCAACCGGTATGAAAGCGTCTCACATCAGAGAGTGCCGCATTTCACCCAACGGGGCCAACCCTGGATGGAGACCTTGAGTCCCGTCAGAGGGGAACGTGTTTGAAGGTGAGAGGACGACGCTTGCCGTGGGGGGATTGGGTGACGTCAGTGATTCAGAGCAATGCCGTCAGTGATCCGAGGCGGTGACGGCAGGGCTTGAAGACATAGTCAGGGCTCCGATCAGGCCAAGCTCTCACTTTGGACCTCGCACCTCCATCCCTGTTATTGGGGTGGGGGGAGAGACAAACGTCGGTGTTTGCACCCTATAGGACCGCTCTCGTCCCCTCTAGTCATGAGTAACCCCGATTGAGAATATGATTACCCGCATTCTCTCTCTGTTTGCAGAATGTGATGCTGTTTGCAGTACATTCCGCTGATAATGAAGAGTTCGAACTTCAGCGCCGACATCGGGTTCAGCCTCTCGTTGTCGGACTAGCTGAGCGTGCTGCCGATGAGAAGTAGTTGAAACCCACAATGCGCTGGCAGACCCCTGCTGCTGACAATCAAGGGTTCAGCTCGATGTCAGCCCTGGGGCCGGATGCATCAACGCGCCGGGTTGGGGTAGGGGCTGGGCAGTCGGCATCATTGCAGATCTCGGTGCGAGGGCAGTAGATCATCTAATCAATCGTGCCCCAGCTGTGTTTTTCGCTGCTCTATCTGCCCCAGCCTCCGAGCTGGAGCAGCTGGGACACGATTGATTTGGTGATTTACAGAGTTCTTCAAAGGCGCAGACTGCCCTGCCCCTGCCCCAACCCGGCCCAATGATGCATTCCGCCCCTGCAATGAAAACCATATTTTGCTTTTGTACAACCTTACGAGTGGGTGAGCATGGAAGGGGTAGATTATAGAAGTGGTTACGCACAAAATGATTATGAATTGAAACAAAATTATGAAGTCGATGATAAGCACATATGCTACAAGTCTGTCCCTCAGCCTAACATAGTTCGTTATCGATTGTTGGGTAGCGCACCCTGTAGCTTGAAGCGGCTTCCTGGATGAACGACGGACGATATGTATGATCTGTGTGATTATATTAGGAAGCCGCTTTGCCAGTCGACGGGAACTGTAGCCAGGCTACGGCGTGAGGTATGATACAGCCCAACATTGGTCCGACCCCTACCCAAGTCAAGCGATTTGCTGGGAAAAAGTGGCAACGACCGGGTAAGAGGGGAGGTCCTCACTTCGTAATTTTTTATAGTGAACGAATTTTTAGATCAAGACTGCATTGATGCATCGATTGTATCAACAAATCCTAGTAATGCAGTAAATAAATGTTTTCCACGAAAGCAGATAAAAACAACTCTCCTACGACAATGACACCAAATGTTTGTTCAATGGCTGAACATTCATTAGGGCGCTCAGAGAACATACAGTTCAGTTCCGCAATCGCCTTCAGTCCTCATTATCATAATCGTAGAAGCGAAGCGGTTGTTTTTGAAAAAATCAACTAGAATCATTCTCAAAACAACCGCTTCGCTTCTACGATTGTGGTAATGAGGCTTTGCGGACTGAACGCGATTGCGGAGCTAGATCATAGGTGCGGTTCCAGGCATGAAAACCACATTTAGTAACTGGCTATTCGGATGTGAAAACGCACGCAAATTTTCATGGACGCAGCTTTAAGCCGAATAGCGCTGCATAGGGAGGGGTCCATGAAAAAATCGATAGCTGTGTAATATTTACAAGTATTCAACGACATTTGAATTAGGGAGTTTCGCGTTGCTACAACGTGCGGAAAACCTAGTCGCGGACCCAAGTAATCAATTTCTTTCTTTTAGCCGGTTAAAAACGGTCTTTGAAGACTCATTTTCAGGTGTGATATAATCGATTGTATCACACCTAAAAATGGGTCTTCAAAGACCGTTTGCAACCGGTTGAAAGAATGAAATCGATTATTCCGGCCCGTGGCAAGGTTTTCCGCGCGTTGTAGCTACGTGAAACTCCCTAATTAAAAACTCGATAAATATTTGTAAACATTTCACAACAATCGCGGACTTAAACATTTTTTCATGGACCCAACCTACGTAGCGCTGTTCGGCTTTAAGCTGCGTCCATGAAATTTTGAGTGTATTTTCATATCCGGATACCCAATTACTGAATGTGTTTTTTTAAGCCTGAAACCGCACCTATGTGCCCTCAGGGCATGAAAACGGGCTATACCCTCCTTATGTAGCGCTCTTGGGCTTGAAGCTGCATCCATGAAACTTTGGGTGCGTTTTCACATTTGAATAGCCAATTAATAAATGTGGTTTTTATGCCTGAAATTTCAAAATGTGGGTTCCGCGCCCGCCATCGCCCCTATGTGCCCTCAGGGCATAAAAATCCTATGCTTCAGACGACATCGCATCTTGGACACGAGTCAATTTCGTGGAGAAAGTTGCAAGAGATATAAAAATGACAATGCTTTTCTCAAATACTCAGCTATCCATCGTTTCCTAGAATTTCGTCATTTTTCACCTTTGGCGGGATGGAACCTGTGAATCCGAAATCGCCTAAAATTGCATCTTCGATTAAGAAATTCCAGAACGACCTCCACTTTTATTCTGACCTCTTACTATGATCTCACTTTGCCGTCTCTATTTGCCATCATTTTTTATACCAATGGTATGGCTCTCAACCACCTCCCCCCCCCGCCCTGATAGAAGTCCGTCTTGGTTCTTGGGTGACCGAAGGTCCGACCCCCATCCCACCGGGCGTCGACGCGTCCGACCCCCCCCCCCTCTGTGATACATCACACCTCACGCCGAACCCTGACTGTAGCACGCGAGAAGACGAATGGATCATAGCTATCAGTCTAATGCTTTCGCGCCCGATACCCAGTATATATATATATTTTTTCGAAATCATTCCAGTACACGAGACCCAATCCGCAGTACTCGTGGGTGGAAACAGTGTAAATCTGGATTTTTTAAAAAACCGTCGCTTGTGAGGAAGTTAGGAGGAATTTGGTGGGTTTTTGGTTTAATTCATAGAAATCTTTTTGCACTATGTTAGACTTTCATACGAATGCGTGTGGAAAACCCATAGAGGTTTCAGATTCGAAACGGATCCAGACGGGATTTTCGTTCGATCAAGGAGTAACCTATTAAAAACCAAAAATTGTACGTATTCCTTGTCGACTGCAGAGGATTACTGACCCCTAGTGCCTCCCTTATTGTGCATTGTAAGTTAGCCTATTTTATGAAATATTTCTTGCAACCCTTTCTAATGCTGCTCAAGTCTGTTCAAATGCACGTACGTGCTTCTACTTCTGCTTTGCTTAGCCAGTGAAAAAGCAATCAAGAGATTAATGGATAAGTTCAGTCTCAAACTTTCTTCTTGTCAGCACAATTTGTTACAAGGAATATTTACCTCGCGCTTCGCATTGATTATTTTTGTTATGGAAATTATTGTAGTAATATTTTGTAGGCAGACAAATTTGGGAGACATTGACTGCCGTTTTCATAAGATTACAATCTGGAACTTCACTTACGTTTTTTTTCCAACTTCTTGTATATCACGTCATGTAGCACGCTAATGAGTCATAGGCCATGCCGAACACACAATAGTGGGTATTGCTAACGACAGCTGAACTTGCACTGAATTGGGCAGTGTTAACAGCGTTTTTGACAGCAAAATTCGAGTTTAAAGGTCGCGTTTGTCAATGATAACATTTTGCGCATGAGGATAAGTTTCACTCAAATTCTTGACGTTTTCAGACGTTGCACACTATAGTTATACGAGGGGCAAGGGGACAACCACGAGCCCGCAACATCCCGTAGAGGCCCGCCCGTCCACCTTCGGTGGACTTGCGGGCCTCTACGGGATGTTGCGGGCTCGTGGTTGTCCCCTTGCCCCTCCACAAACAAAAATTTCGAAAAATTTTCGAAAGAATTTTCAAAATTTTTTTCTTTCGTTCGTTTTCGTTCGTTCGAAATTTCGTCGAACGAAATTTTTCCAAATTTCGTTCGTTCGAAATTTCGTCGAACGAATTTTTTCCAAATTTCGTTCGTTCGAAAAATTTTCGAACGAATTTTTTTCAAATTTGGTTCGTTCGAAATTTCGTCGAACGAAATTTTTCCAAATTTCGTTTGTTCGAAATTTCGTCGAACGAATTTTTCTCAAATTTCGTTCGTTCGAAAACGTTTCGAACGAAAATTTTTCAATTTTCGTTCGTTCGAAATCCGATTTTTTGAATCTTTTTCGAAATTCGTTCGTTCGTTATTTTTTCGAACAAATTTTGAAAAAAATTCGAAATTTTCTACAAATTTCGAAAAAAGTTCGAAATTTTCGACGACTTTCGAAAAAAATGCGAAATTTCGAAAAAAATCGAAAATATGATTAGTTTCGAATTTCGTTCGTTCGACCTCAAATGTTTCGAAAGTTTTTCGAAATTCGTTCGTCTGAAATTTTTTCGAGCGAAATTTTTTCATTTTTCGTACGTTCGAAAACATTTCGAACGAAAAAAGTTCGATTTTGTTTCGTTTGACATTCTTTTCGAAATTGTACAACTATATTGCACACTTATACATATATAGCAGCCACTGGCTGTATCGTATTTTCGAAACCAGCATGCGTGCTCGAAAATGTTTTCGATTTGATGGCCTAAATAATAGGCTCTAAGCTGGTAGTTTCTGGAACTGTTAAAAAATGGTTACGGGGCAACTCACAAGTGAACACGGCTGTCCCCTAAGTCTCTGCCCGCAGTGAGACGAGCACGCTTTACGGGCATGGTGGAGATTCGCCGGCAGTGCCCGTACGCTCTTGCACAAAAATCTCGCTGGTAGTCTGTGTTTTACTGATTGTGTTAAACTTCACTACATAGCGTCAATTAAAGAACTGAAGCCTCCCAATCACACAAGCCATCAAACTTATGTAAGAGTGGAAACATGAGTTCCGGCAGATAAATCGCACTACAAAAACGAATTATGTAGAACATCGGTAAGAGTAAATTTATTTTAAGATGTTGCACCATCATAAATTCCTCACTGTTACTGTCAATACTTCGATTGTGAAAAATCGGTAATTCTTGTGTTCAACAAGCCAGAGCTTCAACCTTTTAACTCTTTGTTTTCTAATCTGATTTGCGATGTGAACCATGCGTTGCCGTCATAATCTTTAAATAATGTTACTCTTAAATATTAGGGGAAAATGAGTGAATCCTCCTTTTCACCATCTACCAGGAAAGATAAGTAATGCTCAAAAACTCACATCAGAAAGCATTGTTCAGAATTTCTCGAAATCAAACTTCTCAACGAACAATTGTTTATAATATTTCTTTGTGAATAACTTTATCAACCTCAATCAATTCAACTCTAATCAATCAGGCTTAGAGAGTGTATCTAAGCTGATGCCCTCAAATTTTATACGAAATCTATAACTTGTTAGATAACTGAAATACTATTCTGACTCCAAAGTCATTTTCTTAAAAGATTAGAAGATTTTTTCACAGATCCATTTACTTGGTTGAATTTTCATTTTCTTATAGTTTTTGAAAATTTTCCGTTCTATTTGTGTGTTCATTTCTCATGAAATTTATATAGATCTTTTTGAAGACTACATCTTTTTAATATTGCTGGGAACCAGCTACCGTATTTACTCCAATAGAAGTACATCTCTATTTGAAGTACACCTCTAATAGAAGTACACCTAAAAGGGAACGCTGAGTAATAGAAGTACACCCTCTATTTGAAGTACACCTCTATTAGAAGTACATATAAAATAGAGGTCTGAGTATTAGAAGTAAACCCTCTATTTGAATTACACCTCTTTTAGAAGTACACCTCTTTTCGGAGTGGACCCCCGGTACTTGGGTAAGTGATTGGCAACACGAATGTGGCATTTGAGAGAGACCAGTTTGCCCGAGATTTTTTTCAATAATGTGAGGTTTGAATGTTCACAAGAAAACTATCGGCCATCCCTTTCTTGGTCAAAGATTGCTTGTATGGGACAATTTAGATGAAGCCTCAGCGAACTTCAAATGACAAGAAAAAAACGCAGAGCTGAAGTTCGACATTGGTATTATTCGCGGCGAATGCACGGAGTTTATTTAGGTTCTTTACAAATATTTTTGTTTGATTGGGTTTTAGTCGATCAAAGTCGACTTGTTTTGGCAATAGACGTTGACTTTGTTGACTGCTTGGAAAATCAAGATTCCCGAAGATTGGATCATTTACGTATAGAAATCGCTTATACGACGAGGAAATCAGAAACCACCAATGGTAGACTTTACCTACAGTGGATTGTGGACGCAAAGAACTCGCTTCTGGAAAAGCTGTTTTCAGATCGTTCAAGAACCGCGCTTTTCGATCGCTCTGGACGGCTCGAAAGACGATCAATTAAAGGCAGTGTTCACAATAAATTTCACTTTCGATATCACCTCGGTTTACGGAAGGTCTGGTGCCCTGTATAGCAAGGCATGCTTAAAACCACGCGAAAGACGCGTTTTCGAGCAAAGTAGGCCCTCCCTTTTTTACGCTGATTTTTGAGCGTGGAGGAATTGACCGCTATGAAGGTGCAATCAAGCGTTCAGCTCACTTATCAGTACTTCCTTGACTTGATTATTCCTGTAATCTGAGTCTTCATTTGTTCACACCGAGGGTGCGGAAGTGGAGTACCGGGCGGTTCTGGGACACCAAAACGCTTGTTTGCAGCTGTTATATTGAAACTCCTGGCTCGTTTTTTTACCATTTTTTCGACACTGGGAGCCTAGAATTCTCCTCGTCTATCATTTCACTGTGGAAAGCCACCGATGATGTTCATCGTGAACGCTGCCTTCAAATTGTTTTTAAGCTTAACAAGTCGATGAAGCACGTGTCAACAAAATCGAAAACGAATTTATACATTTTTTGGAAGAAATTAACTTGGGAAAGGTGTAATTAAATGATATCAGAGATAGTGTCAGCATCAATTCAATTGAGCCTAGTCTGAAATTTCATTAAATACAAGTTTTTGGTGTTATACTGGAATTCGAAAAATGCGAAGAGTGTACCATTGGAAATTCAAAAAATTGCGCCGAATAATAGAAGTACACCCTCTATTACAAGTACACCTCTAATAAAAGTACACCAAAAAGAGAGGGCTGAGAATTAGAAGTACAGCCTCTATTTGAAGTACACCTCTAATAAAAGTACATATAAAATAGGGGTCTGAGTATTAGAAGTACATGTACTTCTAAAAGAGAAAATACTGTAAATAGTTTAACCTTCTACGTGAAAAGTTATTACCTAAAGGGATCGGGCTAGCTACGGCATAGAATTTGACGGTAATAGTTTTTGCTAACCTAAAACGTGAAGTGTGGTGGCCAAACCAGCTTATGCTAGTACCTTATGCTGATTCTCATCTAGATTTGCTAGTGTGCTTGGTTTTTCCACGCTTTAGCTCTCGTGCTGGCCGAGAGTCAGGCGGCGAGGAGAGTGCGCGACGACGGTGGGAAAATGCCCTGTGACGCATGTTCGCTTGTGAGTTGTCCTTAGACCTTAAAAAATCGTTGAAATTGAAGAAACAATGTTTTGTTTTTGTATTGGTTTGAACGCGGACTAGTTACGGCGTAGCAACCAAGCTTGGCTAAAATCGCGAAGCTAGCGACAAAGTGGTTGAGATAAAGGCTATGAAACTGCGGAACTCTCATGGTTTCTACGCGTGCTGGTGCAGAGCGGAGATTAGGGACAATGAGAGAGCGCATGATAGACGCGCACTGCTCGCGTCATGAGTCGTGAGAATTACGACGTTTTACAGAGGGCAAAACAGGGTACTGTTGTACTTGTAGCCAAATTCAGGTCCGCATTTGCGGACATCGGCTGTTGGATAACGCAATAGGATGATAATAGAGCGGACCGCCCGGCACGATTCACCTCTCCCCCAGCACGATTATCAACTTGTCGCGCGATGCAACAGCCGTAGTCCGCATTCACGGACTAGAATTGGTCTCAGAGAAGGACAGAACAGTGCGTTGCATAGGTATACAAACACTTCGAAAATCCATGAATCGCATATTGAATGGATGCTGTGTGAGAAAGCTATCAGCACGCCACGAGGTTGTCATCAGAAGAGCAACCCAGGCTGAGGCTTTGAGCGCCGCCAGACTCGGTGCCCATCAATCGTCAAACATTTGGCCATTAATATTTCTGTGGACGTAAAAAAACAAAAAACCAAGAGTGTACCTTTTTGCATGTTGATATTTATCCGTTTAAAAATGCCATATGGGACTCCGACGTATTCATAGTCTAGGTCGCTCACTGTGAGCCGGTCGATGCAAGGCTTATCGAGCTTATCATGTCAAAATTTCCTTGTCACTGTTATATTCTGCCATCACCGAACGCTTCGTTACTTACTCCGCCCGGACTCATCCTAGCAACCTAAGCTACTCAGACAGTAGGTGCTGGCGGATCGCTGGCTTTTGGCGGGTGGATCGACATCCCCCCGCCATCCGCCCGTCAGTAGCCAGCGATCCGCCCTCGATGCCACCGATCCGCCCTCGATGCCAGATTATTCTCCGGCTTCTGAGTGATCCTTCAAATGTGACTTGAAGTCACCTTCCAGGATCGGCCCCGAAATGCCGAGTGAGCATTCAGTGCGGTGGAGCGCATTTTATACCCTTCGGTTTGTTTACTCTGAGCATTATACTGATACCAGAAAAGAACGCGTCAATGATTGACAAGTTTCACCATGTAAAATTTGAGCAGGCAGGCCGCTGGCTATCAAAACCCTGACGGGCGCATCGCTGGCAGGTTGCGGGCGGATCGCTGCATTTCATAGCTCAGCAGGATAGCTGGCTATCGAAGCATTTGCAGCCGAATCGCTGGCAGGTTGCGGGCGGATAGCCGCTTTATAGCTTGCCGGCGATCCGCCCGCTATCGTGATCAACTTTCCCACGATCGGCCCGCCAAAACGCAGCGATCCGCCCGCGGAGACAACGATTGGCAGCGATTCGCCCGCAACTTGCTGGCGTACCGCCCGCAGAGGCCTTGATTGCCAGCGGTCAATCCGCACCTATTGTCTGAGTATACAGAGAACCCGAATTTTTTCAACCTCGTGCAGGAAAAGTGAGGTGCGCGCGAAGCGCGCACTTTGAACAGACCCCGCGCAACTGCTTTTGAGACATCTAACAAGGGATAACTGAGAAAACAAAGTGAGTTTTGAAAAACAGTCTTTTGAGTATTGTAGATGGCCCTAAAATAAACAATTGAGATTCGAAAATTCCACTCAGTCCTCACGGGTAGATCAGAAACGGCCAAAACATTGGGTTACGGTAGGTAAAATGCCATTTAGTGTACCCTAACCTGACGAAATCCGCCAAAAAAAGCGGAAACGGACCTCAGATTAGTGTTCAGTGCTTCGAATTACCCCCTGGGCCAAGTTTGGGCGAAAAAACTTTGATCTCTGAACTCCCGAAAATGGCATTGAGCTTACATACCTCATGGGGCTCCAAAAGTCGAAAAAAATTCAAGGCCCATACTTCGCACTCGGAGGTTATTTAAAATGCTAATAACAAATCTGAGGTCAGTACATCGATTTTCGACAGATTACGGTAGATTATGGTGCGTATACGGTAGTTGGGCCAAAGTCTCGGGTTTGAATCAGAATTTCTGAGCGGGGGTTATTCGTGATGCTGAATACGAATTTGATGTTCATTTGTCAATTTTCAATTTATTAGGATAGGTTTAGGCCCTGTATGGCATGGCAACATTAAATCTGAGAATTTTGAAAACGATCGCTAGATTCGGGTTCAGCACCCCAGATTACCCCTACATGCAGGTTTTGAGCCGAATCCGAAAAATTTTTCCAAACCACCTTAAACATTTCCTGATGGGTACCCTTGCCTTGCCACGAGGCTTTGAAAAACGCCTATATTTTTTCAGAGTGATTTCTTTTTTTCTTCAGAGAAGCTGCGATGAGCATACTAGGATTCTATGTCCAAAATAGTTTCAAAAAAGTACATTTAATCCAGAATGGCCAGTCTGACTAAAGGTAGCTTTCTTGTAAGATGCGTTTCTAAAAAAGGGGTTCGGTTTTACTCAATATTTTGTGTGAAATATACGGTAATGCGGTAATGTACTAGGTTGTTCAATAAGTTTTGTCGTTCGATAAGAGAGGGCATTGCTACTAGCCCATACTTTTTTGTTCTGTTGGAACACTCTTCGTATGGAAGTATGTGAAGTTTCATTTCAATCTGTCAATTAATTCTTTGTTTACAAGCCATTTAGTGTCGCCGTGTCACAGCAATGGAAAAAATTGAATATTGTGCAGTGATAAAAGTCTTATTCTTGGAAGGCGTAGCACCGAAAGAAATTCAAGAACGAATGTTGAAAGTGTATAATGATTGTTCACCTACAACTAAAACAGTAGAAAGATGGGTTGCTGAATTTGAACGTGGTCGTACAAGCCTTGAAGACGATCCACGTGAAGGACTTCCAAAAAGCGCATCAACACCAGAAATCATATCCAAAATACAGGATATGGTTTTCGAAGATCGTCGATTGACTGAGAGAGATTTAGTAGACGCTCTACACATCTCATTAGGCAGCGTGAGCCATATTTTAAGTGAAGTTTCGGGTTTTAGAAAGCTGTGTGCTCAATGAGTGCCGCATTCGCTAACAATTAAACAAAAACAACTTCGAATGCGACTTTCTCAGCAGCATTTGGAGCGTTTTAAAAAAGGATAAAGTGAAATTGTGCGTCGATTCATCACTATGGATGAGACTTGGGTCTATCGCCATGACCCTGAATCAGAACAAGAGGCTAAAGAGTGATGTGAACTTGGTTGTTCTGCTTCGAAACGAGATCGTGTCCGGAAATTGGCCAAGAAGGTTATGGCATCAGTTTTTTGGGATGCGAAAGAAATTTTATTTGTGGATTACTTGCAAACTGGTATAACAATTAATCCCGAATATTATTGCGACTTTTTGGAACAGTTGAAGGAAAAATTCGTGAAAAAAGACCCGGTTTGCAGAAGAAAAAGTCCTTTTTCATCAGGACAATGCACCGTGCCACAAGACCATTTTGACAATGGCTGAAATCCACGAATTGAAGCTCGAATTGTAGTTTAGGTGAACCCACTTCTGTTTATAATAAGTATTTCTGTTAGAAAAAAGGTTGGTCATTGATCGAGGAAATGGTCCACAAGGTTTCATTTTGTCCGAACTTTTTTCCTGCGTAATATATCAAAACAAGTCCCCCATTTTCCTGCGTAATATATCAAAACAAGTCCCCCAAAGTGTTTCACCGAATTAAGGACGGTTTTTCTGTGGCATATGTGAGGAGAAGGTTGAGGGTATTCTTGATATTCCAGCAATTGTTGAAACCTTGGAATTTCCATAGTTTCTAACATTGATGTGAAACGCTCTCCGTTTATACCACGTTACCTCTGCGATATAAAAAAGCGTTATAAGAAACAAGAGACACTGTTAAAACCCAAATCAAGTAAGATGAACGCATAGAAATGTTATTACTGTCAGCCATAATGCAGTGATGATCGCACAGAGTTTGAACCGTCTTTCAGTTGCTTCGTAATCCAACGCCTAACCGGCTAAGCCATAGTGCAATTCCAGCCCATACCGACCATCACATTGCAATGATTGGTGGTTTGCGTGCAACGAGCATTGTTCAGGGGATCAATAAACAAGTCATACCTAAACAACGTAGCTAGATTTCGTCTTCAAACTTTCAAGAGTACCTTTTTAGATGATTTCAAGGTCACTGTATATTTCACATTTGTGCTACATCCTCCCAACCCAGCGTTCTGGTTTCTTTCTTTTTTTTGGTCGTTTTTGATCTACCCATGAGGACTGAGGGAATTTTTGAAACCTCAGATTGTTTCTTGCTAACTCCTCTACAACCCCCAAAAACCATTTTCTAAAACTCCATTTTCTGTTCAAAGTTGTCTTTTGTAAGTTCAGAGTGATCGTGAAATTTAGCTCTAAATTGCATTGAAAAGAGCGCAAAAAGTTGGTTTCAGGCTCCGTCCATACGTGGCGAGAGCGTGCGATTACGCAAATTGATGGTCATCGTGGGCACACGATTCGCTAGCCGCTCACAGGCGCTCCTTCTCGCGCGCCCTCGCCCACTCGTTCTCGCGCGCTTGCGCCAGCACCACGAAGAAAGCAGCAAGTTTCAAGCGTACTGTTCCATCACCAAAACAGGGGGCATTAAACCTGTATCAAAACTACTGCCCTTGTTTTTCATAATTCCACCACGGAAGTTTAAAACCGTGGGAAATCATCAGCCGTTGAGCCGACTCAAGCGATTGATCACCCGATCAAACGTTTTCAATCGAATCAACACGAGGTAGGGGGTGTTTGCCTGTGTTAATTTCCTGGCAGCGTTGAGGAGCGTCGAGAGGCGCACAACAGCGGAAACGTCCGCTCTCGCCACGTATGGACGCTGCCTCAAATCCCAAATATGGTTTGGAATGGTTTCCTGATATTTGAGAGAAATGTGAGAAACCGCAAGTTTTCTCTGATAATCTCCTTTTTTTCAGTTGGCGTTCACGATCTTGTTGGTACACCTAAAATTGAGCTAGGAAGATCATTTTTGGAGGAGGCCGAAAATGGATGCAGGGGTGCGTTCCAATAACATTTCCATGGCAAAACGCGTCCATGGAATCGTAGCCACGGCCACGTGGGAGCAATTTTCAGTTATAATTCGCATCCATTGAAAGCAAATTTGTCCATGGGGAGGTTGTTTTGCCTCCCACAGCGTCTTGGAAACGTTCTTGGAACGCGCCCCAGGACGCTCCTATTCCAATTTGAACCTGATAACTTAACTTTGAAGGGTACCTCAAAGTCGTGGGTTTACATACTAAATTAGCAGTGGAGCACGAAAACTGCTCGGGCATGCTCTGCTGCAGGGCTGTGCGTAATAACGTTAACGTGTTAACGCATTAACGGGTTAACGCGGTTTATTTTGAAAAATTAACGATTAACGGTTAACGAAAAATACTAAAATCGCGTCAAATTGAGTTCGTTATAGGCAGTGTTCACGATGAATATCGCACTCGAGTTCGACCCAAAAATGGGATTGTTTGGTCGTGAGGTAACTAATAGTGAAGAAACAGGGAAGAAAAACGTCCAGAATAAGTCAAAATAACGGTTTCTAAATTCAGGGTGTGGACGAGAATCATGTGCCCTGCTGATTTCGGCAAGCGCGCGCTAATTGCGAAATCTGCGCGAATCGATAATGCTAACTGCGGCGGAGTTGCTTGGCAACTTGCCATCGAAACGTGTGCGGCGCCATAAGCTCGTCCGATTGGGGGGCGGACCGGGATAGGTAGGCGCACCGGGAGAGCTTTCAAAGCCGTTTGTATTTATTTCTGGCCAGTTTTCGTTGCTTTCTTCGACCCTATCCTCTACAGCACCGGCCAACGTAGTGTTTCACACCGACACCTCGAGAACTAGATTTATCGTGAACACTGCCTTTAATAGCAGTGGAATTATGGCTCTGATTGATCTGCTACAATGGCAGATTTAAAAACTGGGGCCGTGCACGTCGCGTCGGTTTGCGACGCTATCAGTTTTACTTTGCAGTGAAATACTTCGCTGACCTCAATGTTTCTCATTCCATTGCTTATCTATTTTAGCTATTTCTTCTCAATATCAACGAACTCGAATTCGTCTTTCAGAAAGGGAATGTGAGGTCTAATCCATCTTTCAACGATTGAGTAAGCTATCAAATGAGAGTTGGGAGCAGGGATTGAAGGCCACTCACTTTCTAACTAGCGGCGCGCGCTCTACAATACCGACCCTCGCAAGAAGCTCGTTTTTCGCGCCTCTTTGGAATAACTCTGTGAAATTTGGGGTTTTGGAGGTAGGAAAGATATTGCTAGAATCGCTTCATCAAGATCAACAAGATGGTGTTGAAATTTCATTGATATCTTAAACTATACCTCTGTTTTAGGTATGTTGCTCTGTCAAAACACGTTATCCCTCGTGAGGATGGTCGGTCGGCACTTTCGTTTTTTTTTTCGAGCAACATGCCTTTAATTAAAGTATAGTTTAAGAACTCAAAGAAATTTTCTTGATGAAACGATTCTAGCAAGATCTTCCTCACCCACGAAATCTCAAATTTGACAGAGGTATTGTGCTTATCTGGGTCTAATTCCGGTCCGCATTTGCGTCTCGGCACGCTTTGCGGCCGCGCGCATTCGAATCGAAAGAGTTTCCAGCGCCGCAGCAGCCGATCTGTTGACACTAGGTGGGTTTTAGAAACTGGAAACTAGACAAAATCGAAGAAAACTGTATGAGAAAGCCATATCGAGTCGGCTTTGGCGCTGGAAACTCGACTGACTCGAGCGCGTGCGGCCGCAAAGCGTGTCGAGACGCAATTACGGACCGGAATTTGACTCAGATAAGCACATTATTCCTAAGGGCTGCAAAAACGCGAAAATGCGCTTTTTTTCGCTGATTCGCCAATGTAGAAGATGGGTATTGTACATAAAGCGCTACTGACTGTATAGGACGCGACACACGCCCATTTTGCAAAGGTCCTTCTGACGCAATCTTAGCGCTCACCCACGTTCCACGACGTCCTGACGTTGTCTCCTGAAGCTCTGCCTACTTTCGATGACGTGCTGCTGACGTCATATGTAGCCCTACCCATTTTTTCACGAAATCCTGACCGCGTCATTTAAAGCCCCACCCACTTTCCGCGACGTCGTGATGACGTCATATAGAGCCCCAACCACTTTTCATGACGTCCTGATGACGTCATCTGGAGCCCTACCTACTTCTCACGAGGCTGTGCCTACTAGACTTAGTATCCGAATCACTCCTTTTCGGATATCCGAGTTTCGGATAATCCGATATCCAAAAATTAGAAAAAACGCATTATCTGAATCGAACCAATATCCGGGAAATTTGAAATCGGCATTATCTGATTCGAACCATTACCCGAAGGGTCAAAAATTCAGATGAAATCGGATAAAATCCGGATAAATTTCGGATAAAATTTCGGATAAAATCGGAGATTTTTGGATAAAATCGGATAAAATTGCACTAGGGCATGCCCATTTCCCGTACCGCCTTCTATTTAGTACATCAACACAGGATTTTCCTCCTCCTTCTAAAACCGGAAGAGTCGTTGCGGCGCCGAAAAATGAGCGTGGTCAAGTAGGATGACCAATTGACTAGTTATTAAGTGTAGAAGTTTTTTGTATAGTCGCTTTGCATACCGTTTACGAGCTACATAGTTGTTCTGAAAAACCTGTGTATGGATAATAGTGTGCCTTCCAACGACGGTAGAGTAAATGAAGATCTGCTTTCATATTTTTATTAATATGTATATATGAAGATCGAAGTTTGTGTGTGAACATGCTGCTAATTCAATGAGGGACTACTGTTCGCTCAATTATGGATGTTTTCAAAGGCTTGCCTTGAGTGCCTGGTTTATTTTTCACCATTTTGCCTCAGCTTTGTTATGAAAATATCTGAAGTTATCCGGAATTATCCGACCGGGTATTCGTATCCGAATCATTGGAAAAATGGCATTATCTGAATCGATCCATTATCCGAAAATTTGAAAAAGCGCATTATCTGAATCGAACCGACATCCGGAAATTTTAAAATCGGCATCATCCGAATCGATCCATTATCCTAAAAATTATCTTCGGATAACAAGTATAGCGCCAACGTCTTCTGGAGCCCTGCTTGCTTTCCACGACGTCCTACTGACGTCATTAGATGGTCTATTTTATTTTTCTTTTAAGACCTCCGGTGGTTTTTAGAAGTTCGTTGTGGTCAAGTAATGATTTGAACATTTTTAACGAAGTGCAAAATAACGTGTTAACGCATTATTGGGTTAACGCGGTTTTTTCTCGAAAATTAACGATTAACGCTTAACGAAATTTTTTTTTCATTAACGCACACCCCTGCTCTGCTGTGGAGACCGAGGTTTGTGGGTGGATCTGCAGCCAATGAACACAGGACGTTCGGGTTAGCATTTAATATGGCAGACTTCGTACTCTTGACACGTCATCGATCGATAACCACCATTATCGATTCTTGCGCTTTGAGCACAAAATGAGGTCGGGAGTGGTGATTGTTGATGGGTATGGGTCTCATGGTTGGGGAATTTTACTCATCAGACATCATCGATTATTACCAATCAATAATATCGATTTTTGTCCCGTTGTACAAACTGCCGCAATGATATTTGATTAGGATATTATATGGATGTGATAGGATATTATATGGTATATGATATGTGTGGGATATGTATTTGATTGTTGATGACTCCAACTCCCTTGTTTGGGAAATTCTTCTTATCATGCAAAATCGAATATTATTGATCAATAATATTGATTTTCACTTGTTGCACAAATTGCGGCAATTATTGGTGTTTTTTTTGTGGTTGTGGGTCACATGTTTCAAAATTTTTACTCATACGTCAATATCGTCCGTTGGAGGTTTCATCTCCAAACTGGAAATCGTTGAGCGAATTTCAGGTCAGAAAGGGAACCTTCGGGGAAAATATATGATGTTTCTGATAATTGAGCTTCCTAGCAAAAGCAAAGATTTGGCAAAGCCATTTAGGAGTTGAAAAGAAGTTTCAAAAGTATCTTGAAATATCTTAAAAATGATTTGGCGTAAAATGGCCTGAAATAATGAAAAAAGCTAGGAAATGAGATGAAATAATAAAAAAATACGATTTGGTCCTTCAATCATAGATCAACTTTGTATCGATAAGTAGTGACAGACGAGGGATCGGATTTTACAAGCTTCTCCGTTGAACATATCAAAGCGAAATCAAGCACGATATGGAATAGAGGAGCGTCGTTTCATCCTTGCTTGACCTATGCTGATTCCCTTAGCACAGCTTTCAGAAATTGCTTAATGTTTCCGTTGCGTGCTTGATTTTGCTTTGATACGTATAACGGCGAACTTTGTAAAATCCGATCCCTCTTCTGTCACTACTTCTCGATAGTTGGTCTATGACTTAAAACCAAATCGAATTTTTATTTATTTCATTTAATTTCCTAGCTTTTTTATAATTTCAGGCTATTTTACACCAAATCATTCTTAAAGATATTTCAAGATATTTTTGAAACTGTTTTGACTTTTACATAAATGGCATTTCTAAATGTTACTTTTCGCCAGAAAGCTAAATTTTCAGATATTGGTAGCCTGGTGACGTTGGAATGAGAAATGGAGGAAAACTAGCAGCAATCACAGGCCGCAGGTGAAAACAGCACAGCTGCAGGTTCCGTGCTTTGGTTCCTCTCGTGCCACAGAATACTACCAGGCTAGCTGGATCTTGTAGGTCATTGCTTCGATAGTTTTTCACACCTCATTCTAATTTCTTGAGAATGACATTTTAAAGGTGAACCGTCTGTGTGGTATGAACGGTAAAACCTGATGATGCCATCTTTCACGCACTTAGACCCACGTTTCTTATGAAGATTCAGGAAGTTCTTGTAGCATCTGCAATCGATCTAGAGGCAGGCAAGGCAAAGCTTTCGAAGCACATTACTACTGCATCTAATTCGAACCGGGCACCTTATTTCTTCCATACCTCACGGGGTCTTATTTGTCTTACAGGCGATTGTTTGCAGTTCTGCAGAATCACCAGCATGGATGTGCGGCGCTGTTTTTTCCTATCAGCTATTGTGCTGAGAAGTTCAACTTCTTGTGGTGTTTTCGAAAAACCATTGCTTACTTTGTTATTTGAATAAAAAATAGGCATGAAAGAATGATACTTTCCTACAGAAGCTTTTCGAAGATTCGTATCCTTTTCTGTACGAGGTTTTTTTATTTGCAGTTTGTCGATTGTCGTTTGCCGATTTTTGAAAATCGTTTGCCGTACATCCCTGATCAGCAGTCAACAGCTCTCTCGGGTTCAAGTCGCCCACACAGAAAAATTCTAAAACTGTTATTTGGATGTTTCCTGCCAGGTGGATGATGCATCGATGTTTCCAAGTGCAGCTCCAAAGTGATCGGCTCCTAAATATCTCCCTACTTAGCCCGAAGGTGAGGGTATGTCGCCGATCGCTGCAACTCTGCAGACCCCCTGTGATTTCTCGGTGCCACTTTTACCCGCGTTTTTCTGTGACAAGTGTTCCTTTCGGATTTCAGCACAGAGAAGGTGCTCATTAGTGACAGTTCACTTGTCATTTACGCAGCGTCCAGCCGGTGTCCAATTAGGGCCCTACCGGCCGTTGCGTAGCATTTTCTTTCGTACAGCGATCGGTTGAATAAGGCAGGGTAGGAAGGATTCGACAACAGTGTAACATCGGCATGGGTCCTGAAAAGACTTTGCGTTCCCCAGTGGAGATTACCGCAAACTCGGTGCACATATGATATAGCATATGGCACCTAGATTGCGCCAACCGTCAACAGTGGACGTGAAGTCTCTTCTAGATCTATGCCGACGGTACAGTCGGCGCGCAACGCACTGATACTTTGCGTTCCCTATTGAAGATTGGCGCAAACTCGGTGCCATACCTAGTTCTCAGAAAAATCAAAACAAGTTACTTTTAATATAAATGTAACTTACTTGAATGTCTCAAGTAACTTACATTTATATTACATGTAACATACATTTATATTACATTTAACTTAAATTTATATTGCATGTAAGTTACCCTTATGTTACATGTAACTTACATTCGAATTTTCACTATGAGTGGCCATCACGTGACGCAGACGACACGCGACACAGAGGGCGCGTCCCAGACCACACACTACGCGAAAAAATGCTGTGCACGGCCTTCCCTGCTGGTGGGGGGTCAAGTACCTCAAACTTGGGTAATTGAACCAACAGGAACCCCTGAGCCCGCGAGTGCGTCGTACATCCCCTTGGTAAATATCTTCTAGGCCGATTTAAGCTACTTGCGACTTATATTGTGCCATTTAAGTTACATGCAACATATCGGAGGCGCACCCCACGCAGTATCCCGCCGATATGTTACATGTAACTTAAATGACCTAAAATAAGTCGCAAGTAACCTACATCGGCTCAGATATGTTACAAGTAACTTGTTTTCGACCTTTTGTGTTACAAGTAACTTGTTTTCATTTTTCTGAGTTGTTCAATAGGTTTTGTCGTTCAAGAAGAAAACATACAATTTTATGGTTCAAAATACACTTCATTAATCAGTGTAATCTCCCTGAACATTAATACACTTGCTCCAACGATCCTCCAATCTATGGATCCCATCCCTGAAGTGAGAATCTGGAAGATCCGCAAAATACTCTTCAACAGCCGGTATGACCTCTTCATTTAATGAAAAAAGCTTGCCACGCATAAATTTTTTGAGTTCTGGAAACAAGAGGAAGTCGCTGGGGGCCAAATTTGGTGAATACGGTGGATGCTCCAACAATCCGAAATTTAATTCATGAATTTTAGCAATTGTCAAGATGCTCTTGTGACACGGTGCATTGTCCTGATGGAAAAGGATTTTTTCTTCGGCAAACCGGGTCTTTTTTCACGAATTTTTCCTTCAACTGTTCCAAAAAGTCGCAATAATATTCGGGATTAATTGTTATACCAGTTTGCAAGTAATCCACAAACAAAATTTCTTTTGCATCCCAAAAAACTGATGCCATAACCTTTTTGGCCGATTTACGGACATGAACTCGTTTCGAAGCCGAACAATCAGGTTCACACCACTCTTTAGCCTCTTGTTTTGATTCAGGGTCATGGTGATAGACCAAAGTCTCATCCATAGTAATAAATCGACGCACACAATCCACTTTATCCTTTTTGAAACGCTCCAAATGTTGCTGAGAAAGTCGCATTCGAATGTGTTTTTGTTCCCTTGTTAGCGAATGTAGCACCCATTGTGCACACAGCTTTCTAAAACCCAAAATTTCATTCAAAATATGGCTCACACTGCCTAATGAGATGTGTAGACTCTACTAAATCTCTCTCAGTCAATCGACGATCTTCCAAAACCATATCCTGTATTTTGGCTATGATTTCTGGTGTTGATGCGCTTTTCGGACGTCCTTCACGTGGATCGTCTTCAAGGCTTGTACGACCACGTTTAAATTCAGCAACCCATCTTTCTACTGGTCTAATTGTAGGTGAACAATCACTATACACTTCTACATTCGTTCGTGAATCTCTTTTGGTACTACACCTTCCAAAAATAAGAATTTTATCACTGCACGTTATTAAATTTTTTCCATTGCTGTGACACGGCGACACTGAATGGCTTGTAAACAAATAATGAATTCACAGATTGAAATGAAACTTCACATACGTTCATATGAAGAGTGTACCAACAAAACAAAAAAGTTCTGGGCTGGTACCAACGCCCTCTCTTATCGAACGACAAAACTTGTTGATCAACGTGGTATGTTATAATATACCAGCGGCGTCGGCCGGCTAAGGCCGGCCTCTGCCGCTGAGGTCCGGCTGCGCCGGCCCATTCGCCGGCATCTTGAGTATAAGGCAAAAAAATTGAAAGCAGCTAATTCTATGTGAGAAGGCGTACAGAACTTCTTATGCCTCGTTCTCTTTTCTAGAATCGCCTTCTTTTACAAAGTCTAGCGGCAGCTTGTCGGCTATCGCCGGCCCATGAGTTGGTCTCGACGACAACACTCGAGCAATCAGAAATTACAAAGCATTTCAAACATTTCAAACATTGCAACAGGATCCAAGATGTTCAACCTACGCGTGGTGGATCTGTGGAGTCGACGTTATGGAGACTCATCAAACGGACATCAATCACTCCATGTGGAGTTTTTTCGTATTGGGAGTGTAGTTGGCTGGCTGCTACACTCCTCTGTATTCTACTTCTACGAGCTGGCGTCGAGAGGAATCCGGGACCGCGCAGCAAGACACCGCGATATCCCTGCTGTCACTGCGGGCTATCTGCCCAACATGCGAGCATTCAATGTGGTGGTTGCCTTGGCTGGGTGCACCTCAAATGTCCGGGATTGTCCAGCTATGATGACCACACTCATGCTTACTGTTGTATGTCTTGCTCTGTAAATCTTCCTAGGGTTCCTCAACATAGTCTTTGCATTTATCAACTCAATATCAATGGCCTGCGTGCCAAAATTGCTAAACTTACTGTGTACATAGATCGCACTCAACCTGATGTCATTCTCCCGCAGGAGACCAAGCTTAGCCCATCTTCCCCCTCCCTTCCCCGTCTCCCTGGTTATTTGTCTTATCATGTTCCACGTACATCTCACGGTGGTGGTGTTTCAACATTTGTAAAATCTTCTATCCCTTCTCACCTAATTAATCTATCCACTGATGATGTTGAAGAATGTCTTGGTGTTCATATTGTATTACAAAGTGGCCCCCTTGATATTGTCAACGTCTACATACCCCCATCCACGTCCTGTCCTAACGCGTTTGACCCCTCAAATTACTTACATACTGTCCATACTGCCTTGTCATCTAGTTCGGTTGTAATGGCTGGTGATTTCAATGCTCATTCTCCCTCGTGGTTCTCTCCTCTAGAGCCTGACAATAGAGGTGAACTCATTGAAATATTCGCTGATGATTGTGATCTTGTGCCTATCAATGAGGATTCTCCCACTCGTCTTCCGGCAGTGGGTAGGCCTTCCTCACCCGATATCACCTTTGTATCATCCTCGCTAGCTATCTCCTGTAACTGGTCTACCGATGTGGTCCTGGCCAGTGATCATGTTCCCATAATCACGTCATTGGATTTGTCACTCAATAGCTTGCTTGCTCCGTTCTCTGGCTCTCGTTGTAAGTCTTATTCCAATTATCGTAAGGCTAACTGGGACCTATTCAAAGAGGTGTTGCTCAGCCAGGCGGCCGACTACCCGAAGAACGGAACAGTCTACGATAAGGAGAAGTTTATCGTTAAAGCCATCGAACGTGCCTCCAAAGCAGCTATTTCCAGTGGTCGTGTAAGGACTTTTCACCCAAACGTGCCTAGTGAAGTCCTCGACCTGATCACGATGAGAGACGACAAGCGAAGATCGGATCCCAATGATCCTGCGGTACAGCAGCTGTCAGACAACATCACTGAGCTGCTAAATCAACACAAGCAGCAGCGCTGGAAAGAGCTAACCGAGTCGATTGATTTTGCCGCTGATGCCAGAAAAGCTTGGACAACACTGAAACGAATTTCTGGCAAAAAGATGAGCACGGATCGTAACATGCTCGAGTTCTCGTCTGGAAGATTCGAGCACGGATACAAGGCAGCTTGTCTGCTTGGTAAACTTTTCACATCGGCCCGTGATATGCATAACAGACGAACAGTACGAGCAATCAGGAAGCTGAACCGGCTGGAAGTCCCTGCTATTTCTCCCTCCGCCATCGACAAGATCATCAAATCGATGAAAAATTCGCGTGCAGAGGGACCCGACGGAATATCGGCTGTTCATCTCAAGTATCTTCCTGATCCCTATCATGAATTGCTCTCTGATCTCATTTATTCGTCATTCAGTTCTGGTGTTATTCCGGCGCGCTGGAAACAAGCTGTCGTCATTCCCATCGCCAAACCTGGCAAGCCACTGGACAAGGCTGCCTCCCACCGCCCCATCTCCCTCCTTTCCCCCCTAGCCAAGCTTGCAGAAAAAGTTGTCAATCCGCTCCTCCAGAACGCCTTACAGCACAACACTCATCAGCATGGTTTCAAAAAGGAGCATTCCACCATCACTGCCCTGACATCAATCACCGAGCATATCATCGCTGGATTTAATCGCTAGACCCCGGCTGGTAGAAGTCTCGTCGTTGCTATTGATCTCTCGGCTGCATTCGATAGCGTCAGTATCCCGCTCCTATCGAAATCCATTCTGGAATCGGACATGCCCAGTTGGTCTAAAAGATGGATTAAGCTTTGTCAAAAACCAGTCCATTCGTGACAAGTTCGACGGACATCTATCGTCTTCGGTCCCATTGAAAGCCGGTGTCCCGCAAGGCGGGGTGTTGTCCCCTAGCCTTTTCTCGCTATTTCTGTCTGATATTCCTGAGCCACCATCTGGCATTCATCTGCGCCTGTACCCTGATGACATCACTATCGTTTGCACGGACTCAGTTATTGACCGAGCCACTGCCACCATGAACAACTACTTACGGACGTTGGCTGTGTATCTCAAATCAAAGTTGCTGACTGTGTCTGCCTCCAAGTCAAGTGTCACACTATGTACGACGGCTACTATCGAACATCGGCTTCATCCCAAGGTCATCTGGGATGGCCACGAGCTGCCACTGTCTAAGCATCCTCGACTACTGGGAGTCTTCCTGGATCCCTCGCTACGATTTCATGAGAATGCGCGAATACGTGCTGCCTCAGCCAACTCGCGCAACAACATTCTTCGCGCATTGGCTGGAACCACCTGGGGCAGCACGAAGGAAGTGCTACGTATGACATACAGGGCCATGGTGCAGCCGGTCCTGGAATATGGTGCCCCTATATGGACCAGACATCTCTCTGAATCCTCTTGGTGCAGATTGCAGAGAACACAGAATGCTGCCCTCAGGCTTATCACTGGATGTCAAAAGTCGAAGCCTATTCCGCATCTTCATCAGGAAGCCGGCCTACTTCCCGTGAAAGAACACTGCTTACTCCAGTCTCAGCAATTTCTAATAAGTATTGTCAAGAGCCCGACCCATCCAAATTACCATCTTCTGTCGTCTGGCCCCCACCCAAGAAGCATACGCACGCCGCTCAGTGCTTCTCTGTCTGCAGTCGATCAACAACGCTGGGCTACATCCGAGCTATCGCGAAGAAGACTCCAGATGGCTGAGCATACGCGGTTCGTGGCAGAGTACCTGTCTGATGCTCAGCCCAACTTAATCTATGGCGGCGTGCCCCCGCGAATCGACGACAGCGAAGCTGGACTACCGCGACGTACCCGAACAATCCTCGCTGGTCTGCGATGCGGTCACTCCAGATATCTAAAGGCCTACACTCATCGGATTGATCAGTCAGTCCCAGATAAATGCCCCGATTGTGAATGTGCTGGACATGATTCATTGCATCTATTTTCATGTCCGGCCAGGCCTACAACCTTGTCTGCTCGAGATCTATGGTACAAGCCGTGTGAGGTGGCTAGCTTCCTACGCCTCTGATGCGATGCTCTGTTCATGGCTGACAAGAGGAAGAAGAACATTGCAAACCCTGCTAACCTCCTTTCTAATGCAGTTGCACACCGACCCTTCTTTAGTTTTAAGAGGTCCTAAAGTTGTAGTTCATTTATGTTCATTTCTGTCATGATAAAGACAACCGCTGTTTGAGATTTAGTAAATGCCTCCATGACCAACCGACACCCTGCTTCCTTCAATGCCAAATGAAGTATAAAGATGCTTGTGTTCTCTGGATGCATATTTTGATTAACTCACATTTCCATTGTATATGAACCCGATTTAGAAAGGTTGCTGCATTTAATCAGCTAAGCAGTTGAAATGAGTGTTGAAGGGGAAGGTGACGTTAAGAAAGGGTTGGTATACACTCTCTTATAGACGCACAAAACGATTTTGAAGTTCTGCGCTCACCCACTTGAGTCCCGCATACTCTCTACGGCGTCCTGCGCACTTCCACTCGGGTCCCGCACACTTTCTATGGCTTCCGACGCACTCTACCTTGGGTCACACACACTTTCTACGGCGTCCGGCGCACTCCCACTTCGATCCCGCACACCTGCTACGACGTCCGGCGCACTCGCATTTGGGTCCCAAACACTTCCTGCGGCGTCCTGCGTATTTCCACTTGAGTACCGCACACTTTCTATAGCGTCTGGCGCATTCGCATTTGGGTCCCACACACTTTATACGTCATCCGGTGCACTCTACCTTGGGTCCCACACACTTTCTACGGCGTCCCGCTCACTCCCACTTGGGTCCCACACACTCACTCTGGCGTCCGGCGCACTATTGCTGGGTCTCGCACACTCTCTACGGCTTTTTGCGAAATCCCACTTAGGACCCACACACTTTCTAGGGCGTTCTGCGCGCTCTTGAGCCCGTATCCGTAAGGTCACCCGTCTTGAAAGTGAAGCCGAATAAACGGTCAAACAAACACACAGAGAAACGCACACATACATACATACATAGATACACACACACGCACACACAAATTTACTAAAATATATATAGTAGGATGGCACTGAATTTGCGTCAACCTTCAATGGGTAGCGCAAAGTACCACGGCGATCCGTCCCAACTTTTCGTGTTCATTTGTTGCCTTATTCATGAATTTAAGGTAGCCTCCCGAAGGGTCTAAAGCCCGTCCGCCGCATACATCGGTTGGTTCTAAAAACCTCCCCTGCTTTTCCAGTAGTTTCATGAATACGACCACTGGTTCTAGGGCCCGCGTCATCGTTAGCCGATCAGCTGTGACCAGCCCGGTCGACAAGCATCTAATATCAGCATGGATCCTAATGAGACTGTGTTTGCCATTGGAGGTTGGCGTTCACTCGGTGCACATATGTTATAGTATATGGCACCGATTTCGTGCCAACCTGCTATTGTGAACGCCAAGTCTTATTAGGATCCATATGCCGACGTTACATCAGGAATGAACGCAAATTATTTTCAAAAGTTGGAAATTTTAGACCAGATTGACCGTTCTAATTCGGAGAGCAGAACGCCAAAAACAATCGGGAATAAGTTTACGTGGATAGATTCTGTACCGAGATGCCCATCTCCTGCTGAAGAGCCGGTGCCACCGATCCTAACCTCTCAAGTCATGAAAGCTATAAAGTCGCTGAAGAAGGAAAGTGATTCTGGTCCCGATGGCATTTGTGCTGATATTTTGAGAGCGGGAGGTGATGCTATGTACAAGTTACTGGATGAGCATTTCAACTCATATCTCGAGGCTGGTGTCGCACCTGATCAGTGGAAAAGCTCCAGGACAGATCTGATCTTCAAGAAGGGGGACAAGGAGGACACCGGAAACTATCGCTCTATCGTTCTGCTGCGTCTTCACCAAGATCTTTGGAGACCATCATAGATTCCTACCAGCCAGTGGAGCAAGCCGGGTTAAGAAAGAGTTTCTGCTGTATGGATCATATCCACACTGTTTCCCAGCCGATCGAGCGATGTCGAGAATACAAATTGGCGCTGTGCATAGCACTTGTTGACTACAGGAAGGCATTTGACTCAGTAGAGACTAATGCTGTTACCCGCAGGATTCGACCCCTCTTACGTTAACTTACTGGAGCAGTGCAACAATGAAACTTCAACAACGATACGGCTATTCGAACGTAAGCTGTGTATCCCCATGGAGAAGGGTGTTCGACAGGGCGACACGATCTCATCAAAGCTGTTCACATCGGCACTTCAGAATGTATTGGGCAAGCTTGACTGGTACAACCGAGGCCTGCTCACTGACGGAAAGAATCTGTCCAACCTGCGCTTTGCAGACGTGATAGTGCTTATTAGCAAGAGTACGGAGGAGCTGAATTTGATACTGAATGAGTTGAACGAAGTGGGCAGTACAATTGGTCTCGAGGTGAATATGCTGAAGACCCAGGTGACTGTGGCTAGACACCAGTGGTGTGGCGACGGACAGGTGTTCCTTCATGGAAACGTCGTGAACAAAACGGACAGCTGCATCTATTTAGGGCGTGAGATGAACATGACGAACGAGCTCACGCATGAAATCGGACGTCGAAAGAGGGCTGCGTGGGCTGAAATGGGTACGATTCGAGACTTCGCTAGTGAGATACGTTATGTCAAGCTGCGGGCTCACCTGTGCGTCTCCACCGTGCTTCCGGCGTTGTGCTATGGCTGCGAGACGTGGGCTCACAAGAAAGTAGTTTGCCTTGCTATTAGGACTACGCACAGGGCGCCGGAAATATGTCTCCTGGGTACAAGTCGGAGGACGCAGAGGCAGCAACGTCTGAGCAGTGAAGATCTCCGCAAAATGTCCGGACTTCGCGAATCGTTGATCCACATCGTATCAGCCAAGTGCAGATAGGCAGGGCATTTCGTGCGCAGAACGGATGACAGATGGAGTACCAGACTCACTCACTAGTACCCTCGAGATGTTAAAAAAGCGCTTGGCCGACCAGCGACGCGCGGGGCCGATACGATCAGCAAGTCATTCAAACAAAGAGGTTTACCTTACAGGGTGACTCTTGCTAATTTCAGAGAAGAATAGAGCGAATGTTGTCCACATCGAGAAGATCACCTATGAGGATGAACCATCAACGGTATTAAAGGTAAGGGAGAGACTCTAACCACCCCTGGTGGCTGTATTGACCCTAATGCTAAGTTGTTTGATCTTTAGTACAGATCTAGATATCTCGCTGGGAGGACAAACCTTGTTGGCGTTACTTTGCTGACCTTATTCCGCAAACCTTGTTGGCGTTGTCCTATCACATAAGGTTTGGTGTTAACCCGCACCGTTGATAGGCCAAGGGCAAGGAAGTGGGCTGGAGTCTCTTCCCAGTGAAAAGCTTCAAATAAGAGCCTTTTCCTCTTAATTTTGTGTGCTAACTGAAAGCACCACAAAAAGCGAGTAAAGCCTAATGTAGCTCGAAATCCGCAGTTCTGACACTAAAATTCATAACATTAATCTCAAACAGCAGAAATAAGAACAAATATACAGTGCCGAACAATAGTTTTACTCTTCTGAGGTGCCTACTCTCCAATTTTTCCCTTCACTTACTTGAATGCTTGCTCCACTAGGTTACCTAACAGTAGTGCTACTTATTTTCAGGTAACACATTAAAGATGCTATTACTTCGAGACAAAACTCGCTAATTAATGATTATTCTGTAAATGGTCCAAAACAAGTTATAAATTTTTCTAACTATTAAAAAGTGTAACTCTCCTATGAAAAAGTATACAAACTATGTGCTGGAGGCAAAATTCTGTATGTTGAAGGTAAAGGCCCTTTACCGAATTTGGTCCTGCGAATATACGAGGTGTGATCATTGCGGCGGGTCATACAACCTTCGCGACACTTTCGACCAGCTGAGTTTCGATCGCTCCTGCAGAACTACCGTCGCAGCCCCGTAGATTTATTTTACTGAATTCTACGAAGAGATCATACGTACACAACCGCTCGCAGGATTTGGTCAGAAAGAGCGCGAAGACGCGTTTTCGCGTCTTTCTCATCATTTTTGAATAGCCCAACTTTGCACTCCACTTTGTTCGAAACTGCGATGATATTCATCTTGGCATCGAGGGCTATCCAGTGATATAGCCATTGTCGCGGTTTCGTTGAGAACTACCCTCTATGAAATGTCGTAATTCACATCATTCGATGTGCGAGCGGGGCGCGCGTCCCCTCGGCCTCCGTCTGCCCTACGCTCTCTCACTGTCTCTAATATCCGCTCCGCACCAGCACGCGTAGGAACCAAGTGAATTTCGCCGTTTTATAGCCTGTATAGAAGTTCTCTATATATACGAACCACTCAGATCTTTAGATACGGCAGAGACAGGGAAACGCAGACAGAGACGGAAGCGCCCCATACGGCACGGTACCGTATTTAGAAACCTGACTGATTGCGAAACTTCTATAGTTCTCAACCAACCACAACTGCTTAACCATTGGGTAACCCTCAACGCCGGGATTATGAATATACCCCTGATTTCGCACAAAGTTGAGTTTGAAGTGAGTTATTCAGAGTACGAAAAAGGCGCGACAACGAGTCCTCGCGCGCTTTGTGACGAAATCCTTCGAGCGGTATTGTACACTCTGCCCCAGATTACAAGCTCCACTAAACATAGAAAAGGCATAGGCTCCTATTAGACTCATTTGAAGCGTGGAAAAACCCGAATTTTTGTGAAAAAGAGTTCCGTTTCAGAATGGCTAAATCTGAATCTGTCGAGAGGGAGCGAATTCTCGACAAGTTTTCGGTTTCCTTCAAGCAAATGTAATTCCTGTCGATACGTGGGTCTTACCTATTGCTCTTTTCAGGAGAGAAAACAGATTTTGAATTCAGATACAGCACTAAAACACTTCCTAAAGGTTCGGCAGGTAAAACTAAATTCTAAAACTTTTCATTTTAATCTTATTGCCGATTTCTTCCGCATCTTGGAACATTTTTCGGAAGATTACCTAACCAATTCACACCCGTTGTGTATTCAGAATATGCTAGTTCGAGCATTACAAGTTCTCCTTTCCTGTTTGAGTGACGATCGCCATGAAGATTTACATAGCTTCCCCAGTCTTCCACACAAACGGAGAAAACGATGGGGAAACGGAGGAAACAGTTTCGAGCGTGATGAGCGATGGGAATTTAGTTCTCACACCGACTGCATGTCTCAAAGGGATAAACACCTTTCATCTCTGGTTCGGTGAGGGCTTAAGGCTCTTTCACAGCTTGCCGGACGACGCCGTGCGACACGTTATAAGATAGGGCTGCTGCGTCGGTGCGGCCCACATAGAAGCATCAGCCCTATCTTAAAACGTGTCGGACGGCGTCGTACGGCAAACTGTGAAAGGGGCTTTAGCGAGCAGCTAACGAAGGAAGTATGCAAAGCATAGGTCGGATCTGCCAAAACGACTAGTATCGATAGTATCTCTTCTGGCTCAATAGTAAAATTGCGCAGTGTACCGCCCCGAGCTGCAGGTTCAGAAAAGTTACGAGAATTTTTAAACCCTTGCGAAAAGGCAAGGGCTAGGCAATTTTTTGAGCTAGAAAAATTTTCTCGGATGCAGTTTAAAAGTTGTATGTAGGGCGTTGAACACGAATCTGAAGTCCATTTGTCGAAATTTTGAGGTTTACTGTAGGTTACGGTAGGCAACGTGTCATTTAGGGGTTAAACCCCACCTTAGCATTTTGAAAATTGACAAACGGACGTTAAATTCGTATTCTCCATCACGAATAACCCCCTTATACAAATTTTGAGTAAAATCTGAGATTTTGACCAAAGTACCGTATACCTAACTTAATCTACCGTAATCTGCGAAAAAATCGATAAATTCACTCCAGATTCGTTTTCACTCCGAATAACCCTCAGAGAATGATTTCGAGACACATCTATGGTAGAAATCCGGAAATCTCGAAAGTGACGTTTTCCCTCGAAATTTTCCCCGGTTGGGAAGCTTCGAACAAAATTAGCTGGTTCCTTGAAAATGCCTGCATTTTGAGGGAAAACATTTTGTGGACGAGTTGTCTCAGGCCTGTATTTCTCTTCATTCGCAATCGCTGCAAGAGAGCAAATCATGATGAGGAGATAGACCGGCAATGGACTGAAGAACGATGGTGTGTTGAGAATTCATCCATCCATTTAGCCGCTATCGAGTTTGTAAATCTGGTAAGGGGCCGGGCCTGTGGTGGTGAGCGAAGGAGGTCGGGCCTGTGGTGGTCACTTATATCTCGCTATTTGAAGGAATTGAAATCTCGCACTTGGCATATACGGAAAGGGTCTGCTACACTATCAATAAAAAATCGTCAAATTCATGTCTGAGGGTGTACTGTGCCTTTACCGGAAAATGAGGTAGTGCATCCCAAGGCGATTGAAAAGGCGGAGGTGCAGTGGCGTATTTTCACTATGTTTACTGTAGTCATGGCTATCTCGGTTCTCCTAACGCCATCTCAAGCAGCAATGGAAAGTCGACTTCGACTGCTCGGGCATATACTAAGAAGAACGCCGGATCGTCTCGTACAACACGCTTTGAAAATGCTTCCAAATCCTGTCTGGAAACGGCCACCTGGGCGTAGGCGAAAGTTCTGGACGGATGTGGTTAAAGAGGATTTAAAGTCACTCGGCATCGAAAGACAGTTCAGGCGCGATGTTTCGTTTCGCAGGAAATGGAATAGTGACAGCTGGATGGAATGTGTTCAAATTGTGGCTGAAGACCGTGAAAAATGGACACGGCTGACTACTAGGACGGCACACCTCGGTGAAGATGCGGAATGACCGCGTCAGGCGAAAGCCAACCGATTAAGTCAAAGTAAGTCAATATGGGCTCATGAAGGGTAGGTCATGAAGGGTAGGTTTGTGGAAACCGCCGTACTCACGTCAATGAATCGTGGACGACAGCCATGGAGGCTAAGAAAGCGGTCGATGTGGTATTCATCGATTTCACGAAGGCTTTTGATAAGGTTCCAATTGCGAAATTAGTGGAGAAACTTAAAGCCATTGGCATACATTCTATGATAGTTTCTTGGATTCAAAGTTTTCTCAGAGATAGGACGTACCAGGTTCGAGTAGGTATTCACCTGTGTACAATGCTTACGGTGGCGTGCCACAGGGTGGCGTACTGTCCCCTATTCTATTTCTAATATACACTCTCGAAATTCCTGCGAGGGTAGCTCGATCCGATGTTACGGGTAAGATGTATGCCGACGACATAAAAATTTATAGGACCATTGAATCCTCAGAAGATGTAAACAAGTTGCAAGTAGCAATAGATTTCATCAACAAGTGGTCAAATGAGTGGGATTTGCCACGGGCTGTTGAGAAAACGTATGACTTAAGATTGGAAATAGTTCAATGGAAAGCTCCTACTCTATTGGCGAAACGAATCTAAAAATAGTGAAAGAAGTTAGAGATCTAGGTTTTTTGATGAATGATAAATTAGATTTTGAGTCCCATTATGAAATGATAGTGAAAAAGGCTATGGTTCAAACGTACAATATCTTCCGAATACTCAAAAGAAAAAACATGAACGTACTCATCAAAGCTATAAGACCTACTTGTTGTTGAAAACGGAACAACAATTTTCAATCCGTACAAACAGAAACACATTAAACTACTGGAAAGAGTCCAGAACAATCTCACGAGAAAACTGCTGATGAGATGCTTCTCTCTAAGTTACGCTACGATCCCAGATGGTGCCAGTAGATCCCAGCAAGTCGGACTCCCTACCCTTGAAAGCCGGAGAACGAGATTTGATTTGATAATGATGTTTAAAATCCTAACAGGCAGACCTCGATCCCTCTGATTTTTTTATACTGAAGCATCGAGTACGAGATTCGGGGGCTTGAAGATAGATGAACCTGTGGCGAAAAGTCAGATCAGATCTGAATTCTTTTCAAATGGAACGATAAAAATTCTCAGTCCACTAGTAGGGAAAAACGTCCTCACCATGTCTACGAATGCATTTAAAAACTTTCTTGAACTTCGACTCAATATTAATCTCTCATGAAACTCTTTTTACAATTGTGTGTTTTGAGTAATTTGTTCTATCTCAGTCTTCCAATTCATGTTGAATGTAATAATAACTTGGCTTGACCACGCTCCAAAATAAACAATCAAATAAATTTACGTATGCATCCAGTAACGCACCTCATAGCACCGCCTAAGACCGCACAGCTTCGGTGCGCTGAGAGGAACATGGCGACTGACTGGTCTCAGATGAGCAGAACTTGTACTCAGGTTTCATCTGGGTAGAAACTGTGTTCATGGGGTCATTTCGGACAAGAAAAAGTTCAAGTTGGATGGACCTGACGGGTACGCTCAGTACTGGCGAGATCTCCGGAAGGAGCCGCGGTAAATCTACAAGCGGATTTTTGGTAGAGGCAGTCTCACGGTATGCTGGCGGTGTGCTACAGATAGCCTTCTATTCCTTTAGAAGGAAATCTGCGGTGTACCGGAAAGTGTTGTGAACCGGACGGTTACCGTTCCTTGCTCGGTTCCAGCAGAATGAACACACCTTCCAGTAAGACGATGCCAACATCCACTCGAGTCGCTCAACTAGGACTTGGTTTGAGCAGCAAGGGCTCTCCGTTATGGCTCGGCCGGCGTGCTCACTTGACGTTAACTCAATGGAAAACGTATGAGGAGTCTTGCTTCGTCATATCTCTAGTGGAGGAAGGACGTACGACTCAGTGGAACACCTCGAGTGAGCTGCAATCGTTGCCTGGAGCAACTTGGACGTGGGAGTGCTTAGCCGACTGCTGAACTCCATGCCAGAGCGAGTTTTTAAGATTATTTCCAAACCAATTTACTATTGAAAACTCGTTACAAGTTAGTTTTCCCGAATAATAAGAAGAAGAGCGATTGAATATTGAAAGTGTTGCTATAATTTTGATACAAGGACTTTAGAAGTTATCTAGAAAATAGATCTTATTTTTCGATGGTTTTCGGTAAAATCTTGTGAACAAAGGTTTTTGGGTAGTGGAGTTGAACGGTGAGAGTGCCGGTTTATGAAGGTTTGCGTGGACATTGATATCATAGCTTCGAGTGTGTTGCAATAAATATGATACGCACTTTATATCACAATTGGCTAGAAGATGAAACTTGAAAGCTTCGAAGATTAACAAATTCAGATGGCTGGAGGCTTTCCCGACAACCTCATATTTGAAGGGTATTTTTCAAACAATGGCAATGTAATTTAGTCTTTTTGATTATAAATTTATTAGATTTCACCAGTTGGCCATGAACACCGATCGAGCAAAGAAACATGTACATGTACCTTGATAGATTCGAGAAAATTGGTTGAGTAGTAAAACCATTACGTGCAAACAATTGAAAACAGGGTATTTTTGTAGTTCAGTGACGAGGGGTCACTCCTAGCTAAATCGAGGGATACAATTTTTTGCACTTTCTTCCCGTGTACAATGCCGAATACATACTGCTGCGCTATGTATTCAGTGGGCTGTCCTCACTGTTCAAGTATTCATGATAATAACAATCATATAGCATATCATATCTGCATTCGCTTTCTTGCCTGCAAATATTTCTGCATCCTCGAGTGACCTTCTTTCCCCGTATTGCTAAACAATACAACTAAACGTCATAAGCACATAACGACATCCCTGCCCGAGCGCGCAGTGCTGCAGTTCTTTGGGATCGTTCACGCCTTACATCAGCTAAACTTCAGCCCGAATTTTGACGAACTCTTTGAAAAGCAGTACTTCCTAGACGAGGCATCGCATGGCTTTTTCCGACTGCAGGGCTCACAACCAGTGATCTCATCATCTTATACTCAGCATAAACCTCATCGATTTGTAGATTTATGGAGCTTCTCTTCTACAAGACCTTCACATATTCCAATTCATGCATTTTTCCTGATTATTACAACTCCATTTCGTTCTTCTAAAAAGGCCGAAACGTACAAGTTTCCCTAAATATGTTCTCTGTCTATCTCCTTAATCGTTCACCTAATCTATCTCAGACAATAGATTCCCTTTCGTCCGATATATCGCATCTATATTGTACACTTTATATATTGAAACTCCTTTCCAGTACTGAATATTTAATCTTCGTGAACCTATGACGTCCAGCACACTCCTTTCCGTTTATATAATTGATATCTTGAACACTGTGTAGAGTACATGTAATAAATTTAGTCTGATGAATGGACTGGGCTGTGACGGTAGATCGCCGAGCGCCATCGAAACCCAGTTGGCCAGTGATGCCGCCAACACCGCACGGCCGGCCGCGTGGTTCATACGTCAGACTAAGTCGAATACAGCAACTATACATGCCTTGGTGAGATTCGACACTTTTGCCGCTACTGCAAATGCCTCTTTTTGAGCTACGATGAAGCCAGTGTTTTGGAATACTAGGAAATGAGCCGGAAATTGACAATTAGCTTTTTTGTTTTTTTTTTTGCTAACATGTTAATGCATATCAGTTGTTGAGCGGCTGGATATCACTCAGCGCAAAGGGTGAAATTACCGTCGTTGCTGGCATCTCAGAGATTTCTAAACAAGTGAAAACATCTCAGTGAAAACATGATAAAGCGATTGATCACGTCTTGATGTGTTTACCATGAGCACAGCCTGTATAAAAGCCGCCTCATCTCACTGGAGTCCTTATTCGGCATTATGAAGCCGGCCCTGAAAGGTGACTTAGGGTCACTCTCCGGAGACCAGCATAATTTTGGCTGCTGGGAGGATACAGTGGGTACCCTCACGGCGGGGGGGGGCGGCGAGTTACGCCGCGGTCCGCAGAGGGTGGCTCTTCAGGCCCCGGTCATAGTTGGATGAGCCGACGCCTCCAGCCCGGTCGATACACACAGAATGCATTGGAAATGGGATGCAAAAATCACTCGGTGTATCCCCGCACCCCCGCACCCCCAACACCCCCAACACCCACCCGGTCGATACGTATGAACAACATGGTGAGGTGAAGCTGAAAAAAATCACTCGGTGTATCCCCCCGCTCCCCCGCACCCCCGCACCCCCAACACCCCCACCACCGGTCGATACGTATGTTTAAAATGATGGAGTGAGGTTGAAAATCACTCAATGTATCCGACGCGGTCGATATCCATGCAATACGTGGATGACGGCGGATGAGAAAATCACCGGGTGGGTGGGTCGATGATAAACATTGCGTATCACTAGAAAGCTAACCTTACTGCTACCTCCGTGACTTCACCATACTCGCCTTCACTATTTCTCTTAACAGGTGCAATCCTGTTGGTCACGTAATCATCGTCATATCTAGTTGGATGCATCGAGTGATTTTCTCAACCTCACTCCATCATTTTAAACATACGTATCGACCGGGGTGGTGTTGGGGGGTGTTGGGGGGTGCGGGGGGGTGCGGGGGGATGCAGATGCAAATAGCACCAACTATGACCGGGGCCTCACCGCAGACCTCGATGAAGATTACACCTGTTGCGGACAAGGCGGGGCTTCCTGGGCTGTGGACTTTCGAATTCACGAAATTTTCGGGGTAAACTCATCCATTTTTCGAAGTAAGTTCACCTCATTTTCGCTGTAAATTGGACCCTCTCTCGCTGCCAGTTCGGACCATTTTCACGGGATATTCACAATATTCTCACCTATCCTAGCGGCAAATTCACCCATACAGTGAATTTAACTCGGCAAATTAAGACTTCATGCCGACTTGTACATGAGCATCAGGGATGAGCGGAAGAAAAATCTGAATTTCGGAAATCGAAATCGAATCAAAATTTAAATTTCGGAAATCGAAACAAAAATAAAATTTCGGAAATCGGAATTCGGAAATCGGAAAAAATAGAATTTCGGAAATCGGAATTCGGAAATCGGAAAAAATAGAATTTCGGAAATCGGAATTTGGAAATCGGAACACAATAGGAACCTTCGGAAATCGGAACAAGAAAAATTTCCCTCGAACAGGCATTTTACTTTGACAGGTAATTTTTACTTGAATAAACAAGTAATTCTTTCATTTGAAACCAATTCCTTCATAAAAACCTTATAACCTAAAACAACATCAATAAATCACGACAATGGCTATAACATTGGATAGCCCTCAACGCCAGGATCATGAATATCCTCCTGGTTTCGCTCAAAGTTGACTTTGAAGCGATTTTTACAAAAAAGACGAAAAAGACGCAAAAACCTGACCTCGCTCGCTTTCTGACCAAATCCTACGTATTACAGCATGAACGCATTAACAAATAATATCATGAAACCAACAAGTGACAAGATTTGGAGAAAAACAACAGCTTCAACGTATCTTTGATGATCTCACCGGTATTGACGAGATCGGGCGTGATTATAAAGCATAGAAATTTTGTGCAATCTAATTTAGCTCTGGAGCAAGTGCAATCTGTGTGTGACATAGCCCGAATAGATTTTTGGAATTATTTTCCTTAGATATACTGAGTGCTTTTCATGGAAATCAGAGTGAACTGGGTAAACACGTTTCAACCTTCACATTCCTGCTCTCTTCCCTTGACACTTTATCGCTCTTGAGTTTCCTATTCAGATGTAGTCTACTCAATACTGAATAGTCATATATGAATCTTCAATCATTTAATATCAAAGCATAGCCCTATCACCCTTAATAGAACATTTCACCTCTGGGGACCAGACGACCACGACAGATAACAAGTTACAGAACCTCAGCCAATCCGTTTCGGGTGTTCCTATGGAGTCCCATCCGTGGTTAAATGATCCTTTGATTTGATCAGAGCTCATACTTTGAAACGAAACAAACATAAATAGACACACATAGCTAGTCAGTACTGACCAAATCAGAATACGATTCTCAAAAATCACTGATTGTTCCGGAAAGATAATAGAAGTGTTAGTTAGGACAGAGAATGTTTTTTACTACTAATACTTATTGCAATTTCACGAAAAAACTCCACCTTATGGGACCTGGATGATAATCCGAAAAGAGGCTATTGATAACCAAGTGTACTAATGTTGTGATGGAGAAACAGTAGTTTTTGTAGAATCTCGGAATTCATTCTCTTTCTGAGATCATTCACTGTGAACCGGCAGTCGAAAATAGACGTTCGCATTCTGCTGCGGACGTAGATGGAGCAGAAAGATATCGTCTAGCGAGCGCCTTCAGTAGAGGGAACTTTGACGAATTCGCTTCATTTCCCCAGAATTCGTAGGGATCCAAATGGATTGCCGGCTCTATGATGAGATACTCTTCTACCTCCTGAATAACTGGTGGTGATTTCAACGTCGACGAAAGTGAACACTAACTCCTAGAAAATCTCACAGCTGAAGCTTTGGTCTTCGCGTCCACTCCAGGGCGTGCACTGTTGACTGTGCTTCTCATGATCCTTCTGAAGAAAATACATCCTTCGAGAACGTAGATGATTTCTGGGCGTCCTCTTCTACCCTGCTGACGTAGACACGTGCCGCTGCAGCCTCGACCTTCTCCAGCAAAACATACTTGCTGCTGGAATCGAAAAATGTGCCCTTGCGACTTGGGTTTAAAAGCGTCGTCATGATCAAATCTTCATTTCCCAGATGCTTTCTCATCCTTGAGACTAGACCATCATGAAACAGATTTCTAATCCCCTGAAGAGGTTTGTCCTTCAGTCCCTCAACAATCACGTTGTAGAGTGGTAGTACAACACTGATCGGTGAATATGCACGATCCTGTACAATGGTTGTAGCAGATGCGAGCGGCTCCAGTATGGTGCATACTTTCTTAATGATGTCCCAATCAAGAAGGATATAAAAAATATAAAGAAGCAATGGGGGCAGCGGTGTGGGTAGGATCCTACGGATACGTTAAGTTTGATCCAGGGTCAAACACACTCGGTAATCATTACCAAGGGTGGTCCTGTTAGAGAGGGAAGGGATCGTCGGTATTTCGGAGCCTTTTTTCGGTTCAGGAAACGGCGCGTGGTGTGAATACCCACACCGTGGGGGGGTCTGAGCTGCGCAAGGGTGGAGTGGGGGGGGTCTAAGCTTCGCCGGGAGATCAAGTGAACCATTTTGAATGGGGGTATACACTGTTAGAAGTCGTTTTTTTTACGAAGAATTCGATTATACCGTCCAATTTACATAAAATCTTGTCGTAACCAAGTTAGAGTAAAAGTCAGAATCATAATGTTTCCCTAAGGTTGAATATGGATTTTACAACAAAACGTATATCAAACGCCTGAGAGCGGGTCTGAGAAAATCGAAAAAATATTTGACCTATTACGCTTCTGGGGGGGAGATGTTGAGAAAATCGTCAAAGTCCTGCTGCTGGAAGGGGGTCTGAGCACAATTGGCCTTATCCACACCTAGTGAGCGATAAGCGCGCCTCAATGCCAAAAACCTGACCCACGGCGAATGAGACCAAAAATGGGAAGGGGTCTAAAAATGTAGCATAATATGAACAGGAAGACCATATAAAAAGAACATTGTACGTGGAGCGATATTCGCGCGATTTCAACTGGTCAACGCCTGCCATAGGATGCCGATCCTGGTTATTTCCGCATTTTCTTCCGATTTCCGCACCCATTTTTCGGAAATCGGAATTCCGATGCCCAAAAATGTGCGGAAATCGGAAATCGTAATTCCGCTCATCCCTGATGAGCATCAAGTCTCTTTTGCTAAGGCATCAAGTCTCAAAGTGGCAGAGGAGGCGCGGCTTCCCCACAGTCAGAGACTGATGATATACCAGCTTACCATGGTATATCGTCAGTCTCTGATTGTGGGGAAGCTGCGCCTCTGTCATGATAGCTTTATCATAAAAGCTGAGCGGTTGCTTTTGAGAAAACACAATGGAAGAATTGGAGTAGCAACTGCTTAGCTTCCCCGATAGCGTGATAATAGTTGCCATGCGACTTTCTAGAGAAAAGACACAAACCATAGCTTCTTTTTCTTCTGTAGCTGATTTTCAGGTTTCTGATAAGGCAATTATCTCTCCAATCGTAATCCATGTATTAGTCTTGAAACGTTTCGCTAGCATTGCTGCATCAGAATACCGATGTTTTGGCCATATTTGCGCGACTATCAAGACGGAATCTATTTAAGCTCAGAAAGTACAGAAATGAACGACAATTTGCTAAACAAAACTAAAATAAACCTTTCCAAGCTAATGTTTTTGGAGCAGTTATTGTAGATTAGTGAGCTCAATTGCACCAGTCCGTATTTCAAATAATTGTTTCTTTGAAAAGTAGGAGTTATGAGAGCTAAAACCCTGGCACTGTCGACATAAGTCTAGGTAGAGACAACTACGGAAACGGGGAAAACGGTTCCCACTGACGGACTATTCGAGCCAGCCAATTCCGACACATGGAGAAAGTTGTATGGTGAAGCAATATTTTGAGCGACCAAGCGTGCGGTCACCCCAAATCGGGCATAGGGTGAATGGACCAAGATGATGTCCTGATCGAGTGTGCTTTCAAAGGTTGATAAGAAAAATTCCAACGAAATGATGATTTGGCATTTCGATTATTCGCTGTTTTGGGAAATTCGGTTATGTTCATACTGAAGTATTCGAATTTCGAATATTGAATGAATCGAAATCCGAAAAATCAGTTGAATAATTTTCGATTAAAGGTAGTGGTCGCGAAAAAAAATATTTTGTTTTGTTTTCTTCTCCGAACTCTTTTCTGGATTCGAAGTAGTAGGACCGAACGAAAAAATGCAAAAAAGAACCAGCATGAGCCGAATTTTTGGCGTCAACATTCCGGTCTTTTGATGGCGGACGAGCCCACTCCATATCATTGGCATCGATGATCTGTAGTATCAGGAACATCAGCAGGTTTGAAATTGTAATTCAATCAATGAGCAATGGCCTTGGGACTTGGAAAAAAAAGAAAAGAAAAGAAAGAATATTTCTATACTCGTCACGCTAAAACATTGACAGGAGGGTTTGTTGACATTGTTCAACAATTTTTGTTACCTAAATCTGCATTTATTTCTGCCTGTACATGTTAGTGAATTTTGACAATAGACACACGAGAGGATGTTTTTGGGCGGAGCTGTGCACGTGTGCACGAATCCTCAACCTAGGACCTTGATAGCTTTATTTTTTACCCGTTTCATTGCCGCGTAACCTACACGGTCTTTCAACGTTTGCGAACCAAACCAATTTTTATGGTTCTCTCAACAACTTTTTCCATCGCGACCACTGCCTCTAATACAATGCGGTCCGAATATAACCTTAATCATAAATGTTTTTATGTGTCTTGCGCGTGTCATTTTAGTTTTTTTTGGCAAAAAATCACCTGTCACCTGCATCAGCTGTCCTCCAGCTGATCATCGACAGTGTCGAGCGGACGCCAGTGACGTCTCCATTCGTCCCTATCGCGCGCCATAGTTGGCCAGGAAATCCTACTCGCTCTAGGAACACGGAGACTCTCACACCTGTCGTCAAGGCTCTTGGTGAAGAAATCCGACCATCGTGTTGGAGGACGGCCAGTATGCGCCTGAGGTCCCGCGATACCCAATCTGTTACAGCTCTTGTCCAACGGTCATCCTCGAAACGCATTACGTGTCTGGCCCACCTGATTTTCGACGACTTAGCATACTTGACCGCGTCCCTGATTTTGGACAGCCTGCGTTGCTCGGAACTCCTAACTCCTTCTCTCACATGTGTGTGCAACATGACACTCCGACAGGGTCCAGCAGCCGGTTGGCAAGGGCCGCCGAATTCTTACGACTCCCACCCTCGCTAGTCAGTCCGCGTCCAAAATTTCGAGAATTCTGTCGACCCCTCCCCCTGCAGAAGGTGGAAATTTTTCCTTTGAATAATGAATCGTGGGGTGTTATTGTTAAAATCGGGCATTATGACGAGCTGTTTTTTGCATATTTTCAGCTGAAATGCGCAAAAATCGAAAAAAACTACTCAAAAAATAGCCCGCCGATGATCCAGTCAGAATTCATATTAAAAAACTTCGGGCATTACGACTGGCTGTTCCTTCGCGTATTTTTATTTTTATTTTTATACTGACTGACAAACGTTCCCGGAGAACTGGTCCGCGCCTAATTTTCTTTTACGAAAAACTTAGCACCATCTCGGGGTTTCTCTCTCCTTCCAAAATAAGGATAGGTCAAGCGACTAAGAACTGAATTTCTCACACAAAGCCAGGTTTTCTATTTGAGTGTAATCGCAAGATCACGGCTTACGAAATCTCGGTACAGATCAGTTCTCACGTAATCAGTTAATTTTGGAGGATGCAAAAGAACTACTGCGCTTCTCTGGGCCAAACTCCGGTCCGCAATTGCGTCTCGACACGCTTTGCGGCCGCCCGCGCCCGAAACGGTCGAGTTTCCAGCGCCAAAGCCGTCTCGATGTGGCTTTTTTTGACAGTTTTCAAAATTTTTTTTTGGTTTCTAGTTTCCAAAACCCACCTAGAGTCAACAGATCGGCGGCTGCGGCGCTGGAAACTCTTACGACTCGGGAGCGTGCGGCCGCAAACCGTATCGAGACGCAATTGCGGATCGGGATTGGCCCAGCGAAGCACAGTACTATAAACAAACCTCAAAAACATCAAAAGCAAGTAAGCAGAAATTATGAGGGAGGGTATAGAAATCGTCTCAATTAATACCGAGTATTTTCAGCGCTTGCAGCGCGGCGTTGAGATTCTGTCTCCTTGAGCGGAATTCCCTTATAATTTTTTCGAAAGTGTAAGGAGCTGCGAGGAAAAGCTGTGTGCAGATTTTTACACAGTCCAATAACCTAAAAGTCTAGCTTCTTGGTGGTTCAAAATTCTATCTCTGAAGGAATGCCACCCATTGGACAGTGATGGCAAAAACCCTGCGATCTGCCAACGTGGCTTCCCAACATCGACCACCTTACCTCGTTTAAACTCCTGCACATCAGTCGGATTGGGGAGTGAAACAGTGACAATTTGTGGGGGATCCTCTGGGGAATTCAGCATATTTTTTTGAATTTGAAAATTTCTTTTTGAATGGGGGTCGTACGTCTCATAGTGGTTTTTTTAAAGATGAAGTAACAAATTTCCGCTTACAAGGAGATTAAGAACAGTTGAATGGAATTGTAACCGTTTTTTTTCAGGTCAAGAACAGTCGTTTTTAATTCGCAGAAAGCACTTTTCCACAAACTCCACAGCATTTTTGTAACTTTTTCAATAATGTATATACTTTTGCACCCGAAATGTTTACGATCCTCACCCCTAACTTTTCTTTTTTCCCCAAAAAAAATTTACGACCCCCCCCCACCACTCGTTGGGAGGCTATCCACTTCTGCTAAACCCTGCACTCCGAGCATCGTCCTCTCGATTGTGCGCTGGGGGACTTGGTTCGCACTTTCATCCTGGTTACGTAATGCCCAGGTTTCCGAGGCATACGTTTGGAGGAAATGATGAATCGACAAGGTGAGCACGGAGCCGGGTATTCTTAGTCTTCATCACCACTTCCTCGACGGTTTTAAAAGCTCCCAAAGCTGCTCGTCTTCTCCTACTCAACTCCGGTACTAGATCGTTCTTCATGTTGACCTCGCGACCTAGATCCACGCATCTTGAACATTCAGAGATGTTCGTTCTGTTGAGCATGAACGGACATCAAAAACGTATCCGTTTTTCATTAGCATCGGTTTCGTCAAATTCAGCTCGACACCAACTTTCCCACACGCGTTGTCGAAGTCGGTCAGCATTCGTTCGGCTTGCCTGATGGATGGTGTTATGAGAACAATGTCATCAGCGAAGCTAACATGATTTCGCTGCCGACCGTCAACTTTCATTCCCATATCTTACCATTTCAACTCGCGCATAACGTTTTCAAGAGAGGCACTGAAGAGTTTCGATGAAATGGTATCACCCTGACGAACCCCTCTCTTCACATCGACGAAAAATAAAAAATAGTTGCGAAACTGCGAACTGATTCCTTGTCGGACTGTTTCGTGCACTCTATAAAGAATATTCTGAATTGACGTTTTGCTACTCCTTTTGCCATGATGTTAAGAGTTTTGCTACGGTCCTAGTATTCATTCGACTCTAGGCGATTGCGGCTGCATCGGGTGGAACTGTGTCAATGATCAGATAGTTCTGTGCTTTTGTTTCTTTTCTGCAAATCTTCAAAAACTTCTGCTACACTGAAAACTCCTTGCACGTCAATGAGAAGCGTTGTGGCATTTTGTATTGAAAACAGCTCGCAATCTGCAAATTCTGCAAGCAATACAATCGAATGAGTGCCTGCAGCAATCCATTCTGCTCCAAACTAAAATATCTTCCCATTCCAGGGCTCCAAGACTCGTAACTGTGTGACAATCAGCATCGTCAGAGGCTGTATAGAGAATCTGGCCTATGGTTTCGCCGTATACTATAATGGGCGTGACACAACTAGAACTATCATGCTTTTTTTAACCAAGTTTTTTGACTCACTACCTGTGTTTTTCATAGCGTAGGCGAGAGGAGGAGCTGTGATCGCAGACGAACAATACCTTTTCTTCGCTTCAATGAATGCACTGCATTCTGACCGGCAGTTAGCACTGATCACCTTAGCTCTGAAGTGAGATGAATTCTCATAAAAGCTTCGAACGCGTCTGCCAACTCATGCCGTAGCATTGCTTCTCCAGAATCAGTGAGCACATCCCGCTTTTTGCAGTGTAATATTAACCTCAGAGCACTCAGCTGTATACTGCTTTCGATTCAATTGTGAACTTTAAAAATGCCGTTTGTGACCTAATACCCTACTACATGCGCCGCCTTCTTTCCTATCTCTTCGATGTTTCATACAGCTCTTCGAGCTTGTCACCATGTACCGTGTGATCACTCTCATCCAAAACTTCAGATTGAACGTGACAAAAACTTCCCCGCACTGCACTCTGTTGTCCTCCGACACCCTCAAACGTTCTGCAGCACTATCCACACCCACACTTTTGTAGGCTTTTACACATCATTTTGACTTCTTTTTTTAAATTTGTTGCTTCAAATTCTCTAATTGAAATGACCACGAGCAACAAGCCCTTGAAAATGGAAAATACCATGCGTCATACGGAAGAACTTTGCTTTGTGTTAGCGTCAATCGCAAAGTTTGTAGTCCTCAGGAACGATACAAAAATAAAAGGTGAGTCTGAGAAGGTGCTTTTCCTAGGATTAGAATACCTGCGGCGACCACAGAGCGGGTACCATTCAGTGACTCTTTAGGATCCGCAGCAGTAGGTTATCTGCCCTTGTTCTATCCCTTTACAATGTAAAACTATTTTCCTATGCAAATATCGACCTATTCTTGGTAAAGCCACTGCTTTATCAATCGCACTTCAACACCGTATCACCGACTCTCACATTATTAGTAGCGAGGGTTGAGATGAGCATCACGTATGGGTACCAATGAAGAAATTAGAAGAAGTGTTCCCAGCAATATCGGAATGGGATTTTATTTTAAATATGTTTGCTGAAACCCCTTACTTGTTCCTTCCTCCCTTATTTTCTGAAGTCGAGAAGGTAAAGCCCTAGTGTAGTTTGTCCAATACACGAAAAAGGTGGGAACAAGGGACTTGTTAACCATAAGACCATTATTCCAACTGGGGGACGATTTTGAGACGCACATGACGGAGTTCTGCCACGCCCCAAATCTTTCTATGATAGAATTTGGGGTGAAGCTCGCGCCAATCTGCCGGATTGTAGTATAAGTCCTGGCACGTTCAAGGCACTGACCCTGGTGTACGGCTCCTTAAATCTGCCTTGAAACTTGTTCGCGTATCTACTACTGAACCGTCCATAATAGGGTCACAGCAGGTTCTTAGCGCAATAGAAACCTCTATGCCCCTCTTCGAAAATACCACCTAGCTTCTCCAGTTTTCTCCCTTCCCCCCTGATTCTTTTATGTTTTCCTTTACTCTAACACACAGATAGAAGTCTAAAGCTAGGCCTTGAGTGGGGTGCGGCACCGGTAGCCTGGGCTGGTGGGAGAGCGGCAGGCGCAGCAGTAAAGCTAGATTCGTGCACCGTTTTGCCGCGGGGTTTCTCTGGGGCGTTCAGCACGTCTAGCAGTATACCAGCAGCATCGAGGCTCCTGTCAGGAGCAGGCCGAAGTCTCGAATTCGAAGATCGCGGAGCCGATATGTTCGCTAGAGGCTCGAGGCTTGCTGCAGGTTTACGGTAAATTCTGCGGCAGGCAAGCTACTTAAGCTACTCATGCTAAACGTTTCTAGAAAGTTATACAAAAGCTTGAAAATCCTATGAAGGCGTAGAGTTTAGGTCGGTGCGAAACATTACCGTGCAATAATTAAACTGAATCGTGAGTAAGGTACTCCTCCAGTCTATCTCGCTGATATCGCAATTCGCGGGGGTCCTTGAGCGTCACGAAATGGTCCCGATTGGAGTAGCCTGATAGCCAACACATCTCCATTTTCCACTCTTTACGTGTATTGAATAACCGAAAGGATTCCGCAAACTGAAGCGGTTATCACTGAGTTCTGTTTTTGCTCGCATCACTTAAAGGCAGCAAACACGCTCGTAAACGTATTTGAGATTACTACGGAAATAGACTCGTATGGCTCAGAACAGAACGCCTATGCATTTTGAAGCATCAAAAACGACCCACAATGCCCTTGCAGAAGTAGCAAGTTTGGCCACGCCCGTATTTTCACGCCCCCTGTATTTGCTATTTTCCTCCAATTCAAGGTTGCTCAGTCTTCTTCACCGTCGGTACTGTTAATGGATTGCCTCACAAGTGAACTACACACGTTACTAATGGCGAAGATGGCCCAGCGACCCTGCGTTAGAGGAAAAGCGCGAATGCAGGGGGCGTGAAAATACGGGCGGGGCCAAACTTGCTACTCCTGTAACGGCATTGTGGGTCGTTTGTGACGCTTCAAAATGCGTAAGCATTATGTTGTAAGCTATACGGTTTGATTCACGTTGTGATCCCAACCACGTTTACGAGCGTGTATGCTGTCTTTAAGGGAAGTTTTAAAGTACGAGCAAAGAACTTCTCCAAGTACTGCTGAAGAATTTCTGCGGACCAGGAGGAGGAAAACATGGGGTGGTAGTAATCCTGTCTTTTAACACGAGTCAACCACGCGCCCTTGACCGTCGATTGATAACAAATCAGCCACACCTTAGCCGCGAATTAACCACCTGTGTAACAAATATCAGTTTTATATTTCAAAAAAAAAAACGCATCCATCATTTAGAGCAGCACAGTTACTACACATTAAGTCATGCGAAAAGCGATGAAAGCATCCGCGGCCTCATTTAAACCTTGAATTCATAATGATTCGCTGAGGTTTTTCTTGATCACTGGAAACGGTTTGATCCCTCGGATCATTATAATGGCAAGGCAACATAAAGGAGAGTTGGAATTCGGAGGAGACAATGGAATTTTTTCAATTTAGAGGCAATTAAACGAGAAAAAGAGCATCAGTTTGTACATTTTTTTTTCGCAGCGGCTTCCTTGTACTATATTATCTGTATAGGACATGACTAATAAACACCAAATAAAGCTAAACTACATCTTTTCACTCATTCTTATGTTATAAACAACAGATTTGGTAAGGAATTTTTCATGTTCACCTTGGTATCTTTTGTTTCTACGTAGTACGAGAAAAAGAAATTTCAAAAGTGTGCGTTCTAGAGAAAACAAAGCTATCAAGGAGTTATGTCAACCGCTCCCAAAAAGTCCTCCATAGGACTTTTTGTGCGACCGTTCTTGCTCTCTCTACTGCAGGCGTATTTCTGACCGTCTGCCAAAAGATCTTCAACCCCTGGTTTCAAATGTTCACTGCAGAGTGATACAGCACTCAAAAACTGCTCAGTAACTACGCAATTTTTCATTTCAAGACAGGAGGAGCGGTTTCTAAGCTAAGTTTTCGTATTCCCCCACTGCTAATCTGAAGAGTAAGCCACTTTTGAAAGGAATGGTGAAGAATCGATCTCTCTCACGCCTTATTTGCTGCCAAACGAGCTGGTGATCTGCTACCCTTTGACCGCGTGGTAACCATCCGCTTAGCGGCGGTTAACTCGCTGCCACCATGCAGATTACTACCACCCATGGCTGTTCACATGGCAGCACATCCCTCGCATACGATGAGGCGGACCCACCTCGAACGTCTACAACAGTTACGACAAGGCTTCTCTTCTTTCTTTTTCATGTTATTCAGCCCGGAATCTTACTACATATTTTCCTGGGTCGGTTCGTATATTACTGCGACCGGTCCCCATGAGTGGTGGTCCGCCTCATCGTATGCACAGCGGAATTTCTTTTGACCTTTGTTGAGGGATACTGATAGTTGGAAAACTTCCTCTAAAGATAGGTCTTCTGTTCTCTCTCTCAACGACCCATTTGCAATTGTCAGGATATGATTTCTTTAGCAAGCCAAACTAGAGACTTTTTGAAACTCGATACTACTTTAGTAGTGTCATCGGGATATGGTGAGATAGCAGAGGCGTAGACCTCACCCTCGACCGCCACTCTAACCAAGTTGATGCCTCACAAACCGAAGTTTGATTTCTCTTTGACATTCAACTTCGAACTTCTGAGATTGGCTCCACCTACAGTACCGCTGCTATTCAAAGAAAAAAGGGGCGGAATTGCCGAAGTGTTCAATTGAAGCGTCTTTATATCACAACTCGCCCCAAGGTGCTTTGTTTTCAATTTTGAAGGAACCAAAATGTTCATCATGCTACAGTCTATCCAAGTACATGGAATGATTTCGGAATTTCCTCACGAGCGCGTTTGGCCAAAATGACCGTACACGATCTCTAATATTGCAAAAATAAAAACATATTTCACCTTGTAAGAAAGTTTCTCCTCAAATTTTCATGTGATTGATTGCATCACGACATGCTTAACATTTCGGCGTTTCAAAAGTTCAAAACGGAGCACTTTGAGGCGAGTTGTGGTAGAAAAGCGCTTTCTTTGCCCACTTTGGCAACTTTGCTCCTTTTTCCCCTGTATTGCACCTGTATTGTAACTTCTTCCAGGTTTTCTGCTTGCAACAGTCTGCACCTCAATGTTCTGAACACAGTAAGCACGACAACGGTCCAGTGCCGGGTTATCCCCCACGAACCAAGTCCGTCTTAAGTCAGAGGTCTATAAGCGTTCATTAATATCTCAGTTAGAAGTTCAGTTGTCCTTACATAAACGGGCCAGCAAGAGATTTGGGTAAGGTTATGACTAAGTCACTGTGTTGGTTTATCGATGACAGTGCATATCATGCCTTTTAAGCCCTCACTATGTAGTTTTCCATTCGTATTTTGCAGTCTGGCGGAGAACCTGTCCATGAAAGTCTGAAAGCACTGACATGACATGCATAGAATGCGCCCACTCTTTGGCTAATATTGTTTTCCGAATGTGCAAAATAATAATCAGCTTCGAGGTACGATATACCTCCCGATTTTTCTCTTAATTGGAAACGCTTTGTAGCACTCTCTCCACGATAACCATTTGTTAAATCCAGAACGACCCAACCGCTTTGTAAGCCCATTTCTAGGTCCATAAAAGTAGTTTTCAAGAGCCAGCGTATTCTCCATACTCGCTGGTTCATCTAGAGCTAGCGTGTGCGACAGTGGATTGGGTAGTTTGTCAAGACATTCTCACTTTGTTTCTTCAATGCAGGCACACCTTGGGTTCGGCTCAGTCATTGGAAAACCTTGAAATGTGAAAATTCGGCAATTTGTTTGGGCCTCTTCACTCTAAGGAAACGTACAACAAGACCGACAGAGGCATTTGTCTACGGTTGGCAAATCCTTATTCACTAAACTCATCACATAAGTGAAGCCTTTTGGCAAGTCACCTGGAATACATATTCCTCGAATGCTTATCAAAGCTATAGCCTTCTCCATCATTGCAAGCAGTACGAAGTGAGGCTTATTGGGATTATCATGCTGAAATCCCCATACCATCCCTACATTTTACCACGATCGACCGCTCCGTTGCTTGTTTCTCACACAACTCTCACTTTCTTTCTTGTCAGACCCACACGAGCGAGACAAGCTTTATGTACCTAGACTCAGCTCAAGAAGCTACTCAGGAGTGATTCTCGGAATCCCTGTTGCAATCAAGCTTTCAGTACGTGATCGTGATCCTTTGTTCCCCTATGACAGCTCTGATAATGATTCATTCTGATATTCCATTGATGCGCCGTGAATGTTCTGTGGAGAAGTCTGGAAAGGCTTTCGTGCTGTTTTTCAGATGTACCATCGCGACATTTTGCGGATCTTCGTCATCATGTCAATGGAGTGCTTCCTGCTATTGTCAGCGGCTTACCGTAAGTTCATCTCTTCACATCCTATGGTCAACCTTCTTTCGCTCATCGCACGGTAATCCACAATGGAGACGTCAGCAAAGATGGTTGAAAATGTCATAGACTATATTCGGGAATCCAATCACTCTAAAACAGTCAGCCTTGTTTTTGTGATCCTCAACTGAACCTGGATTTACCTTTTCCACTCACCCAGTTACATTCTGGCATTAGTCATTTGACGTGATTACGACAACCCGAGAGCTTTTCCAAGAAGTCGTTAGCGAAAACAATAGAAAACGGGAGCTCGATGGAGTGACTTCATGCACCGACGACTCCGTAGACTTTCCTCACGGGCTAATTATGGGAACCATATGCTCACTAAAGTTTAGGTGTATCGTACCTGTTAGTTGACTGCTAAACTCAATTCCTTCAGGGTTGCCACTTGGATCGGAGCGATTTGGTGAAGATGAGTTTTATCCACAGGTACAGGTTAGTTCTAGGTCAAGTATACAATAGATGCCTCATGTTCACCTCGGTACTTACAGAAAAAATCTTTGGATATCCCAGTTCCTGCTGCTGAACACGTCTGTCCAGTTACAATTATGAAGCGTCACCGACCGCAATTTGGCCATAGTAAGTGCTCATTTTCAGAAACTGCTTACTGAAGGCTATACTACACATAAGGGCCTCTCAAAACAGAAAAATAAGGGTAAAACCACCCTACTAGTCAATCTTTTTACGAACCGCACGAACCTGCCTTGTTACGGTAGTACTTGAAGTCCTCCTAGGTCAGAGAGTTGGTCGGAGGAACGGAGTACCCAATAGAGAAGGAAAATGTTACAGAGGCAGGTGGGGTAATAGTGGAACGGCGATTGGTTGGCAGACAGGCCCGGTCATAGTTGGATGAGCCCTGTCGATACACACAGGAAGCATTGGAAATGGGATGCAAAAATCACCCGGTGTATCCCTCCGACACCCCACCCCCATCACCCACCAACACCCGCCGACACCAGCCCGGTCGATACGTATGGTTAAAAGGGTGGGGTAAGGTTGAGAAAATCACCCGGTGTATCCGACGCGGTCGATATCCATGCAATTCTTGGATGACGGGGGATGAGAAAATCGCCGGGTGGGCGGGCTTATAATGAAACATTGCTTATCACTAGAAGGCTATCGACACTGCTAACTCGTTTCTTCACTTTACTCTCCTTCACTATTTCTCTGAACAGGTGCAATCCTGTCGGCCACGTAATCATCGTCGTATCTAGTTGGATACACCGAGTGATTTTTTCAACCTCACCCCATCATTTTATTCATACGTATTGACCGGGTGGGTGTTGGTGGGTGTTGGGGGAGGGGTGTCGGTGGGTTACAGATGCAAATAGCACCAACTCTGACATAAGCCAAAATGTCTGAGCCAGAATTTTTCATTGGTGAACACGAGATTGTGTTAAGTAAGCTGTCCTTCATTAGTGAAGCAAACCACCAAGCTCGTGAGTACATGGATCTGTAAGAAAAACTAAAATCAGAAGGAGAAACGCGAGACTCGAGAGCCAAATAATTTTCTGGGAACACGACACTTTCAGTCTCCTGGGGCAGTTCATTTTTTTGACAGTGTTTATTTCGGAAAGAAATTCTCGGAGTACCCCTGGGTGATTTGAAGGCAGGATTCACGATGAAAAAAATTCTTTGGTTTTTTTCCTGCAGGAGGGTAAGCTTTGAGTCCTAAAAGTAAAGAAGTCTCATTGGATCCGTACTTTTCACCGAATCAGTTCACCCACATTATAGAAGAGCTGTGTATCTGAAGGAACGATCGCCGGCATCTTGAATGCTTTTCGCTTCGGGAGATCTTGAAAGCAGTGTTCAAGATGAAAACGTGGCTCGTTTTCCGGTGAAAACATAGGTTTTGGGACCCTTTAGGATGAGTAAGAACGGGAGAATGACCAAAAACGGCCGGGAACTGGGTGAAATTCTCGTGGACCAGCCAAACCCTTGGATCACCCCGACCACGTCCTACATATATCAGATGTCCAGCATTCGTTTCACCAGAGAAACAGACAGCGAATTCTAGAATATTCTTTATAGCGGAAGGATCACAGCATGTGCATTGACCCATCTTATTTTCAAAGAACTTTAGGTACAAGAAACAGAAAACAAAGCCGCTTACCTGAGAATTTTGAAGCGGGGCGAACCATTCAAAGACGTCAGGTTTGAGGCTTTGTCTGCAGTTTCACGAAACACAACAACAGGCATAATTGCATTCTCCAGAGATTTCTTCAAACAGTTTTTCTCCCTTATTTGAGTGTTCTGTAGGGACTTTTCACCATTAACATCAACTTAGTGGACTCAAAGATACTCAAAAACTCAAAAAAACTACTTACTCAAAAATACCGAAAGCTAGAATTCGGTTTTTAATCGTGAACCCTGCCTTTGACATTCAAACATATGCATTGAAAACTAGTTTTTAAGCTGTTATTGGTAAAAGAAACAAAAAATAAAACACCTGAAGAATCGCTTTGAGCCTGCGGCTCAGTCCACGTGGCCCACGTAGACAGCGGAGCGGTCGGGCAATGAGGAAATATCTCAGTTACATACGAGAGTATTGGCATCTTCAACCGCTCCGTTGATGATGCAACCAACCTGGACCAAGTGGACAAATCGTAGAAAAAATATACCGATCAAGTCTGAAGCGATAAACATTTCCCGACGATCAGAATTCCGCTGCACGAAAACACTCCGCATCAAAGTTGGGAACGGGAATTGAATGCTTCAGGGGTTTCAACCAAGCTCTATTCACCGGAAGTTGAGGGGTATCGGGGTCATTCTCATTATTATCTTCTACTTCGTAACTCTACCTGCGCGAAAACATGAAAAAGAGGATATGACTTTTATGGGAACACTTTCCCTAGTATTAGCAGTAAAATGTATCCTGTATCGAGTTTTTCCTTTCTAATGAAAAGTCTTACTATTTTAGTGGGCAATGGCAGTTTTGTTGAAGTTCAACAGGACTCAGAAAATAGCTTCGAGGCCACTTTCGTCGAATGCACAGAAGGCCACCATCGACCGTCTTGTCATGGAATCGACACACTTATGTGCGTTTTCAATCCCAAAGTATTGAAAAGCCAGGAAATGTCGACATTGTGCGTAATCCGAATTTTCAGGTATTCGTCTGAATGCGTCACAATGTACGAGTGGAGATCAGCCTTTGTTCGACTACCAGGGTCAAATATAGAATTCGTTCCAGCAAAAATTAAGGTATGCAATCCTGCTGAGCAGTAGAATTGATTAGATTTATCTTATATCTCACAACACCCGGTCAAAAGTTGTAAAACGCTACTAGGACACAGTACTCCCATCAAGAAACCTTTTAGAGTAACTGTTGAAATCTAAACAATTTTCGCAGTCTATTGAGGGTTGTGGGGAAGGTTAAATTAAACAGATTCGAGTTTTCAGATTTCCATCCAGAGAGCTCAATTTTTGGTATTAGGAAATTTGAATTTTTCCAGTTTAAACCTTGTCCAGGGGGTCACGCTCCTAGCTATAATCTACAGCAATGGAAGTAGGACATGGTGAGGTTGCGGGCTCTTCTAACATACTGTAGTCTGATTGTGTTATCACTCATTTTTTCGAAATAACCGAGATTGGTCGGTAAGTTTTTCTTTCCACTCTCACATTTTCACCTGTTTTCATTGCTTCCACAGATGTGGTTGTATCGGTGAAAACACAGACTCACCGATCTATCACAGCTGTTTCGGAAAAATGAGTGATACCATCAACAAACTACTGTATGTTAGGACGAGTCCGCAACCTCACCAGGTCCTACTTCCATTGCCGTAGACTATAGAGACGCGGTGGCCGACAAGGTCGTCGTGCTCACAGCTCATTCCGATCAAAGTGTCTTTCATGAATATAAATAACTATTATTGATTCGTTTCCCGAACCACAAAGCTCAGAATACATCGGGTTGAAATGATGAATAAGCAGAACTGTTTTTGGGTAGAAACGTGCTGTTAATAACATTGAATACGTATCACATTCTTGGAACCTGAAAGATGAGAAATACAATTTTGGGCTCGTCAGAGTCTACGACTTTTTTTGAGAACTATGAAGCTCACATTCAGTGCCAGAGGGTGAAAATGTTGCGGTTTTTGTTTCGCTTAGTAATGGAAAGTACACAAGGGCCTGCTGTCGCATATTAGCAATGATTTCCGAGACGCAAAACAAAAAAAGCAAGGACAGACGCGTAAATGTCGACAATTTATTGATGATATCTGTGCGTAAATAAGACAATGTACAGTACAGTAGGATCTGAATCACACGAGTTTTTTTCCTGGGAAGCGTCCCAAGAACATTCCCATGGCTAACGCGTCCATTGCAACGTAGCCACGGCCACGTGGGAGCAATGCTCAGTTACAATTCGCATCCATGGAAAGCAAATTTGTCCATGGGAAGGTTGTTCTTCCTCCCACGGCGTCGTGGAAACGTTCCAGGATGTTGCTACTTTTGGATCGCGTGGCATTACAGATAATTAAGTCTCAAGCAAGTACAGACTCGGCCGCAGTGAGATCCCTCTTGCCGGCGTAGTTTCGCGTTGGCGCAGACTCGGTGCACGTATGTTATAACATGTGTGCACAGCGTTTACGCCAACACAAACTGAGGCGGCTAGAGGGAACTAAATGTCTCAGTGCAATCAGCGCCGATTGCACAGCTGCGGACTTCTATTCATCTATCAGACAGCACGAAAAATACCCTCCGCAGAATTTGTTCTCTAGTCTTCTAGACCTCAATAAAGGTCTATTTCACTTACCCTAATCATACATTCTTTTCAGTGAGTCGACGGGATTCATGCGTTTTTCATATTACTCTTAGCCCCTTATGAAATCAAATGCTGACCCTTTTTCGTCGCGTCGTGAAGCGCATTCACCTTAGCCCTTCTATTGAAAAAAACGAGATAGGCCGCGTCCATGCTTTTTGCCGTTTATCCTCTAAAGCTATTGTTTTATTATCTAAGTCGTAGAAGCAGCAACAATGTTTCTCGTCCCAGAGACAATGAGTTCTTGTTTCCGAAGTCGGCAAGCACTAAAGACATAAATAGACCATGTTTTGAGGTAAAGGCAAAATTATATTCACAATGTTTCAGATCCCAATCGCCTGCCAATGCCGATTGACGAAGAAGTTACGGGCGTTCGGCCAAAGACTGTTCTCTATCCTTTCGTCTTGAGGTCTTCAGTGAAAGCGGCAGGATCTGCCTTTAGGTGTTTAGATAATGAGTCAGGCATAGCGATCCTATGACTAATCTGGTATGATCTCGTGTATATAATGGGGATTTATAAGCAATGAATGATCTCCTCTCCAGTCGCTCTTAATTGTATACCTGTATATCGGATCTGTGTTCTTGACTTCTTTCCTTAACGGCATTATCAAGTCTTCTTAGGGACTTATTCGTATTGCGGGACATTCTCGTTGTTTTCTCTTTGTCAATTTCATCATATCATTTGTTTTACCGCCGGGGTGAAATTATAGATTCTCATGCTGATTTAATGAGATGAATGATAAATATACGAGGATTTCGAATGCAAAACAACGTAGAATTGTATCTGAGTAGGCGAAATCTATACGGATCGTAGCGACTCCAAAGCATAAATAAAATCACAGACGTTGAAGCTAGTGAAAGACTCAGATAATAATAAATACCGAGACACAATGAGAATCATTTGGTAATTAGTTTTGAAATAAACTTCTTCAACTCAGAGGTTTTGAATCAAGTTAAATGCCACTTTAAAATAAGTTACTTGAAGTCTTCTAGTAACTTGCATTTATGTCACAAGTAACTTACTTAATGTCGCAAGTAACATACTTTGTAAAGTCGCAAGTAACTTACTTTTATGTCACAAATAACTTACTTTTAGCAGGGAAGTAACTTACTTTTAGCATACAAGTAACTTACTTTTAGCATACAAGTAACTTACTTCTAGCATACAAGTATCTCACTTCTAGCATACAAGTAAGTTACCTTTAAGATGCAAAAATGTTACCTCACGGCAACATTTTACTTACTCTTGAGCTACATGTAGCTTTACCGTTTTCAACTCATCTGTTGCCAACCATTGTCCCTACGTAACGGGTTACTTACAAACAGGTTCCCAAAAGCTTCCAAGCGAACATGTTACTCGGCCTTAAGTCGGTAACAGCTTTCACACAGTAACAATAAAAACCTTGGTGGGAGTGAAATTTATGTATACAAAATTGTAAATACACGGAAAATCATTAAAACGGAATAAAAATTATATACAACATGTATACAATACCATATTATACACAACATACCATTCAACATTATGTGCATACATACCGTATTATATACAACACACGACACATATTCGGTTTTCTATACAACAGGTATACAATAAAAGGTATACAGGTAAATATCTAGTAGAAAGGAAAAAGCACGCCTTTGTGCTTCTCAACGGCACCATCGCTAGGAGAGTTGAATGTGGCTCCGTCAGGACTCCTTAAAACAACAATAACAGTAACAGAGTCGCTTCGTTAAAAAATAAGATCCCTTGCAAAGGAACGACCAGACCTGGCTGCCAGAACTGCCCGTCAAACCAGGTTTTTTTATCGTCTACCTACCGGGCAGTCATTAAAACCCTATCCCAGCTGTCCGAGTAATAGTAAAAGAAAAAGTTATGAGCGTAGAAGTTGCGAGCTCTGTAGGTAAAGTCATATTTATCTGCGGTAAATTGCCTTGGTCGTTCAAATTATCAACAGCGTGTTCCATATTCGGGTTCAGTGCCCATTTTTTTCAAATAGCTTTTTTTTAATAATTACTCGGGCAGCTGAATTAGGGTTTTCATAAGTGCCCGGAAGGTGGTCGATCAGAAAACATGGCCACATGTGTAGTTCTGGCAGCCAGGTCGGGTGGTGGTCTTTACGATGAAATCATTATAGGATGCCTCCTCATTAACGATGGTTCGCACTTAGCCATAGTTTGCCAATGGGGAGCATGGACCCCCTCAATTGATTATCTCTCGCAGGCGTCGCATTGCGACCGTCGCGGCGCGACAAAAGGACGCGCCTGCACGCGAGGCGCGAGACCGTGTATAATTACTGTATCCTATAATGATTTCATCCTGAACCCCCCCGCTAGATATCCCTTTATCAGGACTCCTAGATAGCCGCGTAAATATCTGGGGCCCAGAGTCATCGTATAAACGCCATAAAACGGGGCGGAGCATCGGGAATACAGCGTAAGGTGGCGTTCAGAGTTTTCGCGGGGCGACGCGGTGGTACATGTCAACGCGACGCAAAAATCGCATCGCTTAGGAACTCAGGTGTGAACGCTGAGCGAGTACGCGCAATTGCGTACGTAAGCGACTTCGCGTAAACAAGAGACATAAATTTTTAACTATGGTCAGCAGCAGTTCTTTCGTGTTTGCCTAAGTGCAAGTGGTCCTAACTATGCTCATTTTATTGTTTTCATTGAAAGATTTAGATAAGTAAAGAAAAAAACCATCAAGAAAACCGGCAAAGAGCTTGTCTTTGCGCGACGACCATCACATCGCGTTGCAATGCAACACGATCAACGCGAAGCCATTTGCGTGTCAAATCCGATGTATCGCGCCACTTCACTGTGAACACCTAGCGACGACGCGACGCGCTGTCGCTTGATCGATACGTAGGCTAATTATAACGTCGCGTCTGAACGCCGCCTAAGTGGTCGCTTTAAATGGGCAGAGATTTGGGAACACAGCGCCAGTAACCACTAAAAGCGGGCGGAACTTTGAAAACGCCGCATGGATCGTTTATCGATCTTCAAACATATAATCAATGCAGTATCACGCCCGCTCACAAGAAGCGCAGAGCGGCGTGGGTGTTCACGCTGCAAGTCATAATTCCCCATATCCTTTACGATTGTTTAAAAAAACGCAAGAACTGAACGAAAACAACCTGAACTTACTTTAAAACTTTTCTTGAGTTGTTCAGCTCATCATTGAGACGAGCATTGGAAGTCTTCAGACTATCTTTTTTTCATACGGACGACCTAAACAAGATTCCACGTCAGGAAGCAGATATCCGAGGAACAAATACAAAGCTATATCATCTCGGACTCAATGAGGGAAAGCCGGGCCGTCATTTCTTTAAGGAACAAAATCTGAAAAGACGTATTTCCACTAGGCACAGAAATCAAGATCCACGAGGCAGTTTTCGGGGTAATCAGGAGAATTATTTTGGATTTGGCTCAAAACTTATTTCTGGGGGTTACCCGGGGTCTTGAACACGAAATTGAGGTTTAATTGTCGATTTTCGGAAATGAAGAGAAGTTTGGTTTAAAGACTCTCCGTTTGGAAAATTTTCGGGACAGAATGACTTTTTATGACTTCCAAAAGCAATGACAGATTTGCCTCGGGACCTCACTTTGAAGTTGATTTGGAGTCCTGAACTCGGATCTGAGGTGCGTTCATCGATATTCAATGGATTATGGTAATTTACGGTGGGCATACGGTAATTTGCTAAATGTTTCAGATTCGGCTCAGAACTTCTCTGTGTGGGTTTTCTGGGCAGAGTACTGCACGAGGTGTGGAGGAGGCCAACTTTACTCAGACCCCCCCCCCCAATGAGGGATTTGGTCAATTTCCGACCACTTCGTCAGAGCCCCCAGGAGCGTGACTTGGTTATATGGATAATCTGATGATGAGGCTAACCGCTCTGAATACACGCAGAAAATCTCTGGGTCTTTTATTGAACCTTACACTTTTTATACTGCCTTCAATCGGGAGTGCACAAGCCCCCCTTTCCACCCGCACCCGCTGCTACAGTACTGCACCACGGCGGCGCGATCTGTCGTGGCCCTCTCTCATCCAATCCCTCCCACCCCATATGGCGGGCATAGAATTTGTATGACCACCGTACGATCGTCCGCATAACTGGCGATCGTGTTCGGGCCCGTGAGTTTTTTTCCGAAATTTTCATCGTTTTTAATTGTTTAGGAATTAATTTAAATGTCATCGTATTGGCTAAAGATTAGGGTGTACTCGAAGCTCTAAACAATCCTTCACGCTACAAAGAAATCAAGAAAAGGTTTGTTCCTTTATTTTCATTAAAAATTCGTTCTTTCTGAACATTATTTGTGTGTTTCGAATCGATGGTTCATCTGTACACTACCCATTACGATGTCATTCAATTTATTACAAATACAACTTAAGACGGTGAAAATTTTCGAGAAAACTCACGTTTTCTGAGCTTGATCGCCGGTCATGAGGACGATTGGACGGTGGTCATACGAAGGTCGATGCCTGCCTCATGGGTTGGGAGAGATTGGATGAGAGAGGGCCACCACAGGCCGCCGTGGTGCAATACTGTAGGAGCGAGTGCGGGTGAAAAGGGGGGTTTGTGCACTCCCGAATAAAAGCAGTATACTACAATTAGAATCGTCACTACAGCTCAGCTTGAACAAAATTTCATGTAAATTAGAACGCGTACTCGAATTCCTTGCGAAAAAAAATATGGTCCTCAAGATGAAATGCATATGGTGGGTGTATCCGCCAAAGAGATAGCTGCGGACTACTCAGCCGGCCGCGCGCCTGTCGCGTGCGCCGATAGATCACCACAATTCTCGTGGGCGCACACGACCCAGCACAGTCTGCTGAGGTGTCCGCAGCATGGGTGTGCGCAGAAAGCCGTAGAAAGTGTGTGGGACCCGAATAACAGTGCGCCGGACGCCGTAGAAAGTGTGTTGGACCCAAATGAGAGTGCTCAGGACGCCGTACAAAATGTGTGGGACCCAAATAACAGTGCGCCGGACGCCGTAGAAAGTGTGTGGGACCCAAATGAGAGTTGCAGGACGCCGTAGAAAGTGTGCGGGATCCAAATGGGTGTGCGCAGAACACCGTAGAAAGTGTGTGGGACCCAAATATCAGTGCGCCGGGAGCCGTAGAAACTGTGTGGGACCCAAATGAGAGTGCTCAGGACGCCTTAGAAAATGTTAGGGACCAGAACGCCGTAGAAGGTGTGTGGGACCCAAATAACAGTGCGCCGGACGCCGTAGAAAGTGTGTGGGACCCAAATGAGAGTGCTCAGGACGCCGTAGAAAATATGTGGGACCTAAATAACAGTGCGCCGGAAGCCGTAGAAAGTGTGTGGAACCCAAGTGGGAGTGCGCAGGATGCCATAGAAAGTGTGTGGGACTCAAGTGGGACTGCGACGGACGCCGTAGAAAGTGTGCGGGACCCAAATGAGAGTCCGCCAGACGCCGTAGAAAGCGTGCGGGACCCAAGTGGGAGTGCGCCGGACGCCGTAGAAAGTGTGCGGGACCCAAATGGGCGTGCGCAGAACGCCGTAGAAAGTGTGCGGTGACAAAGTGAAAGTGCGCAAGACGCCGTAGAAAGTAGGCGGGACCTAAATAGAAGCACGCTCATGCCGATCATTTTTTCTGCAGGGCTACCCTAACCATTCTTGAACAAAACATGATAACGAGCGATAACACACGCACATAACATGCGGGGTATAAAAGGGCTGAGGAGCGGTATGCATTCATTCACACACCGCTCTCTTCTCGAAGCCACTGGCAAGTGGCTAAGGAGGTCGAAATTGTGCAAACATGATTGTTGGCTATTAAGATGTGCTCATAACCAAGCTGACACTTGGAAAATTTTCGAAGTAGGGTTAAGGTAGCCCTGCGGAAAAAATGATCGGCACCAGCGTGCTTGTGACCCAAATGGGTGTGCGCAGAACGCCGTAGAAAGTGTGCAGGACATCAGTGGGAGTGTGCAGGATGTCACAGACAGTATGCAGGACATCAGTGGGAGTGTGCAGGACGTCATAGAAGGGGGGGAACGGAGGGGGCAGGGCAGTGGGTTTGCTTTGAATTAACACCACCAGGCATAAACCATGTTAGAAAGGAAACCTTTAGGAGAAATAAATGAAATTTCTGAAAGTTCAGGTTTCTGGCATAAGTAAAGATTTGGCATGGCCACTTTTTTTCAAAAAATTAGAAATATACTCAGTTAAAAGGGGAAAAGGTAATGAAAAATGAAAAAAGTTTTGAAATATTCCTGAGAACAATTTGGCGTAGAATAATTCGATTTTTGGAAATTTAGTGAAATAGTTGAAAGTATGATTTGGCAGTCGAGTTTGAACCAACTAACTACGCGTGGTGAATGGAGGTGGGTCGGCGAAGTCGGCCCATCGTTCGGCGAAGCCGAACGAATACTACGCGTGGTGAATGGAGGTGGATCGGCGAAGTCGGCCCATCGTTTGGCGGAGCCAAACGAATACTACGCGTGGTGATTAGAGGTGGGTCGGCGAAGCCGGCCCATCGTTCGGCGAAGCCGAACGAATACTACGCGTGGTGAATGGAGGTGGGTCGGCGAAGTCGGCCCATCGTTTGGCGGAGCCGAACGAATACTACGCGTGGTGAATGGAGGTGGGTCGGCGAAGCCGGCCCATCGTTCGGCGAAGCCGAACGAATACTATACGGAGGGTAGCAGGCGAAGCCGGCCCATCGTTCGGCGAAGCCGAACGAATACTACTACATGGAGGGTGGCCGGCGAAGCCGGCCCATCGTTTGGCGAAGCCAAACGAATACTACATCGAGGGTGGCCGGCGAAGCCGGCTCATGAGTTTGGCGAACCCAAAGGAATACTACATAGAGGGTGGCCGGCGGAGCCGGTCCATCGTTTGGCTAAGCCAAACGAATACTACAGGGAGGGTGGCCGGCGAAGCCGGCCATCGTTTGGCGAAGCCAAACGATCACTACATAGAGGGTGGCCGGCGAAGCCGGCCCATCGTTGGCGAAGCCAGACGAATACTACATGAAGGGTGGCCGGCGAAGCCGCCATCGTTTGGCGAAGCCAAACGATTACTACATAGAGGGTGGCCGGCGAAGCCGGCTCATCGTTGGCGAAGCCAAACCAATCCTACGTCGAGGGTGGGCGGCGAAGCCGGCCCATGGTTTGGCGAAGCCAAACTAATACTACATAGAGGGTGGCCGGCGAAGCCGGCCCATCGTTTGGCTCAGCCAAACGATGGGCCCTGGCTTCGCCAAACGATTACTACATAGAGGGTGGCCGGCGAAGCCGCTCATCGTTGGCGAAGCCAAACGAATACTACATCAAGGGTGGCCGGCGAAGCCGGCCCATGGTTTGGCGAAGCCAAACTAATACTGCATAGAGGGTGGCCGGCGAAGCCGGCCCATCGTTTGGCTAAGCCAAACGAATACTACGTGGAGGGTGGCCGGCGAAGCCGGCCCATCGTTTGGCGAAGCCAAACGAATATCACATAGAGGGTGGCCGGCGAAGCCGGCCCATCGTTTGGCGAAGCCAAACGAATACTACATAGAGGGTGGCCGGCGAAGCCGGCCCATCGTTTGGCGAAGCCAAACGATGACTACATAGAGGGTGGCCGGCGAAGCCGGCCCATCGTTTGGCTCAGCCAAACGATGGGCCCTGGCTTCGCCAAACGATTACTACATAGAGGGTGGCCGGCGATGCCGCTTTCCATCGTTTGGCGAAGCCAAACGAATACTACATCAAGGGTGGCCGGCGAAGCCGCAGCGGTTTGGCGAAGCCAAACTAATACTACATAGAGGGTGGCCGGCGAAGCCGCCCATCGTTTGGCTAAGCCAAACGAATACTACGTGGAGGGTGGCCGGCGAAGCCGCCCATCGTTTGGAGAAGCCAAACGATGACTACATAGAGGGTGGCCGGCGAAGCCGGCCCATCGCTTGGCCAAGCCAAACGAATACTATACGGAGGGTAGCAGGCGAAGCCGGCCAATCGTTCGGCGAAGCCGAACGAATACTACTACGGTGGGTGGCCGGCGAAGCCGCTTCCATCGTTCGGCCAAGCCGACCGAATACAACGCGTGGAGAATGGAGGTGGGTCGGCGAAGCCGGCCCATCGTTCGGCGGAGCCGAATGATTACTACGCCTGGTGAACGGAAGTGGGTTCGGCAAAGCCGGCTCATCGTTTGGCGAAGCCGAACGAATACTACGCGTGGTGAAAAGAGGTGGGTCGGCGAAGTCGGCCCATCGTTTGGCGGAGCCAAACGAATACTACGCGTGGTGAATGGAGGTGGGGCGGCGAAGCCGGCCCATCGTTCGGCGAAGCCGAACGAATACTACGCGTGGTGAATGGAGGGGGGTCGGCGAAGTCGGCCATCGTTTGGCGGAGCCAAACGAATACTACGGGTGGTGATTAGAGGTGGGTCGGCGAAGCCGGCCCATCGTTCGGCGAAGCCGAACGAATACTACGCGTGGTCAATGGAGGTGGGTCGGCGAAGTCGGCCCATCGTTTGGCGGAGCCAAACGAATACTACGCGTGGTGAATGGAGGTGGGTCGGCGAAACCGGCCCATCGTTCGGCGAAGCCGAACGAATACTATACGGAGGGTAGCAGGCGAAGCCGGCCCATCGTTCGGCGAAGCCGAACGAATACTTCACAAAGGGTGGCCGGCGAAGCCGGCCTACCGTTCGGCGAAGCTGAACGAATACTATACGGTGGGTGGCCGGCGAAGCCTGCTCGCTGCGAGGATGCAAAGGACACGTACCGATCTTGCGTGTCGCCACCTAAGAGCGCAGCATGTTTGGAGAATTGAAAACATTGAGCAGTTAAAAGGCTTTTTGACGTCATGTTTGTTTGCTTGCTTGACCATTTTTCAAAAAGGACAACTATACTACTGTCGTCGTGGTATTCGGTCTTTGGAACGGCGCTGGCCACATGGTTGTAGACGTACTGGTCTATTCACGTTGCTTTCACAAGCATGTTTAGGAGCTTGTACCGTACATTAGGGAGTGAAATTTATTGTTCCTTAGCGTGCGTATGTGGAGCTGGGATACAAACAGTGTGAGTGTGGGATAGTTGAGTAGCAGCATACGCGCACACGCGCGCGATACACCTTAGTGATTTTGACTCTGAAACAGAGGGTTTGCTGCCTCCAAGTCAAGTGGCTGCCCCGGGCTAGGGACCCGAAGGGTCACTAGTTTTTTAAAAGTTATCCAAATTTTAACGATTCCTTCCCGAGATAAACATTTCCTTAAGCTTTTTGAAAGTGAAAAAAGTTGGAAAATGCTCAAAATCGGTGAAATCGTACGAGCCCCCAATTTTGATTTTTTTATAGAATTTCCAATTATTTTATGACGTCCCCGTTGCGCCGAGTCGCAACCCCGCTCAACCCTGCTCAGCTTTATTCACTTCATATAGAAACACATAAAATGTCATAGCAATATTTGTACGGTCTTTGTACTTCGTATACCCTCTATAAGACGTCGTGATTCACATCATTCGAGGCGCGAGCGGCGCGTGCGACGCCTGAGCCTCCGTCTGCACTCCGCTCTCTCACTGTCTCTAACCTCCGCTCCGCACCAGCACGCGTAGGAACCATGTGGATTTCGCCGTTTATAGCCCGTAGACTAATGATATGCATGTGTTTTTTTCACTTTTTAGAAGTTTAGAGCGATACCAGCACACTTCTAAAGGTATAAACTTATCAACCACTTCGAACACTAGACTAAATGTATGTCCATTTAAGTAGTTGCAAGTTGTGGTAATTAATATACATTCCAAATGAAACGGATATCCTGAGTGAAACAGGTGCTCAACAGAGAACGAGAAGCAAAGGTAATATAAAAGGCAAGTCAGCAACACAGTACCAATCACATCGCAAATGGAAGCTTCAGTTCAAGTGAAGAGCATAAAAAACGTAGTTATGTCATGATGCAGCGGCACGCACTGCCGCAGAATACGAAAGACTTCATATTCTCAAAGCAGCTCATGCTCGCATACTGACGCATCTAGTTGGTACAAAAACGGTTACTTTCAAAGTAGAGAATCACAGAAAAATATTACTGAGAATGTGATTAATCATAAGTCTTCGAAAAAGCAGAGCATGTGAGATTTCTTTGTTAGCGAAAAGATATCACTATGTTAGCGTATATGAACACACAAATATTGAACCTTTTCTTAAATCGGTTTCGTCAATGGCAAGTTCATATTAATGAGTGAAGTCATTTTCAACTGCAAATCAAGACGAGGGGGTGTACGAAATCGAGAAAAAAACACAATCGATCATGCCAGGGCAGCCGTTTGCTCGGCTTGGCTGCCTTCAATACGCAGCCAAATCGAAACTCAGTTACATGCGAGGTTTCCCTCGGCATTTCAAGTTACTTGCGAGATTCGGAAGTCGCAAATATCATGTTTATGACCGTGTAAGTTGCTTGCCGGTCGCAAACCCACAAGTAACATAAAAAACTGAGATAAGTCACAAGTAACTTGATTTTGGCTGGATATCTCGCAAGTAACTTGATTCGAAACTTCTGAGAAGAGCTAACCGCAAAGTTGGATGGCCTTAGAATCTCGTACCTAACTGTGTACAGAGTGCTTCTTAAAGGCACAGTACACCCTCAGATATGAATTTTGAGATTTTCGTGTAATTGTGTAGAAGACTCTTCCTGTATAACACTAGCCAAATGTGGGATCTCAATTCCTACAAATAAACGAGATATAAGCGACCACCACGGGCCCGACCCCCTCCAGCCACCACCACAGGCCCGACCCCCTTCCTGATTTTTGATCTCAATAGCGTCTAGATGGATGGATGATTTTCAACCGAATCGTCGTTCTTCACTCCCTTTCCGAGCTATCTCCTCATCCTGTTCTGCTCTCGTGCCGCAACTGCGAATAAAGAGAAATACAGGCCTGAGACAACTCGTCCACCAAATTTTCGCCCTCAAAATACAGGTATTTTCAAGGAGCCATATCTTTGTTCGTAATGTGTCTAGCACGAATTCAGAAATACCATTGTGATCAGAGTGTGACCCTCTCCAAGATAAGGATAAAATCTAAAAAATAATTTCCAGGGTGTCCTGTGCCTTTAAATATGGTGAGAAGTTTTCAAATCTCACCCTGTCGACGCACCCTCTACTTCTCCACAACTCGCAGTAACTTCGGCTGCAGTTTGAGATGCTACCCGCGTAAGCGCTGCGGCTCGAAGAACAGTTCGTATTGTGGGTGGCCATTGGTGGGGTGTCAGCCAGGTGACCATCAATCCATGCCACGCAGATTTTCACCGGCGCGATCATTTGTTTTGCCTCAGTGACGAGCATTTTCGGTGCTCTCTTTATTTTGCTCTCGACTACTCATTTGATTTCAATAATCTCTGCAACTATGCTCGATCTTGGCTTTCAGCTAGGACAGGTTTTTTTCTATTCTCGTTGTTCTTGGAGCAATTAATAAATTATTTGTTCATTTATTTCCAGTTGTTCAGATATTTATTTTGTCTTTTTTCAATATCTATTTATTTACTAATTTATTTATTTAGGAATCAATATTTTGTTCACTCACAAATTTGTTTGATCGTTTAAATCTGATAATTTTCATTTGCCTTCGTATTTGTTTACTAATTCAGTTTAAGTGTATACATTTTATTATTTCGTTTGATGATTTTTTATTTATTTATTTATTAGTAAACAGTATCTCATACATTCCACAGAATTTTAAAGGTAATGTTTGAAGATTACATATAGCACCACTTTTCCATTTTGTATGTATTTTCGTGACGTTTCAATAATTAGGCTAGTTAAGCTGTATGAACCCCTGGTATATCCCTGTGAACGGTCATGAACTGGTTGAAATTGTTCCCCACGCAAGGTAGAGAATGAAAAGAATAATACCCGAAATCAGTAGAATGAACACGAGAAATTCTCTTCAGAACCATTGATTCCTATTTGTTAATGATTTCGAGTAATTTATCGTTTTGTGGTCAGTAACATAATTATTGAAACTTCACCAAAATATACACAATATGAAAAAGTGGTGCTATATGTAATCTTCGAACAATTCCTATTAAATTATTTGTGATATATGAAATACTGTTTACTAATAATTGAATAAAGTAACATCAAAGGAATAACAAAATGGATACACTTAGTTGACTGAACTAGTAAATAAATAAACGAGCAAATGAAATTTATTAGATTTGAATGATCAAATAAATGTGTGAGAAAACAAAAATATTGTATAGAAAAAAGACAAAAATAAAAAAACTGAACAATTGAAAATAAATGAACATATAATTAATTAATCACTCCACGAACAATGACAACAGAAAAAAAAACTTATCCTAGCTGTAAGCTGAGATCGAGCTTAGCGGCAAAGATTATTGAAATCAGATGACTAGTCGAGAGCAAAATATAGAGAGCATCGAAAATGCTCGTCACCGAGGCAAAACAGATGATCGCGACGATGAAAATCCGTGTGGCATCGATTGATGGCCACCTGGCTGGCACCCACCAACGGCCACCCATAACACGAACTGTTCCTCGAGCCGCAGCGCACACGCTCATCGCATCTCAAACTGCCCCTGAACTTAGTGCCAGTTGTGGGGAAGTAGAGGGTACAGTACCCGCGCTAAGTTTTTTAAAAACGGGGAGCATTTGCCAAACTTGGCAAAAAAAAAACGTCGGATGCTTGTACCTTTTTTGAACGAAAACGTTTTCGGATTCTGAAAACGCCATCATATTCACACCTCAAGTTCCTACATAATAATGTACATTGTGGATCGAAGTTCCCTAAAATCGATTAGTTTTCGAGTAAAATTGTTTTTGCGGTCGTTTCTTGAAAACGTCGCGCTCGGCAAAGTGCTTCGAAACTTTGAGTAGTAGTTGTAAAAATAATAGAAGAGCAATCTCTATGTTTTCTTCGTTAATTAGATGAAGGTGGGGGAGTCTCAAGATCTGTGCCGATTGAATTTTCGAAATCCTCCATTAAACACACTTGGGAGCTTCCTGGAAAGTCGGACTTTTGTTGCGAAAGTCCCAGACCGATAAATGGAGGATTTCGAAAATTCAATCACAGATCTCGAGATAGCCCCACCTTCAGCTAATTCACGGAGAAAACATAGAGATAGCTCTTCTGTTACTCGAACAATTACTACTCAAAGTTTCGCCGCACTTCCCCGCGCGCGACGTTTTCGTGAAATGACCGCAAAAACAATTTCACTCGAAAACAAAGCGATTTTAGAGAACTTTGGTCTACAATGCACATTATTATGTAGGAATTTGAGCTGTGAATATGATAGCGTTTTCGGAATTTGAAAACGTCTTCATTCAAAAAAGTTACATGCATCGGACGTTTTTTTGCCAAGTTTGGCAAATGCTCCCCGTTTTTACAAAACTTAGCGCGGGTATTGTATGTGCGAGCCGAATCGCCTTCTATGGACTGTGAATTTCGAAGCGTGAAATCGGCTTTGGAATTAATGGTGAGCAGAAGCCTGAAGGATCCCCAAATCGCACAAGGCAGATCACCACGTAATCGTCATCGCTAATCGTTCCTACATACTTCGTTCATGTGTGCTTAGAGAACTGGTTCAATAAGGTCTTATTTTCAAAAATTGATAATCGATCAATTTTGAAAAAAGTTGGAAATATGTATGTGTACGGATCGATAGAAAATCTTCAGGGGCCCTTGAACTCCAAGTTTGACGCCTTGACTCCGATAGGGAAACGATAAACGTGGGACGAATGTACAAATTTTGAACATTGCTGCTGAGTCAAGTGAATATGCTCCATCGCCCACGACAGTCTTGTCTTCAAATACCTTGCGCTCATCACTAGGCCATCGACGGGACCAGGTCCGGAGATCCTAGAAGCTCGAAGCCGACGCTTCACAGAATTGACTCGAGCCTGATAAACCTCTAATAGTAAGTGACGTCTCCAGGAAACCACAAAACACCCATGTTTCATGAAATTCTTTAAGTTTCCTTCTGATATCCTGAGCATTGAGCTTCGGACTGTCGCATTAGGTGCGCGTTATGATGTTATCCAGTATTGCTCTTATCTCACGAGGTCCTACCTGAGTTTCAGGTCTCAATAAGTGTCTAACGCCAGCATTCAGGATTTTTTGGATAGCTGGCCTTGTGATCCCAATTGACTTCCAGGAACGACTGCTGACAGAGCCTTTTGCCTTTGAAGGAACAGTCCAACCTCGGGGACAATGCCTGGGATTTCCACATGTTTGTGAAGTAGACGCATTCTACATAACACCTGCCAGGTGCGAGCACTGATTCCCTCCGGGTAAGCGAGATATAGGAAGACGCCACTCTAGCGCTCCAGAGGGAAGAACCCAATTTGACACGCCCTTTTGACAAACTCTCGAGCTCAACAGTCGCAAGACAAGCGAAGGCATTGGATCAATAACCCTGTTCTTCCCTTCGCTCTCATCCTCCTCAGGCGATTCTCGGCCCCGAACCGCCTGACAATTCGGCTCGTGTTCCCAATCTGCAAGTCGGCATCTGTTGCTGTCCGAGCAACTGCTGTTGCTTTCCAAGCTACTCCTGTTGCTATCCGAACTGCTCCGGTTCGCTCGTACAGCAACAAGAGTGGCCCGGAGATTGAGAGAACGAGCCGAACTGTCTGGCGGGTCCGATTCCTGTTCGGTGCGGCTCGGGGCCAAAAATCGCCTGAGTTTCTTTCATCAGATCCGCTCCCACACATCGGTTGCAAATAACGGAAGTTATGGGCCTCGGACAACTCGTCTAGTACGCTTTCGCTGCTCTATTTCAGGTAGTTTCTAAGGGGCCGTAACTCCACTCCCTGAGGTTGCACGATCTCAGAAGTATCATTCGAATCACCGCGGAACCGTCTTCAAGATTAGCGGAGAAGCAGAAAAAACATTTCAGGGCCGGGATGTGCCTTTAACAGGAGGTACTGCGCTGGAGTGCGCCGTGGCCCTTGCCAACAATCTGCATGACGCTGTATGTAGAGAACTAGATCACTCCATGGGGTTGAATACATTTATTAGTTTCAGAATATAAGATGAAAAAGGGGAAATAGCTGCCGACGACAACTAAAGGCAACATTCGCGTAGAAACCGTTGCTGAGTTTTTAGCAGAGATCCTAAGTACCTATGAATGATTACTGCCAAAAAAAGAAGGCCGCAAAAATTGTTATAGTAGCCAACTTACGACAGAGCAAGTCGACGAATCCGAGTGGGCGTGCTGGCTGTTCCCTACTCTTGGCTACTAAGATTGATAGGGAACACTGTAACTAACCAGTGCAGGAGCTCATCACTATCCAGTCATTATCCGTAGCAAGAAGCGATAAAGAGCCAGTACGAGCATTCGAACTCGCCGGCTTGCGCTGTCGGCGTTCTTTCGGCTTTACCAGAGATTTATGCGGATTTTATCGGCATGGCTCTCATGGCTATTCTCCGTACTAACGTTCTCTGACAGAGACACTGGTATGGCTTCTATGGTGAACAGTGCCTTTAATAATTCACACATCATGCATAAATAAGCTTAGAAGAACGACTACATACTTTTATCGGATATAATAATGGCTGACTAACTCCATCAACTAATTATACAAGTGAATGTTCACCGCACAGATCATACAATATCACAACTTCGTAAGCAAATCCCAAGATAGGGCGAAGCGAGGACGACGGACCTTAATAGTTAATAGAGGGTGCATACAGGATACCCCGACGGAGTTACTAATTTTGTGGGGCCGGTCTATGCGGATTCCCAAACACCTCCTATGGTTTGTTTTTAAGAGACTCTCTCTCGGAATGCACCCGATTTCGGAACAAGAAACCTTTTTTTTTTGAAAAAATGACGAGCGAAAGCTCGAGAAGGGTCCCCAAATTTCACGAATTCACCGCCTCATCGACTTCTGTAATCATTTCCAGTCAGACGGAGAGAACTGCTCCGATAGGGTAATTTTGGAGTAGAGGTGAAAACAGATTTTCGCACACAAGTCCTTGGACCCTAGACCTAGAATACGAGACCATATCGCCGTGAACTATGAGCACGCTAGCTAAATATCAAAGCATCCAACATTTTCGTTACTTTTGGCATTCTCTGAGAAGATCTAGAAGGCAAACCTCGCGGTTTTGCAGTTCGTAATTTTTCATCGACTTGTGAATTTCCCATCGATTCATCGAATTTTGAGGAAAGTTCATGAAATGTCTACAGATCGATAGGAAATCTCGAAGAGCACTTGTGTTTCAACGAGGAAAACCTTACATCTCCGAGGAAACCCAAAAAAGTGGCGCTGAAACATGTGCAGATGCTAGGGTGTTTGCGGCCCCAAACAACTTGGCCTCGTATCATCCAAGGACATCAGCGAAACAAGTTTTCAACCGGACAACCTCAACAAGCTCGCCAAATTGGTCAATCGAATGAACGAGACGCGATCACTGCGGCGGGCCATGCGGTGTTCGCGACAGCACCGTTCAGCTAGGTTTCTACCGCGAGCGCCGCAGTCCCGTCCATTCTCTTGACTAAATTCTACGAGATACAATACCCGCGCCAAGTGTTGTAAAAACGTGGAGCATCTGGCAAACTTGGCAAAAAAGCGTCCGATGCGTGTAACTTTTTTGAATGAAGACTTTTTTGGATTCTGAGAACGCTGTCATATTCACAGATTAAATTGCTACCTAATTATGTGAATTCCATGTCCAAACTCCCCGAAATCGCTTTGTTATTTAAGGACATAGTTTTTGCAATCGTTTTGCAAAAACGTCGCGCGCGGCGAATGCGGCGAAACTTTGAGCGGTATTTGGAAGATGGAAAGTAATGGAAGAGCAATCTGTATGTTTTTTTCATAAATTAGGTGCAGGTGAGAGAATCTCAAGGTTCGTGTTGGTTGAGTTTTTGAAATCCTTTACTAAACAAGCTTGAGAACTACCTGAAAAGTCGGAGTTCTGTTGCGAAACCCCTACACTCTTAGATGAGGGATTTCGAAAATTCAACCAACACAAGCCTTGAGATTTTCTTACCTGCACCTAATTTATGAAGAAATCATACACATTGCTCTTACATTACTTGTACAAATACTGCTCAAAGTTTCGCCGCACCTCGCCGCGCGCGATGTTTTTGAAAAACGATCGCAAAAAATTTTCCTCCAAAAACAAAGCGATTTTGTGGAGCTTCGGCTAACAAGTCACATAATTAGGTAGGAGATTGATCTGTGAATATGATGGCGTTTTCAGAATTCAAAAAAGCCTTCATTTAAAAAAGTTACATTCATCGGACGCTTTTTTGCCAAGATTGCCAGATGCTCCCCGTTTTTACAAAACTTAGCGCGGGTATTGTACTTTCACAAGCACGAAGGAAGGAACAACTACAGAAGCCGACTACGCAGTGAAATCGTGAAAAAAATGGGGGACCACTCGGGCTTCCTCTCATAATTTGTTTCAATAATGATTTCACGCTCAGAAATTTTTAACATTTTGTAGAGGGATTTAATCAAAAGAACAGACCATACGAGGTCTTTGGTAAATCGGATTTATCGGCACAACAAGGTTGGAAACTTTCGTACGGACCTTTAATACGCACACTGGTAAAAGATGTAAGCGGTCTGCCAAAAACCTCGTTTTCTGCAGTGGAGAAGAGGGTAGTCATCACCCACTGTGAATCGCAAAGGCAAGAACCGACAAGGGAAATTAAAGGAAAAACTCGAAAACAAAATATGTTTCACCACAATGAAATCCGTAATAGGATAATCAATGGTAGTATTTAATTTGCCATCGAAATCAAAAGTAAACGATTGGGACCAGCGCACCAATCATCAACTATTCTCTCCTCCGCCGAAGGACCGGTGTACCTCCCTAATTATCAAGCTTTGTGCACAAATCGCTGCAATACACAGTCACCCTCCACCGTAACCCTGTCTATTAGATGAGGATCATCTCCATCGCGATATCTGAACTTCACAAAGGGCGCACCATCGACATCCACCTAAAAATGGATCGCTATTCGTGTCGCGGATTCACAGAAAAGTACCAAAAATAGAGGACTACTTACGGCAACAGTAGATCCATAAGCGATGAGCTGAATGTCACAGGTGATTCCTTTTGAAAAAGGAAAGGTCGACACTTGACGCTCCTCTGTTTGCCATTTCAGGAGGCGGGTACTATTACGTATGATTGCATCCTAAAAACTGGTAGCACTACTGTTCTGTGGAAATGACAACATTATCGTTGTCATACAGTAAAGCCATTCATCCTCACATATTTACGAAATCCACTTTAAACAGATTGGGCTCGAAATAGTATCTTGCTGGATCGAGAGAATAGTTCAGCCGTCGGGACATAATTGGAAAAACATTCCAGACGATAGGTCGAAGCGGTTAAAACGAAAAGTGCGCTGTCAGTACCACCAGCAAGGGTCACACATTGCCTATTGGATAGTGATGTTGAACGCTTGCATGTTCTATCCTCTGCGGTACGAGAATACTGTGCTTATCTGGGCCAAATTCCAGTTCGCAATTGCGTCTCGACACGCTTTGCGGCCGCACGCACTGAAGTCAGTCGAGTTTCCAGCCCCAAAGCCAAAACCGACTCGATATGGCTTTTTTAAACAGTTTTCTGCAATTTTATTTACTTTCCAGTTTCTAAAACCCACCTAAAAACAACAGATCGGCGGCTGCGGCGCTGGAAGCTCTTCCGACTCGGATGCGCGCGGCAGCAAAGCGTGTCGAGACGCAATTGCGGACCGGAATTCGGCCCAGAGAAGCACAGTGTACGAGGCGATTGCTAATCATGAGGACAATGGTATACTTTTGCGACAAGCGGTCACGTCGCTCAGCAAAGCGACAGCGACCGCCTGTTGAGGAGCTCCCGCCTATTGAACCTGTAGCTGTCGCAGTGCGCTGCACAGCGATAGCGACAGTGTAGCGCTCGCCGGCACGCCGCCGAGCGAGAGGATTGAGACGTGGCCAAACCCTGACGCTGCGGCGCACTTCACTGCCTCGCAGAGTGGCAGCTGCAGTCGTTCCGCATTTTCCTCAATTACGTACAACCTCATTCATTTCACACAAAAGTTTGAATTTCAATTCAAAAACCATGAAATCACCCCTGAACAGAAATTTGAACTTAAAAGGCGCCAGGACTGAAAAGCTTCTCAAGAAGATTCGCTAAACTTCCATGTGTTTTTGGAATTTTTCGTTATGAAAAAATCAAAAGATACGCTCTCAGAAGCGGAAAACACAAAATCTGGTAGCAACGCGGAATTGGAATTTCTCGTAAAGCCCCTTTCACACTTGCCCGACCGACGTCGGACGACTCGTTTTCGAATGTGCAATATCTATCCACCCTATCCTATCCATTTTATCTATCTTGACTTGTCAAGTTTGATAACGAGTCGTCCGACGTCGGCCGGCAAACTATGAAAGGGGCTTAAGTTTCGATATCATCCCAAAAAGTTGGAACTGAAATGAAATCTATCATTTTGGAAGTGAAATGATATGGATGACATAAAAAAAGCCACGAAAGAATGAAAAATCGTTCAAGCGCTTATGGAACTGTGCCATCGCTACCATAAATGAGAGTGAAAATAGAAAAAGGTGGCATGGCTGACTAAACAATGGCAAAAATACAGGAAAATGCCGATGGCGGCCAGGGTAAAACACCCTGGGTTTCGGTAACCAGTGGGGGCTGCAACTCTGGGCTCCAGGAGGGGGGGGGGCGCAGGCCCCCGGCCGGTTGCCATGCGAAAGCTCTTGGGACTTAAAAGAACAGAAAAATAGCAAAGCTGCGAATTTATTCCCGAAATAATTCATAGAAAGTTGGGCAGGTTCTAATAAAGATAATGAACAATTGATAATAACTTCAGTTACCCTCTGTTTCCGAGTGAAATTTATTTCCGTTCCTCGCGTGCATCTGCGCGCGTACGTTGCGTCTCCTTCTCCTCACACTTTCTCGCTCTCTATGCCCTCGCTACCGTAACAGGCCATCTTGTACTGCTGGGTGCGCTGCAATGGATCAGGTGCGTCCAAGCGAGGATGATAGTTCAGAAAATAGTCAGGAATGAGTTTTTCCGCTCTACCGCTACCTTTTAGTCACTTTAGAATGCCACTCTCCATCAAATATGCATTTACTTCTGTCCTCATTCCGCTCCCTTCGAATTCAGCATTGAGGCTTCGCCAGCGAGAAACGAAGTCCACAAACAGGGCTGGGATTCATGAACACATTGGGCCCCGGCAGGGTTTGGTTTGGTTGGCTGCCCCAGCTAGGACCAAACCAAACCAAACCACCACCTCGGAGGTGAGGTTACATGGAAACCAGGATTAACCCAGTCCTGAAAAAACCTAGCGATGATGAATCGCTGGTTTGCGAACGTTTCCAAAGAAACCCTGCTGGGACCACGGTTCAGCGTTCATGAGTTCCAGCCCAGGCTCTCTTCGTTTTGGACAGCTTCAGAAACAGAGCCAAATGATGAAGTGTAGCGTTCACATGCTGCAGTATGATGAATGTTCGAGCATCTGTCATCACCCAAAGTGCTTTTCGCATTTTTGTAGTGACATCAAGATTCAAATGAAGTCTTCTCAGACTTTGAAGTAGCACAGGATAGTTGCTGAAAATATTCTGAACAGAATATTCTCATAATATGAATATTCTGAAAGTTCGCCTACGTCTCAGTGGAAACGACGTCTACTTACAACAAGGTGTGTGCTCTCCGAACTGCAGGGAGCTTCGTGGAGGAGAAGCGTCTGAGGAGTCCATCAAGCCACTATCGAGTTCGAAAATCTGGTCGGGGGTCGGGCCTGTGGTGGTGAGCGAAGGGAGTCGGGCCTGTGGTGGTCGCTTATATCTCGCTTATTTGGAGGAATTGAGATCTCGTACTTGGCACGTATTGTTTGGGAGGGGTCTACTATACCCTATCCCAAATGAGACGGCAAGCGTAGAGTCCGAAGAAGCAGCGCGCCGCCCTCTGCGTTTCGGACGTTGCGTACGCAATTACGTAGACGTAATCCAAAAACAGGAAACTTCGTGACCTGCGAGCTGTTAGGGGGGAACCTTACTTGGAGCGATGGTATCGCAGTCAGAAGGGTGATGTAGCACTGGTCGCCGCGCGCGACAAAGGAATCGAGAAGTCGCGGTTAGGTCAGCCGTCGCACGCGGCGTTTGCGTGGCAGCTGCTACGCGCGACGGCATCGCGCTCACATCGCGTCTAAACCATAGTTTTTTGCGCGATGCCTGCTGTTTAGCGCGCGTTCGCGATTACATCACATCGCAGCGCCCCGCACTGCGATGTGGGAACATCGCGGGAGCTTTTTTTTGACATTTCGTGAATTCCTCCTCTTGTTTCGATCTCTCCCTCTTCTTTCTCTTATTCCCTTTTCATTCTGTGTCTCTTTGAGCTCGGTTAAACCACTCACGACCGCACGCGTCGCCTACCACTTCGAACCGCACGCTTTTAAAAAATCGAAATCTCTGCCAGAAGGACGAATTTCGAAGCTTTCTCGTGTTCAATGTATTACCCTATCCTTAACTCGACTGCGGAAGTCGTGGTTTGTCGGCAGCTCCGCTATAGCACTATGCTCAAATTTTTGTGAAATAGCTGAGGCTCAATCGGAAAAAATTGTTGCGAAAACATTTTTTCGAGCACATTATTAGTTATTTTTCCTTTCACTGCCGTTTCTCAGCTCTCTCAGGAGGAAACTTCAATTCAAATCACGTTCTGTTTATCTGGAAACGTGCCACTACCATGACCAAACCTACCACGACCCTGAAACATCGTGTTTCTTCAATTTAAAGGTTTTTATTTACATATTATTCAACAGAAGACTTAAACGTCTCATTCATTTTTCCTTTTTATGCGCAGAATTTTTGCGAAACCGAAACGACAGCGAAAATAAGCTTGAAAACTTTCAAAACCCTGCTCTTTCATATTTGTGCATGTTTGGATGAGGACGCAAAACGGCGTCGAAGTATGGTTTCTCTTCAGCGCGATGCGATGTGTTGGCGCGATGTACATCGCAGAGCAAATCACATCGCGCGCGATTTTCGTGGCGCAATGTAGGTAAGGTTCCCCCCTTATCTTTAGCGTCCGCCATTGGCGGCCCTCCTCGCCGACGACAGAAATGTTCCAGACCATTCCTCGCCACCGCTGCTGTCACGGCGACGAAAACACTCTGCGAGGTACCCGCGTCGCTGCTCTCGCGCGGCACGTCGCCGCCCTCGCCCGCTGCTTGGCGCCCCCTACTCTCTAACACTTCCGTGCCGCGGCGCAACTCTGCAGATTCCTTATGTCAGCCCTACGCAACACGTCACTGCGACAGCCAAGCGACAACTGTTCCTGCGACGGCCAGTGCCGTTGCTTCTGTGCTGATCCCACCACGATTTGTTCTAAATGTCATGACTGTCGCTCATGACAGCGACAAAGTATACCATTGATCTAAGCATGATTAGCAATCGCCTTTCGAGTACGGAATATCAAAAACTTCAAATAGCTATCATTCAACTTTTGCACACTCTATCGTTTTTCGTTTTAGAATTTCAGTTAGAAGCTTTCCAATCTCAGTAAGGTATCGGTGCTAAACTTCGCAGCGATACTAGAAAGCAAAGAATCACCTCACCTTCACATACTTGTCGTTCACATCCCGGAAATCAACCCGAAAATGGAAGAAGTACTCCTCGCCGGCCATTAGGTTGCAGGTGAAACGCTTAGCGCTAACAAATGGGGTAAGCGTGAAACGAATTGTCTGAGGACTCACGAATCCCAGAAGCTCAGACGGGACATTCCAGGAGAATGGCATCAACTAAATGGATCAACTCACAAGATTAGGTACAAGAGCACCGCATGTCACTATGCAAGAGAACTCACTGGTCTGTCTACTGTTGTCAATTTGTGCTCGCGTTCCTCCTCCTTCACCATAATAGGTACTCCATCCTCATTCACTCGTACCTGAAGACAAACTTTGAACTAGTCAGTTAACGTTTTCACTTCCAAAGACAGCGCTCCAGCTAATAAGTCTACTGCGTTATAAGCCGAATTCGAAAAAAAAACCACACTCTATGATAGCTGTGGCGAGCAGAAATGGGACCGGTGACCACAGCCGTCTACTTTCCCCAGAAGTTAAAACAGCCTTCATTCAAGTGAACTAAAAGATTGTACGCTAAGCAGAAGTTGGACTTTACACCCAACAGCGTTGATTGCCTCATCGAGACTCACTGTCATACCTTTCGTCTGACTCCTTTCTATTGCTGACCTCATCCTTCAAGGCACAGGACACCCAGAAGATTATTTAATGGTCCAACTCCACCTGGTCCAAGGCAAGAGATATGGCTCCGTGAAAATGCCTGCATTTAGAGGGCGAAAATTTGGTGGACAATCGAAAAAAATACTCTCTTTCTGGTTCCGTTTTTGTATGTTTGTTATAAACAGTAATAGAATTATGGGATTTGTACAATTTTTTGGAGAATTACATCATATAAACCATATACTCTTCAAAATGGAATGGTTTTATATATGCAATGGATCAGAATATTTTTAAATATGAATTGTTTCGCCCCTGTCTTCAGACAATTCATATCTCTAGCTACCGGGGCTCTTCAGTGAAGAAGTAGCTAAAAATTTTTATATAGTTTGAACAAACTAAGAGAATGGTTATATTTTACAAATTAAATGTTATAATCATATTAGTAATTCCGGTTTAAACAAAATCTGATTAAAGCTACTGTGTCGTTATCCTCCGAGAGCTCGTCAAGCTAGGAACAAAGTTCCAGGGACTCCCCCCCCCTCATCCTCGGATAACAATTATTTTCAAACTAGATTTTGACTTCAGCTTCAAGTTTAATTTAGATTGGATTCTCAAGAAGACATTTAGGAACAAGTAGGGAAATTAGTAGAGATGAGGAACAGAAAAAAACATAAAAAGAGGAAGAAAGCCAAAAAAAGGAAAAAAGAAAGAAATAAAGATAGCTAGAAAGAAAGAAGAAAGAAGAAAGAAAAAAGAAAGAAAGAACGGAGGAGAGAAAGGGAGAAAGAGAGGAAAAAGAAAAGAGAGAAACAGAGACAGACAGAGAGAAAGAGAGAAAAAGGGAAAGAAGGAAGGAGATAACCTAATCGCCATGAGATTGAAAAAATGAACCATACTGTTTTGCTTTACACTAATTGTTTTGATAAACTTCAGTTTGAAAATTCGGAGTTGATAATATCAGAAAATTTGTCTGACCATGTTATGTAATTGTTTGAAATTGTTGTATAATCCATACTTCAATAATATGAATGTTTTTCTATTTATACATTTCAGAATATTGTTATGTATGATATGTTCAGGGTAACAGTTTTTGCTTAGTAAATTTTTCAACATTATGACTCGTTTTATAAAGTCGGGTTACAGACTTGATGTACGTGCAATTCTTAAAACTTCTGTGTAAATGACAGAAGACTTAATTCTGATCGAAATGTTGGATTGAAAATTTGGGAATCTTATGACTTTAAAATCAAAGTGTCTGTTTTATTGAAAGGCTTGGATATAATAGCATTATTGACTATTTTCAAATCTAAATCCAGGTAGCTGCAGTGGTATTCGTTGAAATAAGTTTTTTCTAGATTCAAAGTGTTTTTGTATATGATCTGAAGTTTGTCATAAATATGGTTTTCATCAGAATTATGTATTACAAGTAGATCATCCATATATCTGAAAGGAAAAAAATGTTCTACTGTGAGAAATGCAATCGATTGAATATTCATATTCAAAAATGGATAATGTTAAGTCGGCTAACAAAGGGCTGAAATTACCTCCTTGTGGTACACCATTAACTTGTTTATAAATTATTTGTCCAAAACTGTAGAAACTGTTTTTGAGTAAATAATCAGTGAAAAATATAATAAATCTGTTGTGGTATAGTATCTGTAATTAGAACGAAAGGTTTCGTTGGTGTAGAAGATATTTTTGTGCCCATTGAAAGCAATGTATTTTTTATCAGCGTTGTTGAAACAAATGTGTAGTAACTTCTAAACATTCTGGACTATTGTGTTATGTGGCGGATTTGTAAACATATTAGTGAAATCTTCCGAAAAGTTTTTTGATATTCATTTGTGTGTCCACAAGCTTGTTGCTTATATTAATATCGTCAACTGACCAATATTCGATGAAATTTCCATTTCGATTTCTTTGCAATATTTTTTGAAATTTTGTGATTTGCTGATTCAAATTTGAATAAATTCTACTGTGATAACTGTGAATAAATTTATGATTTAGAGAATTTTGCTCGGCTGGGCCGAAAACATTGTTTACCAACTACACATTCATGAGAGGGCCATACCTCTTGATTTAAAAAAAAATAGGGATCTCTTCCAATGGGGGTTCCAAGGTTTGCCAAATTGTGGGGTGATGAGAATCCAGCTGGAAAGGTCACATACTCCTTTATCTAATCCAATTATAATAATACACATTATTGCACTTTAGGTAACATATTTATGTTGGCGGTGACCTAGGTGGCAGCCCACCAAACACCTCATCCCTCACAAAAGGTACTTAGTCTGGGCCGACCTCGTAACCTAACAAATGGTCTGCAACTCAATCAAGCAACAGTTTTTCTCCTTTAAATTATTATGAAAATACTACTTTTCAAAGGAGCAAGGAGAATAATGTTAATTCCATAATCAACTTCGGTAACAGCAACACTGCAACCAACTGTAATCTTAATTGTAAAATTTGCACTATTATGGACCACAGTGCTTACATTATCTCAAATAACTCCAGATTAAAAATACATACTTATACAACAGAGAATCATAATTGCAATAATGAAAACGAAGTTTAGTGTTTGACATGTGATAACTGCAACTACCAATATGTTGGAATTACAACAAGAAAATTAAAATGCAGGATAAAATAACATTTCTTTCATATACGAAAGCAAGACGACATCACTAATTATTTATATGATCATTTTAAATCTACATGCAGAAATTCCACCATATCTGTTTGTACTTTAGACTCGCTCCCCAACAACTGTGACAAAGCAGTACTTGCCGACAAAGAACTGTTCTGGATCAAATTACTTAACACTGCGTATCCTTTAGGACTCAACGATAATATTAAAAGTTATAGAAACCTTTCTGATATAACAAACCCTCTTAGACAGAAGAATAATCACCCTTATTATGCGTTACACATAATAAAGCAGCGAACAAGAAACGGTCAAAGGAGGAATAAAAATAATAAACAAAACTTGGACATTAATGAATTTTTATCATTCATAAATAACTGATTTTTGATGAATGTGAATATAGTTTTCAATTCAACCGCCAACGGCTTGTTTATACCGTTACAATCTCCTGTTATAAATCTGAGCTTAGGATTTTTATGTAGCTTTGGTAGAGCATAAATGAGCGGTATATTAGGATTTGGGAATGTTTTTATTTTCATATTGTTAAAAAGCAATGTATACCTATAAGAAAGAACATCAGGTGTTTCTGTGTCATATTTTGCGTATGTCTCATTACGATACCTTATGTTCAGTAAGTTGTTTTCGTAAACAATACTCATCTCTTTAGATATTGTTTGTAGATGGTATTTTTTTGCAAATAAAACTGTAATTGTTAGCAGCTTTATCAAGTGAACATATCACGAACTTATCCTTCAGTTCCGTGAAATGATTCCTATCGAAATTACACATATATTCTTCATTTAAATTTTTGTAAATTTCTGTGATACAAAAGCGGCTTGAATTTGTTTTTCCTAATAGTTCAGAGCCAGGCGCTTATAATATTTAAAACTTCTGTGTTATTAATTCCATATTTGTTTACAAAAACTTAGGAGTTTTCATAGCCCATGATCTTGAACGATAGTAAGATCTCCACTAACTATATGTCCATGATTGATGTCGATAAATTTTGTGTATGCGGATTCGTCAAACACACAGTCCTGTCTAAGAGATGTTGTGAGATCTTCGAGATTTAATGAATTTTGCTAGAATATTGTTTTTTTTTTATTTTTTTTTTAGATTGTAGTATTTTAGATTGAATTTTGAGCAAAATGTGAGTGATTGGATTAAAACCAAAGTTTGAAAATTAGAAAATGATAATAAGTTAGTATGAATGGTTTGAAAATGTGTAGTATGAAGCAAGGAAATAATAATACTACACCAACTGTTGAACGACGTATTAGTGGACATATTAAGATTTTTTTCTCGTTTAATATACAACTACAACTCAGTCGACTGTCTTGTACGACAGCTTAAGCTAAGACTTTAGCTACACCCTTGGGTGAAGCATCTGTTTGTTCCGTGGTTTTCTCCTTCCAATAATGATTGTTGAACTCGAGCTCAGTCATTGTCTAGTGCGACAGTGGACTGATTCAGCAAACATATCAGATGTTTGTAATGAAACTTATCTTCACCAAATAATCAAATGAAAATTACAGATATAGAGTTTCATTACTTCAAGTTGTCTCAGGCCTGTATTTCTCTTCATTGACAATCGCTGCACGACAGCAAAACAGGATGAGGGGATAAACCGACAATGAACAGAAGAACAACCACTTGTTGAGAATTCATCCATCCAGCCGGCTGCTATCGAGTTCGGAAATCTGGCAGGGGGTGTGGCCCGTGGTGGTGAGCGAAGGGGGTCGGGCCCGTTGTGGTCGCTTATATCTCGCTTATTTGAATGAATTGAGATCTCGTATTTGGCACGTGTTATACAGGAGGGGTCTTCTACACAATTGCACGGAAATCTCAAAATTCATATCTGAGGGTGTACTGTGCCTTTAAAGGCAATGGTCGCGATCAAATATGCTTGTCGTCTTTTTCTCTTTAAACCCTTTTCTGGGTCTCGAATAGTAGGACCAATGAAAAAAAATCAGAAAGAACACTGTTTTGGGCCAAATTTCAAGCCTGAACTTTCTTGTCTTTTGATGGTAGACGAGCCCTCTCCACATCATCGGCATCGATGACCTCTTATATCAAGAACATCAGCCGCTCAGAGCGGGAAGATCAGTCGGAGCGGGACCGGCTCCTCCCAATTATGACGTCATCGCCCCGACAGCGGCCGAGGGGCGAACTAGCCTCGCGGTTCCTGTCCGGTAGGAATATCAGCGTCGGCCGCTCTCCGGTCGCTCTCAGGGCGACAGCAGTGCCATCGCCAGAAATGGAGAGACGCGGGATTGGCTGTTCTTTGAGTGATAACGTGCGGGCCACGTTATCGCTCAAAGAACAAATCCTGCGGGTATAAAAGGCGGCTCGTCTCGTGTAGACGGGTGTTGGCCTTTCGAGGCCACTCTTGAGAAGTGACCTCGGGTCACTCTCAGGAAAACAATTTTTAACGGCCGAGGGGATCTTTTTCCTCGGCCGCCGGCCATTTTCCTGGAGTGACCCATGGCCGCGGTGGGGGAGGCTTCCTCATTGCGGACCCTGCTGGGATGGTATCCTTGTTGCGGCATGTGGCAGAATTAACCTCCTGGCCCACAGGCTGTAACAAGTACCTTATCCTCTTAAAAGGCTTAATCCTCTCCAGAAGGCGGAAATGAAGAAAAACAGCAGTTAGGAAAATTTCGAGAATCGCCCGGACAGGGACCGCAGTGCCAGTTGGGACCGAAGATCGCTCCGAGCGGGACTGCTGTCGCCCGGAGAGCGGCTGCTGTCGCCCGAGTAGATAGCTAATTTTCGCTCGGAGCGGAAAGACAGCGTCGCTCGAGTCGCTCTCCGGTCCCACCCCGAGCGATGATTTGTGTGAGTGGCTTGAAATTGAATTTCAATCAATGAACCTTCAGATTTATGTACACATCTAGTCAAAAACAATGACTGGAGAGCTTTCTTTCATTGCTCAAGTGTTTTTATTAGGTAAATTTACACTTATTTCTTCCTCTGAATGTCGATGATTTTTGACTACTCGGCATGAGACTGCGATCTTTTTGGTCGGCTTTGTGCACATGTGCACGAACTGGCTTCTTTGGGCCCTAGAAACTCTAATTCTAGCCCGTATTTCACCGCGCTACCTTCATAGTTTTTCAGCTGTTTTTGATCAAAGCTGGTTTTTGTAGTTTTTTTTCGATAACATTTTCCATTGTGACCACTGCCTTTAAAGGAGCGACCACCGCAAGCCCGACTCCCTTCGCTCACCACCACAGGCCCGATCCCCTACCAAATTTTCGAACTCGATAGCGGCTCGATGGATGTATGAATCCCAACAAGTCTCCGTTCTTCACTCCATTGCCGGACTGTCGCACTCGCGCAACGATTGCGAAGAAAAATACAGGCCTGAGACAACTCTTCCATCAATTTTTCACCCTCAAAATATAGGCATCTTCAAGGAGCCATAACACTGTTCATAGGGGCTCTTGAACGATTTCAGAGATACCAATGTGATCAGCGTGTCACCCTGTCCAAGATCAGCATAACAACTGAAAAATAGTTTTCTGGGTGTTCTGTGCCTTCAACAAACGGCGGCAGGGTACATAGTATAGTTGTACAATTTCGAACGAACGGATTTTAAAAACTAATCGAAATTTCGATTTTTTTCGAAATTCGTTTGAGATTTCGGATTTTTCAACTAGTTAGAAATTTCGGTTGCTTTTTCGAAATCCGTTCGCAAATTTTGAATTTGCTTTCAAAACTCCTTAAAAATTTCGGATCTTTTTTTTTGAAATCGGACTCGACGCTTTATCTAAATGTCAGGCGCCGCGCGCGACACGCCGCGCCGCGCCGCGCGCAACACGCCGCGCTGCGTATCGACAACGCTGAAGAGTTGAGGCGCAGCCAATTCCGCGGATTTCTGGTCGCGCCGTTTCCATTCTTTATTATTATGATACATCCATCCCTCGGTCAGAGAACGAAATTTCTACTCGTATACGACTTCTACTCAAGTCGCGAGCATTTAGAGCCTTTCTTCCTAATTTCAAGCCGGTCGAAGTGATGCTTAGCGGGCTTATGATGTCGAATCCTCCTAACCAGTGCTATATTTTGCCACGACCGATCACTCCGCTGCTTGCTCAGCCCGGACTCATGCGAACGAGAAACGCAGTATATTTCCCGGTCCCAAACACAACATATTCGAGGAGAGAGCTGTTCGGTCACGCCCACAACAACTTGCCCTAGAAAGAACAAAACAGTTCAACCCAGAGTTCGAGAAATTTCGAAATTCGAACGAATTTTCGAAATAATATATAAAAATCAAAAAATCAGATCTCGAACGAACGAAAATTTAAAAGAATTCGTTCGATGAAATTTTGAACGACAGAAATTTGAAAAAATTCCGTTCGCCAATTTTCCGAACGAATGGAAACAAACGAAAAACCTGTCGAAATTTTTTTGAAAACTTCATTCGTGTACAACTATAGTGCATAGGCGCTGGACGAAACGCGATTCTATCAAACTATTTCCTTAGGTGAAAGGTGCCATAGTTCACGACTAGATTAGAAATGTTAAGGATTGAAACCCTGAGATATAGGAGAGCTGAGTTTGGTCTACATTTATGTTATAAGATCATTAACGGTTTTAGCGGCATTCCTCTTGAGAACACTTTTGCGTTGATTCGCCACTGTGCTCGCTCTTGCAAACAAGGTTTCCAGTTCAAGCAAGCATTTTCCTCGAAAACCGAAGTTTTGCATTCCTTTGCGTCTAATTTGGAACAAATCGCCTTAGGAAATTGTGGAAGCAAAAAAGTTCGATTTTGTTTTTTGAATGTCGACTGTCCAAGTTCATCTCAGGTCTCACGGCCGTCCATCTTATTAGAGCTTTACGTTCAGGGTGCTACCATTTTTACGAGTATTTACTAATTTGTCTATCTTTTCACTATGCGTGGACTACTGCCCTTATCGGAGCGAAACTCCGGTTCGCGGTAGGAAACCGGTATTGCTGCACGTAGCTAGAAGAAAATCGTGCATGTAATGTATAAGACATGGTAAGGTAAAATCTCAATATTATCTTATTGTAGTGTGGAAACATCAATCACGTTCACGCAGTCCAAATCGTAGTGATTTCGATTCTCTTTCCAGTTCGATTCGGTTCCAACAAAGACGCACTTCAACCCCGTTTCCGTAAGTGAAAATGGAAGTGCAAGTGATGGATGACCGAAAGGATAATAGCGATCTGGCAACGAGAGACCAGTTCGCCAACGAAGAACAACAGAGGGAACGGAGAAATGGCAACAGTAGACCGGTTCGACACCTGAGGAAAAGCAACTACCAGAAACATATATAAGCCACTTAAGGTCCAATAGACAGCTTCATCGTCAGTCTCATTGTTCTAAGAGACTCTCTTACTATACTCTGGGCGGGGCAGCGTAAGCTGCCTCGTCCTTGGTTCTCTGACTCTTTCTTCTAAATAAAACTCTCATACGTTTGGAACAGTTTTTTTAGGCAATCATGAGGCCCTCGGGCCGGCTCTCTCTCATGCCAGAAGGCACTAAGGGTCAAAATACTAAGTACACCGGAGTGGCGGCCTAGAGCCCCACATGGGACATAGAGTGCGGCCGAAAGACCCACTGTCCCATACTCCGGTTAGGGACTGGCGGTTAAGAGGGACGACTGAGATAAGTGAAATTGTAGGGTCCGGAGCAGGCGGCTTAGACCCCCTGATGAGACATCTAATGTGCGACCGAAAGGTCCACTGTCTCAAATTGCTCCGATGAAATATGGGTTAGTCATACCGAGCACAAAACCATAGTTGCCCTATAAATATTAAGGATTTAGGTTAGGCCACACAAACACACACACGTACGCCAACCTTAAATACCTTACAGTGCAGGTATATCGTGGTCCCAAAACGATCATTCGTGGTTTCAGCAGGAATATGAGTGGCATGCTTGTCGCAACAGCGGTTGTCCGCAGCTGCGGACCATAATTTCACTCCGATAATATCAATACCTTTATTCATTTTATCTCATCGTATACTGGAAGCTTCTACCACTTCATATATGGTCTGTGATTTATCTCTTGAGAGCCGCGTTGCAGATATCATCACGCTATCTTCGGAGCGGAGCGGTCGTTTCTCCATTTTCGCTAATGTGTTTTCTCAAAAACAACCGCTCGGTTTTATGACGAAGCTATCATAGCAGCGTCCCGGATTCCCCCATACAGAGATTTACGAAACATTATGCACGTTTCTTTATTGCAAAATAAAGCTATTGATTAATTGGGGCATCGCGGCGGGCTAGTCCGGTACAATCATTCTAGAAGCAGCAGAGACGCAGAGGACGCCGGACAACTACAGCCGCGCGCATAGATCCTGTCAGTCTCTTCGTCGTACGATTGCTGCCATCGTCACCAGCGCAGTCGAGTCCGAGCTCTCCGCCCTATCTATCCGTCAGCGCAGTTGAGCCGTAGCTTTCTGGACCAAACAGTATACGACCGACGCCAACGGTCACAGAAGCCCGGTAGCATCAAGTGGGCAAACCGTACTGCCTACGAAGCAGACGCCCAAAAGTAGGACAATGGCGCAGGGGCTGTTGTCTCGATGCTGTGAATCTGGATTATCATTAGCACACTCCAAAGCAACTCAATGGGTGCGTAGCGTTGTTTCTGATTCGAAGCGATTTTAGCTTTAGCTTGATAATGCTTGCCTGAACACGTCACCAGAAAACACCCCAGGAACACCTGGGGTGCGTTCCAAGAATGTTTCCATGATGCCGTGGGAGGGCAAATAGCCTTTCCATGGTCAAACCTGTTGCCCATGGCCACGAATTATAACTGTAAATTGCTTCCACGCGGCCGTGGCTACGTTTCCACGGAAGCCTTTTACCATGTGAATGTTCTTGGAACGCACCACAGTAAGCTTATAACCTAGCTCCCTCGTTTTGAGACGGTCGAAGTAAAGCCTAGTTTTGACTGTATCGCTGTTGTTTTTCATCGCAGCGATTTTGCACCCGCTGCTGCAGCGATGTAGCAGCGGCAGCAATTTTGTTCATAGTGCATAGCCTCACGGGTGATCGAAGAATTTCAATCGATCAGTGAAATTAATGGCTGATGGTCATCAATAACACGTTTCAACTCGTGAACACTGATCTTGGCATGTGAAAGAGTTACCGTTCACTGGACGAAACGTGTCATTCGCTCCCATAATGGCAGCGACGGAGCAATGACCAGCGACCATCGAGAAACGCTCCTCCAGCAGCGAAGCAGTAAAACATAGGATTTCGTCGCCGCGACCCAGCGATGTAGGACGTTTGCCACGAAACGATCACAATTGGAGCGTCTTTCCATTACGCGCGATGAGCGAGGAACAGTTGTCCCTCGCATGGCCGCATCGATCACCTACAGTCAAAACTAGGCTTTAGGCTTTTTGGTGCCTATTACATACGATAGCACAAATGACCGATAATATTTAGTATCATATTAAATAGTGCAGAGTTTTACAAATTAAACTGAGCTCAACGGCTGAACCTGATCAGTGGGACGTTGCTTTTGAGAAAAAGTAACATTTCGAAATTTTTCGTCGTCAAGGCCTTTCTGTAGTCATTCAAAATCGGACCAGCTGAGGGAAACATTCTTCCCGCCTCAACTGTGGCAGGAGGCGCTCAGAAGTACCAGATTCTTCAATAAGTTTTGTCGTTCGATAAGAAAAACACAATTTCATGGTTAAAGGCACACTTCATTATTCAGTATAATCTCCCTGAGCATCAATACACTTGCTCCAACGATCCTCCAATCTGTGGATCCCATCCCTGAAATGAGAATCCGGCGAGAAATGGGTTTCATGGTTTCGAAGTCACCTCTGGGGCATTTTTAAAGAGCTTTCGATTTCAATTTCACCAAATCGATCGGTAATTTTTTCACAATATCGTTATCAGCACTAGATGTTGTTACTCGGCACCGCTCCGATCGTGTAGGAACCGCCTAGCTGTGAGAATTGCGAGCTTTCGCGTCGCTGCACGCATCGTCTCATTCCTAGAGAGAGAGAGATGAGGCAAGTCAGCCGAGCATCTTCATCTCATAATAGGGAACGACCCGTTACGTGCCGTGACGCGACCGCTTGCCCTGTCCGTATTTGTGCGGGTACTCGGAAGTGACTTTAGAGTCTCCACGTACAATTTAGTATAGTGACGGGGTTGCCGAGGGTGTTTGTCTCGTGGCGCCAGATAGTGAGGAGGGCGGGCAAATCAGAGAGAAGGGCCGTCACCGCTATTAGTCGACGCCTCTTTGGAGACCGGTAGCGCTGGTTGGCCCTTCCCTCTGATCTGCCCGTCTTTTTCACTGTTTGGCGCCACGAGACGACCAACCTGTTGCAGTGGCAGATCGTTGCGTGCGATCGAAACTTCGCTGGCCGGTCTTTTCGCGGCTGCCGCACCGTGAGCCGCAGTAGTAGCGTCTCATCAATTTACTGGACTAAAATTGACAAGTAGACCATTAAAGTTGGTCTGATTTGAATCGTCAATCTGTGGGTGCACCGATGATCGTGGCGCCATATGCAAAATGCTTGATATAGACGCTCGCACCGCCGCAACTGACAAATCCATGGGGATAACAGTGGGAAATGGAAAACCCACGAAAGCAAGAACCTGAGCAGGTTACTGATGTAATGCTCCTGCTCGTGAATTTATCTCGCCTCAGGTGAGTTGCGGGTGCGTGTTATTTCCGATCTGTTTCGATCTTGCTACTGTGCTTCTCTGGGCCAAATTCCGGTCCGCAATTGCGTCTCGACACGCTTTGCGGCCGCACGCGCTCGCAAAGTCGGGTTTCCAGCGCCAAAGCCGACTCGATGTGGCTTTTTAATACAATACCGCTCATAGGATTTGGTCAGAAGGCGCGCGAGGTCGGGTTTTAGCGTCTTTTTCATCTTTTTTGTATAACTCGCTTCAAAGTCAACTTTGAGCAAAACTACGGTGATGCTCGTGATCCTGGTGACAAGTGCTACCCAACAATGTAGCCCTTGATAGGGTTTCGTTTTGAACTCATGAAGTTTGACAGGCAGGGTATACTGTATATTACCATTTGATGGAGGAGGAGGCTCGGCGTCCTGTCTCTGCGTCCTCCTGGCTCCCACCACAGCATCTGCAACCCCCCCCCCCGCCTGTGGCCTCACTGACTCGCGTGCTGCCTCTCCTCACCACACCTTCGACCAGCAGCGCTGATTTTCGCCGGTCCCTCAACCGGCAATCCATTCGGTGTGGGTGCGTCCATTAACCGATGCCCCAGGAGTTGTGCCTATCACACCCCAAATCGAGGACACTTTAAATATTGAAATGGGTAAATAGAAGATATACGAATAGAAGATATAGAAGACGGGAAACTCTCGGGTTTCAGAATGCAGCAAATAGCATGGTTCAAATTATGTTGGCGAAGTCGAATTTTTCGGTCGAATGATTTTTCGAATCATTCGATTCGTTCAAATAAAGTTCAAGCTGAACACAGATTTCAGATGTGGTGTTTTGAGTAACCTCGCAGGAGCAGAGTTGAGCAGGGCTGCGACTCGGCGCAAGGGGGGTCGTGAAATAATTGGAAAATTCTTGAAAAAAAAATGAAAATAGGGGGCCGTAAGTTTACTACAAATTTCATCCTTCTCCATCTTTATCAATCTCAAAAAGATTTTTTCATTCTGGAGGGGGGGTCCCAAAAATTTCGGAAATTCCAAAAAAAAATGTGGTCAACACGGAAGGGAATCGTTGCTCCGTCGAAAATTGGCGCAACGGGCTGCTCAACCCTGTGCAGGAGCTAGGATGCGTGCTTTGTTTACATTCATTTAGCGCATTGGTCATAAGAACGGTCGACAAAAATATCTCGTTTTTTCACAAGACCTTATGTACATTCAATGAGATTTATCTGTTAAGAAATCCACCTTTTGTTAAGTTAAGCTAGTATTCTGGCTCCTGCGAAGTTACTTGAAACACCACATCTGAGATCAGTGTCCAGTCTGAATTATACTTTGACCGAATCGAATGATTCGAAAAATCATTCGACTGAAAAGGTCGCCTTCGTATTATTTGGGAGAGGTAATTTTCCGAATTATTAGGAAAAACGAATATTCGAGAGCTTCGAAATCCCGAATTTTTCGAAAAGTCGAAGATTCGTAAAAAATCTCAATATGTAAAAGCATAATTTGAACCATGCTGTTTGCGGCATTCTGAAACCCGAGAGTTTCCGTCTTCTATATCTTCTATTCGTATATCTTCTATTTACCCATTTCAATATTTAAAGTGTCCTCGATTTGGGGTGTGATAGGCACAACTCCTGGGGCATCGGTTAATGGACGCACCCACACCGAATGGATTGCCGGTTGAGGGACCGGCGAAAATCAGCGCTGCTGGTCGAAGGTGTGGTGAGGAGAGGCAGCAAGCGAGTCAGTGAGGCCAGAGGCGGGGGGGGGGTTGCAGAGGCTGTGGTGGGAGCCAGGAGGACGCAGAGACAGGACGCCGAGCCCCCTCCTCCATCAAATGGTAATATACAGTATACCCTGCCTGTCAAACTTCGTGAGTTCAAAACGAAACCCTATCAAGGGCTACATTGTTGGGTAGCACTTGTCACCAGGATCACGAGCATCACCGTAGTTTTGCTCAAAGTTGACTTTGAAGCGAGTTATACAAAAAAGATGAAAAAGACGCTAAAACCCGACCTCGCGCGCCTTCTGACCAAATCCTATGAGCGGTATTGTATTAAAAAGCCACATAGAGTCGGCTTTGGCGCTGGAAACCCGACTGACCCGAGCGCGTGCGGCCGCAAAGCGTGTCGAGACGCAATTGCGGACCGGAATTTGGCCCAGAGAAGCACAGTAGCAAGATCGAAACAGATCGGAAATAACACGCACCCGCAACTCATCTGAGGCGAGATAAATTCACGAGCAGGAGCATTACATCAGTAACCTGCTCAGGTTCTTGCTTTCGTGGGTTTTCCATTTCCCACAGTTATCCCCATGGATTTGTCACTTGCGGCGGTGCGAGCGTCTATATCAAGCATTTTGCATATGGCGCCACGATCATCGGTGCACCCACAGATTGACGATTCGAATCAGACCAACTTTAATGGCCTCCTTGTCAATTTTAGTCCAGTAAATTGATGAGACGCTACTACTGCGGCTCACGGTGCGGCAGCCGCGAAAAGACCGGCCAGCGAAGTTTCGATCGCACGCAACGATCTGCCACTCAAACAGGTTGGTCGTCTCGTGGCGCCAAACAGTGAAAAAGACGGGCAGATCAGAGGGAAGGGCCAACCAGCGCTACCGGTCTCCAAAGAGGCGTCGACTAATAGCGGTGACGGCCCTTCTCTCAGATTTGCCCGCCCTCCTCACTATCTGGCGCCACGAGACGAACACCCTCGGCAACCCCGTCACTATACTAAATTGTACGTGGAGACTCTAAAGTCACTTCCGAGTACCCGCACAAATACGGACAGGCAAGCGGTCGCGTCACGGCACGTAACGGGTCGTTCCCTATCATGAGATGAAGATGCTCGGCTGACTTGCGTCATCTCTCTCTCTAGGAATAAGACGATGCGTGCAGCGACGCGAAAGCTCGCAATTCCCACAGCTAGGCGGTTCCTACACGATCGGAGCGGTGCCGAGTAACAACATCTAGTGCTGATAACGATATTGTGAAAAAATTACCGATCGATTTTGGTGAAATTGAAATCGAGAGCTCTTTAAAAATGCCCCAGAGGTGACTTCGAAACCATGAAACCCATTTCTCGCCAAGCCTAATTTGGAATGGCTTTGCATGCTGGCTCAAACAAAACGGCTTAGTGAAGTTTTTTCTCAATTTGTCAGCGCCCAGCCAGCAACTTTCAACGAATCACGACAGTTTTAACTTCCAATGCGTCTTTTCTGAGCTAACAACTACATGAACACCGGTGAGACCATCAGAGCACACTAATTAACCATTATTGGAATATACGCTCAGAAGGGTTGATTCGAGTGTTGTTTGCAAACCTGTCCTCAGTTTCAACTTATTGTCAAGCTTGTCATTGGTCTTCACAGGTACGTAAGTTAGGGCTTAAAAAATCGAAATTGTGGTGCAGTAATGGCACTGAAATGTTACAAATGAAGCCGGATGTGTGTGACGATACCTGTCCTAGAAACACACAACCTAAAGTCATGTCATCAATCATGAGGTGTTTTGAGAACGATTTTTGCAACCCTTTTTCTAGATCTGAACCCACGCTATTCCAAGAAAGGTTCAAAGAGGAGAAAACGAGACCAGCGCACAAAGGTTCTACACTAACAAGGGAGGGTTGCACACATAAGATGAAGTTTCGAGATGCCACTTTTATGCATTCTAGGGGGAGGACAGTGCTCAAATATTCCATACTCAGAATCGGCTAAATGCCTTAGCGGTTCACAGGAGATTCCCAAAAGTGGGCATTTCCATAGCTCTGCCAATAGAAAGGGGTACACGGAAGACAATTATTAGAGCGTTCAAAAGCATTGTCTCGGTACTTAAAACTTGTTTCTAAGGGTTATTTTGGGTGCTGATTACGAACCTGAGGCCCATTTGTCAATATTTGAAAAATTCCATCAGATTTGGTTCGAAGCTTCGAAATTGGGGAAAATCTGTTGCCAAAACGCGACTTTTGACGATTTCGAAAATCCTACGATCAAATCGCCTCAAAACTTGTTCATAGGGGCTATTTGGGCTGCCTAACACGAGCCTGCTAACCGTTTATCGATATTCGATAAATTACGGTAGGTTACGGTGGGTATACGGTAGCTCGGTCAAAGTCTCAGATTTTACTCAAAATGTCACTGTGGGTGTTATTTGGGACGCTGAACACGAACATGAGCTCCATTTTTCGATTTTCGAAATTGTAAGGTAGGTATCGCCGGTCAAAAGGCATTATTCCTACCGTAACCTAGAGTGACCCTAAGTCTGGCGAGCCATAGACCCCAGATTCGCGTTCAACGATCTAAATAACCCCCAGTTGAAAATTTTGAGCCGAAGCCAATTTTTTTTCTGAACACCCCTTAAATTCCCTTATGGGTAATTACCTTTACCTTTTTGTGAAGCAATAAGAATGCCGTTTTTGGAATCCCCGCACTCAATTTCAAGCACGGAACATTTATTTACTCTCACAGACCTACAGCAACGACAACATGGTTTTCCAAATCGCCACCGGAAGGTAATAAGCCTCCCTTGTAAGTGGAGAAGGCTCCAGAAAGAGAGGATATCATTAATGCCGAACTGCCGACGATCCACGAATTTCACAGTCGGCCAACTTATTGATCGGATGCGTGGTTTCAGGATTCTACCCTAATGCGGAGAAACCGATACCTAAAAAAAGCGTGTCATCGCAGACGACGCGTGATCCGATGTATCCTCTGTAAAATGTCGTAACTCTCACGGCTCATGGCGCGAGCGGGTCGGGCGATTCTGCTCCCTTCGTCTGCCAAGGGCTCTCCCACTGTTTCTAACCGCCGCTCCGCACCAGCACGCGCAGAAACCATAGGAAAATCGCGGTTGTATAGCCTTTAACAGACAGCGCAAGGCTCATCAGTAGGACAGGGGTCGTGAGTGAGTTTCTTGGGGCGAATTATTTAAAAACCTTAGTACTAATCGTTCCTTTGCTTGTCTTTTTTTAGTATCGAAGGGTTCCGAACAAACTGATAGAATGATTCCTGACTGGTATTATCAACTTCAGCAGCATTACTTGCTTTTACACAGGGGATGATTCTAGCAGGGAGTCGCTCCTTCGCTGAATGTAAATGAAAAATCGACGTCCACTTCATGTTTGATTCTGAGATCATTTAGCATCCATAGGATATGGTAACTTCAGGGAAGGCGGCCAGTTCGTACCCAGCTAGCATAAAGATCTCGTTCTAACATGAAGTGAGAGTTTTCTCACCACTTCCTCTGATTTCTGTTATGAGAAGTGTCAGATGACACCCTAAGGAGAAGCCGAACTAAAAGAATTGAAACAAGTCTTAGCCTAGGCAAAACTTCATGATAAGATCTTCAGCAGTGTTCATATGTTTCAGCGCCATTGGATTCCTTTCCTTCCTAGTGAATATGTGGCCATCAATCTGATTTTATCGAAATGTCCTTGTCAGTATCGTTTTTCAAATTTTCATAGTTGAGCCGCACTGTGGAGTTACGTTCGAACTCGCCCATTCCTACTTCCACACTATAGTTGTACACGAACGAAATTTTCGAAAAGTTTTTGAAGGATTTTTCGAATTTTTTCGTTCAAAAAATCGTCGAACGAAATTTTTTCAGATTCCGTTCGTTCAAAATTTCGTCGGACGAAATTTTTTTCAAATTTCGTTCGTTCGAAAATGTTTCGAACGAAGTTTTCGATTTTCGTTCGTTCGAAATCCGATTTTTCGAAATTTTTTCGAAATTCGTTCGTTCGGAATACTTTCGAACAAATTTCGAGAAAAATTCGAAATTTCCGACAAGTTTCGAAAAAAAATTCAAAATTTCCGACAAATTTCAAAAAAAAATTGAAATTTTCGACGAATTTCGAAAAAAATACGAAATTTCGAAAAAAAATCGAAATCTTGATTAGTTTCGAATTTCGTTCGTTCGACCTCCGAAATTTCGAGAGTTTTTCGAAAATCTTTCAAACGAAATTTTTTTCATTTTTCGTTCGCTCGAGATTTTTTCGAACGAAATTTTGCATTTTTCGTTCGTTCGAAAATATTTCAAACGAAAAATTCCGATTTTCGTTCGTTCGACATTTTTTTCGAAATTGTACAACTATATTCCACACCCAGCACGGAACAGTTCGTACGGTAGGTATACTCTGAGTCTTTGCGGGCCCATGTGTGCGACATGCAGTCTGTCTTCGCCAGAAAGCAGCGGCACGACGAAAGGTTCAGCGTCGATCACACCTTTTTTCACAAGGATAATTTCGGAAGAGGCACGATTCCACCTTACATCTACAGTACCGTTGCTAACATAGGAAAAGGAGTGGGGGCGAAATGGGCAAATTTGGCAACAAAAGCGTATTTTGCGTATAACAAGGCTTGAAGTACTCCAACCTGAATTTTAAAAAAAGCCACCCTCTTCAGCGCGGACTATTGGCCCCAGTCATATTAGGAAAGTCCCGCAAACTTCACGAAGAAACCCCTTTTCTGAAGCGATGTTGTTTCACCATGTGATAACGTTAAAATTCGCGCGCGATAATTTCCTTCCGCTAATCAACGCGCGCAAATTTGCACGCTATCGCGTGATGAACAGGGGTGTGCAAAAATTTCTGTTTTCTGATCTCTGTTTCCTGGCCGTTTTGGCCATTTCGTTTCTGTTTTCTGAAAAATTAGCAAAAATCAGAAAAAAAAATCAGAAAAAATCATGGAAAACCAGCTCTGTGGAGCAGAGCTGTTCATTTAGCTTTTCTCTCAATTGTGTTCAGTTTTGTGATTGTTGCTAAAGGCGGGGTTCCAGACCGGCATTCTCATAAAGAGAACTCAACAATAGATTTTGCCTGCCCACGTACTCGTGCAGTAGTACTTCGGCACAATAGGGGTTGCATCGCATGGAAGACGTCGAATTCAACCCTTCGATGTCAGCAGCAGCTGCTGCTAGCAGCGGTATATGATTCAACTCATGCTGGGAATGAACCCCTCGATATAGGCAACAGTGCTGTTAGCTGTCAGCAGCAGCTGCTGCTGACTTCGAGGGTTTGGATTGGTTTCTGCCCTGGTATGCAAACTCTATTGGACTGACGTACTGGCGTGCTCTGAGAGTGTCACCCGATCAGTAGTCAATAAATAGTCAGGAAACGGCTTTCTGCGTGATAGCCGAGAAATGGTCGGAAACTAGCTGGTTGCAGCGAAATGGCCAAATAATACTCGCCGCGCAATGGCCGCCAAATAATGCTCTCCAAGGCCTCTTCGCGTGTCAGTGTACCTGTCACGTCTCGGTTATTTCTCGGTTATTGCTCGCCTACTTCTAGGCTATTTTGTAAACAACATGATCTCAGCCGCGTAATATCCGAGGAACAACCAAGAATTACCCGAGAAATAGCACATCAGGAGCCCCCGTGGAGCCTAGTGGTCTATTTCTCGGCTTAAACTCTCAGACTGAGGGTCTTTAATGACGATCTACCCGTCATTGCTTCTATCAATGTCTTATTGGTCATTTGTGCAGTCTCGTAATGTATTACAAGTATAATAAAAAATTGTTCGAAATTACACTCTTTTCATTTGGAAAAAGTTCAACCGGAATCAATACTTTTTGTGAAGATTTTTCTGTTTCTGTTTTCTGGCCGTTTTGGCATTTCTGTTTTCTGACGAACTCGATTTTCTGCTTTCTGAAAATTATTTAAAAATTTCCGCACACCCCAGATGATGAAACAATTTAACCAGAAAACAGGTTTTCTTGTAAGGTTTTCCGGACTTTCTTGAGATGATGGGAACTAATACTTCGCGCTGAAGAAGATTGTTTTTTTCTCAAATTTTAGATTTTTAGATTGATTAGATTTTAGATTATTTTTTAGATTCGCCTATTCTGCCCCTTTTTTTCCTATGTTAGCAGCGGTATTGTATCTTCCTAAGGTTACAGATGACTGAAAAAACGCAATTTCTTAATAGTGCTGTCTTGTGTTAGTCGATCTTCCATTTTCTTTACACATGCGCCCAAATTTTAGCTGTTCACCTTTGCAGTCGATCACAAATCTTTCATCCGTTTATAGCAAATAAAAATTATGCCAAGAAACAGCTTTCACTTGAGAAGTTTGTGAAAACAAAACAATATCTTTGGAATGTACTTAGTATGTATGTAGCTGTACACTGTGTAAAGTGTGTTAGTGTGAGAAGTGCTGTAGCGTGATGTTAGAGATGGCGACAAAGGAAATCTTGTGAGAAAGCGGGAAGCCATACAATAACTTGAATGTTAATCTAATTCACAGCGCGAGTGGGACAAAAGAGCAGTTTGGCCGGCACACGTGACGCGCGCACGACGAGAAACCACAGCGTTCACGTCGTCGTTGGGGCGCGTTAACTGTGCGCCAACTATATTTTTTTCAGGGGTCCACGGTTAACGCACCCAAACAACGACTTGAATGCAGTGGTTTTCCGCCACGCACGTCTCGTATGCCTGCCAAACTGCTTCTTTGCCTCACCCGGGCTGTGAATTCGATCAGCATCCCCAATAACTTGATCACGCCGACTTCTGAGCGACCTCCAGCGCTATTATCCGACAATGTAGAGTGTATTATGCATTAGGTCTGGTCTTCGCATGACTTCCAACATCTCCAGCATCTCACAACATCATTACGTTTCAGAGGAAGCATTGAGAAAGACAGAAAACCACTAAGTGCTGCTGTCCTAAAGAGTACAAATTGTCGCATCAACAAAAACTCCACTCAGACTAACACTACTCCACACGACGTAACTCAGGTGCAACGCCTAGTCACACAAGATAACTGAAAACTGATCATCATTTAAGCATTACGTTTGGAGGGCTGACTTTATGGTGCACTCCTTATCAGGGTCAAGCGGACCGTTATCCACGACTTCGGCATAGCCCGTACCCCCCTTGGTAACCCAAAATCTTTAAAAATGTCGTAATTTCTCACGTGCTCGAAAATTGTCGACAACATTAGGGCTAAAAGTTTCATATCACAAGTCTAGTGCGTTAGCCCGGCAGAAGCTATCAAGGAGTGGATCTTGTCAAGAAATCACCCCTACTGTGCGAACAGCGGTGTCGCGGCACCACAATTCAGTGCCTTTTATTGCCATCTTTAGACTTGTAAATGATATGGGCAAGATGCAGTTGCGAGATAATGCGCTGCCTCACACCGTGGGTGATTTCGCTTGGGTACCTTTCATAGTCCTCACCGTAGGCTCGGCACGCGCGCAAAACGCGGGATGAGCAGTGGACTAAGAAAATTCTCACCGCACGGCACGCGCGTGCCGCCCATGCCGACCAAAGCGGCAACGCCCAAACCGCCATGGCGGTCTCACTATTTCAAGCAATACTCGCTTCTCAGATTTAGCCCACTCCAAAAAAATTATTCTGGGACTATCTTACGCGCTACCATATACTGTGCTTCTCTGGGCCTAATTTCGGGCCGCAGTTGCGTCTCGACACGCTTTGCGGCCGCACGCGCTCGAGTCGGTCGAGTTTCCAGCGCAAAGCCGACTCGATGTGGCCCTTTTATACAGTTTTCTCCAATTTTCTATAGTTTTCAGTTTCCAAAACCAGATTCGAGTCAACAGATCGGCGGCTGCGGCGCTGGAAACTTTTCCGACTCGAAAACGCGCGGCCGAAAAGCGTGTCGAGACGCAATTGCGGACCGAAATTCGGCCCAGAGAAGCACAGAAATGCGAGCTAGGAATTTCTGTTCATGTCAACGTTGAGGCCCAACTTTAACCCGCAGCGCCCTAGCGGTGCACCCAGAGATTTCATGGCTGTTTGCCGTGAGAACTTTCATAGTCCACCGCTCCTCGCGTGCCGCGCTTACGTTGAGGACTATGAAAGATGCCTTAAGGGTATTATAAGATGCCATTGAAAGCGGTTTTCTGCAACGAATGTGGCGCAGTTCGCATTGGCGCGTGGTGACCTCAAACGTTTTAAAACTTAGTACAAATCAAAAGAAAAATTTTCCTGCGCGAAGTTTCGGATAAACTTTAGCAGAGTTTACAGACGATAAAGGTAGGATGTCCAAATGCTATTTGGAACCTCAGTAATGGTTCCTTACAGAAGAATTCACGTCGTCCGGTTCCGTCAGAATACGCGGTTGGGGACAACGGAACTGGACAACGTGAAAATGGGCTTGAGGCGAATTACTTGGTAACTGAAGAAAATCTGAAATTAGCGTCACGCATCAGTTTGTAGAGGAATTACAAAGGAACCGGATGCTTTTCTCAGAATCACAAAAATCTGAATTTATGAGGGTTCGTACATTGTCCCGTCTATAACAGTTCAAGATTAGCGCGTAAAGGCTGGACCAGTAACTCAACTGAAGATAAATCCTCTGAGCTGAAACTTCGGCCAATGTTTGAGAATGTGTTAACACATCGTTATCTCAGGTTATGTTCCCTAAGTGCTCAATTTAATTTTTGAAATTATGAAAATTTCAATTTTTGACCCTCCTATGACGACTCTTCTCACTTTACAACACCACCTATTTTTTTCTTGCTTTACAGAAAATCACAACATCCCCCAGCTTGAATTTTCAGTGGTCCGTAAAATTTTACGCTCCGCGATGTTCCGCGGGCAGTAACCACTTGAACCCTGCTCCTTATGATCCCAGAAAACCAAGTCAGCCAGATTGTCAATTCCCAAATATTGGCACGCTTATGATCATTAGGATTTAAAGAACAGAATATCTAACTCTGACCAAAAACGTTGAATTGAGTCCCCCCTATTCGCACAAAAAAGTCAATTCGGCTCCGTCGAAGTGCTTTCGATATATCACTTTACGTGCACTAAACATCGCGACTACACCAATGACATTTACTCTCAGAATGTTTCACCAGAGGGATCCCACAGACTCCGCGAGTAGCGTCCCTTTCCCAACGCATCCCTCGTAGTAGACCGTGGAAAAGCCAGTTCTGCATTCAAAACGCTACTTTAGTCCCCGCAAGACCCCACAGAAAACCGTCCGGGTAACACCATGGATGGCAGAGCAGGAAAGCGGATTCAGCGGAACCGAAGTCGGAAGGACAAACGAATTGTACCTCTTCCTGGTAAGCGATACAGGATAAAGCCTGGCATTACGCACTAAAGCCCGTGAGAAGTTGTGACATGTGGAACGTTCCTTCATATGAGTAACAGAGAAATTCATGCTTAAATAAGGCTTATTAATGAAACGGTGGACAGGGCTCGCTAAGAGATTAACTGAGCGTGTGTTTTAGTCCTGTACTTCCTCTCAATTCGACAGTGTATTACTCATCATCAGTCATACACATTCGTGGGATCTACCTCTAAGGCCCCCGTCAGACTTCGTCGAAAAACCTGCTGAGTCCGACTGAGTCCGGGGTGGAAAAACCTGCTGAGTCCGACTGAGTTCGGTTGCCCCCAGCGCCAACCAGTTCCTCTGCGAAACACGCAATCGATAGTCAGCGGCAGCAGTACGTGGGGCAGAGCGCAGACGACGAGAGTCGAGATGCGGCGGGACTCGGCAGGTCGCAGTCGGCCGAAAAAAATGCACCCAAATCACGTGAGAAACACCTATATCGACCGGGTGGGGTGAGGATAATTTCGGTGGGACTCAGTCGGTGTATTGGCCCCGCCCTTGCACGCATGAGAACCATCAGTATCGACCGGGGGGGGGATTGCGGTGGGCATCAGACGGTCGCAGTCGGACTCAGTGGGTTGATTTTTTTTTGCACCCGTTTCCCACGAATTCGGTGCGTATCGACAGGGTGGGACTCAGTAGATCCACCGACTATGACGGGGCCTAAGACAGTCAATTGTGCAATTCGCAGCGGCCGCTTTCATACTGAGCGGCTCACAGTCAGCGGCACGCTCTCCATGTAGACCTGGCACGATACCTGCTAAACACGCTGTTCTTTCAAATGGTATTTTCTGGACACAAAAGGGTATTCTCAGAAAAAGCAAAAGAATGGCAAGGGAAGCGTGAGGCGGAAAAAATAGTCCGACACCTTTTCTCCGACACCTTTTCAACTCTGAACATCACACAAATAATAACGAAACCCTGACAGCCACGCAAAAAGATTAGAAACGGTTACGATTTTACCTTGAAGAAACTGCTAGACGATGTTCTTGTAGCCACGAGATATGGGAATAGGAGCTCTCCATGCACCGAGGGGGGAAGCTAGCATGAGCTGCCGAGATGTCGTACGTTCGTGCCGTGGCAGTGAAGAGAAAAGAAGATCACCTCTATGCGAACCGACGTCAACCCCTTCGCGAAGAGGGTTTTTGTCATGGGAGAGATGCTGGCTGGCTGCAGCTCTCCTAAGGATTCTACTACAAAGGGCCGGCATCGAGAGGAATCCAGGACCCGCTCAGAAGTACCTATGTGCCACATGCACCACGAAGGTCACCTGGAATGGGATAAGTGTCCAATGTTTTGGATGTCAAAGGTGAGTGCATCACTCCTGTTCGGATCTCAGTTCTGTGAGGCATCAGAACTCTTCCTTCTGCTGTGTTCTGTGCTCTGCCCCCAGCAACTCTGATTCCTCCTTTACCGACCGTCTCCTCTCTCTATTGTACATATCAACCTCAACGACCTTCGATTCAAGCTGTCTGAACTCTCTCTATTTTCGCACGTACTCATCATCGTGATATCATTATGGTTCAGTAAACCAAGCTTCCCCCTTCTGCTACCACTCGACACCCCAACATTCCTGACTACACAGCTTATCATGCTCCAAGGTCATCTCTCGGCGGAGGAGTTTCTACTTTCGTATTATCAAATATACCCTCTCATCTCATACCAAAAACCCCCAAGAACGGTACTCTCGAGTACCTACCTATCCATCCCAATCGTAAACCCCTATATCTCTTTTTTACATATACGTCCCTCCTGCCACATCCTGTCCCCAATCTTACGACAATACTCCCTCACTCAAGCAGTTGTGCGACTGCTCTTTTTTACACTCTGTTGTCTTTGCAGGCGGTTTTAATGCTCATACATTCTGCTCATCGCTTGACACTGACGCTAGAGGGAAAGACGTCGAGAATGGGCGGAGGAGTGCGATCTGGTTATCCTCAAAAATGATCAGCCCACTCGTCTCCCGACCAACGGCCGATCTTCTAATCCAGACATCTCTCTTGTATCTTCTAATCTATCTAGCGCCTGCTCTTGGTCGACCACTACAACTCTGTCCAGTGATCATATCCCCATCTTTGTACATATCGATCTCTCTAATTCTCTTGCTCCTTTTTTCAGGTATCCGTCAAAGGTCTTATCTTAATCTTTGCCTTGCGGACTGGCGCTTGTTCAGGGAGGGGGCACTTCGCCATGTGGCTGACTACCCATGGAATGGAAACGTGCACCAGAAAGAACGTCAAGGGGTCTGCAGAGCCCAAGTTGCAGCGTTGCTCGCAGCGACGAGCAACGCTGGGTGATGCAATATCGATCACTTTCAGCGACGGGGCGACCGACGTGGCGTAAAGGGCGACGAAGGGGCACCGCAGAGTGTATTGACGCCGCGACGGCCCTGAATCACTGCCAGCGAGCGGCAACCGACGCTGCGACGATAATGTTTCGAAACATTTTTGTCGCCGTGTCAAGACTGACGCTCGGCGACCACTCGCCGTTCTCTGCAACTCTGCAGACCCCTTCACTTGACCGACGCAATTCGCAAAGCCATGAAAGCAGCCATTCCGGAGAGCCGAGTCAAAACCTTCTTTCCCAATGTCACCAGGAGGACCTAGGAGAAGATAAGGACAAGGGATGCAAAGAGGGTTGCAGATCACATGAATCCGACCATTGCTGAGCTAGGTAGCGAGATAAAGCGAGATTTGGACAAGCACAGGAGGGAGTGTTGGGAGAAATTTACCGAGAAGATGAAATTCAAGAGTGACGGAGCACAAACATAGAAAGTTCTAAAGAAGATCTCAGGCAAAAGTACAACTCAGGCTACGAGAGGGAAACAGAACCGAGTGACTGTAAGAGAGCTCTGTAAGTTGCCGCTCATGAGTGAAGCAAAAGCTGTGACGCTCGCGCAGATTGAAAAGGTGGTCAAAGAGATGCGCAACTCGAAGGCTGTGGGGCCGGACGGCAATAGTCCAGCGGTCTTGAAGAAACTGCCGAGTGAGATTATGCCAATCCTGGCTGACGTCATCAACACTTCATTTCGCACGTGCATCACACCCCAAGACTGGAAAATGGTAAGCGTCATCCCGCTGCCCAAGCCTGGTAAATCACCATCGACGGCTAAGGGATACAGGCCAATAAGTCTGTTATCACCAATCGCAAAGGTCGCTGAGAAACTGGTCGTCAAGGAGCTTGCCGAGCATAATAACAAACAGCAGCACCAACCTGGATTCCGCAATTTACATTCTACCACCACGGCGCTGCTGGAGATTGTGAGCTATGTCTTGGATGGCTTCAACGCCTATAAACCTCAACGCACTGTTGGTGTAGCCCTGGACCTCACGAAAGCTTTTGATTCTGTCAACATGGGCATACTGTCTGAGAAGCTATTGAGGTCCACCATCCCGCCTTGACAGGAGCGATGGATAACGGCACTCATCAAAGGACGCCGGGCAAAATTGATGTGTCAGGGACATGTCTCTAATAGCATCCCGGTCGCTGCCGGTGTCCCTCAAAGAGGAGTCATATCGCCTGCTCTGTTAAGTCTTTCTCTTGAAGATTTGCCCGTCTCCCCCCAAGTGACATAAGAGTCGTCGCGTATGCGGGTGACATCACCATCTTGTGCCGGGGCAGAGACATTAATGTAGCTGCACGCAAGATCGATGGCTACCTCATCGTTCTGAACAGCTTTCTAGATGATATGATGCTCACTGTCTCTGCCGCTAAATCATCTGTGTCTGCTTTCTCCACTGACCCTAAGGAACACTGTGCTCACCCCGTTGCGAATTGGGAAGACGCTCGTCTGCCTGCCGCACGTTTCCCGAAGCTGCTCGGCCCAGTATTGGATCCTTCGATGAAGTTCCACAAAAATACTGAGCAGAAACAGGCTACACTGAAAGCAAAGCTCCACGTACTACGAGCTCTGGGAGGAACGTCGTGGGGAAGTAGCAAGGAGACAATTTTGACCACGTATAAGGCAATATTGCAGCCGGCGTTGGAGTACGCTGCACCGATATGGCAGCACATGATATCGGATTCATCGTGGACAAAGATGCGAGTTCAAAGTGCTGCTATTCGGATTGCCACTGGATGTGCTAACAGCACTCCAGTGGAACATCTTCATTCTTAAGCCCGTATCCTGCCAGTTAAGGAGCACTGCCAACTCCAAGCGCAGCAACTGGTTATTAACATTGTCGAGCAGCCTGATCACCCATTAAGAAGGATCATGAATCCTGTGTCAGAGAGATATATCAGAAGGTCTTTTGCGGATGCTCCCGAGAAAGTCAATATACAAAGATAGACAGACTCCCAATTGGATCGTCTTGGTCTTTTACGTGCGGAGCACACCAAGTTCGTTAGGGACCACTTGAATAGGATGGCCGTCAACCCCATACTGGGGATCGGACCAACTATAGTCAGCAACACCGAGATGGAACTCGGTGGGCGGGCTAGAACTATTGCCTCGTTACGCTGCGGTCATTCCCCTATGCTGATGTCATAATTGCATAAGATCGATTGCAGTAAGCCTAACGAGTGCCGGGGCTGTGGTAGCCGTGGGCACATGACTGAGCACCTATCCGATTGCCCAAAGAGGCCCACCACACTGACAACTTGTGGAATCGGGCACCTCTATCTTCAACCCAACGAGCAAGAAGTTTACGGCTGTCCTCGAAGAAGTTCAGAATAACTACACGCAAAAACTTTTAATCAGATGTGGTATATCACAATACTCTAGTACACCTAGTGCAATTAGGAGAAATGAGCTACTTGGCGTCTCGGCGGGGACTTTTTGATGTGTGCATGGTGCACAAGATTCTCAATGGCTTCAAATTTAGGGTGAGAGCCGAAGAGTTTTTTAAAAGGATTTCTTCAATCACTCGTGGTGGAAGAAACAAGATAACTTTTGCTCGAGCCAAAACTTCCTTGCGCTCTAATTTCTTTAAAAACTGTGCTGGGTCCACCTACCTCAAATTGACAAAGTCGCAGACGTTCAAGCTATCACTAGAGATTTTCAAGCGAAGCTTGGCTGTGAATCTACTGAAGCCGTAGTGTTTCCTTTGAAATCAGAACATTGCATCTGGAATTTTTCTGAGCACTGCTTTTCGCCTGTTACGGTGTATATTAATATTGTGTTTTCTCTTTACCACGTGTGCCTTATGCAACGTAATAAACATAAACATAGACAATGGATTTGTGGACGAATCCAACTTCGGTCGCCCGTTTCTTAAACCTTTGACAAAAACCTTCCTGCGGTTGCAAAGAAGAAGAAGAAGAAGAAGAAAAAGATGAGACTCACGTTCTAACGCGACGCGCGCGGCGAAAATCCCTTTTTTTTACTTTATCGCTAGAGCGCGTTTACCATAAGCTTCCGGCAATCCACGGCATTTTTAAAATTTTCAACTTTAATGATTTTTGAAGCTATGGAAGCTTCCACCCGAATGTATTGTTTTCAACCACCCGGAACTTTCAACCCCTGCCACCGCGCGGTGTAACTAGTCGGAGTAAGTGTGGTGGCCATGTGGTGCTCAAGTTTTCGGGCAGATGTTGAAACTACCGGGTGGATGGAATAAATACTTTTGTGTGGAAGCTCTCCATAGCTCCAAAATTCATCAGAGTTGAAAAACCGAAAAATGCCGTGGATTTCCGCTCTAGCAATAAACTAAACAAAAAGGATTCCCGCCGCGCGCGTCCCGTTGGAAAGCGAATCTCATGCGAGCTCCTCTCTCGGTGAGTAGAGACCTCATGTTTCCGAGCCGTGAGCTACGCCGTGAGTGTACTTCTCGCGCTTCTACCCCGCATACTTATTTTATTCAAATGCGATTCGGCTCACCTCCTGAGCCCTAGTCTCCAAGCCTAGGCACAATATAAATAGGCAATGCGCGCCCCGACCTCCACATATAAAACCTCATTTGTACCTATCTTAGCACCCGGCAAAACAATCTTTTAAACGACTTTCAAAGTCTGCAGGACGACGCCGTCTGGCACGTTATAAGATAGGACTGCGATGTCGTGGAATGCCGCAGTGGGACGCCGGATGACCGACGTCGCAATGCGGCGCTCAGCGTCGGTGCGGAATTTCTCCATTGATGGTGGGATGATCTATATCATCAGTTGCTCTACCACAGGCCTGGTGGGCTCCGCGCGCAGCGTCGGATAGCATTGCCGGACGTCGGCCGGCGAAATAACTGTGAAAGGGGCTTAACACAAATGATAAATACGACTTCCGACAATCCACGACAAAGTCACAAGCACTCGAAAACTCACTGCTGGTTGAAATTCTATGAAGTCGACACGAATATTTCCGCCTACATAAATAGTCTTCACATCAGTAATAGGAACCCGATGAGGATAATCACAAATATGTTTTCCATTAACAGCAATCTAAACGAAGGGTTACACATCAGACAATATATGGATAGAAGCGCTTAACAAAGAAACAACCTTAAAATAGTTCTCGAGGACGAGAATCCTAATTTGGAATGGTTTCCCTTGCTCGAAAGGGTTCGGGAATCGTTCCTCGGCACCCCACCTGTTATTAATATACGAGTTGATCACAAGGTGGCGATCAGGCTCCCCGGAAAACCTTGAAATAATTTTTGAGTCAGTGGTTATAGTCCAATTATTGATCATGGTTATTATGGATTCCTCTCTGAACAACGAGCATTTTCACTCCATTGTCAGACCATGTCTGATCGTATGAACCAAAGAGGACTTCTCGAAAGCGGGGACACCCAAAGAAGAATAGCAGCTCATTCTAACATACCAGCCACCACCAGCGTCAAAACGAGGGTTGATATGGAGCGCTTTGTTGTCCATGTGGTCACCTTGTATCAAAAGGCCGCAACATAGGTCAATATAGAACCTAAAACCTATACATACCAACTGAAAGCAGAATTGTAGCGAAAATAAATTAACGCGAACCTCTTCGAATCACTGGCGAAAGCTTGCAATACCAATCCACTGACGACAATGGCCCGACCGGGAAAGAGCCCGCCGACGATGGCCGAAACAAATGGCAACTCCTAAACAGAAAATAGAAAATTACTGCAAAAGCATAGTAAAGTTATCCTTTCTATGAAAAAGAGTCGGGAGCATATTCACAAAGCTCGTAAGGAAATATTGTTATATTGCTGTAACACTAAACAAAACTCTCAGGAATGTGCATTTCCTTCTGAAAACAAACTCGATTGCATGCAAATGATCCCCATGCAAACAGTATACATGACACAATGGAAGTCTGTAAAAAAAATTCTGCGAGGAATTTCAAATTAAAAAAAAAACAGAAATTTATCCTTCAACTCAATAGATGAGCAGCACCGGCAAATATTTTATAACCGCTTTACTATCCGAAGTGTTGCCCCAAGCGAGCAGAATGCGTATAAACAGGCTTGCAGAACCTATGAAAATTTGACTGCAAAAAAGAAAGGAAAAGCTTTTCCAGAATAAAACTCCATCGACTCGACAGAATCATACTGCTCATGAATATTGCACCAACTGAAGAGATAGGACGAGTTTGCTATGCTTTTCATACAGATAGAACTTTTTTCTATGGCTCCGTCCATACGTCGCGAGAGCGCGCGCTCTCGCTCCTTTACGCACCTCAACGCTGGTCGAAGCTCGCCAACGCTCCCAAACGCGTGCACGCAGACATACGGACAAACACTGCCTGCCATACGTTGATTCGATTGATAGCGTTCGAACGAGGATCAATCACTCGAGTTGACTTCTCGGCTGCTCATTTACCATAGTTTGTGATGACCCTGGTGGGACTGTGGGATACCAGGACGACAGTTTTAAAGTAGGCTTAAGGCTACATGCTCTAGGGATAAGTCAACAAGCTCGAAATGTTTTCTTTCTCAAAGCGGACGTGAGCGCGCGAGAACGAGCGTAAAGGGGGAACCATACTTGGAGCGATGCAATCGCTTTGAGAACGGCGATCTAGCACTGGTCGCAACGCGCGAATAAGTGATCGGTGAGTTGCGGTGAGGTCAGCCGCCGCACGCGGCATTTGCGTGGCAGCTGTTACGCGCGATAGCATCGCGCTCACATTGCGTTTAAATAATAGTTTTTCGCGCAATTGCCTGCGGAGCACTCGTTCGCGATTTCATCACATCGCAGCGCCCTGCACTGCGATGTGAGCACATCGGGGGAGCGTTTTGCTACGCAAACTCCTACAGCATCAAACAACAGTGGATGATGCACGAGCACGATCTCGATGTCAGACATAGATAAGAGCCTCTCCAATGAGTTATTCAACCTATTCGCCAGGGTAACTAGAGAGAGCCATATTTGGCAAAAAAACGGACATTCTTATACGACCTCTGATTTTTTTTTGCCGAATTATTGTTTGGTGTCGCAGTATAAGGCAGGGTTCGCGACGAAAACGGTTTGTGCGCTATTCTCATGAAAAGGCAGATCTGATCTTAAAAAAAGCAAAATCTATAAATCTAGATGCGCCCAAATCCAGTGAACTAGATAAACGGACAACTTCGAAGAAATAAACACCTGCGAAAACGAAACAACAGCTACAATAAACATAAAAACATCCACAGTTTGCCGCAATGTTAAAAGGCAATGGCAGGGCTGCGGCCGACACACTAACATTACGGTGGAAATCCTGGCGCTTTGCCAGATTCCGTCATCTATCGACAGCACAGCTGGTATTTTGTGAGTTTCGGTTTTTGTTATTTTTTCTTGTTTCTTTCTGACTATTTAATATGGGAAATGGGGGCTTTTCTTAGTGCGTGAGGGGAGTTTGCGATTTTTTTTCAAATTTAAAAGTCGAATTTAGAAAAAAAAACTACCAAGCCCGGACAAACGACAAACTCCGCTTACGCACTAAGAAAAGCCCCTATTTGCAATACTCAAAGAGTCAGAAAAAAAGCAAAAACAAGCGTGAAAAAAAAGAAAAGAAAAGCCGCAACTCACCCAGAATATTAGCTGTGCTGTCGATCGATGACAAAATCTAGCAAAGGTTTTCTATCGTAGTGTTGGTATGTCGACCGCAAACGCACCATGACCTTTTAACGTTGCGGTAAACTGTAAAACCCTGTTCTTTCAGATTTGTGCATGTTTGGGTGAGGGCGCAAAGTGGCGTCGAAGTATGCTTTTGCTTGAGCCTGACGCGATGTGTTGGCGCGATGTAGAGCCTTGCTTGCTAACAAGGGAACCACAATAAGTCATAGTGACCATTCCAAATGAAATGTACTTTTCTAGAACCATTTTCGGACAAAAAGTCCGAATATGCCCATCGCAGCTGCCTAGACCCACTCTGAAAAAAGTTATAGGCATTTTTTCTCTGATTTTCGTACTTATTGTACCCTCCAAAAAGCGCATTATTCTTGGGAAAATCCGGAAACGGACCTCATATTCGTGTTCAGCGCCCTAAACTACCCCACTAAGCAGAGTTAGGTTGAAGGAACATTCTCCAAACTTTGCGCAGAGTAACAGCGTTTTGGACTTGTACGGATTTTCGGTTGAGCGTTGATTTATACCAATTAGAGGGCTCTCGAAGCGTTTTAGAAAAATATTCCAGATTTGATTAAAAATTCGCTCTGAGGGGTTATTTGGGATGCTGATCACGAATCCGAGGTTCATTTATCGATTTTCCGAAGTTTTCGACTGTATTCGTTCACAGATTCCAATCGGAGGAGAATTTGATGGCAAATCGCGACTTTTGACGGTTTCCGGAGTGCTACTATAGATTATGCTTAAATTATTTCTCTGGGGGTTATTTGGGGTGCTCAACACGAATCTGATGTCGGTTTATCGATTTTCGGCAGCTTACGGCAGATTACGGTGGGTATACGGTAGATTGGTCAAAGTCTCAGATTTGTCTCAAAGTTTCTATGTGGGGGTTATTTGGGGTGCTGAATACGAATTTGATGTCCATTTGTCGATTATCGGAATATTTGGATAAGTTTTGCCTCCTAAGTGGCATATTACCTACCGTAACCTACAGTAAACCCTAAAATTTGGGCAAGCAGACCCCAGATTCGTGTTCAGCACCCCAGACTACACCTACATACATGTTTATAGCAAAATCAGAAGAAAAATTTAAAAACACCCTAAAAATTGCATGAGGGGTACCCTTACCTTGCCGCGAAGCTTTAAAAAACGCTCATAACTTTTTTCAGAGTGGGTCTAGGCAGCTGCGATGGGCATATTCGGACTTTTCGTCCGAAAATGGTTCTAGAAAAGTACATTTCATTTGGAATGGTCACTATGACTTATTGTGGTTCCCTTGTAAGATGAGTCCGGGCGGAGCAAGTAGAGGAGGTGTCGGTCATGGCAGAACATAGCATTGATAAGGAGATTTTGACATGATAAGTGCGATGAGCCTTGCTCCGACCGGCTCATAATGAGGGAGCTAGACCATACATCGCACAGCAAAACATATCGCATACTACCCACTTTGCGTAATCGCGCGCTCTTGCAAGGAGAGGACGCTAACTCTTATAGCCCGTACTAGCACGCTCACCCTGAACGGGTTTGTATTCGGGACACCGCTTTTCAAAAAAGAGACGGACAACTCGCCCTGTATCCATTATACACCAATTTAAAATTAAATTAATTGTAAGATTAAATTTGCCTCCAAGAATCGAGAAGCTTTCTATACCATCCTCGTGCAAGTCGTAATTATATAAATTCTGTAACTGCTACAATTGGTGAACCATTGTGTAAACCAGTTGATTTCTCAGCTCAGCTATAGAAGCCCTTCAACGAAACCCCACAGCAATCACAAAAACGACCCCGCTGACTCGTTCTTGCCTGAAGACATAAGGAACTCATAACCAGAGTGTCGTCGCCTAAGTCAACATAGAAATCGCCTTTAGCAGAAAGGCGTTTGCCTTCACGCTGCACTATAGAAACAGCTGAATAACTCTCATCAGAGCAGAAACAATCCAGTTGTTCAAATCCGTGAAACACCAACTTCTTGGTTTCCTCTCTTAACGAAAACAGCCATGCACGCTTCTCTGTGCAAAAGTCTGCATTTTCAGATTACAAAATTGTCTTCGGTCAGTATCGTTATGGGCATCCAACATTTGTATGCCAAGTTCAGCAAACTCTACTCTCATAAAAAAAACAAAGCGCCGGTATAGGAATTGTGACACCTCAGGCAGCTCCCTTAGAACGCAAACATCAACAAAAAGTTCGCACTAGAGGTAAGTGAGCAGATCCTCCAGGGCAAAGCTAACGGCAACGTCCCCTTTGTTTTAAAAAGCTCGAAGCGGTGGAACGAGTCAACGAGGTCGAGGAAGCTCTAGAGGCGCACCAGTAGTACGACTGCTATCAGATCAACCGGTAGGTACTAAAGTCGCTCTAGACCACCTTGTACTTCAAAAATCGACTCAATCAACACGACAGGGAACTGTTCAGTGTTTTGTTAATACTGTAGTTCGGAGATGTAGCTTTCAAACTTGAAGATGTGTTAACAGGAGAACTCGCTTCCGAGTCTCAACTAAAACACGGAATGTCCAAACATTACATAAGCGCCTAGCTCAGAAATTACGCGGCAACCATTTTTTTTGGACTAGTGCGGAGCCATCTTGGCTTCACTTTTAGAATTTGTTTCTTACACATCTTGACTGCATAATGACATAGCACAACAAAAAAAAAACAAATGAGAAAACCAGCACGACTATAATGAAGCAAGAGGCAATAGCACTAGGGTTAAATCAGGATCAGAGCAAAAAAAAACGTTCGATGCTAGTAATTTTCTTGAACAAAGACTTTCTGGATTCTGAAAACGCTATCATAGTCACAGCTGAAATGCTTACCTAATAAGGTGCTTTGTGGACCGAAGTTGCCTAAAATCGATTTGTTTTTGAAGGTAAGTTTTTTTCGCGATAGTTTCTTGAAAACGTCGCGCGCGGCAAAGTGCGGAGAAACTTCGAGTGGTAATTGTACAAGTAATATGTACAAAAAAATCTATGTTTTCTTTATGAGTTAGATGCGGGTGGGACAATCTCGAGATTTGTGAAGGTAGAAATTTATAAATCCTTCATTTGCCGTTTTGGGGCATTCGCAACACATTGCGACTTTCAAGGAAGTTTCCAAGGGTATTTAATGGAGGATTTCCGGAATTCGATTTGCACAGGTCTCGAGATTTTCACCGCACTTTGCCGCGCGCGAAGTTATTACGAAATAATCGCAAAAACAATTCCCTTTAATTGCAAAGCTATTTGAGGCAATTTCATCCCACAAAGCACACCGTTAGGTAGACATTCGAGCTGTGAATATGACAACGTTTTCAGAATCCAAAACAGCCTTCGTACAAAAAAGTTACAAGCATCGGACGTTTTTTTGCCAAATTTGGCGAATGCCCCCCGTTTTGACAAAACATAGCGTGAGTATTGTAGCAAAAAACTGGTGTCTCAAACACTTCCTAGTTCTAATATGTATTTGACACTGTTATCTCTTGTGGTAGATGCCTTAAGCTGGAGGGAATCTCTTGGCCTCAGTCCTACGTGTCCATACAACATCTTAGAAATCATCAAAAGATCGATGATTTTCCTTCTGTAAGCCAGCATTTTCAGTTCTAGTCTCTTATTCCTCGCAGTACTGCTGGGCTTTTCACTGAGGTTAAACCCCATGACCATTGTCCTCTGGGGGATTAATCGCAGTCAAGGAATGATATCTACCGATATCACCAACCGCTCCATCTCAGTTAGCAGCACCCGGCCGGCTGTGGAAAAGAGGCGTGGCGGGGACCCCAATACGTTAGTTTGCAGCCGCTTTTCAGTCATTTCTACCCAGCATTCTATTGTTCTTTTGACACTGGTTTGCCTACTTGCACCTCGCATAACACTTACAGTCAAAACTCCACGGAAATGGTTATGGTAAATGCCGCCCCTAATCATCCGAAGACGTGATCACAACTGGTCGACAAGACGTTTGTCATTAAACATATATTATCTAATATACTTGGGATCGCGATGCGACTCTGGATGGTAGTCGAAAGTGTGTCGCATCCCCAGAGGGATTGACCAACACCGAGAACTTCATCCTTCGTAATTGCGATGACGCCAATATCACACGCTTTCTATCGACTGGTATTTATTTTATTTTATTTTGTAGACGCAGGATAACCCGCGTGAAACGACAAAACACATTCTAAAAAACGGACAGAAAAAAGGATTAACTCAAGAAAAAATAGTAAGAAGGAGTACGCATAAAAGGTGAACAACAACTATAATACCAGGTTGTCCAATAAATATTGTCCGAAAACTTCACCATTTTTAATTTTTTTCAACTTTATTGAAAAACAAGTCTAATCAACAATATAATCACCACAGTTATCCACAACAATGGCCCATCGATTGGGCAGGTCGCCGATGCCCTTCGCCCAGAACTCCGGGGGCTGCGACTCGAAGAAGTCCGCGATGTCGGATTTAAGGTTGTCGTAGTTGGTGAACTTTCTTGCGGCCAAATGGTGCTTCAGCGGGCGGAACAAGTGGTAGTCGGAGGGAGCGAGGTCCAAGGAATACGGCGTATGGGCAACCGTCTCCCAGCCGAGCGTCGTCAACTTCTGCTGGGTCTCCTTCGCCACGGGGGGGGAAGGGCGCGTTGTCGTGCAGCAAGTGGACCGAGGCCCGTCGGGGACGCTTTTCTTAGATGGCGGCGGCTAGTTTCTCGAGCTGATCGGTGTAGATGGAGGCGGTGACCGTCCTGCCTAGCGGGAGCAGCTCGAAGTACAGCATGCCCTTGATGTCCCACCAGCAGCAGAGCATGATCTTCAGCGGGTGCAGGTCGGCTTTCGGCGTTGTCGGCGGCTCTTCTCCGCGCGGGATCCAGACGGCACGGCGGGTGACGTCGTAGAGGACCCAGCTCTCATCCCCAGTGACCAGGTCCTCGAGAAATTCCTTGCGATGCGGACGAAGGAGGAGGGACTGGCAGACGGCCACGCGGCTCTGCTTGTTGGCGTCCGTCAGACGGTGGGGGATCCAACGGGCCAGAACTTTGTGGTAGCCGAGTAAGTTGAGTCGATTGTGGATGGCGGACTTGCTGCAGCCGAGCGTCGTCGCCAGTTCACAAGTGGTGGCTTCCGGCTTCTCCTTGATACAGCGACGGACTTCGTCATCATCCACCGTAGAAGGCCTACCGCTGTGCTCCCTGTCCTCGAGGCTCGTGTCGCCGCTCTCGAAACGATTGAACCAGCGGCTGACTGTGCGTTGGGACACTGCATCCTCCTTGCACGCTCTGCAGATGTTGGCGACCGCGGTGTCCGTGTCGTTGCCCAGCAGCCACTCGTAGTACACGAACGTATGAATTCGACCTTGGTCCATTCTAGCTTGTACTGGTAGCTAGACGTGGCGACTGCGCCTTATATACCCCTAGCGTAACATTTTGGAGATCCTTCTAGAAGGTTCTTACACTTGCCTGATATTATAAAACTTCTAAGGAAAATTATAGAATTTTGAAAATTTTCGGACAAAAATTATTGGACGGCCTGGTACAATAGGAAAAGAGCAGAAAAGCATCAGGTAACCACAGAATCAACCAGTCTTGCGGCTAAACGTTTGAATGATGACAAAGGCATTTGCTCAAAGTCTCCGTTGTAAACTTTATTCAAAACGGATAAAACACGAATGGAGAAGTTTTTTCTAAGCTGTGTTCAAGTAATTGGGATCTTGATTTTGACTCAGCTACTCCTAGTCCTCGACGGTATTTTAGTGAAAAAATGTTCGCACCTCAACCCAATCCTTCGTGATAAAATCTTGAAAGCAGCGATGAGATCGTTGTTCTTTGGTATTGAATTTTGTTGGAGCGATTCATTAATTGAATTGATTCCATAAATTTCGAGGATCTGGGAACACGGATGGTTTAATATTTTGCACACACAGTTTGTGTCAAAACAGAATTCCCATGATTCATCGCGCCCTCGTGCGCGTCCGCAGCTCCTTTCGTCTCTAACCCCTTTCTCGCCATCTCTTCTTCTTTCTCCGACCAAATTCACGATGAACAATGGGAACTGCTCTAAAGGCGGTGCTCACGATGAATACCATATTCGAGTTCGGCTCAAAAATGGATGTTAATCGATCGCGAGCCATCGACTAGTGAAGAAACAGCGAAGAAAAGCGCTCAAAATAAGCTAAAATAGCGGTTTCTAACGTTCAGGGCGTGGACGAGCTTACGGGCCCCGCTAGTTTTCGCAAGCGCGAGCTAATGGCGAAATGTGCGCGAATCGATCAGGCTGGACGTGGCGGAGTTTTTGGCAATTCGCCATCGAAAACGTCCGCGGCGCCACAAGCTCGTCAGAACGGGGCGGGGCGGGCTACGAGCAGGCGTCCTTGAATAATGTAATCTTCACTTCGCCGTCATTCTTATTGATTTTTGGCCCGTTTTCGATGGTTTCTTCGATCCTGCTCCCTCCAGCATCTGCCAGCGTAGTGTTTCACATTGAAAACTAGAAAACGAGCCTCTTGAGCAGCAGTTGATACTCTCGAGGAAACTCATTTGAGGCTAGACTTGAAGAATTCTTCAGAAGCTACTGACTAAACTCTGAAAATGCTATTTCAATCACTATTTATGATGTCTATCCTCCCTTCCATTCCAGCATAGCGTCACCATACATAAGTGTCTTGCTCAACTGAAGGTGAATGTCTGGTGAATTCATCGTCGGTTAGGAGATCTAGTGCATTCTAGCAAATATCATACTGGTAGTGGAACAAAGTATATCAGAGCGAAAACTGGAAACGGAAAAGTCAACTGGGACAAAACAGTTGAAAATAAAGGAGCATGACTGAGACCGACCCAACCCGTAATTTAGTAGGCTTAAAAACAGCATCGAACACCAACAAATGGAACTCGACACGGAACATCGGCGAAGTCAAAATAAAACTAGTCGCTAGCAAGTCTGGAAATAAAGTCTACCGAAGAAATTACGATAACTCACCGGATTCCTTCGTATCCAATGTTTTGGCGCGTCCCAATTATTCAAGTACATTAAAAATCACTAGTGATAATCACCGATCACCCCTTGTTGAAATATGAATCAAAGCAACAACTAAATATGGTAGTTATTATGTCATTAAGAAGAACACAACGGCATAGAAGAGATGACATTAGCGGATGGAAATAGTGCCAAAGACAATTGGAGGTCGCGAAACCACGAACGGATGGGAAAGACGGAAAAAATGCAGAACATCAGCGCCGAATCGTGCATTCGACATACAAGTACATTCATCTGTTTCGTTGATTAATTGATCAAAATCGCAATGATTTATCCGAGAAAGGCATACTATTTCAGGGGTATCAGGTTGTGAGTAAAAGCCATTAGAATGGCAAAACTCCCTTCCCGTGAAAATGAATTGCGAAAAGGAATGATTTATGAGGAAGTGGAAACTTCTGACTGGATTTCATTTTAAGTCGATCAAGGGCAAACTGAAACCGAAATTTCGCGCACACTTTCCTTTCATACAACTGGATCACATTCGAAAAATGCGAGAATTGCAATTGCACTAGAGCTTGTATAAAGGTATCGAAACATTTCTTACCGAACGATAATTTCAATTGATATTTCTGGGTGCACTGTGAAATTACACTCTGCCCATCCTAGGATATACGATAGACTTCCATCTTCCTGAACTAACTTACTCGGGAATGGCAACTCGTCAAAATCGCCGTTTCCAATAAGACTCATGCCAGTTCATGTATTTCCAATGACATGTTAATATACATAATTTGTAGCCGCTGAAGAGCTCTCTGAACCGGGATACGAGCTGGGACCGGTACGGTGAGTACTGTAGCCCACCGTGATCTCCCACATAATTCAAAATGGATCTCATTTTCGTGTCTAGCGCCTCAAATAACCCCCGGGCAAAATTTGTGAAAAAACAATGTTTTGTCCTCCGGCGCCCCAAAACGATAAAAGGCTCCACTTTTTGCCTTTTTTTAGGCACCGGGGGTCGAAAAACTTTTTTTGCGAATTGTGGGTTATTTGGAGCGCTGAACACGAATATGAGGTCCGCTTCCAGTTTATCGGACGATTATATTAGGTTACGGTGGTTATTAGGCCATTTTTGGGCACCTCTCAATTTTGTACAAAATGGAATATCGACCAATCGACCAATATCCGAAGCCGACGTGGTGTAATTCTGCGGTTTCGAATACAGTCATTCCTTGGTAAATGTTCTCTCCCCAGCTGGTGCTATCGCATCTTTTGAAGGACTTTGGCCCTTGTGATATATTGCGGGCTCCAACCAGACGAGCAAAAGGTGATATTCTTCCCGGTATTCTTCCCGTTATTCAATACAAGAAGCTTGTAGATGGAAGAAGTGAGTTACACTCAAGTAGAAATGTTTCTGAATACGATAACAGCCATTTTGAGAAAATGCGAAAAATGTGCGCCGTTGGGATGGAGCCCCTCGTCTACTGGGCGAAAAACGATAGCTTGCCTCTAGGCCACGGCGCCTTACGCTGACAAGGGAAGTATAAAAAGCGTAGGTTGGATCTGCGAAAACGACTAGTATGGTTAGTATCTCTTCTGGCTCAATAGTAAAAATGCGCAGTATCCCGCCGCGAGCCGCAGGCTCAAAAAAGTTACGCGCATTTTTTAAGCCTGGCGAAAAGGCAAGGGTACCACCCATCAGGCATCTTTTTTGGAGTTTCAAAAAATTTTCTCGGATTTAGCTCAAAAGTTGTATGTAGGGGTAATCTAGGGCGGCGAATACGAATCTGGAGTCCATTTGTCGAAATTTTGAGGTTTACTGTAGGTTATGGTAGGTAACATGTCATTTAGGGATCAAAACCAACCTTAGTATTTTGAAAATCGAGAAACGGGCGTTAAATTCGTATTCTCCACCCCGAATAACCCCCGTATAAAATTTTGAGTAAAATCTGAGATTTTTACCAAACTACCGTATACCCACCGTAATCTACCGTAATCTGCAAAAGATCGATAAACGGACTCCAGATTCGTTTTTAGCACTCCAAACAACCCTCAGAGAATGATTTTGAGACATATCTATCGTAGGAAACCGAAAATCTCGAAAGTGGCGTTTTTCCCTCGAAATTTTCCCCGGTTGGGAAGCTTCAAACGAAATTAGCCGAAAACATTGGAAAATCGACTAACTAACCACAGATTCGTGATCAGCGCCCCGAAAAACCTTCCTGGGAGAATTTTGAGTCAAATCTGGACAATTTTTCTAAAACGCTTTCAGAGCCCCCAATTGGTAGAAATAAACGCCCAACCTAAAATCCGTACGCTGTTAGTCTGGACAAAGTACGGAAAATGTGCATTCACCCAAACTTTGCTCAGGAGGGTAGTTTTTGACGCTGGACACATTTATGAGGTCCGTTTCCGGATTTTCCGAAGACTAAAGCGCTTTTTGGAAGGTACAAAAAGCACAAAAAATGAGCTTTTGAAGCTTGTAACTTCTTCGAACCTGCGGCTCGCGGTGGGATACTGCGCAATATTACTACTGAGCCACAAGAGATACTAACGACACTAGTCGTTTTGGCAGATCCGACCTACGCTTTGTATACTTCCCTTGTGAGTAATGATTGGAATGCGTTGTGAAGAGGCCGCGGTGACTAACTTCGTACCTGGAGATCTTAAGCAAAAATCATATGTGTTTCTAAAGACTCTATCACGAGTCAGATGACTGCCATAAGTTTCACTTTGAAAGAAGTTTTCGACCGGATGCCGATCCCTACTGAGGCCACGCTTTTCATCTTATACACGGCTCAGATCTTGGCTCGTGACTGTAAAACCTCCGCACGTGTTTCAACTCCCTCGATGAGGTCCACCTGGGACATACTGGCGCCGGAACCCTTCGCAACATCATTGTTGCGCTACGCATCAAGAAAGGCCATCCAGGTGATAACAGATGGCACCAAAAGTTCAAGCAAGATAACGACGCTTCCAAAAATGGGCGAAAAATCATGTCTCCTTGACGTTCTACATACTCACGACTCGCTGAAGAACAGATTGAAATTATTCGCCAGATTGCAGGAGGTCCAAATGAAACTAAAGCTGTTCAGCAGTATACATTGCTCCTCAAAAAAATTCAATTTTCGAATATGGTCAAAGATCGATTTCTTTGACAACTTGTTTTTTAAATATCATATAAATTCAACCTCTTGGAACTTCTGATTTTCGAAAAAAAAATCCCAATCTGTAATTTTCGACTTCTCGACTTTTGAATATGCTCTATGACTTCTTCCGCTATTCGACTGGCGATAGGGTTAATTTCAAACATATAAGAAACTTGATCCCAAATATTCGAGCCGGGACCTAATTGTGGCTTATAACATGTCTCTATTACGTTCTATGTCCGAACCGAAATCAATAATTCGATGCTCTAAATTTGTTTTCGGATCGACTGAATTCCGAAATTATCCGAAATTTTGCTTCTACGGAAATCCTCAAATCCTCAAGTATATTCGAAAATGATATTTCCCGACTTTTCGTTTGTCGCATATGTTCGAAAAATGTATTTTCCACACTTCAGTCTTCGTATATTTTCGGAATCTGACTTCATTGAGTCTGTGACTGAGCCGAAATCGAACAAATTCGTGCTAAGTTATGTAGAAACGGGGAGCATTCGCCAGAAATGGCAAAAAACGTCCGGTGCTTATGACTTTTGTGTACGAAGACTATTTTGAATTCTGGAAACGGTATGATATTCACAACTCAAATTCCTACCTTATAGTGTACTTTGCGGTCTTAAGCTCCCCAAGAGCGATTTGTTTCTGGATGAAATCCTTTTTGCGATCGTTTTCCAAAAACGTCGCGCACGGCAAGGTGCGGCGAAACTTTGAATTGTATTAGTACAAATAATAGAAAAGCAATCTCCACGTTTTCATGTATTAGATGCAGGTAGGCAATTTTGAGATTCATGCAGGCGAAACTTTCGAACTCCTTCATTTAACAATTTGGGGTTTGCGCCACACATGTCAGACTTTTCAAGAGGTTCTCAAGCGTGTTTAATGAGGAATTTCCAAAATTCTACCTGCATCAATCTCGAGATTGTCCCAAAGTCTTCGTTCAAAAATGTTACAAGCATCGAACATTTTGTTGCCAAGTTTGGCAAATGCTCACCGTGTTTACAAAACTTAGCGCGGGTATTGTAATTGAAAAGTTGATGTCGAATACTCGAGTGACCCCGAGACTCGAGTCGCAACAATGAATGCTGTAAAGTGCTCTTCCTCGTACAAAGCAAGCATCGGGGAATGGATATCTCGGACAGGGTACGGCGCGGGGTGTGAATATTCTGGATATTCGCACCGGGGGGGGGGGGAGAGCTGAGCTGTGCGAGGGTGTAGGAAAGGGGTCTAAGCTCCACCGGGAGATCAAGTGAATCATTCTGACCGGGGGTAGGTAGACATTCCCAGACATTTTACCTATTAATGCTTCTGGGCGGGGAGTCTGGGAAAATCGCCAAAGTTTTGCTCTTGGAGGGGAGGGGTCTGAGGGAACTTAGCCTTGTCCACACCTCGCGCCGTACCCTGACCTTGAACCACACAACTTTACCCAGCTGGAATCAACGAGGTGTTAATTGTGTCCTCAGTGATTCACGAATACTCGTCACCTGTCTCCATGTTGTGAGACGGTCACCACAGATGTATTCTGTCACAAAATAGACAACATGATAGCTCAAAATACCACCACACGGGCATCCTCCTGTCGTTTGGTAATGCTTGGCTGCCTTTCATAAAAACGGTCTCGCCAAGACAACGAAAGGATATCGAAATGCTTCGCCCACCACCAGACAGTTCAGACCCCTGTAGCAAGCTCAAATTTCCATAAGGGTCCCCTCTATTACTCTTGTTGTAATCATCAAGGGGTGAGCTTTAGGGGCCTGATTAATAAGGACGGAGTATGACAAATCGGAACTTGAACACAGATTATTGAAGAGCGAGAAATCACCTCTCAGCTGACATCACAGCATGAAGCTTCTCGAAACATCAACTCGAACACTTCTATAGACCCAAGAAGACGCAGACTGCGAGAGAATATATCGAATCGACGGACATTCCCGCGTCAACCGCAGTTGTAAAGTACTGAGGCCAACCACTAATTTATTCGACAAGGATAAGAGGGAATCCATTTTCAAAGAGAAACAACTGATAGCTCTAGTTAGTTGGATTCTCAACCCTTTCTATGAGGATATACAGGCTGTTAAACCGCAAAATTCTCATGGTTTTTACGCGTGTTGGCGCGGAGCGGAGGTTAGAGACAGCAAGAGAGTGCATGATAGGCGGAGGAAGCAGCATCGCGCGCGCCGCTCGCGCTTGGACTTACGATTTTTATGGAAGATACTAGTAGATCGGAGTATCTTTTTAAAGACATCGTGCGCGCTAAAAATCATTTCCAATTTTTTGTGTGCAATCAAACCATTAGGGCTAGCTGACATCAGCCACAAAACTCGAGGCCCTGAAATGGGCACCTTAAAAGGTAAAGCCACCTGAAAACTGCTCTGGGGTCGATCATCTAGCACTTCTTCATTGAATGTTGACGCGACCGTCAAACAACATGGAAAACATTTCTGGCACAAGCTCCTCATGCAGGGAAACTTCAAAAATAATAGTGACAAGGCCTCCGACGCAGGAGAACTTCCAAAACGATTTTCGCGCGAAATTTGAATCCAATTTGGCAGTTTGGCGGTGTATTCAAACTGGTTTTTCTTTACGACTCGGGGTTTTTAAGCGGCTCTTTAGACATTTTCGTTCCCTACAGAGGCCAAGCTATACAAAAACATGATAAAATAATATGTGGTTTTCGGCGTAGGATGCCTTTAAAGGCACTATTCGCGATAAACTTCATCCTCGAATTTTCCATGACAAACGCTTCTCGTGGCTCTCAGAAGCAGAACAGCGTCGAAAAAACGGGACGAAAAGCTACCCAGGACGAAAAGCTACCCAGGAGCCGCAAAACGGCTTAGAAAAAAGGGCAAACCCCGCCATTGTGGGCAAGTCCCGCCTCTTCCCGCCCCTCGACGTGAACAAAGGAACACTCGAAATCATGAGTTGAGTGATGGTTTCTGATCAAAAGTCCCGTTCTTTCCTTCATTCTCAACTTCTCTCTTTACTCAGGTCAGCTCGCATATATCGGCTGCAAAAGACGGAAGTTACAAGCCTCGGACAACTCGTCCACCATTTTCGCTAGCTCAATTTTTGAGGGACCATAACTCCATTCTCAGAAGGTCTTGTACGATTCCAGAAGCATCATTGGAATCAGAATGGGACCGCTTTCAGGATAGGCAAAAAAACAGAAAAGCGATTTTTACCGCGAACAGTGCCTTTAAGGAAAATGGCGAACCACACTCGTCGACTCCTGTTGGATGGTCATAGTAGTTTGAGGTAGGGCGTCGTCTCAAAGGAGGAGTAGGGCGTCCATATGATTTTTGAAGACCTTCGTTTCCCTCTTCAAACCGGTTTCAACACCTATCCTCAGTGATAATGTCTGCATAAATACACTGCAAACATTTCCATAGGATCTATGAGCACTTTCTCACTGAACACACCCTCATTTTCCCCATAATGCATGGCAGTTAAGGGACGCCAGAGCATTTCCCTCAGGAATGACCGGAATTCGATGTTTCTATTATACGATTTCCTCGCGTCGACTTTTTTTCCTGAACAAAGGGGCGGAAACCACCAGAGTCAAAAAAGCTCATAACCGTGACAGTTTTTTTTCCAAAACTTGGATGCGCTTAGCGCTATTATAGCGCCTTACTTGTAGAAAGAATAGCAAGTCGTTTTCTTAAAGACCATATTTACACTAAATACCTATAACGATGTGTTAGTATCAATCCTTTCTCTCTATCAAATAAATTTGATAGTACGAAAAGCTAGATTCCACGTGCACTGAACACTTCCATTTCCCTAAAATCCATTTTTTCTGTTTTCTTAAATTTCAGACACCTTGATCGATTTGCAAAGTTCTCTAAACTTCGCGATACCGTAGCTTCCTTTTTTTCAATATTGGGATGTTCCCTAATGAGGTAGAGTACTGCTATCCCTGAGCCTCATGGCGATTCAATGGCCCAGCAGCCAAATATGGTCGTAGTGAAATACGGTCTCACTGCGACCATATTTGGTTGCTGCGCCATTCGGCCAGTTGTGCAGGTTTGAGGAAGGCGCTACGCGCAAAAAGCTCACCACGAGAGGAACTTTCAGCATCCCGGAAAGTTACAATTTTGGGAAGATTTTTTGATTTTCGAAACGTTCACAAAGGTTTACAGCCCCAACTGTTTGTTTGTTGAATGCATTGTTCTTAATCTTTTGGTCATTTCTGAAGAGCTGTGGCTTTGGATTACTACCTGCAGCGGAGCGATGGGATTGGGTGAAATAGACATTTCGAGAAAGACCGCCGCTCGCTGCTATTGAAAACCAAAATCTGGAGCTATTTAGGAATGACCCAGACCTTATATGCATTATGCAATCTAATGTACAGTCGGCCAGGGACCAATTGATACTTTGCGTTCACCATTGAGGGTTGGCGGAAACTCGGTGCACGTAGGTTATAACGTATGACACCACGTTTGCGCAAACCTTGAATAAATACCAGCACGGTCCGTGCCGGCTATACTTATGCCGAGTCGAATCGTCGACTGAAACAGTCGAAATCTAGTCATTCGACTACTCGATTATTCGAAGCGTTGAAAAACCGAGTTAGTCGAAGACTAGATTATTCGAAGGACCCTAATAGTCGAATGAACACGATAGCCAACAGTTCCGAGTAAGAGAAATTCACTTCCTAGGGGGGGGAGGGAAATGGACTACGCCCTCGTATATAGATAGTACTGCTCGATCGCAATCCACCGTGTTTTTCGATTTAACGATAAAAGACTTCCCGATCGAGAATTCACCAATAAGATGAGATCAAAGGGGAAAGCAGATGAGTGGCGAATTAAACAAGAAAGCTAATTTTGAATGATATGTGTGGAAAACTAAGGATATGGCTTAGTTCTAGCCCGACAGTTTCTGCATGATGAGGAGGGTTGAACAGTCCGTAGCGCCAATTTTCGTAAAGATAAGACCCGTCCCCAACGACCAAAATTTTAAAAAATTTCCAACGTTTTTACGACCCCCCTTCCGAGATGAAAAATTTCTTAAGCTTTTTGAGAGTGAAAAAAGTTGGAAGAGGTTCAAATTTGAGGTAAAATTCGATCGAATCCTACGAGCCCCCCCCGAATGTTCATTTCAAATTATTTTACGACCATTGCGACGAGTCGCAACCTTGCTCAACCCTGATAATAAGATCAAATTTCTTGTGACTTCATGACTTCATGTAAAACGATAACTTTTCCCGATTCTACTGAAATTCACCAGCTCTTAAAACTCATAACATCAGTACGTTTTTTGAAACCACTGCATTGATCTTCAGAAACAGGCATTTGCTCAAAAAGAGCCAAACGAATACATGCATGCATTCCAATTCTGATCGCGATTTCTGATCGGTAAAAGTATTTGAGAACTACTATTTATTATTGTAAAAACGAAGCAACAACTAGTCTAACAGCAGAAGGGTGGAGTAAATGAGGCAATATACATAGAAGGGACAGGGTGGTGTTTTGGTCCAATTGATGTTCTCGATTAGGACGAACAGCGAATTCATGTAAGCGATGATCCAAGTGCAAATCTCAACCGTGAGGTTGGAGAGTGGCACAACTGGTTTCAACTGCCACAGCGATACGGATTACGACTCGTCAAAGCGCTGAACGCTCAAAGACAACTACATAAATGGGAGCGCAGAGTCCTTTTTCGGGACGCTTGCGGGAACAAAAAGGCAACATAGAGGCGCCACAAAGGTTCCGGACGAGTCGGACGGCCGTTCCTGCACCAACAACGCCTGAGCAATATGCCGCGGCAATTCATCGCCGAGAACTGGCAAGAGATATTTTTCTATGCCATCACATCTAGAAACTAGAATTTCCCGCATTAAACCCGGAACGATTCATCATTCTCACGTCGTACAAAACTGAAATGGGAGGTAAAACTCGAATTAAGAAATCAGCAACGAACTCTCCTTGGAAGACTCATATTGTGCTTTCAACAGCACGGGCTTCTTCCTGAATGAATGATCTACGTATTGCTCCCAAGTGACGCGTTTCTGGCACTCGCCTCCACTCTTCCTCAGTTCTTTTCCGAGCTGTACATGTTACGCATCAAACAGCCGTACAGTTTCTTACCCTGTGGTATAGAGGCAAACGCTTACCTACACAAATCGTGTGAGCTATTCTTTTCCCTTCGGAGCGCTAAATTGATTTTGGAATAAATAGTAAGGAGAAGCCCAAGGAGTCCAAAATTTGGACGACAAACGATAAAAAGCACCGCATGGCCGGCTTTCGTAATCATTCCTTCTTCGTCATGTAAACGCTAGTGTGCACACTATACTTAGTATCCGAATAACTTTTTCGGATATCCGAGATTCGAAAAATCCAATATCCAAGAATTTGAAAAAAGCATGATCTGAATCGAACCAATATACGGGAAATTTAAAATCGGCATTATCTAAATCGAACCATTATCAGAAGGGTCAATATTTCGGATAAAATCGGATGATTTTCGGATTAAATCGCACTTGGCCACGCCCAATTTTCCGTGCCGCCTTACATTTAGTACATCAACACAGGGTTTTCCTCCTCCTTCCGAAATCGGAACAGTCGTTGCGGAGCGGAAAATTGGATGTGGTCAAGTGAGACGACAAAGTGGCTAGTTATTCAGCGTGAAAGTGTATTTTGACATCGTTGCCTTGCATACTTGTTACTAGCTAGTTTTCCTCAACCAAGCCTGTGTATGGATAATATCGTGCCTTCCTACGGAGATATAATCGCATTAAAGATAAATACTTAATTTTATTAATACGCATATACGAAGTTTGAAGTTTGTATGTGATCATGCTGCAAATGCATTGAAGTACTACTGTTTGCTCAATTATGGATGTTTTCAAAGGCTTGCCTTGAAAGCCTGGTATATTTTTCACCGTTTTGCCTCAGCTTTGTTCCAAAAATTATTCGAAAATATCCGACCGGATATCCGTATCCGAACCATTGAAAAATGGCATTATCCGACACGATCCATTATCCAAAAATTGGAAAAAAATGCATTATCCGAGTCGATTCATTATCCAAAAAATTACCTTCGGATAACAAGTTTAGTCCACACCCACGCCGCTACGCGGCGTACTTGTGGCCATTTACCCACTGACACGAAAGCGCGCTCACTGTGCACGGGTTGCATACGAAGGCAAGGGGGGGGTGACAACCGGATGTCAGTGACTCGCGACAGGCCAACCGAATTTCCGTCCATTCTCAATGACACATACATACACACACACACACATACACACACATACACATACACACACATACACACATACACACACATACACACACACACACACACACACACACACACACACACACACACACACACACACACACACACACACACACACACACACACACACACACACACACACACACACACACACACACACACACACACACACACACACACACACACACACACACACACACACACACACACACACACACACACACACACACACACACACACACACACACACACACACACACACACACACACACACACACACACACACACACACACACACACACACACACACACACACACACACACACACACACACACACACACACACACACACACACACACACACACACACACACACACACACACACACACACACACACACACACACGCACACACACACACACACACACACACACACACACACACACACACAAAGGGGAACATATACCCTCTATAAAACGTCGTAATTCACATCATTCAAGGCGCGAGCGGCGCGCGCGACGCCTGGGCCTCCGTCTGCCCTCCGCCTGCGCTCTGCACCAGCACGCGTAGGAACCCTGTTAACTTCGCCGCCTTAAAACCTGTATAATAGGATAGAGAAGTGTACAAATTGCACCATTCTCGAGTAGAGGATGAGCTGGGAACCGTACTGTGACTCAAGTTGTTGGAACTCCGAATGACTAAATGGACATCAGAGCGGGCACCAACGAGTCGAATTGGGCTTGCTCAAATGCAATCAATGTAAAGGCATTTGCGTCATTTTTTCAATTCCTAAAAGAGCTCCTATAGTTAGGGTCAATACTGAGGGTGATATTCAAAATTATTCATCCTCGTTCATCTTTCATACCGATTTATTGAAAAGTCTATAATAGATTTTGTTCACCGATTCCCGAGAAAATCAGATAACAAGCGGTTTAGTCGATAGATTATTTTAGAGCACCTGTTTCCAGTTTGACACCTGTAGCAGGCCAAGTTAAGGGGAAAAGTAACTTCGACGAAAAGGACATACTGAAAAAGATATTGTTATACCCGCTGATCTCAACATCCCTTACTAGATTCTAATGAACCATTGGGAAAATTTTTCCGAATACACAAGAAAATTCAAAATGGCAAAAAAATTCTGAGCACTTCAATTGAAACTGAATCGGTGGTCTAATTTCCGACAGTCGCTAAATTTGCCAAACACTGTGAAAACCGAATATTTAGAAGTTTCGAATCAACCCTATATTCGAAAAACCATTAAGTTTCAATACCTGAGCGAGTCCAATATTGGAGAAAAGCGAATAATTTCAATTGCCGAATGAATTGAATTATTATTCGACTCGGTCCCGAATCCACCAGAATACTCCAAAAATGATGAATTCAGAGGCATATGTATTTAGACAGACAGGAAGCCTACTCGGTGTTTCGGCTTACATATAATTACGATGAGGCACCGTTTTTAGAATGAGAGAAACAAAATAATACGGAGCAGCAGATAGCAGTCTTCACAGTACCACATGGTCTGGCACCTCCCAATAACAAGCACTTCATAGGAGCGGCATTAGACACGCATCACATGCTTTGTGTTGCGGTCATTGTCGGTTAACACTGTCAATACACTTGGCAATTTACACTTCCTGTCAATACGAATTACACGCACCTGAAACCAAGAAAACGACCGATCTACTCACCGAAATTCAACAATTAGACAAGAAGTATCCGAATTTTCCTTATAGACAAAAAATATTGGGAAGTTAAAGGAACGATGAACGCAGACCTCAATGAGTACAGGGGCAAACGTTTCAGAGTTTGTTATGGGAGGCGAATATAGAATGCTCTCTGCTCTCCTGTCATGATAGCTTTTTAGTTGCACATTTTATCCCTAATCTTTGATCCTTTCTGTTCTCCTTTTCTCATAACCAGAATAAGTGGTTTTGATTGCTGTGTGTGTCTGTATAATTCCTTGATGAAAAATTTTCGGAGGTCAACTACAGGAACGGAGTAGAACGATTTCCACGGGTTATCAAGCTTTTGAAATCTCCTCCTCTTATGTATAGTCTCGTCTGGTGCTTCGTGATATTGTATCGACCGTATTGTCCCAATGCTGATCGACATGTGGATGTCGGTGGATTTGGCGGACCTTCTCAGTTGGTATCCGGAGCCGCATTCCGCTAGCGGCCTGCAGTGTTGGCGGCCACTGCCCTTTGAACCGAGGCTATCCACTCCCTCAAACCAAGGCATTTTTCATATTTTAGCAACAGACGTTGAGTATTTTTTTCAAATTTCTATGAATCATATTTTTCTTTACCAGTATCGGATAATTGCCTTCATGTTGAATCTTACATTGTTGAATGTTTTAGCCGATAATGAATATTATTATTATAAATCGGATATCGACCACCGAAACAAGTTGGGGAATATTACTTAGTTGACAACTACGGTCGTCGTCAAATGCTTGCTATGAACCATGTAGAATAGAATGTTTTTTCAGCCGCATTCTATGCCTTATTGTAACAGTTGATCAAAGATAGGTCTTTTAGATCATCAGATGGAATACCAAGTTGTAAAGAAACAACATATTCGACACTTTTTTTACTACAAATCTAGATTCTTAGGTGGTTTATTCCGGTTATAAAAGTGATTAAACCACTTTTACGCAATAATTCCGCGCAAAACGACACGGAAACAGCAGAAAAATAGTATACTTCAACATTGCTGCGGAGAAAAGTTCATAAATGTTAAGCCGCGGCCAAAAAAAACGAGGGCAATTAATTCCAATCCAACAAAGGAGAATTGATGTTTGGTTCCAGATATTTCGACTAGATGTCATTCCTATTACTCAGTGAGTCGAGGGGGCCCTATTCGCCAACGGCAGGCTTTCGATTCGACTACAAAGCGGTAGGACGACGATACGGCCACGTACTTTACGTCCGCCACGTGGCCAAATCGTCGTCCAAGTGAGAAGGACGTGTCGCCAATCATAACCGTTCCACTCGACCAAGACACGCTTTCAATTCGACTACGATGCAGTCTGGACGATGAATGAGCCACGATGCCCATGATTGAACACGTTGATCGATCACTTCACAATTGGTCAGGCGCACTCAGACAATCACCGCATTAAATGCGTGCTGAATATGCATTGAACTCTCATACAAGGCGGTTTCGAGCACAGTCACGGAACACGGTACTAGGGGAGCACGTGCTTCTATTGTGTTCCAATTTACAGCTCTCGCCACAACAAATAAAACCTTCAGGGTGTGCTTGATACACATTCAACTCGATGACGATACAATTCTGCAGAAAAGGGAAGCATGCGACAAACTTTTGAGACGAGACTCAGATGTCAGTGGCGTCGCTGGTTTAATTACCCAAGTTGCAGTACTTGGCCCACCCAGCCGCTGGTAACCTCGTCAAACCGTTGGATGCCCCAGATGGTGCTTGGCGAGCCGGCCGAGTCGCATGTCGTTGTGCCAGTCGCGTCGCGTGTCGGTGCGCTGCTACGCTAGCGCTGGACTACCTTGCAGCACATACTCCTGCGATTGAGTTTTGCAGCACGTGCTGCTGTTTGGAGCACGTGCGACTGCGATAGCCTTTTGGTGGGTTTGGTCAGTCGAGTTGAATGCATGTTAGACACGCATTGAATGCGGCGATTTTCTGAGCATATCAGCCGCACAGCACGTATAAAAGGGGCGCCATCCCATAGAGAGCACAGTCGGCCTTTCGGGCCGCTCCTGGAAGGCAACTACGAGTCACTTTCTGAAAGATTTTTAACCCCAAATGCGCAACACATGCCCACCGACGTGAATTGATGAATGCTCGAGATCGTGAGATGAGCGATGATTCCCAATAATAAGCCCCGTTCTTTCCTTCATTCTGAGCTTCTCTCTTCACTCGGGTCAGCTCGCATAGATCGGCTGCAAAAGACGGAAGTTACAAGCCTCGGACAACTCGTCCACCATGTTTCCTTAGCTCAACCTTTGAGGGACCATAACTCCGTTCCCAGAAGGTTTTGTACGACTTCAGAGACATCATTGGAATCAGCATGGGGCCCTCTTCGAGATAGGCGGAAAAACAGAATAACGATTTCCATCGTGAACACTGCCTTTAACTTAACAAATATCTTTCACTAGCTGCTTTCTACTTCTATTTTCAGCGAGACGCAGCATTCTTCACAAAACTTGTATCTTTAACATGATGGTTGACATGGTTAGAGCATAAATGAAGTATGTTGTTTACGCTATGACGGAATGATCAAAATGATTTTTTCTGGACATCTGATGAAGCTTCAACATCACTTTAGTTATGATGCTGCGCAAGTCAACGCGCTAATTATGTCGTGCTTTGGGAAACCTTCAAAACTTATTCATACCCTTAATACTTAATGCAGAGGCAGTGAGATAGGATTAAAAAACACTTAAAGCAAGTTTTTCACTTGTACTGTTATAGAACTGGTATTGTTTCCTTTACCCTTTTTTCCTATGGCAATACGTATGTCTTTCTTTTTGTCAGAATTTTCGTTATTTAACTTTGTTAGAACTTTTTCTTCACTAAAAACAGCCTCCTATTTTTTGCTTTTGACCCAAAATTTTTACGTCCTTCGCCTGACACCGATATTTATAGCGCCCTATCAAACTTCTGAACTTTGAAAATTTCACAACGCGTCCATGAAGGGACAGAAATAGAGAATGGATTTGGACCATTGTTTTGGTTGGTTGATTAATATCGATTAACATACGCGGCCAAAAGCAAGTGCTATGAGGAACAAGAGAAAAATTTAGGCCAGAATAGTAGAAAGGAACAATGGCGAAGAATATATTGGAAAACCAAGAGTCGCTTGCAGAAGCAATACGGGGACAGCAAAAAAGCAACATTGTCTTCAGCAGATTCGGAAGAAAATCACACTTTCCCCTGTCTGCTGACCTCACTGTGGGAATCGAACCCACGAATTTCTCAATTACGAACAGCAGACAAAACTATAATTGCTTAGAACAGGCGAACACCGCCTAGAAATCGCAACCCGTAGCTGACTTTTGAGCACACAGTGCGAGGGGACACATGAGGAACAGCTGCGAAAAGCGAACTCTCTGCTGGGAGCACTCGAAACTGCTGCTCTTTGTTAACCACTCATTGCTGGCGCGAGCGAGTTTTTCATCTTCATAGCGTCTGACGCAAACAGGTTAGCAAAGAAAATATACAAAAGAAGCAGGGTACTGAGAAAATCAACGATTTTAGAGAAAAACACTTAAAAATTTGATTATTTCTAGATAAATTATAGGTACTGGGCAGGCGAGCCAGGGTTCGGCGCTGATGTGGGCCCCCACAGGGGGGAGGGTCCGATCTGTGGACTAAGACCAATTGAACCAACGTGTTTGTGAGATAAAAACCGTTAGGAGCAGTTTTTTCACGTGGATTTCAAATATAAATTGCGATTTTACTAGAAGGCCGATTTGACTGATTTACGAATCGCGGAGTTCAATTAGAAGGTTTAGGGTGAAGTAAAGGTCTTCCCAGAATAATATTCAATACATATGAATCCTCCATGTAAAGGTCCAAGGCAGTTTGACTACTAAATGCTAAATGATTTCTATAAATGATTTCTATGAGTCACGCCAGTAGGATATTTGGGTCCAGCGTGGTCGATTTACCTATTAGGCTCACTTTCACCTTCTCAGAGTAACGCTGAAGACCGCTACACTATGCGAGATCACACCTATCTCAGGTGTGGTCTCGCCGGAAGTCGCCAATTTCGAAAACTAGGAGTCATGAGAGTAGGATATCCGAGTCCAGCGTGGTTGATTTACGCAGTATACTCACTTTCACCATCTCAGATGAACGCTGAAGACCGCTACTTAGTTAGGGGGAGACAATGAAGAAAAAACGGCTATCTACTAGCATAAATTTGGGTTTTAAAACTGCAGTAACTTAAGTTTTAAATAAGGTACCCAGAAAAATCCTAGCTTTAAGAAACTACGCTCGGAACCTTACCTTTTAGGACCACAACATTTTTCGCGCTTTCTCAGTACTTAGGTGTAAACCCAGCTGTGGGCCCTCAGTGCATTTTAAAGAAGAACCCACACCTAGTAAATTTCCTTCAAAGGCTTTCTCCAGGGGTGTGGGAAGTTTCAAACGATAGAGTATAAAGTCTAGCTTCTTAAAGCCGAGATTTTTCCATCTAACTCGTTCAGCACTTAACTTACACTGTTCCAAAAACCCTACTTTTCAAGGACAGCCGATTATTTTCATCGTCTCCCGCTATCTATGTAGCGGTCTTCGGCGTTTATCTGATAGGGTCAAAGAAAGTTAGAAGGGTGAATCTACCACGCTGGACTCAAATATCCTACTTCCACGACTCCTGGTTTTCGAAATTGTTGACTTCCGGCAGGACCAAACCTGAGAAAGGTGTGATCCCGGATTCTGTAGCAGTCTTCAGCGTTCATCTGAAATGGTGAAAGTTTGTATCCAGGGTGAATCGACCACGCTGGACTCTAATATCCTACTATTGTGACTCCTAGTTTTCAAAATTGTTGACTTCCGGTGGGACGAGACCTGATCCACCTTAGATGGTCAAACTTGGTATACTTTGTGAGTCAATCACTCGCGAATATCCTACTTTCGTGACTAGTAAAAGAATATAGACTTCCGGCGGGATCGAACCCTCTTTCAAACATCCGCATTTTATTACACAGCACAAGCTGTTACCAGTTACATATACTTTGGCACTTTCAGCTCCTGTCTACATAAATGCAATAAGAGCTGTTTGCGCTCTCGTCCTCTCAAAACTCCAAATTTTTTTTGCGAAGCAGTGGCTTCGAGCTGGTCACTTTTGGTTTTTCAACCATTTGACAATTTTATACTTACCATTTAAATACGACAAGAGAAATTTTCTGCAGTGAAACGTTAAAGGTATGTAAACCTGCTGGATAAACTGCTTGAACACATCAGATCTTGGTGCGGGAGGGAGAACACGGTCAAAAATTGACCTACTTACGTTCCTGAGGGGGGGATCTGAGCAAAACTTCCATTTCAGGGGGGGGGTCTGAGCAAAACTGGCCGGCCCACACCCTGTGCAGTACCCTGAGGCGAGCTCAAGTTCGAGATGTTATTGACACCTGACTACCGCAATCTCTCCCATTATGATCGCAGTACCAGATTTACCGACCAGGGCCTTAGGTTCTTCCCGTACGACTTTTCAACCGACATGCCCAGCCAAAGTCAAGCGAGATTGTGTCACTTCTCAGCGTTGATGGAGTGGGCTCGTTAAAATTTAGCCCAAAATGAGAATTTCGGGCGTGAATGGTTGAAATGTCAGCCCAAAACGAAGGCGTGGAAACGGGGTTGGGCAGGCCTGCGACCGGTCGCAGCGGGAGGTCGTAGAAATTTTCGAAATAAAATGAAAATTTTGGGAGTGGGGGTTCGTAAAATTTTTGGAAGAAATGGGATTCATCTCCAAACCACTCGGAAAATAGAGTGAGGCAAGAGTACTAAGCCGTCCCAGGGGGCGTGGTTCATAAAAATGTTGGTCACCAGGGAGGGTCGTAAATTTTTGGTCACCGGTCGCAACGGCCTGCTCAACCCTGTATGGAAATGAAATCGTGAGAATTTGAGAAATTTTGACTCACCTAAGGAAGCGGATCGTAGCTCCGCTTTAATCCTTCACAACGACCCGTTTCACCCCGTGCCCAACAAGCACTCATTGTCAGACATGTGCTTTAGTTTACGGCTATTACCACACAGGGTAAGGCGGGTCTTCGCGTAGAAACTTCAGTGCAGCTTCTATCCCATCCTCTGGGAGACTCAAAGGTTATGAAATTTCCGGGATTTTCTCCATAGATTTTCAGTTTTGGGTCAAAATTGTTCAGTCCCCACTCAAAATTTTCAATGTTGGGTTGAAATTCTGACGATCTTCCCTCATCACCAGTTGAGTAATTACAAAACCACGCTTAACAAGAATACCACAGCATTTTGAACTGAAAAACTACAAAATATGGAGAAGCAAGCGAAATAGTAAGTAAATAAGCCGGGGATGAGAAAGACTGCAAAGAAAAAAAGAAATCATGCAGCACGTGGCGAGCGCACTCTGTCATAGGCAGTAGGAATTTGAAACAATTTGCAAAAGTATCCGGAAGTAGCTTCGAACAAAACCTAGCTCACAGGACTAACAAATAGAAGCTCAAGATAATAGAAATGTTGTCAAAAAAACAGAATGTGCCAAACAATGAGACCAGTTGCATGGTTTCTTTGATCGGCAGTATAATCTTGTCCGATCATATCGCAGTTAATTCTATAGATGTTGTCCCGGAAGACGTGGCAACATAGGATTAATCAGAAAAAAAGAAAGAAAAAGAAAACACAAAAATAAATAAAACCCGAAAACATAATCTTACCGGACTTCGGAAAATATTCTTCTCGTCTTCTTCGAGCGGAGGAGCAGTAGCCATTGAGATCTGAAACTGCCAGATTTTCAAATATTTGAAACACCAAGCAAACAGCGAATAAGCGAAATGAGCAGAGAACACAAGAGCAATGACTGGATGCAGACGGAAAATTTAGGCTTGTGCAAGTGCTAGATTCAACAAACGCCGAAATCGATATTGTTGACAGCAAACGGAAAGATAGCGGCGACAAACCCCGGAAAAAAAGGTTTCAATCGTCGGTTTGCACAAACATTCAAAGGAAGCCATGATTTTTCATGCCACCTTTTTTGTAGAAAATATCCTTCACCACCTCCTAGCATCTTGCTTTGAATGCTATAATGAGCGATAAACTTGGGACCGATTCGAATAACTACTTCAATAACACTCAATCTGTAATTTCCATTCTGGTTATTTTTAATATAGTCATTGTAGAAACCAGATTCACGTTTTTTTCTCGAATATTCGATTTATTCGCAAATTTGAAAAATGGTTTTCTCAAATATTCGATCCATTCAGAGATTCAAAATTAGTTATTCGTAAAACCAAAATACTCGATTTTTTTTTCAAATGTTCGGCCACTTTCGGGCCGCTTCGCTCGAATATCCAGCCACTGAAAAAAAGTTCAAAAATACTGATGAATTATTCGGAAAATATCAGAGAAAACGAATTCTTACTCGAATATGCGGAAGAACCTCCCGAATATTCTTGCCAATTTTGAAAGGCAGCTCTCTCGTAACTTGCATTAGAGTTGTTCAATCATCGTCCATGGATTAGATTTTCTATTAAGGAAATTCGATCATCAAGGGTAAAGCCCAACGTCAGGACCGTTTCCAGGTGCTACTGCTTGCTCTGGAGAGATTTTCGCGCCGATCACAAAGGTGTCTCGAGGAAAATGAAAACATATTACATGTAATATAAAAGGCCTGAATTAATGTACATGTAATATAAATTGGCCAATGTATATTGCTTGCGAATCTCGGCCGATGTATGTTACATGTGATATATCGGCCCCTCGCTCACAGGCCAAATGTCGCACGTAATATGTTTTCGATGGTGAAAACATAATACTTGTAACATAAGAGACGATTACAATATACTTGTAATACATCTACGTCAACGCAAGTTACATGTGGATTATCTCCACTCAAGTAATTTACATGTCGTATAAGTGTAACATAATTCAAATACCCTCAGCAAATGAGGGCCCATGCTGAACACCTTCTGCAAACCTGCACAGCATACGGGCCGCCTCAAACCTTGGCGTTGAGCGCAGCTCCCTTGAATTGACGCTCGACCGGGTGGTCTTTCACCCTAGTTGAGCGTTGAACCCTCTCTCCTCATGGATCGTTTTTAATCGTGCCGAGGACTAGAGGGAGCAACATGCAATATTTTTGAAGCAAGCTTAAGCCCACTGCTTCATGTATGATGCTGTGGGATCCAACCTTGCTGCTTCAGTTATAAAGCAGCAAGCTTGCTGATTCGTACCTGAAGCAGCAACCTTGAACTTGCAGCTCCAACCCTTAAAGCATCGAATTTCAACTTGAAGCTCTAATCAAGTTACATGAAATATATATGTAGGCTACGTGCCATATAATTGTATGTTACATGTAATATAAGTGCAGCTTACATGCTATATAAAAGTAATATACTTGAATGTCTCAAATATCTTACACTTCATATTACATGTAACATGTTTTCATTTTTCTGGGTACTACGAACGCAGTTTGACCCATCAAGGATTGGGAATTTGAACGATGAGAATTCGGTGGATGGGTTTCCCCGGAACTGTTTTTTTTTCTTTGTTCGCAGCTATCGCACTGGAGCAGGCCACAATATTAAGTTATACCTACTCAGAAAAATGAAAACATAATACATGTAATATAAAAAACCTGAACCAATATACATGTAATATAATTTGACCAATGTATATTACTTGCGAATTATCTCGACAGATGAATGTTTTATGTGATATATCGGCCCCTCGCTCGCGGGCCAAATGTAGCGCGTAATATGTTTTAATGGTGAAAACATATTATTTGTAACATAAGAGATGATTACAATATACTTGTAAAACATTTCCGTCAATGTAAGTTACATGTGAATTATCTCTACTCAAGTAAATTACATGTAGTATAAGTGTAACATAATTCAAATATCTCCAGCAACTGAGAGCCCATGCTGAACACCTTCTGCAAACCTGCACGGCATACGGGCCGCCTCATAGCTTACCTGTGACCGAATGTCCACTGGATTGACATTTGACCGGGTGGTCCCTAACCCTGGCCGGAGGCGTTGATCTCTCGCTCCCTACGGCTCGTATGAATCGTGGGGAGGATTGTAGGGAGCGACATGCAATAATTTCGAAGCAAGCTGGAGCCCACTGCTTCATGTATGACGCTGTAGGATCCAAGCTTGCTGCTTCAGTTATGAAGCAGTAAGCTTTAAGCTTGCTGATTCGTACCTGAAGCAGTAGCCTGGAACTAGCAGGTTCATCCCTTAAAGCAACGAGCTTCAACTTGCAGCTCTAATTAGGTTACGTGAAATATAACTGTATGTTACATGTAATGTAAGTCTAGGTTACATGCGATATAAAGGTAATATACTTGAATGTCTCAAGTATCTTACACTTTATATAACATGTAACATGTTTTCATTTTTCTGAGTATAACGAATGGGAGAACATAGATTTTGATCAAAATCAATCCCGCGTTTGGTTCCTATTGAGATCGAAAACTTGTCGGTGGGCGCAACCCACTGAGGTTGGACTGTGTCTTTAAAAAAATCCATCCTTCAGATTTTTACTGTAAACTCACTGTTTTTTTACCCAATTTTTATGTTGGCTTTGTCTCGCTCTACTTCACATGCCCGCAACATAAAACGGTATTAAATTTATTCATTCGAATCGAGGACAAGTTCTCGAAAATACCCGAAAATTTTGAGAGCGTTCACTCGAATTCATTCGTTTGTTAAGTGGGAAATTCTGGAAAGACCTTATTTTGAAAACTTAATTATCCGGGAAGTTCAAACAGGGATTCTTCGAATATAGTTATTGATTCGAAATTTTTAAATAAGTCATATTTGAAAAAATCGATCATTCGGGATTCGCTCAAACTGGTCATTCGGATTATTCTTTTTCTTTCCGAACCCAGCGCTGAATGCGCATGTCGAGCGAATAACGTAATTATCTGATTGAGGTGGACAGTAAATAATTGAGCCAGCTGAGTGCAAATAGGTTATTTGTCAGCCACACTGAACAGTAAGTGGTTGAAGATAGAAAGATTGAGGATGGCCCAACTCATACATACATTTTCATGATGATCACGCCCTAGTCAAAATTCTCAAAACAAAAGGAGGAAACGTTTTCCACTCTGATCTGAACTTTTCTTGATCTATGAACAATTCTATCAACAACTTTTATAAAAATACATTTCTGAATTGAAACTCTACAGCGTACAGTCGACACGAATAGCATTGGCCATTTTGGTTCCCTCCGGCATGAGCGATCCATTACGAATGTCGTCTTCTTCGTCTTTACAAAAACGAAAATGGCTCTGTCATAAGTCGAAATGGGAGGCCAGCAGTTGATTTGTGCAAAAGTCCAACGTAGTGAGCGTTGTTCGTCTCATCGGGCAATTAAACAGGTGCGCAGTGCCGCGTCCGTAGTTCCCGCAGTCCGGGCGCACGTCAGGATGGCTGCTGTCGATCCTGTGCAATATATTCGAATCGAATTTATCCGGAATTTGGACCTCGAAAAAAATGTCATTCGAATATATTCAAAAATCGGACCTCAGAAAAGGATCATTCGAATATATTCAAAAATCAGACGTCGAAAAGGGGGTATTCGAATGTATTCAAAAATCGGACGTTGAAAAAGGGGGTCAGGCGAATCTGTTCGATATTCGGGCTTTTCGTTCAGGGCACAAGTATAATGAATAGACACATACATTCGGCGTGCTACAGAGATATCGTACGTTCGTGCCTTGGCAGTGTGTAGGAGGCAACCTCACCTTCGTGCAAACTGACACCCCTCCCTCCACAACAGGATTTTTGTCCATGGAGAGGTGGCGGCTGGCCTCAGCTCTCTCGCGGATTCTACTACAAAGGGCTAGCGTCGAGAGGAATCCTGGATCTGTGCCCAAGTATCCATAAGCCGCATGCAGCGAAAATGTAACACACACACAGAGAGAGAGAGAGAGAGAGAGAGAGAGAGAGAGTAAGGCTTCCAATGCGGTGGATGCCGATGCTCAGTAGGCGCTAGATGTATCCTCACCTCGTGGCCCTGCGGGCATTCTCCCGTGCTCATTTTCGAATAACTTCAAGGCTACAGACTGAAAAAGGCCAGGTGAGCTGTCAGTGGGTCCTCTAGTTCGAAGTGAAACATACTGTCACTGATCGTGTGTGTATGTGTGTATGTGTGCGTGCGTGCGTGCGTGCGTGCGTGTGTGTGTGTGTGTGTGTGTGTGTGTGTGTGTGTGTGTGTGTGTGTATGCTACATCCCCTTCCCTCACACTTTCCCGCTGCCTCTATCCTCGCTCCGCACAATCACACGAGAGAACTTGATTTACCCCCGAAGCAGAGCATGACCACATGAGAAAATCCGAGCGACATCAATCGGATCGAAACCTCAGAGATAAGGAAATGTTTCGAAATAGAGCCGCCACGTTACGATGAAGACGCATGAACTGCGGCGCACGCAGCGAGGTGCCAAGTGATTTCGAAATCCTCTCGAACACTCGGCATCGGCAGTCCGGGGAACTTCCGAGGTACAGGCTATAGAACGGCGAAATTCGCATGGTTCCTACGCGTGCTGGTGCGGAGCGGAGGTTAGAGACTTTGAGAAAGCGGAGGGCAGACAGAGGCCCAGGCGTGGCGCGCGCCGCTCGCGCCTCGAATGATGTGAATTACGACGTTTTATAGAGGGTAAACAGCAGGCCGAGAGCGTAGAAAAGCGCGTATACTCGCAAACGGCAGGCGGGAAAAGTTGAGCGAGCAGGCCGGGGCAGTTCGGCCGCTGCGCATATACGCGCGGCTTAAAAAAATATGCCAGCTTCGAAAAATCGCATGACACGTTGAACGACAGATCCTCGCGCAACAGTCGGAGTCGTTCTTGCTGTGAATCGTGCCATCTTTGCAGATTAACTTTGCTTAAAGCATCGGCGAATGGCTTTCTGATGTCTCTCTCCCTGACGGGGTTCAGCACTCTCCATGAGGGGTGGTTGGGTTGCTTTATGATATTGATGAAAAATTGTTGGGCCTGGAGCTGACAGTGCTCCTTTACTGGTAATAATCGTGTCCCCGCATGCACGTGCTCGACTGGGGAACTTCTTGCACATCCGGTAGCTATACGAAGTGCGGCATTCTGTACACGCTGCATCTTGGTCCAGGTTTCTGATACCAAGTGCTGCCACACCGGTGCAGCGTACTCCAGAGCGGCCTGAAGTATAGCCTTGTATGTCGTGATAATAGTTTCCTTGCTACTGCCCCAGGATGTACCGCACAGAGCCCTGAGCACATTAAGCTTCGCTTTGATGACGGACTGTTTCTGCTCGGCGCTCTTATGAAACTTGAGCGATGGATCGAGCACCAGTCCGAGCAGTTTGAGAAAGCGAGCAGCAGGTAATCGATCTCCGTCCCACTCGACATGCGGGTGGGCGCTGGGCTCTGATGGATCCGTTGTGAGTATGGATACCGACGATTTGGATGCAGAGATCTTTAGCATTTTGCGGTCGAAAGAGCTTTTCAGTGTGACCAAGTACTCACTGCTCTTGGAGGCGGCCACATTTATATCCCGATCCTGGCACAATATTATCATATCACCGGCATAGGCGACCGCCTTGATATCCTGGGAAGCGGGGGAGGGGGGGGGGCGGGCATGTCTTCGAGGTACAGACTGAAGAGGGCAGGCGATAAAACGTAGCTCTGCGGGACTCCAGCTGCAATAGGAATACTATTCGAAACGTGGTTCTGGAACATAACTCTAGCTAGTCTTCCCTAAGTGAATGCCGCCATCCAGCCCTTTTGCCACGGCGGTATTGAAGAATCCAGTAGGTTGCTTGACAGAACTCCATGGTTTACTACGTCGAATGCCTTGGTAAGATCTAAGGCAAAAGCCACAGCTCTGTGGCTTCTGGGCATTGAACGAATAGATGGCAGAGCTTGTAATTTCCAGCAGAGCTGTCGTGGTGGAATGCAGCTTTCTGAATCCCAGCTGAATCACTTGCTTCCCATTGTGCTCCGCCATGTCCTTTACGATGAGTTTTTCCTCTACCTTTGCAAACGTGGACAGCAAACTAATGGGTCTGTATCGCTTGACTGAAGCCTGAGTTTTTTTTCATTTGGATAGTCTTGACGCGGCCGACAGGAATAGCCGCTTTCATGGCTCTGCGGATCGCGTCGGATAAATGGCTTTCTTTCTGGTGCACGTCGCCATTCCACGGGTATTTTGCCGACAGGCGAAGCGCAACTTCACTGAACAGGCTCCAGTCCGCTCGGCCTAAATTAAGATAAGAACGTTGACGAACACCAGAATGGGGAGCGAAAGTTGGAGAGATCGATATGGATAAAGACGGTGACATGTTCACTTGACAGAGTTGTTGAGGTGGACCATGAGCGAGAAATAGGGAGGTGGGACGAGACAATAGATATGTCTGGGCTGGAAGATGGGCCGTTGGTAGGGAGAACGAGTGGGCTGATCATCGTTTAAGATGACCAGGTCACACTCCTAAGCCCATTCTTCGACGTCATTTCCTCTAGCGTCAGAATCAAGTGACGAGCAAAAGGTGTGAGCACTAAAATCGCCCGCGAAGACAACCGAGGATTAGAGGGAGCAGTCGTTTAGCTGCTTAATTAAGTAGAGGAATAGGATTGTAAGATGGGGGGCATGAGGTAGTGGGTGGGATATATATGTTGAAGAGGTTGAAACTCCTCCGCCAAGAGCTGACCTTGGAGCATGGAAGGCTAGGATGAGGACGGGTAAGAGATGGAGAGAGCTTGGTTTCTTGAACCATGATCACGTCTGGATGGTAAGTACGTGCGAAGAGAGAGCTGAGAAAGCTTGGCACGAAGGCCGTTGAGATTGATATGTACAATGGAAGGGTGGCGATTGGAGTTTGAGGAATCAGGGTTAGAAGTTGAAGAGCATATAACCCAGCGAAAAGCAGAGTTATGATGCCTCACAGAACTGAGACCCGAACAGGAGAGATGCACCCACCTTTGACATTCAAAGCACTGGACGCTGGTATCAGGGCTGTGCGTAATTATAAACTACGGTTTACGATTTACGAATTACGGGCGTTTTTGGCAATTTTTTTACGATTTACGAAATTTTGACCTAAACTCGTAACGAATCGTAACAAATCGTGAAAATGCGCCGCCTGATCAATATTATAGCAATGCTTTGTGCAGCGCCGCTCAGCGGCGGAAGTATAAACGACCCCTATGGCGCGATGCGATTGGCCACGCCCATTTTATCGTGCCGCACTGAATTTGAGCACCTCCCCATGGTTTCCCTGCCCTGCCAAAATCGTTGCGGCACGAAAAAAAATGCGCGTGGTCAAGTGTGATTCCACAGTCCCCCCGCTGCGATAGCACCATCCTTTGTGTTCCTTATTAGGCGTGGGCGCAAACTTTGTGCACATATGTTACACACAATGCCCCGAGTTTGCGCCAACGCACAATAAGGAATGCGAGGTATCAGTGCTATCCGTGCCAACTGTACTGAGGTGAAGATAACTAAACCCGGTGATAGAGAGAGAGAGATGTATCAGAAAGTCGTTCGCCGATGCTCCCTCGAAAGTAGATGTGCAGATATGAACCGAAGCACAACAAAAACGCCTTCGTCGCTTGCGCGCGGAGCATACCCGATTCGTGAAGGAACACTTCAGCAGAGTTGCCATAAACTCCATCCTGGGAGTGGCACCTCCTAAAATCAGCGAGACCGAAATGGAACGTGGTAGGCGTGCCAGGTACACCCTTGCATCGTTACGCTGTGGACACTCCCTCATGCTGATGTCATATTTGCATAGGATCGATAACAGCAAACCTTACGAGTGCCCAAATTGTGGCAGTCAAGGGCATAGTACTGCGCACCTGTTCAATTGCCCGATGAGACCGACTACATTAACGACAATGAATTTGTGGATGAACCCAACGCTGGTGGCCGGGTTTCTGAACCTGTGTCAGAACCCCTCTCTGTTGCCGCAAAGAGAAAGAAGAGACCCCTCACAAACAGAAAGCGGCGAGTAGTATGAACGGCCTTCAGAGGAGGACGAGCCAAAAAAACTAAACTGGAAAACCTATAGAACAAAATTGAAAAACGAACGTGAACAAACCGCGACGCTAAAAATACGTTTGGGGTCTTCGATTAAACAAGCGGCGGTTCGCATTACACAGTAGACCAAAAGGAAAATAAATCATGGAAATTTTCAGAACTGTGTTCAAACTACCGTTGCAGAGTAGCGGGCTCGAGCTGCCCCCCCCAGAACGTTCTTTCAGGTCAATGTAGCTACATAATCGGAATTCAAGCCGTACTTTCGAATGAGAGTGTAAAACTGTACCCTCATAGAGCTGAGCTTTGCGATAGCGGCCTTTAGGTGCAATAATATTCGAGCTCACAACTCGTTACAACCTCAACACGAGGAAGAGAATATAATAATTCATTCTGCAAACAGGTAAACAAGAACAATAACACAAGGACAAACGCTGATCGACTTTCCAAAGATCGCGGACATGGATAAGGGAATCGGGCCAATAATGCCTCATGAACTCACAAAGCATAAGTGATGTGGACATGATGTGGATAAATCTACGCAAATACTAAACCGGGATTAACTAAAACTTTCACGGGAGAATAAAGAATTTATAGGGTTACCAGGGCTTTATTGAATTATCTCATCTGAATAATTCCAGCTTCACGGAGCTTCATCAGCTTCATTGCTATTTCTGGATTTTGAAGATGTTCCCTAACCGCTCCCGGATCCTAAAAATAAAGGAAAGAATAACGAAACTATGAATGACGACAAGGTTCCTCCCACCTGGCTCATTTGCTCAAGCAGCAATCGCATCCCAGGATCGCGGAGAATCGCCTGAACTTCAGGGTCCTCCAATGCTCGCTCACGAGCCTGAGAATACATTAATACAAATACCCGGATGAGTGGAGGGCGCTGGAAACTTAGAGCAAGGCAAAATATTCACCTTTTCAGGATCTTCATCGTTGCTGCGGAAGCAGGTTCGCAGTCCTTCCATGGCCTCAGAGTTCGATGGATCAATGGCTAGCGCATCTTCATATGCACGTTTGGCCTTTGTCCATTCCTTCATGGCGGTTAGAACGGCACCCTTGCGAATGTATCCCTTTACTGAAAACCGAAAGGGCAATGAAATAGTGGTACAATCTATGTATTGGAGTTTTAATTGAATATACATCATCCTGCTATCCACCAAAACAGTTTCAGCTATTCAACTTACTGAATTTAGGATCACGCTTGATGCATTGTTCGCAATCATCGAGGGCACGCTGGAACTCCATAAGCTTTGTATAGCAAGCAGCCCGGTTGGAATAGAGAATAGCATTCTCAGGATCTCGCTTCACGGCCTCATTGTAGTGTTTCATAGCACCCGGGTAATCTCCTTTCTGGAAGGCATAACAATGAATTTAGAAGGGCTAGTAGAGGCAGACGAACGAATCTGGAAGCCACCTTGAACAATTCATTGCCTAGATTCTTCTCTTCCTGCGCCAGCTGGGGATTAATATAAGCCAAGCGTTCACGCTCCTTAATAGTCTTTTCCAATTCCTTCGCCTTTTTCACAACCTCCTGTAAATAGCTGATTTATGTTTTTATTGTTGATGGCAATTATTGATTGGCAAGCCACAAAGTCACAATTGTTTAATATTCAATGTATTTCGTTACAGCTCTGCCCAAATTCTCTACGACCGAGGAGATTCTGAGGATAAATGTTAACTCCATTCGCAATTTCACTTATTGCATACCAAGTTGGAATTTGGAGCATGATAGCATCAGATTCTAAACATCTAACATTATTTCATGAGTTCGAAATGTCACCTCGAGAGCCCTTCGACTGTCTTGTTTAGACTATGAATATATTTGTATTGCCACCCTGAAAACCCATTTGACCGCCGTTCATTATTATAACTACCCTTTACTCATAGATTCAAACAGACCGTTGTCCCGGACCTCGACGTAGTTATTACCCAGAGCTTCCACTGGTAACCCTTTTTTTCAGAAATCCCCAAAAATTTTGCGTAGCATAAATGAGATACTCTAGAGAATTTTAAAACTGTCGATTTTTCAGAAAAAAATGATTTTTTTTGTAATTAACAATACTTCCCTTACCATACACTGTCTTCCACTTCTGCGGGATAAAGCACGGACTGAACAAGGTGTTTATCAAGTCAGTGAGAAGCGGAAGGATTTCAGTTGGTGGCTTCTTCAAGAAACAGGGCATATTCCGTCAGGATCAACAGTTTTAGAGTTCCGCAAACCTCATTGAACTTCGTCGCGAGTATATGAATGCTATTTCTTAGACTGTGGGGGACTTGCAACACGGATGACCACGGCGCATGTTGAAAAACGTGAAATGGACCGAAGTTGTATGAATTTGTTACAAAATAATCTGATGCCCACATACTCTACGACGGTATATTATGTTCAAAAAAGAAACACTCACTGGGTCCCTGAACTCGGATAACGACTTCTCATACCAATTAAGGGCTTCCTTGAGATCATCCTTCTTGTAATATGCATTTCCAGCGCGCGACATAGCCCTGCAATGGAATTCTCTGGGGATCAATTCTTGAAAACCGGCGCATGATGAGTTACAACCGATACAACTTTAACCATGAACAGATGTATACAAATCCTTGTCATTACCGATGGATAGTTTCCACGATCAAAAAAAAGGGCCAGGACCTTCAGCACCCAATCAAAGCCAGGTCAAAATTTCACTCATATTGAAAACTGTGAGTAAATAAACAAGCGTGTTGGTGTTCATGTTGTATTGCAAAGTTGCCCTATAGATATTGTTTATATTTATATCCCCCTATCTCCTCATGTCCCATTTCGTTTGACCCCACCTTATTTTTACACTCTGTGCACTCTGCCCTCCCATCGTGTTCTGTTGTCTTAGCTGGCGATTTTAATGCTCACTCCACATCCTGGTTCTCCACTCTAGATCCCGATGACAGAGGGGAACTACTTCAGGTTTTTGCTGAGGATTTTGACATTGTTGCCATCAGTGAGGACGCCCCCACTCGCCTTCCGTCCACGGGCAGGACGGCCTCTCCTGATGTCACTTTTTTAACATCTTCTCTTGCTGTTTCATGTAACTGGTCCACTGCTATAGCTATGGCCAGCGATCATGTATCCATATGTGCTTCATTGGATTTGTCTCTCAATATTCACCTGGCACCTTTCATAGGCTCGCGTATCAAATTGTACACCAACTATCGTAAGGCTAACTGGGTCACGTTTAAGGAGGTGTTACTCAGTCGGGTAGCCTACTATCCGCTTACCGGCTCCGTTCATGAGAAGAACAAGTTCATTGTTGATGCCATATGCAATGCATCCAGAATTGCAATTCCTACAGGGCGCGTTAGAACGTTTCATCCTAGCGTTCCCAGAGATGTCCTGGAGCTGATCGAAACACGGGACGAGAAATGCCGTGCTGACCTGGAGATCCCAGAATTCAACCACTGTCTGATGAGATCACCAAAAAGCTGAATTATTACAAGCGGACGCGATAGATGGAGTTCACTGAATCCTCGAATTTCTCCACTGATGCAAAGAAGACCTGGAGCATTCTTAAGCGGTTATCTGGGAAGAAATTGGCAGCGGATCGCAACATGCTTGAGTTCCCTTCAGGGAAATTCGAGCCCGGATTTAAGGCTGCATGTCGACTTGGAAAACACTTTGTTTCAGCGACGTCCCGCTGTGATCATTCTAACAGACTCACTCTCCGGTCTTTAAGGAAGCTCAGCCGACAAGATGTACCTGCCGTAACTGCCACTGAGATGTCTTCCCTCATCAAGTCCATGAAGAACTCGAGAGCCGATGGACCCGACGGCGTGTCAGCCGTCCATCTCAAGCACTTGCCGGAACAATTCCTTTAATTACTTTGTGATCTGGTCTACTCGTCATTCAGCACAGGTGTCATTCCCGCTAGAAGGAAGCAAGCAATTGTTCTACCGATCCTCAAGCCTGGCAAACCGAGATGATCAAGCAACTTCGCATCGACCCATCTCCTCTTTGTCCCCTATTGCTGAGTTAGCGGAGAAATTCAGCAACCCGCACCTCCAAGAAGCATTACGACATAACGTGCATCAACATGTCTTCAAGAAGGTCCACTCTACCATCATGGCACTCACGTCTATCACAGAACACATAACTGCTGGCTTCAATATGAAACCTCCAGCTGGAATAAGTATAGTCGTGGCAGTTGACTTAACAGCTGCCTTCGATAATGTCAGCATCCCGCTGCTGTCCAAATCGATTCTGGACTCTCCTATTCCTGACTGGTGCAAAAGATGGACTGATAACTTTGTCAAGAATCGTTCCATTCGTGTAAAATTTGATGGTCACATGCCGAAGTCTGTGCCCATGGAGGCAGGCGTCTCACAAAGAGGAGTTTTATCTCCCAGCCTGTTTTCTTTGTATCTGTCTGATGTACCGAAGCCGTCACCAAACATCCACTTATGTCTATATACGGATGACATCACTATTATTTGTACTGACCCTGTCATCGATCGAGCCACTGCTGAGATGAATGCATACCTCGTCAGTCTGGCTAAGTTCCTGGAATCAAAGCAGCTAAAGGTCTCTCCAACCAAGTCCAGCGTTACTTTGTACACTACAGCGACAGCCGAACACAAGCTGCATCCCAAGGTTCTTTGGGAAGAAGATATTCTGCCCTTATGAAAACACCCTCGTCTACTCGGTGTATTCCTGGACCCGTCACTACGTTTTCATGAAAATACACGGATTCGAGCTGCTGCTGCCAACCCACGTAAAAACATCCTACGTTCGCTAGCAGGCACTACATGGGGTAGCTCTGAGGAAATATTGCGAACCACCTACAGGGCTATGGTGCAGCCGGTGCTGGAATATGGAGCCCCAATTTGGTCAAGACACCTGTCGGAAGCCTCTAGGAGCAAGCTTCAGCGCGCACACAACACTGCTCTACGCGTGATCACTGGATGCCCTCGATCCACACCGGTATCTCATCTACATCAAAAGTGTTCGCTGCTTCCTGTAAAGCAGTATTGTCAACTCCAGTCGCAACAGTTCCATGTTGGCATTGTTAGGAATTCCATACACCCTAATTTTCCCCTACTGTCATCTGGTCCCCATTTCCGACATATACGCTCGCCACTTCATGCTGCAGTCTCTGTCTTGGATCGTCAACGTTGGGCGACGTCGGAGCTCAATCGCGTCAGACTGCTGCAAATGGAGCACACCAGATTCGTCAGAGAATACCTTTCCAGTGCTCCCCTAAATCCAATTCTTGGTGACGTGCCCCCCATCGATGCGAAAACGGACCTACCCAGACGTACACGCGTCATCCTGGCAGGTCTACGTTGTGGACACTCCTCATATCTCAAGGCCTTCGTCCATAGGATCGACTCGACGATCCCTGACGAATGCCTCGACTGCCACAACCCAGGGCATGATTCATTTCATTTATTTTCACGTCCTGCAAGGCCGACTTCTCTAACAGTTATGGATATGTGAGAGAACCCGTGCGATGTGGCTGCCTTTTTACACCTATGAGTAGAAGCTCTGATGTGGCCGATAAGAAAAAGAAGAAGAAGACAAGCATGCAAGGAAGAGGAATACATTACCAATTATCGTGTAAAGGGAAACAAACTTCGAAATCAATTTGAAGTCAGCTCGTTGCTCACGGCCGATTTCAACCGCTTTCACACATACTTCGACGCACTCGTCATACTTCTGCTCCTCGAAGAAAGCCGCTGAAATCAACGAATCTATAGAGACATATGCCAAAACTAACAAAGCAGATCTCACCAGCTTTATTAGTATAAAAAGTGATGTTATTAGGGTCCAAATCAATCGCTTTGTCATAATGCTGGTGAGCTTTCTGGAAGTCTTTCAGCTTGTAAGCTGCATTTCCCAAATCCTTCTCGGCGATAGCCTGTAAGAGAACAGAGACTCACATAGTCGACGGTAGAAGCTGACTAATGGTGAAATTACCTCTTCCTGGGGGCTTGGCATCCCTACAGTGGATCAGCACGGAAGGTTTCTGAAAGCTTGCGTTTTTTTTATAATAATTCTTAAACGGGTAAACAACATTAATCTGATGCAATCACGAACGACTAGGATCGGATGTCACTCAACGCTGGCAGGACACGAACAAATTCCCATTTACTATCATAAGAATCAAGGTTGGACTCGAAGGCCCTCACACCGCGTTCTTCAGGAGTGAACCCATGCCTCACCGAACCTTTTTTATATAAAGAAATTTTTTTGTGGTTTTTTCTTTCCTGACCTTGTTATTTTTTCTGTGCATGTCTTCTTATTATTATAACGCATTTGCCTTGAGTGAGTGTAATAAACATATACATATATACGAGGCGTGTTTGAAGAAATTCAGGCGTCACTCATATATCAAAGCGCTAGATTATTTTGAAAACTGCCACACTTCAGAGGGAGTGAGAAGGTCGGGAGTGTCGTCTAGTCTCCACCATGTGATGTTCTTCTTACGCGGACCCTCAGCCTTTTGGAGCCCTGACCCACAAGTCATGAACCAAACATCGTGCTGTGCCGAGTTGCAAGCGCACTGAAAAACGCGTACGAAATGTACTGTTGGTGTGACCCTCGACTTAACAAAGGCATTTGACACTGTCAATCTAGGCCTATTATCAGAGAGTCTGTTGAAGTCTACCATTAAGCTATGGCAGCAGCGGGGATAACTGCCTTCACTAAAGGACGTCGGACAAATGTGCTATTCCAGAGACATGTTTCCAATAGCATCCCCATCGCCGCTGGTGTCCCTCAAGGAGGAGTTTCATCGCCTGCACTTTTTAGTTTATATCTAGAAGATCTGCCCGTTCTCCCTCAAGACATCAAGGTCGTTGCATACGCGGATGATATTACTATTCTGTGCCGAGATCGCGACATTAAGGTAGCCGCCAGTAAGATTAATTACTACTTGATCGAGTTGAAATGTTTCTTCGATCGCAAATTTCTCACCGTCTCTGCCTCCAGATCATCCGTCACCGTCTTTTCCACTGATAATGCAGAGCACAGTGCCCATCCTATGGTTAAATGGGACGAAACTCAATTGCCGGCCACCCGATTCCCCAAGCTACTTGGACTCGTCTTGGATCCTTCGCTGAAGTTTCATAAGAACACTGAGCAGAAGCAAGCCACAGTATAAACAAGACTCAACGTCCTGCGTGCTCTCGGTGGAACGTCCTGGGGATGCGATAAAGAAACTATCCTGACCACATACAAGGCCGTCGTACAGCCCGCCTTGGACTATACTGCACCAGTCTGGCAACACATCGTGTCGGACACATCTTAGTCCAGGCTGCAGCGCATCGAAAATGTCGCTCTGCGAATTGCAACAGGCTGTTCTGAAAGCTCTCCAATTGAGCACTTACACGCCGAAGCTCGCATATTGCCAGTAAGAGACCACTGCCAACTCCAGGCGCAACAAATGTACATTAACATCGTGAAGCAGCCGAATCATCCATCGCGAAGAGTACTAAACCCGGTGAGAGAGAGAGATGTAAAAGAAAGCCTTTCGATGATGCTCCGTCGAAAGTAGATGTGCAGAGATGGACCGAAGCACAACAAGAACGCCTGAAGAGACCGACTACATTAACGACAATGGATCTGTGGACGAACCCTGCGCTGGTGGCCGAGTTTCCGAACCTATGACAGAACCCTCTCTGTGGCTGCAAAGAAGAAGAAGAAGAAGAAGAAGAAGAAGAAGAAGAAGAAGAAGAAGAAGAAGAAGAAGAAGAAGAAGAAGAAGAAGCAGAAGAAGAAGAAGAAGAAGAAGAAGAAGAAGAAGAAGAAGAAGAAGAAGAAGAAGAAGAAGAAGAAGAAGGAGGAGGAGGAAAGCGCGGGTGTGTAAATTCTCAGCGGGTGGCAAGGGGGTGGGGTCACAGAAATTCAGCCGTCGCGAAACTTCGAGTAGGGATCGTAACTCCACTAAGGTCCTACACAATTACCCCTTGACCATGCGGAAGCGATTTTGCCACACGATTTGAAACCTTATAAAACGGGCAAGTTCGCATTTCGCGCGATTCTATGAGAACTAAAAGCCCCCGCATTTTCAAGCAATTCGTTATCTGCCAAATAGGCTCATTTTGGAGTTCGACTTCTCGTGGAATATGACGCCCCTGACTTAGTCACTCTCCCGATTTTGGACGGGGAATGGGGTCTAACGCCTTGCAGAAATTAAGCACCTCGCGAGATCAAACACGATCGTGTGTTTCGTGTATGAGTGGGTCTCAGACAGGGTTGAGCAGGGTTGCGACTCGGCGCAACGGGGGGTCATAAAAATTTCGAAAATTTTTCAAAAAAAGAAAATGAAAATTTAAGAGAGGGGCCCGTGAAATTTTTGGAGAAAGGGGAATTGTCTCCGAACCACTTGGTAAGCCGAAGTGAGATAGCGATAGTTGTCTTTTTTAAAACGACTTTGAAATTTATTCATGTGTCACTCAAAAAAAGCTAAAGCAATGTTGGATCTTGGGAAGGGGGAACTTAAAAATTCTTCGCATTTTTGGCTAACAGGGGTGGGGGTTGTAGCTACGCCGAAAATTGGCGTAACGGACTGCTCATCCCTGGTCTCGGAGAATGGAATTAGCAATGTAACCAGATTAGATGACCCTCTTTCTAACTAGCAGTTCATACATCTGAAGTGACCTATTCTTTTTTGACTGGCCAAATGAACTTACGAAACGAACTCATATGAGTTTGAAAACACATTTCTTTCTTCAATACGTCTCGTATTCTTGGCCTTAGCCAATCACTTCGCCTTCTCCACTCTTCTCTTCCAGCACATACCTTAGTTCATACGTTCACGCCGTGGCAGTGTGGAGGAAAGAAGATCACCTCTATGCAAACCGACGTCACCCCCTCCGCGAAGAGGGTTTTTGTCATGGGAGAGGTACTGGCCGGCCGCGTCTCTGCTTTGGATTCTCCTGCTAAGGGCCGGCGCGGAGAGGAATCCTGGACCCGCTCAGAAGTATATGTGCGCCACGTGCGGCGATGATGTTGACTGGAGGAAAACAAGCGTCCAGTGCTTCGGATGCCAAAGGAGGGTGCATCTCTCCTATTCGAGTCTCAGCTCTGTGAGGCATCATAACTCTGCTTTTCGCTGTGTTTTATGCTCTTCACCTACCAACTCTGATTCCTCTTCCTCAAATCGCCCCCTTTCCATTGTACATATCAATCTCAACGGCCTTCGTGCCAAACTTTCTGAGCTCTCTCTCTTCGCACGTACTTACCATCCAGACGTGATCATGGTTCAAGAAACCAAGCTCTCTCCATCCCCTACCTATCCTCATCCTAATATCCCGGGCTACACTGCTTTCCATGCTCCAAGGTCATCTCTTGGCGGAGGAGTTTCAACCTTTGTTTTATCCTCTCTCCCTCCCACCTCATACCAAACACCCCACGGATGGTACTCTCGAGTACCTTTCAATCCATCTCCCCCTTAAAACTCTCCTTTCTCTGTTCAACATCTATATTCCCCCTACCACCTCATGCCCCTCCTCCTACAATCCCATTCCTCTTCTCAAACAAATCAACGATTATTCCCTCTCATCATCAGTTGTTTTCGCGGGCGACTTTAAAGGCACAGTCCAACCCCAGAGGTAATTTTTGATATTTTGGTCCGGCCGCCGTCTGTAGCAATCCTGCATAGCGCGAAATCTCAAATCGCTCAAATAAGCGAGAAAAAGCTAAGAAAAAGTCGACCACGCCCCCTTGAAAGAAAAAATGGGCAACACCCACTGGAAGGTTTCTGACCTCAATAGGGAAGACACGCGCGAATGATTTTCCTTTAATTTTCGGTCTGGCTATATATTGTGACCTGATTCAGAATGATGGCTGCAAATAACGAGAAAATACACGCTCGAGACAACTCGTCCACGAACTTCTACCAGTTCAAATTCAAAAATTTTGAGGAGCCTTAACTCAGTTCGCAGTGAGTTCCGAGCGATTCTGGAGACACCAATGTGATCAACGCGAAATATTCTACAAGATATGCTGAAAACCGAAAAATCGGTTCTGAGCTTGGACTGTGGCTTTAATGCCCACACCTTCTGCTCGCCCCTTGGTTCTGATGCTAGAGGAGAAGAAGTCGAAGAATGGGCTGAGGAGTGCGATCTGGTCATCTTAAACGATGATCAGCCCACTCGTCTCCCTGCCAACGGCCGATCTTCTAGCTCAGACATAACTCTTGTCTCTTCCAACCTCTCTAACTCTTGCTCATGGTCCACCACAACCACTTTGCCAAGTGACCATGTCCCCGTCTCTATCCATATCGATCTCTCCAACTCTCTCGCCCCTATTCTGGTGCTCGTCAACGTTCTTATCTTAATTTAGGCCGAGCAGACTGGAGCCTGTTCAGTGAAGTTGCGCTTCGCCTGTCGGCAAACTACCCGTGGAATGGCGACGTGCACCAGAAAGAGTGCCATTTATCTGACGCGATCCGCAGAGCCATGAAAGCAGCTATTCCTGTCGGCCGCGTTAAGACGTTCTATCCAAATGTCACAAGGGAGATCCTCGATAAGATCAGGACAAGAGATGCCAGGAGAGCGGTCAACCATCTGGACCCCGTTGTTGCTGAACTTGACGATGAGATCAAAAAGGATCCAACGCCTGCTCATGGTCTACCTCAACAACACTGTCTAAAGATCATGTTCCCGTCTTTGTGCACATCGATCTCTCAAATTCTCTTGCTCCTCATTCCGGTGTTCGTCAACGTTCTTATCTCAATTTAGGCCAAGCAGACTGGTGCCTGTTCAGTGAGGTTGCGCTACGCCTAGCGGCTCATTACCCGTGGAATGGCAGTGTGCACCAGAAGGAGCATCACTTGTCTGATGCAATTCGCAGGGCCATGAAGGCGGCTATCCCTGTTGGCCGAGTTAAGTAGACCCTGTCGTCACTCAGCTGGATGGCGAGATCAGAAAAGATCTCGACCAGCACAAGAAAGAACAGTGGGAAAAATTCACAGAACAGTTGAATTTCAAGACGGACAGTGGAGCTACTTGGAAGGTGCTTCGGAAACTATCGAGAAAGAGCTTGCCAGCCACCATCTCCACTATTGAGTTCGGTAATAACGTTTTCAAGTCAGGAAAGGAAGCCGCCTACTCTCTCGGTAAAAGTTTCTTTGTCACGAGTACAAGGCGAGGTTCGCAAAATAGAGTGACAGTAAGAGAGCTGTGCCGCCTCCCGCTCATGAGCACGGCCGAAGCGTACACTGTGGCGCAAGTAGAGAAGATTATAAAGGACATGCGGAACTCCAAAGCTGTCGGTCCGGACGGCATTTGTCCTGCTGTACTGAAGAAACTCCCGACTGAGATCGTTCCGCTCATCGTTGATATGATTAACACTTCGTTCAGCTCTTGCACTATTCCGCCAAACTGGAAGACAGCCAACGTCATCCCGTTGCCCAAGCCTGGCAAACCTCAGTCATCAGTAAAGGGATACCGTCCCGTTAGCTTGATGTCACCTTTCGCCAAGGTGGCCGAAAAGCTCATTATCAAGGATCTAGCGGAGCATAACGAGAAGCAGTTGTTTCAACATGGGTTCAGAAGGCTTCATTCCACAACTACGGCGTTGCTAGAAATTACCAGCTATGCTATCGACGGGTTCAGCTTTAACAAGCCATTGAGAACTGTAGCTGTTGCGTTGGATCTCACCAAGGCATTTGATACGGTTAACCTTTGAGTCCTGTCAAGCAACATACTGGAGTCGTCAATACCATCTTGGCAGAAGCGCTGGATATCGGCCTTTATTAAAGGTCGGCGGGCAAGAGTCATGTTTCAGAACCATGTCTCCAACAGTATTCCTGTGACAGCTGGAGTCCCTCAGGGCGGGGTTCTATCGCCAGCCCTCTTCAGTCTGTATCTCGAAGATATGCCTGAGCCTCCACAGGACATCAAGGTCGTCGCGTATGCTGATGACATAACAATCATGTGTCGAGATCGGGACTTACAGGTGGCCGCCAATAAGATCAACGAGTACCTGATCACACTGAAGAGCTTTTTCGACCGCAAGATGCTAAGGATCTCTGCAGCCAAGTCGTCAGTGTCCGTTCTCACGACGGACCCATCCAAGCACGGCGCTCATCCGAATGTCGTGTGGGATGGAGACCGATTGCCTGCTGCTAGCTTTCCAAAGCTGCTCGGTCTTGTGCTCGATCCGTCACTCAAGTTTCACAAGATACCGAGCAGAAGCAGGCAATCGTCAAAGCTAAGCTCAACGTTCTCAGGGCCCTGGGCGGCACTTCGTGGGGTAGCAGCAAGGAGACTTTACTCACAACGTATAAGGCAATTCTTCAGCCCGCCCTGGAGTACGCCGCATTTGGCAGCATACACCGGTTTGGCAGCATCTCGTCTAAGAATCCTCCTGGACAAAGATGCAACGAGTACAAAATGCTGCTCTCCGTATCGCCACCGGATGTGCAAGGAGTTCCCCAATCGAGCACCTGCATGCTGAGACCCGTCTATTACCAGTGAAAGAGCACTGTCAGCTCCAGGCCCAGTAATTCCGCATTAACATTATAAAGCAACCAAATCACCCGTCGTGGAGAGTGCTAAACCCCGTGAGAGAGAGAGAAGTATAAGAATGCCATTCAGCGATGCTCCAAACAAAGTCAATTTGCAAAGATGGCACGACTCACAGCAAGAACGACTCCGTCTTTTGCGCGAGGAGCACACCAAGTTCGTATGGTGTCATCTTATGAAGGCGGCCATAAATCCTATACTAGGAGATATACCGCCCCCCGTCTGCACCTCAGAGTCTCAACTCGGAAGAAGTGCGAGATGCACGCTCGCATCATTACGCTGTGGTCACTCTACAATGCTAATGTCTTATGTCAGCAAGATTGACAGCAGCAAATCTGATGTGTGGTACCGTCGGCCATGACACCGCACATTTATTCAACTGTCCGGAGAGACCTACCACGCTGACACCATTGGACCTATGGACGAATCCACTACTGGTCGCTCAGTTCCTCCGCCTATGACAAAACTCTCTATGTGGCTGCAAAGAAGAAAAAGACATACCTTATTTACCTACCCGAAATTATTCACAATTTCTGGATACACGTTCAAACCTATGTGTCTTATATTCAACATTAGGCGGCACGAAAGCAGGCAACTTCATGTAATCCGTCAAGAAAAGAATCGTCCGTGATCTATTTCAATGTTAATGTCTTGTTTTTTTTGAATGGTTGTTCTTCTTCAAATTATACATCTTTTGAAATGAGTTGTTTCTCTTCTTTCAATTTTACAACAAAACCGACCAATAACGCTCGTGGGAGGGGTCCGAGAAAATCATCAAAAACTTGACCTACTAACGCTTCTGGGAGGGGGGAGTCTGAGAAAATCGCCAGACTGCTTTTGGAGAGGGTGGGTCTGAGTAAATTCAGCCTTGTCCACACCTCGTGCCGCACCCTGATTTCGGTCAATAGGGGGAGGGTCGTAGCTGCCCCAAAATTTGGCGCAACGGTCTGCTCAACCCCCATCTCGGAAATTCTTCGAAGAGCTCACCCACCTAAAAGATTTAAAAATCCTATACAGGGCAAGACGCCTTCTATGCAGTTTCTGATATATTTTTCAGCAGCGGTTTGGCTTTTCTAAATAAACTTCGGTACTGATTTGGATCTCTTGCTGGGAGTAAATCATCCACCCACTTTCTCGCAGCCGACCAATCACATCAGCCTTCGCTGCTCCTGTGATAGGTCAACGGCGGGAAAGTGGGCGGGTAACTCCCTCCCAGCAAGAGATCTAGATTAGAGCCTAAACTTCAACTAAACTTAATTTGTTTTCTGCATTACTCTTAAATGGTAGTGAGACTGTAATTTTAGTATTTTAGAGCAGAGATGTTGACGCTGTATTCCAAACATATCTACATAGGTCTATCAAAACACGGTTATGTATATGAAATCTCGTGGAAAATATAAAGAAAGTCAATGGGTCTGCTTACAGAATGAGAAAACGCCCACGGACGATTTTATCGTGATTTACGAAAACCCGGCCAACAAAAGCCTTATGTTAACGTTTCTTTACTGGAGGCATAACCGAAGTTTTAGGTTTTTCTGCGAAAGAATAGCCATTCAGATGTAATGAGAATAATCGAGACCAGCTAGGAGGATTACGGGGCACTTACCACCCGGCCGAGCGGCGGCTGCTGCGAAACGGTATCGAGCGCGGCTGGCACCCTCGTCGTCTCGTGTCTCTTCGCAGACAGAGTGGAAGGCTGCCAGCTGCGGGCGACGGCGGCTCTATTTCGTCATACCGTACAGGGGGAGGCTCTCACGATAGGTGGAATTGTAAAGTGATCAAGTGACACGTGATGAGTTATGGAGGGATTTAGAAGGGAAACACATATTAGAAGGGAATCACAAAACGGATAGTAAATAAAGCAGTAAGTATAAAAGAACTTCGAACTTTAACGCTCTTTGTTGTTTTTGAATTTCATCGTAGTCAATGTCTTGTTTTCTCTACTTGGTTGTGAGAAAAATGTTTTGTCGCGATAAACAGAGGAAACAGAAAAAGCTTTATTGGGAAAAAGAAGAATCATTTCTCAAAAAAGCTGTTCTTAGATACAGGTCCCCCAAGTACAGTAACTATTAAAACCCTCCGAAAAGATATTCCTCTTCTCACCACTAGTTTTTTGTTCCAACAAAATACTGGCTTTTAATTGAGATCCGTGGTAGCAATCGTGCGATACCAATTTTGTAACAAAATTGTTGAGCATTTGAAAATCTCACTTTATCCGGGATTGTCCGAGGTGAAATTGGAGAAATTATTTCAGATTTCCTATCAAACTTCAACTGGTTCAAAAATAAATGCTCTTCTGCCATGGTTATCCAGAAACTATGGTTTAAAAATGCTTTTCCTTAATTGAAATCCGGCGGTTTAAGGTACGGTTTCGAGGATACTGCCGGAAGGCTTGTACCGTGGCCATCTACAGAGGAGGCCGATAGCCACCTAGCTATTTTCCTCCCATTAAAACAGAAGATTGAGGCATCCAGTTGTGTGCTTTTTATTCTACAAAATAGTTATTCGGGTCAGGAATGCAGTTTTTCAAAATTCCATCGTTGCACTGCAAATTAAGTAAGCATTGCCGTTCAATTTCCTTCTCTAACGGGGAACAAAATCGCACAAGAAGTTGATTTGTACTTATCATAATGCTATTTACGGAAATTATGGGACCAGACGGGATGTTGAAGGTAATAGTATAACAAACAGAATGCCTCTACTTTGAAAAATGCTTGGAAACCACAAAGATAATAATAATTTGAAGAGGAAAGACGTCTATCCGTCACAATGCTAAAATGTGCATTCGAAAATATTTTCAAATCACCTCGAAAAGCTTTGTTAAAAAACTGCATCACCAGCAATCTTTGACAAGCTTAAGCAAATTTAATAAGCTCATTTTTTATTGAACATGCACAAAGAATAGTGGACTGGTATTAACTTCTGACAATTGAATTAAGATACGAACCTAATGAACATTTGAGTTCAATAAAACTTCCATGACACCTCCTGCCATTCACTTCATTTCTCTTCAACATGACTTGGTAACTTTTGTTTGCTTTGCTTTTTGTTTTCCTTGTCACTTCCTCTTTTCTTCCTTTTCTCTTGTCATCGTTCTTTCTTGAATTACGCATCTTCTTCAACTTCTACTTCTTCTAGTTTCACTATTCTCGTCTTCTCTTGTCCTCCTTCCTCTTAATCTTATTTCATTCTCATCTTTTTCTTCGTTCCCTCCTTTTTTCCTTTATATTTACCCCATCGTTGCTTCACTCATCTCTCAATCTCTTTTTGCTCCTTCTCTCTTTCCTACACATCTTTTATCCACTTGTTTTCCTTTCAATCTCTACATCTCCTTCTCTTTTTTTCTCCCCTTTTTCTAGTCCTCTACGTCGTTCTCCTTATTGCTGCTCTTCTTTCTCTACTACTTCTTCTTTTGTAATCCTGTTTCATCGTCTTCTTTTTTTCTGTTGTTCTTATCCTTCCTGATTCTCCTTTCTTCTTTCCTTTAGCCTGTTACTCCTATCCTTTTTTTCTTGTTTTTTCTCTATAACTTGGTCATTTCATATGTAGGTGACAATATAAAGGACAGATTTTTTTAGTTTCATGATGCAGATATAATATACTGTCATTCTCGGACCCAACTTCCGGTCCGCGACTGAGGACCGAATTTGCGCCACGCGACGCGTGATAATCATGCTGGGAGAAAAGGTGAATAGTGTCGGGACCAAGTGGTCCCAGCACGATCATCATTCTGTTGTGTAATGGAACAGACGTTGTCCGCAAAGCGGACTGAATTTGGCTCCTGAGAACGACTGTAACGTCCAGAGTCAACAACGGAGGAATGAAGGGAAAATGAAAAAGCTGTAGGAAAAAGTCGAAAACCAAAAAAGAGAACATTCGAGAGGGAAAAACAGAGAGAGAGAGAGAGAGAGAGAGAGAGAGAGAGAGAGAGGCAAAAGGATCAGACATGATGCAGAAGTTGAACGCAAAAAAGAAGCATTAGAGAAAGAATAAGAGTATGAAAAGAGGAAAAACGAAAAATTGAAAAGAAAAGACGAAGGAAGCAAAAAAACAGGTGAAAACAAAGTAAAAAGTGATGGAAGAAAACAATATGGAGAGAAGATGTAAAAGAAGAGGAAGACGAAGGAAAAAAGATTTTGATGTAGCAGAGCAGCAAGAGAAAAGAAGAAGATGAAAGTGGAGAAAAGAACACTAGGAATGAATGATGGAAGGAAGGAAGGAAGGAAGGAAGGAAGGAAAGAAGGAAGGAAGGAAGGAAGGAAGGCAGGAAGGAAGGAAGGAGGGAAGAGCGAAAGAAAGAAAGAAAAGAAAGAAGAAAAGAAAGAAAGAAAGAAAGAAAGAAAGAATCATAGAAAGAACGAAAGAAAGGAAGATTGATAGAAAGAAAGAAAGAATAATATAAGAACGAAAAGAAAGAAGAATGATAGAAAGAAAGAATGAATGATAGAAAGTAAGTAAGTAAGAGAGAGAGGAAGGTTAGAAGAAAGGAAAAAGAAGTAAGGAAGAAGAAGAGAAAGAATAATAAGAAGAAATTGATTACGGGAAAAAGGAAAAACAAGAAATCAAAGGACGCAGAATGCTGTATAAGATTTAAGGGCAAGAAGAGGGATTTAAGTAGACAGTTACGTGTCGTGAAACTTTGGTTGAACTCGAATGTTTTTCGTGTTCTTATCTTGTGTCAATCCAGTGAAGAACGCGATCACCATTTACTGTTTACTGGTTTGTATTTACACCTAAATACTAGACTTTTTTATTTTGACCCAACTTTTTGTCGTAACACCGTCATCAATTTTTTCAATCACTTCTCCTTCATCTTTCCTTTTCTCTTCCTTCTTTTCTCTATATTTTCCCTTGGCTTTTTTGTTCTTATTCATTTTCTTCAACATCTTTCCGCTACTTCTCCTTTTCTTCAACCTATTCATATTTTCCTTTCCTTCTTTTTCCTTTCTGATTTGGTTTGTTGAGTTTGTTGTTCTCCATATTCATCATTTTCGCTTTTTTCTTCTCTCTTCCTTGAACTTTCTTCTTCATCCTCTTCTTCTTCTTCTCTTCCTGCTCGTTCTTTTTCTTTTCTTCCCATTATTTTTATTTTATTTTCCCTTTTCTTGATTTTCTCTTTTAATTATATATTTCATTAAATAAATAAGCATAAAAACTGTATATTCAAAGATGATTCAAACAATTAAATCTCTTACTATGTATCTTTCAGTAAAGAGCCACAGAGTTGCCAGTTGTTTGAGATAATAGACAAACATTTCGTATCTAATATTATATAATTTTAACTATAAACCTGAGTACTAATTTACATACAATCGGAGTGCCTAATTTTCTACTGCGGAGGCCTAGCTTCCACTAACGATATAAGTTTTAGGTTCATGGAATGAATGAGTGCTCAAATAAAATATGGTCACCTTACTCAATCAAAACGACCGTATCACTGATTAAATGAATGAATCAAGTCGAATATTTTAATCTTCGAGTTACGAAAAAAGAAGAATTTTTTCACAAGTCATACCATAAGTAGAGAACTTATCTAAAATACTTGCCAGGAAACACGGTAAACTCGTAACTAGCAAAGAGTACCACGAGCATCCCTTGGGATCAAAACTACGAACTTGGAACTGGAACTTTTGCTTGGAACTTTTGCAGTTTTATTTTCGCTCTCTTGCAATAACAAATGGTGTTCAAAACGCGACACCCTTTTGCAGAACTTTGTGGAGCTCAGCCTCAAAATTGTTCGAGATTTTTGTTGAGAGAAATGATGTGAGTTGCCGGTCACTACGTTGACCAATCGATGAGAGCAACTGATGTCAGCCCCTCACGTGAAATCAAAACATTTACGAAATCATCCACAAAACTCTCCGAAGAATCGTTTGCACCCATAACGTCGACGAGCTGCTGGCGGCGGGCTAGTTCGGCAGCCGAGCTGCTGGACGCACTCGTCTCTGCCCGCTGACTCTCTTTCTCTGACGCAGCACCCATCGCGCGAGACGGAGGCTGCCGCGCCGTCGTGGGGTGGTAAGTGACCGAAGACGAGCTAGGAGGGATAACAGTTCGCAGAGATGGATTAGAGCAACCTACACGAACGACCTAAAAATGAATAGAGAGATGGAATGCGCGCGTCGCCACCCACAACGCGCTCCATTCGTGAAATGCGCGCCACCGAGAATATTCTAGAAGATTGCGCTGCCTGCACAGCACACAACGCTGAATTTGAAGCGCTTCTAGGTTAATAATAGAATTTCGGAGTAAACTGCTCTGTGGAGGTCCCCACCAGGGCTGTGCGGAAAAAATATTTTTGGAAACAGAAAATCTAGTTTGACAGAAAACAGAAAAAAATCTCTAAAAATGGGCAGAAAACAGAAGATTTTCAAAAATCAAAGCGTGTTCAGCGTACACTAAACGGAATTTTTCAAAACATTTAACTTTTTTTATACATTTTTCGAGTGATCTATGCTTCTTTCGTTGAATTTTCAAAAGCTTACAGTTGGCCAGAGCAAAAAGTATAGACGCTCAAGAAATGCAGATTATGGGTGCGATGAGATGACAAATGTTCATCGAACCTTCCTTTTCCCAGGCAATAAAAGCTCGATTACCCTATGGTAAGCGCAATACTTATGTATGTCTGCGCAAGGAGTACGCATTGAAGTCGGAGCGAGCTTTCCGTTCCTGAGTGAACATATTTTGACTCTTATTGCGGGATGACTGCTGGTTAGAACACTATACTACTCCTCAGAGCTGAAAGCGACGCCCGTACCGCGCGCCTGTGCCGTTAGAGTGTAAATGACCAGACGCGCCGTGCGCTCCAGCGTTGAGAGCCTCTCGTACCTCTGTGGCAGAGATATCATCTGCCTAATAGGCTCGCCATCAATTTCCTGGCTCTTCATCTTAACTGAATTCTGTGCCATCTGTGTTGCAGTGAATTAAAATACGTATTTAGAGTTTTGCGTGCACCCCGCTCTACTAAAGCAGGTACGCTGGGGAGCGGGCATTCGTAGAGGCTTGACTCTGAGAGAAATTGCCGCTGTGGCTCCGCGATAGTGCTGCTTTGGCGCGTACGGGCACCGAAGCGGCACTCTCGCGGAGCCGCGGCGGCACTACCTCGGAGCCATAGCGGGGACCCCACAGTACCGCTTCGGCTCCGCGATAACGCAGCAGCGGCTTCAGGAGAGTGTCCGATATAAAGTTATTTGAGAATTATAAGACAACTAGAGGGGGTCTAATTGTAAGAGCAAAATTCGCACCCGCGGTCGCTACGTCCTTTGTTTGATAAGGACAGAGGTTACCGCCGCTTTTGCGCACAAGGAAACACGGAATGTACCTCAAACTTGGGTATATTGAAGCGGCGAAAATTTTTTTTTGCCACACAGGACAGTGCATCGTGCTCCACGCGGCTTCGCCGCTGCATCCTCGCGGAGCCGTTGCGGTACTATCGCGGCCATGTCGAAGCTCAAGGCACGGCAGCAGAATCGTTTGATCACGGAGCCACTGCGGCACTATCGCGGAACTATCGCGGCACAGTCGAGGATCGCGGTACTTTCCCAGCGCTGACGCGACAAATTTTCTCCGAGGAAAGGGTTTCGTGCTTATTTAGTGGCTTGCGGGGTCCAGCCGACTTCCCAATGAGTGCCTTCATCTCCTTACATGAATCTGTCGCCAATTGAAGGATCCCGGAGGGTTGGTTGGTTTGGTTCACCTCGGCGAGGATCGCACCCGACCATGTACAGTTCAACTCCGCACTGCCGTTCAGTCCGCAAAGTGCGCGCTGATTGCGAAAGAGTGTTGCGGCGCGGTCGCGTGTATCCTCAGACACGGATGTGGGATGACCCGGACGGTGAGATCACCCGGGCACCAAAGGCGAAAAACGCCCGGGTGATCCCACATCCATGTCTGAGGATACTCGCAACCGCGCCGCAGCACGCTTTCGCTATCAGCGCGCACTTTGCGGACTGAACGACAATGCGGAGTTGAACTGCACAGCGAATAGCATCGTTTCCTCCCACCACGCCACACGTGCCCTAATGGATAACCACTACAGCGAGATAAAAGTGTCTAGCGTGGTACAACTGCAGAGAGCCTGGGTGAAGTACACCCTAACCCTATTGGCTTAGCTTCGAAAAATCCAAAAAAAAGTCCTGCTGCAAATCGCGGTACACGTTTTTTTCTGTCCAATTTTTGCCTATCTTCACAGAAAACAGAAAAAAATAGCCAGAAAACAGGAAATTCCGCACATCCCTGGTCCCCACCATAGTTGGGTGATTAGCCCACTCGCTTAATAGGGTTCGAAACATGGAAGACGGACAACGCTCTTTCGGGCATCATTCATTCAATAACTTTATTTTTCAATAGAAATCATACTTCAGAAAAGTGTGATGCGAAGTTCAATCAAGTTTGCGCTTACCTTCACCGTGAATGCCGTAAAGCTTAAGCTGCAATTGCAGAAGCGGTTCTCACGATGAATGTGATTCCCGAGTTTTCAACTCAAAACAATGCGTTGGCCTCCAAGTGTTACCAAAATTACGAATAAACGGCGAGAAACGCACTAAACACCTTTTTTCAGCGTCATTATTCTCTGGCTTCGACTAGTTGTCCGGTTGGATGACTGTCTCCGACACTGACAGCGGACTCCTACGGGAGAAAACGACGATCGCGGTCTCCCACAGGAGCTGTTCTGTCCTGTAGGAGACCGAACTAAAGCGAAGCGGTCCCTACAGGACACGCTGCCGCATCGCTTCCAATGGGTCTCCTACAGGACAAAACTACTCCGGTAAATCACCTGGAACGCGCACGTTGAACGAATGATCGAACCCGCGCGGCGTACGATACGCTTGGGCAACGGGTGGAGAGCCGATTCGCCCGTTCAGGTTCACACAGGCGCCCCCTTCATTGATTGATTGGGGTGCGTTGGAGCCGGAGTTCCTCATTTCTTGAGAAATGGAGGAAGAAGGCTATTGTGCTTCATCCCCGATATAAATTTTTCCGTTGACAACATTGTCAACGGGAGGTGTGAAAATCATGCTTCGATATTATAGAATTCGAAAACTAGGCAGTTTTGGCTTGATTCGAGCAAATGTTATTTGAAATTCCTTCCAAGCTACCGTACAAGTTCTGGTCCCCTACAGGAGAGTAATAGGACTCCCACAGGAGAAAACCAGGACTTCTATTGCAGGGGAGACTAGGACTCGCCCCGGTGAAAAATACGGCTAATCGAGAATAGAAAAAATATTCTAGGCAAATCAGAATTAGTTAGGGTCCCTAGGAAAGAACGGAGCAATAGAGGGTAAACAATTGCAAAATACGGGCTCACAAAAGATTTCGTTGTCACAACGAACAGTTCCTATCAGAGTAAAGAGGCGTGGTGAGAGTAAAGGATTTCATGTCCTTCTAGGCTGCCGTGATGTCGTACGTTCACGCCGTGGCAGTGTGGAGGAAAGAAGATCACCTCTATGCAAACTGACGTCACCCCTTCCGCGAAGAGGGTTTTTGTCATGGGAGAGGTGCTGGCCGGCCGCGTCTCTCCTTCGGATTCTCCTGCTAAGGGCCGGCGTGGAGAGGAATCCTGGTCCCGCTCAGAAGTATATGTGCGCCACGTGCGGCAATGATGTTAACTGGAGGAAAACAAGCGTCCAGTGCTTCGGATGCCAAAGGCGAGTGCATCTCTCCTATTCGGGTCTCAGCTCTGTGAGGCACCATAACTCTGCTTTTCGCTGTGTTTTATGCTCTTCACCTACCAACTCTGATTCCTCTTCCTCAAATCGCCCCCTTTCCATTGTACATATCAATCTCAACGGCCTTCGTGCCAAATTTTCTGAGCTCTCTCTCTTCGCACGTACCAGTCGTGATCATGGTTCAAGAAACCAAGCTCTCTCCATCCCCTACCTATCCTCATCCTAATATCCCGGGCTACACTGCTTTCCATGCTCCAAGGTCAGCTCTTGGCGGAGGAGTTTCAACCTTTGTTTTATCCTCTCTCCCCTCCCACCTCATACCAAACACCCCCACGGATGGTACTCTCGAGTACCTTTCAATCCATCTCCCCCTTAAAACTCTCCTTTCTCTGCAGAACTCCAAAACTCTCCTTTCTATGCAGAACTCCAAAGCTGTCGGTCCGGACGGCATTTGTCCTGCTGTACTGAAGAAACTCCCGACTGAGATCGTTCCGCTCATCGTTGATATGATTAACACTTCGTTCAGCTCTTGCACTATTCCGCAAAACTGGAAGACAGCCAACGTCATCCCGTTGCCCAAGCCTGGCAAACCTCAGTCATCAGTAAAGGGATATCGTCCCATTAGCTTGATGTCACCTTTCGCCAAGGTGGCCAAAAAGCTTATTGTCAAGGATCTAGCGGAGCACAACGAGAAGCAGTTGTTTCAACATGGGTTCAGGAGGCTACATTCCACAACTACGGCGCTGCTAGAAATTACCAGCTATGCTATCGACGGATTCAACTTTAACAAGCCATTGAGAACTGTAGCTGTTGCGTTGGATCTCACCAAGGCATTTGATACGGTTAACCTTGAAGTCCTGTCAAGCAACATACTGGAGTCGTCAATACCATCTTGGCAGAAGCGCTAGATATCGGCCTTTATTGAAGGTCGGCGGACAAGAGTCATGTTTCAGAACCATGTCTCCAACAGTATTCCTATGGCAGCTGGAGTCCCTCAGGGCGGGGTTCTATCGCCAGCCCTCTTCAGTCTGTACCTTGAAGATATGCCTGAGCCTCCACAGGACATCAAGGTCGTCATGTATGCTGATGACATAACAATCATGTGTCGAGATCGGGACTTACAGGTGGCCGCCAATAAGATCAACGAGTACCAGATCACACTGAAGAGCTTTTTCGACCGCAAGATGCTAAGGATCTCTGCAGCCGAGTCGTCAGTGTCCGTTCTTACGACGGACCCATCCGAGCACAGCGCTCATCCGGATGTCGTGTGGGATGGAGACCGTTTGTCTGCTGCTAGCTTTCCAAAGCTGCTCGGTCTTGTGCTCGATCCGTCACTCAAGTTTCATAAGAATACCGAGCAGAAGCAGGCAGTCGTTAAAGCTAAGCTCAACGTTCTCAGGGCCCTGGGCGGCACTTCGTGGGGTAGCAGCAAGGAGACTTTTGTACCAAGGGTTGGCCCTGGCTCTCGGTCTTGTGTGAGAGAGTGTGCTTAGAAACTAGGTGAGTGTTGAGAATGCGGCACAGAAACTGGTCCACAAACCGTTTATTAACAAACAATAAAAAAAATGGCGCTAGCCAGGGAACGAAGGAAGAGTCGACCAGAGAGCTCTCGTTGCCTCTTCAGAGGCCCTTTTATGGCCATTCCGTTGGCTCGCTGCCAGGTTCCTCATTGGTGGCCATTTCCCGGACGATCTCGGTCGCCCCACCCCTCTACTGGTCATCGGAACACGGTGACCCACGGCCAATCCTTGCCATTGGTAACAACTCCCTCCTCCTGAAATCGGCGTCCCTGCCGATGCTAGACAATTGTACCTTAACAAATATTTATAAACCATATGACATAACAAAACTACAACGACCTAGGTAAAACTTTTTTTTACAACAAAAAACTAAAACACTCTTACAGTCTCTCATCGTGAAGATAACGTACTCACTATCGCGCACATGATTGTACCTCACTATGCTGGTAATACGGGTGGTAGCGACCTCTCCCTGGGGAACTACTGGATCCGCCCTAGTCAGCGGCTCTCCTTTTTCCTTCGTGCTCGTCTTCTATCATCGTAGGCGTCCTTCCGGGATATGGTCTCCTCTCGGAAATCGAATAACTTCCCTCTGACGTACGGATTCAGTTGTTTGTCCAAGGCCACCATGAACGCTCGTATAATGTTGGCGGCATAGCTTCCCTTTGGGGTTTCTCGATTCGTTCCTCCTAGCACTCCACACGGCTCCTCCATCGATGGCACTACCCCGAACATCGTGATGATGTTGCGCTTTAGAGTCGGCGAGGCTTCCCTCAGTACTTGCATCATATCGCGTGTGTCCTTTCTGTTGTTCTCCCATGCTACTTCTCGGCGTGGTCCACTAGAGGCGATTATTTTGCATCCCCGTCTCACTGCCGTTGTCATAACCATTGACAACATCTGCCACTCTTCAGGCGGGAATTCCTTATCGGTAGTCGGCGTCACGAACACGCAGTTTCCCAAGTCCTCAGCATTCCTGATCTCCGTAGTGACTTCTCGTAGGTCTCGATAAACAGCCACCTTCACTCCATCTCCAGTTTTGATTACTCTGCCATATCCGCGGAATCCTTTTGGTAACAACACAAGGGTCGTTAGTTTTGGCCGTCTAACTTTAAAATCATCCCAGGAGTGTTCTGTTGCATATGCAATGCCCGCATTCATCATGTCGTTGAGCTGCATCAAATCCATTCCATCCGATTGAACTGATGTCATTGCTAATCTATTTCCGTTGTGAAGAAGTAGGGCGTTAAGTACGTGATCACAATTCCTTTTGAAGAAGCAATACGCTTTTTGAACTGCGGAGTCGTACAACCTTAGCAGGTTGTACGACTTGTTCTTCATGAAAAACCGTCGATTGTCCACGTCCACTTCGTTCTCTTATGCGGCAATAAGCTTGGCTAGGGAGTAGACGGATGAAAACTTGATCGACCTAATAACTGCATCCTGCTCAAGAGGAACAACATCAGCAAATGTCATATCATTATCACACAATTGAAGCCTTTTTGCTCATCGTCGATGTTCTTGTTTGCTATCGGGCACGTGAAGAGCATTCCCAAAGCACTGTTGTCAGCATTTTCTGCGTTCTTCGCCGTCGTTGCTCTGTAAAACAGCTTAATATTATGGCCGCCACAGCATTTTCTTGGGTTTCTACCACGTTTCGCACGCTTGGTTCTAGTCTGTGCAGGAGTGTCACCGACTTCATGAGGTGAGTTTACGAGCATATCATTCTGCACCCTTATTGGTACCTTAGATTCACATAAACTCGTTACTAAGGTTGAGCTTCCGTTAAGCTCTGGAACATTGCATGGACCGCTCGAGTTATCCTTGAGCTTCGAATCTTCGGACGTTGTGTTTTCTCCAGGAAGCACCATATCTACTCTGTCTCGCCCCTTCGGTATGTTGTTTACATTTACGTCATTCCACTTCTCATGTTTTTTCTTCATTTTTCTCCCATATTTCTCATTTAGGCCCTTGGTGCAATCACGAAAGAGGCAGTCATCAGATTTCGCCGTGGTTACTAACGCTACAGTTCGTGATTTGTGTTGTGGAATCAGTACTCCTTTCCTGACTACTGCTTGCGGAGTTCCCGAGTTGCCGTTCCGTGGTTCTACGCTATGCCTCGAAGCCAATATGATACCAAAATGTTCCAGTGCATTTGTCCCCAATATAACCATTTCTCCTGTGTCTTCGCCTATATAGAACGATACTCGCTTTGTTTCATTGTTCACAGTAATCGCTAATCTCACCGTGCCTAGAAAGTTCATTTTATTCCCTGATGCATTACGAACCCTTGTTTCGACGTTTGGAAGCATCTCAACATATTCGTCCAAGTTTACTCCCTCCCGGCGCGCTTCAGCAAACACTCCCACTGGTATTATTGATGTTTCCGAGCCGGTATCTAGCAACGCCGTAACATTCTTCCCTATCATGCGCACTGTAGTTAGTGATTTCGGGCTGAAAAGTCCTCCATTACTCTCATATTCCCCATCTGTTGATGCGCTACCTACTAGTCTGTCTACAAAGCCTGAAAAAGCTCCGCCCTGCAATTGCTGCCTTACATCGTCGCTTTGAGAGGTACCATTACTTGCTTGCTGGTGCTCCCGTCGATTCTGACTCATCGATGTGGTGCGACTCAGACAATCTTTCGCCATATGTCCCCTTTCACCACATATAAAACACTGTATGGGTGGCCTTCCGTTAAAATTTCGTGACATATGCGTATTATCCAGGAGCGCATTTTGACCCTGCCTGCTACCTTGGTTGGGTCCACTTTCCATTCGCCATGAAAGCCGAGCATCTCTCTCATTAAGATCGGAAATTCGCGAAAAACTGCCTGTCGATACATTATTTTGAGGGGATAATCTCTGTTGTCCACTACCGTTTGATCGTTCTCTTGCTACGTTTCTATTACGCTCTAACCTAAGCGCCTCTGCCTTGACGTGCTCGTAAGCTTTCTCGCTGCTACTAGTCTCCATTGCCTCAGATAGTGAGTAACTACCCTACCAATGAGCCAGCTGTGTGAAAAGTATTTCCGTTTTTTGCAGTGACACGACCTCCGGTGATACATCTGGATACGCTTTGTTAGCGACCTTTTCTAGGAATACACAAAAATCTCCCACGGTCTGGTCGATTTTCATAGTCAAATTTCGGAGTTGCGCCATAGCTTTAATCCTTGCCGCGCTACCATCTTCCTGCAAACGCTCCCTCATTGCTCCAACTACCTCATCAAAGGTTCCTCCTTTTATGTACGAGGGGATGGTCTCGAATACCACCAAAGCCTTTTTACGCAGAAAACTCTCAAAAAGCTGTATAAGGCTGCGGTCGTCCCACTGGGGCCTGCGATATCGAATATTGAATTCATTTAAAAACTTCCTAAAACTCCTGTCTTCGTTAGCGTAAAAGGGTTCGAGGGTGGGAAGCGTTGCTGTTCGCATATATTCTACTATAGCACTCTCCTGCGCAAGCATCTCAGCCCCGTAATTTTTGCTTGTGCCGATCTTATCGGTACCTGTGGCCAATGTATCCCTGACTCCGGTGCTTCTTCCGTCGAATCTTCGGTTTGGCGCGCGCGAGTAGCTGATGGGCGTCCCAGCTTGCGAAATCCGCGTGGTTGCTTCCTGAATTTCATTTGTACTTTTGGTACCCACGGAAGCATATCGTTGCCATTTACCTCCATTGTCCATGCGCTGCTCTTGCGTCGTCGTAGAGGCTTTACCCAGGATCCTCCTTTGCTTCGTCAGTGACTGTACCTGAAATTCTTTTTCTTCAATTTCATCTTTCAGCCTAGAAATCATATCCTCAGACCTTTCCATATTTTCAATAATATCTTTCAATTTTCTCTCTATATCCTTCGGATTGCATCTCAGCTGTTCACAAACGCTTTCCAATATTTCTCTGTCTGCCATCTTTTCATCCAAACACAGCTCCAACTGACCAGTTGTGGTCAACTTAGCCACTTCCAAAATTTCCAGTACCCCTTCCTCAATTTTCTGGGTGTCTGCTGTTCCCGAATTCATGCCAGCGTGCTCCTGCCAAGATCGCTCTATTGCACTTACAATAGTTTCTTTTGCAATCCTAATCTGCCTCTGAACTGTATCCACTACATCATTTCTGATTGGGTCAGTTGTGGTGAAAGTCTTGCTCAAAATTTTCTCGCTCTCGATGCGTATGAGCGCCAGGCTTTTGTTTAACTGCGTGATCAAATCATTTCTACATTCTAACATCCGAGAACTCACATTTTGATCGATCGCGACTTCATTGTCGCCTTGGTCTCGTCCGTCGATTGTTTTCGTTGGCGAGTCCAGCAGCATCTGTTCGGTGCGGCTGTCAGTATCCATATTTCTGGAATAATAGTATGACTTTGTGCCGCTTCACGAAACTGTACGCGATTTGAAACGATCTCGAATAATGAAACCAGATAAAATCTCAGGCAATGTCAGGAAAAATGAAGTGATTAATGCTTTTCAATAAGCAGTAAGTCTAAATGCAATCACTGTGCCTGCTATTGGCTGCCTCTTTGCAATGATCCCTATTGATCCTAATTGCTAGCGAAAACCGATCCTTATTTTCCTCTGATGTCACTCGATAAGCACCCTGGTCTCGCCGCGTTCTTCTATTCCTTCTAGCAAGCGACGACCCTCGTACCAGCCTGCTTCACACTGCAAATCCTTTGCTATTTTAGTGGCGACGCTGTCCGTACAAGCCACTTTTCCGTTCCTTTCCTTTGCAGAAACGTTCCGAAATTGTGACGACGCCCTGCGTACAAATCACAGCGTATCGCTCCTCCGGTCCTCAAGTAGTGTGATGACGCCTTGCGTACAAATCACGGTGTTTCTATCTCTGTGGCGACGCTCTGCGTACAAGCCACCCTCGCTGTCCTTCGCTCTCCACCAAGTACACGGCTCGAAAATTCGTTTGGTAGTGACGCCTCGCGTACAAACCACCACTTTGCTCCTATCGTCCAATCTGCTTCCGAGCCCACCGCTGTCCTGAAAACTAAGCCGCGCCCAGTTTTCTAGCACTATCACTCAATGAGACCGGTCTGTTCGGCCCCCATGTACCAGGGGTTGGCCCTGGCTCTCGGTCTTGTGTGAGAGAGTGTGCTTAGAAACTAGGTGAGTGTTGAGAATGCGGCACAGAAACTGGTCCACAAACCGTTTATTAACAAGCAATAAAAAAATGGCGCTAGCCAGGGAACGAAGGAAGAGTCGACCAGAGAGCTCTCGTTGCCTCTTCAGAGGCCCTTTTATGGCCATTCCGTTGGCTCGCTGCCAGGTTCCTCATTGGTGGCCATTTCCCGGACGATCTCGGTCGCCCCGCCCCTCTACTGGTCATCGGAACACGGTGACCCACGGCCAATCCTTGCCATTGGTAACACTTTACTCACAACGTATAAGGCAATTCTTCAGCCCGCCCTGGAGTACGCCGCACCGGTTTGGCAGCATCTCGTCTAAGAATCCTCCTGGACAAAGATGCAACGAGTACAAAATGCTGCTCTCCGTATCGCCACCGGATGTGCAAGGAGTTCCCCAATCGAGCACCTGCATGCTGAGACCCGTCTATTACCAGTGAAAGAGCACTGTCAGCTCCAGGACCAGTAATTCCGCATTAACATTATAAAGCAACCAAATCACCCGTCGTGAAGAGTGCTAAACCCCGTGAGAGAGAGAAGTATAAGAAAGCCATTCGCCGATGCTCCAAACAAAGTCAATTTGCAAAGATGGCATGACTCACAGCAAGAACGACTCCGTCTTTTGCGCGAGGAGTACACCAAGTTCGTACGGTGTCATCTTATGAAGGCGGCCATAAATCCTATACTAGGAGATATACCGCCCCCCCCCCCCCCGTCTGCACCTCAGAGTCTCAACTCGGAAGAAGGGCGAGATGCACGCTCGCATCATTACGCTGTGGTCACTCTACAAAGCTGATGTCTTATGTCAGCAAGATTGACAGCAGCAAATCTGATGTGTGCTCGGACTGCGGTACCGCCGGCCATGATACCGCACATTTATTTAACTGTCCGGAGAGACCTACCACGCTGACACCAATGGACCTATGGACGAATCCACTACTGGTCGCCCAGTTCCTCCGCCTGTGACAAAACCCTCTATGAGGCTGCAAAGAAGAAGTGTCCTTCTAGTGCATTTTCTCGATTCTTCGTCACTTCAGTTCTACACAGGTGCCAAACAATAGATTTAGCGATTAATCTCAAAATCGGAGACTGTCGGGGACACTGCCTATAAACATACGCCGGAACATCGGGGCTCTTCCCCTCTGCCCGCAATCGGGGAGAATTATCCACGAACGGGGGTCGAGTTACCGTCTCTCAAATGTTTCTGGCAAACCGGTTTGTTTATCGAACACACAGAATGGGAGGCGCCTAGGAGTATCACGGCTGGCTGAATCCGTCCAGCGCGGCCCTATAGTGGCGACGTGAACGCAGCGTCTTCCTGTCGCAAGTAACCGTGGGACTCCTAAGCGCCTCCCATTCTGTGTATTCGGTCAATTATTTGATTTTGATTTGATTTATTACACGGTAGAACCGTGTCAAAGACAACAACAGAAATAACGGCAATTCAAACTCAAACGGCAATTAAGAGACTAAAAGCACTAAAATCAGTCGAACAACAATAGACAAATGGATCAATTAGCCACCAAAATCTCAGGTTGGGCGTAGTTACCACGCGCGCTGTGAGGCTTATATTCAACATCACAAATACCTATGGTTTGTATCCCATTTCTAGGGAGCCGCAGTGAGGCTATCATCTAGCTATCTAGAGAGCGGAGCGGTTGTTTCTTCATTCCTAACACTGTGTTTTCTCGAGAACAACCGCTCGACTTTTACGCCCAACCTATCAGAGCAGCGTCGTTGCCGAGATGTCGTACGTTCGTGCCGTGGCAGTGTGGAGGAAAGAAGACCACCTCCGTGCAAACCGACGTCAACCCCTCCGAGAAGAGGGTTTTTGTCATGCGAGAGGTGCTCGCTGCTGCAGCTCTGCTGAGGATTCTTCTACAAATGGCCGGCGTCGAAAGGAATCCAGGACCCGCGAAGACGAAGAAGTACCCATGTGCCACATGCGACAGAGATGTCACTTGGAATGGAACCAGCGTCCAATGTTTTGGATGCTAAGGGTGGGGGCACTTCTCTTGGTCGGGTCTCAGTTCTGTGAGGCACCACGATTCTTCCTTTCGTTGTATTGTGTGCTCCGCCTACAGTAACTCAAATTCCTCATCTACCAACCGCCCCCTATCTATTGTACACATCAATCTTAACGGCCTTCGCGCCAAGCTTTCTGAATTATCTCTCTTTGCCCGTACTCATCACCCGGATGTTACGGTGCTTATCTGGGTCAAATTCCGGTCCGCAATTGCGTCTCGACACGCTTTGCGGCCGCGCGCTTTCGAGTCGGAAGAGTTTCCAGCGCCGCTGCTGCTGATTTGTGGACTCTAGGTGGGTTTTCGAAACTGGAAACTAAACAAAATTGAAGAAAACTGTATAAAAAAGACATATCGAATCGGCTTTGGAGCTGGAAACTCGATTGACTCGAGCGCGTGCGGCCGCAAAGCGTGTAGAGACGCAATTGCGGACCGGAATTTGACCCAGATAAGCACAGAATCATGATTCAGGAAACCAAACTCTCTTCCTCTGCTTCCTCTAGACATCCAAACATCCCGGGCTATACTGCATATCATACTCCTAGGTCATCTCAAGGAGGCAGAGTCCCTACTTTTGTTCTGTCCTCTCTTCCCTCTCATATTATTCCAAACACTCCAGTGGATGGCACTCTCGAGTACATCCCCATCCATCTACGTCTAAAAACACCACTTTCTCTTTTGAATATATATATATATATATATATATATATATATATATATATATATATATATATATATATATATATATATATATATATATATATATATATATATATATATATATATATATATATATATATATATATATATATATATATATATATATATATATATATCCCTCCTTCTGGGGGTGTGTATACAAGTCTGTTGGTACCTGCTCGTTGGTGCCTGCTTCTACTGAACCCAGCAGACGTTTGAGTGTACACAGGGAACGTTCGAGCGATATAGCGTGCACAACTATATCGCGAAAGTATCCCGCACATTGCATAAAGGTGTCGCCGTCCGGCACACTAAGGCCTCTGGTCCATAACACCTTAGGATCCGTACCTAGGGAGTCATGGAGTCTTTGGCCACAAGCCACAATTTCGCCACCCTGAACTGTCGATCGCTGTCGAGTGATATCCAAAAACTGCGCTATCCAGACTTCTGAGGCTATTTCCATGCACCGTTTGCTGCTTTGCAGGAAACCCGCCTCAAGGATAGACCCGTCATCAGCGTCGGAGAGTACACCATCTACTGCGGTAACGCTGACGATAGGAGAGTGGGAGGCTGTGCAATAGCTGTAAGGAAGGATTTCAATGGTATGGTCAAGGAGTTCGGCTCAACGTCGTGTCGGAATGCATTCGTACGACTGCGGGATCACAGAGGATTCAATCTGTGGATAGTGAGTGCTCATGCGCCCACTGAAACCGCCGAAGACAATTCGAAGGATGCGTTTTATGAGGAACTCAATACGTTGCTGGCCAGGATACCTTGTCAACATGCTGTTGTCGTGGGGATTGACGCAAATGCGAAGATGGGACTTGATCAGGAATCCGAAGTACTCGGTAAATGGTTCTACCCAGTGGAGCAAACATCGGACAATGGCTACCGCCTTGTCGACTTTGTGAACGCAGTGGTCTGATTATTGCATCGACATTCAAGAGGAATCATCGCCGCCATCAGCTTACGTGGCAGGGACCAACCCGGCTATCTCCAGAGAAAGAGCAGCGGAAGCGGAAGATGACAACTTTGAAACTACAGCTTGACTATGTCCTGACGAGGAATATTCCAGTATCGGACATTCGAAGATCTAGAGCTGTGTGGGATGTCGCATTCGATTCGGATCACCGTCCTGTTCTGTTGAACTTCACTGCGAGGATTCATAAGAGGAAGCGAGGGGCTCAGCCTCTCCAGAGGATTGACATGACAAGTCTCAGAGATGAAGAGTGCAGAAGGAATTTCCGACAACGCGTTTCTATTCACATCGGAGTACGGACTAAGAAGAAACTTTGCGACGCGGATTCTTTTGTCAAGTGCATCCAGGACGCTTCGAAAGAGGCACTCCCGGTTGTACAGCCTAAGAAGAAGTTCGCCTACGTCTCAGAAGAAACAACATCTACCTACAACAGAGTATGTGCTCTCCGAACTGCAGGAAACTTCGTGGAGGAGAAGCGTCTGAGGAGGAAGTTGCGTCGGCAGCTTCAAAGTGACCGCGAACGAGAGTGGACGTGTAGAGCTAAGGAGTTCGAGAAGGCTTGGGAGGAGAAGAATCCGAAGAAAGCCTACACGTTGCTGCGACAGTATAGCGGGAAGATGAAGAGATGTTCTCCTGTCTTGAACACTACCAATGGAGTTGCAGTTGGTGATGCGACGCTGCCAATATGGAAGGATTACTTCAGTTCACTACTGAATCGTCCAGCGCCATCAGTACCTGAGCTCCCGCATGTTCAGAGAGCACATTACGATGTCAGTGAGGAACCGCCGACTGAGTCTGAAGTTTTGGATTGTGTCCGGAAAATGAAGAATGGAAAGGCAGGTGGAGATGACAACATCACTGCTGAAATGCTGAAAGCTCTTCCTCCGTCTGGGATTCGTGAAATGACCAACACCATCCGTGCCATATGGATGAGCGAAAGGATACCCGATTCGTGGAGACATGCGATCATCGTACCTCTTCACAAGAAGCTATCCGTCACGGATCCTAAGAACTACAGAGGAATCTCTCTACTTCGTGTCATGTACAAGGTTTTAGAACGTATCATTCTCGAGCGACTTATCAAACATCGTGAAGGAACGACCAGAGATGAGCAAGCCGGTTTTCGACCTGGAAGATCGACCATCGACCAAGTGTTCGTCGTCAGAAGAGTAATGGTGAATCGTGGCAGCGGTTTTCAGAAGCCATTACAGCTTGCTTTTTGGACTTTGAAGCCGCGTTCGACTCTCCTCATCGTGATCGATTGCTCAATGCTCTGCGAGCAGATGGAGTCCCGGAAAAGTATGTTCCGGTTAATCGAGGACATGAACAAAGGAACAAAAGCAGCAGTTCGTACACCTGTCGGATTTACGTCAGCTTTCGAGGTGAAAACAGGAGTAAGGCGAGGAGCCGTTGCAGGACCTTTTCTTTTCAACTTCGCCGTTGATGACATCATGCGTAGAGTTGCAGAACAGTTTTCCTGCGGATGTGATCCTAACACCATCAGGACGCTCCTTGTCGACCTGGAGTACGCCGACGACATTGTGTTATTCGCTGAAAACAACGCAAAACTGCAAAGGATTGTGAACCTCGTTTCAGTATGCACAGCCTATGGACTTCGTCTTCGTCCCGACAAATGCAAGCAGATGTGGGTCTCTCAGAGGCCTTCAACTGGAGTTTGTGTGGACGGACAACGTATCGAACTGGTGGACGATTTCTGTTATTTGGGCTGTTTGCTGAAGAACGATGGTAGTTATGCAGCGGATATTCGACAACGATGTGCGAAAGCTACGTCTGCATTCAATTCTCTAACCAAGTGTTTGTGGTCTACCACCATCGCGAAGGAAGTCAAGTTGCGCGTCTACCTATCCGCTATTCGCCCTATGATGTACGGATCGGAGACGTGGGCAGCACCGAAAACGCAGATGGAAAGGTTGGATTGCACGGAGAGGAAGCTTTTTAGGCGTTTGCTTGGATATTTCTGGCCGCGTGTATGCCATAACGAAGACCTTTACAAGGAAATCGACGCAGTACATCAACGCTTGACACGAGGGAGGTGCCAGCATCTAACGCCATCTCAAGCAGCAATGGAAAGTCGACTTCGACTGCTCGGGCATATACTAAGAAGAACGCCGGATCGTCTCGTACAACACGCTTTAAAAATGCTTCCAAATCCTGTCTGGAAACGGCCACCTGGGCGTAGGCGAAAGTTCTGGACGGATGTGGTTAAAGAGGATTTAAAGTCACTCGGCATCGAAAGACAGTTCAGGCGCGATGTTTCGTTTCGCAGGAAATGGAATAGTGACAGCTGGATGGAATGTGTTCAAATTGTGGCTGAAGACCGTGAAAAATGGACACGGCTGACTACTAGGACGGCACACCTCGGTGAAGATGCGGAATGACCGCGTCAGGCGAAAGCCAACCGATTAAGTCAAGTAAGTCAATATCCCTCCTTCTACCTCTTGTCCCTCAACATACAATCCTATCCCCATTCTCAAGCAGCTGTATGACTGCTCTCTATCTCCCTCAATTGTCTTTGCGGGTGACTTCAATGCGCACACGTTCTGCTCGTCGCTTGATTCTGATGCTAGAGGAAGTGACGTCGAAGAATGGGCGGAGTGCGATCTGGTTATCTTAAACGATGGCCAGCCCACTCGTTTCCCTGCCAACGGCCGATCATCTAGCCCAGACATCTCCCTCGTTTCTTCCAATCTCTCTAATGCTTGCTCTTGGTCGACATCCACAACTCTTTCCAGCGATCACATCCCTGTCTTTGTCGATATTAATCTCTCTAACTCTCTTGCTCCCTATACAGGTGTTCGTCATCGTTCTTATCCTAATTTAGGCCTTGCAGACTTGAGCCTGTTCAGGGAGGTTGCGCTCTGCCAAGCGGCTGATTATCCGTGGAATGGCGATGTACACCAGAAGGAGCACCACCTATCTGATGCTATCTTGAAGGCTATGATAGCTGCGATCCCTGAAGGCCGCGTTAAGACCTTCTTTCCCAATGTCACCAGGGAAACACTGCAGAAGATAAGGACAAGGGACGCAAAAAGAGCCGCAGATCATCTCGACCCAGACATTGCCGAGCTGGATAATGAGATCAGGCTGGACCTTGATAGGCACAAGAAAGAATCTTGGGAAAAGTTCACTGACAAGATGAACTTCAGAAAGGATGCAGCAGCAACGTGGAAGGCCTTGGAAAGGATTTCCGGAAAGTTCAGCTCCGCCAACAATTTCACGATTGAATTTGAAGGTGTAGTCTTCAAATCAGGGAAGGAGGCCGCAAATGCTCTTGGGAAGCATTTTTTCATCGTTAGAACCAAAAGAGAGAAGCAGAATAGAATAACTGTACGGGAACTCTGTAAGCTGCCTCTCATGGATGTAGATGATGCAGTCACGCCTGCACGGGTCGAGAAGGTGATAAAGGAGATGAGCAACTCGAAGGCAATAGGGCCAGACGGTTTGAGCCCTGCAGTCCTGGAGAGACTGCCCAGTGAACTACTGCCCCTTCTTGCTGACGTCATAAATACATTGTTTCGTACATGTACTTTACCCCAAAATTGGAAAGTGGCTCGTGTTATTCCACTGCCGAAGCCGGGAAAGTCACCATCCACGGCTAAACTCACACATCTGGGGGGAAGTTCCCGAGGACAATAGACCTGTTTTGCTCGTTATCACTCGGTCGGGGGGAGAGGGGCGAGACGTCCCCCCCGGAAGGGGACGTTTCGCTCCTCTCCCCTCGAAATATGCACAACGATAAGGCGTTCGAAACAACGCGAAAACAAAGCCGCAGCGTATACTGTGCTTATCTGGGCCAAATTCCGGTCCGCAATTGCGTCTCGACACGCTTTGCGGCTGCACGCGCTCGAATCAGTCGGGTTTCCAGCGCCAAAGCCGACTCGATGTGGCTTTTTTATTCAATTTTCTCTAATTTTTCTTAGTTTTCAGTTTCCAAAACCCATCTAGGGTCAGCAGATCGGCGGCTGCGGCGCAAGAAGCTCTTCTGACTCGGGAGCGTGCGGCCGCAAAGCGTGTCGAAACGCAATTGCGGACCGGAATTTGACCCAGATAAGCACAGTAAGGTGATGCAGACGGGCTAGTCGCGAGGTGGTCTTGCACTTCGCAAGTTGAGGGGGTACATCTGCCACTCAAGGACTACGTAAGGCATCATCTGCCTGGTTTTCAGAGAGCTATTAAGCTTCTCTATAATCTTTAGTCAGAGGTGAATATTTTTGGACCGATCGCAGTTTTTCAGGAACAGGAGAGTGTCGAAAACAGCGAGTTCTAGCAAGCTGGTTTTCGATCAATCATTGAACAATGGAAATATCAGCAGTCGGAAGGTCGCGGGAAGACCTACAGTAGGGAGAACAAGAGAACTCCTGCTGTGAGAACTTTCCGCATTACTCTGCTGTCGAGACGTCCCCTTCGGCTCCCCCCAATTCAGGGGAAGTTCCCCAGTTGCTTCGAGGAAAGTTCTGCTGTCGTTCTCGGGAACTTCCCCACGAATATCTGAGAAGGGTACCGGCCGATCAGTCTGCTCTCACCCATCGCCCAAATTGCCGAAAAACTGGTTGTGGAGGAGCTTGCCGAGCATAACAGCCAACAGCAGCACCAACATGGTTTCCGTTAATAACATTCCACCACTACGGCCTTGATGGAAATTGTGAGCTATGTGCTGGACGGCTTCAATGCCATCAAACCCCAACGTACTGTTGGTGTGGCCCTCGACTTAACAAAGGCATTTGACACTGTCAATCTAGGCCTACTATCAGAGAGTCTGTTGAAGTCTACCATCAAGCCATGGCAGAAGCGGTGGATAACTGCCTTCACTAAAGGACGTCGGGCAAATGTGCTATTCCAGGGACATGTTTCCAATAGCATCCCCATCGCCGCTGGTGTCCCTCAAGGAGGAGTTTTATCGCCTGCACTTTTCAGTTTATATATAGAAGATCTGCCCGTTCCCCCTCAAGACATCAAGGTCGTTGCATACGCGGATGACATTACTATTCTGTGCCAAGTTCGCGACATTAAGGTAGCCACCAGTAAGATCGATGACTACTTGATCGAGTTGAAATGTTTCTTCGATCGCAAAATGCTCACAGTCTCTGCCTCCAAATCGTCCGTCACCGTCTTTTCCACTGATATTGCAGAGCACAGTGCCCATCCTATGGTGAAATGGGACGAAACTCAATTGCAGGCCACCCGATTCCCCAAGCTGCTTGGACTCGTGTTGGATCCTTCGTTGAAGTTTCATAAGAACACTGAGCAGAAGCAAGCCACAGTGAAAACAAGACTCAACGTCCTGCGTGCTCTCGGTGGAACGTCCTGGGGATGCAATAAAGAAACGATCCTGACCACATAACATCGGCATGGATCGTGAAGAGACTTCGCGTTCACTATTGAGGCTGGCGCAAACTCGGTGCACCTATGTTATAGCATAGATCACCGAGTTTGCGCCAACCTCCAACAGTGAACGCAAAGTCTCTTCACGATCCATGCCGACGTTACAAGGCCATCGTACATCCCGCCTTGGAGTATACTGCACCAGTCTGGCAACACATCGTGTCGGACACATCTTGGTCCAGGCTGCAGCGCATCGAAAATGTAGCTCTGCGAATTGCAACAGGCTGTTCTGAAAGCTCTCCAATTGAGCACTTACACGCCGAAGCTCGCATATTGCCAGTAAGAGACCACTGCCAACTCCAAGCGCAACAATTGTACATTAACATCGTGAAGCAGCCGAATCATCTATCGCGAAGAGTACTAAACCCGGTGAGAGAGAGAGAGATGTACCAGAAAGCTTTTCGCTGATGCTCCGTCGAAAGTAGATGTGCAGAGATGGACCGAAGCACAACAAGAACACCTCCGTCTCTTGCGCGCGGAGCATACCCGATTCGTGAAGGAACACTTGAGCAGAGTTGCCATAAACTCCATCCTGGGAGTCGCACCTCCGAAGGTCTGCGAGACAGAGATGGAACTCGGCAGGCGTGCCAGGTGCACCCTTGCATCGTTACGCTGTGGCATAGGATCGATAACAGCAAACCTGACGAGTGCCCTGATTGCGGTAGTCAAGGGCATACTACTGCGCACCTGTTCAGTTGCCCGAAAAGACCGACTACACTAACGACAGTGGATCTGTGGATGAACCCTGTGCTTGTGGCCGAGTTTCTGAACCTATGACAGAACCTCTCTCTGTGGCTGCAAAGAAGAAGAAGAAGAGAAGCAGCGTCGCGACTTTCCCCATCCAGAGATTGAGATTGACGATAACTAGTCCAGAGCAGCTTGAAGACCAATGCACAACTTTCATTTTTTGAGTCCAGAAAGGAGCCGTCCCGCTTACATGTTGCGATGAATCCTAATGATCCCTTTCAAATAACGCTGCTCCCTAGAGGGATTACTTCTATTTTTAAGCAAGACCAATAGAATTCTAATTGACTCCTAACACCTAAGAAGGGGTTCCTAGCTTCTCAGAAGACCGTCAAATCCCTACCTCAGCCTCAGAAAGCACCTAACCGACGTAATCTGGGGAGGCATGCGCTGGGGCAGGATTTGAAAACACTTCGCGTAGGAATCCTTTGTGCAAGCTGCATCCCATTATGTGTATCCCATCAACAAGCCCTTCCAAACAAGTTCATAGGACGTAAGCGTCTCTTAGTGACCGTCTCCATCCTAGCAATGTCCAAACGTGATTGGTTGACAGGTGCAGGGGGGGGGGGGGCAGATAGGATCGCAGAAAGGTAGAGACCAGCTCCCTCATTTTGAGCTGGTCGAAGTTAGGCTTAACAGGCTTTCATGTCAAATCTCCTTATCACAAGTACATTTTGCCATGATCAGCCGCTCCGCTGCTTACTCAGGCCGGACTCATCCGACTAGGCTTTTGGCATTCGGTTTATTTTTATGCTGGAGAAAGTCCGCCCCTGAGCCGCTTGACTATTGACAGGCTCAGAAAAATCAGTGTCATCCTTGATGACCACACAAAAAAACCCCAACCATGCCACCGTAGATCTTAGAAAGACCCAAATGTCTCGGGAATAACAACGCTTGCTGAACTTTGCCACAAAGAGAAGTCACAAAATGCCGGTTTCCACTTCCGTGATCTTTCACAACTTGTTTCTATTTTGACAAAGCCGTCTATCATTCATTCGAACCTTTAAATTACTAAATGTTATTAGAATCATATTCCTCGGCGTAATTGTCTTCTTCTAAAACAATTTCTTCTTCGTGAGCCACACCGTCATCGTCATGAGATGCTCCACTCAGCCAGACCTGCAACGGTACATTTTTGGTCAAAATAGTTTCTAAGGCAAAGTTCGTTGTGGAAGCCGCCGCTACGCTTCTTGCACAGCGTTCTAGTTTCCATTAAATTGTCCGTACTTGACATATATTATTATACACATGAACTTTATTACGTCTCAGAATAAATTGATCGCGGGACGATGGCTGTCGGATCGCGGGGTGGAGTATTCGGCCTTCCGGTAATTATGTACACTCACGCGTCGCCGTGTACATACACTCTCCATGGTTTCTACCTGAGGTTTTCCAGCCCGCCGGTGGAAAGGACCAAGCCTCCCATTTCTTATCCGGGTTTGGGACTGGGAACGGAAGAGACAACGGTGGATGACACTGCTGTGTTCGCGGCTACCAGTGCTGAGGCAATGAGTTAAATCAAGAACATAGCAGATTGCGAAATCTTATGGCTCGGATAAGACGAATGTCATGAAGTCAAAGGACTCGCATGCCGCTGTGCACTTCGAAGGAGCCAAACTTCAAGAAGTGAAAGACTTCAAATGCCTAGATTCAGTAAGGCAGGAGAAGAAAGTGGCAGCAACGACGGAGATTCACAGCATAATCGGGCAGGCTTCTACTGCGTTTGCTTCATTTGGCAGGTGTCTATGGAAGGAAGCCAACATATCGATGATGACGGAGGTTCGGCTGTTACGAGCTTTGATAACTTCTATATCATTACAAGGCTCGAGAATGTACACGCTGCTCGAGTTGGACCTTGTAAAACTCGAGTCCTCCTAGTTGCGATGCTTGCGCCGAATCCTCAGCATCACACTTTGTGGCCACATACGGAAGTCATCAGGTAGCGAAGCGATCACCAGCCCAGGATCGTGGACCAGTTACAGACCAGAAGGTTGCGATGGCAGGATGGATGCGAGCTAGCTACCGTAGAGCATGATGTGGAGACATCTCCAGCGCTGTGGAAGATCTAACGAACTGCCCCTAAAAAGACATGGCTGACACCAATCGAATATGATCTGAAAACAATGGTGCAGTATCCTTAATGCTACAACAGTTGCTTCGAATGGTTTTGAATAGGAGCGGATCGTTCAGGCTGCGCGAGCTCCCATGGCACCCACAGCAGTGTTTCGGCTGTGTCATCCCGCTCCGCCAGGCGTCAGCTAACGGGATGAGTGAATGAATGAGACTCAAATTTAAGAAACTAGCCCCCATTTGTCTCAGTTTGTCTGTAACAAAGGAGAAGGCCACAGCGCTACCGCCCTGGGCGACTTGCCGTCAGCATAACTGAAAGGCTATAGAACTTGCTTCGTATATGTCGCGGGTTTGCAGACGTGTCGAACATGGACGGTTTCATTACCGCGATCCTACCGGCCGGTTCTAGTGCTGCCCACGATCCGGCCAACAAATTTACGTTGGGCCCGTGATAGGACCGAAGCTTCAATGGCTGCCCTCGATACACCGAAAGGTCCGCATTGTCCCGCGATCAGACCAGAGAGCCATCCGCATACAACCATCCGCCCGCCATGCTCCCGCGATCAGCCCGGAGAGTCTTACAACGTCGTCGGTCCGATTGGTCTTACAATCTGAGCCGTTAGCTCTCGGTACCTCTTTTACAATCTGAACTTTGATAAAACTTTTCCATGTTTCATTTATTCACTTTAATATTAATTATTCTTGTCTTTACCCAATCGAAGCATTCGACCCCAAACCCACGTCAAATGGTTAAGATATTATGTACCGATTTGAGCGGAGATGGAATAGCGCTACTTGAGGTCTGTTAGAGCCCTCCGCTTACAAAAGCATTTGACAAATTCAACTTTTGAATACTCTCGAATGATGTCACAGACGATGGCAGAGTGAATTTTCATGTCAGCAGCACGAAGTCTGTTTACTCTGAGGCATCACAAACCTGCTGGACCTGATCTTGAACTTGCGGAAGACACATGCTTACTCGTTCGAGTCTATCCATAAACGTTTCGAATCGGTCTAATAGAGCAGCTTGGCGTTCCTGCAAAAGCGCACTATCTTGATTTTAAGACATGAAAGCGATATTCTCAGACTGAGGAAACTCTCCTACAACCCACATGTTGTGTTCAAAGTGTTAGTCAGATAGGAATAGCAGATAGATTTCTCTTCCCCGAAAGTACAAAAAGTAGAACAAAACAATTACCAGCAACTCGTACTCCGTCCTATAAATCATTGACTGCACACCGTCCCCCGTTTCATCCTCATCAGCTCCTTTGGCACGCTTTGAAGCAGGAGATGATGTTGGTCTCGCATTATCTGTAATGTTTCAGTGGGATCTATTAAGAGAACACTGAATGGGAACAGAATTAAGTACCACTAGAGGTAGATTGACTGGATGGCATCAAGTATTGCGCTTCAATCTCACGTGCTTTCTCAGCATCCCCAGAAATTCTAACCTGAAAATTCTTAAGCGACTCATACTTTTATCGACTGCGCATTCATCAAAACACATATACTTAAAAGCAGCACCAAAAAGCTGCACAATGATCTCCTACACTGAAATACACCTCACCCTTCTTTGTGGACCAGCTTCAAAATACTCTGGTTCTCCCTTCCAGTAGTATGTCATGACTGCAAGCGTCATACATGACTCGTACATACTGGAAATTTATAGTTCTCAAGGAGAAATCAGAGGATGATGAGGTATGGCTGGATACCTGGAACCTGTTGGACTTCTACCCGTATAGATTTTTCGCACAAATCTTCCATTTACCGATGGATGTTCGTATCGCTTGGATAAAATCTGAACATCAACCTCAGATTTCAAGGTATAAAATAGAAGGAATAGAAATGGCTCACCTGTATATCATATTCAGCTCCCTCGATAAGTTTGCAACAACGATCCACTCGTACTGCATCACCCGTGTTTGGATCAAATTTATAATACCTGAAAATATGAATTTGTATCGTTACTAAGTTGCACTGGAAGTTAATGAAGTAGAAGACAACACTTCTGTGGAAATGATGATTTGTAACACCTTGGCGCAAACCCCTTGGAGGAGCCCAGGGTTGGAAATTGAAGGTACCTCGAATTTCCAGCTGGCTTTCCCCAACATCCATTGTCATCTCTCCTAAGCTCAGCATCAGTGACGAAGTTGCACAGGTCGATCACAAACGTTCCATTTTCTCGATATCCTTGAGGCACCCTACTGCAGATTCTGAAGAACTATCATTTGATATCTCTTTCAAATGAATTCAATGCAGTTCCTTATTTGCATACTTATTACATATAAGTGCAATTAAAAAAGCTATAAAACTAGTTGTCATCGTGACAACCTGGCAAAAATGAGAATTAAAATCACTTACTTAGAAGGTTCAACGATGGTCCCACCAAGAATAATGGAAGCTACAGCGCTGAAGTCAATTGCTCCTACAGCATATAGAGGACAATCGCCGAAATACGCAGAACAAGTAGCCGGAAGAGCAGCCATAACTCCATTTTGCTAAAGAAAAAGGCATGAACCTAGGAAAGGTGGGACGAAACGTAGCAATTACAGAAAAACGAAAACTCACAAACGAGGCCGCCTGCCAATCCTTCGACCCAGGGGGTGGACGAGGGACAGTTGAGTCTGCACGCCGTTTCCTGGCAGAGGTAGCTTAATTGGAATCTTTTAAATTTTAAGCTCTCAACTTTGTAACAACTTTCAGTGTTGACGGTGTGGACCGTCAACTGCTTCGTGCTGCCATCTGGTGATACAAATACTTTCCTGCTACTAATATGAAGGAAGAGGAAGGGAGAGAGGACTGGGTTTTGAACGTGGTATGTGCTACACCACGACGCAGAGTTGCGACTCGGCGCAACAGGGATTGGAAATTTTATGAATTTTTTTTCAGGGAGCTCGTACGATTCCACCTAAAATTAATACAAACTCGAACTTTTTTTTCAACTTTTTCAATCTCTAAAAGCTCAAGCAAATTTTCACCTCGAGAATGGGATGGTAGAAATCTTGGAAACTCTTTTCAAAATGTTAGTCGACGGGGAGGGGGTCGTAGCCGTGCTTAAAGTTGACGCAACGGCCTGCTCAACTCTGCCCCGACGTGAACGCCCACTGATAACATACGAGCAAACAATGCTCGACACTAGATACTCCTATTTTTTTCTAATTTTCAACTCGTACGAATTACAAGACTTAACAGAGGTGTATTAAATCATGCATAATAATAAACAGCTAAGAGATGACCAGTGACGTGTGACCGGTGCCCGCAGAATGTGCGGGACCCAACTTGGAGTGCGCCGAGCGCCAGGGAGTGTGTGGGACCAAACTCTGAGTGCGCTGAGCGTCGGGGAAAGTGTACGGGATCCAACTAGGGGTGCGCCAGGCGCCGTCAAATGGGTAAGGGATCCAACTGCGAGTGGGCCGAGAGCCGGGGAAGTGTGAGGGACCCGAGTGGGGTGCACCGAGCGCAGGGTTGAGCAGACCGTTGTGGCGATTTTTGTCGCGACTACGACCCCCCCAAATTTTCTTTTTTTCCCAAAAAAAATCTCAAAATTTTACGACCCCCCAGGGCCCCTGGGACGAATTTTTTAAAGCTTTATTTAGTGTCAAATTTTGAAGAGAAGCAAAAGTTTAGTCATCAGGCGGTTTCGAAAAAATCCTATTTTTCATCAAAAATTTTACGACCCTCCCCCATTTTCATTTTTTTCCAAAAATTTTACGACCCCATCGTTGTGGCTGGTCACAATCCTGCTCAACCCTGGCCAGGCGCCGTGAAATCTGTGTGGGATCCAACTGAGGGTGCGCTATGCGCCGGGAGAGTTTGTGGGTCCCAACTGGGTATGCGCCAGGCGCCGGGGAAAGTGTACGGGAAAGAACTAGGGGTGCGCCAGGCGCCGTGAAATGTGTGTGGGACCCGACTGAGGGTGCGCCATGCGCCGGGGAAAGTTTGTGGGACCCAACTGGAGATGCGCCAAGCGCCGGGGAAAATGTGTGGGACCCAAGTGGGAGTGCGTCAGGCGCCGCGAAAAGTGTGTGAGACCCAAGTGAGAGTGCACCAGGCGCCAGGGAAAGTGTGTGAGACCCAAGTGGGAGTGCGCCGGGGAAAGTGTAAGGGACCCAACTGGGGGTGCGCCAGGTGCCGCGAAAACTGTGTGGGACCCAACTGAGGGTGCGCTATGCGACGGGAAAGTTTGTGGGACCCAACTGGGGATGCGCCAGGCGCCGGGGAAAGTGTGTGGGACCCAAATGGGGGTGAGCCAGGTGCCGCGAAAAGTGTGTGAGACCCAAGTGGGAGTGCACCAGGTGCCGCGAAAAGTGTGTGAGACCCAAGTGGGAGTGCACTAGTCGCCGGGTAAAGTATGTGGGACCCAAGTGAGAGCGCGCCAGGCGCCGGGGAAACTGTGTGGGTCCCTCTAGGGGTGCGCCAGGTGCCGCGAAAAGTGTGTGGGACCCAACTGAGGGTGCGCTAAGCGCCGGGGAAAGTGTATGGGATCGGACTGGGTTTTGAGGAACGATAGTAACTAATCTCCGTGAACGGCTTTCTTGAAACCTTGGCATTTTCAGTATGTTTTGATTACCTCTGTGTCAGCAAGGTTTTGTATGATGGTACAGGTTTATTTGGCCGACGTTTCGAGCAAATCCTCGTTTTCAAGGCCTGAAATTGTGCGAAACGTTGACTAGAAGCATACTCGATCAAGCGCCTCTCCCTCTTTTCGGCTAGTTTCGACATCACCCACAGACTCCCAGTGAAGCGAACCCCCCGATGACGAACCAACCTCACACCGTTCCACCAGCGACGAGCTCCACACTCGCAGTCGTGACAAAATGGAGCAAGTGAGGCACACGCACACGCGAGCACACGCACGCGCGAGAACACGCATGCGCGAGGCATTCAAGTAGCTCGCGAGAGCGGTGTGTGATTTCCTCAAAGCTCACATAATGATACGAAGGGCAAGAACTCACTGGTTATGGCAATACACTCATTTCTGTTGTTTAGCCTAGGGTTTTTCGAGCGTATCCAAAACGCTTCCAGAGCCTTTCGAGTGCCAATATCGTGTTCATGTGAGAGGATCTTACATTTCACATTGAAGTCCTGGCCACTGTGGTCCACAACCCTGTGCTTCCCTAAAGGTGTGAGAACGCTGCTTCGCCTCTTGCCCGCGAGGTGTTCGTTGATATGCACGCTGAGCATTCGTCCAGTTTCGTCGATGTAAGTGGCGTCACATGTCAAACAGCTGATTTCGTAAATCACTCCCTTCTGTGCGCAGTCTCCTTGTTTGCCATCAGGACAAACTAAACAGTTCTCCGTAACACATGAGCGATCGTAGAGTCTGTTTCGGATAAGCTGACGTTTGATATTCTCTCTTGGAGTATTCACGAGGACGACGTCGTCAGCTAGATCTGCTCTCAGGATGCACTGGCGCAACGCAGCGCTCACTCGGTCGGAGATGAAGGGAAGCAGCAACGGAATTTCGTTCTGGGAAGAGTTTCGGAGGGGCCTGCCATACCTTCGGTCATGCCGCGATGTTATGTATCCGTTTTGCTTAGCGATAGCGCTGGCTAATTGTCGCGACTCCTCCCTTTCTGCGTTCCCTGTGCAAACTCCATCAGCTGTTCTGAACATATTACGAATGACAGCGTTCTTCACGGCTTGAGGGTGCGCTGAGCTTGCATGGATCAATACATTTTTAGAACTCTTCTTCCGGTACCATTTTACGCTGTATTCTCCATTTCCAACCTTTACCATCGTGTTCAGAAACGGGAGCCACCCTTCTTGCGGTGTTTCTCTGGTGAATCTGATGAACTCTGACTGTCGGTTGAGGACACTGAATAGCTCGTCCATTTCAAGCTGATTTGCCGTTATCACACAACAATCGTCGATATACCGACGATACATGATCGGTAACCTTTCTATCACTGGCCGCTCCATTCTGCTCATGAAACACACCGCGAGTACCGGAGCTAGTCTCTGACCCAATGCTAGGCCGCGTGTTTGGGAGTAGTAGTTTCCCGCCACTTAAGATATTACAGCTCAAACAGTTTCGAATAAGAGTCATCTTCTTCTTTGCAGCCGCAGGAAGGTTTTTGTCAAAGGTTCAAGAAACGGGCGACTGAAACCGGATTCGTCCACAAATCCATTGTTGTAAGAGTGGTAGGCCTCTTTGGGCATTCGAATAGGTGTTCAGTTGTGTGGCCGCGGCTACCACAGTCCGGGCACTCGTCCGGCTTACTGCGATCGATCTTATGCAAGAATGACATCAGCATAGGGGAATGACCGCAGCGTAACGAGGCAAGGGTACTTCTAGCCCGCCTACCGAGTTCTATCTCGGTGTTGCTGACTACAGGTGGTACGACTCCCAATATGGAATTGACGGTCATCCTACTCAAGTGATCCCTGACGAACTTGGTGTGCCCCGCACGTAAAAAACGCAGACGATGCAGTTGGGATTCCGTCCATCATTGTATATTGACTTTCTCGGGAGCATCCGCAAAAGGCCTTCTGATATGTCTCTCTCTCACGGGATTTATGATCCTTCTTAATGGGTGTTCAGGCTGCTTGACAATGTTAATAACCAGTTGCTGGGCTTGGAGTTGGCAGTGCTCCTTAACTGGCAGGATTCGGGCTTCAGCATGAAGATGTTCCACAGGGGTGCTTTTAGCACACCCTGTGCAATCCGAAGAAAAGCATTTTGCACTCGCTGCATCTTTGTCCACGATGATTTTGATATTATGTGCTGCCATACCGGTGCAGCGTATTCCAACGCCGGCTGCAATATTCCCACTGACGTCCATGAAGCGTTTAGCCTGCGGGACTGAATTTTGAATGCTCTCTCTGACGAACGGCTGTAGATGGTACTGTCGCTCAAGTGGAGTTCGGTGATTGCACAGTCTAGAGGACACGGGGTGACAACAAACTCTACTCCTTTGTCACTCACAGAGAGGCGAATTTCTCGGTGCGCTATGCGTTGACGGATTTCTTTCAGTCCTTCCCACTGTGCACCATAGGTCCATTGTGGTGTCGAAACTAGCCGAAAAGAGGGAGAGGCGCTTGATCGAGTATGCTTCTAGTCAACGTTTCGCACAATTTCAGGCCTTGAAAACGAGGATTTGCTCGAAACGTCGGCCAAATAAACCTATACCATCATACAAAACCTTGCTGGCACAGTAACTAAGTAAACTAGTCAGTAGTGACTAGGTTCTCACTTGGCAATGATTCGATTATTTTATGCATCATAATAAGCGCCTACAAATACGCCGCGAAGCGGCGTGGGTGTGCAACTTGTAATTCTATACTACGGTATGAAACTAGTTAGGGGGGCACTCAGAATTCAGTTGGAGAATGAATGATACCGCTTTCAGAAATCGAAGTACTTCCACGGAGTTCCCACGAAACTTCTTCAGTTCTACCCGTGTGCCAAAAAATAGATTTAGCGATTAATCTTCTTCTTCTTCTTTGCAGCCACGTCGAGGGTACTGTCATAGGTTGAGGAACTGGGCGACCAATAATGGATTCGTCCATAGGATCATTGTGGTCAGCGTGGTTAGTCTCTCCGGACAATCAAACAAATGTGCGGTATCGTGGCCGTGGCATCCACAGTCTGGGCAAACGTCCGATTCGCTGCTGTCAATCTTGCTAACATATGCCATAAGCATAGTAGAGTGACCACAGCGCAGCGATGCCAGGGTGCATCTGGCCCTCCTTCCGAGTTGAGACTCGGATGTGCAGACCCGGGGCGGCACCACTCCCAGGATGAGATTTACCGCCGCCTTTTCCAGATGACACCGTACGAACTATGTGCGCTCCTCGCGCAACATACGGAGTCGTTCTTGCTGAGAATCGTGCCATCTTTGCAGATTGACTTTGCTTGGAGCATCGGCGAATGGCTCTCTGATGCATCTCTCTCTGACGGGGTTCAGCACTCTCCATGACGGGTGGTTGGGTTGCTTTATGATATTTATGAAAAATTGTTGGGCCTGGAGCTGACAGTGCTCTTCTACTGGTAATAATCGTGTCTCCGCATGCAAGTGCTCCACTGGGGAAATTCTTGCACATCCGGTAGCTATACGAAGTGCGGCATTCTGTACACGCTGCATCTTGGTCCAGGAGGTTTCTGATACCAAGTGCTGCCACACCGGTGCAACGCACTCCAGAGCGGGCTGGAGTATTGCCTTGTATGTCGTGATAATAGTTTCCTTGCTACTGCCCCATGATGTACCGCCCAGGGCTCTGAGCACATTAAGCTTCGCTTTGGCGACGGCCTGCTTCTGCTCGGTGTTCTTATGAAACTTGAGCGATGGATCGAGCACCAGACCGAGCAGTTTGGGAAAGCGAGCAGCAAGTAATCGATCTCCGTCCCACTCGACATGCGGGTGAGCGCTGTGCTCCGAGGATCCGTTGTGAGTACGGATACCGACGATTTGGATGCAGAGATCTTTAGCATTTTGCGATCAAAAAAGCTTTTCAGTGTGACCGGGTACTCATTGATCTTGGAGGCGGCCACATGTATATCCCGATCCCGACACATTATTGTCATATCATCGGCATAGGCGACCACCTTGATATCCTGGGGAGGAGCGGGCATGTCTTCGAGGTACAGATTGAATAGGGCAGGCGATAAAACGCTGCCCTGCGGAACTCCAGCTGCAATAGGAATACTATTGGGGACATGGTTCTGGAACATAACTCTGGCTCATCTGCCCTTGATGAATGCCGATATCCAGCGCTTCTGCCACGGCGGTATTGATGATTCAAGTAAGTTGCTTGACAGAACTCCATGGTTTACTGTGTCGAGTGCCTTGGTGAGATCTAAGGCAACAGCCACAGTTCTCTGTAGCTTCTGGGCATTGAACCCATCGATGGCAAAGCTTGTAAATTCCAGCAGAGCTGTCGTGGTGGAATGCAGCTTTCTGAATCCATGCTGAATCACTTGCTTCTCATTGTGCTCCGCCAAGTCCTTTACGATCAGTTTTTCGGCTACCTTCGCGAACGTGGACAGCAAGCTAATAGGTCTGTATCCCTTGACTGACGCCTGAGGTTTCCCCGGCTTGGGCAGCGGCACAACGTTAACTGTCTTCCTGTTCTGTGGGATGGTGCACGATCTGAACGAGGTATTGATCAAATCAGTGAGAAGCGGAAGGATTTCATTCGGTATCTTCTTCAAGACAGCAGGACATATCCCGTCTGGACCAACCGCTTTTGAATCCCGCATATCCTTTATAACATTCTCAACTTGCGTCGAAGTGAACGCTTCGGCCGTGCTCATAAGCGGGAGGAGGCACAGCTCTCGTACAGTCACTCTATTCTGCGGACCACGCTTTGCACTGGTGATGAAAAAAACTTCTCCCGAGCGCATAAGCGGCTTCTTTTCCTGATTTGAAGACACCGTTGTCTAATTCGATAGTGGAGACGGTAGCAGGCAAGCTCTTACCCGAGAGCTTCCGTAATACCTTCCAAGTAGCTGCACTGTCCGTCTTGAGATCTAACTGCCCGGTGAACTTTTCCCACACTTCTTTCTTGTGCTTGTCTAAATCCTTTCTGATCTCATCGTCAAGTTCAGCAACGATGGGGTCCAGATGGTTGAACGCTCTCTTGGCATCTTTTGTCCTTATCTTATCGAGGATCTCCCTTGTGACATTTGGATAGAAAGTCTTGACGCCGCCGACAGGAATAGCCGCTTTCATGGCCCTGCGGATCGCGTCGGATAAATGGCACTCTTTCTGGTGCACGTCGCGATTCCACGGGTAGTTTGCCGACAGGCGAAGCGCAACTTCACTGAACAGGCTCCAGTCTGCTCGGCCTAAATTAAGATAAGAACGTTGACGAGCACCAGAATAGGGAGCGAGAGAGTTGGAGAGATCGATATGGATATAGACGGGGACATGGTCACTTGGCAAAGTGGTTGTGGTGGACCATGAGCAAGAGTTAGAGAGGTTGGACGAGACTAGAGAAATGTCTGGGCTGGAAGATCGGCCGTTGGTAGGGAGACGGGTGGGCTGACCATCGTTTAAGATGACCAGGTCACACTCCTCTGCCCATTCTTCGACGCCATTTCCTCTAGCGTCAGAATCAAGTGACGAGCAAAAGGTGTGAGCATTAAAATCACCCGCGAAGACAACTGAGGATGAGAGGGAGCAGTCGTTTAGCTGCTTAAGTAGAGGAACAGGATCGTAAGATGGGGGGCATGAGGTAGTGGTTGGAATTTATATGTTGAAAAGAGAAAGGGGTGTTTTAAGAGGGGGATGGATTGGAAGGTACTCGTGAGTACCATCCGTGGGGGTGTTGGGTATGAGGTAGGAGGGGAGAGAAGATAAAACAAAGGTTGAAACTCCTCCGCCAAGAGCTGACCTTGGAGCATGGAAGGCAGTATAGCCCGGGATATTAGGGTGAGGACGGGTAGGGGATGGAGAGAGCTTGGTTTCTTGAACCATGATCACGTCTGGATAGTGAATACGTGCGAAGAGAGAGAGCTCAGAAAGTTTGGCACGAAGGCCGTTGAGATTGATATGTACAATGAAAACGGGGCGACATGAGGAAGAGGAATCAGAGTTGGTAGCTGAAGAGCATAGAACACAGCGAAAAGCAGAGTTATGATGCTGCACAGAACTGAGACCCGAACAGGAGAGATGCACCCGCCTTTGGCATCCGAAGCACTGGACGCTTGTTTTCCTCCATTTAACATCATTGCCGCACGTGGCGCATATAAACTTCTGAGCGGGTCCAAGATTCCTCTCCAAGCCGGCCCTTAGCATGAGAATCCGAAGGAGAGACGCGGCCGGCCAGCACCTTTCCCATGACAAAAACCCTCTTCGTGGAGGGGTGACGTCGGTTTGCATAGAGGTGATCTTCTTTCCTCCACACTGCCACGGCGTGAACGTACGACATCTCGGCAGCCCCACGAAACTGATAAGGCCATCAAGTATATGATATCAGCACAAATTTTCATTCTCATGAAAAATCATTCCATTTTCTCGAGTGCCCCCCCCCTAAACTAGGTTCAAACTTATATTATACCTCCATACCGAATTGGGCTTTTGTACCAGGTGTTGCCCTGGTTATCTGGCTCGGGGAATGAAAGCGCGTCAAAAACTGGGTAACGCCTTCCGCGTAGTGGCAAAGGTGCGAGCGAGCGAACAATGGTAAGGGGTGCGGAGCGCTACGCAGTTCGACCGCGCATGCGAACGCTTCGCGTAGCGCACGCCATCACTCATCATTGCTCTCTCACTCGCTCGCCTTTGCCACTATGCCGAAGGCGCAAGGGTGGGGGGAGCGGCATAGAAGGGCAAAGCAAAGCAGCCCGCTTCGTATGAGGTGCGTTGAAAGACCCACCTCCGTGCTCGTCGCATTCGTTATCCCTTAGATTATTGACGCGCTCACGAGCGTCGGTGGCAGTTTGAAACGCCAACTCTGACCGCCTCTCATGCAATTACCGACGTCTGCGAATGCGCGAAAAAATAAAAAAAAAACACGGCTTACAATTGCATCCGAAATTGAACGGCTTCCCTATCCATTCATATGTCACGACGACGAACGAAGACTCCTCCTTCCGTTCCGGTGGATAAAGGGCAGAGTAGACCTGCAATAACAGAGAATAGTATCACGCATTCCGGAGAAGAATGACGAGCTTCTTCCTTAAATCAATTGCACCGAATAAAAACCAGCCACGGTACCTTTTTAATAAATCGATTTTGACCTCGATTTACATTGGTAGTATTTGGATGCTCATATCGCCGCAACATGCACTTCCAAACATACTTCGCATCAGGAAGCAGATTTCCTCTGCCATCATCCATTCTCGTAAAATGACCAGAAGGAGAAAAGCCATAGTAACGATTTCTCCCGGCTGGTCGACCTAAAAATCATGCTCATGACTTAAAACATGCTTCATATATGAAAACTCTGCTCTGTTTTTAGAGAACCTACCACAACCTCATGCAGCCTAACCAAGATACTAATGTTAACCTAATATTGAATGTCCCAAGACCTTGCTCTAGGGCGCTATTTCGATGCAATATCGAGCACACTGCTCCCTATGAGGTAGTGGTAGGGCTCTGAAGCGGTGCCGAAAGTTCTATAGCAGTCGCACCCCAAGCTCCTAATCCATCGTTCTGTGCATCAGATCCACTGAGATGTTCGCAACTTATCACGAATGTGCCCTCTTCACGGAACCCTTGCGGCCAACTTGTACATACTTTATCCTGCGGCACTGCCACGGCACAGGTTAAGATCAAAGACGCTTCCTGAAATGATCTAGATAACACCGAAAAATGTATAAAAATTTTGTGCAAAAACAGTCTATTCTGTGAGGTGCAGAGGTAAGTCTTAAGTCTAGGAGCCGACTTTTTATGAATGTATGGAGAGGTTTTGGGGAAAAGGGGGAAGAAGAGAAGAGCAAGGAAGAAGATAAAGCCCGTGGAACTTGAGCAAAACAAAGTTTGCCAATGTAGCGCGGTAGCTGGTGTAAAAGGAACGGAAGTTATTCATGCATGCGTTGTATGTAAAAAATAGGGGAGCGGCAATCCAGTCGCCAGTGAACCTACAATCGGTTAATAAGCTGGCGCCCCGCAAGGCCATGTAGGTGACCTCATTGGACGCGCCTTACTTTACTTCGCCATAGACTTCCGTTTTCGCTAGAGCTCTGCTGTAAACCGCACAAAATCGTCCCATTCCACCCTATCAATTGTATGATCGATTGCTATCTGACAGATGAGTCTGAACTTAAAGGCAAAGTCCCACCTCAAAATCGTTTTTTAAATTTTGTGCTTCGCTTGGGAGGAATTTCACTCTGATCACAATTGTGCCTCCCAAATCGCTCCAAATCAGACACCACCAGAGTTATGGCCGCTCATAGATTAGGAAATTGAACAACGAGAAGTTCGCGGAAGAGTTGTCTCGAGCTTGTTTTTAGCCATTCGCTGACATCGCTCTAGACTTCACTTTCTCAGGCAAACTGGGGCGTCGACAACAGGTTGATAAGTTGTCATCTCATAAACCACTCCTTGTTGACAAGTCAAATCGCGAGTATTGCCAGCCTGAGACCTGCCGGTTGCCCAACGAAGTCCGCCTGTTGTCGGGCTGTTGACAGCTCGATGTGTCGCATTTAGCGGCCTATTTAGCAGCAGTTTACATCCTACAGGACTGTTTCATAAAGCTTAGGTACTACTTTTTACCGACACGCGTCGCGGTCAGCACTCCGGCACGCGTCGCGGTCAGCACTCCGACACGCGTCGCTGTCGGCACACCAACACGCGTCGCGGTCGGCACACCGACACGCGTCGCGGTTGGGTCGCCAAGCCTCCACTGGGGTCACCACCGGATAGGAAGGACCTCCAAATGCTGGGTGGGGCCAATGTACCGCAAACTTGGATAATTGAACCGGCTGCGGTTTCATCATTCACAACATGCCTGAAAAATGCGTCGTATACTTCCCTTGTATCTAGAACGTAAGCTGTGCAACAGCTCGACATCGACCATAGCATAACTCACGGCCACGGCCCCGCCGAATATCGGCGCGTTGGCCAGCGGTGACTCATGGTGGAAGGATCAACCTGTTGTCGACGCCCCAGTTTTCCAGAGTTAAAGTTGGACCGATGATAAAAAGAAGAAAATAGATTTTGATTAGAATCAATGTCCCCTCTCATTCCCATTGGGACCAAATACCCTAAGTGGTCGGAAGGAGTGAGTTCAGCCTTGGAGGCGGAGGGGATGGGTGCTCCGTGTTGTCTCCTTTGTTCTGAAAAGTTGAGACTGCGCGTTTGGTAGGGTTTCTTCTTCTTTGCAGCCACAGAGAGGGGTTCTGTCATAGGTTCAGAAACTCGGCCACTAGCACTGGGTTCGTCCACAGATCCATTGTCGTTAGTAAAGTCGGTCTCTTCGGACAATTGAACAGGTGCACAGTAGTATGCCCTTGACTACCGCAATCAGAACACTCGTCAGGTTTGCTGTTGTCAATCCTATGCAAATGACATAAGCATGGGGGAGTGTCCACAGCGTCACGACACAAGGGTGCACCTGGCACGCCTGCCAAGTTCCAACTGTCTCGCAGACCTTCGGAGGTGCGACTCCCAGGATGGAGTTTATGGCAACTCTGCTCATGTGTTCCTTCACGAATCGGGTATGCTCCGCGCGCAAGAGACGGAGGCGTTCTTGTTGTGCTTCGGTCCATCTCTGCACATCTACTTTCGACGGAGCATCAGCGAAAAGCTTTCTGGTACATCTCTCTCTCTCTCTCACCGGGTTTAGTACTTTTCGCGATAGATGATTCGGCTGCATCGCGATGTTAATGTACATTAGTTGCGCCTGGAGTTGGCAGTGGTCTCTAACTGGCAATGTGCGAGCTTCGGCGTGTAAATGCTCTATTGAAGAGCTTTTAAAACAGCCTGTTGCAATTCGCAGAGCTACATTTTCGATGCGCTGCAGCCTGGACCAAGATGTGTCCGACACGATGTGTTGCCAGACTGGTGCAGTATACTCCAAGGCGGGATGTACGATGGCCTTGTATGTGGTCAGGATCGTTTCTTTATTGCATCCCCAGGACGTTCCACCGAGAGCACGCAGGACGTTGAGTCTTGTTTTCACTGTGGCTTGCTTCTGCTCAGTGTTCTTATGAAACTTCAACGAAGGATCCAACACGAGTCCAAGCAGCTTGGGGAATCGGGTGGCCTGCAATTGAGTTTCGTCCCATTTCACCATAGGATGGGCACTGTGCTCTGTATTATCAGTGGAAAAGACGGTGACGGATGATTTGGAGGCAGAGACTGTGAGCATTTTGCGATCGAAGAAACATTTCAACTCGATCAAGTAGTCATTGATCTTACTGGCGGCTACCTTAATGTCGCGATCTCGGCACAGAATAGTAATATCATCCGCATATGCAACGACCTTGATGTCTTGAGGGGGAACGGGTAGATCTTCTAGATATAAACTGAAAAGTGCAGGCGATAAAACTCCACCTTGAAGGACACCAGCGGTGATGGGGATGCTATTGGAAACATGTCCATGGAATAGCACATTTGCCCGACGTCCTTTAGTGAAGGCAGTTATCCACCGCTTCTGCCATGGCTTGATGGTGGACTTCAACAGAATCTCTGATAATAGGCCTAGATTGACAGCGTAAAATGACTTTGTTAAGTCGAGGGCCACACCTTCTTCTTCTTTGCAGCCACGTCGAGGGTACTGTCATAGGTTGAGGAACTGGGCGACCAATAATGGATTCGTCCATAGGTCCATTGTGGTCAGCGTGGTTGGTCTCTCCGGACAATCAAACAAATGTGCCGTATCGTGGCCGTGGCATCCACAGTCTGGGCAAACGTCCGATTTGGTGCTGTCAATCTTGCTAACATATGCCATAAGCATAGTAGAGTGACCACAGCGCAGCGATGCCAGGGTGCATCTGGCCCTCCTTCCGAGTTGAGACTCGGATGTGCAGACCCGGGGCGGCACCACTCCCAGGATGGGATTTACCGCCGCCTTTTCCAGATGACACCGTACGAACTGTGTGTGCTCCTCGCGCAACAGACGGAGTCGTTCTTGCTGTGAATCGTGTCATCTTTGCAGATTGACTTTGCCTGGAGCATCGGCGAATGGCTTTCTGATCTTTCTTTCTCACGGGGTTTAGCACTCTCCAAGAGGGGTGATTTGGTTGTTTGACAATGTTGATGAAAAATTGTTGGGCCTGGAGCTGACAGTGTTCTTTTACTGGTAATACTCGTGTCTCCGCATGCAAGTGCTCGATTGGGGAACTTCTTGCACATCCGGTGGCGATTCGAAGAGCCGCATTCTGTATGCGTTGCATCTTAGTCCAAGAGGATTCCGAAACTAGATGCTGCCAAACTGGTGCGCCGTATTCTAGTGCAGGCTGGAGAATCGCTTTATACAAGATGACACCGTACGAACTTGGTGCGCTCCTCGCGCAAAAGACGGAGTCGTTCTTGCTATGAGTCGTGCCATCTTTGCAAATTGACTTTGTTTGGAGCATCGGCGAATGGCTTCCTTATACTTCTCTCTCTCACAGGGTTTAGCACTCTCCACGGCGGGTGATTTGGTTGCTTTATAATGTTAATGCGGAGTTGCTGGGCCTGGAGCTGACAGTGCTCCTTCACTGGTAATAGACGGGTCTCAGCATGCAGGTGCTCGATTGGGGAACTCCTTGCACATCCGGTGGCGATACGGAGAACAGCATTTTGTACTCGTTGCATCTTTGCCCAGGAGGATTCTGAGACGAGATGCTGCCAAACCGGCGCGGCGTACTCCAGGGCGGGCTGAAGAATTGCCTTAAACGTTGTGAGTATAGTCTCCTTGCTGCTACCCCACGAAGTGCCGCCCAGGGCCCTGAGAACGTTGAGCTTAGCCTTAACGACTGCCTGCTTCTGCTCGGTATTCTTATGAAACTTGAGTGACGGATCGAGCACAAGACCGAGCAGCTTTGGAAAGCGAGCAGCAGGCAATCGGTCTCCATCCCACACGACATCCGGATGAGCGCTGTGCTCGGATGGGTCCGTCGTGAGAACGGACACTGACGACTTGGCTGCAGAGATCCTTAGCATCTTGCGGTCGAAAAAGCTCTTCAGTGTGATCAGGTACTCGTTGATCTTATTGGCGGCCACCTGTAAGTCCCGATCTCGACACATGATTGTTATGTCATCAGCATACGCGACGACCTTGATGTCATGTGGAGGCTCAGGCATATCTTCGAAATACAGACTGAAGAGGGCTGGCGATAGAACCCGCCCTGAGGGACTTCAGCTGCCATAGGAATACTGTTGGAGACATGGTTCTGAAACATGACTCTTGCCCGCCGACCTTTAATAAAGGCCGATATCCAGCGCTTCTGCCAAGATGGTATTGACGACTTCAGTATGTTGCTTGACAGGACTCCAAGGTTAACCGTATCAAATGCCTTGGTGAGATCCAACGCAACAGCTACAGTTCTCAATGGCTTGTTAAAGTTGAACCCGTCGATAGCATAGCTGGTAATTTCTAGCAACGCCGTAGTTGTGGAATGAAGCCTTCTGAACCCATGTTGAAACAACTGCTTCTCGATGTGCTCCGCTAGATCCTTGACAATAAGCTTTTCGGCCACCTTGGCGAAAGGTGACATCAAACTAATGGGACGATATCCCTTTACTGATGAATGAGGTTTGCCAGGCTTGGGGAACGGGATGACGTTGGCCGTCTTCCAGTTTTGCGGAATAGTGCAAGAGCTGAACGAAGTATTAATCATATCAACGATGAGCGGAAGGATCTCAGTTTGGAGTTTCTTCAGTACAGCAGGACACATGCCGTCCGGACCGACAGCTTTGGAGTTCCGCATGTCCTTTATAATCTTCTCTACTTGCGCCACAGTGTACGCTTCGGCCGTGCTCATGAGCGGGAGGCGGCACAGCTCTCTTACTGTCACTCTATTTTGCGGACCTCGCCTTGTACTCGTGACAAAGAAACTTTTACCGAGAGAGTAGGCGGCTTCCTTTCCTGACTTGAAAACGTTATTACCGAACTCAATAGTGGAGATGGTGGCTGGCAAGCTCTTTCCCGATAGTTTCCGAAGCACCTTCCAAGTAGCTCCACTGTCCGTCTTGAAATTCAACTGTTCCGTGAATTTTTCCCACTGTTCTTTCTTGTGCTGGTCGAGATCTTTTCTGATCTCACCATCCAGCTGAGTGACGACAGGGTCTACTTAAGTCGGCCAACAGGGATAGCCGCCTTCATGGCCCTGCGAATTGCATCAGACAAGTGATGCTCCTTCTGGTGCACCTTGCCATTCCACGGGTAATGAGCCGCTAGGCGTAGCGCAACCTCACTGAACAGGCACCAGTCTGCTTGGCCTAAATTAAGATAAGAACGATGACGAACACCTGTATAGGGAGCAAGAGAGTTAGAGATTAATATCGACAAAGACAGGGATGTGATCGCTGGGAAGAGTTGTGGATGTTGACCAAGAGCAAGCATTGGAGATTGGAAGAGACGAGGGAGATGTCTGGGCTAGATGATCGGCCGTTGGCAGGGAGACGAGTGGGCTGGCCATCGTTTAGGATAACCAGATCGCACTCCTCCGCCCATTCTTCGACGTCACTTCCTCTAGCATCAGAATCAAGCGACGAGCAGAACGTGTGCGCATTGAAGTCACCCGCAAAGGCAATTGAGGGAGATAGAGAGCAGTCATACAGCTGCTTGAGAATCGCCCCAACCGCGAAGCGGCTGGAGAGGTTTGGTTTTGCCCGGGACTTGTGATCACTTAGAATTCTGTAAAGTAGATAATAGAACCTGTTAAACAAATTCTCCAGAGATTTCCATCGGGATATAGATGAGAGGGTCCAGGAGGCACATGCTGACAAAATTTGAGCCAAATCGGTTCAAAACTAACAAAGTTAGATCGGCGAGTCCTTATCAAAAATTCTTGTTGTGCGCTGTTACTCGTTCCTGCTTCCTGCTTCGCGCTTCGTGCTTCCTCGTGCATTACGCACCCTTAGTAGTGGCTATACTTTTACATTTTCAGATTTTTTTTTCGAATATTCGACTTTTTGGATGATTCGGAATTTTGGAGTTTTCGAATATTCGATTTTTCGAATAATTCGGGATTTTGAAGTTTACGAATATTCGACTTTTCGAATAGTTCGGGGTTTTGAACTTTTCGAATATTCGACTTTTCGAATAATTCGGGAATTTGAACTTTTCGAATATTCGATCTTTCGAATAATTCGGAATTGGGCTTTTCGAATATTCGACTTTTCGAATAATTCGGGATTCTGAGCTTTTCGAATAAAAAGTCGACTTTTTCAATCGACTGTCGAATGATTTTTCGAATTTTTTTATTCGACTTTTCTAAAAAGTCGAAAAAAAATTTTGTCATTCCCACTACTTTACAGAAAAAAAAGCTAAATTACTTCAGCTAGCATATTCTATCTTTCTTTTGAGACTGAACTAAACTGTCGAACAGGAGAGCAGACAAACTATGTATTTACGAGACGGTTGGCTATATCAGAAAAATATACAAATTATCAAGTATGTGCGGCAAATAATGCAAACAACTGCTTCTCATTATTTAATTCCGATAGAAAGTTAGTACAAAATAATAACTCTGGCACCTGTTTCGCAAATGGACTATTGAAACCCCCCGCCGCCGCCGTCTTAAGCCTAGTTTTGACTGCAAGTGGTCGCTGCGGCCATGCGAGGGACAACTGTTCCTTTTTCATCGCGCGTAATGGAAATCCGCTCCAATTGTGATCGCTTCGTGGCAAACGTCCTACATCGCTGGGTCGCGGCGACGAAATAATATGTTTTACTGCTTTGCTGCTGGAGGAGCGATCCTTTCACATGACAAGATCAGTGTTTACGGATCGAAACGTGTTATTGATAACTATCAGCCATTATTTTCACTGATTGATTGAATTTCTTCGATCATGCATGAGGCTATGCACTATGAACAGAATCGCTGGCGCTGCTACATCGCTGCAGCAGCGGGTGTAAAATCGCAGCGATGAAAAACAGTAGCGATGCAGTCAAAACTAGGCTTTAGGCATCTTTCATAGTCCTCGCCGCAAGCGCGTGACGCGTTGGAAGCGCGATGGACTATGAAATTTCTCACCGCGCGGGACGCGCGTGCCGCCCATCCAGCGCCGCCCGAAGAGCCATAACGGTTTCGCCATTTTAATCAATACTTCCTTCTCAGTTTAGGTCCACTCCAACACTGAAGGCAGAGTTCACGATGATTATCGCACTCGAGTTCGACCCAAAAATGAGCTTCTTTGGTCGTGAGGTGACTAATAGTAAAGAAAAAGCCAACGAAAACGTTCAGAATAGGCTAAAATAACGGTTTCTAACGTTCAGGGCGTGGACAAGAATCATGGGCCCTGCTGATTTCCGCAAGAGCGCGCTAATCGCGAAATCTGCGCGAATCTATCAGGCTGGACGCGGCAGAGTTGCTTGGCAGTTTGCCATCGAAACGCGTGCGATGCCACAAGCTCGTCCGAATGATGGGGCGGATAGGAATAGATAGGCGCACTGATATAACTTTCAGAGCCGTTTTTATCGATTTCTGACCCGTTTTCGCTGCTTTCTTCGACCCTATCCCCCCTGCATCTGCCAACTTAGGGGTTGAGCAGAGTGCCAACAGGGCGCGGCGCGGCCTGATGATGGAGAGCAGTTTTGATAGATCGCGGCGATATATCAATACGGCTCACCATCATCAGGCCGCGCCGCGCCCTGTTGGCACTCTGCTCAACCCCTTAGTAATTCGCACTGAAACCTCGACAACGAGATTTATGGTGAACACTGCGTTTAAAAATTATGAGACTATCCTACGGTACCGTATACGCAAGTGCAAACCAGGAATTTCTGTGCAAGTCACAGTTAAGGCCCAATTTTGACCCGCACCGCCTTGGAGGTGGCGCCAGAGATTTCATATCCTCTGTTTCCGAGTGTGATTTAGTTCCTTTCGTCGCGTGCGTCTGCGTGCATACGCTGGGTCTCCTTCTCCCCACAATTTCTCTCTATCTCTACCCTCGCCCCGCACAAGCGAGCGAGCAAACAGATCACTGATTGTGGCTGAGTGACGTTTTATACACCGAAGAAATTAGCAATCCACGAAAAATCTTGAGCCGATGGTGAATTAAATCGTGATCAGCACTCAAAAAGACGCATTCTAGGCTCTAGGCAAGGTTGCGCCTATATAAATCCAGAATATTTAACTACCGATGAAGATATACGTTTCGGCGTGACCTTCCACACCCTTTTGAAAGTCGCCCAACAAATCTCAAATATTGGGTTGACCGCCCAAATTAATCCTGGCAGCAGTCCCGAGCGAAAAGTTTCAACTGAATTTCGAAAAGTGGAATAGCGCCAGTTTTTGTGAAATTCAATGTCATTTTTATCCATTTTCGTGATTTTTATTCTCGAAATGGAGCGTCTCTCTTAATCAATATCAATGCGAACATCATCTGGACAAGGAATAGCGCATTACATTAAAATATAACTCCTCCTTGAGAGGCACCGGCGGCAATAGGGATGCTATGAAAGACATGTCCTTGAAACAGCTTTTTTGCTCGGCGCCCTTTAATGAGTGCGGTTATCCATCGCTTCTGCCAGAGTCAAAAGCCTTCGTGAGGTCCAGGGCCACTCCAACAGAGCGTTGAGGTTTTTTGGCCTTGAAGCCATCCAAAACATAGCTCACAGTTTGCAGCAGCGCCGTGGTGATAGAGTGTAATTTGCGGAATCCATGCTGGTGCTGCTGTTTGTTACTATGCTCGGCAAGCTCTTTCACGATCAGTTCCTCAGCTACCTTGACGATTGGTGATAAAAGACTTCTTGGCTTGTATCCCTTCGCTGTGGATGGCGATTTACCAGGCTTGGGAGACGGAATGACGCTTGCCGCTTTCCAGTCATCAAACAGTTCGGTGTGTTTGAAAAAGTCTAATTCATTCGACGGCTTTAGTGGGATAAACATTTCTCATGAAATTTCGCTAGTGGGTCGTCTATCACGAAAGAGTACCTCTTTCCTCCACACTGCCACGGCACGAACGTACGACATCTCGGCAGCACCAAAATGATGGAATCTCTAAATTGCATCCGCGCTCTAATCAAAATCACACTGTGCGGGGTCGCTGGCGACGAGTTTTTAGGGCCACGCCCCCATTTGCTCGCTCGCTCGCGTCGCTCGCACCTTGGTCACTGTGCCGAAGCCTTAATTACAGCGTCGCGTCGCGCCGCGAATGAGCTCTAAACGCCCTTATGGTGACGACTCCTTTCGAGTAGCGTGACACATGAGTGAGTCATCATTGATAGCTTCGCTCCACCTTGATTTCGAAACACATCTACGATTTGCGTAAGTGTGCATCCTTGGCGCGCAACTTGCTCGTGGGTCAATGGAATGTTTTGAAAAATCAATTTATCCGAAAAAGTCGACTATCGAATTCATTCGAATGTTTCCGTAAATTTTCGAATATTCGACTTTTCGAATAATTCAGGTTTTTAAACTTTTCGAATATTCGACCTTTCGAATAATTCGGGATTTTGAAGTTTTCGAATATTCGATTTTTCGAATAATTCGGGAATTAGCCTTTTTCGAATATTTGGCTTTTCGAATAATTCGAAGTCGACTTTTTCAATCGAATGATTTTTCGAATCATTCGACTCGGTCAAAGTATAGTGAGTAGGTAGACAATGAGTACTTACTGTTTAGCATTAACTACTTCACTTATAACTGCTTATCATATCAAGTGATATTATCAGTTGGTAGATCAAATCGCTAAAACACGTTGTAGGCTGTACTTTTCGATGGGAAGGCACAAGGAAAGTGACTAACAAGTCTGTTACTTACTGTTTGACATTAAATACTTCACTTATTACTGCTTATCATATCAAGTGATATTATCAGTTGGTGGGGGTGTGTATACAAGTCTGTTGGTACCTGCTCGTTGGTGCCCCTGCTTCTACTGAACCCAGCAGACGTTTGAGTGTACACAGGGAACGTTCGAGCGATATAGCGTGCACAACTATATCGCGAAAGCATCCCGTACATTGCATAAAGGTGTCGCCTTCCGGCACACTAAGGCCTCTGGTCCATAACACCTTAGGATCCGTACCTAGGGAGTCATGGAGTCTTTGGCCACAAGCCACAATTTCGCCACCCTGAACTGTCGATCGCTGTCGAGTGATATCCAAAAAACTGCGCTATCCAGACTTCTGAGCTATTTCCATGCACCGTTTGCTGCTTTGCAGGAAACCCGCCTCAGGATAGACCCGTCATCAGCGTCGGAGAGTACACCATCTACTGCGGTAACGCTGACGATAGGAGAGTGGGAGGCTGTGCAATAGCTGTAAGGAAGCATTTCAATGGTATGGTCAAGGAGTTCGGCTCAACGTCGTGTCGGAATGCATTCGTACGACTGCGGGATCACAGAGGATTCAATCTGTGGATAGTGAGTGCTCATGCGCCCACTGAAACCGCCGAAGACAATTCGAAGAATGCGTTTTATGAGGAACTCCAATACGTTGCTGGCCAGGATACCTTGTCAACATGCTGTTGTCGTGGGGATTGACGCAAAATGCGAAGATGGGACTTGATCAGGAATCCGAAGTACTCGGTAAATGGTTCTACCCAGTGGAGCAAACATCGGACAATGGCTACCGCCTTGTCGACTTTTGTGAACGCAGTGGTCTGATTATTGCATCGACATTCAAGAGGAATCATCGCCGCCATCAGCTTACGTGGTAGGGACCAACCCGGCTATCTCCAGAAGAGCAGCGGAAAGCGAAAGATGACAACTTTGAAACTACAGCTTGACTATGTCCTGACGAGGAATATTCCAGTATCGGACATTCGAAGATCTAGAGCTGTGTGGGATGTCGCATTCGATTCGGATCACCGTCCTGTTCTGTTGAACTTCACTGCGAGGATTCATAAGAGGAAGCGAGGGGCTCAGCCTCTCCAGAGGATTAACATGACAAGTCTCAGAGATGAAAGAGTGCAGAAGGAATTTCCGACAACGCGTTTCTATTCACATCCCGGAGTACGGACTAAGAAGAAACTTTGCGACGCGGATTCTTTTGTCAAGTGCATCAGGACGCTTCGAAAGAGGCACTCCCGGTTGTACAGCCTAAGAAGAAGTTCGGCTACGACTCAGAAGAAACAACATCTACCTACAACACAGTATGTGCTCTCCGAACTGCAGGAAACTTCGTGGAGGAGAAGCGTCTGAGGAGGAAGTTGCGTCGGCAGCTTCAAAGTGACCGCGAGCGAGTGGACGTGTAGAGCTAAGGAGTTCGAGAAGGCTTGGGAGGAGAAGAATCCGAAGAAAGCCTACACGTTGCTGCGACAGTATAGCGGGAAGATGAAGAGATGTTCTCCTGTCTTGAACACTACCAATGGAGTTGCAGTTGGTGATGCGACGCTGCCAATATGGAAGGATTACTTCAGTTCACTACTGAATCGTCCAGCGCCATCAGTACCTGAGCTCCCGCATGTTCAGAGAGCACATTACGATGTCAGTGAGGAACCGCCGACTGAGTCTGAAGTTTTGGATTGTGTCCGGAAAATGAAGAATGGAAAGGCAGGTGGAGATGACAACATCACTGCTGAAATGCTGAAAGCTCTTCCTCCGTCTGGGATTCGTGAAATGACCAACACCATCCGTGCCATATGGATGAGCGAAAGGATACCCGATTCGTGGAGACATGCGATCATCGTACCTCTTCACAAGAAGCTATCCGTCACGGATCCTAAGAACTACAGAGGAATCTCTCTACTTCGTGTCATGTACAAGGTTTTAGAACGTATCATTCTCGAGCGACTTATCAAACATCGTGAAGGAACGACCAGAGATGAGCAAGCCGGTTTTCGACCTGGAAGATCGACCATCGACCAAGTGTTCGTCGTGAGAAGAGTAATTGAATCGTGGCAGCGGTTTTCGAAGCCATTACAGCTTGCTTTTTTGGACTTTGAAGCCGCGTTCGACTCTCCTCATCGTGATCGATTGCTCAATGCTCTGCGAGCAGATGGAGTCCCGGAAAAGTATGTTCGGTTAATCGAGGACATGAACAAAGGAACAACAGCAGCAGTTCGTACACCTGTCGGATTTACGTCAGCTTTCGAGGTGAAAACAGGAGTAAGGCAAGGAGCCGTTGCAGGACCTTTTCTTTTCAACTTCGCCGTTGATGACATCATGCGTAGAGTTGCAGAACAGTTTCCTGCGGATGTGATCCTAACACCATCAGGACGCTCCCTCGTCGACCTGGAGTACGCCGACGACATTGTGTTATTCGCTGAAAACAACGCAAAACTGCAAAGGATTGTGAACCTCGTTTCGAAGTATGCCGCAGCCTATGGACTTCGTCTTCGTCCCGACAAATGTAAGCAGATGTGGGTCTCTCAGAGGCCTTCAACTGGAGTTTGTGTGGACGGACAACGTATCGAACTGGTGGACGATTTCTGTTATTTGGGCTGTTTGCTGAAGAACGATGGTAGTTATGCAGCGGATATTCGACAACGATAAGCGAAAGCTACGTCTGCATTCAATTCTCTAACCACGTGTTTGTGGTCTACCACCATCGCGAAGGAAGTCAAGTTGCGCGTCTACCTATCCGCTATTCGCCCTATCATGATGTACGGATCGGAGACGTGGGCAGCACCGAAAACGCAGATGGAAAGGTTGGATTGCACGGAGAGGAAGCTTTTTAGGCGTTTGCTTGGATATTTCTGGCCGCGTGTATGCCATAACGAAGACCTTTACAAGGAAATCGACGCAGTACATCAACGCTTGACACGAGGGAGGTGCCAGCATCTCCTAACGCCATCTCAAGCAGCAATGGAAAGTCGACTTCGACTGCTCGGGCATATACTAAGAAGAACGCCGGATCGTCTCGTACAACACGCTTTAAAAATGCTTCCAAATCCTGTCTGGAAACGGCCACCTGGGCGTAGGCGAAAGTTCTGGACGGATGTGGTTAAAGAGGATTTAAAGTCACTCGGCATCGAAAGACAGTTCAGGCGCGATGTTTCGTTTCGCAGGAAATGGAATAGTGACAGCTGGATGGAATGTGTTCAAATTGTGGCTGAAGACCGTGAAAAATGGACACGGCTGACTACTAGGACGGCACACCTCGGTGAAGATGCGGAATGACCGCGTCAGGCGAAAGCCAACCGATTAAGTCAAGTAAGTCATCAGTTGGTACATCAAATCGCTAAAACACGTTGTAGGCTGTACTTTTCGATGGGAAGGGAGTAGGAAAGTGACTAACAAGTTTGTTACTTATTGTTTAACATTAAATACTTCACTTATTACTGCTTATCATATCAAGTGATATTATCAGTTGGTAGATTAAGTCGCTAAAGCATGTACTATTTCGTAGAGAAGGGACAGGGGAAGTGACTAACAAGTTCGTTACTTACTGTTTAGCATTAACTACTTCACTTATAACTGCTTATCATATCAAGTGATATTATCAGTTGGTAGATCAAATCGCTAAAACACGTTGTAGGCTGTACTTTTCGATGGGAAGGGACAAGGAAAGTGACTAACAAGTTTGTTACTTACTGTTTAGCATTAACTACTTCACTTATAACTGCTTATCATATCAAGTGATATTATCAGCTGATAGATCAAATCGCTAAAACACGTTGTAGGCTGTACTTTTCGATGGGAAGGGACTATGAAAGTGACTAACAAGTCTTTTACTTACTGTTTAACATTAACTGCTTCACTTATTACTGCTTATCATATCGAGTGATATTATCAGTTGGTAGATCAAATCGATAAAACACGTTGTAGGTTGTACTTTTTCGTAGGGTAGGGACATGGGAAGTGACTAAAAAGTTTATTACTTACTGTTTAGCATTAACTACTTCACTTATAACTGCTTATCATATCAAGTGATATTATCAGTTGGTACATCAAATCGCTAAAACACGTTGTAGGCTGTACTTTTCGATGGGAAGGGACTAGGAAAGTGACTAACAAGTTTGTTACTTACTGTTTAACATTGACTGCTTCACTTATTACTGCTTATCATATCAAGTGATATTATCAGTTGGTACATCAAATCGCTAAAACACGTTGTAGGCTGTACTTTTCGATGGGAAGGGACTAGGAAAGTGACTAACAAGTTTGTTACTTACTGTTTATCATTAACTGCTTCACTTATTACTGCTTATCATATCAAGTGATATTATCAGTTGGTAGATCAAATCGATAAAACACGTTGTAGGCCGTACTTTTTCGTAGGGTAGGGACAGGGGAAGTGACTAAAAAGTTTGCTACTTTTTGATGACGTCATCAAAGTGCATGGGGCATGTGATGACGTCATCAGGACGTCGACGAAAGAGAGTCGCGCGTCATTTGTAGCGCGCGCAACAAGTCAATTACTTACTGATTGTCATATCAATCCATGCTATTTGGAAAATATTAAAGATTTTCAGAGATATTACTTCGTAATATCAAGAAAAAGTGAACGATTCTATCAAAAAGGGGTCTTCCAAGCGAAAGAGGTTTGGTTCGCGTTAGAAACGTTCCAACAAAAAGTGAACAACAGGCAAGTAGAATGAGGAGAGTCAACAAAAAGTAAACAATACTCTCTGAGACTGATTTTCTTGGCCTATACTTCTTAACAGCGAAAACAAACCGTTGTGGTATTTTACGAGGAAGAGTTTAGTGTCTTCCGGAAAAAGGGCTTATATTCGTTTCACGAAATTTTACGGGAATACTCTTGCTCAATGCTGTAATTCTATTCTAAAGTTTCGCTTTTCCTTACAGCTAGACTTAACCGTCTGTATAGGTCTTTACTACATCATCTTCTATTCTCATGGTAAGTATTGGGTTTGCATGCACATACCTTTTAACGGTTCTCGCGTAGTCAGGACTATTTTTGGAACCACAAAGTGTTTCCGCGTAGAACACCGCAACGGTTTGTTTTCGCTGTTAAGAAGTATAGGCCAAGAAAATTAGTCTCAGAGAGTATTGTTCACTTTTTGTTGACTCTCCTCATTCTACTTGCCTGTTGTTCACTTTTTGTTGGAACGCTTCTGACGCGAACCAAACCTCTTTCGCTTGGAAGACCCCTTTTTGATAGAATGGGGATAGGATTGTATGTTGAGGGACAAGAGGTAGAAGGAGGGATATATATATATATATATATAAAAAAGAGAAAGTGGTGTTTTAAGAGGTAGATGGAAGGGGATGTACTCGAGAGTGCCATCCACTGGAGTGTTTGGAATAGTGTGAGAGGGAAGAGAGGACAGAACAAAAGTAGAGACTCCGCCTCTTTGAAATGACCTAGGAGTATGATATGCAGTAAAGACCGGGATGTTTGGGTGTCTAAAGGTAGCAGTGGGAACGAGTTTGGTCTCCTGGACCATGATAACATCCGGGTGATGAGTACGGGCAAAGAGAGATAATTCAGAAAGTTTGGTCCGAAGGCCGTTTAGATTGATGTGTACAATAGATACGGGGCGGTTGGTAGATGAGGAATTTGAGTTACTGGAGGCGGAGCACACAATACAACGAAAGAGAGAATCGTGGTGCCTCACAGAACTGAGACCCGAACAAGAGAGGTGCACCCACCTTTGGCATCCAAAACATTGGACGCTGGTTCCATACCAATTGACATCTCTGTCGCATGTGGCACATGGGTACTTCTTCTTCTTCGCGGGTCCTGGATTCCTTTTAACGCCGGCCATTTGTAGAAGAATCCTCAGAAGAGCTGCAGCCAGCCAGCACCTCTCCCATGACGAAAACCCTCTCCGAGGAGGGATTGACGTCGGTTTGCACGGAGGTGATCTTCCTTCCTCCACACTACCACGGCACGAACGTACAACATCTCGGCAGCGGTAGGGTTTCTACAAACGGCGGCCGGAACATAATAGCAAACTTTAGCCAACAGTTTCAAATGGCCTTCAAGTATAATCAATAAATTTCAGGGGAAAGAGCTGCCGAGATGTCGTACGTTCACGCCGTGGCAGTGTGGAGGAAAGAAGATCACCTCTATGCAAACCGACGTCACCCCCTCCACGAAGAGGGTTTTTGTCATGGGAAAGGTGCTGGCCGGCCGCGTCTCTCCTTCGGATTCTCCTGCTGAGGGCGGGCGTGGAAAGGAATCCTGGACCCGCTCAGAAGAAGAAGTACCTATGTGCCACATGCGACAGAAATGTCAATTGGAATGGGACCAGCGTCCAATGCTTTGGATGGCAGAGTGGGTGCACTTCTCTTGTTCGGGTCTCAGTTCTGTGAAGCATCATAACTCTTCTTTTCGCTGTGTTATATGCTCTTCACCTACCAACTCTGATTCCTCTTCCTCGTATCGCCCCCTTTCCATTGTACATATCAATCTCAATGGCCTTCGTGCCAAACTTTCTGAGCTCTCTCTCTTCGCACGTACTTACCATCCAGACGTGATCATGGTTCAAGAAACCAAGCTCTCTCCATCCCCTACCCGTCCTCATCCTAACATCCCGGGCTATACTGCCTTCCATGCTCCAAGGTCAGCTCTTGGCGGAGGAGTTTCAACCTTTGTTTTATCTTCTCTTCCCTCCCACCTCATACCCAACACCCCCACGGATGGTACTCTCGAGTACCTTCAATCCATCTCCCTCTTAAAACACCTCTTTCTCTCTTCAACATATATATTCCACCTACTACCTCATGCCCCTCTTTTTACAATCCTATTCCACTTCTCAAGCAGCTGAACGACTGCTCCCTCTCATCCTCAGTTGTCTTCGCGGGCGATTTTAATGCTCACACCTTTTGCTCGTCTCTCGATTCTGACGCTAGAGGAAATGACGTCGAAGAATGGGCAGAGGAGTGTGACTTGGTCATCTTAAACGATGATCAGCCCACCCGTCTCCCTACCAACGGCCGATCTTCCAGCCCAGACATTTCTCTAGTCTCGTCCAACCTCTCTAACTCTTGCTCATGGTCCACCACAACCACTTTGCCAAGTGACCATGTCCCCGTCTTTATCCATATCGATCTCTCCAACTCTCTCGCTCCCTATCCTGGTGTTCGTCAACGTTCTTATCTTAATTTAGGCCGAGCAGACTGGAGCCTGTTCAGTGAAGCTGCGCTTCGCCTGTCGGCAAATTACCCGTGGAATGGCGACGTGCACCAGAAAGAGTACCATTTATCTGACGCGATCCGCAGAGCCATGAAAGCAGCTATTCCTGTCGGCCGCGTTAAGACGTTCTATCCAAATGTCACAAGGGAGATCCTCGATAAGATCAGGACAAGAGATGCCAGGAGAGCGGTCAACCATCTGGACCCCGTTGTTGCTGAACTTGACGATGAGATCAAAAGGATCTAGACAGGCACAAGAAAGAAGAGTAGGAAAAGTCCGCTGGGCAGTTGGACTTCAAGACGGACAGTGCAGCTACTTGGAAGGTACTACGGAAGCTCTCGGGTAAGAGCTTGCCTGCTACCGTCTCCACAATCGAATTAGAAAACGGTGTATTCAAATCAGGAAAAGAAGCCGCTTATGCGCTCGGGAGAAGTTTTTTCATCACCAGTGCAAAGCGTGGTCCGCAAAATAGAGTGACTGTACGAGAGCTGTGTCGCCTCCCGCTTATGAGCACGGCCGAAGCGTTCACTACGACGCAAGTTGAGAAAGTTATAAAGGATATGCGGAATTCAAAAGCGGTCGGTCCAGACGGGATATGTCCTGCTGTCTTGAAGAAGATACCGAATGAAATCCTTCCGCTTCTCACTGATTTGATCAATACCTCGTTCAGATCGTGCACCATCCCACAGAACTGGAAGACAGCTAACGTTGTGCCGCTGCCCAAGCCGGGGAAACCTCAGGCTTCAGTCAAGGGATACAGACCTATTAGCTTGCTGTCCACGTTCGCGAAGGTAGCCGAAAAACTGATCGTAAAGGACTTGGCGGAGCACAATGAGAAGCAAGTGATTCAGCATGGATTCAGAAAGCTGCATTCCACCACGACAGCTCTGCTGGAAATTACAAGCTTTGCCATCGATGGGTTCAACGCCCAGAAGCTACAGAGATCTGTGGCTGTTGCCTTAGATCTCACCAAGGCATTCGACACAGTAAACCATGGAGTTCTGTCAAGCAACTTACTCGAATCATCAATACCGCCGTGGCAGAAACGCTGGATATCGGCATTCATCAAGGGCAGACGAGCCAGAGTTATGTTCCAGAACCATGTCTCCAATAGTATTCCTATTGCAGCTGGAGTTCCGCAGGGCGGCGTTTTATCGCCTGCCCTCTTCAGTCTGTACCTCGAAGACATGCCCGCTCCCCCCCAGGATATCAAGGTGGTCGCCTATGCCGATGATATGACAATAATGTGTCGGGATCGGGATATACATGTGGCCGCCTCGAAGATCAATGAGTACCTGGTCACACTGAAAAGCTTTTTCGACCGCAAAATGCTAAAGATCTCTGCATCGAAATCGTCGGTATCCGTACTCACAACGGATCCTTCGGAGCACAGCGCTCACCCGGATGTCGAGTGGGACGGAGATCGATTACCTGCTGCTCGCTTTCCCAAACTGCTCGGTCCGGTGCTCGATCCATCGCTCAAGTTTCATAAGAACACCGAGCAGAAGCAGGCCGTCGTCAAAGCGAAGCTTAATGTGCTCAGAGCCCTGGGCGGTACATCATGGGGCAGTAGCAAAGAAACCATTATTACGACGTATAAAGCGATTCTCCAGCCTGCACTAGAATACGGCGCACCAGTTTGGCAGCATCTAGTTTCGGAATCCTCTTGGACTAAGATGCAACGCATACAGAATGCGGCTCTTCGAATCGCCACCGGATGTGCAAGAAGTTCCCCAGTCGAGCACTTGCATGCAGAGACACGATTATTACCAGTAAAAGAACACTGTCAACTCCAGGCCCAACAATTTTTCATCAACATTGTCAAACAACCAAATCACCCCTCTCGGAGAGTGCTAAACCCAGTCAGAGAAAGAAAGATCAGAAAGCCATTCGCCGATGCTCCAAGCAAAGTCAATCTGCAAAGATGGCACGATTCACAGCAAGAACGACTCCGTCTGTTGCGCGAGGAGCACACACAGTTCGTACGGTGTCATCTGGAAAAGACGGCGGTAAATCCCATCCTGGGTGTGGAGCCGCCCGGGTCTGCATCCGAGTCTCAACTCCGGAAGGAGGGCCAGATGCACCCTGGCATCGCTGCGCTGTGGTCACTCTACTATGCTTATGGCATATGTTAGCAAGATTGACAGCACCAAATCGGACGTTTGCCCAGACTGTGGATGCCACGGCCACGATACGGCACATTTGTTTGATTGCCCGGAGAGACCAACCACGCTGACCACAATGGACCTATGGACGAATCCGTTATTGGTCGCCCAGTTCCTCAACCTATGACAGTACCCTCGACGTGGCTGCAAAGAAGAAGAAGAAGGGGGAAAGAAAACTATTATCTTCTTTTCGAATAAGGGAAAACAATATGCGCCACGGGTCAGCGGTGAGATTCTTCGAAAACAGCGCAGAGGAGGTCGTGAGGATTAATGAACGATTCTGGAGTATTGAATCGGCAGCCTCAGACAGATACACATTGGAGATGACCTCGAATGGAGATAGTGCTTCTGTGGCGGAAGACCAGCAGAATGAAATCGGATTGCTCAGTTAACTGCAGGAAATACTATGAAAGAAATGAGAGGTTAAAGAATGCAGCTTCAAGATCGCAGTGGAAACGTATGCACAAGTTAAGGAATCCCAGCCAGAGTTGAGCAGGGTTGCGACTCGGCGCAACGGGGGGATCGTAGAAGTTTCGAAAAAATTTTGAAGAAAAATGAAATTTGTTGGAGGGGGGGGGGCTCGCAAAACTTTTGGAGAAGGAGGAAATTTCTCCAAACCACTTGGTAAGCTAAAATGAGGAAGTAATAGCCGCCCTGTGATAGTAATATTGCAGCGCGAGAACAGCTGAGCCTAGAGAGGCCGTGATGAAATTCTACATTACGATGAGTATACGGTAGTTTGGGCAAAGTATCCGATTCCAGTGAAAATTTCTATTCAGGGGTTATTCGGTAAGCTGAAAACAGATTTGATGTCCTTTTGTGGAGGGGGAATCAAAGGAATTTTTCAAAATTTTAGTCAGCAGGCACAGGCTATACAACGGCGAAATTCACCTGGTTCCTAATATACATTGGATCCGATTCGGATAATTTCGGATATCCGTCCGAATGATTCGAAATTTTGACAATTCGGTATCCGAATCACCGAAAAAACGCCAAATCCGAATCGAACCGAAATCCGAATCACCGAAAAAGGGGAAAATCCGAATCGAACCGAAATCCGAATCACCGAAAAAAGACCAAATCCGAATCGAACCGAAATCCGATTCACCGAAAAAACGCCAAATCCTAATCGAACCGAAATCCGATTCACCGAAAACAACCGTTTTTCGGATCAGCCCGAAATCCGATTATCCGAAATTTTTTGCCTCGGATCCAATGTATAGTTCCTATGCGTGCTGGTGTGGAACGGAGGTTAGAGACAGTGAGAGAGCGTAGGGCAGACAGAGACCGAGGTGGCGCGCGCCGCTCGCGCCTCGAATGGTGTGAATTACGACGTTTTACAGAGGGTAAGGCCCTAGTTATACACCAGCGGAATGAAAACGTCCAGCGATGACAATGCCGCCGCTTGCTGCGTGAATCAGGAACTCGTCTACAATACTGCGTCTTTGACGTGCTTGACGCAATATTGCAGACTAAGAATTTCCGGCCGCTTTGATTGTCTTTTATTAATAATTTAAGCTTCTATCGCTTGTTTATAGCTGAAAGTCACTGATAATATATTCATCTTGACATAGCAGTGCTCCTTATGTTGTTTCGGTAATATTTTAACAAGATTGGGCCTAAAAAATAATCAGCTGATGAAATTTGACAAACTTCCAACAGAGTAGGTCCCGCAACGATACAGTATATAGTGCCGCGGCGTATATAACTGCTCGGTGCGGGCTTCCGACGAGTTTTTCTGTGACAACTGTTCCTTTTGGCATGCCTCGACATAGTTAAGGCGTTTATAAGCGATAGTTGTCTTGCTATTTCCGCAGCGTCCCGCCGGTGTATAACTAGGGCCCAAGGGGTCGTAGCTCCACCGAAAATCGGCGCAACGACCTACTCTACCCTGATCCCTGTTAAACTCAGAAATTAACTTTGTTCAGAAATCGCCCGAAGCCCCCTACGAACAAATTTAAGAACTCTGGAAACTTTCCTAATTAAGAGTGGCAGTTGTATGGTGGAAGAGTTTTTGAGGATTGTATTTCACGCCATATGATCAGAACGAGAAAGTTGATAACGCGGAAGAAATCTGACAATCGCAGAAGTATGTATGAAAAAGTATATTGTTGCGAATGCTGAGTAATTGCATTAATTCACTCACCACCATTACCACGAACCGATATTGAATGGACGCTCACGGCGAAAAAGGCGCCCTACTGCACAAGACCTGTTCACCTCCTTTGTAGTCTCGCGGGACACTCGCAGCCGATGGACTGGTTGTATGTTTTGGCCAATGGTATAGTTGCGTAATAGAACCTGTCGCCGTCCTCAGCGACAGGTCCGCGATTGGTCCAAAATCTAATGTGACCAACAGCGGACCTGTCGCTGAGTGAAGCGAAAGGCTCAGCGACGCAAGTATACCGTAGACCTTACTGGCGACACACTCATTATGAATGATCTAAGAGCTCTCCGAAAAAAAAATGGAAGGGTGACAAAATATCAGAAACAGGGAAAGAAATAACAGACTTGAAAATCTATAGGCCGATCCCAGTAAAGCGGCCATTCCTCGTATTTTTGAGTGATCTGTCTTCTTCTACTATAAACTTGACCAGGATCCAGAGCAGTGAAACCCGTTCCTTCAGTGTTATCTTCCAACTCACCATCAAAAACCTGAAGAAAAAAAAAAGATTTTCTTTTGACTACACAGAATAAGTGGACAGAAATTGTGCAGAAAATTTTGTGAGGTTAGAATGACAACCTCCTCGTCTGCAACAAAAGGGGCGGGGATTGCCTCTTCTTTTCCTGTTTCGAAACCGTCTGTATCTAGCAACTGTGTATTAGCAGCCTAAATTGAAATATATGCAATGAAACTTTCGCAATAGATTTCTAATGAAAAACCGGAACTGGGCTGCCCACCTTTCGCAACGCCACTTCTCCATACAACTTGAAGATAGGTTTCATCCCAGGGATAGGTTGAGAAGTAGTGGACGTACTTGGTATGTCACCAGGATCTGGAAGATGCACTCGTTGGCTGACATTCTACGGAATGACAGGCCTGATTCTGAAACGAGTACGGAACTGGGCAAACTTATCTATACCTCCCCACTGTGTCGGGTTACTATCCTGAACTGTTGATCCAGTTCTGGCAAACATCTGCGGTCGACTCCTCAAAGATTCGCTGGTCATCAGTACCTAGAAAAATTCGATGAACCAATTCAAAAGTCAGGGTAGATTAAAAAAACAGACTAACGTGGGCCGGTGTAGGCGTTTTCGAAGACTGCGATTCGTCCTTTTGCCATCCAAACTCATCGACATGTTCTACCTGAAACATGTCGGAATGAAGATTTTTCTGCACAGGAACATAGCGCAACACCCCATCAGAGGTCACTAAAGAGTTTCCGCAAATTTTTTGGAAATGTTTGCGTTCAGGTTGTCGGCTGATTAGCGTAGCTTCTTAACCCTCGAAAACAAAGCTAACTGGTACCCGGGTAAGAGATGTCTCTACATAGGTTGAACATTTTCCCGATTTATACTTCAAACGCGGGCTGTGCGCCACCGGCATAACGAATTCCGGCCACCCGCTGAAGTATCTCCCTCGCGAAAAACAACGGTACGCGCTGCCCGTCGCATGGTACGGAATTACGCGTATTGCGATTCCAGGCGATCTGGACGACCAGCGAAAACACGCCCGGTATTGTGTAACCGGACCGCTGCCCCAGGTTCTGGGTTGATTGACTCGTTCTGTGGTGCGTTCCAACTCAGAACCTGAGAGCGCGCTTGCCAGGTTACCCAATCCCGGGCTACTTCTCGCCACTTGTGAGGATCGCCCAAAATCGCGACGCGGGTAGCGCTCTATGCAGCTCCATGAGATTGCTAACCTGCGTGTGTATGCGTTCCGGTCCTACGAGTGTCGCGCGCGCGGCGAACGCTGGAAAGCTGCCATCGGGTGGAAGAGTCATCAGCACCAAATAGGGTAAAATGGTAATCGTTGAGAAATAATATGAACGGAGCAAATTAAATAATGCTCCAGAACATGCCAGTTTACTTGATTTCACTCAAAGGCTGAGGTGTCACGTTGCCGCTCTTTCCGCCGCGCTTGACGCTCACCGACCGCGACGCAGAACGCAAGGGTGACAAATGTCCGCTCCCCCGCACTATGTGATGGGCAGCGCGTGTCGATGTTCACGGGAGCGCTCCAAGAACATTTCCATAGCAAAACGCGTCCATGGAAACGTATCCACGGCCACGTGGAAGCAATTTTCAGTTATAATTTGTAGCCATGGGAAGCAGATTTGACCATGGAAAAGCTATTTGTCCTACCACGGCATCTTGGGAACATTCTTGGAACGTACCCCTGAGTGATGAACAAACTGCAGCGGGCGGCCGGAATTTGGAATGCGAGTAGTTATAATGCCGCGTCGCCCGTAATGCAGTTTTTCGCACAGGGTAGCGCGCAACGAATTTTTGTGAGGAATGCTCCCTCGACGCCGTGGGAGGACAAGTAGCCTTTCCATTGACAGAATTTACTTTCCATGGCTACGATTATAAACACAAATTGATGCCACGCCGCCTATTTACGTTCCCATGGGAGACCTTTGCCATGAGAATATATAGTCTAGGCCGCTCATTTCGAGCCGGTCGAAGCAAGGCTTAGGTGGCATCTAGAGTTCTGCGAGTTGCTCGCAGTGCGAGAGGTTGGGAGCGTGGCCCTGAAACTCTCGCAGCTAACTTTCAGAGTCTGCGAGTTGTGGGCAGTGCGGGAACCTGAATCAGGAATTGTTGCGTCATACTGAATCAAAGAACGAGTGGCATTGGAGCGCGGTATTGTACTCATAGGGGCGCTGGTTCACAGGTATCACTTCCACCAAACATTCCAGCAATTCAATAATCAAGCCTTCATCATCCATTACGGCACACTTTTCTGAATTGAAAAAAAATGTGTAGTCTAGTTGACTGGGAGTGGCTTGTCGTACAGCGGGACGCGGTCAATAATGTTACTAAAAAGCGTAGCTGTGCAGGATACCGGTCAATGCCAACAAAAGAAAGAACGATAGCCAACATTCTGACACGAAACTCTCGCAGGAATGAACGTAGCTGAAGACCACGAGAAAATTCTCCCTTCTGTTTCCAGTGTTTTTGTTTAGAAACTTTTGCAGGGTCAAGCCGTTAACTTGAAAAAAAAACATCACTGAAGAGCGAAACTGGATATCTTCACAAAGCGAATTAAATATAAACCTTCACAAGAAAGGAAACAGGAAACAATCATTAGTAAAAACAAAGAAAAACCAGCACAACGTGTTTTGTTGGCAAAAGAAATGATGATACAGGAAGTACTCGAACTGCGAGCTACGACGAAAAAGGCAGGAGTATTCTTCTCGCAGCTCACAATGCGAGCGTGAAACAGAGCTATTGATGGTAGGACTTCGGCGTATTTCGGCTACAGTAATCCGGCAACCGCTTCAGGAACCAAAGCCCGTTTTCCCTCCGCCCTTTAGGTTGGCTGTTTTATTCACCACCTTCCGTTATATCGATGGGCTTTTCTAACCCCTCCATAACCACTGAAGTAGGAGGTTTTCGAAGAAGTTCCTCGGAGAGTGAACAGCATTCTGGACTGGGCTGGACGAGCTTATAGATGGAGAGCTTTGCCATTTTAATATTCCTTGGAGAAGCTTCATTTGCTTCGTTTTTTTTAAGCTGCGGTCAACACTACAGCGCTCTTCAATTTGTTTGAATACGACTTTTCAAAATTTGAGAATGAAATAATATTCTTTGGATTGTGCATTTTCTTGCTTTCCCTAGAAAGCTTGATTTTTCAAAATCCGGAACCCAGGGCTTTTCTCTGCCGAATGAGTGAAATCAGGCAGTAGAAGCAGAAGAATAAATTGGCAAAGGCACCTAAACAAGGTGATTCACAGCGACTCTCCGTAGTTTAAACACTTCTAGTTGGTTTTGTAGAATTTTCTCTGTGCGCCTTATGAGTACAGCAGGCACTGCGAAAAAAAAACCCTTGAAAAATTTCCCCGCGAAACTAGAAATCATGGGAATTCTTGTTTGTGAGGATCCCATTTATGGCTCCACCCAAGAAAAATTTGCGAAGTAGTTCATTGCATAAACTTCTGAAACGAACGATATCATGTATACACCGCGGTTTTTCACACTCCGCAAAGTTCTCACCAACCCGTGGTTTTCCTTCCCTTGCAAAATCAGGAGACAGGAGGCTTATGAAGTCAATAATGAACACAACGTGAGATTTTCAGTATGAGTGCCCCTTTCTAAGCTACCACGCCTAGAATTCAAGGAGATTAGGCTTGAGAGTTTGAAAAAATCGCTGCGCTGACAAGTTCTGATGTGATCCTACCTCTACATGGATGACCTAGTACGCTCCAGAGCGAAATCGTACCGGAAACGCTCGCAGTTGAACTGCATGAAGCTGCGAAGCGGTTTTGATGTAGAGGGAAATCGGGCTTTGGGTTCTGAAGCGATTGCCGGATTACGGTAGCCGAAATACGCCGAAGTCCTACCATCAATGGCTTTATGCGTGAAACTGATCGCAGTCTCCTCGCAGTGCGGCAACAGCTATGAACCCCCCCCCTCCCTACCGTTTCGCCGCAAGACAGCTCGCATGCGAGGACGCTGCGGGAACGTAGCTAATTGCTTCTACGTGTCGCAACTCGCAGAACTCTAGATGAAACCTTATCGGGCTTATCATGTCAAAATTTCTTTATCGCTGTTCTTTTTCTCTTCTTGTCAGCCATGGACAGAGCATCGCATCAGAGGCGTAGGAAGCTAGCCACCTCACACGGCTTGTACCATAGATCTCGAGCAGACAAGGTTGTAGGCCTGGCCGGACATGAAAATAGATGCAATGAATCATGTCCAGCACATTCACAATCGGGGCACTTATCAGGGACTGACTGATCAATCCGATGAGTGTAGGCCTTTAGATATCTGGAGTGACCGCATCGCAGACCAGCGAGTATTGTTCGGGTACGTCTCGGTAGTCCAGCTTCGCTGTCGTCGACTCGTGGGGGCACGCCGCCATAGATTAAGTTGGGCTGAGCATCAGACAGGTACTCTGCCACGAACCGCGTATGCTCAGCCATCTGGAGTCTTCTTCGTGGAAGCTCGGATGTAGCCCAGCGTTGCTGATCGACTGCAGACAGGTAAGCACTGAGCGGCGTGCGTATGCTTCTTGGGTGCGGGCCAAACGACAGAAGATGTTGATTAGGATGGGTCGGGCTCTTGACAATACTTATTAGAAATTGCTGAGACTGGAGAAAGCAGTGCTCTTTCACGGGAAGTAAGCCGGTTTCCTGATGTAGATGCGGAATAGGCGTCGACTTGTGACATCCAGTGATAAGCCTGAGGGCAGTATTCTGTGTTCTCTGCAATCTGCACCAAGAGGATTCAGAGAGATGTCTGGTCCATATAGGGGCACCATATTCCAAGACCGGCTGCACCATGGCCCTATATGTCATACGTAGCACTTCCTTCGTGCTGCCCCAGGTAATTCCAGCCAGTGCGCGGAGAATGTTGTTGCGCGAGTTGGCTGAGGCAGCACATATACGCGCATTCTCATGAAATCTTAGCGAGGGATCCAGGAAGACTCCCAGTGGTCGAGGATGCTTAGACAGTGGCAGCTCGCAGCCATCCCAGATGACCTTGGGATGAAGCCGGTGTTCGATAGTAGCCGCTGTACATAGTGTGACACTTGACTTGGAGGCAGAAACAGTCAGCAACTTTGATTTGAGATACACAGCCAACGTCCGTAAGTAGTTGTTCATGGTGGCAGTGGCTCGGTCAATAACTGAGTCCGTGCAAACGATAGTGATGTCATCAGCGTACAGGCACAGATGAATACCAGTTGGTGGCTCAAGAATATCAGACAGAAATAGCGAAAACAGGCTAGGGGACAACATCCCGCCTTGCGGGACACCGGCTTTCAAAGGGACCGATGACGATAGATGACCGTCAACTTGACCCGAATGGACCGATTTTTGACAAAGCTATTAATCCATCTTTTAGACCAACTGGGCATTTCCGATTCCAGTATGGATTTCGATAGAAGCGGGATACTGACGCTATCAAACGCAGCCGAGAGATCAAGAGCAACGGCGAGGCTTCTACTAGCTGGAGTCTTGCATTTAAATCCAGCGATGATATGCTCGGTGATTGATGTCAGGGCAGTGATGGTGGAGTGCTTTTTGAAACCATGCTGGTGGGTATTGTGTTGTAGACTGCTTTGGAGGAGCGGATTGACGTTTTTTTCCGCAAGCTTGGCAAGGGGAGAAAGGAGGGAGATGGGGCGGTGGGAGGCAGCCTTGTCCGGTGGCTTGCCTGGTTTCGCGATGGGAATGACGACAGCTTGTTTCCAGCGCGCCGGAATAACACCAGAACGGAATGACGAATAAATGAGATCAGAGAGCAGTTCATAATACGGATCAGGAAGGTGCTTGAGATGAACAGCCGATATCCCGTCAGGTCCCTCTGCACGCGAATTTTTCATCGACTTGATGATCTTGTCAATGGCGGAAAAAGAAATAGTTGGGACATCCAGCCGATCGAGCTTCCCGATTGCTCGCATTGTTCGTCTGTTTTGCATATTTCGAGGCGATGATGATATGTAAAAAGTTTGCCGAGGAGACAAGCAGCTTTGTATCCGTGCTCAAATCTTCCAGACGGAAATTCGAGCATATTGCGGTCAGTACTCATCTTTTTGCCTGAAAGCTGCTTCAAGGTGTTCCAAGCTTTCCTGGCATCCACGGCAAAATCAATCGACTCGGTTAGCTCTTTCCAGCGCTGCTGCTTGTGTTGATTTAGCAGCTCGGTGATGTTGTCCGACAGTTGTTGTACCGCAGGATCATTGGGGTCCAATCTTCGCTTGACGTCTCTCATCGTGATCAGTTCGAGGACTTCACTGGGCACATTTGGGTGAAAAGTCCTTACACGTCCAGTAGGAATAGCTGCTTTGGAGGCTCGTTCGATGGCACTGACTATAAACTTCTCCTTATCGTGGACTGTTGCGTTTCTCGGGTAGTCGGCCGCCTGGCTGAGCAACACCTCTTTGAATAAGTCCCACTTAGCCTTACGATAGTTAGAATAAGACTTACAACGAGAGCTAGAAAACGGTGCAAGCAAGCTATTAAATGACAAATCCAATGACGTAGTTATGGTCACTGGCCAGGGCCACATCAGTAGACCAGTTACAGGAGATAGCTAGCGAGGATGATACAAAGGTGATATCGGGTGAGGAAGGCCTACCCACTGTTGGAAGACGAGTGGGAGAATCCTCATTGATAGGCACAAGATCACAATCATCAGCAAATAGTTCAATGAGCTCACCTCTATTGTCAGGCTCTACAGGAGAGAACCACGAAGGAGAATGAGCATCGAAATCACCAGCTACTACAACCGAACTAGATGACAAGGCAGTATGAACAGCATGTAAGTAATTTCTGGGGTCGAACGCATTGCGGCAGGATGTGGATGGGGGCATATAGACGTTGACAATATCAAGGGGGCCACTTTGTAATACAACATGAACACCAAGACATTCAACAACATCATCAGTGGGTAGAGTAATTAGGTGAGAAGGGATACATGATTTTACAAATGTTGAAACACCACCGCCATGGGAAGTACGTGGAATATGATAGGATAAATAACCGGGGAGACGGGGGAGGGAAGAGGAAGATGTGCTAAGCTTGGTCTCCTGCAGGAGGATGACATCAGGTTGAGTGCGATCTACATACACTGTGAGTTCAGCAATTTTGGCACGCAGGCCATTGATATTGAGTTGATAAATGCAAAGACTATGTTGAGGAACCCTAGGAGGATTTATAGAGCAAGACACACAACAATAAGCAAGAGTGTAGTCATCATAGCTGGACAATCCCGAACATTTGAGGTGCACCCAGCCAAGGCAACCACCACATTGAATGCTTGCATGTTAAGCAGATAGCCCGCAGTGACAGCAGGGATATCGTGGTGTCTTGCTGCGCGGACCCTGATTCCTCTCGATGCCAGCTGGTAGAAGTAGAATACAGAGGAGTGTAGCAGCCAGCCAATTACACTCCCAATACGAAAAAACTCCACATGGAGTGATTGATGTCCGTTTGATGAGTCTCCATAACGTCGACTCCACAGATCCACCACACGTAGGTTGAACATCTTGGATCCTTTTGTCGTCCTCGACGACCTCTGCTCCGCTCACCTGGTGGGCGGGGCTAACGGTAAAGAGGGTTGTGCGCCTCTTTGCATTACTCTCGCTTCAAGTTGTGCTATTAAGAGGTACCTTCGAGGGACCTCTGACTGCTGCTCGTCATAAATCCACTGAATCACCGCTCAGTTGTGTGAATCCTTCACACACACTATATTTTTACATTCCGGAGGTCTCGCTACAGAAAAGATGGCGCTGCACTTCCACAAAAGACCAATTACCCTCAGTGCAACGTCACTGAAGAATCTCGTCTCCAGGTATCAGGAGTACACAAACAAGGTAGATTATCCTACCATAGACGAAGAAAGCTATGAAAAGTGCAGATCAACCATTGCACTACTACAAAGCAGCGTAAAACAGGTCAGAGAGGGAAGAGATAACCTCCAAACACTTTACAACGAAATTCGCGATGAGTATAAAAACTGTAAAAATAAGTCAGAAAGGAAGGACTTGATGCTAGAGATTGAACAGATTGAAGAGGACTCGAAACTTGTAGAAGCAATAGCTGAGGCTAACGATCTATTGTTCATGCTCACAGCACGACTAGACGAATCAAAATGCATTCGCGACAGAATGGACGTTAAGCTAGGCTACATACCACAAGGGTCCCAAAGGAGGATAAGTACGAGTTTCGATGCTCAAGAACTAGAAGAAAATCAAAATGAGGATCGTGGACAAAGCACTTCCCAGCAAGGAAGCGAAACCACACCCTCTTCTAGTAACATCTGCAGACGGACTTACAAGATCGACAAAGATTTTGATGCCGAACCACAGAGTTATTCAACGTCCTCTGAATAAAGTGTTTCCGTTGGAAATCTGCAGTTTCCCCGTCAACAACACAAATGATAACGTTGAAAATACTGAAAATCCAATCACCGACGTGCCGGAAGTGCAATACAGGAAACGCACAACACTTCCGCGTAAGACGAAGACAAAAGCTCTTGACTTCTTCAGAAATATGGAGTGTAATATATCTCACCCAAAATCACAACCAAGAATTCTTGTGAAGAATTCATGGCTATTTATCACGCTACTATGCATAATTTCACAAGCGGTAGCTACATCCAATCCGACCGTCATATCTTGCGCCAATGGCCTGGTCTATATACCGCCAATGAACGGATGGTTTGAAGTATGCATCGATAACGAATGTCAAGCTATGAATAACACCACTCGTGCAATAAAATACACCTTGCCGATATCTCCAACAGAGAAAGGTGCCAAAATTCGCCTACGTACCCTATCCGAAAATGGTGTACAGGAACAATCAAGGATTTGCTCCAGAGCAAGATTCTGCGACCACCAATATCTCCTCTCTAAGAGTATACTGGGAAATCCACAGTGCTGGCCAGCCGGAGCAATCGCCACAGCTGCGGTTCTGCTTTATATGGTGATTGCTACCATACTTTACATCTTCTGGTTTGCGAGAAGAGTCTTAAGAAGCAAAAGAAAACGCACGAATGGTGACGTCATTGAATCTACTGCCCCAGAAGAACAACGCAGGGAATCTAGAACTCAAACTTGCAGCTTTGAACTAACCCCACTTCCTGGTTCAGCTTTATTATGTATACTCGTATGCATAATATCCCCTATTGAAGCGTGCCAACACGGATTTATGCGCCACTCTGCTGAACTTGTTTGTGATGAGACAAATCAATGTCATCTCGAATACAGTAGAGAACTTCTCTTCAACAGACTACAGTCTGAATTGTGCATTGAGATATCACATGCTAACAAGACAATAGGAGTAGCGAAGTTTATGAAGAGAAGCGTACACTTCAGGTGCGCAAAAACAACGGGATTTTTCACTAGACCAACGAAGTTGCATGTTTACCACGTGAAAAGATGCGCGCAGGCAGGGTCATGTACTGCCGGCAAGTGTGAAATGACAAATCCTAACGAAACCATTCCGGAACTCAGACATGCTATGAAATATCCAGGCCACACTGGCTGCATAAGCAGCTGTGGTGGGATGCAGTGCGGCTGCTTCATGCCGCTACCTTCATGTTGGATCTACAGAATAACGCACAAGCCACTATCCAAGCGCGTATTCGAAATAGTAGGATGTCCTCGCTGAATTCCGACTATCAACCTTGATATAGAAATCACCAAGGCAAACCGAACAAAACTTTACACAAAAACCTTCAATCCCTACGTCAAGAAAAGCGTCGAGGATTTTAACATCACAGTCGCGTCGATTCAGAAGCCAGCTGGTGCACTAGAAAGCAAACGCTTCGCAGTCTCAAGTAATGTTTCCTACTTGTTACCACCTAACTTCGGAATTCCCGTTACGTGCAAAAATCCTACCCAAGCACTCACCAAGTTTTCATCACGCAACAATCGTGTTAGATGCAATTGTGGAACCTCCGTACACACATGTGAGTGCCCAAAGGATACCATCCCCAATCTTCGAAATTCTGAGCAAAATATTTTGCCAGTAGCAACACCATATGCCAAAATATTCGTCGATAAAGACAACATTTTCGCCACTTCCAATGAAGAAGAACTAATTCTAAGGATTGAATCACAAACTTTGCAAAATTCTGCGGAGATAGTAATAAATCAGGAATGCGGATTCAAAATCTCGGAACTAGCAGGGTGCTACGACTGTGAATTGGGTGCCCACTTCACAGCTGTCTGCAAATCACCGTCACAGGCCACAGTTACAGTAATTTGCGGATCGCAGCAGTTTATGGTGCGATGTGGCCCCAAAAATGAGCAGAACGAAATCGTACTGCATTTCGAACAACCAATTGTAAACGAACAATGCAACGCACATTGCTCTGAAAACCCTACCAAATTTTGATTGAATGGTACACTATTCTATCATGTGGAAGCCCCTTCAAATTCCATTTTCGAAGCTAAGTCACATGGCGTCGCACTACGACACCAGTGGCTGTCAGATATTAGCTTACCGAGTATTGATCCACTAATCAAAACCATTAGAAATCACTGGAAACTGACTCTAGCAGCACTAACTACCATAGTGTTGTTTTCAGCCCTAACCTACCTAGCGGGCCCGATTATAATGGTTAGTGTGATCAAAATGATTTACGTCATAGCAACAACGATAGTCCAGTTCATGGGAGGAATCATACGAAAACTTCTATCCAGAGTGTATCAAAGCGCTCGAAGAAGAAGTACGAGTTCTGATACCTAACTTTTTTCCAATTAGAAGGTCAATCAGAAATGTATATAACTATGTAAATAAATGTACAGAAGAAAAGCACACAGATTTGGACCAAACCAAAATGCCTAAAATGAGAACACCCAAGCCTCCGCCCAATAATATGATTCGGTATCGAGGCATATCAATTAAATATAGGCTATCCAAGGAGTACCTACGGCCATTTCTCAGCTTACCCGCAAGGCACAATAAAAGAATGTTGGCGGCGCCTACCGTCTAATGATGCCCATGCGCTAATAATGCAGTAACAAACTGCACCATAAAGCACCACTCAAAGTGACAATAGAAAAACGCGAAAAGGGACCATATTTCCAAATAAAAGCCCTCGAAACGCGATCAAAGCGAAAAATTGAGCTCCATAGGAGAATTTGTTGTATAAAAGGCGACCCGAAGAATAGCCAGCAACAACTGATCATGTCGTCAGATAACGTGTCCTCTCCCGACCTCCGCCAAGCCATGGAGGATCTCGACAATGTCATCCTTTCCGAGGACCTGCCAGTATCGTCTCTGATCACCCACATTCAGCAGCTGGCTGCCTGCCTACAACAGGTGGTACCTCGTCTGGAGCACCTGCAGCTCACTTCTGACGCCCTGATGGAGAGGACGGAGGTGCTACTGTTCAGAACAGTACCAAAGTCCAACTGTGTTTTCTGCACGGTTGAGGAGAACCGTGATTCTCACTTCTCCGGTCGATGTACTCGATTTGCCGATCCAGTGTCAAGGACCGTACAGGCTTCTAAGCTCAATCTATGTCTGAAGTGCTTGAAGCCCGCCCATGACGGGGATGACTGCAAGGTGATATGCGTTGGTTGTGGTCTCGGTCACAACCAGCTCCTCTGTCACAAAGGTCGTCCTCAGGGTCCACCACCAAAGCGACCTCGCTATTGAGGTCGCCGTCGCTGATGATCGTCTCTCCCCCTGCCCCTATTCGTCTGCCGTCCCCCCCCCTAGTATTCTATCGTCAATATTCCGTTCCTGCCGTCTATGTCGAGCCGCTGTTGCCAATGTCGAGCCGCTGTCGTGTCGAGCCGCTGTCGTGTCGAGCCGCTGTCAACAGTGCGGATCCGCCGTCATCATTGGTATGTATTGCCGTTCGACCAAGGACAGTAGACCCAATGTTTGTGTATATTATTGTATTGTTTTGTATTGTGGCCGCGCCGGGAGTGTCGTCCTCGACGACCTCTGCTCCGCTCATCTGGTGGGCGGGGCTAACGGTAAAAAGGGTTGTGCGGCTCTTTGTATTACTCTCGCTTCAAATTGTGCTATTAAGAGGTACCTTCCAGGGACCTCTGACTGCTGCTCGTCATAAATCCACTGAATCACCTCTTGTTTACATTGCATCTTTCGGGTCAAATCCCCTAGTCTTCTCGCACCCACGAACACCTTTATCGCTGTTATATTTTGCCACCACCGACCGCCCCGCTGCTTACTCCGCCCGGACTCATCATAGCAACCTAAGCTATACTTGGGAAACGCCCCTAAAATAGTTTCTGTCTTTTTTTGTCATGTCTTCGTTTTTAAAGAACCGCTTTAGGCAGAATAGAAAGAAACAGAACTTCAGCAACACTATGAACCCACCTCCACTTCGTCAGCGACATCATCAATATCGGCCAAACTTTCTGTTGAATAAAGCGCTGATCTACCCTGGTCATCCAATGTTACGCCAGAGTTTTCCCTGCGACATCCCTCCTCTGAGCCTAAATAAAATTTCCAGAGCTGGTGATACACAAAAGGCCCGACTTAAACGTAGAAACAGATTTACCTGGCTGTAGGTCATAGTTGCCGATGTGATCACGATGACCTGCCTGAACTTCCTTCGAGGAATGATGAATCATAAAATTTAGCGCCGTCTACAGGATATAATGCGTGTAGAAAAGCACGCCACGGATGAGCCTGCGCCTTCTGCAAGTGTCCGCCCGTTGTTGGACAACTCGGCCTCGTCTCTCATTTTTTCGCCAATCTTCTCTTCACAAAAACCGGGTTATTCTTCCGTTTTTGGGAGCAGGAGACTTAAATATCTTCAGTGATGATTTCTTCACCATACAAAGATTTCCAGACTGGTTTATTTCACAAATATCAGCGCAGGTGAAGATGTCATCGGTACGAGTTCTCGCAGTATAAGGCGCACTCAGGATGTCTGCATTATCGCGTGCGGTACTTCCAAAACTGCACAAACCATTCACTATTTCAAATCGTGCTTCCGATCCAGTGGATCTATCCAGGTCGGTTACTGGTTAATATTTGATTATTATATGTATGCGTTTATTACACTCACTTAAGGCAAATGCGTGATAATACGACGAAAAAGTTAAGTTTCGTAGCTCAGAATTATTTGGGATACTAGTCGCCTAAACTGGCCCAAGGAAGTAGCGCCGGTGACTCTTCTAGCGATTTTCAGGTATACGCTACCCGCCCTATGTGGAAAAGATCTAACCCTAACACTGGTTATTGGACGACTGAGGAATATTTTCATTTTTTCACCTCTAGTTTTTGACGTGACCAGTTTGAAATAGGGTGCAAGCCTGAAAACACCGATGTTTTCCAGAAGTTTGTGAACCATGCAAAGTCAAATACTCTGCGCAGAGAAATCAGCGTTGGTAACCCGAGATATTTGTTCCTTATGTGAGACCTGGGTATTTTGGAATTCAGGATTATTGCTGATGCCTAGATCTAGAAGCAGGAAATGATGGCGCGGATCTTGTTCATACATTTTTTTCCTTTGCGAAGGACGATTTAATTGACCGTGGACAATGGTTGTAGCTTACGGAGCTTGAACTTTTGGCTCCTGGCAACGCGCCAGCAGTGGACTACGGTAGTCGTTGCGGGACCACAGCCGCTTGTCGGCGGCGCACCTTTAAGCCTAGCATTGCTGAGCTGAACCTGAAAGGCGCTCAGGTTTCTTCCCGTATATTTCCCTGAGATTCGGGGCTCCAGTGAGAACGCCATCATCACCACAGTAGAATAATGAGAACATATTATCACTTATCCTTTGACTCTTTCTGAAAATTGGATTTTTAGGAAAATTTTCTAGCTTTACGCGTTATTTGTCGACGATTGAATATTGAGTTTGCAGTTTTCAAAGTATTGAAACCTATAGGCTTCAGTCAATTCTGAGCGAAAATTCCGTAATAGCTCTAGTCAAAAGACCAGTTTTGACTATTATAACTTCCTCTGAGAGGCCATAGATGCCAGTGATGAATCGTGTTATCAAAGAAAGGCGTTTCCTTTTGGATGGAAATTGATCCAGTGATGTGCAGAATTGCATAGCGAAGGCTGAAGGTGCGTTGCCGACGCGCGGGAGTGGTCCCGCAACGACTACCGTATCATATTGCTGGCGCATTTCCAGGAGCCAAAGGTCAAGCTCCGTAAGCCACAGCATGGACAATGGCCTCAGTTCCTCCTGGTGACATCAATGCGCAGCCGAACGCGAAGATCGTCTTAAACGTTCCATTTGATGACAAGAACACCTGTCAAGATCATCAACGCCTCTGGAAGACGTATTGGATGGGCTATTAAGACCACCATTATGAGAAGGCTGGGAGTCGATCCTGCCTGGGGTGTGCTCCCCGCCAAGAAATTTCGACGAAAGTGGTTCCAAGGAGATGGTATGGTGCGCAGGAAGAATCTCCCGATCGAGTACAACCCTTGAGAGACCACTTCTGATAATAATAGTAATAATAATAATAATTGAGAGCAGCATTTACTGTACACTTGAATGTGGGAATTATCCATTGAAACGGAAGGTTTACTGCGTGATGAAGCAAAAAAGACAAAAAAAAATCGAAAACGTTACAAGGACGGTCAAGGACGACAATTTTGAATTTCTCTTAAGATACATTTATTGAAACGTATTTCATTACATCATCATATTATACCTAGACCTCAGACGTCTGTATGTGAAGCCACAGATCCATGGTGTCACCCGGGGATGATGTTGGAGCTGCAACGCCACGGTGTCTTCCCGGCGAACTAGATTGACTGTGGCCCCATGGTGTCTTCCCGGCGCTGTAGGTGAGGCTGCAACGCCGCGGTGTCTTCCCGGCGCCATAGGTGAGGCTGCAACGCCATGGTGTCTTCCCGGCGGTGTAGGTTGACTGCAACACCATTGTGTATTCCCGGCGCTGTAGGTGAGGCTGCAACACTGCGGTGTATTCTCGGCGCTGTAGGTGAGGCTGCAACGCCATGGTGTGCCTTCCCGGCGCCGTAGGTGAGGCTGCAACGCCATGGTGTCTCCCCGGCGCTATAGGTGAGGCTGCAACGCCATGGTGTCTCCCCGGCGCTATAGGTGAAGCTGCAACGCCATGGTGACTTCCCGGCGGTGTAGGTGGACTGCAACGCCATGGTGTGTTCCCGGCGCTATAGATGAGGCTGCAACGCCAAGGTGTCTTCCCGGCGCTGTAGGTGAGGCTGCAACGCCATGGTGTGTCTCCCGGCGCTATAGATGAGGCTGCAACGCCATGGTGTGTCTTCCCGGCACGATAGGTGAGGCTGCAACTCAATGGTGTGTCTTCCCGGTGCTATAGATGAGGCTGCAACGCCATGGTGTGTCTTCCCGGCGCTATAGATGAGGCTGCCATGGCGTGTCTTCCCGGCGCTGTAGGTGAGGCTGCAACGCCATGGTGTGTCTCCCCGGCGCTGTAGGTGAGGCTGCAACGCCATGGCGTCTTCCCGGCGGTGTAGGTGGACTGCAACGCCATGGTGTGTTCCTGGCGCTTGTAGATGAGGCTGCAACGCCATGGTGTGTCTTTCCGGCGGTGTAGGTGGACTGCAATGCCATGGTGTCTTCCCGGCGGTGTAGGTGGACTTCAACTCCATGGTGTGTCTTCCCGGCGCTATAGATGAGGCTGCAACGCCATGGTGTCTCCCCGGCGCTATAGGTGAGGCTGCAACGCCATGGTGTCTTCCCGGCGGTGTAGGTGGACTGCAATGCCATGGTGTCTTCCCGGCGGTGTAGGTGGACTGCAATGCCATGGTGTCTTCCCGGCGATGTAGGTGGATTGCAACTCCATGGTGTGTCTTCCCGGCGCTTGTAGATGATGCTGCAACGCCATGGTGTCTCCTCGGCGCTATAGATGATGCTGCAACGCCATGGTGACTTCCCGGCGGTGTAGATTGACTGCAACGCCATGGTGTCTTCCCGGCGGTGTGGGTGGACTGCAATGCCATGGTGTCTTCCCGGCGATGTAGGTGGATTGCAACTCCATGGTGTGTCTTCCCGGCGCTTGTAGATGATGCTGCAACGCCATGGGGTCTCCTCGTGGCTATAGATGATGCTGCCACGCCATGGTGACTTCCCGGCGGTGTAGATTGACGCTGCAACGCCATGCTGTCTTCCCGGCGGTGTAGGTGGACTGCAATGCCATGGTGTCTTCCCGGCGATGTAGGGGGATTGCAACTCCATGGTGTGTCTTCCCGGCGCTTGTAGATGATGCTGCAACGCCATGGTGTCTCCTCGGCGCTATAGATGATGCTGCAACGCCATGGTGACTTCCCGGCGGTGTAGATTGACTGCAACGCCATGGTGTCTTCCCGGCGGTGTAGGTGGACTGCAATGCCATGGTGTCTTCCCGGCAGTGTAGGTGGATCGCAACTCCATGGTGTGTCTTCCCGGCGCTATAGATGATGCTGCAACGCCATGGTGACTTCCCGGCGGTGTAGATTGACTGCAATGCCATGGTGTCTTCCCGGCGGTGTAGGTGGATTGCAACTCCATGGTGTGTCTTCCCGGCGCTATAGATGATGCTGCAACGCCATGGTGACTTCCCGGCGGTGTAGGTGGACTGCAATGCCATGGTGTCTTCCCGGCGGTGTAGGTGGACTGCAACGCCATGGTGTCTTCCCGGCGGTGTAGGTGGACTGCAATGCCATGGTGTCTTCCCGGCGGTGTAGGTGGATTGCAACTCCATGGTGTGTCTTCCCGGCGCTGTAGGGGAGGCTGTACAGGGTCAAGCGGGGCGTTGCGTAGTTTCAAAATCGGATTTGTTCCGCGAACCATCAATTTTTTTTTGCAAAATCCAAAATCGTTGCGATCCCCTCCCCCCGAGGCGCCTATCCCTGGGCAGTTTATATTTGGTTACTAAAACTGTTCAGACGCCGAAAATTCGTTCAGTAGTCGGGCTCAAACGTCTAAATCTGAGCAATGGTACAATCATTCCCTTCGGTGACCAAAAATTTCGAGAATTTTCGGGATATCCTCACCAAATTCTGATTTTTGGTCCGAAATTTTGGTTGTTTCTGAACTGGTTAGGAGAACCTACAACAATGTTCGCACAAGACGCTTGGCTTCAGGCGAGACTCGGCCAGCACTATCCGTTTCTGGGGAAGCGCTTTATCGCACTCAAGCGCCGAGACCCTAACGCCGCTCTCAACACCTACCGCTACGCCACGGCACGGCCTAGGCAAATTCGCTGCCGCCGAGCTTCACGACTTCGGGTGGGGAGTAGGGCTGAGCAGGCACGCTTAAAACCCGTACGCCCTTTCACGCTTTTGCCGGAAAATGACGCTTCTTGAGTGGCAACTAGCTGCTTAGCACGAGAAAATGTATAAGTCAAGATAGTGCTTCGATAGTGTGCTTTCGAAGTTTTGTCAGAAAAAAAAGAACCCAAACGAAATGATGATTGTGTATTTCGATTATTCGAATTTTAAAAATTCGAATATGCTCTTCAAAGTATTCGAATTTCGAATATTATTCGAAAGTCTGTTTTTGAAATGTTCGAATTTCGAATATTATTCGAAAACCAAGATTTCCGAATTTCGAATTTTGAACGATTCGAAATTAGAAAAATCGTTCGAATAATACAATTCGGTCCGAAGTATGATGTAGACCATTGAATTACCCATTTTTCAAAACCCGTTAAGGTATGATCAGATCTATCTTATTCCAGAAAAAAAATCTAATATGATTAGTACTATTTAGAGCTCCAGGCCTTTCATAGTTTATGAAAAACGGTACTCTTTCGGAATAGACGTCCCATCTAGGAGAATTGGATTTTCGTGGTGTTTTACATATGTTCTTTGCATACATTCTACATGTTGTTCCATGCTTCTACATGTTTAGAAGCAAAAACATGTTAGAATGGTTCTGCAGCTGCATGCGAAAACCTTTTTTACCAGGGTGGGTCGTCTATTCCGAAAGAGCACCTGAAAAAAACTTGCAAGCGCAATCAATCGTGTCTATGCTTCCTTTAGGGTATACTATCATTTAGAGTGGGTAAAACTTCCAGTGTCTTTTAGAGATGGATAGCGAGGAGCCAGGTTCGAAGGTAGCAGCGGCTTTGAATGGTTACGATTGGCATGTGGCGCTTCCGAAAAATATTTGTGAAGCAGACCTTCCCATGCGGGACATTTCTTTTCAAGCAGTATGGACACTTTCAAGCTGTAAATCAGGTCAGTTGTTTTCCTAATAAGCTACATTTCAAGTCATAATTCAACACAGCTGTAGTAGGCGACGGTTTCGCTCAGAGCCGTCTCCACCCCACCCCACTCAGGTACTCAGGGCGACGGCCGGCGAACCTCTATGCCGAAAACGACGGGCGGCGCCCCACATTTCGAGGGTGCCGGCCAGCGGCGAACCATGCTGCATGCGACGCACACGCAGCGTGGATATTGGCTCGCCCGCGAACCACAAAACACGCCACGCCATCTTCAATTCGGCCGGTTGGAAAGACAATTGATAATGATCACGACTGATCTCGTCGTAACGTGGTTATCACGTGCACGGCCGGTATAAAAGGCGCCTCATCTCACTGGAGTCCATAGTCGGCATTCTACTGCCAGCCCAGGAAGGTGACTTCGAATCACTCTCCGGAGGCCAGCATATTTTTGACTGCTGAGGGGATAGGGGTATCCCCACGGCTGGGGGGGGGCGGTTTTCGCCGCGATCCGCGGTGAGGGTGGTTCCTCACCGCAGACTGCGGCGGACAGAGGCGGGGCGTTTCTCCGCCGTGGGGCCGGGTGACATGGTTGAGGTAAGCAATAATACAAATAGTGATCACGAGCCATCTGGTAAAGGTCGGCGGGCCGTCGACATACGGCTGGCCGGCGAACCAAAAGCGGGCGGCCGGAGGACGGAGACCGCGGGCCAGCTGGGAAAGGTTCGCCGGCCGTCATCCTGAGTACCTGAGTTTGTCTTTCAGAACTCCAGAAACGAAGTCGCATTGAATTCTACGGGTTAAAAATCTGGATATTAGCTATCAAGCTTTCCAGAGGGCAATGGTATACATGAGTTGCTTCACGACAGTGTGGACAAGTACTGGCAGAGTGATGGTCCGCAGCCCCACACCGTCACAATAGAGTTTCCACGAAAAACCGACATTTGTTTCGTCATGATGTACCTTGACTTCAAAAATGATGAATCCTACACGCCAAGCAAGTGGGTCCTCCTCGATCCGTCGCTATTTTGATTTTTTTTTTCAAAATTCCTTTTTTTGTCCACAAACAGTCTCCATTTTGCAGTTTGATTCAAAAATGGTGGTATTTCCGGATCAAGTGCGATGTGAAAGCGGGTTTACTCTCCATGCATTTTCATCTTCGTCTTTGCAGCCACGTCGAGGGTTCTGTCATTGGTTGAGGAACTGGGCGACCAGTAATGGATTCGTCCATAGGTTCATTGTGGTCAGCGTGGTTGGTCTATCCGGAAAATTAAACAAATGTGCCGTATCATGGCCGTGGCTTCCACAATCCGGGCAAACTTTCAGACCCGGGGCAGCACCACTCCCATGATGGGATTTACCGCAGCCTTTTCCAGATTACACCGTACGAACAATGTGTGCTCCTCGCGCAACAGACGGAGTCGTTTTCGCTGTGAATCGTGCCATCTGCAGATTGACTTTGCTTGGAGCATCGGCGAATGGCTTTCTGATGTCTCTCTCCCTGACGGGGTTCAGCACTTTCCATGAGGGGTGGTTGGGTTGCTTTATGATATTGATGAAAAATTGCTGGGCCTGGAGCTGAAAGTGCTCCTTTAGTGGTAATAATCGTGTCCCCTCATGCAAGTGCTCGACTGGGGAACTTTTTGCACATCCGGTAGCTATACGAAGTGCGGCATTCTGTGCACGCTGCATCTTGGTCCAGGTTTCTGATACCAAGTGCTGCCACACCGGTGCAGCGTATTCCAGAGCGGGTTGAAGTATGGCCTTGTTAGTCCTGATAATAGTTTCCTTGCTATATATGTATATGTTTATTACACTCACATAAGGCGAATGCGTGATAAGAATAAGAAGAGATGCACAGAAAAACTAACAAGACCGGAAGAAAGAAAAAAAACAGACAGCAAAACTTGAGCAAAAATACTCCTATTCTTCATACACCCTACCAATCAAACAAACGAAGATCTATCTCTAGAAAAGAAGAAACAATCGAAAATGCTATGCTTCGTAGCTAAGAACTATTTGGGATACCCGTCGCCTAAACTGGCCCAAGGAAGCAGCGCCGGTGACTCTTCTAGCGATTTTCAGGTATGCGCTACTCCGCCCTGTGTGGAAAGACCTAACCCTAACACTGGTAATTGGCCGACCGAGAAATATTTTCATTATTTCACCTCTAGTTCTCGATGTGACTAGTTTGAAATAGGGTGCAAGCCTGAAAATACTGCTGTTTTCCAGAAGTTTGCGGACCATGCAAAGGTCAAACACTCTGCGCCGAGAATCCAACGTTGGCAACCCAAAATATTTGTTCCTTAAGTGGGCCCTGGGTATCTTGGAATTCAGGAAACCACCGATGCGAATCAATAGTTTGCGAGTGAAACTATTCTGGACCTTTTCGAGCGCGTCAATATCCTTTTTCTTGTGCGGAGCGAATACTGATGTTCCAGATTCCACAATGGGTCGTATATAAGTCTTATATGCTCGGAGCAGAACCTGTTTGTTTCTAGTGGAGATACCCTTATAAATCTGAAAACTGCCCCATGGTGTACCGCCCAGGGCTCTGAGCGCATTAAGCTTCGCATTGACGACGGCCTGCTTCTGCTCGGTGCTCTTATGAAACTTTAGCGATGGATCGAGCACCAGACCGAGCAGTTTGGGAAAGCGAGCAGCAGGTAATCGATCTCCGTCCCACTCGACATGCGGGTGGGCGCTGTGCTCCGATGGATCCGTTGTGAGTACGGATACCGACGATTTGGATGCAAACATCTTTTGCATTTTGCGGTCGAAAAAGGTTTTCAGTGTGACCAAGTACTCATTGATCCTGGAGGCGGCCACATTTATATCCCGAACCCGGCACATTATTGTCATATCATCGGCATAGGCGACAGCCTTGATATCCTGGGGAGGAGCGGGCATGTCTTCGAGGTACAGACTGAAGAGCCCAAGCGATAAAACGCCGCCCTGCGGGACTCCAGCTGCAATAGGAGGACTATTGGAGACATGGCTCTGGAACATAACTCTGGCTCGTCTGCACTCGATGAATGCCGATCTCCAGCGTTTCTGCCACGGCGGTATAGATGATTCAAGTAAGTTGCTTGACAGAACTCCATGGTTTACTATGTCGAATGCCTTGGCAAGATCTAAGGCAACAGCCACAGCTCTGTGGCTTCTGGGCATTGAACAAATAGATGGCAGAGCTTGTAATTTCCAGCAGAGCTGTCGTGGTGGAATGCAGCTTTCTGAATCCATGCTGAACCACTTGCTTCTCATTGTGCTCCGCCAAGTCCTTTACGATCAGTTTTTCCGCTACCTTTGCGAACGTGGACAGCAAGCTAATGGGTCTGTATCCCTTGACTGAAGCCTGTGGTTTCCCCGGCTTGGGCAGCGGCACAACTTTAGCTGTCTTCCAGTTCTGTGGGATGGTGCACGATCTGAACGAGGTGTTTATCAAATCAGTGAGAAGCGGAAGGATTTCATTCAGTATCTTCTTCAAGAGAGCAGGACATATCCCGTCTGGGCCAACCGCTTTTGAATTCCGCATATCCTTTATAACATTCTCAACTTGCGTCGAAGTGAACGCTTCGACCGTGCTCCTAAGCGGGAGGCGGCACAGCTCTCGTACAGTCACTCTGTTCTGCGGACCACGCTTTGCACTGGTGCTGAAAAACTTCTCCCGAGCGCATAAGCGGCTTCTTTTCCTGATTTGAATACACCGTTGTCTAATTCGATTGTGGAGACGGTAGCAGGCAAGCTCTTACCCGAGAGCTTCCGTAATACCTTCCAAGTAGCTGCACTGTCCGTCTTGAAATCCAACTGCCCGGTGAGCTTTTCCCACTCTTCTTTCTTGTGCCTGTCTAAATCATTTCTGATCTCATCGTCAAGTTCAGCAACGACGGGGTCCAGATGGTTGACCGCTCTCCTGGCATCTCTTGTCCTTATCTTATCGAGGGTCTCCCTTGTGACATTTGGATAGAAAGTCTTGACGCGGCCGACAGGAATAGCCGCTTTCATGGCTCTGCGGATCGCGTCGGATAAATGGCACTCTTTCTGGTGCACGTCGCCGTTCCACGGGTAATTTGCCGACAGGCGAAGCCCAACTTCACTGAACAGGCTCCAGTCTGCTCGGCCTAAATTAAGATAAGAACGTTGACGAACACCAGAATAGGGAGCGAGAGAGTTGGAGAGATCGATATGGATAAAGACGGGGACATGGTCCTTTGACAAAGTGGTTAAGGTGGACCATGAGCAAGAGTTAGGGAGGTCGGACGAGACAAAAGTTATGTCTGGGCTGGAAGATCGGCCGTTGGTAGGGAGACAAGTGGGCTGATCATCGTTTAAGATGACCAGGTCACACTTCTAAGCCCATTCTTCGGCGTCATTTCCTCTAACGTCGGAATCAAGTGACGAGCAAAAGGTGTGGGCATTAAAATCGTCCACGAAGACAACCGAGGATGAGAGGGAGCAGTCGTTTAGCTGCTTAAATAAGTAGAGGAATAGGATTGTAAGATGGGGGGGGCATCAGGTACTGGGTGGTATATGTATGTTGAAGAGAGGTTGAAACTCCTCCGCCAAGAGCTGACCTTGGAACATGGAAGGCAGTATAGCCCAGAATATTGGGATGAGGACGGGTAGGGGATGGAGAGAGCTTTGCTTTTTGAACCATGATCACGTCTGGATGGTAAGTACGTGCGAAGAGAGAGAGAGAGAGAGAGCTCAGAAAGTTTGGCACAGAGGCCGTTGAGGGGATTTGAGGAAGAGGAATCAGATTTGGTAGGTGAAGAGCATAAAACACAGCGAAAAGCAGATTTATGATGCCTCACAAAACAGAGACCCAAACAGGAGAGATGCACCCACCTTTGGCATCCGAAGCACCGGACGCTGGTATCTCTCCAGGTGACATCCTTGCCGCACGTGGCGCATAGGTACTTTCGAGCGGGTCCAGGATGCCTCTCCACGCCGGCCCTTAGCAGGAGAATCCGAAGGAGAGACGCGGCCGGCCAGCATCTTTCCCATGACAAAAACCCTCTTCGTGGAGGGGGTGACGTCGGTTTGCACAGAGGTGTTCTTCTTTCCTCCGCACTGCCACGGCACGAACGTACGACATTTCGGCAGCACGCCATGCATTTTTGAAACTGTATCCGATAACGATTTCTGGCCTTGATTTAAGACCATGATTTTTTGTAAATTCTTACTGCCATAAGTAAAACTCGAATTTTCATTTGAATCACTTGTTTATATACTACAACAGTATACTTTTACGGCTGCTTTTGTTTGTGTTCCAGAATAGTCGTTCATCTGGGATCGTCGTTGGTGCATCTAGATGACGGACTTCCTGTTGAGTTCAATGAGCCCACCGGTTGGCAGGTTTGTTTCAACCCGTGAGTAACAGTCTATACCAGAGTGAAGGTTACGTCTTAGCTGCAAGTAACCGCTGTTGCATCACGCAGCGCGAAGATAATTGTGCTGGGACATCGTTCAATCGTGCCATTACCCCGTCTTCCTAGCATAATTTTTTTTTGCACAGCGTGTCGCAGCTGCAGATTTGAATTTCACTCCGATATGGGCAGTACATTCAACTGTGTATTTAATCACTTTCGTTAGAGAAACAGTCTTTACTTTGCAGTTGATTGATCTGCGGTCACGTCGGACGAATAGGCCGTCTCGCGCTATGGTGATACAGTTACAAGTGGTCCATAATCATCAAAATGGTCGTGACACTCATATTAGGTTAGTCGCTTCCACCGTCGTTCACAGCCCTCTGTATGTGCTCTGTGCGGTAGCTAACTCTGATAAATATAGTCAAGCAAAAGGCTGTAGCCCTGGATTTCCTATGCAGTGTCGTTTCAGGCACATTCGCGTGCTTGGTCCTAGCAGATCTCGGTTTGTGTCGCATTCTCGAGTGCATGCAGGTCGACCGGGGACCGTGGACGATTTTGTGGTGCCTCCAGTTTCAGATCTAAACAAGCTGATCAACACCTGCATGGCTATCCGATAGTTATAGTATAGCTATTTGCTGAATAGTTAGGTCCGTGGCTTGTTTCCTCGAGAAAAAGCATGTAAGTCTTACCCGCAGCTGGCGAGGGCGGTCGCGCGCGCCGACCCGCTAATCGGTTCACGCCGAGAGAAGAGCGCAGCTGATCAGCTTATCATACCGCCAGCTGCCGCCGAGATTTGAGTTGAACGCGCCAGCGGCGGGTTAGATTTAAATGTTTTTTCTTCCTGAGGAAACAAGCCACGTACCTAACTGTAGATTCTAAGGAGTCGTTTGTAAATACTGTATGAATTTCTTCCATCCACAAGAAAAGTGTCAATAAATTTCCTATTGATTGCGTGCCAGTCATCGAATACGCTGCATAAAATGGTATTGGAGAGAGTTAAGTGGTGGTGGTTTCAAATGCAATAAACGTGACCCAAAGTTTCAAGAAAATACTGGGTGTGAACCCCAAATGGTAAGCACAGCTGCACAATAGAGTACAATAATTTATTACACAACACACAACAAAATTATTACTAACAATCTGGTGACAAAAACAATGTATTAGAAATTTCCCATGACGACCCTTGTTCAAATGAGGATTCTTGACCAGCCCAGCGGTGAACGTCCTTGGCCCTTTACGCAAAACCTGTCCTAAACCTACGCCGAACCCTGCAAAACCACTACTGGACTCACCGAGAGCGAACACTGCAATCAATGCAATGTTACAGGCTAATCCCAACACTCCCAGGAACAGTAATAGACGGACGACACGGAACCAGAAAGGAGCCGAATCCCGCAAACGCACGCAAAGGAGAATGAGCGAGCAGAGCGAGCTATTCCCCAGAACCAACGGACCGAGGACAAAACCGATCCGGAGCAACGACAGAAAAAGGAACTCCTCTCTCGTCGACAATTTTGGGCCTCGTTGACAAATTATTCCCGCCGTTTCTATTACCGTACCTTCCGTGCTCCAATCGCACTCGCCCTTTAATAAATCAATCCGGCCCTCAACGTTCACCGTTAGGCCTGTAACTTTCTAGCTGCAATGATAACACCAGTGAGTTTCCTTTTACTTTTCTAGTATTATCTCACATGCCGCCCCCCGGTTTGAGACCGTTACACTCGGTCTCCACTCCCGCCTCTTGCTGCCGCTGGACGCTGCGGAGCGTTCTTCTCAGTCCGACTTCCAACATATGCTCAAAGTCACGCGACCATCCTTCCACATGTGCATGATGCATTATGCCATCCTTCCCAATGGCCGAGGCGAACAGAGCGACATTCATGCATTTGGACCGAAAATAGGCGTACGCGAAGGCTAGGCTCTTTGGCGTCACCACGTGACGACTTCCGTCGCAGATCCACTTCACCTTTTCCGCGAGTGTTCCACATCCCTGGTACAGTGCAATAATTCGCGCGGCCTCCAGCACGTTGTCGACCTTGTGCGAGTACGCGAGTTCCGGAAATCTGGGTATGAACATTCCCACAATGATCTTTGTACAGTCCTTACAGTTCGGGATATCCATAGCCAACGATTCTTCACCCCGCCCCAACTTCCGTCCCGAACAACGATACTGTACATGCAGCCCATGCGATCGATCCGGCACGTCGAACAATCTTTCCGCTCTGAAAGAATAGGCATCAGAGGCTCGTGGCGTCACATTTACCCGTTTCACACACACTCTCCTCCTCCTCTGATCACGCTTGGACTTGCACGGCAGAGGTTCTTCGCCGATTTCGTTCGGACATCGAGATACTGAGGGGCCACCATCAAAAACCGGCACTTGAGGTACTGCTTCCGGGTTCGTCACTAATGAGCACCCTTTCAACGTGATACACTGCACTGAATGTGGCGTCACATAGCTCCGACTCCCCACAACCGCGGAACCCTGTTGCTTTCCGGATACCCCGTCTGATGCTACCACCTCAGTACGCTCATCCGAGTCACTTGGCGAATCGCTCTCTCGCACTAGTTTATACCCCAGCTGAGGCAACACGTTAGTCCCTAAGATCACCTCATCGTCGTCGGCTCTGTTTACGTATACTTTAGCTTGGACCTCCCGTCCAGCCTGTTCACCTTCTCGCAGGGTCACCTCAACAGTAGTTGCAAACTCCATGACGTTGCCCGATGCATCCAAAATCTTTGGAGCATCATCCATGGAATGTTCGGTAACGCTACCGTCGATATTGTACCCATCTTCCTTTGCCTTCAGCAACGCCTCGGCCGGTATAATGGAAATCTCCGACCCCGTGTCTAACAGTCCTTTCCATTTCATTCCAAAAAGCTCCACCACCGTTGTGGATTTCTTTCCGAATACCGGGCACGCTGATTTTGACTCCCCTGAGGAAATCACGGGCATTGTATCGGACGAAACGTCCTTGGCGAATGCTCCTACACAGCGCTCTCCTTGCCAGTCTCCACTTGACTTATCACCATGGAGCACTGCAGCCTCAGCACTTACCTATGTCGAGGAACCAACGCATGGGCGTCGTACCTACGGTTGCATCCAACCGAGTACACCTCGCCACAGCTGCGCATGCTATTTTTATACGCTGCACATCCCTCTGGTTCTGTACATGAACCCCTTCTGAGACAGCAACCGTACGCCGCAGCACACTCGCAGCTGATTTTCCCTGACCACTTGTGCTTCCCGCGGTCGAATCCGCACTCACGGCAGAGACCCCAGACCGCACCTCATCTGTTTGTCTGGGATACGTGTTTTTCTTTACAGAGCTCATATCCCAAGTGTGGGAGTAGGTTGGTTCCAACGATCACTTCTCCCTTCGCCTTGCTCACATGCATCTTGGCCACAACCGTAGACGCTTGTGCCCCGGCCTCTTTCACTGGTATCTCGACTACTGCCACAACACGTAATCGGTTCCCTGATACCTCTTGCACGGGACGGGACCCTTCCAAGGAGTGCTCAACCACTTCCCGGTCAATATCTATCCCGTCCTTTTTGGCTTGTATCAGCACTTCCGCAGGCAAGATTGTGATTTCGGAACCTGTATCTAACAGTGCATCCCAGTGCCTTCCGGAAAATCTCCACCTTTGAGGCTGACTTTTGCCGAACAATGGACCCACCACCTTCCGTGGCTGCTCCTGTCCATTTCTTTGAGATTGAGACTGACCGTTTGAGCGGCAGACTGCTGCCATCAGGCGGGCAGGAAGTGACCCGGCCTCCCGACTGCGCTTTGACTTAGGCTCTACCTTCGATTTAGAACAGTCTCTTGCTCGATGTCCAGACTTTTGGCAGGTAAAGCCCAACATCTCTCCCGACTGCGTTTTCGCAACTTTACCACCTGACGCTCGACACGTCACGACGGCAAGGCGCCCAGACAACGAGGTTCTAGGCGGTGGACCTGTTTCCCGACAGTCTCTCGCAAAGTGGCCCGTACCCTGGCACTTGAAGCATGTCGTCTCCTTCTTGCGGGTACTCTCCGGCTTACTCTGCTCCTTTTTAGGGGACTGCTCCGTTGAGTCACCCTCCGTCCGACGAGTTGGGTTGCTTTTACCCGCCTCGGTTGCTCGCTTATTGTAACTGCTAGTAGCCCCCTCACTTAGGGTATTTCGTAGCGTCAAGTTCCTACGCTCAATTCGCTTGACAGTTTCTTTCAGCTTGTTGTACGCGTCATCTTCCTCTTCCAACGCCTCAATAAGGTGATAAGAATCTCTCCAATGAGCTAGCTGTTGGTACAGCAGGTGCACTCTTTCTGTAGCCAGCACTTGCTCGTCCAACCCCGGATACGCACGACGGGTCAGACGCTCCAATTCCACACAGAAGTCCGCGAATGACTGTCCATCACGCTTCCTCAAAAGTTTGAGTTCACCTAGCGCAACTAACCTGTCGTTGTGCGACTCAGCTTTACTCTCACGTTTAAGCGCCTCTACCAGTACCGTAAAGCTTCCATTGCGTACATGTCTGGGTAACGCTTCATACTGGTTCTTGGCCTTACCGTCAGCTTAGTTCGCAACAATGCGCACAGTTCCGCATCTGTCCAACTACCAGCCGGGTATTTGAGCTTGAATGCTTCCATGAAATTCCGGAAATTGTACGCGGCATCACTACCAGAATAAGGCTGCACCTCGGGTAGCGCGATGTATTTCAGGTACTGCGTCATGTGCCCACCCTCTGCTAGGATTACGGCCACTATCCACGCTTACCATACTACCCTCAGGCTCACTCCCGCCACCGTCATAAGGAACGTCCGACATACCGGTTATCCTCCCTCTGGTGTCCGCGACGAGATTGGCTGGCCATGGGCGATCGCAACATCGATCCCTCTCGCTCACCGATCCAGCGGAACCAGTCTGAAAGATTGGATCATTATTTCGCCGCGACACTTCTGACCTCAACACTGCCAGAGCATCTAATCCCTTTTTCCGCCTCTGAGACCCACCTTGTGCTGCTCTCGGCGGCTCATCAGGTTCGACTACTGAATGACGGGCTGTATTTTCACGCGCCAGGTCCTCCTGCTCGCGCTGACGGCGCCAGGCCCCAGTTCCTCGAGCTCTTCCTGCTGCTCGTCCAGCTTCTTTTGTACGGCATCTCGCATCTGAAAGGTTTCCATAAATACCCCTGGTATTTTCTTCACGGACAACCTACTGTCACCTATATGAGTTCTCTCAGAGTGTCCCTGACCTGGATCAACTGTACAAGTTTCTCCACAAAGTCACTCCTATTCTCACAGTCCAGACTATCGAGCAACGCCTCCGTCCATTTCGCGAGGACCTCGCCTTCCTTAGTCAAAACTCTCAAGCAATGCACTACCTCTAGCGCTTATGCGAGTCTCAATGCGTCCAACCTCCTCAATCGCCTCACGCGCGGGGTTGTTCGTGCGCATACCTGGCTACCTCAGCCATGATTCGCACTTGCATTTCTTTTACAACTCTTTCGAGAGTTTCACATACCTGCACGGTACGGGGGGCTTCTTCGCCTCCACACAGCCGCTGAAACTCCAGTTCGAGCTCGGCTTCGGTCGTTGGCTCCTCCATCTCCTTCATGGGACTCTCCATCCCGGACGAGCACGGAGCACCAACTTTATCTGGAACACCAAGTGAAAATGCTTGAGTTGTAACCTCCAAAACATCATTCACAACGCGGGCTTCCACGCCGCTTGGTGTTGTTGACATGGTTCAGAAAATGCCTTCGAAGTGTTTTGTGTCAAAAAAAAATTTGGGCAGAGGTTTCCCCCTGATTTACAAAAACACTTCGGAGGAATCACTTCCTGAACCACCGCGAAGGAAAGCAACGCCAAGCCAAGGCTTTACGCTACTTGTTCGCTGTCCTTGCACAACCGCAAGCACCGAAATGCCCACGATTCTACAAGTCACAAGGAAAAAAACGCTCAACACCAAACTACGCGAAATGTCGGAAAAAAATCGATCGAGGATGAGAAGGGAACACCAGAAAAAAAATTGTACTCTACTGTGCTAACCCCTTTTTAAAGACTTGGGTCACCGGCTTGGCCCCCAAGTTAAGTGGTGGTGGTTTCAAATGCAATAAACGTGACCCAAAGTTTCAAGAAAATACTGGGTGTGAACCCCAAATGGTAAGCACAGCTGCACAATAGAGTACAATAATTTATTACACAACACACAACAAAATTATTACTAACAATCTGGTGACAAAAACAATGTATTAGAAATTTCCCATGACGACCCTTGTTCAAATGAGGATTCTTGACCAGCCCAGCGGTGAACGTCCTTGGCCCTTTACGCAAAACCTGTCCTAAACCTACGCCGAACCCTGCAAAACCACTACTGGACTCACCGAGAGCGAACATTGCAATCAATGCAATGTTACAGGCTAATCCCAACACTCCCAGGAACAGTAATAGACGGACGACACGGAACCAGAAAGGAGCCGAATCCCGCAAACGCACGCAAAGGAGAATGAGCGAGCAGAGCGAGCTATTCCCCAGAACCAACGGACCGAGGACAAAACCGATCCGGAGCAACGACAGAAAAAGGAACTCCTCTCTCGTCGACAATTTTGGGCCTCGTTGACAAATTATTCCCGCCGTTTCTATTACCGTACCTTCCGTGCTCCAATCGCACTCGCCCTTTAATAAATCAATCCGGCCCTCAACGTTCACCGTTAGGCCTGTAACTTTCTAGCTGCAATGATAACACCAGTGAGTTTCCTTTTACTTTTCTAGTATTATCTCACAAGAGTTAACCCATAACTTTTGTGTAAATTACAGAATCGGTAAATCCTTAGCGTTTCCAAGGACCGCATTTATTTCCTTATATGGATTTCTCGATTTTCACATGTTTTGAGGTTTATTCGAGAGTTACAACAAAAATAACTACTGCATACCCTTGAAAGGCACAGACCAACCTGAGAGGTAAAATTTGATATCATAGTCCGCCCACCTTGAATAGCAGCAACCCTGCCTATCGCGAGATCTCAATTTGCTCAAATAAATGAGAAACTACAGGGAAAAAGTCGGACCCGCCCACAATCCCCCAAAAGCCTAGGGAACCAAGAAATCTGCTATTTTACATTTTGCCTTTGAGCATAGAAACACAAACCAATTTTCCGTTTGCAAAGATTTTGGTTCCCTATTCAGGGCGGAACGCTAGATTATGTTTTCAGAGGATTGGGGGCGGGGCCAACTTTTTCCCTGTAGTTTCTCACTTATTGGATCGAATTGAGATCCCACGCTTGACAGGGTTGGTATACACGGTGGGCGGACTATAGTATCAAATTTTACCCCTGAGGATGGACTGTGCCTTTAATGCTACATGTGTGAAAGAGAAAATATGCAATGGAACACAAAGGATCGAATGTACTAAGAAAACAGTACATCACATAGAACGGAAGCCGTACGCTTTGATGTCGTTCTCAAGGTAAATTGTTACCAGTCTTCTGAATAAAGAATAGCGCTTATAGATATGAATGAAATACGCACTTACTCAATGGCCAAAAAGAACCCCTAGATTGGATTCTGGCTTTGGTATATAAAACCAACATAACTGCCGACATGCTGAGAGCTCTCCCTCCGTCTGGGATTCGTGAAACGACCAACACCATCCGTGCCATATGAATGAGCGAAAGGATACCGAATTCGTGGAGGCATGCGATTATCGTACCTCATCACCAGAAGTTATACGTCACGGACCCCAAGAACTATAAGGGAAATTCTCTACTGCGTGTCATGCACGAGGTTTTGAAACGTATAATTTTTCAGCGTCTCGTGAAGAAACGACCACAGAGGAGGCAAGCCGGTGTTCGACTTGGAAGATCGACCATCGACAGTGTTCATCGGGAGAATCGTTGCAATGGTTTTCGAATGCATTACATCTTGCTTTTCGGACTTCGGGGCTGCATTCGACTCTTTTCATCGTCACTGATGGCTCAACGCTCTGCGTGCCGTTGGAGTCCTGAAAAAGTGTGTACGACCTAAGCGAGGACTTGAGCAGAGAAACAACCGCAGTAGATTGTACACTGGTGGTTTTACGTCAGCTCCCTATACAAAATCATGAGTAAGACAAGGAGTTGTAGCAGGACCTTTCCTACTCAACTTTGCCGTTAATGCTTCATGCGTAGCGTTGCAAAACAGTTTCCCACCGACGTGGTCTTATCACTGTCAAGACGTTATCACTTGCCGACCTGGAGTACGCCGACGACATTCTGCTGATACGCTGAAAACCCTGAAAAACTGCAGAGAATCGTGAACCTAGTTCTGAAGTATGCCGGAGCCTATGGACTTCCTCGTTCCGACAAATGCAAGCAAAGAAGGGTCTCTTAAAGGCAGCATGTACGCTCGTAAACGTGATTGAGATAACTACGGAATTAGAAGGGCATGGCACAGAACACAACGCCCACACGTTTTGAAGCGCCAAAAACGACCCACAATGACGCTTCACTAGTGAGAAGTTGGCCCCGCCCCTGTATCTTCCCGCCCCCTGTATTTGCGTCCTGTTCCGAAACGGGGATTCTGGGCCATTCCGGACGTCGTCGATGTATGTGGTTTACTTATTGTACTTCTAGTACCACCCGGGGGTGTGTATACAAGTCTGTTGGTACCTGCTCGTTGGTGCCCCTGCTTCTACTGAACCCAGCAGACGTTTGAGTGTACACAGGGAACGTTCGAGCGATATAGCGTGCACAACTATATCGCGAAAGTATCCCGCACATTGCATAAAGGTGTCGCCGTCCGGCACACTAAGGCCTCTGGTCCATAACACCTTAGGATCCGTACCTAGGGAGTCATGGAGTCTTTGGCCACAAGCCACAATTTCGCCACCCTGAACTGTCGATCGCTGTCGAGTGATATCCAAAAAACTGCGCTATCCAGACTTCTGAGCTATTCCCATGCACCGTTTGCTGCTTTGCAGGAAATCCGCCTCAAGCGATAGCACCCGTCATCAGCGGCGGAGAGTACACCATCTACTGCGGTAACGCTGACGATAGGAGAGTGGGAGGCTGTGCAATAGCTGTAAGGAAGGATTTCAATGGTATGGTCAAGGAGTTCGGCTCAACGTCGTGCCGGAATGCATTCGTACGACTGCGGGATCACAGAGGATTCAATCTGTGGATAGTGGAGTGCTCATGCGCCCACTGAAACCGCCGAAGACAATTCGAAGGATGCGTTTTATGAGGAACTCAATACGTTGCTGGCCAGGATACCTTGTCAACATGCTGTTGTCGTGGGGATTGACGCAAATGCGAAGATGGGACTTGGATCAGGAATCCGGAAGTACTCGGTAAATGGTTCTACCCAGTGGAGCAAACATCCGGACAATGGCTACACCGCCTTGGTCGACTTTTGTGAACGCAGTGGTCTGATTATTGCATCGACATTCAAAGAGGAATCATCGCCGCCATCAGCTTACGTGGCAGGGACCAACCCGGCTATCTCCAGAAGAGCAGCGGAAGCGGAAGATGACAACTTTGAAACTACAGCTTGACTATGTCCTGACGAGGAATATTCCAGTATCGGACATTTCCGAAGATCTAGAGCTGTGTGGGATGTCGCATTCGATTCGGATCACCCGTCCTGTTCTCGTTGAACTTCACTGCGAGGATTCATAAGAGGAAGCGAGGGGCTCAGCCTCTCCAGAGGATTGACATGACAAGTCTCAGAGATGAAGAGTGCAGAAGGAATTTCCGACAACGCGTTTCTATTCACATCGGAGTACGGACTAAGAAGAAACTTTGCGACGCGGATTCTTTTTTGTCAAATGCATCCAGGACGCTTCGAAAGAGGCACTCCCGGTTGTACAGCCTAAGAAGAAGTTGCCCTACCGTCTCAGGAGAAACAACATCTACCTACAACAGAGTATGTGCTCTCGAACTGAAGGAAACTTCGTGGAGGAGAAGGTCTGAGGAGGAAGTTGCGTCGGCAGCTTCAAAGTGACCGCGAACAGGTGGACGTGTAGAGCTAAGGAGTTCAGGAGAAGGCTTGGGAGGAGAAGAATCTGAGTGAAAGCCTACACGTTGCTGCGACAGTATAGCGGGAAGATGAAGAGATGTTCTCCTGTCTTGAACACTACCAATGGAGTTGCAGTTGGTGATGCGACGCTGCCAATATAGTGAAGGATTACTTCAGTTCACTACTGAATCGTCCAGCGCCATCAGTTACCTGAGCTCCCGCATGTTCAGAGAGCACATTACGATGTCAGGTGAGGAACCGCCGACTGAGTCTGAAGTTTTGGATTGTGTCCGGAAAATGAAGAATGGAAAGGCAGGTGGAGATGACAACATCACTGCTGAAATGCTGAAAGCTCTTCCTCCGTCTGGGATTCGTGGAAATGACCAACACCATCCGTGCCATATGGATGAGCGAAAGGATACCTGATTCGTGGAGACATGCGATCATCGTACCTCTTCACAAGAAGCTATCCGTCACGGATCCTAAGAACTACAGAGGAATCTCTCTACTTCGTGTCGTACAAGGTTTTAGAACGTATCATTCTCGAGCGACTTATCAAACATCGTGAAGGAACGACCAGAGATGAGCAAGCCGCTTTTCGACCTGGAAGATCGACCATCGACCAAGTGTTCGTCGTGAGAAGAGTAATTGAATCGTGGCAGCGGTTTTCGAAGCCATTACAGCTTGCTTTTTTGGACTTTGAAGCCGCGTTCGACTCTCCTCATCGTGATCGATTGCTCAATGCTCTGCGAGCAGATGGAGTCCCGGAAAAGTATGTTCGGTTAATCGAGGACATGAACAAAGGAACAACAGCAGCAGTTCGTACACCTGTCGGATTTACGTCAGCTTTCGAGGTGAAAACAGGAGTAAGGCAAGGAGCCGTTGCAGGACCTTTCTTTCAACTTCGCCGTTGATGACATCATGCGTAGAGTTGCAGAACAGTTTCCTGCGGATGTGATCCTAACACCATCAGGACGCTCCCTTGTCGACCTGGAGTACGCCGACGACATTGTGTTATTCGCTGAAAACAACGCAAAACTGCAAAGGATTGTGAACCTCGTTTCGAAGTATGCCGCAGCCTATGGACTTCGTCTTCGTCCTGACAAATGCAAGCAGATGTGGGTCTCTCAGAGGCCTTCAACTGGAGTTTGTGTGGACGGACAACGCTATCGAACTGGTGGACGATTTCTGTTATTTGGGCTGTTTGCTGAAGAACGATGGTAGTTATGCAGCGGATATTCGACAACGATGTGCGAAAGCTACGTCTGCATTCAATTCTCTAACCAAGTGTTTGTGGTCTACCACCATCGCGAAGGAAGTCAAGTTGCGCGTCTACCTATCCGCTATTCGCCCTATCATGATGTACGGATCGGAGACGTGGGCAGCACCGAAAACGCAGATGGAAAGGTTGGATTGCACGGAGAGGAAGCTTTTAGGCGTTTGCTTGGATATTTCTGGCCGCGTGTATGCCATAACGAAGACCTTTACAAGGAAATCGACGCAGTACATCAACGCTTGACACGAGGGAGGTGCCAGCATCTCTAACGCCATCTCAAGCAGCAATGGAAAGTCGACTTCGACTGCTCGGGCATATACTAAGAAGAACGCCGGATCGTCTCGTACAACACGCTTTAAAAATGCTTCCAAATCCTGTCTGGAAACGGCCACCTGGGCGTAGGCGAAAGTTCTGGACGGATGTGGTTAAAGAGGATTTAAAGTCACTCGGCATCGAAAGACAGTTCAGGCGCGATGTTTCGTTTCGCAGGAAATGGAATAGTGACAGCTGGATGGAATGTGTTCAAATTGTGGCTGAAGACCGTGAAAAATGGACACGGCTGACTACTAGGACGGCACACCTCGGTGAAGATGCGGAATGACCGCGTCAGGCGAAAGCCAACCGATTAAGTCAAGTAAGTCAAGTACCACCCACAAACGTTGGTGATGGTGGGAATGGCCCAGAACCCCTGTTTTGGAGGAGGACGCAAATTCAGGGGGCGGGCAGATGGCAGCGGGACGTTCTGTCCCAAGGGTGGAGCCTGAGCGAGGCGTGAATTGCAAGGAGTCGATGACTCGGACTAATTACCGCACTATAGGCCGGAATCATACTCCTCGCGATTGGCGACAGCGACAGTGCATATCGGGCATATCGATTTTCAGTCGATACTCATGGTAAACATTGCGTCGCGTCGCCCGTCGCTGGAAGTATGAATCCGACCTTACTCATCACTAGGGTCTTGAAATGCTGTACGAGACACTATTCAACTAAGGTAATACCACTTTAAGCAGATGAGGATGTAGGTATAAAATTGTAATGAGAGGGACCACAGGTACAATCTAAATAATACATTGTTTTGGAGAGGTGTATTTCAGAATTGTTGAAAAAAACTAAATCGGGTGGTTAGGGTGAAATAAATTTGATGGTTCCATACATATTCACATCCAAGCGTTTCCTAAATAATGATAAGTGAAGTGACAGATAGTTATGGGCATTTGACCTTAGGTCGGAATGAATCTTATCTATATAGAATTTTTTAGAACATCCCGAATGAATGGATAAATTGAATAAACGATCGTAGTTCCTCTTGTAAAAGTAGATGAAGTTCTATTTTTAGATCTAATTTTTGGGTGTAAGTACTTCTAATAGAGGTGCAGTTTCATTTTTCAGCCTTGTTTTTCGTTTTTTCCTATAGTGGAAACTTTCGCAACTAAACTATGAATTTCGTGGTCAACAACCATGAAAAGTTATCCATCCAAGTTGGAAAGAGTCATTACTTCATGCTCCTTAAAGGCAGTGTTCACGATGAAAAAATCTTTACTTTTCACAGAAAAGTGAGCTTTGTGACTTACCGATGAAAACTGTGAAGAAAGAATCGCGAAAAACCATCGGGAAGTGGGTGAAAATCGCGTGAGTCAGTCAACCTATTGGGCCACCCCGCCTCCCAAACTAATACTTTCTGAAGAAGCTTGAGTACGTAAACAGCCGGTGAGCAAGGGTAAAGACTTTGATAAGTAGCAGTGGATGATGTGGATCACGTTATCACATGGAAAGACTTCATTCCTTCATACTGGTCAATCCTTACAATCTCAAAAAATATGACATCACACAAGAGGTCCTGCTTGGGCGGAAAAGTGCTTTCTCTTCAATTCTTGCAGTTCTTCCTGACGCTGCTGTCACAGTAAGCTCTTGACCTATCATAATCTGTTGTAATAGGCTGAACATCCACGATTTATCGTGAGCACTGCCTTTAATATTATCGTCTTCTAAGCCAATGTTTTACAATCAAAATTTTTATTTCCCATCCTATTTTGAAATGTACTACTCTGCCAACGCGTAGCTAGATGCCTCCGAGGGCGCGGCCTGAAACGCCGCCCCATTTCATGTAGCGAGAATTTTCGGGTTTCAGCTACGATAGCTAGAACCTGCATATTCTTGTGTCGAGGCTATAAGGGTGCAAGTTCTGCGCGTATTCTACGTAAAAACGAAGGCTAAATTCGAACCATTGCTCTCTCTGACGCTAAACCCGTATATTATCGCTATCATTTTGTAGCAAGAATCTACGGATTTGGCTAGAGTCTGTGTAATGTGTTGTAGAACGAACTCTCTGTCCACCGGCTCCAAACCGGCTCACTGCTGCTAGCTAGACGAATAGGAATAGATTTATGTGTGATGCAGCAGAAACAAACGGCGAAGGCTACAACAAAAAAAATGACAAGGAAAAGAACCGCATCCTGCTACGCTCGCATCCTTTTACACGGACGCTCGCGCGCGTTCACCATAGATCAAAGTAATGATTTATTGGATACAACATCATTTGATGAACCTATTGTCGTGCGCTCTGAGTTTGTGACATTTTACATTGTTCATGTATTAAACTATTGAAATGCTATTACCTATTATTGCTACTACATATTTAAACCTATATTTCGTTGATAAAACAATTAGTAACCCTAAAAACAAGCATATTACTACTAATTAATTATGCTAAGACCCTATTGATAAAATGTTTATTAACCCTAATTGGTATCATCTCCCCCCCCAGGCGGCTTGCTGGCGCCCTCGTCATCAGTAATCGTGGTAGTAGTATCCTCGACCGCGGTATGTTCGACCACGACTTCCGATTCCGTTGGTCCATCCACGACGGTGCGCATATCCCGGGAACCCATGTCTTCCATTACCGTTGTACGCTCCGCGTCCTCCATAACCGTTGTGCGACCCGCGTCGTCCATGATCGTGGGGATGCTCGTGTCTTTCGATTACACGATTCCTGATAGTGCGTAGCCGCTCATCATCGACCTGCTCCTTTTTTCTTTTGTACACAGCGTTCCGTCCACAGATTTGCTCACGTACTACATAAAGATGTTTAGCACTAATGTGGGCGGCAATCGCCTTCTCAAGCTTCTCAAAAAACTTGCTAACTGCTGTCATCGGGTAGGGAATACCGTTTTTGTGGTCGCCCATCGCTGCACACGGCTCCGACATCTGTGGAACAATACTCAGCATCGTTATGACGTTAGAACGCATCGTGCTTGCGGCATCTTTTATGACTTGGAAAGCGTCTATCGTCTTTTGACGGTTGATGTCCCACGCCAAATCTCCTCGAGGCCCTCTCAGCGCGAAAGCCTTCGTTCCGGCTCTTACAAGTGCTGCCATCCTTGTCGCCATACTCATCCAGTCTTCTGATTCGAACGGTACATCCGAAGCAGGTGAGACAAAGATGCAGAATTCGATACTGTCTTGCTTGCGCAGCTCCGTGGTGACCTCATTCAGCGTGTCGTACTGCAAAAAAATCAACTTTCCGTGCAGGCCTGATTGCTCTTTCATAGCCGACAAAACCCGATGACAAGATGATGAAGGTGGTCAGCTCCGTCTTGTTGCTCGTAACGTCTTCCCAGGAGTGTGCTTGGGCGTATCTTATGCCAGCGTTTGCTAGGTCTGACAACTGCGAAATCTCGATCTCCAAGCCGCCGTCTTCGGTGAGTACCACGTTGCTCCCGTCATGTCCCAGCAGTGCTTTCATCACATGGTCGCAATGACGTTTGAAATAGGCGTATGCTCGCTGCACGCCGGTCCCCGTTACAAACACGTGGGTATCCTTCCTCATTAGATACCGTCGACGATCTCTATCGGGCTCATTCTCGTAAATTGATAACAGACGCGCCACTGAGTCTGTAGTGGTAAAGGGGATCGAGTTAACATCAACATCAGAATCATGTACAACGGAACCAAATGCCTGATGTTTGATCGTGCAGTGGAATTCTTCGTTCGGAGCGTCCGCCATATATCGAGTATCCGGACATGCAAAAAAGAGGCTTAACGCTCGATTATCCTGGCATCTTTCACGAGTCAGCGCACTGCAAACAACATTATCAGTCGATTCAACTATTGTATTCGTTTTAGCTTTCTTACTGCTAACCCTTTTTATTTTACTCGAAACCGGTGAATCGTCAAGTTCCGCCGGTACTTTCAAAAGTTGGTCGAATTGGATTCTTGTAGGCTCTTCACTTTTTGCCAAATTCGTGATTAGTGCAGAATTTTCGCTAGTGTCCAAAACTCGAAAGGGACCATCCCAGTCATTGCACAGTTTCGGGTATCTAGACGTTGCCTTTTCCCTAGGTAGTCTCACATATACTCTGTCGCCAACCCTAGGTGCTTTTTCTGGTTTCACATTTTGTCCCCATCATACCGCTCTTTCATTTTCACTCTGTATTCCTCATTCAGATCATTTGCGCTCTGATGGGCCAATTGTATGCTATTCAGTAACTCATAATTGTAGTCATCGTAGTCAATGCAATTCCAGTTCAGCGCTTCACCCGGAATTTCTTTTGAAGGGCCATTGGCATCGAATGCATGCAGGAGATAAAATGGACTCTCTCCCGTGGCGCAGTGCGGTGTGTTGTTGTATGCAAATACTGCCATCGGAAGAAGATCATCCCATTCTGCGGGTATAGTAGTCTTCTTTTTCAGAATTTTCGTAATAGTGCCTATTACCCTTTCTGTGACACCGTTCTCTCTTGGGTTATACCCCTTTGTTGTGGACTGTTGGATACCCGTTATCTCACAGACCTCTGTCAACACGCCATTTACGAACTCAGGGCCTTGGTCTGAGTGTAGGATCTGCGGCCAACGGCACCCATCACAAATCCGTCGTTCGAAAAAGGTTTGAGCCACCGTCCGCGCCTTCTTATCCGCTATTGGGTACGCGCCCGCGAGTTTTGTGAAATGTTCCACTACAACCAGGGCATAACGATTTCCTTTTTCAGACAAACCCAACTCTACCAGATCTACCCCTTTGAATTCATAGGGCGCAGATACGGTTATGGGTTTTGGTGGTGGCCCGTTCTTTTCGTGAGCATTTGCGAGAAAGCACCTCTGACATTTTCTACTCGATTTGACAATATCCGCATACATACCATCCCAGAATATTTTCTTGCTCAACCGCCTGTAGACTTTCTGCGAGCTGAAATGTCCAGCCAAAACGCCTGAATGTGCCTCTTGAAAAATCTCTTCTCTGCGTGCTTCAGGTACTACCGTGACTAATCTTCCTACCTTCAATATTTTGAGATTGCCATCCTCAATTAGGAAGACAGCCACAGCGACTTTGGATTTGCTTCGCCGGTACTTGGCTTCTCCATTCTTGCTTCCCGTTTCCAATGCACATATGAATTCCTTCAGTATTTCGTCACCGCGTAATTCCTACATCCATACCGGCGCGTCCGTGCTTACCTGGCATATGATCATATCATTTCCTGGGTCTACTGGCGTTTCCTCTACCTCTTCCGTTACCGCACCTCGCGACAACGCATCTGCCACCGCGTTGGCCTTTCCAGCAACGTATTCCACATCAAGCTTATATTTCTGAAGCTGCAACGCCCACCTCAACACTCTTCCAGATACGTTGGTTTGTTTAAATAAGCTGGTAAGGGGTTTGTGGTCCATCATTACTTTCACATCGAAGCCATAGATGAAAAAATGAAATTTGTTGACTGCGAATACCACCGCTAGAGCTTCCAAATCCGTTACGTGGTAGTTATTCTGTGCTTTGGTAAGCCCTTTAGACGCGGAATAGATTGGATGAAGCATCATATCATCACTCTTTTGACAGAGGACCGCTCCTAACCCATTGGTTGAGGCATCTGTATAGATTACGAAGGGTCGTGACCCATCGCTAGCTTTTTCCAGGTCAGGTTGGGCTAGAATTGGCGCCTGCGTCAACCTCTGCTTCAGTTCTTGGAAAGCCTTTTCTTCATTTTGTGACCACTTTCATGTCGTTTTCGGACTGGTTAGCTTATATAAACACTCCGTGATCTTAGCGAACTGCATTATAAATTTTCCATTGTACGACGCCATGCCAAGGAATGTTCTGAGCTGTGCCAGATTGCATGGTCTCGGATACTCCCTTATTTTCTGAATTTTGTCAGGATCTGTGTTGACTCCTTTCTCGTCTATCACGTTGCCAAAAATTGTACTTTTCTTTTGAAAAACTCTTTTTTCTGCGCTTTTAGTTTCAGATTTGCTTTTCTCGTAGCCTCGAACACCATTTCGAGCACTTCGTAATGCCTTTTCACGGACTCCGTTGCGATAAGAACGTCGTCGATATACACGAAGACTTGACTGTCTTTCGCACCGAGCTCTTCGAGTACCACGTCCATCATTCGCTGGAACGCTGCAGGGCTTGTGGACAGACCGAATGGAAGCACATTGAATTGGTACAGCCCCTCACTGGATGTGAAAGCTATCTTTGGCTTTGCCTCCTCAGATAGTCTGATCTGCCAGTAGCCGGATGCTAAATCTAGACACGAAAAAACTTTTTTCTCCCCTAGACTCTGCAGCAAGGTATCTATCGTGGGAAGCGGGTAGGAATCTTGTTTGATTACTTTGTTAAGTGCCCTATAGTCAACGCACAATCGCAAACTTCCATCCTTCTTCCGCACCAATACTACGGGCGAAGCCCACTCCGACTGACTTTTCTCAACAACGCCTCGTGCTACCAAATCTTTTATGATTTCCTTGAATTCCTTTCTTGCACCTATTGGTACCAGCCGCGTTCTCTGCTTCAATGGCAACGTTGTTCCTGTGTCGATTTCGTGGGTCACCAATTCCGTTTGTGTTAGCTCCTTATCATTGACAGCGAACACGTTTGAAAATCTACTAACCATTACGGTCAGCTCTGGCTGCAGGTCGTTTTTCTCTTCTAGGATCTTCATTAGAACCTCCAGCTTACTTCCACCTTGCCACGCGCTATTTCCATCCAGCATATCGCAGTACTCCGGAAGCATCTTCACTGGCACCCCCTCAATATCACTGAATTCTCCCACTACATCACCACTTTGCAAAACCATGGTTTCGTGAGAAGTGTTAGCTACGGGAATTTCCACTGTGCCTTCCGCTGATATGCTACAGCATCCATGCGATATACTATCGTGACTTGACCACAAGACCTGGTCTCCTGGCGCTCCTGACAGTCTTACTGTCCTGATTGACCCCGGTGGTACATACGCCCGCGATAGTACTACTGCCGGTGCTGGCACGCCATTCTCCTTGATTTCCTGCTTTCTTTCCATTTCAGGCACTACTCGCATTTTATCCAGTGACTCGCCCTCAAAGTTTCTGAGCTCTACCTCGAATAACCGCAAGGCATTGGTTCCCAGAATGACTAGATTATCCATGCCTCCACCTACATGAAACGCTACAGTGTTCTTTCTCCCGTTACACCTTATCTCCATCTTTATTGTGTCCAGAAAATGCATTCGTTTCCCTGACGCATTACGTATTACTGCTGCCACTTCCAGAATTCTTTCTACATACGAGTCGATGTCGATCCCTTTGTCGCGTGCTATTTTGAACACAGACATCGGAATAACTGATGTCCCTGATCCTGTGTTCAAAAGTGCATCCACTTGCATTCCCATCAGTAAGATAGGTACGATTGACTTCTTCCCAAATAATTCGTGTGTCGGATCTTCTGGATTGTTCGTTAGGCTGCTACAAAGAACGCTATCCAGGAGAGCTGTAAACGATCTATTGTTTCCGTCTGTTTGCCCATTTCTCCTAGGCATCCCAGACTGTCCCTGTTTAGAAGATGACCGGCAGTCCCTCGCCTTGTGTCCTTTTTTTCCACAGTTGAAACATTGAATGAGCTTTGGGTCAGTATCTATCCCTGCTTTGGATGTTTGTTTTTGTTCCTGCCTACCATTTGGCCGATCTTCCGAAGTTTTCATGTCGTTTGCATCACTAATATTTCTATTTCCAGGTATCCAACGCCTCCCAGCATTCCTGTCATAGACAGTTGAGTCTTTTTCCTTATGGAAATGGCCACGAGGAAATTGAGAACGATTGGGGTTTGGTTTCCGCGCCACTATGCTACCTGCCACCTTTCGGTTTCTCTCCAGCCGCATCGCTACCTCTTTCACGTTTTCGTACACCTCATCTCTATTGCTGGTCTCTATCGCTTCTGCAATACAATAGCTTCCCTCCCATCGTGCTAGCTGCCGAAACAGAATCTCCGCCTTTTGTAGTGCAACTGTTTCCAGTGGGGTATCAGGGTAAGCTCTATTCGCCAACTTCTCCAGCACCAAGCAAAATTCCATAACCGACTGCCCCTCTCTCATGGACAGAGTTGATAACTGTGTCATCGCTTTTACACACGAGCTATTACTATCCACTCTCAACCTGGTTCTCATTGCGTGGACCAATTTATCAAACGAGCCTTGCTTAACGCATAACGGCAATGTCTCGAATACAGTGAGCGCATCTCTTCTCAAAAGGCCCTCGAAAAGTTGAATTCTGCTTCTATCGTCCCACACCGTATTCGGGTATTTGATCGTAAATGTGTTAACGAAACGTTTGAAATTTTCTCGTTCTTTCCCATAGAACGGTGTCACTTCTGGGAGCGCGCATGAGCTTCATGTACTGCAAAAATGGTTCGTTCCGTTCATTCTCCACGGAAGTCTCACCGTTCCATCCGTTATTATTCACAAGCAGATACTCACCGATGTCCGACGTACAGTCCTCGTCCCTTTTTGTTGTGCAGCTTCTTCCTGGCAACTGCAAGGAGCACATGCGCGTCCCACTGTTCCAGTTTGCTGAGGTCGGGTCCTGAAATGGCCGCGTTACGCCTGATTGAGTTCCATTTCCCACATTTCTAAATCTTTGCCATGCCATTTCTCTGTAGTTATACTCACCGCTATTCTCGTTCACACGCGCGGCTTGACCAGATCCTCCACTTGCTTTGCCCATGCTCTCGACACGCTTGGACAGCTCGCTTATCTGAAACAGTTGCTTTTTATTTTTCTCCTCCAAACTTTTTATCGCTCTACTCCTTTCATTCGTCAGTGATATCGGGTCATTCACTTTCTCCATTATAGTGCCACAATCGCACTCAAGCCCTATAGCTAGCGTTTGAAGTTTTTTAGACGTTCGCATTCTCTCATCCAAAAAACGCTCCAGCTGTCCTACATGCGTGAGCCCCGCAATCTCTAGGATCCTCAGAAGGTCTTTCTCCCTTTGCGAAATTTCCAGGTGCGCCTAATCTCCCGTCGCTTCACTATCGACTGATATTTGTTGTATATCGTCCATCGCTGGATGAGGGATCGCCGCGACGCTGCTTGGCGGGAAAAACTGCGCGCGGGAAAACGAAGGGAGAGTGGCTATTGATCGCGCAATTTTCCCCGCCAACCAGCGTCCCGGCGATCCCTCATCCAGTGATTTACGAGAACATTTTTGACACCTTCTGCCGCAACGACAATTTGGCTTTGAACTGCTGTCCACACTTCATCTCATCTCTAATTGGATCTGAAGCGCGTAAACTCCTACTAAGGACCCGTTCACATTCGATTTTCATGCTATCCAGAATATTTTGCGCTTGTCTGACTGCCCTCTTTTTCTCCAAATTCACCTCTATACTCACCTGCGCATCGTTTGATCCTTTCGATTCACCGTCGATCTGCTGTCCTTGCACCATAGGTTCCTCGTCGTTGTCCAGCAACATGGCTTCCGTATACCCTTCCATATTGAACCTTTCTGCAACACGGTTTGATGTGATACAAATCTCTTCACAAGAACGACAGCGTATGCACGAGATCAACACGACTGCGTTAGTACAGTTATTGAAATAATCCAGAGATTTCCCAATAAACCTTACTCTCCGTTCTTCCCGTTCTTGAGGCTATTTCCTTGATTTTTCTGACCACTTCGTTCTCGATCACGGCACGCAATTGACGCCCTTTCTTTTGATTCACCTTGTGATCAATAAACGCACACGTCGACGCAGCTATCACCAAGTTGACAGTCGATCGATTAGGGAGCCAGCAGCGTCACCGTAATCGAGATAGCCGTTAATCAAAGTTCAATCCACTTATTCTGTCACTAGGGGAGCCCGTAAGCGTCACCCAATTGATTACTCTATGTCACTAGGGGAGCCCGAAAGCGTCACCCAATTGATCAAAATCTAGCAGCAGTTGTTACAGAGAGCCGGCTTGGCCCCCATGTAATGTGTTTTAGAATGAACTCTCTGTCCACCGGCTCCAAACCGGCTCACTGCTGCTAGCTAGACGAATAGGAATAGATTTATGTGTGATGCAAGAGAAACAAACGGCGAAGGCTACAACAAAAAAAAAATGATATGGAAAAGAACCGCATCCTGCTATCCTTTTATACGGACGCTCGCGCGCGTTCACCATAGATCAAAGTAATGATTTATTGGATACAACATCATTTGATCAACCTATTATCGTGCGCTCTGAGTTTGTGACATTTTACATTGTTCATGTATTACTATTGAAATGCTATTACCTATTATTGCTACTACATATTTAAACCTATATTTCGTTGATAAAACAATTAGTAACACTAAAAACGAGCGTATTACTACTAATTAATTATGCTAAAACCCTATTGATAAAATGTTGATTAAGCCTAATTGGTAACACCTGTGCTGAAATGCAATCTCAAGCCCGCACTAGCTACGCGGAACGCAGGGATGCCGTTCGAACGGTGTTGGCCCAGTCAATCCACGGATAACTTGACACTCTGTGAGTGGTCGAGCAGGGTGACCCCGTGCCGCTCTCTGGAAGACCTTGCTACGGATAATTTTGGCTGCTGGTGTGCTGCAGGCCGTGGGGAAGAAATGCGCTCGGTCGCAGCAGGGATCGTCTTTCTAGTACGGATCAAGACTGGGTGGGTCGATCGACCGAGTGCTGCAACGAGAATAAGCGTAGAATATGCGGGTGCTGTAGCGAAAATTTTACCAACTGAGGCTAAACTTTCCTTAATTTACGTAAATTCTCGTGTCAAAATCAGATTAGATGCCTCCGTAACCCTGGGCATCTCTGGTTTCCGTGTGAGGCATCTAGCTACTCGTTGGCGGAGTACCAATAGAGGCGTACCTCAAAGAGAGTGTAAACTTCCATCATTCAGCCTTCTCTTTTTGGTGTTCTTCTATTAGAGGCGTACTTTTAATATTGAAATTACGATGCTTTGAAAATTTCGGCAATTGGAATTTTTCTTAAATCCTAAAATGAATGAATTTATCTGATTAATGCCGTTCTCAAATTCCGAAATTACAGAATAAATAGGTCTTGGTTCTCAATTTTTTCAAATGAATACTTTCAAATCCTGTTTGCCATTTGATTCAAATGATTATTCGGAAACCTGCTTTGAATATCTGATTAAACATTCAAGTTGCCGAATATTGTTTTAGTAATACGCGGAATTCGTTCATTACTCATTCACACCGAATAAGTTTGCATTCCTAGTGAATCGAATACTTGTAAAAAAAATCTTGAAAAGCTAAAAACCTTGTTATAAAATTTTATGTATATAGATATGATTTAACAAATGTTTTGCTCAAAAACGGTGTTTGCTTCGTTGTATAGTGTCTCATATAACAATGTCAGACAGTAGCAGTGAGTAATGTGCGGTAATTATAAAATAGTCCGATTCGACGACTTTCCGTAATTCACACCTCACTCGCACCTCGCCTAGGCTCCGCCTCCTTGGGACAGCATGTCCGCCACCCCGGGCAGATACAGGGCGGAGTCAACTTCTTACTCATGTACTGTTCACTTCCGCACTGCCGTTCAGTCCGCAAAGTGCGCGCTGATTGCGAAATCGTGCTGCGGCACGGTTGCGAGTATTCTCAGACAGGGATGTGGGATCACCCGGGCGGTGGGATTACCCGGGCACCAAAGGCGAAAAGCGCCCGGTTGATCCCCCTTTTTTTGACTGAGGATGCTCGCAACCGCGCCGCAGCACGATTTCGCAATCAGCGTGCAGTTTGCGGACTGAACGGCAGTGCGGAGGTGAACTGTAGCGTCATCGTGGCTCGTTTTTGACGCTTCAAAATGCGTGGGCGTTGTGTTCTGTGCTATACCATTCTAACTCCATAGTTATCTTGATTACGTTTACGAGCGTGTATACTGCCTTTAAAGGCAGTGTCCACGATAAAAGCCATGTCTGTTTTTTTGGTGCAGATCGGCAGCTACGGGGCCTAGCGCAACCGTAACGTTGAAAAAACTAAGAAAAATGAGCTCGGAGCGTTTCCCTACGGCCCCAAAGTTAGACACCCATCAGCTCGTCACCCCCAGATGCACTTTCCACGCCTACCGACGTGAACAAATGAAAGCTCGAGATCGTGAGATGAGCGATTATTTCAAGTCATTAGGCCCGTTCTTCCCTTCATTCTCAAGTTCTCTCCTTACTCAGGTCAGCTCGCATACATCGGCTGCAAAAGACGGAAGTTATAAGCCTCGGACAACTCGTCCACCATGATTCCTTAGCTCAATTTTTGAGGGACCATAACTCCGTTTCCAGAAGGTTCTGTACGATTCCAAAAACATCATTGGAATCAGCATGGGACCGTCTTCAAGCTAGGCGGAAAAGCAGAAAAACGATTCTTATCGTGAACACTGCCTTTAAAAGCTTTCAACGGGAGTTTGCATAAATGGACTACGTACCGGACCTGTACCCGATTTCTGTTATTTGGGCTGTTTACTTGGAGAACCATGGCAATCGTTTAGTGGATATTTAACAGTTTTTTTGTGAGAGCTGCGTCTGCATTAAGTTCTCTAACCAAGTGTTTGTGGTCTGCCCCCATCGCAAGAGAAGTCAAGCGTCTACCTATCCGCTACTCGTCTATCATGATGTACGGATCGGAGACGTGCGCAGTACTGAGGAAGCAGATGGGAAAGTTGGAATTGACGGAGAAGAAGCTTTTCAGGCGCTCAATTGGATATTTCTGACCGCGAATACGCCATAACAAAGATCTTTACAAGGAAATTGGCGCACTCAGGTAAAACTAGTTGTCCAGTATCGGACGAATAGTCGTCTAGAATCGGTCGACAATCGAGAAGTTGTCCAGGAAGTTGATAGAAGTTGTCGAGAATTCCGAGATTTGCAGTATTTGTCAAGAATTGCGGCCGATTTCTTCAGAATTTCAGAGAAAGTTGCCGAGAATTCGGGAGAACGAGTGTTTGTCAAGAATGCGGACGGATTTCTCGACAACTTCCGAAATTGAGAATAAGTCTCGGATATGTCAAAAATTTCCCAAGAATTCAGGACATAACTTCAGAACCCTCTTTACACCACATTCTTCAAACGTTGCGGCTGCTGTTTTTGTTCTTCTTTCCGTGTGAGTCCTCTGTGTGTTTTTTTCTTTTTTGCTCCATTCTTCTAGCTGGTTATCAATTATAATGTATTTCACCGATTTCTTGAATATCAATCTCGTTTTTTTTAAATTCTCATCTTCTCAAAAGAGCGAGCATACCAAAACATGGGATTTTCAAATTAGTGAATTTTGAAAGTTTTTGAGCTTTCAAGTATCGATATTTTTTTCGATGATGGGTAGTTGCAGCAATCGGATTTAAAATGCATTGTCCAAGAAGTTATCCAAGAAGTATCGGAACAACGTTTGAAATTAAGATTGTTAATTCGAATAGATCTCGAGTGATTCAGCTCTGACCGAAATATGTATTTCTAAACCTTGCAATGGTTGCTTAGCGTTATGTTGGTGCACAATATGTGGACTTTCGGCAGGTCCACACCTGCAGCCAGCAGTTTGGCCGCTGGCTGCAGGTGTGTAGCCGCCGGAAGTCCACATTTTATGGACCACGAGAGTTGGATATTTGAGTCGACCGGGGTCGATTTACCCTATATACAAACATTCACCGCCTAAGATGGAGGCTGAACACCGCTACAGTATAATGGCTCACACTTTTCTAAGGTGTGGTCCCCCCTCACCCCGGAACTCGACAATTTTGAAAACCAGGAGCCACCAGAGTAGGATACTTGAGACCAGCGTATTCGATTAATTCTCTACTCAAACTTTCACCGTCTTAGAGTAATTCCGAAGACCGCTACACTGATAGCGCACTGGTGCTGGGCAAGGCCAATAGCGGCCCATGTTGAACGATTTTGTAGACCCACAGCATATACGATGCACAGTTTGCCTCTGCCGGACGTTTATGAAACGAGCCAAAATGGGAATTCGCCAAACAAAGTGGTGTGAAACCATTTCCGTGGGCTTCACCGACCATTGTAATCAACGGTTGGGCAGGAACCCCAATTTTTGGTAAGCACAAACAGTTGTACATGTGTATAACGGTGTGTTAAAGGCTGTGGTCACGATGAAAAACGTTATAGAAAAAAACTACAAAAATCAGTTTAGATCAAAAACAGCTGAAAAACTATGAAGGTAGAGCGGTGAAAAACGGGCTAGAATTAGAGTTTTTAGGGCCCAAAGAAGCTGTTTCGTGCACACGTGCACAGCGATGACGAAAAAGATCGCCCTCTCATGCCGAGCAGTCAAAAATCATCGACATTCACAGGACGAAATAAATGCAAATTTAACGAATAAAAACAGTTGAACAATGAAAGCATCGCTTCAGTCAATGTTTTTGACCAGATGTGTACATAAATCCAAAGCTTCATTGATTGAAATTCAATTTCAAGCCAGCTGATGTTCTTGATATAAGAGGTCACCGATGCCGATGATGTGGAGTGGGCTCGTCCACCATCAAAAGACAAGAAAGTTCAGGCTTCAAATTTGGCCCAAAACAGTGGTTTTTTCGCGATTTTTTCTTATAGGTCCTACTACTCGAGACCCAGAAAAGGGTTTAGAGAAAAAAGACGACAAGCATATTTGATCGCGACCACTGCCTTTAACTGTCGAGAATCGGACAAGGGGTTGCGGGAAAGAAGTTGACGAGAATCGGGCGAAAAGTTGTCCAGAATTCTCTAGAGTCCGCGAAGGTTGTCCTGCATTCGTACGCCTGCAGGACCCCTTTTGGTCCGATTCTCGACAAATAGTTTTACCTGAGCAGTATATCAACGATTGACACGAGGGAGGTGCCAGCACCTCCCAACGCCATTTCAAGCAGCAATTGAAAGTCGACTTCGACTGTTTGAAACTATATCAAGAAGAATGCCAGATCTTTCTGTATAACACGCTCTAAGAATGCTCCCAAATCTTTTCTGGAAACGGCCACTCGGGCGTAGGCGAAAGTTCTGGACGGATGCGGTAAAGGAGGGTTTGAAGCCACTCGGAATTGAAAGACAGTTTAGACGCGATATTCTTTTTCACGGGGAACAGAATAGTGACGGATGGACGGCTTGTGTTCAAATTCTGACTGAAGACCGTGGCAAGTGGACGCGGCTTACTACTAGTTGTAGTTTCAGGGGTCATCAACTGGCTCAAAATTGATGATCAGTAACTGTGCTCTGATTTTAGACTTGGCCTTTTCCGAGCTCCATTGTTCACTTTTTATTGACATTAATATTTTTGTTGTTTTTTTCGAGAAAAACATGTCTCTGTATACACTTTAACTACATACTTCATTAGTACTTCATTAGTTGTTGTGCACGTAGAATTTTGACCATGCACAGCAGCAAATTCTACTTTCTATGGCCGGCGCTGTGCACCTGTGCACGGATTGGCATCATAGCGCCCTAATAACTCTAATCTTAGCGCATTTGTCGCCACGGAACCTTCGCAGTCGCAGTTATTCAGCTGTTTTCGAAGAAAGCAGATTTTCGCAGATTTCTCTCTCAATTACTTTTTTTTCCATTGTGAGCACTGCCTTTAAATCAAGTGAGTCATTCTTAGCAAAGGAGGGAACACAAAGTATAGTTCACCAAAACGTATACATCTACAGGCAAAACAGAAGCGGTCGGCTGGAGATCAATGTGCATCAACCTCACTGCAATTCAATCGCTCTCGTTCAAGCGGTGGTGAGCGTGTGGCATTGAGTTTCGTGCATATTGGTCTTCAACAGACCGTCTCTGCTTCGTCTGTTGATGTATACGTTTTGGGAAACTAGACTATACTGGATTGTTTGTGTGTTTTGTATTTGATTGTTATGAATTGTTATCTCATTGTAATAAATCTTTGAAGAGGTACGTTTTCTCCTGACAGAGGAATGACCAGACCGAGTTACCAGAACTGCCCATGCATTCATGTTTATCTGAGAGATATACCTTCCGGATAGTCACAAAATCCTAGTCACATCCTAGCTGCCCGAGTAGTAGTGAAAGAAGTTATGAACCAAAAGTGAAGAGCCCTATAGGCATTTCACCATTAAGCTACCGTAACCTGTCATAATTTCGGGGAAGACCAAAAACGGATCGCAGATTCATGTTCTACGTCTCAAACTACCCTACTGTACAAAGTTTGGCTAAAAAATTTCCTTGACCTCTGCACCCGCGAAAATTGGGTTGGGCTACCCCCATGGGGCTCCAGAGGACAAATTTTCTGTCTAGACTTCGCCTAGGAGGGTTTTTGGACGCTGAAAACAAATATGAAGTTCGTTTAGCGTTTTCCGGACGACTACGGCAGGTTACGATAAGTAACATTTCATTTGGCTACCTTAGCCCATAGACTTCCATTCAGAGAATCCTGTGGTACAATCTCCTTTGCTGTGAAGCTTTTTACCATGCTATTTTCTGGGACGAGAAAAACTCGTTGATTTTCTTCGGCTGAAGGACTGGAGGATCGATAAGGTCTGTGATTTTTTTCATAAATTTCGTTTCCGTTTTGCTCTTCTGTATGCTTGTTCTTCTTCCCAATGACGGCTGGTGTCAGTAAACTGTCATCGAAATGCTCAAAAACTATCATGGCGGAAATTTGATCAGCAGCGGGATTTGAACCGGTGAGTCTCCGGTTGATAGGTCGCCGCCTTGAACCACTCGGCCAACTCGTCTCGATGGTGTTGTTGGAGGGATAGGTGATACAGCGCTCGCCTTTCCCGTCATTTCCACCTCATTTCAGAAAATGAGTCATAGCTTTCCTTTCCAGTACTACTCGGGCGAATAGCAGGGTGTTCTTACAACTACCCGGCAGGTAGTCTATCGGAAAAACGGATGCATGGGCAGTTCTGGTAACCTGGTCTGGTCATTCTCTTGTGAAGTAATATAGAAATGAAATTTGCTGCTAAAATAACCCATTCCAGTTGTTATAGTGTTCACCAGCCTCGGTCGGGAGCTGGTAAACCTTCGGCCAAAGGATTACCCAGCAACAGTCGCTGATTCTAGGACCAGAAGACAAAAAAACCATTGTGGAAACACAGTTTACCGCAATGTTAAAAGAACATGGTGCGGTTGCGATCACACACTTAAACTACGGTGGAAGACGTCAGATTTCATTATCGATCGACAGCACAGCTGATTTTGTGGGTAAGCTACGGTTTTTTCTTTTTTTCTTGTTTGTTCCGGCATTTTTTTGTTTCTGACTGCTTAAATATTGCCGGCATTTTTTTGTTTCTGACTGCTTAAATATTGCGATTAGGGGCTAATCCAAGTGCGTGAGGGAAATTAGCCGTTTGTGCGGGCTTCGACGTGTTTTTTAAAAATTTAGTTTTGAAATTGAAAAAAAAACGGCAAATTCCTCTCGCACACTAAGAAAAGCCCCTATTCGTAACATTGTAAGAATCGGAAACAAAAATAATGCCGAGGCAAACAAGAAAAATAAAGAAAAACCGTAACTCACCCAGAAAATCAGCTGTGCTGTCGATCGATAATGAAATCGGGCGTCTTTCACCGTAGTTTAACTATGTGACCGCAACCTAACCATGTTCTTTTAACATTGCGGTAAACTGTAGAACTTCTTGACCATCTGCAAGCTTTAAGACGGTCAAGCAGTTACGGATCAGTGCATTACTCCGTATTCGAGCCAGCGTTCAAGAGTGTTGATCTATCTACAAGACAAATTTTCACGGTTTACAATTGCGGAGGCTGCAAAAATTCATTCAAGTTCCGAGCATCTCGTAGTATGTTTCCTCAACTCCTTGCTTTCCAAAAATCTACACTAGGGCTTGAGAGAGGAAGCTCCCCCGAAGCACTCACCGCTTAATAGCGGGGAAATCAGCTGATGGTTTGTTCTATGGCCATGTTTTGGCCTGGGGCGCTCCATCGTTCACCATCTGGGTCCTCGATTCTGCTCTGGATTTTATTTGCTCTGCAGTCGCCTTCCATTTTCATCTTCTATTTGCAGATTCTGATCAATATTTGATTGAATTTGAGCTTCATTTTGCTCGTCCCACATTGCATCTCTCTCAATATGCTGAATAGTTTTCGTTTGCTACTCTTTCCTTATTTCTCCGGGATATTTTGATAACAAAGCGGGTTCACACTCATCGACCCCATATAAGTTTGAAATTGCGAAGTTCATGCATTCATCTCATCGGCGATATATTGTTGTTTTTCAGGATTCTGGACAAGATTGATGGTGCTGTCCTTTGTTAGCCCTCAATCACTTAAAGTGCCCGAAGACACTTTGAATTCGTTGAAGTTCTGGGACCTAGCCGACTTTATGATGTTTGCTACTGCCATAAGTCACAATAGACTTCTTCCCACTCCCCGGTTAAACTTCGATTTCCTATTTTAACTCCTTTCTAGCATTCTTCGAGTTCTATCGCTCTGTCATTGAAAGCAAGTAATCGTATAGTGGATAGCGTTGAGGACGATACCAATTTTTATACTTGTAGCGGTTCTTTCGCGAAAAGTTTCGAGAATATAAACTAGAAGAATCTATGTACATTGTACACCATTATTATCTTCCTGAGCACTACTACAAGCTCGTTTCTAGTTCGTCAGGTGTGATTAACTTCCAGATAGTATCATGTACTTATACAGAGAAAATGGAATGAATCTAACTTCTTTGAGCCTGGTAATTTCTATTTATTATCAGAAGCATCGTACGCGCGAAAAACTTTGGCATATTTCTCTGTTTTTGAGCGGCGAGTCCTTGTGGTACAGGATAATAGCCCCCAGAACGTTGAGCTTTCGAAAAAAAAAACTTCAAAAATCTTCCAAACCATTGCTTTCCCGTCCCTCCGTCGATTTCGGTGTGCTCGCTGGTCACAATAGAGGTAGTGATATTGGTGCCACGTTTCCAGTTGGAAAGAACACGACTCCAGCTATGTTTTACTCCTCAGAAATCTAAAAAATAGCAACGTTAGAAAAAAGAGCTCGTGATGGGCTTGGACAATTGTTTTTGTAGCCGTTTTTTTCTACTTGAGTTCGAACAATTTTCACATAATACCAGAAAATTGAATTGGAGCTACAGACGGACCTCGAAATCTGTAGGCGAGTCTAGTATAGGCTGTAAATAATTTCTTCTTTTCCCTAAATCAATGGCCACTAATTTCCTTGAAGTATCAAAACGTCAGGCCTTCCAAACAGAGCCACTATTTTCACAGGCGGTAACTTCAGTTTGCTTTTAGGATCTCTCAAAGTCAATCTGAATGTATATTGATTACTTCCTTCGTTCTGTTCACCATTTGTGATTGACTAATAAATTATTATTATAGGCTAATACATTAGTCATAACGAGGTTTCAAAAATCGTTCTTGTGGCGGAGAAATCGATGTTTGAAAAACGTGTCCCATCGGTGGGACACTTTGTCGTGATTGGTTTAACTGTGCAAGTTCGGATGCTAGGATTTTCCGGTAAATGAGTTTTCAATACCGAGTCTTTTGCACCTGACATGGCGCTTCTGTTCCTCGTGCTAGATGACTGGTGAGAACTGGTCGCGAGTCCCCATTTTTGATCACTCGAACTTTAGTACCATACGCTCTTGACGCGCAGAACCTCACTGGTGTAGTCTGCCGAGCTCATTTATGCAGCTTAGCTTGAAAAATGGAAAGTGGTTTCAAACGAGAACGATGCCTTCAAGCGCCATATGTGATTACGTGCAATCAATCAGCTCTCAACAATCGCATCTCTCGAAACGTCAACAGTTCTTTTATTTTGTAGCCCGAATGATGAATAAGCAACACGATTTTCTGTTTTGAGCCGCGAAAAAAATTGCTTGGTCTACTGGAAATTTATGTATGTTGGAACAATTTGGGTAGAACAAAGAATTTGGGAAGTTGTTTAGGCTCGATAGACCTCTTTCAAATTGAGAAACAACACGGATATGTGTGAAACCCTTGCGGCGAACACGGCATGGTCATAGTTGTGGCTCACGGTTCTAGTTAAGGAGATTCTTTGGAAAGAATGGCCAAAATTAGCTGATTCTTTCAGTGATATATGTACGCACCAGGTTGTTCAATAAGTTTTGTCGTTTGATAAGAGAGGGCGTTGTTGCTAGCCCAAAATTTTTTGTTTTGTTGGTACACTCTTTATATGAACGTAGATATGTGAAGTTTCATTTCGAACTGTCAATTCATTCTTTGTTTACAAACCATTTAGTGTTGCCGTGTCACAGCAATGGAAAAAATTGAATATCGTGCATTGATAAAATTCATATTTTTGAAAGGTTTAGCGCCAAAAGAAATTCACGAACGAATGCAAAAATGTATAGTGTTTGTTTACCTACAATTAGAACAGTAGAAAGATGGGTTGCTGAATTTAAACGTGGTCGTACAAGCCTTGAAGACGATCCACGTGACGGACGTCCAAAAAGCGCATAAACACCAGAAATCATAGCCAAAATAAAGGATATGGTTTTGGAAGATAGTCGATTGACTGAGAGAGATTCCGTAGAGGCTTTACACATCTCATTAGGCAGCGTGAGCCATATTTTAGGCGAAGTTTCGGGTTTTAGAGAGCTATGTGCTCAATGAGTGCCGCATTCGCTAACAATGGAACAAAAACACATTCGAATGCGACTCTCTCAGCAACATTTGAAGCGTTTTAAACAGGGTAAAGTGGATTTTGTGCGTCGATTCATCACTATGGATGAGACTAGGATTTTTTTGGTTTTATTTTTATTTTTGTGAGTTCTCTAAGTGTAATAATGCTCAGGGAGACTATACTGCACAATAAAAGGTATTTTGAACCATAAAGTTGTGTTTTTTTATTGAACGACAAAACGTATTGAACAACCTGGTACATAGTTATGTGTATTGTCACACCAGGGAAAGCTACAAATAAGCTGAAAAGAGATTTTTCTAAGGACGGCTGGAATGAATTTCTTCAGCAACAAAGTGAAATCCAGGCTTTTAATGTGTTTTTGAAAGCAATATTACAAAAGAGTTTCTATCAGTTACAGTGAGAGTTCCGGATGATAACTAATGCTATGAGATACGAAGAATCAACCCTCTATCCGATTTGTCTTCATATATCCCCTCACCTTGTTAGAAACCCCAAAGAAATTTTTCCTCCATAGCTTTTCTTTCATATCGGCCGGCCTTTAGCTTCGAATAGCGAGTTCAGGTTTCAGACGCCGCCCGCTTCCTGAGTTATGCCGACTAGATTTACGAGCCCTTTATCAAAGAGCCACTCATCAAAAACCGCGTTGCGCCGGATTGGTGTGGTAAATAGTATAACACCATTCTTTATATACACGCCGCATTTTAGAGAGGAAAAAAGGCGAATGAGTCAGCAGAGGCAAGGCTTCCTTTGTTACTTGCACGACAGACAAGCATAGTTTCCAATTGAATTTTCGTGTTTTCTGCGGTACCGCATTTTCTCGAACTTGAGACTCCTATACAAACTGAATTTTCTTCAACAGGGTTCATGCGTTTGTCTGTTAAGCTTTCGAGTCGAAGTTATCCGGAATTCGTTTTTAAAGGTATGGCGAAAGAATATCCTTTGTGAACGCTTACTAATTGTGAAACTTGTAAACCGTATAACTTACGTCGTGATAGTGATCTCTGCAGTGGGACCCGCACACTGGGCCACCTCACGCATTCGCGTATTTGGACTTTACTTCAACAAGGATGTCACTGCGGGGTGAAGTGTTGGACTGCTTGCTGGCCAAATAGACAGAATAGGAGGCGCTCAGGAACAGTTCGTAGAGTGCATGCGACGTGCGTGCGTTCGCGACGTCACTGGAGCGCGGCGCGGGGCGTATTTAGCCGACCGAACTGCTCCAAAGGGTCTCCCATTTTTGTGTTTTTGATAAACGATCCGTTAGTGGCAACATGGTGTCGAACTCGATGTCGGCCTTGAAGGGCGACAGCAGCACATTACGTAAATGAAGAAAGGAGAATCCGGCCTATCACTCTATCTACCGGTGTGAGGTACAGTCGGTACGGATCGCACCGATACTTTGCGTTCCTTACTGTGCGTTGGCGCATACTCGGTGCTCATGTGCCTTTAAATATGAGCGCCGGATTTTTGCGAACGCACAGTAGGGAACGCAACACATCAGTGCGACTCGTGCCGACTGTACAACCATTGTTACGGCACACAGCAAGGTCTCCCCTAAAATCCGTCAGAGATTCCTCACATAGTCCTTGAGTGACAGATCTTCCCCCTCTACTTGCGGAGTGCGAGATCACCTCGAGACTGGCCAGCTTGCATCACCGTATGCGCTGCGGCTTTGATTTCGAATTCATAATGCTTGGAGGGAGGCCAAGGGAACAACCGCGAAGCGAACTTCCCTCATTCTCTCCCGGCAATCGACTGTTTCGAACGTCATTCGCTGTGTACAATTACTTCTTCATCTATCACACACACTCCCGCTACCTTCTCTCCTGGTTCCTGAACCGCTCACGGAGCAATCAAGTGAATTTCGCTCTGAAATCGAGCTCGCGTGACTATCCTTCGTTCCCTCTTTGACGTTTTGGGCTCTTCTATTGCTCTCGCAGCTCACCGTAGCAATTGCTGAGAGGCCATCGGCCCTGAAAACTCCATTGTGGAGCGGAGCATTGGGCTTTTATGACGCAGACCTGGTTCGGAATGTACGGTTGGCAGAATGTCAGATAAATTTTGAAACAATCCCATCTAAAAACAGTTCTTGATTTTCCTGAGCTTTCCTTGAACGGGGTTTGAGAACTGAGTCACACCAACTATTGGGGCTCGGCACTCCGTCGTTGACCTTGATTGACATTCACGGAGAGTGGGATTTGAACAATTTGTAATATTGGTGATGATCTTTCGAAGAGTAACTACCGTTTACAATGCTCCTTTTATTTGTTCTCTAGTCTTTGCTTGTTGAAGGCTAAAACATCTCTCTATGATTACTCTCTCCCATCCTGAAATTGAAGCGAGAGGGTCCGGTGTCAAAGTCAATCTAGCCCACCGAGTGAAGATGGTGGGACCCGTAAAATTAATTCTGATGAATACATCAGTGTTAGGAGTACGCTGTGATAATCACAGAAGGGGGCCGCAGCTTAGAGCGCCGGGAAGGGGCCGCAGCCTCCCCCGGCTACCATGAGAAATAATTGATATTTTGCTGTAAAAGAAAACTGTGAAGGTAGATAGAATGAACTTGTATTTAGAAGCACATTCAAAATTAGCTCAAAACATAAAAATAATTATAACTTTTTTCCACGAAATCATTAAGTTTCGCAAATTTTTTTATTCTTGAATCATGACTCACCAGGGAGGCAGAGCAATTTCACAAACTAGAAGAAGGGGCCGCAGAAATTTTCAACATGGAAGGAGGGGGCCGCACCTCTCCCGGAAACATCACACCTTCATGCTTTACCCTGAAATACATCGCAGTAACCCGGTTTTGTCGAGTAAGGTCCCAGGCAAGGTTCAGCACCAGTTGCGACTATCGGAAGGAGGGGGGTCGTGAAAGACCCAGAAACACTAAAGGGAGGGGTACGTTGTGTCGATAGGGAGGTAGTATCAGGGACTCGAAAATTTTTTTCTTAGGGTAAACGTGATTTTTGGTGACTAAATCAATTAAGGTTCAAAATACATGCTAGGCTTGTTTCAATCGATTGTGTTGCGGGGTGTTAGTGTAAGAAGTGATATTAAACGTGATTTCTGAAATGCTAAAAGCATGAAAATGTTAAGAGAGACTCTTTCAAAGGGCCTTCCTGGTTCTTGTAACCATCCAAATCTGCTTGACATATAATAAAAATCAAATATTTCCGTTAGTTTTCAACATCAGACCCCCATCTTACCGATGGAGTAGTTTTTTTGAACGCTCTATCGAAAAAAATCAATTCACTTGGGGCTTAATTAAAATTTTAATTTTTCATGATTTTCAGGGTCCCTCACCCAGGTGTACGGGTTCGTGCGATTTGTGTGCAACGAAACAGGGTTTTGAGGCGTCCATATCCCAACGATGCGGCCAGGTGCGGATCTGCAAAAATAATGTGTGGTATAGAAGTATGTTCTCATCCGAAAACTATCACGAAGTTAGGGAAAACTTTGAAACCAAAGAAATTTCTTCGTTGTGATAGGGCTGCGAAGCGTCGTTTTGACGGTACCTTGACGAACTGTCCACTTCAAGGGGCCTTCCTGGCTCTTGTACACAACCTCACGGGATCTACTTGGAATATGTTAAAGTAGACAAAAATGCTTTTGATGACATTCAAAGCCAGCCCCAGTACTCACTTTGAAGAGGAAATCCAGACACGCTAAATCGAGCTCAAAAACGGCTGCTCCCAGATCTCAATCGCAACGAAGTATTTCAGCTAGTTTTCAACTTCGGACCCAAACCTTCGAGAAAGAGTAGGTTCTCTTAACCTTCTGTCGGAAAATCGACTCACTTTGGGTTTATCTGAAAAATTTTTCCCACTATCTGAAGCCAGTCGCAAATTTGCGAAAAATCGATATTTCACGTGAGCCCCAGGTATGGTATCCGTTTTCATTTTAGTCTGACGCATGGACCAGGGGCGGCATGCACGTACGCGGCGGGTTAGGTTTGGGTTAGGCAGGGTTTGGGGCGTCGGTGCGTTTGATCATTGCTGTGCGAGTGCTGGAGATAATCAATAGTTGGGGTCTCAACGGGGTTTCGGCTGCCCCACCCTCCTAAGTAGGGTTTGCAATGGAACGATTTTTCAGTGCTAGCCTAACCCCCTTTCAGCCCTCGCGCTGCTATCATCAAACGCGCCGACGCTCCAAACCCTGCCTAAACCCAACCTAACCCGCCGCGTACGTGCATGCCGCCCCAGGCGGCTGGCCGTGCGGGGTTGGCGGCCTCAATGGAAAATGGGGTTTCGATTCGCGCGGGGTGATCTACCGTCGCAGCCCCGTCCATTCATCAGACTGGAATGATTGCGCGAACTCTAAGTTGATTTTTTGATAGAGGGTTTATTAAAGCTACCCCAGCTTGAAGAGGGGCGTATGAAGTTGAAAATCAGCGAAAATATTTAGTTGCGATTGGATTCTGGGAGCGATTGGATTTTCTACAACTAATCCGCTTCTGACCCTGAATGATTGAATTATGACAAGACACGAGGAGGCAAGGGTAGTAATGCAGAGGTCCGGCAAGGTGGGGGTAGTAACTTCTCGGACATCATCGCGACGCCGTGCTGAACCCTTGGGTGGTAAACAATGGGGGTGTTCAACTTGAACAAAGCGCCACCTCCAAGCCGCCAATATACCGCGACATAGATGCCACGACTTGTTGTAGGTTTAAAGACAGCATACACGCTCGTAAACGTGATTGAGATAACTACGAAAATAGATTGGTATGACCCAGGTTACAACGCCTACTCATTTTGAAGTGTCAAAAACGACCCACAATGCCGCTACATGAGTTAGAAGTTGGCCCCGCCCTGTATTTTCACGCCCCCTGTATTTGCCCTTTTCGTGCAACGCAAGGTTGCTGGGTCATATTCACCGTTGGTACTGTTGGTAGATAGCCTAACAAGTGAAGCACACACGTCACTGTCGGCGAAGATGGCCCAGCAACCCTGCGTTGGAGGAAAAGGGCAAATACAGGGGGCGTGAAAATCCAGGGCGGGGCCAACTTCTAACTCATGCAGTGGCGATGTGGGTCGTTTTTGACACTTCAAAATGCGTAGGCATTATGTTGTAAGCCATACGGCTCGATCCACATTGTTATCCCAACCACGTTTACGAGCATGTATGCTGGCTTCAACGCGGGCTGCCCCACGTGAGAAATGCCAGGTTCACACGAGCCGCCAGTTTTACACGACCTGCTTACGTGAGAAGCTGAATTGCACGCATCCTGAATTACAGAAATGCTGTCGATTCCAGTCAAGGGTAGCAAGGGTTGGAGCAGTTAATAATTTGGAAAGCCCTCATCTGGAGGTTCAGCCCTAAGGCTCTTTCTCAGTTATTATGCTAGGCTCGAAAATGACATTTATGTAGACATCACTCCTCGTATTCTCAGCCATTTCGAAATTCCAATCGACAAACGATTTTCATGGTTCTTGAAGTAGGCGGATTAACGATTTTTCTCCCTTTCGGAAAGGATAGTTCACCCATTTACCATGCACTCGGCGAGTGAGGCACAGCTTGCCAGCTGTCGCCAGCTTCTGCCGCTCGCCCGTACCGAATTCCCGCCGTCACCACATAAAGATGGTAACCAACCTAACAACAAGTTACATGGTGCCTCGTTGGGGCCACCAACTTGGAAGGACTTATTGTCCAGGACAAACTCGGTTTCAAAGTACAGAGGCATACCGGAGTCGTACTACGGTGCTGGTCGCGTAGACGGCATGACGTGTGAAAATTTTCTCAAGCGGAGGATCTGATGGTATTTATTACTGCGTCCACATGCGAATCACTCGTTTGTTTGCATCTACGTTGGGCGTGACTATCGTCCGCATAGGTACGTATTTTATGCACTAGAAACACACTGACACGAACGACGTTTACGGTGGAAAGGCGGGGGATTGGAAGGATTATACAAGTAATGTTTTTCTGTTCCCTATCACCGAATTCATTTATTAGGAGGATCACTCTAAGCGAATTTCTTGTGATTTCGTTCGCTCGAAACATTATTATAAGGGAATTTAAAAATTTCACTTCGCTTGCCTATCCAAGTTCTCCTCAATTTTTTGCTATCTTTGTCAAATTATATAACTCTTCTCGGAAAGACATGCTAGCTTCATCAGCAGCCTCAATATCAGATAAGTGTGATTTCACATGATTTTGCATTTGTAGTAAGTTTTTTTTGAAATTCCTTCGAGAAAAAATATTCCCTCACGAAATAAAAAAAAACGAAGCGAATGAAATTTTGAAAATCGTCCGGTTCGGATGAATTATTAAAAGGTTATTGAAAAGGTAACCCCAAATGCGATAAAGACCTTTCGGAATTTTCAAGTAATGAGTAAATTCAAACGGTGTCTAACACTTAATCGGAATGGATATTCAAAAGTCTATCTGCAGGCCGTGAAGACGTGAAATTCTCATGATTCTATGCGTGCTGGTGTGGAGCGGAGATTAGAGATAGCGAAAGGGCGCATGACAGACGGAGAGAGCAGAATCGCGCGCGCCGCTCGAGCATTTCGTGCGAATACTGTAAACTAAGAAATAAAACACTTTCAGTGGCTCCACCAATGCACCAAAGCCAATGCCGGCGCGGACCTTCAACAAGAATAAGGGGCCCTCGATGGCACTGCTTTGGCAATAGATGGGGAGCATTCAAATCATGCAAACAAAAATTAGAAAGTTAGATGGCTTTGAATAAAAGTTCGAATTTGTTGCCCACAAAACGCGCTCAAAATGTCAATGCTACAACAGAACAATCATCATTAGAACATCAAATCACTCGAAAAAGTCATGTCGAAAATTTTCACTTTTTGTTCTAAAAAATTATAGAACCCTCTGCAAAACGCGAGGGAGCAGTAAATTTTTCACTCACTCGACATGATCTGCGACATGCAATGAATCATGAAAACAAAACTAACCTAAAAACAAATAAGAGAAAGAAAATCAGGAAAAAAATAGCAGAAATGCCGGCGCTTGCCGAAAAATAAACAGATGATTGAATGCGATTGATTGGTGCCACCCTAAAAGACGGCCAACGTGTTCGTGGCAGAAGCCGTACAAGCAGTTTAGAGACACTGCCGTTTTCGAATCGAAATAGCTGATCCTGTTATCAATTTTCCTTAACCTGTTCTTTTAATTAGCATTTCGTTTGCCCCTTAGTATGGTCAAGACCGTTCTGATCGCGCCCTGCTAACCGCGAGAAAAAACTCATCCACAGGAGTTTTTCGTTGGCCGCGAGCTTCTCTCGCATTTCAGCACTATTTCCGCGCTCTCTGCGGAAATTCTGAGAAAAAAACAGCCCTGAAAATGGTATCGAAATCGTTATCTTCCGTAACAAAAGGTTCAATTGTCGCTTTTTTGAGGCGTTTTCATTGAAACTGTATCAAATGCCTACCACGGGGGATGTAAGGGCGAAATTAAAGCTAATTCTCTCCTAACTATCAGGAGTCCTCCTTAGAATCTGTTGTGGTTAAACTCGCGTTTAATGCGAATTTAATGCCTTGTAACTCGCGTTTAAGACCCCAATTACTACCACCCCTGGTCTCGGGTATTTCAGAAGAGCTTCGCGAGCGGAGCTTCCTCGGCGTATGAAACAAGAAGTCGCTAATTCGAAAAACGTGATTTTTGGATAAGTCTGTCAACACAGAACACCAATAGAAAATCTAGACAGCGTCGTGGTACTGGCGAACAGTGGTGAGCGTAAATGGAATTTCAAATTTCGTAAATCGTAAACCGTAATTAAGACAAAACCACGGTAAGTCGTAAACCGTAAATCGTAAATCGTAAACAGCAACTAATAACAATATCTACTCAAATTATTATTACTACGGTGAAACAAGGGAAACTACCTACTGTCCACCGTTTCACGTACCCTCGATGCCGAGCAGCTCGCAGGGAGGAGCTCCGCCAATGCCTGCGTTGCGGCTCGTTTTGATAAGAGGTGAAAGCGTGGCTGTGTGGTGCTCGGCCCCAGCCCGGGCACCTGGGAATCGATGCGGCGACGGCCATCAGTGCATCGATTATTAGGTGCCCGGGCTGTGGCTGGAACACCACACGACCAATCTTTCACCTCTTATCAAAACGAGCCGCAACGCAGGCACTGGGCGGCCAAGCTCCTCCCTGCGAGCTGCTCGGGCATCGAGGGTACTTACAATACCGCCCGCGACTTTGGGAAAAACGGCGTTTTCGGCGTTTTTTTCCGCCGAAAAGCGCCGCTTTGCCATAACTTCGTTCAAAGTGGTCCGTTTCGGTTGCTAAGGGCATATTTAGAATCAGCATGAAGAGCTCTTCATTTTGAGCTCACATATGTCTTACCATGCAAACAAGGCATATAGGGTTAACAGAATCAATCGTGTGCACGAAAACTGAAGCTAGATGTCTAATTAGTGTAAATATTTGACTTCATATCAACCGTACAGATAAGGGCCGGTTATATGTTCATACACACATATTAGGTTGCGTTAAGAATTTGACAGCTAACCAGGTTTAGAAGGGATGGCACACTTTGTCGCTGTCATGAGCGACTGGAACGAAAACTAGCACACATCGCGGTTGGACTAGCATCAGAGAAGCGGCATCGGCTGTCGTAGGAACAATTATCGCGCGTGAGCCTCAGCGACGTGTCGCGGAGAACTAACATACCGCAAATGTGCCGAAGCCTGTCGCTGTGCAGCGCACTGTGAATGCGAAAGGTTTAGAGGGCGGGAAGCGATCGCTGTCACTATGCAGAGCGACGCGACCGCGTGTCGCAAAAAACACCATTGGCTTAATGGGACCGTCTTACCCGCATTTTTCTCCTTTCCCTCAACACTCATTTCACAACTCCTCCCCAGATCTTGAGAAATCCGGAAGTCCGATTCAGCTGTCCGCGAATCTGCTGGGCAACACGAACACAATTATACTCGTAATGCCTCTCCCGAAACGCTAAAGCCGTTGTAAGCGTTAAAACGAGCCAAAATGACCATATTTGAGCGATTCTCAACAGCCGAATTTGAGAACTCCTCCCATTTGCCAGCGGAACGGCAACACGGATTACACAATCGGTAAGGATTGCACTGATATGTATAGTTAGCTCCGTGGCTTAATTCCCCAGAAAAAAAAAACATTTAATTTTGAACAGCGGCTGTCGCGGCGGTTTAAATCTCACCAGCGTTTGGTTGGTAACCACTAGCCAGCCGCGGGTGAGATCCAAACCGCCGCGACAGCCGCGATTTGAATTTAATTGTTTTTTTTTCCTGAGAAAACAAGCCACGGACCTAACCATACATAGTACATTATGTACTTCGAGTTCCCTACTGAAGGTAGGCTCAAACTCGGTGCACGTACGTCAAAAAAAGGCACCGAGCTTGCGCCAACTTTCAATGGAGATCGCAAAGTATCAGTCCGATCCGGGCCAACTCTATATTATCTAGAGCACAGTATCGGTCACCCAGTACAGGTTATTTTTCCTATATCCACTAAATCACTTGCAGAATCGTAGCTTTATGATGACGTTACCGTAGATTATCAAAGACAACGTAAGCACAAAAACCCGCTTTCTATTTTTCGCCGCTTTGTGTAGTTTGGTCCCCATAGTTAAGGAATATAGCCAACGCGCTTCACCAAACGATTGCATTTGTGAGAGTTAGCAGTTTCAGAAAAAGGGCGAAGATGAGCATTTAAACTAGGGCTCACGCCTTTCCTGAGTGTCCGTTTCCTGCGAACGAAGAAGAATTAACTAGATGAACAATTTTTAGCTCCAAACTTTTCGGGTAAAAAAACCAAAGCTCCTCTGGCACATCGCGAAGTATATTCCAAGTTCGACTTTCAATAAATCTCGGCATGATATGGTATTGTAGTAGCACTTGATTGAGCAATTCATTTCTTGCGTAACTTGCCCATATGGAAAGGAAGGCGATTGTATGAGCACAGGGGTGGTCTATCTGATAACCTGTCAGATGTGCAGGGAGGAGTATGTGGGAGAAACCAGCAGGCATCTTTGTGTAAGGATTAAAGAGCACTTGGATGGCCTTAGGAACTCCAAGGTTTCTACTCCATTGGGGGAACACCGGGTGCGCGTGCATGAAAACAGCCGTTTCGATGTAGGTGTCACGATCCTTGCACGGGAACCAGATATCGCTGCTCGCAGAACTCTGGAGGCCTTCTGGATAAACTCCAGAAATCCACAAATTAACAGAAAGGACGAATGTGTGGCGATCACTTAAGAACTAGCCCCTTTTGTTGACCTTTGTGGGTTTTGATTTGCCAATGGGCTTGATCGGCCTTCTGAAGGCTAACGAGGTGGGTGGTCTGATGTGGTCCCGCTCATTCACCCGCCATCTGAGTTCAACTGAGGGTGTCTGGCAGGCCTTGGTCTGTTTTCTGAAGGTTAGTGCCCTTAAAAATGCCTTACGACGTTGTGTTTCGCCTATTTTCTTGAAAACTTTCTCTATTTGCTGTGAAATAGTGCTTGGTCGGCTAAATCCTTATGTGTCTTTCGCATTCCAGGCTCCGACGAAGGCGAAAACGCCGAAACGTTAGCCGAATAAAACTGTATCATCTCGGACAATTGCTCAATCAAGTGCTACTACAATACCATATCATGCCGAGATTTATTGAAAGTCGAACGTGGAATATACTTCGCGATGTGCCAGCAGACTACTATCGACTTACTATGGAAGTGCTGTCTCTTCGACAGAAGATTGTTCAAGCAAGACAGGCCACCCATTTCCTCCGACGCTGCCAACGTCACAATGTTATCCCAAGCTTCATTGAAGGGAAACGTTTATCGGAACTATGCGGCAGCCCCCATGGCGACAAGAACGTACAAGCAGTCGAGCGACAACTTCTTAGGATCGCTATCAAGAACAAGAGAGATCACTTGTATACTTTGTTGAATAGATGTGTTGGCAAAGAAGTGTGTTGTGAACGTTTTCTGCCGAGCCGCCTGTGGAGGAGAATTGTGGGTGAGTCAAAGACCATTTGTGATTGTATCCGATCTAGGACCAAAGTAACACTTCAGGAAAAGTTTTCTAGATTATTGGAGCGTAAACGGTGTCGTAATGTACATACTACTACTATACCTGGTACTGAAACCTTTAGCGGAAACCCTGGTGTCGAAGATAGTGTGGGTGATGAGCGCAGCCATCGGGTCACGGTTATTGGTGACGTCACTCTGTCCCAAGATGCGCTCTCTGTACTGGATTTGGGACCAAGTTTTGCTCCTAGTCGTTCTTTGTGCTGTAACTTGTCACGCAAGATCGTTGGCAGCCTGCAATCGTTACATGACCGTCTGCGGCATCGAGCGAAAATCGATTTACTAGGACCTAGAGCTAGTAATGCTATTAGCACTGCTTTGCCAACTCCACCGTTTCCTCCCACTTACCTTAGCCCCAAGGAGCCTAATATTGTGGTTGACACCAAGTTTCGGCTATTCTCGACCTCATTACTTACAGTGTTGCGTCGTTATTCTGGAACTCGGGTGCAATCCAACCTCACTATTGCGCAAACACGGGGACTAAGGCAAGTTCGGGATCTCGTGGCAGCTGGCACCATAAAAATCAATGTCAGCGACAAAGGAGGAGAATTCGTGGTTCTCTCTCAGGACTTAGACCGGGCTATAACTCGCTTACATCTAGAAGACCGCTCTTTGTACGCCCCTTCCACCTCTGAGGAGTTTGCTCGGCAATACCGTCGCCTAAATAGGAAATGGAGCGAAATTATCAATGCAGTCAGGTTGCCTCGTAGCACAGCTGTTCGTCTCAAAAATGACCTACCCGTTTGCCCTGTCTTGTACACGCTCATCAAAACGCACAAGTTGTCCGCAGAAAACATCAACACAGCTGACCCATAGGTTTTCAAAATTAGACCCATTATTAGTAATATCGGCGGCCCCACAGACCGAGTCTCATGGTTCCTCAACACCATTCTTGTCCAGCTCTTCAAATTTCTGCCCGCTCACCTCCCAAATACTGGTAGATTCCTACAAAACCTGGCTGACGGTAGATTGGAAGACGGTTTCGTTATGGAGTCTTTCGATGTGACATCTTTGTACACCAATGTTTCTAATGACTGCGCTCTGCAGGCGGTCTCTGAAATTCTTGCGGAACACCAGGCCAATGTCAATCTCTTCGGTCTCTCTGTAGCTCAAATTATGGCGTTGCTCAGGGAATGCCTGAATTGCAACATTTTCCGGTGGTCAGGGGAATATTTCAAACAAATTAGGGGGCTGGCAATGGGACAAAGGTTAGCACCTGTTTTGGCAGTGTCATTCATGTCAAAAGTGGAATTGCCAGTTTTAGATCGCCACCCAGTCATCTACTGTCGTTATATCGACGATTGCTTCATAGTGTGCCCTACTCAAACCGAGATGGACACCTGTTTTGATCTTCTTAACAAGCAATCGGAACATATTAAATTTACACGGGAAAAACCATCGACTGCTGGGTGGCTTCCGTTTTTGAATGCCCAGGTCAAACTTTCCGATGGGTCATACAAAACTAGGTGGTTCCGCAAACCAACAAATAAAAACATCCTTGTCCACTTCAATTCTGCTCACCCCACAAACACCAAAAAAGCCATCATCAAAAACATGTTCCGCACGGCCATCGCAGTTTCCTCAGATAGCGCGCAGAAGAACGCCTCGGTGAAAATGGCCCAGCGCATCGCTCAAGAAAACGGCTATCCTACCAGATGTCTAAACCGTTTTAGGCGGCGACCAACCCGAGCAAATAGCGATGTCGAGCAGCAGTCAAAAATAGGGTTTTGTGCGCCTTTCATTTCTGATGAGCTAAGCGCGGCTATACGCTCCTGTATTCGGAAAGCAGACCTCCAGGACATGGTCCAGCTGATCGAGAGTCCGCCCCAAAACCTTAAGGGACAATTGGTCAGGAACCGCTTATATGACCGCGCTTGCACTACGGCATCTTGCGTAATTTGCCCATATGGAAAGGAAGGCGATTGTATGAGCACAGGGGTGGTCTATCTGATAACCTGTCAGATGTGCAGGGAGGAGTATGTGGGAGAAACCAGCAGGCATCTTTGTGTAAGGATTAAAGAGCACTTGGATGGCCTTAGGAACTCCAAGGTTTCTACTCCATTGGGGGAACACCGGGTGCGCGTGCATGAAAACAGCCGTTTCGATGTAGGTGTCACGATCCTTGCACGGGAACCAGATATCGCTGCTCGCAGAACTCTGGAGGCCTTCTGGATAAACTCCAGAAATCCGCAAATTAACAGAAAGGACGAATGTGTGGCGATCACTCAAGAACTAGCCCCTTTTGTTGACCTTTGTGGGTTTTGATTTGCCAATGGGCTTGATCGGCCTTCTGAAGGCTAACGAGGTGGGTGGTCTGATGTGGTCCCGCTCATTCACCCGCCATCTGAGTTCAACTGAGGGTGTCTGGCAGGCCTTGGTCTGTTTTCTGAAGGTTAGTACCCTTAAAAATGCCTTACGACGTTGTGTTTCGCCTATTTTCTTGAAAACTTTCTCTATTTGCTGTGAAATAGTGCTTGGTCGGCTAAATCCTTATGTGTCTTTCGCATTCCAGGCTCCGACGAAGGCGAAAACGCCGAAACGTTAGCCGAATAAAACTGTATCATCTCGGACAATTGCTCAATCAAGTGCTACTACAATACCATATCATGCCGAGATTTATTGAAAGTCGAACGTGGAATATACTTCGCGATGTGCCAGCAGACTACTATCGACTTACTATGGAAGTGCTGTCTCTTCGACAGAAGATTGTTCAAGCAAGACAGGCCACCCATTTCCTCCGACGCTGGCAACGTCACAATGATATCCCAAGCTTCATTGAAGGGAAACGTTTATCGGAACTATGCGGCAGCCCCCATGGCGACAAGAACGTACAAGCAGTCGAGCGACAACTTCTTAGGATCGCTATCAAGAACAAGAGAGATCACTTGTATACTTTGTTGAATAGATGTGTTGGCAAAGAAGTGTGTTGTGAACGTTTTCTGCCGAGCCGCCTGTGGAGGAGAATTGTGGGTGAGTCAAAGACCATTTGTGATTGTATCCGATCTAGGACCAAAGTAACACTTCAGGAAAAGTTTTCTAGATTATTGGAGCGTAAACGGTGTCGTAATGTACATACTACTACTATACCTGGTACTGAAACCTTTAGCGGAAACCCTGGTGTCGAAGATAGTGTGGGTGATGAGCGCAGCCATCGGGTCACGGTTATTGGTGACGTCACTCTGTCCCAAGATGCGCTCTCTGTACTGGATTTGGGACCAAGTTTTGCTCCTAGTCGTTCTTTGTGCTGTAACTTGTCACGCAAGATCGTTGGCAGCCTGCAATCGTTACATGACCGTCTGCGGCATCGAGCGAAAATCGATTTACTAGGACCTAGAGCTAGTAATGCTATTAGCACTGCTTTGCCAACTCCACCGTTTCCTCCCACTTACCTTAGCCCCAAGGAGCCTAATATTGTGGTTGACACCAAGTTTCGGCTATTCTCGACCTCATTACTACAGTGTTGCGTCGTTATTCTGGAACTCGGGTGCAATCCAACCTCACTATTGCGCAAACACGGGGACTAAGGCAAGTTCGGGATCTCGTGGCAGCTGGCACCATAAAAATCAATGTCAGCGACAAAGGAGGAGAATTCGTGGTTCTCTCTCAGGACGTAGACCGGGCTATAACTCGCTTACATCTAGAAGACCGCTCTTTGTACGCCCCTTCCACCTCGGAGGAGTTTGCTCGGCAATACCGTCGCCTAAATAGGAAATGGAGCGAAATTATCAATGCAGTCAGGTTGCCTCGTAGCACAGCTGTTCGTCTCAAAAATGACCTACCCGTTTGCCCTGTCTTGTACACGCTCATCAAAACGCACAAGTTGTCCGCAGAAAACATCAACACAGCTGACCCATAGGTTTTCAAAATTAGACCCATTATTAGTAATATCTGCGGCCCCACAGACCGAGTCTCATGGTTCCTCAACACCATTCTTGTCCAGCTCTTCAAATTTCTGCCCGCTCACCTCCCAAATACTGGTAGATTCCTACAAAACCTGGCTGACGGTAGATTGGAAGACGGTTTCGTTATGGAGTCTTTCGATGTGACATCTTTGTATACACCAATGTTTCTAATGACTGCGCTCTGCAGGCGGTCTCTGAAATTCTTGCGGAACACCAGGCCAGTGTCAATCTCTTCGGTCCCTCTGTAGCTCAAATAATGGCGTTGCTCAGGGAATGCCTGAATTGTAACATTTTCCGGTGGTCAGATGAATATTTCAAAAAAATTCGGGGGCTGGCAATGGGACAAAGGTTAGCACCTGTTTTGGCAGTGTCATTCATGTCAAAAGTGGAATTGCCAGTTTGAGATCGCCACCCAGTCATCTACTGTCGTTATATCGACGATTGCTTCATAGTGTGCCCTACTCAAACCGAGATGGACACCTGTTTTGATCTTCTTAACAAGCAATCGGAACATATTAAATTTACACGGGAAAAACCATCGACTGCTGGGTGGCTTCCGTTTTTGAATGCCCAGGTCAAACTTTCCGATGGGTCATACAAAACTAGGTGGTTCCGCAAACCAACAAATAAAAACATCCTTGTCCACTTCAATTCTGCTCACCCCAGAAACACCAAAAATGCCATCATCAAAAACATGTTCCGCACGGCCATCGCAGTTTCCTCAGATAGCGCGCAGAAGAACGCCTCGGTGAAAATGGCCCAGCGCATCGCTCAAGAAAACGGCTATCCTGCCAGATGTCTAAACCGTTTTAGGCGGCGACCAACCCGAGCAAATAGCGATGTCGAGCAGCAGTCAAAAATAGGGTTTTGTGCGCCTTTCATTTCTGATGAGCTAAGCGCGGCTATACGCTCCTGTATTCGGAAAGCAGACCTCCAGGACATGGTCCAGCTGATCGAGAGTCCGCCCCAAAACCTTAAGGGACAATTGGTCAGGAACCGCTTATATGACCGCGCTTGCACTACGGCATCTTGCGTAATTTGCCCATATGGAAAGGAAGGCGATTGTATGAGCACAGGGGTGGTCTATCTGATAACCTGTCAGATGTGCAGGGAGGAGTATGTGGGAGAAACCAGCAGGCATCTTTGTGTAAGGATTAAAGAGCACTTGGATGGCCTTAGGAACTCCAAGGTTTCTACTCCATTGGGGGAACACCGGGTGCGCGTGCATGAAAACAGCCGTTTCGATGTAGGTGTCACGATCCTTGCACGGGAACCAGATATCGCTGCTCGCAGAACTCTGGAGGCCTTCTGGATAAACTCCAGAAATCCGCAAATTAACAGAAAGGACGAATGTGTGGCGATCACTCAAGAACTAGCCCCTTTTGTTGACCTTTGTGGGTTTTGATTTGCCAATGGGCTTGATCGGCCTTCTGAAGGCTAACGAGGTGGGTGGCCTGATGTGGTTCCGCTCATTCACCCGCCATCTGAGTTCAACTGAGGGTGTCTGGCAGGCCTTGGTCTGTTTTCTGAAGGTTAGTACCCTTAAAAATGCCTTACGACGTTGTGTTTCGCCTATTTTCTTGAAAACTTTCTCTATTTGCTGTGAAATAGTGCTTGGTCGGCTAAATCCTTATGTGTCTTTCGCATTCCAGGCTCCGACGAAGGCGAAAACGCCGAAACGTTAGCCGAATAAAACTGTATCATCTCGGACAATTGCTCAATCAAGTGCTACTACAAAGCTCCTCTTATTGATTTTAGTGGACTCTAAGCAGCCGTAATCTACTCAGAAGGCGGGCCAGGAGCAATATTTGAAGCAATTTTTTGATTGTTTGGACCGTTTCGTTCGATCTCTTGACACCAATTTAGTTATAGGAATCAGGACAGTTGATATTCATAAAAAACTCGAAAACGAAACTCCTCGTGAAGAGTGCTACTATTTAGATTGCTCTACGTCGTAGGCGGCAGCATGTGAGCAGTACGCGGCGCGCAATGCGGTCTGTTATCCAGCGGCTCCAACTCCAACCGCGTGTCCCGCGTTATAATGATAGGATCACGTCAAGGAATGATAATGGGATAGTGCTGTAGTCACACGCCTGGATTGGCCCCATCTCCTGACCAAAAACATTGGTATAAGCAAAGTGGGATTAGAGCAGGTCAATTGGAGATGTCTTGTGATTTATTTCCATTTCATGTATTTTTATTTACGGAAGATTACGATTTATGGCCCAAAATGTAGTAAATCGTAAACCGTAATTGCGCACATCCCTGCTGGCGAAGTCTGAATTTCACAGTAGCGTACCTGAAGTAGCCCGGACATCAAGTTGCAAAAAATACTTGTTCCTTCACCTCCTGAATGTTTGGTATCTCCATCGGCTATCTTTTTCTATAAAGCGTCATGGATTATTGGATTTTAGGACGGATGAGAATGCAGTCCAAGAAGATGGAAGACACTCACAGAAAAACATTTTGACTAATACACAGGGCACCCCAATGTACGTACTTCAACTGCCTCAAGTATGTTCAAGCTAGGGTTAAACATAACTTATTAGTTTTCTTCTTATGTTTTGTATGAGACTCCTTCTTACCAATTTATTGGTGAGCTTTCGTCGCCCTAGCGAGCGGTGAGGCAGTTAGTTCCTCCACTCATAATTTGTTCTGTATCACTGTCCCTTACAGTCGTAACCGTAGAGCCGCCGTAGTTTCCACTCCCTGGGAAAGGACCAACATCTGGTGTGTCTCTTACAATTGTTAAGAATTTGATTGAGTTGTAATAGATATTGAGGGATACTTCTAGGTTTGAGAAAGTCGTTAGGGCAACGAAAGCTCACCAATAAATTGGTAAGAAGAAGTCTCATACAAAACAGAAGAAGAAAACGCATTTGAAAGATGAGACTCCGGGATGGCAGCATTATGAACTAACTTATTAGGTTATCAGCAGTGTTTTTTGTTGGAGAAACAGATTATTTCGCAGTGGGTGCAAGTTAGGATGTTTAGCACGACGCTATCGTAATGAAGCTTCCGGTAACTAACCTGAAATTGTAATATTAGAGATTTAAACCCTTAGTGCACTTATGAGACTTAATTTTCAATGAAAAAAATTCTCGACTGGATCGCAATTTGGAAATCGCTCACGGGTGACCTATGCTATGGAGACTTTTCGTACAGAATCATTCTGAATAGAATATTTTTTCGGAGAGTGAAATTGAAGTAAGAATGGGTGTGAGAATGATTGAAGAAATAGTGCTCCCATACACCGCTCAAACTAGACTGTTTGCTAGAGGTAGTGTTCACAAGGAAAAAGTTGCTCATTTTTAGCGGAAACGTATGCTTTCGGTCTCCCTAAGCAGAATAAGTGCGAATTACAACGGGAAACGGCGAGGAAGTGCTAGAAAACCTCGAGGTTCAGCCAACAAATCGGGTCACCCCGCTTACGTCATGTAACAGTTGTCCTGGGATCCTTTCACCAGGTGGACAATAGCCGAATTTTTAAAACTCTTTGTCGCGAAAGATTCTAACATTCAAGCATGTGGATTGACCCATCTTATTGTTCAAGAGTTTTTGGTACAATCAGTAAACAAAGAAGTAGCTAACCTAAGAATTTTGAAGCTCAAAACTTTGCGACGTTTGCTTTCAGGCTTTGTATGCAGGCACACCAGCAGGCGTAAGTAAATCTTTAATAGGTTCTTTTCGAGTTTTTTTTCTACGAAATTCGAGAGTTTCATGAGGGCTTCTCTTCATTATCGACTACTTGGTAAACTTGGCTAATCGAAAACATGGAAAGCAATGTAGAATACGGTTTTTTTATTGTGAACACTGCCTTTGAGCAATTCCAAGGTCCACTTTTCATTATACACAAATGACCCATATTCACTGTCTTGCTCTTCTTGCTAGTACTTGCTAGTGCCTATTTACCAGGTAGTCTTGAGTGCATCCTTGCCGTTGCGAGTCTCCAGTCCCACCCTTTTGATTTTTCGAAGCGGTCGAATCGTCGTCGGCGCTTGCTTCCAAGTCTTCACGAAAATCACTCTTGGAATTCAATTCCATCAGTCCTCTGAAGAATTTGAGAGCTTTTTCTATCACGAAAATCTTCGCAGCGTTACGTATTTTGAAGTATTTCCTATCACGAACGGGGACTTCTTGTCCGCTTTCAACTGAATTGAACAGGCCTTTGTTTTTCAAAGCTGCATAGTGTCGAGCACCTGGAACACAACCCGAATACGGCTATGTTGTTCAGTGTGGCTTCGCCCCACGTCGAGCCGTGAATTCTCGCTCTCTATTCAGTCATGGTGTTTTTGCGCTGGACGAGAGCAGAAAAGTGGAGGTGAATAGGTGGATCTCTCCCCCGACAGCATTTTGACACATTCAGAGCCTTTTCGTTTTGCCTCATACAATCGAGTTCATGCTAATTCTACAACTGCAGAAAAACACTTTTTGTAGTCTCTCATTCTCAGCTCCTTTTCCCTTCCGTTGCATTTGACTTTTCATCGTAGCCGCTTTTTTCAATACCCCAGAAAGCTCTGTTGTGAACCAGTTTGTGAACAAACAAAGATGAGAGAAGCTATTAGTATGTAATCGTTGTGGGCGCGTCCACGAAAGTAGCATTCCATCGTGCAGACGGTTCAATCAGCGTGAAACACTATGCTGGCAGTTGCTGGAGAGGATAGGATCGAAGAAAGCAGCGAAAACGGCCGCGAAGTGAAGATTTCGTTGGCTCAGCTTGTGGTGCCGCGGACGCTTTCGATGGCAAATTGCCAAACAATTCCGCCACGTTCAGCCTTATCGATTCGCGCACATTTCCCCATTAGCGCGCGCTTGCGGAAGCTATCAGGACGCGTAAGTTCGTTAGCGCCCTGAACCTGTACATACAATACCGCCGCTATCCAAGGGAAAACATGGGCGAAATGGGCAAAGTGGGAAACGAAGGCATCTTTCAACCACGACTCCCCTCAAAGTGCTCCATTTCAATTTCGAAAACGCCGAAATGTACAGCATGTCGTTATCTAGTCAATCGTGTGAAAATATTTTGCGAAATTCGAGAGCAACATTATTTTCCAAGGCGGAGTACATTTTCGTTTTGACCATGCCAGAGATCGCGTACGTTTGTTCTTGACCGAATGTGCTCGTTCTCTTGTGATAAGATTATCAAACTCATAACTAACTTAATCCTAAAGAAGCGTTTTCATAGGCGAATTCCAATTCTGTTTCACATAGTTAGATAGATTGTGGCTTGGTGAAAATTTTGGTCCTTTCGAAATTGAGAACGGAGCACTTTGAGGCGTGTTGTGGTCGAAAGACGATTTAGTTGCCCACTTTTCCCATTTCGCCCATTTTTTCCTTGGATAGCGGCGGTATTGTATGTACAGGTTCAGGGCGCTAACGAGCTTACGCGTCCTGATAGCTTCCGCAAGCGCGCGCTAATGGTGGAATGTGCGCGAATCGACCTTAGAAACCGCTGCTTTAACTTACTCTGAGGGCTCTTCTTCGCTTTTTCTTCCCTATTCGTTAACTCCCGACCAGAGAACCTCATTTTTGAGTAGAACTCATGATATTCATTGTGAACACTGCCTTTGAAGGCGATGTGCTACCGGAACTTTGATTATTCCGAGAATTCCCGCCGAATAGGAGGGTCCAGGTAGGTCAAAGAAACGTGCGAAAACTTCGAAAAACACGATTTTTATTAGAATATTTTTCCCTTGAAGATAAGCTCTAGTTCACGAAGCCATAGGTTCAAAAATTGGCAACCCTCGTCCAAGTTTTCAGCGGCAGTGCGCGACTTTTTCACGGCGCCCCGTCTCCCGGCGAGCGTCGCAAATATTGTGAATGAGGCGGCTCCTCCGCCCGCGGCCTTACAATCACCCTCGTGCCGTAGGAACACCGATAATTTCCCGGTCTGAAAATGCTGTGAATGCCGCAATTCTTCATTTGAAGAAGGTTTTCTCAAGAGGGAATGGCTCAAAGCTTACCAACTAGATACAGTTCACTTCCGCACTGCCGTTCAGTCCGCAAAGTGCACGCTGATTGCGAAATCGTGCTGCGGTGCGGTTGCGAGGATCCTCAGACAAGGATGTGGGATCACCCGGGCGGTGGGACTACCTGGGCACCAAAGGCGAAAAGCGCCCGGGTGATCCCACATCCTTGTCTGAGGATGCTCGCAACCGCGCCGCAGCACGATTTCGCAATCAGCGTGCACTTTGCGGACTGAACGGCAGTGCGGAGGTGAACTGTAGAGTTAACCTAGTTCACGTCAACCTGTCACATGAAGGCTTCCAAAAATTCAGAGTGGGACCCAAAGTGGCCTTAAACAAACAGACGATGACTTACTCTTCAATATCTCGATAAATGTGGACGAACTGTCTCATACCAGTTTTTTCTAGGCACTCACAGCCATAGCTTTGAAGCAGTTTTTATTCTAGAGCTAGACCAATAGCTACTGATAGATTTTGATTGAAATCGATCACACGTCTGGTCCCCATTAAACCTATCGATTGGCGTGGCCTATTCTCTCTCCTAGGGCAGGTACAACCGTTTCCTTGTTTGTTCTCGCTTACACGAGTGAGTAGAGATATTGTGCTTTGCAGGATTGCGATACGCGTCCAACGGACTATCCCATCAGTAGCTATTCGTGAAGTTGGACTGTGCCTTTAAAGGAAGTGTTTACGATACGAATAGTCTTTCTGCTTCTCCGCCTATCTTGAAGACAGTCCCATGCTGATCGCAATGATGTTTTTGGAATCATACAAGGCCTTCTAGGAGCGGAGTTATGGTCCCTCAAAAATTGAGCTAGGGAAGCATGGTGGACGAGTTGTCCGAGGTTTGTAACTTCCGTCTTTTGCAGCCAATGTATGCGAGCTGACCTGAGTTAAGAGAGAAGTTGAAAATGAAGGGAAGAACGGGGCTGTTTTTCGGAAACCATCGCTGATCTCACAATCTCGAGCATTCATTTGTTCACGTCGGTCGGCGTTGAAAGTGCATCTGGGGTGTGACGAGCTGACGAGTGTCCCACTTTGGTGCCGTAGTGGACCGTTCCAAGCTCATTTTCTTAGTTTTTTCAACGTTGAGGTTGCGCTATGCCCCGCAGCTGCCGATCTCCACCAAAAAATCAGACATAGTTTTTATCGTAGACACTGCCTTCAACTTCGCCCGGTATCCTACCTATCGCACACTCCATCTGATGTCGGCGCTTTAATATCCCTCCCTATTGACATTATTCAGTGTTAGCTCAAATTCAATCAAACACGCTACATATTCGGAAGTTCTAGGCTTGTCTAACTCCGTGGAGTGAATTCTCCGCGTTCCTTCACGGATAGAATCTTCTCGGTTTTCGGAATTCGCTGCGATCACTTGAACGCGAAGATGGCGCGGAGTGCACGAGGTTTTTTGCGAGCTCTATTTCGATTCCCACACCGCGCACGAAAAACGGCAAGATGCGTTGGTGCCACGGTGAGACGCGGAAACGCATTTAGAGGATATTGATTTTGGATTAAATCTCAGCGCGGTGTGACGCTAACAACAACAACTTCCACATGCGACAATCAGTTATCAGCTAGTTCAAACAAGCGTTGCAGTGGCGGGCACTAGACCGCGCTGGACAAGGATTTCCGACGCGACTTTGCGTAGTCTTTGAATTTTGGGTTTTCATGCCTTGTAGCCCTAAGTTCAAGTCTTATTTCTTGTTTCATTTTATTTCGAGATGCTCCTCCTCTTGTCCCACCGCCAGGATATCAGACACGTGAAGTCCGTCCGAATGAGACTGTTCACCGACACGGCGGGCGTACGTGTCACACGGCTGTTGTAAAGATACCTTTCGAACTCGCAAATCGATCAGTAAGATTTTCAGACGAATAGCGAATAATATCACGGTCAGCTGTATGCAGCAGTGAGAAGACTCGTTGAAAATGCCTCCGCGGCGGTTCTTCGCGTGGGCAGACAGTCTCATTCAGGCCGATCTCAACTCTTTTCTGTACCTTGGCAGCTACATACCGCAATGTCGCATCATTAGGTCAGTTCCCAATAAATACAGTCCCAAGTTTTCTTCCATACATACACTCGTGTTATGGCATTCGCTTTGTCGGGCGCTTTGGATAACTCTCTAGGAAAATACTTTTCTGCAGAGGCTTGTACCCGTGTCCAGTTTGCGGCTCCCACAAAGACGGTGGATAAACTCGTGTTCGGTGGTTTGAGCAGGCCTGATGACGTCGAATAAGATCAACGGTATCATTGCTGGTTGATGCGACTGCCTGTGTATATATGTATTTGCTTCCTAGCGTCTCAGTTTGGTCTGATTGAACACGATTCCCGAAACAAATACTGCTATCGACTGTCCTTCTACCTCCGATCATGGGCCAACTGCACTAAGCTTATGACCGTCTGATAAATCGAATAAAAACTTCCAGAAAGTGATTTTGAGAGGGGACGCTTGCAGACTTCTGGCTATAAGTTGCTTTTTCACCTCTTTTACCTTTACTTTGAACTTCACCACTCATCCGATAGGGTAGTTGGAAATAGAGCACCCTCTTAGAAGACGGATGAGAAGAAGTCCTCAAACTAAGGTAAGAGTTATTTCTACATTCATCTACCGTCAGTTAGCTCTTTTTCTCTTTCATCAGTCGATGCTGTCTAGTTGGGAGAAAACCGGAAGTTTCTGCTTCAACCATTAAAGGCGGCATACGCGCAAATCCGTGTTCAATTTTTTACTATTTTGCGCAGGTAGGCCTATCAGGTTGTGATCTACCGCCAAGAAGCCATCCAGAACACTCGAATCCCGAGGAAAATCTTGCTCAAAAATCCCAAAAACTCAGCTTCCTTTTCACACGTCTGTCCGGTGCGCCTTGTGTAACACACAAAAGCCGGAAAACTGGACGTCTGAAATGCATAATAGTGAAAAGGCACCACAAAACTCTCAACTTCCATGAAAAAAAAATTGTTTTTTCAAGTGTCTCGGATCATTCACTTCCACCCCCACCGTCAATTTTGATGTGTCAGGTGCAATGCGTCGAAAGTTTTTCTCAAATATCAGAAGCGTTTTCTCGCTTCAAAGGAAGTGTTCACGATCAATATCGCACTCGAGTTCGACCCAAAAATGGGATTGCTTCGTCGTGAGGTAACTAATGGTGAAGAAACAGGGAAGGAAAACGTCCAGAATAAGTCAAAATAACGGTTTCTAAATTCAGGGCGTGGACGAGAATCATGGGCCCTGCTGATTTCGGCAAGCGCGCGCTAATCGCGAAATCTGCGCGAATCGATAATGCTAACCGCGGCAGAGTTCCTTGGCAATATGCCATATAAACGTGTGCGGCGCCACAAGCTCGTCCGATTGGGGGGCGGACCGGGATAGGTAGGCGAACCGGGAGAGCTTTCAAAGCTGTTTGTATCCATTTCTGGCCAGTTTTCGTTGCTTTCTTCGACCCTATCCTCACCAGCATCTGCCAACTTAGTGTGTCACACCGAGACTTCGAGAACGAGATTTATCGTGAACACTGCCTTTAAACTTATTAAGTAGGCCAATTTCTCTTGCCTCTCTTTCACCAAAACCTATCTAAAAAAGAGCACTCATTGGGCAAGTGTGAATGTTAGGATTTCCTGAGATAAACATTCAAAATATAGAATCCTCTGCGCCTGTGTCGGCGCTTCGGATGGCTGATGAGAACTAGTGGCGGATCCTCATTCTTAAAGGCAGCAGACACGCTCGAAAATGGTATGGATTTTATGACATAAAGCAAAGGTTTGGAGATGGCTGTGTTGGGAACTGACGAAAAAACGAACGAAAACTGTGTGCAAATAGAGGAATGACGGTTATTTTGTTATCGGGTGAAAGTAGAAGAGTTCTACCGCGCGCGGTTGAAACCGCAAATACTAGCAACAAAACGATTGAGATAGAGAAGCCGATATACTCTTACAGCCTGTACTGAAATATTCACCTCGTTGGAAGCATCAAAAACCAGCCAAAGTGGCCGTAATAGTACTATTATTCTGGACGAGTTTGTATTTTGGGGCGGGGTTGCAGAAATTTTTCGATTTGCATTACTGAAATTTAGTAGTTTTGACTCGTTTTTGACGCCTCCAACGGCGTGAGCAGTTTACTAGGGGTCATGCGACTCCAGAAACGTGCTTATCTCAATTTTTTTCTGGGCGTGTCTGCTGCCTTTAACCATTGAAGATTCCGAACCACGCGTTTCTGACGCGCAAAACTTCACCGGTGTGGTATACCGGGCTCATTGCTGGGGCCGAATTCATCATTGCATTTTGTCGCCGGTAGGCTGGGTATGGTTGGCCTCGTAGCCTGCGTCCTCATTGCCAGCAAGCGTGTTTCCCCGCGCGAGCCTACCCTTACCCGGCCTACCAGCGATAAAATTCTTTGATGAATTTGGCCCCTGGACTTGAACCTGAAAAATTGGAAGTGGTGTCAGTGCGAACGATGCCTTCAACGTATACAGTACAGATCGCTCATGGTGAGTTGTTTACAAGTTGAAAATGGGTGTAGAGAAGGTTGCTATCGTTTGACACTTTCAATGATCCTTTTTTACCACCTATTGTCCTGTATATCTGAAATGCATTGTTGTCTCAATTCGACTGTCGCCAGTGTGTGTCTCTCATTGCTATAGGGCCATGTAATTGATATTCTCGAGCGTAACAGAATATATATGCGAGCTTTATTATCGGTATATTGAAGGCAACGACGAATCAAACTTGTTTATGGTAGTGCGAATCCGCGTGTATGCGTGTGTCCGTGTGCCAGTGTAGATCTATTTGTGGACACCAGTAGCACTGCGTGTTTTTGAAGACGAAAGCCGCAGGCCAATTCATCGGGGCGGCTAATTTTTTTCAGACCCGAAAACAAAAGGGAGAATTCTTTCTGACCTTTTGAAAGATTTCCCTTTAAGGGCTATGGCAAGCACGCAGGGGTAAGACGGCGTCTGGGAGAATTATTGCATCGACGTTGCATAGCTGGCAGCTCAGTGCATGCCTTCCGCGAAATGGCAAGGAACTGACAGCGAAATACTTGCATTGATAAATAAGTAGCCGGCAACGGAAGGGTTGCAACAAAGTAACCGATTGTTGGGGTTTTGAGAACGAATTTGAGGTTCACTTGTCAATTTTCGGAATATTGAGGTATTCTTCACTTCCGCACTGCCGTACAGTCCGCAAAGTGCGCTTGATTGCGAAATCGTGCTGCGGCGCGGTTGCGAGTATCCTCAGACAGGGATGTGGGATCACCCGGGCGGTGGGATCACCCGGGCACCAGGGCTGTGCGTAACTGGATTTCTTAATTTCGTAAATCGTAAATCGTAATTTTTCAAATTCCTCGTAATTCGTAAATCGTAATTCGTAATTCGTAACTGATAATGAGTAACAAGCCCACACATAGGCCAAACCTCATTCGATGTGGAAACACGTCAGCACTTTAGTGATGAGGTGTTTTCATATCGAAGGTAGGTTGTTCTGAACAGTGCTTGAAGAAATTTTCAGGGTTCACACATACAGTTCAACTGCGTATTGCCGTTCAGTCCGCAAAGTGCACGCTAATTGCGAAAGCGTGCTGCGGCGCGGTTGCCAGTACCCTCAGACAGGGATGTGGAGTCACCCGAGCGGTTTTTCCCTTTGGTGCCCGGGTAATCCCACATCCCTCTCTGAGGATACTCGCAACCGCGCCGCAGCACGCTTTCGCAATCAGCGTGCACTTTGCAGATTGAACGGCAATACGCAGTTGAACTGTATGCACTTGGGATAAAAACGACTTACATAGACAGAAGTTTAATTTCACGCTTGATCAAGTACCAAACCTGCGCCACATTCTGCCCTACTTTTGAATTCGAAAAAATATAAAGAATCATCGCTCTACCAAACACATTTCAGTGGGAGCCATGGATAGAAACACTGTGTTGAGAAAAATTGCGGTCCGAGAGTTTAAAGATATCTGTTAAAAGTTCTGGATAAAAAAGCTGCCCGTTTTTTTTCGTCAGAAACGTAAGCTTTGAGTCCCTCTAGGAAGAGTAAGAACGGAAGTACGACGAAAAACGGCTAGGAGAAAATCTCGTGGAACAGCCAACCCATTGTATCACCCCGAACACGTCACACAACAGTTGTCACAAGTTCATTTCACTAGAAGAACTGGCACCAAAGTGTTGAATACTCTTTGTTCCGAATGAGTCTGGTAACCAGACATGGGCATCAGGGTTGAGCGGAATACAAATATGAAATTTCGGAAATCAGTTTTCGGGTTTCGGGAAAAAAATTTTCTCGGGTTTCGGAAATCGGGCGCGAAACGCCTAAAAGTGCGCGGAAATGCGGTTTTCGGAACGCGAAACGCGGAAAAATTCAGAAATCATCTAGTGTTTTCCTACATCCCAGATGACTCGATATTTTCCCGTTTCGCGGCGTTTTCTGCGGTTTTCGGAATGCGGAACGCGGAATGCCGAAATCGCGCGAAACTGCGGGTTTCGGAACGCGAAACGCGGAACTCCGCTCATCCCTGATGGGCATTTAACCACATTATTTTTAAAGATTTTTAGGTCCGCGGAACAGAATACAAAGAAGTCACTTACCTAAGAAATTTCGATTCTCAAAATCATTTGCGACGTTTGTTCTGACGTTTTATCCGCAGTGCACAAAACACACCAGCAGGCGCAAATATTTATTAGGTTTTTAGGCAGTTTTTCTCCGGTGTTTGAGTGTTCTGTAGGGACTTCTCCCCATTTACCTCTACTTGGTGGACTCATCCACTCAAAACAATCGAAAACTAGAATAAGGTTTTTTAACGTGAACACTGCCTCCAAGAGAAAGACACTTGTATGAGGGGGCCCTATAAATGAAATGTACAGTTCCAAAACCACGTTTGATGCAGAAATAGATTCTTCCTCTTTATATGCAGAGCGTTACTATGAACAGAGTTGTGAGCGTTTCTCCCCATAAATGTAGCGTTGTTGGATTGGAAATAACCGTCGAAGGGGTTTACCGCCGTTTCTTTTTGAAATGTTTCGAAAAGAGTATCAAAAGTACTTTTTCTCTCAAAGCTTGATTGTCTTCGAAGAAAGAGATCAATCAGAGTTAAATTCGGGAACCTCGTAAAACGCTTCGTTGAATAGTGTTTTCAGGTGAGGAAAATAATTTCACGATCCCTCAGCAGATTTGAATTCACGAAATACCAGATTTTCTACTCGTCACTTTTGAACCACTGATGGCGGATGCGTGGTGGAGGTTGTTTTCGAAATTTCCTCGAAATACTGCAACGAAATGTATTTTTAGTTCCAATCTATTTGCTCCATAGGTCAGCCTGTAGAGCCCAGCTCCGTACTATTATACTTCGCCATGATCGACGGGATAGGGACCCTCTACACACTGATGGAACACCGAAAGTTGAAATTAAAAAGAATAATCAAATTTTAGTACTGCAAAAAAAGTGACCAACTTAACTATGATTTAGACAGCAATAATAAACCTCAGGGGATTTTAGACCTCGAGTTACACGGAACAGGAATCGGAGCCGCCTGACATTTCGGTTCATTTTTCAATCTCTGGCCACTGCTGTTGCTGTTCGGGCGAACGGGAGGAGCGCGGTCAGTAAAAGAAGCTAGCTGACTCGCAGATTGCGAGAACGAGCCGAACTGTCAGGCTGCTCGGAGCAGAGAATAGCCTACGTTGTGTCCTCAAGCGCATTTTCACGATCAGTTACGAATTGTTACGAATCGTTACGATTTCAGGCCGAAATTTCGTAAATCGTAATTCGTAAAAAAATTGCGAAAAACGCCCGTAATTCGTAATTCGTAATTCGTAATTACGCACAGCCCTGCCGGGCACCAAAGGCCAAAAGCGCCCGGGTGATCCCACATCCTTGTCTGAGGATGTTCGCAACCGCGCCGCAGCAGGATTTCGCAATCAGGGTGCACTTTGCGGACTGAACGGCAGTGCGGAGGTGAACTGTAGGTTAGGCCGGTTAAAGGTAGCGTAGGGGTGGAGGTTTGCGAGCCCACGACGTGTTTTGGGCTAGATTGTCTGTGATAGGTTTATTAATCAGGAGTCGAGTCTAGGAATAGTCGCAGAATGCAGCCGAGATAAGATATTTATTCTATCTCAAGTTATCTAACAAAAGTGAGCAAGCGGCTCGACCGCACGCAGGCGGTGAGGCCCTATCGCGTAGCCCACTATGGCGATGTCGGGGTTTACCTCTAGCTTTCATAGGGACCTAAATCAATAAGGTACGAGACTCGAAGTGATATAGGCTATATATTTCTATTCGAGTAGTACTTGTTGATTTTTTCGCGAACGGTGTCGTCGAGCCACCATCTGGCCGCGAAATAACCCGCATGCGGATTAGTTGGCTGCCACACCCGTGCAAATATTCTCCGAGATTGCTGCTATTTTCGCTCAGAAACACCGTAGTTTCTCCTCTTACAGCACATTTGCATCTATTTTAACTGTTCTTTTGTTCAGATGTATGTACTTCTAATAGAGTACTATCTCAAAAAAGATCGCCCTTCTGCTTTTCGACCCTCTCGGGTCGATACATGTCGCTTGGAGCCGTGTCTGATCGTCCTCGGATCAGGGATGTGTGGCAAGCGATTTTGAAAAATCGGCAAACGGAAATCGACAAATTTTGTCCAAAAATGGCCGGCAAACGGCAATCGACAAACGGCAAAATAAAAAAATCTCGTACAAAAAGGATGCAAATGTTCTAGAAGTAGCAGTAAAAATACTTCTTTCTCATGCACAAATCGTATTTCGATAGCCAGATGAGAAATGGTTTCTGAGTAGTGGATGGCCGACTGTCCTTGAACCTCGGCATTTTGTTCTAGTTCAATAACACCGCGAGGTTTTTCAATAATACCACAAGAAATTTAACCTCTTACTTTGGTACAATACCTAATATAAAAAGCAGCACCGAAATGGGCATTCTATTGAACTTTGGTAATGGGAATGTTGTGGTGAAAGGATAGTAATTTTTCGAGCTTTTCTGATATCAACCCTTTTCCGAATATGTAGTAGTCATACAATTGCTTCGTGTTTCAAATTTATCGCAGGAAATTCAGAGTATTGCGCAATCCAATTCAAGGGGATGAGCATTCGAAAGTAGTTTTAAAAAAAGGAAGAGGGCAGTGTGTCCCTATTTGACTTGATTATTTTTTAACGAGCGTGGCAGCCCTTCTCTTGCGAAAATCGCCGTTGCGACTACGCGATAAAGCCATACCGGCTTCGCGAAAGGTACGAGAGCGGCTCCGCGAAAGTGCCGCTGCGGCACCGCGATGGGTGGCTGCGCCTTTACAAAAATAGGACCAACTGAGAGTAACTCATATAAAATTAATCATGAGCCATAGTGCAACTGGGCGGGGCTTACGAACAGAAATGTGCACCTACGGTTGTTAGGTCCTTTATCTGATTAGGAAACTTTCTCAGAGTTCGCGGCGTACTCGTTTCGTGCCTCACGGTGTGTTTACTGTTTAACCGGAATTTAGATCAAAGATAATCACGTGAAAAAATACAACTAAAACGCTCGTTTCCTAACAGCCTTGGGAACGTTGCTGGGAAACGGCTAAATATTCGGTATCTCTCCCCCTGCGAACTTTTAAATTTCTTCTGATCCGCGCGCTAATAACTCAAATACATTGAATGGGGTACTTTTTCAAGCTTTCCACCAATACGACTCCTAAAAAACCGCGGTTTGCTCAAACCACCTCCTTCCCAAACTGTACGCCACCCCTTAATCCGAACACCGTCGACTCCGCCAATCCAGTTTATAGTCAGGCAGCGAATGTAACCCAAACGAATGTTCCCCACGACGTGTACATCCTCCCCCACCCTTATAACTCGGAACTCCAACTTTCAACTTGGTAGCATGTTTCTCAGCGTAATTGTGAGCATAATAGGAGATGGCGAAGTGCATAACCCCACAAACTGCCAGTGAAGTCCAACGTCCTCCACACGACGCTTCGAAAAATGTCTAAAAGAAATTGAGCTCTGAACCCTTTGTGCCCTCTCCTGAAAACGTATAGGGTGCTATTTCTTGTCCCGATGAACCCTACATTTATTGATCAAGCCTCAGCAAGGAGAGTGTGGTGAATTCGGTACTCTTCGAGACAAGAGGACCCACACGAGCATGACACTACAATACTAGCAATTGCTTTGACATGACCGCATGGTAGATAACATCAACTGGCTTGAAGTTTCGAAGTACGTATAGCCTGTCTCCCTACTTTCGAGCCGGTCGCTGCAAGGCTTATGGGATTTACCATGCGCGTCCTAATCGCGGCGTTTCTTATTTATTGCGCACTTTTTTGCCGAATTTCGCCGAAAGGTGAGAGGAAAAACGGCAAACGACAATTGACAAAAATCGTTCATAAACGGCCAGCAAACGGCAATCGGCAACCGGCAAACGAAAATTGCCGCACATCCCTGCTTCGGATGCAAAAGTTCATTCTGGCTACAGTGTCAAGGCTGAGGCTCGGGGTCACTCACCGGTCACTGCAACTCTGCAGACCCCATACCTTGTCGCTCGACGTTGTGCGGCGACTGATCATTTCCATTTTTCTCATTCTCCTTGTTTCGGGGCCCTTGCTTTTTGGTTTCGCACGCTTTTAATAGTCGCGCCTCCTTTTGCTTTATATCTCCGTCTTCGCAGTTTTTATGTGATGTGCTGTGATATTAAAACTGATGTATGTGATCGTAATGGTACCAAATGGTTTTGTGTGATTCGAAGGAACTTGCACAGCAGTGTCAGATGTACTTCAGCATTAGACAGACTGTCTTTCAGTTTATGACGTCCCGCCAAAGCATGAAGTATTTGTCCTTGTCCCGATAATGACTCTATCGAACCATTTCGGGACAAAGGCAATACCTGGGCTCTGCGAATGCTCAAAATCGTTTAGCACTTTCTGTTAAAGAGGCAATTATAGAAAAAAATAAGTCTAGGTTCTTCCTTCATGGTGAAAGTTGATTCACTGGTTTGGTGTCTTTGCGAACACCTCTCAACAAATTAGTTTGCGCTGAAATTGATCACATTCAATCAATAACTGTTGTTCTTTTGTATTCCTTCATAATTATTGACCCTCAATTGCGAATTTAATTTTTGAGGTCCACCAATCACGACTGCTGCCCAGCGGATGGTTGATTTGTTATCTGGGCTCACCCTCATCTTCGGTCCGAAATTTGTTTTTACCTTCGCGTGCGTGTGCGGAGCTAGGGTAGAGATAGCGAGAGAGCATGGGGGAGAATGAGAAGTAGCATGCGCGCAAGCGCACGCGATTAAGGCAGCGTCCATACACCAAGAGAGCGGGCTTTCCCGCTGCTGTGCGCCTCTCGACGCTCCTCAACGCTGGAGTAGCCCGTGCCCGCAAATTAACACAGGCAAACACCCCCTACCTCGTGTTGATTGAAAACGTTTTATCGGGTGATCAATCGCTCGAGTCGGCGCAAAAGCTGATTATTTCCGACGGTTCTAGACTTCCGTGGTGGGATTATGGAAAGCAAGGGCAGTAGTTGTGATACAGGTTTAATGCCACCTGCTTGAGTGATGGAGCAGTAAGCTTGAAAGTTACTGCTTGCTTCGTGGGGCAAGCGCAAGCGCGCGAGAGTGAGCGGGCGAGGGTGCGCGAGAAGGAGCGCCTGTGAGCGGCTAGCAAATCGTGTGCCCACGATGACCATCTGTGGCGAATCGGTGGTTTTCTCCCCCGGGTCCGACACCAGACGTCAGTCCCGGGAGATCCAACCTACAGACTCCCTACCGATAACATAGCTGACTGTACTAATTAACCCCGGCAAGCTGTATACTGTAATAAGGGTAATACCCACGATAACACCACATAATGCATATTGTACACCTGATGCCACACACTTGAACTTCCCTGGACTAATTGACACCGATCCCGACTGTAGCATATATTGTGCAAAATATATGTCCCTCTTGCATACACAACAGAACACAAGCTATTATAGATTAGTTTATACTACAGAGAGAATGTGGAGAGAACTTGGAGGAGGAAGAGAAATAAGAGCAAAGAACAAATATACAAGAGAAGAAACGCACCACTGAAGTATTGCATCACGATCGATAATCTGGGCCACGGCCGTAGACCTGTTCATCGAATGGGCTCTTCGTGAGCCAGCCGCATAGCAGGTGGAATAGTAGTGTTCTAAAGGCCAGAGGCCCCGAGACGATGCACAGCACAGGTAGGAATAAAGAGCAGCATGGAGCTGCTGGAAGGTGGACCACGCTTGGTCGCGGCAGGGGCGAAGACTGATGATTCAGACCGCGCCGCCCGAGCCAGTTCGACGGCGTCTCTACCGTGCGTCGGCATTCGTCGCGGGACCGACCGCGCCCAGGCCTCCTTGAGGAGCGATAGCATCGCGCTTTCGCGACACTCCCGCCCCGAAAAAGAATGTATTTCAAGGAGTCCCATATGGGCATAGGCTAGCGGCGGGGAGAAGCCTGCCGAGCTGTGCGGTCGGTGCTGTCCCCAACCTATTGGGCCTAGTGCCCCTAGATACGGTTGGAACACGAGTGCGGTGGCAATGAACAGCTCCCAGCCGTAAATTGAATTGAAATAGTTATATATAAAAAGGGGATAGATTTTTGTAAGTGGCGCTTTCCTTCTCTGCAATATTGGTTCCCAGAGTAAAAACAGTAGATCCTCCAAGATCCCTGTAATATATGCGGTCATTACCGCAAAACGCAAGTGAGTGGATACCGGAAATAAATGAGGGTTAACTACCGGATTATATGCGAGTATCATGATGAGTAAGTGAGTAATATACCAGTAAAAAATGAGCATACAAAAGAAACGAACACAGCACAATAAAATTTACATACAGATATGTACAAGTGGTAGATCACTGCATTATCAAGCAGCCATCAACCATCAACCACCAGACGACCATCCACTACACCAGCAACACGCACACTCCACACACCACTGCTAGCACAACCAGGTCTGCAACATAATGCGTCTTTCTGCACTAGACAAGCTCACGGAAACGGCGGAGCGCCCGGCACAGTTCATGGGTTACCTTAAACCTACCTGACCGATTGCTCACTGACCTCAACCCGCTGCAACCGGACTGACCGCTACTCGATCTTACAAGCGAGTCTAGAGTATGTATTAGGCACAAGAAAGACGCCCGACAAACCCAGTAAACGACTAGCCCGCAAGAACATGTGCGATCAAACTTACCTGTAGTATCGGCTCCGGTGCTGGTCGATGCTGACTGGAGATGGATCTTGACAGGACAACGTCGATGGAAAAGCTAGAAGCTGCATGGGCCTATCTGAAGCAACCGGTTACTAAAGACAGAACCCAACAAACAACTAACCTGCGATTGTCTTGACAGTGATCTGTATTAGTGTCTGCGCCGACAGCTGCCAGCACGCTGCGATGTAAAAGCGGCGCAGAAAGGGAAACGAGTATGGGCCTTACAAAAGAAAGAATTTAGACGCGCGCGGAAAAAGCAAAAGAGTGGCCCTGATCCAAGAACACGATAAAAAACGCGCAATAAATTTAAGCAATTGTATTAGGATGATGACTGTAGTATTGTGTCAACCTGCCTCCTCACCACGTATCGTCGAGGTTCTCCTCCCCTGAGTAATTCGGGGATTCGTCCCACCGACGATTGGGGCTGCGATCCCGCTCAGCCCTAGGAGGGGGCTGAGGCGGGGCTGGAGCTGAACGCTCCTCGCGCCGGCGCGCGCTCTCGGCAGCCTGCCTACGTGTTTGAGGATAAGGCTCACGAGACGTTGCGCCGCGAGGAGGAGGGCAGTATGTGGAGTCCTGCAGACGTTCGTAGAAGTCTGCAGGGATCATATCCACGTCCTGCGTGGCCCTCGGGTTACGCATACAGAACGCACGATGGTGCCCAAAGACACCACACAAGCTACAGGGGTCGCGGCGGATACACTGGCTATGATGCCATTTGGCACAAATGACACAAATCCCGCGAAATTCCGCTAACTTGGCCCTTTCGCTCAAGCGGTGCACCTCCGTGCAGTCCGATGAGTAGTGCCCGGGGCCAAAGCAGAAGACACAGTGTGTTACCCTCGGTGGAGGAGTCAGTTGACGTCCCACCGGGATAATTCTTCTGTCCTCTGCTCGCGCTGGACCTGCATTACGAGATGGCCTAGCGGACTGTGCCGCTGGCTCTGCAATAGGCCGTATAGCGACAGGTTCTGGATTACGTAGGCGTGGGTCGGGAGACTCCGACACTTCTCGCACTCCAAGCCCCGATCCACCACGGCCACCAGCCCCCGACTGGGGATTGGCCTGCGGTGGAGCGGCGCTGGCGACCTTCCGCGGCGGCTGTCCCCGGCCCGCGTCTGTAGTAGCGTCTTCGTGCTTCCTCTTAGATGTAGTAGGCTGTTCCACAGTTCTCCGAGACCCGGTGGCCCGACCACCCTGAGGATTGGGTGTGGACGGATGTCCAGCCTCCCGGGCCACAGCGAAGAGCGGCGCAGGAACTTGCGAGGAAGCCGAAGGCGGTACTGATGTAGTAGTAGGTGGTGGCTGTATTGCGGATTGTTGGGCTGCAGGAGGCTGCACGCCGGCCTGGGACCCCTCAGTAGGGCGAGGGATCCTAGAGACGGGACGCAGATACTCGTCTGTAGCCGTCACAAACATAGCGTTAGAGTAGTTGTCGCGCCACCAACGCAACGCCTCCATGTATGTAGTAGGGGTTTCTGCGAATTCGGGGGGCGACGCAGGCGTCGTGCGCATCCTATAATCCTCATCCTCTGACGTGACTTGGATGCCACGCTGGTACATTACTTGCACCAATTGATGAGACTCAAGGACGCGCTGCATACGCGTTGCGTGCGCCACGACCGCAGACGAAAACTGCAGTACTTCGCGAATAAGATCGCCTGAAATATTGAAAAGCCTAAGCGTAGCCCTAAAATAATTAAGCTCCGCGTTCCAATCCATCACTCTAGGCACAATGAGCTCTTGGAGCTGATCTCGTAGAACCGTCACGGACGTGATGCCATGGGTCAGCTCATTAAGAAAAGCCGTGAGCTGAGTGTACCTAAAGTGCATGGGCTGTCTCCTAACAAGGAGGACGGCCAGGATTATGGAACGTGCGGGTGAGGTGCTGGGCTACGAGTTGCACCTCCTGCAATAAAAAGACTGCATTAGCAGCGTCTTGGTAATCGCGGTCCTGGCTTGGCACTTCCTCACGAGGCGGGATTACAAAGGAACGAACGCTCTCACGCAAGGCGTTGTTGCGTGTAATATAATCGAAAACGGACCGTAGCTGGTGAGCTGTTAGCTCTTCCACCGTCCGTGTTTCGATAAGGAGTGTACTACTGTCTGTCACTTGTGGCAATGGAATTGCCGTGACAGCTGGATTAGGACCCATAGGGGTCGTGGCTGATGGAAGAAACTGCAGGCTCTGGCGGTAGGTCATCAGCATGTTGGCGATGCGCGCAGCGCGCTCGTCTCGACGCTGAATGGCCTCCGCCGTCGGCTGACCGCGACGGTCAATCGCGTCCCGGAGGTCCCCGTCCGTGACGGCGGCCTGGATCGGGCGCGACTGGCCGACACCGTCCTCCGACGGTGTCCACAAAACTGAACCGACAGAAGCTGCAGCTGAATTAGGGCGAGGATTCTCTGCGGTGTCCATCGCTTCATCCCGCTGGTGAGCCGCAGCAGGTGCCAACGGGGCTTCGGGGGCATAACAAGCCGGCCCTCTGCCACGGACCCTGCTGTGCTCCCGCGCAGTCTGATTAAGGATTGAACTATCGCGGAGGACACTCGCTGCAATAATTGGAGCAGAGATGGTAGGTAGTGGCTGGACGTCGCGGGTGCGGGCGCGATCATGATGATCGCGCTCGGGCCGCGATTGCCCAACCTGATGCTCCCGTGGCTGAACTGGATTATGGCTGTCGCCATGAACTGAATTAGGCGGGGTAAGGCGCAACGAATCAAACGAAGGAGAAGGTGAAGTACTGACTCCACGCTGACCGCGTGGCATACCTCTCCCTCCTCGAGAGGGTCCTCTCCCTCAATATCCGCGCTGCGTACTACGTCCGCGTTCCACGGGCTTGTCCGTGTCGTTGTTCGCCATCGTTGTTGATGAGGTCGCACAGTATGAATACTGAAGCACTGAAAATAATGCTTTGATAAGCAAAAACGTGCGAGGCATGAACTAAGAACACGAACAGCGGTAGGAAGGGTAACTGAAATACGGGGTGACAGAAAAAGGGAAGAGAAAAAGGAAAAATGTGAAGATGTAAAAGAGAAAGAGGCAGGAAAAATGAGAACAGAATGGAAAAAGAAAAGAGAGAAAAAAAGAGAGGGGAAGGGAAAAAAGGGATAGAATAGAAGTAGAAGGTAAGAGAGAAGGAAAGGAAGGAATGAGAGGGGAGTGATATAGAAATGGGGATTAAGAGCGAAGGAAGGGAAAATGAGAGGGTAAATTGAAGGTCGATGAGGGAAAAGGATAAAGACGGCTTTTGAAGGTATATAATAAAAGAGGAGGGTTTATGTGAGATAAATTTAAATTTGAGAGATTGTGAAAATATATTTTTTTTTTGAATAAATATGGGGCAGATTATGGAGGGAATAAAAAAATGATTAAGGTCAGAAGAAAAGGAATTTTATATTTTTGCTACCAAGAAAGGGGGAAGAAGGAAAGGAGAAAGAGAGGGTATAGGGAGAAAATACATAATAAAGGGGGGAGCTAGTAGATGTACGGTAGAAGGAGAATTGACGAGAAAAAATTGTAATAGAAAGGAGAATTTTGAGAAGGAAAAGAGAGAGAAAAATGAGAAAAAAAAAGAGGAAGATGTGGTCCTATTTTAAAGCAAAAAGAAAGGGGGAACAACAAGGAGAAAGAAAAATACTGTACTGTTTTTATTGTACTAGAATAAAAAGGAGAGAAAGTACAGAAAGGAATTGAATAAAAAGAAGAGGGTGAAAAGATGGGGTAAAATTGAGATTTGTATAGGAGGAAGGAGAAACGTATTGTAGAATAAAAATGAACTTTTGTAAAAATTTAAGAAAGGGAGAAGGGAAAAAGGGTACGCAAAAGTGCAATTTAGCAGGAAAAGATAGAAAAAAATTTTTGTTTTGAAAAATTGGATGAAGAAGAAAGGAATTACTATAGCGGAAATAGGAGATGGACTTAGAAAGGAGGAAGGGTGGAAAGATTACTACGAAATTTTGGAATATTTAGAAATAAAAGAGGGAAAATGAGATAGAGGGATAGTGGGCGGGGCCTATTACGGTAAAAGGGCAAGGTCCCGACCAATGGGAGGAATGACAAGGTCGAGTGGGGAGAGAGACGGATAGAATTTTCTAGAAAAAGGATAAAGAAAGGGAAAAGGGTGATGAAATAGGGATTTTTGACAATGAATGATAGAGAAAGGAAGAATGAGAAAGATGAAGAAACAGAAAGAGAGAGGAAGGAGAAAAGTTGGGGAGAGAAGGACAAATGAAGTAATATGAATCTCGCAAAGAAAAGGGTAGAAAGGGGACTGGAATGATGCGAGGAATTCAATGCTGAAGTAATACAACATATAATACAAAAGAAACTAAAGTAAGGACCAACATGAAGTAAGTGTGATGGTAGAGGAAGTTATTAGGAGAAAAAATTAGAAGGCCAAAGTGAAATAAACGATACATAAAACCGGTTAAGAGGAGTGAATGCGTCGGAGTGACCCGGAAATCAGAATTTCGCATTTGTGACGTCACCGATCGATGTACCCCACGTGACTATGCGCCATCGTGGTGGGACCCATCGGTCAAACGATGCGAACTGCGAAAGTACTGTAGGATTTTGAAAGAGGGTTTTTGAAGGAAACGTTGATAGAAGAGACGGAATTGAAGATAATTTACCAATAGAAGCCGTCTACCACCACAGGAAGCAGAGAAATGAACCTTACTAGAAGGTTGTTGGTCCTGATAACTGGAATAAGGTGATAATACAAGTTTTAACTCGTTTAACACCGATGAAAACTGGATTAAATTTGGAATGAATCCAAACTATTTTGACTTTATTGACTGGAATAGACAGGAATCCAGACAATAACATCGGTAAACACGAGTCAAAACTAGGGAACTACTACCAGAAATAACTACAGATTCTACAGTAAATGAAGAAATAGAAAACTTCGAAGGAAAAGAGTTCTAAAAGAGGATAAACTAAGAGAGAGAGGATTAGATTAATAAAATAGGGTCTATTATGGCTACTAAAAAACAGGAAAATATTGATCTAATAAACTAGAGGTGTTGAGAAAAGAAAATATTATCAGAAGGAAATTTAACTAGGAGAATTTACTAGGGAGGAGTGATATGATGCAGGATTAATACAGAAGGAAAATTTTTGAACTACGGGGAGAGAAATAAAAGAATGGAAAACTACTCTAGAGTGGAATAAGGAAACTAACTGCTACTGGGAGATGAATATTAGTAACTGACGTCCATCCGCCGTCCTCCAGGTTGACCTTGCGATCCATCTGGAGGCGTGTTGATACCGCAGGTAATAGCCTCAGACCGAGAACCGTCATCGATGGAGGTAGCCATTGGATCAACCAGCAGATGAGACGACCTGAAATGAACTAATTGACTCGTGTTTACCTGCATTAGTCGAGGGCTCCTGCCGTCCAGTTTGGGGTTGGATTTTCATATTGAAGGTCTGGAACTGAATCTCCGCAAGAACTGTCTCTAGCCCTGGCGCCATGACTTGAGACGTCTTGCGATTCGAGTAGCCACTGCCGTGGAGTGTTCCACGAGAAGGTGGTGGCCATGAAGAATCGGAGAAGCGGACTGGTTAAACCTGAAATATGAAAACATACAAAAATGTGATGCTCGGTCCACGCACCTCCCTGCAATATTCTATCCCCAGGGGGACTTTCGTCCACACCGGGGAGAACCAGAGGGCGGGGCGAACTGACCAAACACCAACTTGAAAATTGCCTGAGGGCAAGAATTCTGGAATATGTCCAAATGGACAAAAAACTGGATTAGCCTTTTATAAAGGCGTAAAACGACTAAAACTAAGCGCTAAAGAGCGCGTAAAAAACTAAACTACTGCGCTAGAGCGCGTAAAAATAATTAAAACAAGCGCTAAAAGGCGCTGTGGAGTAATTTTAGAGTCCTCACTTACCTGACAACCCAAGCCTGGCCGCCGATGCGAGTCCGTGCCGCTCCGTCCTTGCTGACTGTGCTCGTTTGAACAAACTACTGATGGTATGACCTGAAATACAATGACCCACGAAGGGCCGTGATAGTGGTGCGACTAAGAGAGGAAGGGAAAAACTACGATATATACAAAAAACATTAAATATACAAGGATATAGGGAGAAAATAGGTTTAGAGGTAGGGAGAACAGTGGTAGAAGAGAGAGAGAGATATATATGTTTACGCAAGAGGGAAATTAAGTGGTAATAAATAAATTTTGGTATAGTAGGGATATGCGTTAACGTGTCCAGAGAAGTCCTTCTAACCGGCAGCTGGTGCTGTAGTATTTACGTAGAACGTACTACGGTATACAAGTGCAACAACTTGTAATAGAACCGAGACTGCAATAATGCATTAAATATAAGTAGCGCAACCAGATGAGTCAGGTTCAGGCAAAATGGGAGTGGGTCCCCGTACAGACCACTGGCGATCCAAGTCGTATACCGTCCAAAAACCGGGCTCGGCAACGCTCTTCACTACTCACCATTCGCCTCCATCCCCCTCTGGTGCGTTCCCCTGAGCCTATTCCGGGTGCGAGTCCGCCCGCTCGAGATGAATACGCTTTCACCGAACTGCTAGCCACTGTCACAGTCGGTTTCCACGTACCCCAAACGAACCGCCAGCAGGGTCTATAAGTTGTCTACGGAACAAGCAAGTTGTGCACATTGGCTTGCCGTGGCAACCCTAGATGAAATTAGTCCCATCAAAAGTGGGGTAAATGGGGAGAACCCACATTTTGGTCCCACCACAAGGGGCTAAGGGTTACCAAGGGAAAATTAGCAGGATATTTTAGCCGTATGCACCATGTGGCGAATCGGTGGTTTTCTCCCCGGGTCCGACACCAGACGTCAGTCAGGAGATCCAACCTACAGACTCCCTACCGATAACATAGCTGACTGTACTAATTAACCCCGGCAAGCTGTATACTGTAATAAGGGTAATACCACGATAACACCACATAATGCATATTGTACACCTGATGCCACACACTTGAACTTCCCTGGACTAATTGACACCGATCCCGACTGTAGCATATATTGTGCAAAATATATGTCCCTCTTGCATACACAACAAAACACAAGCTATTATAGATTAGTTTATACTACAGAGAGAATGTGGAAAGAACTTGGAGGAGGAAGAGAAATAAGAGCAAAGAACAAATATACAAGAGAAGAAACGCACCACTGAAGTATTGCATCACGATCGATAATCTGGGCCACGGCCGTAGACCTGTTCATCGAATGGGCTCTTTCGTGAGCCAGCCGCATAGCAGGTGGAATAGTAGTGTTCTAAAGGCCAGAGGCCCCGAGACGATGCACAGCACAGGTAGGAATAAAGAGCAGCATGGAGCTGCTGGAAGGTGGACCACGCTTGGTCGCGGCAGGGGCGAAGACTGATGATTCAGACCGCGCCGCCCGAGCCAGTCCGACGGCGTCTCTACCGTGCGTCGGCATTCGTCGCGGGACCGACCGCGCCCAGGCCTCCTTGAGGAGCGATAGCATCGCGCTTTCGCGACACCATCGATTTTGCGTAATCGCACGCTCTCGCCACGTATGGACGGAGCCTAAGGCCCTAGTTATACACCAGCGGAAGGAAAACGTCTCGCAATGACATTGCCGCCGCTTGCCGCGTGGATCAGGGACTCGTCTGCAATGTTGCGTCTTTTACGTCGTTGACGCAATATTGCAGACTAAAAATTTCCGGGCGTTTCCAGTGTATTTCATCGCCATTTCACGTCTTTATCACTTGTTTATTGCAGAAAGTCACTGAAAATCTATTGATCTTGTCATAGCGGTGCTCGTTATGTCGTTTTGGTGATATTTTAACAAGTTTAGATCTGAAAAATAATCAGCTGATGGAAATTGGCAAATTTCCAACAGGGTAGGTCCCGCAAGGATACCGTATACAGTGCCGCGGCGTGTATAACTGCTCGGTGCGGGCTTCCGGGGCGTTTTCCTGGGACAACTCTTCCTTTTGGCATGCCTCAGCACTATTAGGACGCACATAAGTGGTAGTTATCTTGCTATTTCCGCAGCGTCCCGCCGGTGTATAACTACGGCCTAACCAAAGTAATTTTTGTTCCGAAGTTTAGGGTAACTATGTGGAAGCTGCTCGGAAATTCAAATAGGTGCTCAAAGTTCACGATAAACTTCGTTCTTGAGTTTTTGAGGAGAAACAATTGTTGCAGCCATCAGAAGTAGAACGGATAGTGACCTATCCCAGACTTGAAGTGAGACCTCGTGGTCCGCCGGTGGGTCAATCGCAACATCAAATGTATTTGAAGCTTTCTACAACGCAATGGGCTGCTTTAGAAGAAAAACTGCTGTCAAGCCTTTCCAGAAGCATCTTACGCTTTGTTATTTTCTTCTACTGCTAGCCTTTAGATGTCCAAACAGAAACTTATCCTTTGAGACTCGCTTATGTTTCTGAAAAGGTCTTGTAGGCATACCGGGCGACGATCAACCATGACAGAACGGCGCTTTGTAGTCACATACGATGTATAGAGTCAACTCAAAGAACTCCTCGATACACAAAACTTTACGGCTATTTCGCGGCGAACATTATTTGGGGCTTTTTTCTGCGGCAAGCATTATTTAGCGGCTATATACGCAGCAAGCAGGCATTTCGCGGCTATTTCTCTGCCAAAACTCTCAGAGTATGTACTCACAGTAGAGCGCTGGTGACCCACGAAACTTCTTCCGTTCTCAGGCGGATCCAACCAAGGGACAAAGTACAAAAAACGGGGACTGCTTATCAGTCCTTATACTGCCTTCAACTAAGTTAGAGCCGATCCGAACGGAGCGATAGCATTTGAAAGCTAATAATCAATGTGATTCGTTCATGACATTTTGCGGTTGGCCTAACCGGGAGAACGGCTCTTTCATTGTTTTTTCTGGTATCGATTTCGGTATGGGATTTAGCGAATTTGAATAAAAGTAATCAAACGCTACGAATACGGTGGTTGATAGATGACGGTCACTCGGGTGATATATGAGGGATTAGGTTCATTTGGAAGGTTCTCCTCGATGCCCATCATGATGATGCCGTCAAAGTGCTGGCTCTGTTACCAGAGAGTTCTGTTGAAATTGTGTTGGGCCCCTTCTGTCATCTAAATATTCACACCCAATTCCCCTTTGAGTGATTGTACTTCTCGGATTTCCCCACAGTAGTCCAGCGGATTTCATCTAGTAACATTTGCTTGTGTTTCCTTGTTCTCTTTGTTTATATGTAATGTAGAGATACATACACATACCTTGTTTATTTACTGGTACTCAACCATTTACAATTAGATGACCATTTTTCGGAGACTGTCCATAGTGCATATAAATTTTGCGACTGCTTGCCCAAGTCCTCTGCCCATTAAAAACTATCTGCACAATAAATATCATGAAAATCGCACATGAACATCAAAACGGCGATGAGCACTTGTCAGTGTAAAGGAAATTCTTACCGATCTTTGAAAATTCAGAAGTTGAATGTTGGACGATCAGGTCGTTTGCAACGAAATTTACTTTGATTAGGAGTCATTTCAAGATTGCTTCCAAATCTGAGGTCGTAGTTGCTCAAGTGAGCTTCGAGCCTTGTTGCGTAGGAGTTTTCTCAGTTGGGTCAGGACTTTTGCTAGGGGTCGAGCAGATTTTCGGGCCCTAAGATTCGAATTACAACTGATTCGAATTTGGCTCAAAACGTTTTCGGGAAGTTGGGCTAATCGGGGTCCTGAACACAAAATTGAGATCCTTCCATCGATTATCGAGGAACTTCGTCAGGTTGGTCTCGAAGCTTTCTCATCAAAGCATATTGCGACTTTTGATGATATCAAAAACCCTACGACAAGTTTTTCTGGAAAGTGCTCTGCAAAAGTTATTTAGCGTTTTCGAAGGCATCGTAAGCGCAGAAAACCATCTTATCAGATACCATGTTTGGCTGCCATAAAACATGGGCATGAGTTGGCGAGACTTGAGAATCTTTGCCGTGCAGGTTTGATAAACGGTGAAACTGGTTCATGAGTGGCCTTGCGCTCCGAACAAATCGTCGGTTTCGAAGGCCTGAAAGTGCTGAAAACTTTGGTGACCTGTGAGTTGCTCCATCAAGCGCTTTTCCCTCTACGACAAGTTCAACAGACCCCAGACACTTCAGCGAGCTACTAAAATTAGCACGGAAACCCACCCACGCCAATTCCACAAACGACGAGCTCTCGTATCGACCAGATTGACCGCAAGGCAGGAGGCAAGTGAGCCCGCCTGATCGTAGACGGCTGATCGTGCTATGACACAGCGGTGTGAATGGTAGGAGAGAGGGATGAGCGGAGTTCAGCGCTTCGCACTCCGAAACCCGCAGTTTCGCGCATTTTTGGCATTCCGCGTTCCGCATTCTGAAGATAGCAAAAAACGCTGCGGAATGCGAAAATATCGGGTCATCTTAGAGGAAGAAAACATCAGATGATTTCTGAATTCTTCCGCGTTTCGTGTTCCGAAAACCGCATTTCCTCGCATTTTCAGGCGTTTCGCTCCCGATTTCCGAAATTTTATATTTCCGCTCATCCCTGGTAGGAAATCTGTAGTAAATCAAATGAACTCATTTCTGTTATTGAGTGTGGGGGAGCGGGACAGGATACAAAAGGCCTCCAGTGCTTTCCTCACCCCTCATTTCCACGAAAACGGCGATTTGTTTGAAGCATCAGGCCACTAATAAACCAGTATTATCATTCATCAAACCTGCACGGCCATGCAAAATCCTAATTTTGAAGGAAAGTCAGTCTGAACACACTGTAAACTTGAGTTTAAATTTGACGTCAGAATCGTTACCGAAGGTTTTCTGCATTTGGAGTTTGAGCCGTAATTGCTTTCCATGTTGTTTGGCATTCGCATAAACATTTTGTGAAAAAGTGATAGATGAATGGTGAGAACTGGTGGCGGATCCTCATCTTTAACCCCTTCCAACCACATAAACCTACGGTTTTGACGCGCCTAAGTTTACCGGTGTGGTATTGCGGGCTCATTCATGAAATTGTGCCTGAAAAATGGAGAGTGGCTTCCAGCGTGAAAGATGCCTTTAAAGGCAGTGGTCGCGATCAAATATGCTTGTCGTCTTTTTCTCTCTAAACCCTTTTCTGGGTCTCGAGTAGTAGGACCTATAAGAAAAAATCGCGAAAAAACCACAGTTTTGGGCCAAATTTGAAGCCTGAACTTTCTTGTCTTTTGATGGTGGACGAGCCCACTCCACATCATCGGCATCGATGACCTCTTATATCAAGAACATCAGCTGGCTTGAAATTGAATTTCAATCAATGAACCTTCGAATTTATGTACACATCTAGTCAAAAACATTGACTATAGTGATGCTTTCATTGTTCAACTGTTTTTACTCGTTAAATTTGCATTTATTTCGTCCTCTGAATGTTGATGATTTTTGACTGCTCGGCATGAGACTGCGATCTTTTTCGTTATCGCTGTGCACGTGTGCACGAAGTGGCTTCTTTAGGCCCTAGAAACTCTAATTCTAGCCCGTTTTTCACCGCGCTACCTTCCTAGTTTTTCAGCGGCTTTCGATCTAAGCTGATTTTCGTAGTTTTTTCGATGACGTTTTTCATCGTGACCACTGCCTTTAACACGAATCGGAGGTTTCCTTATCAACGTTTGATAGATTACGGTAGGTTACGGTGAGCATACATTAGCTCGGTCAAAATCTCGGAGCTAGCTAAAAACCTCTAGGTGCTGTTCGGGGCTTGTTCGGGGTGTTAATCACGAGTCTGAGGTCCATTTATTAACTTTCGAATCTCTAACTTGGGTTGCGCTATACTTGTACCAAATCGAATGATTCGAAAAATCATGCGATTGAAGAAGTCGACTTCGAATTATTCGGAAAGTCGAATATTCGAAAAAGGCGAATTCCCGAATTATTTGAAATGTTCAAAATCCCGAATTATTCGAAAAACCGAATATTCGAAAATTCACGAAAACATTCGAATTAATTCGATGGTCCACTTTTTCGAATAAATTGTTTTTCCAGAACATTCCATTGACCCACGAGCTGGTTGCGCGCCAAGGATGCACACTGATGCAAGTCGTAGATGTGTCTCGAAATCAAGGTAGAGCAAAACTATCAATGATGACTCACTAATGTGGCACGCGACTCGTAAGGGATCTTTCATAGTCCTCACCGTAAGGCCGGGATCATACATCCCGCTACCGACGACGGCGACAGTGCATATCAGGCATATCGATTTTCAGTCGATACCGATGGTAAACACTGCGTCGCTTCGCTCGTCGCTGGAAGTATGATCCCGGCCTAAGGCCTAGCGCATGCTTGCGTCGCGGCGTAGGGACTGGTGCAACCCGCCGCGCCCAGCGCAGCGATTGATCGCGCCTAGCACGGACAGTCGTCGCGCGGGACGAATCTAGTGGAAGCTGATATACGCGACTGTGTCGTGCCTGTGTCGCGGCCAATCTACACTTTTCCACGATGTGCGCGCTGTTTAGCGCCAGTTGGATAGTGTGTCGCGTCGTCGTGCACTGCATTACGACACCGCGATGCAAGCGATAGACATCCGTAATATGTTCATTTCAAAAAAAATTCTTATATGAAACGACCATCGGCCACTCGAAGGTTTTCATTTTCCCGAATGCTACAATGGATTTCTTCGTGATTTCGATCAATCCAAATTTTCTTTTTTTCATGACTTTTTCAGAATGCAATGCACTATTCCTTTTTCGAATGATGTTCGCATTAATATTCATAGAGAGAGAATCGCTCCATTTTGAGAATAAAAAGCACGAAAATGAAAAAATGACATTGAATTTCACAAAAACTAGCGGTATTCCACTTTCTGAAATTCAGTTGAAATTTTCCGCTCGGGACTGCTGCCAGGATGAGCCGTCAACCCAAATATGAGATTTGTTGGGCGGTTTCTAAAAGGATGTGCAAGGTCACACCGAAACGTATAACTTAATCGGTAGGTAAATGTTCTGGATTTATGTAGGTGCAACCTTGACTAGAATGTGTCTTTTTGAGTGCTAATCACGATGTAATTCACCATCGGCTTAAGATTTCTCATAGATTGCGGATTATCTTTCTCATATCGAAAGAAGTATCTTATCAAAGATCAGTGCCTTGATAGTCTGCATAGATAGAATTTTAGTCAAATCTAAAATTGAACAAAATCACCTCAGACACAGCGTAATCAGCTAAAATGGGGGCAGGACGAAAGAAAAGCCCAGCTCAGTGTTAAGCATCCACAAATGAACCGGTTTTAGATTGCAGAAGAGACCCTATTATTGAGAGGAGATGAAGGTGCACTCTGTCAATAATATAATGTGTGCATTTGGTAGTGGACGCAATATTGCGTCAACTCCATTTGCAGGCGACCGACCGATGACCGATCACGTAGTTGAGGACTCGTAGCGACGCCGTCGCTCACGCGATGAAGTATGCACAAGGCATGAGGACCTTTGTTGCGGCGACCACGTCGCCCCTGCGACGTAATATGCACTAGGTCTAGGCGTGGCACGCGCGTGACGCGCGGGACGAGCGATGGCCCATAAAATTCTCATCGCACGGCAAGCGCGCCACGCGCGAGAAACAACTATGAAATCGGCACCGGCAGGGCGGTGCGGGTTAAAGTTGGGCCTTAACCGTGACAGCACAGAAATTTCTGGCTTGCACTCTCGCGTATGCGCTATTGTAGGGTAGTCTCACAATTCCTAATGTTAGGGTGGACCTAAACCTAAATGGGAGTATTGATTGAAATGGTGAAACCGCCATGGCGGTTCGGGCGGTCCCACTATGGAGGTGCTGGATGGGCGGCACGGGGCGGTGAGAAATTTGATAGTCCGCCGCGCTTAAAGCGCGTCACGCTCGTGCCGCGCTTGCGGTTAGGACTACGAAAGATGCCTAGAGGCCGAACAGACCCCGCCTCTGGTATACGTGGCAGCATGCAACGGAGGGGAATCGATCGTGCGGCGCCGCATTATCAATTCTCCTTCATTGCACGCTGCCGCGCTTTTCAGCGCGGGAGTTTATTCAGCACTGAGGCGTCGTTCATACTTCCGCCGCCGGGTGGAGCGGCGTAGAGCAATTCTGTAATATTGATCGTGCCGCGCCGAGTGATCAATATACTAGAATCACACTTCGCAGCGCCGCTCGGCTGCTGAAGTATAAACGACCCCAGGGACGGCGGCGGCGGGTCTGAATAGTCTATTTGTGAGAGCGCTGCCCGAGTTATTGTTTTGTGCTCACTTCCTATCGGAATTAAATGATCAAAAGCTGTTATCTGCATAATTTGTCGCATATACGTAATAATTCGTATATTTTTCTGATATAGACAACCGTCTCGTGAATAGTTAATTTGTTTTCCTATTCAACAGTTTAGTTCAATCCCAAAAAAAGATAGAATGTGCTAGCTGGAGCAATATAGCTTTTTTCTGGAAAGTATTGATAATGACAGAAGTATTTTTTTGACTTGCTCGAAAAGTCGGACGAAAAAAATCGAAAAATTGTTTGACAGTCGATTGAAAAAATCGACTTTCTATTCAAAAAGTCGAATATTCGTAAAGCTCGAAATCAGGAATCATTCGAAAAGTCGAATATGCGAAACGTTAAAAATCACGAATTATTCGAAAAATCGAAAATTCGAAAAGTCCAGAATATCTGATCATTCGAAAAGTCGGTTATTCAAAAAGTTCAAAATCCCGAATTATTCAAAAACTTCAAAATTCCGAATTATTCGAAAAGTCGAATATTCGAAAAAAAAATCTGGAAATGTAAAGGTATAGATTGCGCCAGCTAGATGACATTATATCTACTGACAGTAAGCCTTAGAATATCAAGGAACGAATCCGAGATCCGTATTCAGGGTAGCAAAAAGTTTTGAACGAAATCCGGAAAATGTTTTTCGTACGCACTCAAAATTGCCTGATGGCCAATCTTAAGGACTCATGATGGTTGTTTGTTGCGTTTGAAGCTGCCTTGAAACAGTTCACCAGAACTCTTTATCCTTGAGTACTCTTTAACCAGAATATTTTTTCATATTGGCGAGACGGGGAGGTCTTTGTGATATCGGCTAGATGAACACATGAGGGCGCAAGCAACGAACTCCTAAAAGATATCCAAATAGCGCCTTTTCCAAGCACAGGATGTCAAGACACCTCAACAACTTCTTGCCGAGCATGACCATGCACATGAACATTTCGGACACCGCCGAACAGAAAATCCGGGAGGCGCTGGAGATTAAACGGCTTTCACTGCCAATGAACAATCGGGAAGAGAGGAGGCATTGAGATTGTTAAAACTCCCCCTCCCCACCCACGCGTGCGTTTGCAAAACCTTATCATCTTTTCATCACTGCTCTATGTATTTGATTCGATGTTATGTTATGACTTACGGTCGCCTGATAAAGGGTCTATGACTCTAAAAGTTGCGAATAAAGAGTTCTCGTGGACTATTAGGTTGATGCAAAAGTTTCCAGACTTTTCACGACTTCGAATAAAATATTTATTTCGAAAAAAAAACAAGGCTCACCCAACAAAATAATTTCGATCGCATTTAGGAATCTTTCGCCACCGTTTGGGCAGATCATGACTTCGCGACGCGTAGAACTCTGGCTGTTTCGAGTCGAAGTACTCCTCTAAGGCCATTCTGACTTCGTCATCGTTAGTGAACTGTTTTAAATCCAGGAAGTGCTGCATCGAGCGGAACAGATGGTAGTCGGAAGAAGCAAGATCTGGGCTATATGGCGAGTGAGGAACAACTTCCCAGCCCAGGTCCAGCAGTTTCTGTCGGTTATCCGAGATACAAGTGACTCGGGCATTGTCGTGAAGGAGGCGAACAGTTTTCATCTCAGGGCGATTAAAGCGTATCGCCTCGGCTGTAGAAGCAGCTCCCAGTGAATTGGTCCACGAATGTGTCACCGAACGCAGAGCATCAGCTTCCGCTGGTGCTTTTCCGACTTCGGCGTAGTCCGCGCTACTTGACCAACGTCTGTCCACGTCCTTTCACGCGATAAGTTGACCTACAGACACCACTTTTCGTCTCGTGTGACAATGTCGTCGAGCCAAGCAAAAGTGCGCTTCCTAGAGAACAGTTAATGCATGTCGCCACACGGCGAAGTTTGTCGTTCACGCTCAAAGAGTGACGGACCCAAAAGTTGGGCTTGGAAACCTTACGAATTGCAGCCAAGCGACGAACGACAGTTGATTCAGCGCAGCCAAGTCTACTTCTTATCTCTCGTGAGGTTTAGCTCGGATCACCTTCCACCTGCTCGCGCAGCTCGTCGTGGTTGAGCATCGATGGCACTCCTGATCGCTCCTTGTCTTCGACCTCGTATTGCCCAATTCTGAACTTGTTGAACCAATCGTGTACTGTAGTTCTGGAGAAGGACACCCTCGCTGAACGACTCAACCATGCGTCGATAGGAATCCATAGGTTTCGTCCCGGATTGGTACTCGTAAAGAAAGTAGGTGCGAATTTGGCCGCGTGACACCATTGGAAAACTTGACATGTAGATGATTGTGCAGGGGCGGCATGCATGAACGCAGCGAACGGTGTCAGGGAGCCGCTCCGCGTGCCATGCGCGCAGCGTCGACCAACGTGGCGGCCCCGAAAATCAAGCACATCAATACACGCCACGAAATTCGGGGCCGCCCCGTTGCTCGACGCTGCGCGCATGGCACGCGGAGCGGCTCCCTGACACCGTTCGCTGCATTCATGCATGCCGCCCCAGAAGGAATGGACAAGCTTGCCGGTTTTACACTGAAGCACTAATATGCTACACATATATACAGAGAATGAAACCGGAAATTTCACTAATTTTGAAGATGGCTCAAAAAACGCTCGAAATGCTCTAAAAACCGAAAACTTTTGCATCAACTTAAGATCTCAATGCACCAGCTTCAAACCCAACAAATAATCATCAGTATTGTTCGTGATCCAGCCATTTTAAAATCTTAGGTACGTTTAGAAAAAATTTACCATTCCGCCAAACAGAGGAAACCCTACTGTGGCCCAACTCCAAGCTCTCTTTCGCAGCTGCCAACCTATATTTGAGAAAATTCTCAGAACGACCGTAATTGAGATATGCTTCGTTCCAAAGGATCAGATCGACTTAAATTGTTTCCTTACTCAGAGGACTTATCCGACCGTGCGATTGCACTCGAGTAGAACACCAACAGACAAACTAGAGCACAGAGAGATTCGCAGCACAATAGAAGAACGCTCTCTTGGAATAGCACCTCCTCTTAATGTGTTGCAAGTTGGTCATCTAGGGATTCCGTCTCCACAGTGTTCTCTTCACGCCTTTGTTGTCACGTTGATCGATTGATCTGATTCAAGTGAACCTTATAGCACTGATTCTAACAATGACGTTATCGACACTTAAAACGCTCAGTTCAATGAAGGGCAGTTTGACGTTTGAGGGCTGTCCTAGAAGGCGACCTTAAGTTTTTCTCTAGTCGGTAATCTTAGACTCTGACTGGGTCATACTTATGGCCCATCGCGAAGAACGCTTCCTCGTCGCGGACCATGGAGAGGATGACTTCCTTGTTGAGAACCTTGGCGTGATTAACCTTCTTGCTGCAGGCCGTGACTGGGGTCGTGCCAGAAGGTGCGGCAGCCCAGAATTAGTTTTCATTCACATGAAATGCTGTGGAAAACGAAGGGTTGAAGTCTGAGTTCCTTTTTGAGTTAAAACCGTCAATATTATTTTACGTGCTGCGAACGGCAGAAAGTGCTGCCAATGAGGATGGATAATCAAGGTGGTCTGGCACATGCTGCTGAAAACGAGGGATTGAGTTCGAATGATCACTGAAGTACATCCGCGTGAGTGTGTGAGGAAGAAGTATAGAGCATGAAAAGAACAATCCAAAGAAAAACCCTATGCGGATCAAGAACCAGCAATTCTCTATGAGTAGCGGATTTTTCCTCTAATTTGTTTTTGCATACGCACAATCTAGTTCACTGAAACAGCCTATTTGCAGCCTCAGGGGTGCGTTCAGAGAAGATTTCCACTGTGCCGAGGGAGCTCAGGTAAGGACGCGGTTATCATAAAATGGATTTTCATTCAAACATTTGCCTCTCATGGACACAGGTCCTATCCTCGCGTGCGCAGCAGGCGTATGACCTTTCAACGAGGGAACTGGCGATCAAATTATCGCTCAGCTGCAGAATGGCGTGCACTTTCGACCCGCTTACGTGCGTGATTGCAATTGTGTCAGAAGTTTAAAACGCAGTTACTTCTACGCCGTCATTCTGTCATGTTTTGAGACCACTCAGAAGGGTTTCCTCCGGTAAGATCGCGCGAGGAAACGCCTATAAATCCCTTGAGAGCCTTTTATTGGAGCTACCCATAGCTTCCTGATTGTTTTTTTGACAGGTTGAGGTCTTGTGACTCAGCAGCACTTCCACCAGTGCAGTTCTCGTATGGTGTAATGCCCGGAACCAATTTCCATGATAATTACGAAGAGTGCATGCTGAACAAACACGATTGCTGAGCATTGGGCGGCCGGCTGCTCTCACCAAACGGTAGAGGTCTGGCTAGAAGAACTCGTAAAGTCTCGCCTACACTCCTCTCTTATCCTGATAATTGCTGGACACGGACGGACACGCCCTTTGCAGATGTGCCCCTTTCAATCTGCTTAAAGGCAGTGTTCACGATAATCTTCGATTTTGAGATTAATCGCTAAATCGATTGTTTGGCCCCCCAGTAGAACTGAAATGACGAAGAAACCGAGAAAAACGCACCAGAAGGGCACGAAATCCTCAAGTATCAGCCCGCCTCTCAAGTATCAATGGAACTGTTCGTTGTGACAATGAAATCTTTTGTGGACCCGTCTTTTGCAATTCTCCATTCTGTGTTGCTCCGTTCTTTCCTTCGGGCCCTAACTAATACTGTTTTGTCCAAAATATTCTTCAATTTTCGATTAGTCCCATTTTTATCCGGTGACAACCACCGTGAACATGTTCATCCAACCAGACAACTAGTCCAGGCCATAGAATAATGTCACTGAAATAAGACGAATTAGTGCGTTTCTCGCCGTTTCTTCGTGATTTTGGTAACACTTGGTTGCCAACGCATTGTTTTGAGTGGAAAACTTGGAAACGAGAATCATCGTGAACACTGCCTTTAAGCGTGAACTGACCTAGAGAGGGGAAAACATTCGCACACAGACACACCTTAGATTAGATAGAACAAGAATTCTGCCCTGGATATATATGACTTTGTATGGCGGCGATACAGCCAACTCGTATGTGATCAAGCCCTTACTTTGCTGAAATCATCGTGATGAATGAAGAGAAATGCTTTGCAACCCATTTACGATTACGCCTATTCTTGGGTAGCTGCCGTTCTCGGAGCCGAATTTTGGTCCGGAATTGTGGACTGCGGCTGTTGCACCACGCGACACGATGATAATCGTGCTGGGAAAAAGGTGCATCGTGCCGGGAACAAGTGGTCCCAGCACGATGTTAGTCTTATCGCGTCACACAACTACCTTTGTCCGCAAATACGGACCGTGATTTGGCTCGGAGAACGACAGTACTTTGCCCTACCTTGTGGGCCAAGTTTGCTCAAACGGGGCGCCACTGGAATTCGATTTTTCTTTTTGTTTTGGCGGTCTTTAGTCCATAACCTTTTTGTACTTAGGAATAGACCTTTAGTTAACGTTGTTTTTGGAATCCGCATGGATTTCTGCAATACTTTTTTACAGATTCAAAAAATACGTTCTCACTCTTCCAGCCGATCTCAGTTTATAAAGTGCAATTTTTATGCCTGAAGTTATCGGTTTTTCGTCGCCAGCCAGGTCGGCGGAGCCGAGCTCCATAGTTGTCTAAATAGGGTGCTCTTGCCTCTATCGTGAAAATGAGAGACGCAGAGTTCTGCTGGAGCCAACAACGGGGCTCGGCTCTACCGACCTGGCTGGCTTACGGAGCGAGCAAAGTTAGGAACCCAATACATCAATCGACGCAGAGTTTTGAGTAGGTTTCAGAAACAACCTTCACCAACACTACCTTCAACGGTTAAAGAGCTGTAGGCGAAAAACTGGTGTATCGTGAAACGTAGAAAAGTTATGAACGAAAAACCGATAACTTCAGGCACAAAAATGCACTTTATAAACCGAAATCGGCTGGAAGAGTGAGAACGTATTTTTTGAACCTGAAAACGCTATTCGATGCAGAATTTCATGAGGATTCCAAAAACAACCTTCACCATTATTTTTGAAGAGAAAAAGTTAGAAGGGGAAAACTGGCACTTTGCAAATCAAACTTGGTTGGGAGTTCTAAAACACGGTAGATTCTGAAAAAACGCTTCGTTGAAGAATTTTACCGAAATTTCTAAGAGAAAGCTTTTTCGCTAAATATCCTTCTCCGAAAATATAAGATAAACAGCATTTACCTCTCGGACCGCTGTCTCCACCGCAACGAAGCTATGGTGCGCCCTGGCGGTGCCGCTGAAGTCTTTATAGTTGTTCCCGCGCGTGCCGCGCGTTGAAAGTTTCATAGTCCACCGCTCCGGAGAGGACTATGAAAGATGCCCAAGCTCCCTTCTCTTCAATGCCCCTAGTCTTCTGAATGATCACAATCAGTTATTAGAGAAACAGTAGGAAACGCTATTCGTGGTGAAAGCCACTCTATCAAAACTCTCAGAAGGCTAAGCAATAGCGTGGGCAGAAAATCTTAGATTGCTCAAATTTTGACTTTTCAGGGTTTTTGAGAGTGCTCACTTCTTGAGATTTCTGCTTTAAAAAAAGTTAGGCTGCGATATTTCCAACCAAATTTGTGACCAGATTTTTGTTCGACTAAATTTTTCAATCGCGACGTTTTTTCCAGGGTCGACTACAACGGCAGCATTTTTTCCCAACAAACTATGCTAATTTACAAATATTATTTCACCTAATCGTCTTCATTACCGTTGTATTTAATGAGCTTTCTTTACGAATTTGTGCTGATTTTGGTCCACTTCCTTTTTCGACTTTTCCTTTCAGCGTTTTTGATCATTCTTCTCTCGTCTCCGCTCCGGACAATAATTAAAAGTATTTCCGCGCAGCCCTGTTTGGTAGCCCCTCTCGAAGAGGAGTATAAACGACGCCTGACTTACTTGTCGGCGCCGCGTATCTGCTACTGAATGGTTTATGGCAGTATCACAGAAGGTTCACTGTGCCACGAACCCGCCAAAGATCTTTTTCCAAAAATATTACCTAATACCTCCAAATTCTCTCTTTTCAATTCAGTTCTCTTTTCTCTAACCTTTTTTCTGTAGACAGAAAGAATTCTGTCGGTAGGCTAGCTTTTCTCAAGCGACGCACAGAATCGTCGCTAACTCGGATCGATGAAGGAGCGGCAATGAGGGAGAAGCGCTAGATTCGTACATCGTATACGGCGCGGACTCCCTGGGGCGTTCAGCACGTTTAGTAGACTTGCGGCAGGATCTAAGCACCGCGAACTTCGAAGCTGAAGTATGCCGGGCTGAGGTGGTCGCTCTAGGTTCACGGATCGTGGCAGGTTTACGGTAGATCCGTGGCAGACATGGGGTGGTAGTATTTGTGGTGTTAAACGCGTGTTTAACCACACTAGAATCTGAGCAGGACTCTCAAAAGTTAGGAGAGAACTTGCTCTGGTTTCACCCTAACATCCCTCAGTGGTAGGCATTTGATGCACTTTCAATGAAAACGCCTAAAAAAAAACGACGATTGTAACCTTTGCTACGAAAAATAGCGATTTCAAAACGTTTTCAGGGCTGTTTTTTCTCTTAAATTCCGACATGTGGCATCCACGCGGTAAGTTCGGGTTTAACATCCTCTCGCAGAGAGCACGGAAATGGTGCTGGAATGCGAGAGGAGCTCGCGGCTAACGAAAAACTCCTCTCAAGTAGTTTTTTCTCGCGGCTAGCAGGATACAGTAGAAACAGTTTTCACCATCTATGCTGAGGGCAAGTGCGAGTTTAATTAGTGCAGAGGGCTAAGGAAGTTTGATAGCATTGTCAGCCATTTTGATTCAGGACGTCAGCCTATCTTTAAAACTGAAAGGTGATCCAAGGGATAGTCTTGTAACGGCTTCCGCCATGGAAACGGGCGATGAGGGATCAGAAACAAAACAGGGATCATTGCTGAAACACGTTGGCCGTCTTCTATGGTGGAACCAATCAATGCCTCCCAATCAGCTGTTAATTTCTCGGCGAGCGCCGACACTTCTCTCCTTTTTCCTCTTTTCCTTCTGAAATTCTTCCGCTCTGCTATTTTCAGGTTATTTTCCTCTTAATAATTCATTGCTTATCCTAGGCTGTAATATGTGTGTAAAGAATTGATTGTTTGCTCGCTTTTCGGAAGGCTTTCCACAACTTTTTAGAACCAAGAAAATGAAAATTTCCAAAGCTACTGATTTTCAAGTGATTTGCTGCTTTAGTAATGTATCTGTATTTTAACTGTATATTGGTGCTCTAGCAATGTTTCTGTAGTAGTCGGCGCGTATCGGGCGAGTTTTGTGGCAAACCAATGTGAACTTGTTCTCAAAGCCAACTATTTTTGTTCTCCTTTTACTGCAAGATTGGAAAACTCCCTATTCATTCCCGGATCAGTGTCATCGTTGGTTCCTTATCTTTATTGAGGATCCGCGACGCACTTGCTTTGGTGCATTGGTGGAACCCCTCGAAGTGTTTCGACTTTTACCTTGCAATATTTGCACGGAATCTCTTTCTTGCATGATGCGTATGAGCGTATAACAGTCTGTTCTATATATTTTCAACATCAACCGGGGGCTGGTGATGAGTTTCAATTTGAGAAGACTGCAAATTCACTTCTTCACTTCACTTCTTCCATTTCACCTATGACCGAAGCCGCACAATCGCCCCAATCTCGAACGTAAGACTTCAGGTGCACGTTTCCAAAAAAAAACACTTGGAATCTTTGCAAAAACAAAAATTAACTATTTACACATTCATTCTTATAGGTTTTTGATTATCCAATTAAGTTGAATGTAGAACACCCTATCTACTCATTACTGGACGATTTTCGGAATTCATCCAGGGATTTTAAAGTTTTTGTTTGCTCAACAAAGCTCATAAAAAATTACGAGAGTTTGGATTGCGAAGCAAAGGGAAATTCAAAAATTCCGTTCTAATGGTGTTTCGAACAGTCGAAACTTCAAGAAGTTCGCTTTGACTGCTCTCCCTCATAAATTAAGTTAGTGGATACTGCCGAAATGTAATTTTCGACCGTTTTCGATATGCGGTGCAATGCATATGAACGATTTTAACCTACTTGGGTAACTGAAAAAGAGCTCTAGTGCTGAACTTCCGGTTTTAAAGCTTCTCAACTTATTATATGCTCTATCCCTTGCTACACTTTAAAGGCATCGTACTCGCAGAAGAACGTATACTATTTTTCTTATGTTTTTGTGTAGCTTGGCCTCTGTAGTGAACGAAAATTTCGAAGGGGCCCATGAAAAACCTTTATTTGTAAAGAAAAGTCAATCGGAACACTTCAAAAAACCAGTTTGAATTTCGCGCCAAAATCGTTTTTGAGGTTTTTCTGCTTTTGGAGGCCTCGTCACTGTCATTCTCGGAGTTTTTTCTGCATGTAGAGTTCTTGCCGTAACTATTTTTCATGTTGTCATAGAGTCGCATCAACATTCTAGGAAAAAGTGCTAGATGACTGGTGAGATTTGGTGGCTGATCTTCATCTTTGACGCCTTCCAACCTCATTGCCCCACGTTTTTGACGCGCCAAAGTTTACCAGTGTGGTCTACCGGGCTCAATCATGAAATTGAGACTGAAAAATGAAAATTGATTTCCAGCGCTAACGATGCCTTTAAGTCTGAAACCTACTTTTTTTTGTTTTAACCATCCGGAAAGCGTCCAATTCATCTTCTCACGTGAGGCAGGTCGCGTAACCTGAGGGCTCGTGTTAATCTGACATCTCTTACGTGGGGCAGCTCGCGTTAAACTGGCGGCTCTGCGGCATCTATGTCGCGGTATGTTGGCGGCTTGGAGGTGGCGGTTTGTTCGCGTTTAACACCCCATTTACTCCAGCCTTGATATTCGCAGTAGGTTCGCAGCTGGGTTGCGGCAAATTCAGTAAGAGTGAACAGCAGCATTTTGTTGTCGGGAGAACGCGAACGGGTTTTTGTGTTGATTAAGCACTCGTGGACTTTGCTTTTAAAATATACTTTCTGCTCTTTCCTCCACGAATCAATAAATAAATAAGCAAAAGCTGCATCGTTCCAACTTTTTGAAATCCTCACGGCGTGCGACGCAAGGGAAGGGAATTGGGGAGGGACTGTTGAGCGGTCGCAGACGAAGCTGTCAAAAACATTAGGGAAAGCCGAAGACCTTTCGATGCAAGTTTGACACACCTTGATGTCTTTTAGGGATATTTTGTGGAAAGGCCGCAAAAGCCGTTAAGGCCATAATATACCGCTTTTTTATGCAAACTTTCGGTAGGCTCTAACCATAGAGCGCTTGCTTATGTTGTCTACGATCTAACCAAGTCTACATTCTCTCTGAAAGAGGAAAGAGAGACGGGTCGCTTTAAAAAAAGCCTTCACATAGCAATAGCTCACGGGGAAATGTAATCAACGCGACGAGAAACGTTTCTGACTGGGATTAGTGGTCAAGTTCAAAGAAACGATAACACGCTCATTTTCATCTTCCCACGGGAATGACGTGGGAACCCTCCAGGGACGCAACTTTGGATCAGCAAATGATTTTCCCACAGGGTTGGCTCAAAGAGCCAACTTATCCGAGCCTTCTGCTATGTGATCCGGCTCTAACGCAAGCAGGTTACTACCCTCCTATACAGAGAGGGGGTTATAAAGTCATTTTTTCTCGTGGATTTGGTTCTACAGATGGCAGAAGTACCCTACAGCAATGAACAGCCGCTGACAACTCAAACATTTTTTGCCATTACGCTAACACTTATTGATAGTTGTTGCCTCGTTCTATAATTCTGTGGAGCACAACGATTTGAGAATCTGCCAAGATCTCGATCATGAATTTTATTCGAAAGATACAGCTCAGCTGTTGGCGGCCGCTCAAAAAAAGGTTGTTCATAGATGGAGGGTCCACTTTTCGTTAAAGGCAGCATACACGCTCGAAAATGATATCATTTTTATGGAACGAATCATAGGTCTGAAGCTGTAATATTCAGTGATAACGAAAAAACCGGAAAAAGTCGACCGAAATGAAGATATAACGGTTCGCTCTATATTGGCCCAGATGTGGACGAGTTGTACCGTATTGGCTGAAATAGCGGAGCTAGCGGCAAATTTGTTAGGATAACGACGCTAATGTACTCGTACGGCCCTTTCTGAAACGCTCACGACGTTAGAAGCGTAAACAATGAGCCAAAATGACCGTAATCCAGCATTAAACATTGGTATTGAGGGACGGAGCCCGTATCGATGGGCGGAGAGAGGATGATTTTGTGACTCAATACGGCTCAAATACGGTCACTTAAACTCGTTTTCAACTCTACCAACTTCGTGAGGGCTCTCCTAGGGTCCGTAAGACCCCACTGATGTAGTTATCTCAACAACTTTTGCGAGTGTGTATGCTGTCTTTAAAGGCACAGTCTAACCTCAGAATCGGTTCTCTATTTCTCTGTCTGTCTTGGAAACTGCTCCACGCTGATTTCAATGATGTCTCTGGAATCGTTCAAGCCCCCGGGAAGGGAGTTAAGGCCCCTCAAAAATTGAGCTACGGAAGCATGGTGGACGAGTTGTCCGTGGCTTATAACTTCCGTCACTTGCAACCGCTGTATGCGAGCTGACCTGAATGAAGAGAGAGGCTGAGAATGAAGGGAAGAACGGGGCTTCTGATTGGGAAGCATCGCTAACCTCGCCACTGGTGAGCTCGAAAGATCGTAAAAGGGGCGTGCCAAAGTGGCTTCCCGAGGTGGGCGCCCCAGGTTGGCTTCCTCCTATATCTCGCTGATTCGGAGGAATCGAGAGCTCGCACTTGGCAGGTGCTATAGGGTGGGTCTACTTCACAATTATGTGGAAATCTAAAATTTCGTCCCTGAGCTTGGACTGTGCCTTTAGTGGATGACTTTGCTCCTAACGGCATTCTGACTCCCGAGTCCGAGATTACATCATCAATTGAGTTCTGTGCCGCTCGTCAGCTTTTCCTTCTCTTGTTCACTTCCAACCGCATATTTGATTAGGTTCTCGTTCACGAACACTTTTAGCTCTGCGGTTCTCTGATCTTTTACCCTTTTGCAGCCGGCTTCCTCTTTCTCAAGTTCGAAAGAATCAAAAACTTGCTAGATTCGGTTTTCAAACTTTGAGTTTGTAAGGAAAACCAGTTTGAAGAGTCACAACATTATATGTAAATCGGGGAAAACAAACTCAGCCTAACAGCCTTCGAATGAAAAACGGTTGGGAGCCTTAATAATTGTGCAACCTATGAAATAGATATAAAGTGTTTTCATTTAGGGCGGATCAGATGAGTACTTCAAGGGTTTTTCACCCTGATTTCAGTTCGATAAGCCAAATTTGATGGTCATTATCTCATAAATATTCTTCGACGCTCAACCTGTCTTTTTTGCAAAAGCTTTTGTTGTGTTTGAGCAGTGGGCGCTCAGGTTAAAGGCAGCGTACACGCTCGTGAACGTGATTGAGATAACTACGGAAATAGAATGGTATGGCCCAGATTACAACGCCTACCCATTTTGAGGCATCAAAAACGACCCACAATGCCGCTACATGAGTTAGAAGTTGGCCCCGCTCTGTATTTTCACGCCCCCTGTATTTGCCATTTTCCTCCAACGTAGGGTTGTTGGGCCATCTTCGCCGTCAGTGACGTGTGTGATTCACTTGTTAGGCAATCTACCAACAGTACCGACGGTGAATATGACCCAGCAACCTTGCGTTGCAGGAAAAGGGCAAATACAGGGGGCGTGAAAATACAGGGCGGGGCCAACTTCCAACTCATGTAGCGGCATTGTGGGTCGTTTTTGACACTTCGAAATGCATAGGCGTTGTGTTCTGAACCATACTATTCTATTTCCGCAGTAATCACAAATACGTTTACGAGCTTGTATGCTGCCTTTAAGGGAAGATTAGAGGTGGTGAGGGGGGAGGGTAGATGATGGTCCTTTTCCGAGAATGCTCGCATAGATGCCCGAAAACTAAGTATACCACACGTTGGGTAACATGGTTGTACTATTAAAACGACGCAGGAAATGTAGAAGCCGGACAAGGAGCTGGGGTTTTAGGAAACACGGATGGCGTACTGCCTTGGTTTGGACCCAGAAATGATGCTCCTTTTTACGCAAACGCTCATCTCTGATGACTAGCTGGAGTGGCAGACTGTAAGAAACTAATTTATCCACGCACTTTCCGCCTGATGTGTTCTCGCTTTCATTATCTCATCGTGAGCCTGCACAAAGCTCAGGAGAACGTCCCCTTTAATTTTTATTGTTCTGAGTGCTTCTCCTAGTGGAACCAAATGCAAAAAGATTACTCAAAACATTTCATATTGAAACGCATCCTCGGAAAATGTTTGCTTGTGGAGCATTTTATTGGAAGGTGTGAGAAGCTTTGAGTTTAGGAAATGACTGACAGGTTTTCAGCACTTCCGTCCAGCTTCCTCAGTCATAACCTATGGGACACTGACGATAACAAGAGCGTGCTCATAAATTTCTGGAAAGTTTTTCAAAACCGTGTTTTAAGAGTTGTTCGAAATTCTCTGAGAAGATTCAAATTGTGATACTAAAGGTATCAAAAAGGACATTTTTGTTACTTCCACGAAAAAGCAAAGGGGAATATCGGGAAATTTTGAGGGGTCTCAGAAAAATTGTTCCAGATTTAGCTCAAAACTTTTTGCCGAGAGTCATTTAGGGTGCTGAACATGAGGTCCGCTTGCTGTTACTCTGACTAGGGCTTACCTTACATTTACCGAGGGCTTTTATAAAACCATGTTTTGATAGTTGTAGGTATGGGCCGCAGCACTGATAGTCCGTTTTCCAAATCCCCTAACTGCCTCAGAGATTTACAGGAGATTTCCAAAAGTGGGCATTTTCGAAGCTTTACGAAGAGAAAAAGGGTTTAAAGGCAATTTCCACGGCGTTAAAAAATTGTCTCGGATTGAGCCTAGAACTTTTTTTCATGGGTTGTTCTGGGTGCTGATCACAAATCAGTGGCCAACTTGTCAATATTTGAAAAAATCCGTCTTGGGTTCGAAGCTCCGAAATGGGGGAAATTTTGCTGGCTAAACGCGACTTTCGGCGATTTCGGAAATGCTACCAAGAAATCGTCTTTGAACTACTTCATAGGGGTTGCTTGGGCTGCTTAACGCAAATCTGTGGTCAGTTTATCGATTTTTCTTGGATAACGGTATGTAATGGTGAGTATACGCTAGCTTGGTCAAAGTCTCAGATTTGACTAAAAATTTCTCTGTGGGTGTTATTTGAGGCGCTGAACACGAATTTGAGGTCCATTTTTCAATTTTTCAAGTTTTAAGGTAAGAAAAGCCAGTTATAATGCATTACGCCCACCGTAACCTGCAATAATCCTAAGTCGGGAGAGGAATGGACCCCAGATTTAGGTCCAGCGCCCTAAATAACAACCAGTCAAAAGTTTCGAGTCAAATCCAATTTTTTCCCGAACACCTCGAAAATTCCCTTACCTTTTTTGTGAAGAAACGAAAATACCATTTGTCAAAATCCCCGCAGCCATTTATGGAATTTCAAGCACTGGTAATTTATGTACCGTCACAGACCTACAGCAACGACAACAGGATTTTCCAAATCGCCACGGGTGGGTAAAGCAGTCCCTATTGAATGTTCTGTGGGTTACAAAGGGTTCCATTTAGTTGACGGAACCCACCTTGATATTTCGAAAGTCGAATAACGAACTCCCAATTGGTAATCGGCGCTTCAATCATTCCTTCAAAAAGTTTTGAACGAAATCTGGGACTTCAACTGTGCTACCATATACCCTCATCTACCGCAATCTATCGAAAACCGACAGAAAGACCTCAGATTTGAGCTGGAGGCATCGTCCACGATAAATTTCGTTTTACGCGATTTCAACTCACGAATAAAGGCAGCAGACACCCTCGAAATGTTGTTGAGATAACTACGCTACTAGGGTCGTATGGTCCCTAGTAGAACGCTCACGCCGTTGGAAGCGTCAAAAACGGGTGAAAACTGCTTAATGTAATTCGAAATTTTTCGTCAGTCACGCCCATGAGCTTTCAACCCCCCCCCCTCAATATACGAATACGGTCACTTCGGCGTGTTTTTGAAGCTTCCAACTTCGCTAAACCAACCGTTTTATCGTAGATATCAATTATTTCAACCACGCAGACAAAACTCGTCTAATTTTTCCCCATAACAAAAACAGCCGTTTTTCCTGTATTTGCATGCAGTTTTCGTCGGGCTTTTCATTAGTTTCCCATACTACTAGCTTCAAACCTTCGATGTATGACATGAAATCGATACCATTTTTGAGCGTGTCTGCTGCCTTTGAAGGCAGTCTTCACGATAAAAAATGTGTTTCAGTTTCCACTTGGAATGGGTAGTGGAGGGGCACACTGTAACGTTAACGTCGAAAGAACACATGAAAACGAGCCAGGAACAGCCCAAAAGAGCCCGAAGTTTCCACTTTGAGAGCAAGGCAAACCCCTCGAGATCATGAGATGAGCAATGGCTTTCTATCAATAACGCCGTTCTTCCCTTCATTCTCAACTTCTCTTTTTGCTCAGGTCGGCTCGCCTACATCGGTTGCAAATGACGGAAGTTACAAGCCTCGGACAACTCGTCCACTACGCTTCCCGAGCTCAATTTTTGAGGAACCATAACTCCGTTACCAGAAGGTCTTATACGATTCCAGAGACATCATTGGAATCAGCATGGGACCGTTTTCGAGATAGACGGAAAAACAGAAATACTTCTTCCATCATGAACCCTGCCTTCAAAGCTCTTGCATCCTATAGAACAGCCACTTTGGAAATAGGGCGAAAAAATCATTGAAAACTGTTGTCTCCGTCAGAAATTTCCTCGATCGACTTCTAAGAGCGGAAGAGTCGATCGCCAGGAATCGCTGTGTTAACTCATGATCTCTCGATCAATTGAATTTCATCTTTCTGTCAGGTAATTTGTAAGGAAGGAAGGGTCGAGCGATATGTGTAGAATAGATATTTTCACGTAATCTCACAATATATTTCGCCAACTTATACCCTCATTTGTACCCCATCAGTTGCTGATCCGTCACTTATACGATGGCTGACAGCAAAATGTGCCAGATGACTGACGGAGGGTCGGCCTTTTTTTGACAGAATTTCAGAAATTCGAACTCATGTATTTTTTCAATGAAGCGATGGTGACCCATCAAACTCTTCCTACGTTCTCAGACGGACCCAATAAACTAATCAAACTTGAAAGCCAGTAAGTGGTTTTCGGCGCGTACGATGCCTTTGCTGACTTACTTGACTCAAAAAGGTAGTGTTCACGATAAAAAAATGCGTTTCAGTTTCCACTAAGAATGGGTAGTGGAGGGGCACACTGTAACGCTAACGGCGGAAGAATGCATGAAAACGAGCCAGGAAGAGCCCCAAAAGAGCCCGAAGTTGACACTTTGAGAGCAAGGCAAACCCCAGAAGCGCAATGCCCGCCCTCCGACGTGAACAAATGAAAACTTGAGATTGTGAGATGAGCGATGGTTTCCGATCATTAGCCCCGTTCTTTTCAAGAAGGCGGAAAACAGAAAAAACGATTTCGAACACTGCGTTCAAAGGCAGTTTTCACGATAAGAATCGTTTTTCTGCCTTTCTGCCTATCTTGGAGACCGTCCCATGTTGATTCCAATGATGTTTTTGGAATCGTGCAAGACCTTCTGGGAACGGAGTTATGGTCCCTCAAAAATTGAGCGAAGGAAGCATGATGGACGAGTTGTCCGAGGCTTGTGATTTCCGTCTTTCGCAGCCGATGTATGCGAGCTGACCTGAGTACGGGGAGAACTTGAGAATGAAGGGAAGAACGGGGCTAATGACTGGAAATCATCGCTCATCTCACGATCTCGAGCATTCATTTGTTCACGTCGGTGGGCGTGGAAAGTGCATCTGGGGGTGACGAGCTGACGGGTGTCCAACTTTGGGCCCGTAGGGGACCGCTCCGAGCTCATTTTTTCTAGTTTTTTCAACGTTAGGATTGCGCTAGGCTCTGCAGCTGCCGATCTCCCCCAGAAAAACAGACTTGGTTTTTATCGTGGACACTGCCTTTAACAGCGGCGTACATACATACGCCCCGGGGTCGTATGGCTTCAACTTGAAAGCTCACCCCGTTCGAAGCGTGAAAAACCGCTCAAAGCTGCTATAGTTGAGCCATATCAAGTCCAAAAATTTGCAGTCTCCACCTCCCCTTCCTAATACAAAGTCGTCCAGGTTGATTATTCTAATACGGTTACTTTGACTGGTACTTGATGCTTCCAACGACGTAAGCGGTTTAGTAGAGACCGTAAGAATCTATTAGCTCGCTACCACGCTATCTCAGCTAATTCCACCAAGCGGGCATGCTGCGGTGTAACTCGTCCACTTTCACTTCATGACAAAATGAACTTGTTATTTCTCTACCATTATTGAACGTGTATGCTGCCTTGAATACTTAAAGGCACAGCACAACCTCAGAGGTAATTTTTGATATTTTAGTCCGGTCGCCGCCTATACCAACCCTGCCGAACGCGAGATCTCCAAATAAGCGAGAAAACGCTAGGAAAAAGTCGACCACGCCCCCTTGAAAGAAAAAATGGGCAACGCCCACTGGCAGGCTTCCGACCTAGATAGGCGAATGATTTTATTCAAAATCTATGTTCTTCCTTTCATTTTCGGTCTGGCTAAATATTTTGACTTGCTTCAGAATGATGGCTTCAAATAGCGTGAAAATACAGGCTCGAGACAACTCGTCCGCGAACTTCTACTAGTTGTAATTCAAAATTTTTGAGGAGCCGTAGCTCAGTTCGTGGTGAGTTCTGAGCGATTCTGGAGACAACATTGTGATCAGCGTGAAATTTTCTCCAAGATAGGTAGGAAACCAAAAAATCGATTCTGAGCTTGGACTGTGGCATTAAGAAACCACGCGCCCCACGGCTAATCTGCGCAGCCGACCGCGCGCTTCACGATCAGTAAATACAGTGGATTTTAAAACCTGGACTTTCTTCACGAATGAGACCGTTTAAAATTATTTGAAAGTACCTAATGTCTGTCCACCAGTAATACAAGTTCTTTTAAGTGCGGGTCTCCCAGCTACAGTAGGAATTCTTTTGGAGAAACGACAAAAAATGGTGTTCATGGCGTGGGTGAACAGTGTGGACACGCTATCTGGTAATCGACTGGCTTGTTCCTGACGTGGTCAGTTCGCATCCTAAACGAGGTATGCCGTCTTATGGGTCGTTTATACTTCCGCCGCCGAGCGGCGCGGCGAATGGCAAATCTACAATATCGATCGTGCCGCGCCGCGTGATCAATATTACAGAAATGCACTACGCCGCGCCTCTCGGCTGCGGAAGTATAAACAACCCCTTAGGCCTCTTTCAGAGTTCGATCGCTGTGCGACGCGATGGTATGATAACCATGAGCATCGGTTGAGATCGCGTCGCACGTCGATCTGCATTCAAAACATGCCATCGCGGCGATCAGCGATCGCACTCTGAAAGAGGCCTTGGTAGTCAGCCGTGGCCATTTGCCTTTGCCCTGATGTGTCAACAAGTAGCTAGAATTCCCCATAAGGAGAAGTTTTGAAAAAATTCTAGTGTAGGATTCAGAAAACCAGTGTCGAAGGTAAAGACAGGGAGTCAAGAAAATCAATATTCGCGGTTGGCCAGAAACACCTCTCCTAGTGGGAAGGTTCGAATCAAACTAGGCGAAATCTACCATACATTAACAAATGGACTTCAGAGATTTGTAATCGGCGTCCGAACCAGCCTATCGGAAAGATTTCTGGGCCAGATCCGGAGCGATTCCCTTGAACAACTCACAAATTGGCGTTCGCGTTAACTTTTCTTTTTGCAAAGCTATGCAAAGGCCTCTTTGCTGAATCCCCGGAGGCATTCCAGAAGTTTTGAGAACGGATTATTTATGTTCTATCTCGCACTTTCAGTTTTCGAAACACAGTTTGGCGAAAGTTTCCGGGAACTTATAAACGAACTCTATCAAAGCTAGAGAATCTCGGTGAGAAATGTTTGCTTTTGGAGTAATAAATGAATCCAAATATTTTATGTCCTAAAGTGCACGCAAATCTTCTCAGATGAAGGTGATATCATGCGGGAAGCAATAACTGGGCTGTTATATCCCGCACATCCGTCCATTGGACGATGTCCTTTCCTGGAAAAGAAAAATGCTTAATTTCTGATTGTCCTACGAGGGGGGTGGAGGGAGTGCGAAACTGCGTGGCGCCGGGATGATAAGTTTCTGCCGAAAATCCCAGTTCAGGATACTGCACGAGGGGAGGAGAAGGTTAATTTTACTCCGACCCACCCACCAGGAGCCTGATATTTGGTTAAATTTTAGACGATTTTCTCAGACCCCCCCTAGGGGCGTGACGTGCTCCTTTCTTGTACAATTTAGGGATACACGACCAAAATCTACGCGCCTTATATTCAACCTCTACTACGCAGAAGATCACGAGAAAACATAAGGGGCATTCAGATTCTCAGCTTCTGAGAATCCTTCAGTGTACAAAGTAGACAGAAGTAGAAAGAGACATGTAGACTCTTCGGACCTTTTGGAGGTAATGAAACCCTATTTAATGCTGGTTATTTTATGGTTGGGAGTCGTGTACAAGGGGATTTCGGAGAAGCGCTTTCGCCGGGCCTCTACACGTTGTCAGAACGAAAAGTGTAGATTCAGCCGAGACCACATTACACTCAGTTTCCAAGCAGCAGCGGTCTAACCGAGTGCCCAAGTATTCATGCAAGATAATGCGAAAGTTCTTGCAAACTCCTTTTCCAGCAGATATGGGTGAGGCAACACATTCTCAGACAATGGGGCGGACCGACCGCGGGCGAAAAAACAACGGTTTTGTACCGACCGCGTGCCACTATCGTACTGACCGCCGGCAAAAATTGCATTTCGTACCGAATGCGCGCATTTATTTATTTATTTATTTCTATTTATTTATACGTGGGAAGACCACGTGAAAAAAAGACCGACTGTCAAGAATACGTAGGAGCAAATATCTAAAAAGCAATACAGCATAAAGCGTTGAATGTGAGGTTAGTTGCAAAAGAAAACAAAATAATGTGCATGACATTGAACATTAGCGAGATAGGCACTAAACGGAGCAGTATCTATCTAAAAGCCTCTTAAATTGCTGAATGGAAGTGGGTGACGCTTACTTTTTAGAAAATTTCAGGAATTCTGAGCCTGCTTTTTGAGTGAAAAAGTTTGCACGCGTGTCCCTCCTAGCTTTTGGGAAATGAATTTCGTTCTGACTTCGTCGTGTGTTAGACGGCAAAATTGAGTAAAATTGGTTCAGCGGTGAATCAATTTTACCGGTTTTCATTTTGAAAAGCATGATAGGGTCATTTCTTTTTCTACGTATTGGCAACGAAGAGAGTTTCAGAGTTTTATTCCGAATAGGAGCGGAAGGGATGGTGGCGTAATCATAACCGTGTAGCCTTATCCATAACTTCCTGGTGAAACTATTTTGCACGGCCTCAAGTCTTTGAATGTCACGTTTGGAACGGGGGCTGTGAACCGTGGTGTCGTATTCGAGAATCGGGCGAACATACGACTTATACGCCAGTAGCAGATGATTTGCTGAGTTCGTGTATAAGGATCTGAATATTCCATAAATGATTCTTTCGGCTTTCTTTGCCGATGCTTTGCAATGCTCACTGAAAGTGAGGTTTTCGTCTAGTGTAAACCCCAGGTTACGCAAACTACCAGCCTTTTGTAGTTCAACGTCACCAAGGTGATAATAGAATCTATTTCGAGAATCGCGAAGATGAAAGAGTTTCGTTTTTGGAGCTGAGAGGGGAAGTCCGCGATAGCGGTAATTGCTGACTGGAGGGCTTTACTATCCTCAGATGTTCAAATATTTTTATGAATTTTTATGTCATCCGCAAACATTTTACAAGAAACGTTGTAAGCGTCTATAGAACCAGGTATATCAGATGTATAAATTATAGAGAGTATAGGTGAAAGCACACCACCTTGAGGTACACCGCTAGTTATTGGATAAACATCAGAGAAGCTATTATTTACTTTGACTTGAAAGGATCTACCAGTGATAAAACATTCGATCCATTTAATTATTCGTGGGTGAATACCAATATTCCAGAGCTTGAAGACTAATTCTCTGAAGGGTACCGTATCGAATGCCTTACTAAAGTCAAAGTAAACAACATCTACGTTGACGTTCTGATCTAAAGCTCTGTTCCAGTCGTCAAGCGCGGTCAACATTAATGTTTCAGTGGATCTTACTTTCGTGAAGCCATGCTGATCATAGGAATGACATTATTATTATCGAGATGATTAATGAGGGCAACTTTCAAGATTTTTTCAAAAACTCGGGCAATAACAGAGGTTATACTGACAGGTCGGTAATTGGACACTAGATTATGGGGTGGTTTTTTCGGAATCGGGGTTACGAACGCATGCTTCCATCGATGGGGCACTTCACAATTCATGAAACATTTGCGTACTGACCGCGCACACAAAATAGTTCTCGCGGTCGGTGCGCCTAAGCTCCGCACCAACCGCTTGCAAACTTCTATAGGCGCGTACTCGCGTGGGCTCTCGTACCAACCGCTGCGAAAAAGGCCTATTACGTAGTGACCGCACGCATTCCTCCATGCGCGCGGTCACTACAAAATATGCCTTTTTCGCCGCGGTCGGAACGAGAGCCCACGCGTTCAGTATACAAGTACTCGCGTTCAAAACGGGATCGCCCGCGTTCAGTGCGCGAGCAAACTGGTGGGTGAGGTCAGTTCGTAGTTCGCAAGGTCGGTTCGCAAGTGCGCGCGTTCAGTACGCAATCGCCCGCGTTCAGTACGCAAGCAAACTGGTGGGTGAGGTCAGTTTGTCAGTTCGCGCAGTCGGTACGCAAGTGCGCGCGTTCAGTACGCAATCGCCCGCGTTCAGTACGCAAACAAACTGGTGGGTGAGGTCAGTTTGTCAGTTCGCGCAGTCGGTACGCAAGTGCGCGCGTTCAGTACGCAATCGCCCGCGTTCAGTACGCAAGCAAACTGGTGGGTGAGGTCAGTTTGTCAGTTCGCGCAGTCGGTACGCAAGTGCGCGCGTTCAGTACGCAATCGCCCGCGTTCAGTACGCAAGCAAACTGGTGGGTGAGGGCAGATTGTCAGTTCGTAGGTCGGTTCTCAAGTGCGCGCATTCAGTACGCACTCGCCCGCGTTCAGTACGCAGGAAAACTGGTGGGTGAGGTCAGTTTGTCAGTTCGCGCAGTCGGTACTCAAGTGCGCACGTTCAGTACGCAATCGCCCGCGTTCATTACGCAAGCAAACTGGTGGGTGAGGTCAGATTGTCAGTTCGCACGGTCGGTTCTCAAGTGCGCACGTTTAGTACGCAATCGCCCGCGTACAGTTTATTATCATTTATTTACGCAATTTTGTCCATTTCGGCATCAATTTTCGGGTACCGCTCAAAATTGATGTATCAGCTTGAAATATTCACAGAAGCTAGGTGCAACCATTTCCAGTTTGCTGACCAAAAAACTAGCTTTCTACATCGGCGGATGGCGTTCCAACGAGATCGTGCACTGAGAAAAGAAAAAGATATGAACACTTTTCTGAACCAAGAACACGTGGTTTGACAAGTTTTTCCAATGTTGGGGAGACCATTCCAGACCGCTTCCTTGTGGTTGATTCAACTTTCTTAGCTGTGTTCAACGCAGCAAAAAAGGTTCTTTTACAAATTCTCTGAACATCGGTTTTAATCCAAGTCGTTGCGCGATAGCGATTTAAATCCAAATCGTAGTGATATCAACCAGTGACTGCCGAAGTGACCGCTTGAGAACTAATCATTCGTTATATTTTATCAAACCCATCTTCTTTCTATGTAAACCTGACAAACCGACCTGACCCACCAGTTTGTTTGCGTACTGAACGCGCGCACTTGAGTACTGACTGCGCGAACTGACAAACTCACCCACAAGTTCGCTTGCGTACTGAGCGCGGGCGATTGCCTACTGAACGCGTGCACTTGCGAACCGACCGTGCGAGCTGACAAACTGACCTCTCACACCAGTTTGCTTGCGTACTGAACGCGGGCGATTGCGTACTGAACGCGCGCACTTGCGTACCGACTGAGCGCACTGACAAACTGACCTCATCCACCAGTTTGCTTGCGTACTGAGCGCGGGCGATTGCGTACTGAACGCGCGCACTTGCGAACCGACCGTGCGAATTGACAAACTGACCTCACGCACCAGTTTCCCTGCGTACTGAACGGGGGCGATCGCGTACTGATAGCGCGCACTTGCGAACCGACCGTGCGAACTGACAAACTGACCTCACCCACCAGTTTGCTTGCGTACTGAGCGCGGGCGATTGCGTACTGAACGCGCACACTTGCGAACCGACCGTGCGAGCTGACAAACTGACCTCACCCACCAGTTTGCTTGCGTACTGAACGAGGGCGATTGCGTGCTGATAGCGCGCACTTTCGAACCGACCGTGCGAACTGACAAACTGACCTCACCCACCAGTTTGCTTGCGTACTTAGCGCGGGCGGTTGCGTACTGATAGCGCGCACTTGCGAACCGACCGTGCGAACTGACAAACTGACCTCACCCACCAGTTTGCTTGCGTACTGAACGCGCGCACTTGCGAACCGACCGTGCGAACTGACAAACTCACCCACCAGTTTGCTTGCGTACTGAGCGCGGGCGACTGCCTACTGAACGCGCGCACTTGCGTACCGACTGAGCGCACTGACAAACTGACCTCATCCACCAGTTTGCTTGCGTACTGAGCGCGGGCGGTTGCGTACTGAACGCGCGCACTTGCGAACCGACCGTGCGAACTGACAAACTGACCTCACCCACCAGTTTGTTTGCGTACTGAACGCGCGCACTTGAGTACCGACTGCGCGAACTGACAAACTCACCCACCAGTTTGCTTGCGTACTGAGCGCGGGCGACTGCCTACTGAACGCGCGCACTTGCGTACCGACTGAGCGCACTGACAAACTGACCTCATCCACCAGTTTGCTTGCGTACTGAGCCCGGGCGATTGCGTACTGAACGCGCGCACTTGCGAACCGACCGTGCGAATTGACAAACTGACCTCACGCACCAGTTTCCCTGCGTACTGAACGGGGGCGATCGCGTACTGATAGCGCGCACTTGCGTACCGACTTCGCGAACTGACAAACTAATCTCACCCACCAGTTTGCTTGCGTACTGAGTGCGGGCGATTGCGTACTGAACGCGCACACTTGCGAACCGACCGTGCGAGCTGACAAACTGACCTCTCACACCAGTTTGCTTGCGTACTGAACGCGGGCGATTGCGTACTGAACGCGCGCACATGCGAACCGACCGTGCGAACTGACAAACTGACCTCACACACCAGTTTGCTTGCGTACTTAGCGCGGGCGGTTGGGTACTGAACGCGCGCACTTGCGAACCGACCGTGCGAACTGACAAACTGACCTCACCCACCAGTTTGCTTGCATACTGAACGCGCGCACTTGCGAACCGACCGTGCGAACTGACAAACTAACCTCACCCACCAGTTTGCTTGCGTACTGAGGGCGGGCGATTGCGTACTGAACGCGCGCACTTGCGAACCGACCGTGCGAACTGACAAACTGACCCCACCCACCAGTTTGCTTGCGTGCTGAACGCGAGCGATTGCGTACTGAACGCGCGCACTTGCGAACCGACCGTGCGAACTGACAAACTGACCTCACCCACCAGTTTGCTTGCGTACTTAGCGCGGGCGATTGCGTACTGAACGCGCGCACTTGCGAACAGACCGTGCGAACTGACAAACTGACCTCACCCACCAGTTTGCTCGCGTACTGAGCGCGGGCGATTGCGTACTGAACGCGCGCACTTGCGAACCGACTGCGCGAACTGAAAAACTAACCTCACCCACCAGTTTGCTTGCGTACTGAGGGCGGGCGATTGCGTACTGAACGCGCGCACCTGCGAACCGACCGTGCGAACTGACAAACTGACCTCACCCACCAGTTTGCTTGCGTGCTGAACGCGAGCGATTGCGTACTGAACGCGCGCACTTGCGAACCGACCGTGCGAACTGACAAACTGACCTCACCCACCAGTTTGCTTGCGTACTGAGCGCGCGCGATTGCGTGCTGAACGCGCGCACATGCGAACCGACCGTGCGAACTGACAAACTGACCTCACACACCAGTTTGCTTGCGTACTGAACGCGGGCGATTGCGTACTGAACGCGCGCACTTGCGAACCGACCGTGCGAACTGACAAACTGACCTCACCCACCAGCTTGCTTACGAACTGAGCGCGGGCGATTGCATACTGAACGCGCGCACTTGCGAACCGACCGTGCGAACTGACAAACTGACCTCACCCACCAGTTTGCTTACGTACTGAGCGCGGGCGATTGCGTACTGAACGCGCGCACTTGCGAACCGACCGTGCGAACTGACAAACTGACCTCACCCACCAGTTTGCTTGCGTGCTGAACGCGAGCGATTGCGTACTGAACGCGCGCACTTGCGAACCGACCGTGCGAACTGACAAACTGACCTCACCCACCAGTTTGCTTACGTACTGAGCGCGGGCGATTGCGTACTGAACGCGCGCACTTGCGTACCGACTGAGCGAACTGACAAACTGACCTCACCCACCAGTTTGCTTGCGTACTGAGCGCGGGCGATTGCGTACTGAACGCGCGCACTTGCGAACCGACCGTGCGAACTGACAAACTGAGCTCACCCAACAGTTTGCTTGCGTACTTAGTGCGGGCGATTGCGTTCTGAACGCGCGCACTTGCGAACCGACCGTGCGAACTGACAAACTGACCTTGCCCACCAGTTTGCTTGCGTACTGAGCGCGGGCGATTGCGTTCTGAACGCGCGCACTTGCGAACCGACCGTGCGAACTGACAAACTAACCTCACCCACCAGCTTGCTTGCGTACTGAGTGCGGGCGATTGCGTGCTGAACGCGCGCACTTGCGAACCGACCGTGCGAACTGACCTCACACACCAGTTTGCTTGCGTACTGAAAGCGGGCAATTGCGTACTGAACGCGCGCACTGGCGAACCGACCGTGCGAACTGACGAACTGACCTTGCCCACCAGTTTGCTTGCGTACTGAACGCGGGCGATTGCGTACTGAACGCGCGCACTTGCGAACCGACCGTGCGAACTGACAAACTGACCTTGCCCACCAGTTTGCTTGCGTACTGAGCGCGGGCGATTGCGTTCTGAACGCGCGCACTTGCGAACCGACCGTGCGAACTGACGAACTGACCTTACCCACCAGTTTGCTTGCGTACTGAGCGCGGGCGATTGCGTACTGAACGCGCGCACTTGCGTACCGACTGAGCGAACTGACAAACTGACCTCACCCACCAGTTTGCTTGCGTACTGAGCGCGGGCGATTGCGTACTGAACGCGCGCACTTGCGTACCGACTGAGCGCACTGACAAACTGACCTCACCCACCAGTTTGCTTGCGTACTGAACGCGGGCGATTGCGTTCTGAACGCGCGCACTTGCGAACCGACCGTGCGAACTGACGAACTGATCTTACCCACCAGTTTGCTTGCGTACTGAGCGCGGGCGATTGCGTACTGAACGCGCGCACTCGCGTACCGACTGAGCGAACTGACAAACTGACCTCACCCATCAGTTTGCCTACGTACTGAGCGCGGGCGATTGCGTACTGAACGCGCGCACTTGCGTACCGACTGAGCGCACTGACAAACTGAACTCACCCACCAGCTTGCTTGCGTACTGAGCGCGGGCGATTGCGTACTGAACGCGCGCACTTGCGAACCGACCGTGCGAACTGACAAACTGACCTCACCCACCAGTTTGCTTGCGTACTGAGCGCGGGCGATTGCGTACTGAACGCGCGCACTTGCGTACCGACTGAGCGCACTGACAAACTGACCTCACCCACCAGTTTGCTTGCGTACTGAGCGCGGGCGATTGCGTACTGAACGCGCGCACTTGCGAACCGACCGTGCGAACTGACAAACTGACCTCACCCACCAGTTTGCTTGCGTACTGAGCGCGGGCGATTGCGTACTGAACGCGCGCACTTGCGAACCGACCGTGCGAACTGACAAACTGACCTCACCCACCAGTTTGCTTGCGTACTGAACGCGGGCGATTGCGTACTGAACGCGCGCACTTGCGAACCGACCGTGCGAACTGACAAACTGACCTCACCCACCAGTTTGCTTGCGTACTGAACGCGGGCGATTGCGTACTGAACGCGCGCACTTGCGAACCGACTGTGCGAACTGACAAACTGACCTCACCCACCAGTTTGCTTGCGTACTAAACGCGTGCGATTGCGTACTGAACGCGCGCACTTGCGTACCGACTGAGCGAACTGACAAACTGACCTCACCCACCAGTTTGCTTACGTACTGAGCGCGGGCGATTGCGTACTGAACGCGCGCACTTGCTTGCCGACTGAGCGAACTGACAAACTGACCTCACCCACCAGTTTGTTTGCGTACTGAACGCGGGCGTTTGCGTACTGTTAGCGCGCACTTGCTTGCCGACTGAGCGAACTGACAAACTGACCTCACCCACCAGTTTGCTTACGTACTGAGCGCGGGCGATTGCGTACTAAAAGCGCGCACTTGCGAACCGACCGTGCGAACTGACAAACTGACCTCACCCACCAGTTTGCTTGCGTACTGAACGCGGGCGTTTGTGTACTGATTACGCGCACTTGCGTACCGACTGCGCGCACTGACAAACTAACCTCACCCACCAATTTGCTTACGTACTGAGCGCGGGCGGTTGCGTACTGAACGCGCGCACTTGCGAACCGACTGAGCGAACTGACAAACTGACCTCACCCAGCAGTTTGTTTACGTACTGAGCGCGGGCGATTGCGTATTGAACGCGCGCACTTGCGAACCGACCGTGCGAACTGACAAACTGACCTCACCCACCAGTTTCCCTGCGTACTGAATGCGGGCGATTGCGTACTGATAGCGCGCACTTGCGAACCGACCGTGCGAACTGACAAACAGACCTTGTTCACCAGTTTGCTTGCGTACTGAGCGCGGGCGATTGCGTACTGAACGCGCGCACTTGCGAACCGACCGTGCGAACTGACAAACTGACCTCACCCACAAGTTTGCTTGCGTACTGAAGCGGGCGATTGCGTACTGATAGCGCGCACTTGCGTACCGACTTAGCGAACTGACAAACTGACCTCACCCACCAGTTTGCTTGCGTACTGAGCGCGGGCGATTGCGAGCCGACTGCGCGAACTGACAAACTGACCTCACCCACCAATTTGCTTGCGTACTGAACGAGGGCGATTGCGTACTGATGGCGCGCACTTGCGAACCGACCGTGCGAACTGACCAACTGACCTCACCCACCAGTTTTCTTGCGTACTGAACGCGGGCGATTGCGTGCTGATAGCGCGCAATCGCCCGCGAACCAACCGTGAGAACTGACAAACTTACCTCACCCACCAGTTTGCTTGCGTACTGAACGCGAGCACTTGTATACTGACCGCGTGGGCTCTCGTAGCTACCGCGGCGAAAAAGGCATATTTTATACTGACCGCGTGCATAGATGAATGCGCGCGGTCAGTACGCGCTTATAGAAGTTTGCAAGCGGTTGGTACGGAGCTTAGGCGCCCCGATCGCCAGAGCTATTTTGTGCGCGCGGTAAGTGCACAAATGCGCGCGTTCGGTACGAAATGCAATTTCTGCCCGCTGTCAGTACGATAACGGCATACGGTCGGTACGAAACCGGTTTTTTCGCCCGCGGTTGGTCCGCCCCATTGTCTGAGACTGTGTTACTTCACATATATCTACTGGAAAAGGAGTTTGCAAGAGCTTTCGCATTATCTTGCATGAATACTTGGGCACTCGGTTAGACCGCTGCTGCTTGAGAACTGAGTGTAATGTGGTCTCGGCTGAATCTACACTTTTCGTTCTGACAACGTGTAAAGGCCCGGCGAAAGCGCTTCTCCGAAATCCCCTTGTACACGACTCCCAACCGTAAAATAACCAACATTAAATAGGGTTTCATTAGCTTCAAAAGGTCCGAAGATTCTACATGTCTCTTTCTACTTCTGTCTACTTTGTACACTGAAGGATTCTCAGAAGCTGAGAATCTGAATGCCCCTTATGTTTTCTCGTTATCTTCTGTGTAGTGAGTCCTAGTGTTCAATTGTTTTTCTGTGAGCCTATGCAATTTCGGACCTGTCCATCGTTGCCTGACGTTTAAAATTGGATTCACGCACGTCGCCGGCCGTCAGAATAGGGCGCCGCACAACATTTTGAGGCAGACTACGGACTGACGGTGAGTGCAGGCCATAGCGCTTGTCTGGAAGGCTGCTAGCCGACAGGGGCCAACAATTACATTAGCTGTGCTCGGAAAGGGAACTTATAGTGAAGCGTTACTGAAAATTCTATGTGTAACTTATGTTCCGAACACTGCTGTTTACGAAGTGTGAATCAAACCATGTGTCCATTAACAGAGAGACATGAGGTCGAACTAATCTGCTAGATCTGCGAGATGGCAAATGCCACATGAAAGGCTATTCAAGCAACAAAGCATTTTTTGAACAAGGTTTCTAATCTGCGAGAAGAAACGAAAAAAAACGCTGGGCGGATCAGAAGAAAAAAGGAAAAGTGGCCATAATTCTATACTAGGGTTGGCGCAAAGTTCCGGACCGCCCTTTCCCCTGGCGATCATGAAACTGTCCAACAGAAGGTGAGAGGCTGGAACCCCCTCTTTTCCTGGAATTGAAAATGGAATGAGTGTGTGTATGGATGCGCAGTGAGTATTTTGCGGAAGCGCTGAAGCAATCAGGCATGCAATATCAAACCTCGAGGGTCAGCAATCAACGAGAGAGGGAGAGAAAAGGGCTGGCCTCTCATCTTGACACGGCGCCTCAAATGCATCCACTCGGCCGGTCATCAACTCGTACACGCCTTTGCCTCTACCAGATGACTTCTGTCTCCTATGTGCTCGCCTATATTCGTACTATATGTACACTGTCACAGGACTCATATTCGAAATTTGTAACAAAAGCACGACTTTTCGATTGGAAAATTGCTTTAAAGGCAGTGGTCACGATGAAAAACATTATCGAAAAAACTACAAAAATCATCTTAGATCGAAAACAGCTGAAAAACTGTGAAGGTAGCGCGGTAAAAAACGGGCTAGAATTAGAGTTATTAAGACCCTAAAATTCCAGTTCGTGCACACGTGCACAGCGATGACGAAAAAGATCGCAGTCTCATGCCGGGCAGTCAAAAATCATCGACGTTCGGAGGAAGAAATAAATGCAAATTTACCAATAAAAAACAGTTGAGCAATGAAAGAAAGCACTCCAGTCAATGTTTCTGACTAGATGTGTACATAAATTCGAAGGTTCATTGATTTAAATCCTATTTCAAGCCAGCTGATGTTCTTGATATAAGAGGTCATGGATGCTGATGATGTGGAGTGGGCTCGTCCACCATCAAAAGACAAGAAAGTTCAGGTTTCAAATTTGGCCCAAAACAGTGTTTTTTTCGCGATTTTTTCTCATAGGTCCTACTACTCGAGACCCAGAGAAGGATTTGGAGAGAAAAAGACGTCAAGCATATTTGATCGCGACCACTGCCTTTAATGCCGACGCCGCCACGCCACGGGCTCGAAATAAATAGACCACGCATTCTATGTTTGATGTGGAATTTATTTCCGTTTAATGCGTGCTCCTGCGCTCGTGTGCGGCGTTTCTTCCTTACCCACACTTTCTCACTGTCTCCCCACTCGCTCCGCAAAAGCGCGCGAGGTTTTAGAGTAAATTTGGTAGAAAAAAAACAGGATAGTACCCTTTCCAAGCTAGCATCTAATAGCATAAAAACAATTGTTCGCTTAGAAACTCGAACCCTTTTTCCTGTCTTGCTAAGCAGTTTCTAATTTTTTTTGCAGTTTCAGGTTTCCATTGCGCGAATCTTCTTTCCTCAGTATTTTCGATTACTAGATTAGTTTTATTTCTCCCCCTCTTTCAACTCCTGTGGTCTTCAGGAAGTCTTGAGCATGCACCATCGACACATACATTACATATACCCACAACGTTTGAAACACTTTTGAAACATGTTTCCTTCAAAACATCGGGGTAAGCGGAAAAGAAGCCCTAGTCAGTCCTAGTGCATATGCTCTTCCCCACAATATCGACATTAGATCGCGTAATGGGTTACCACTGAATCCTGTCCACTTTTACAAAGTTCTGGTTGTCCCGATTCACTTCCGCATTTTTTTTGTTTTCAAAAATCGGAGGACAAAAACAATCTGAAAACGGGAAGCGGAATCCGGAACTTACGACCATCCCTGGCTGTTGCAGGTCTGAGGTCTGAAGTAGGCAACAAAATATTACATAATCGTGTTTCATTTTTATATTATATAGTGAACTAGGATAGATTATGTGAATATAACACACCCCGTCAAGCTGAAACAATAAATAAATAGTGTTGAGGCAATTTGTACAATTTCTCCTTTATATGTAAGTTGTTTTTCGAAAACCGTTTCCGACCTTTCATTCATATTATCCTTACCCTCTTCATCATGATTCTATCAGTACAGTCGAGTTATAAAAAAAGAAGCAGAGCTTCTCACGAATTCACCGACAGCTGAAGATTTCGCCCGCAGACATCGGGGGAAATGCGGCCGGAAATGAATTCATCGCAGGCTTGAACCGTTGCATACTTTATGCATTTCACTAGTGTGTAATGGCAATAGAGTTATTGTCCGTCTGAAGAGGCCCGTGGCTTCGCCTCTGGTCTCCATCTTTGGACTTATCGTATCTTCAAAGCCCGGCGGTGTCACGTCGGTTTTCTATATTTCTGTGCTTTTCCAGCACCACTTTGTCCCATTGATTATGACCACGCTCGTTGCTAGCTGCTACAGAGAATCACGAATATTTTTGCGAGCTAAGTTTACCGCAATGTTAAAAGAAGGTGGTGCTGTCGCGGTCGACACACTTACATTACAATGGAAAGCCTGACGCTTTGCCAGATTTCATCATCTATCGACAGCACGGCTGATATTCTGGGTCACTTGCGGTTTTTCTTTTTTCGAGCTTGTTTCTCCTTTACTTTGTTTCTGACTCTATTAGTATTGAGGGTAAGGGCTTTTCTCAGTGACTCAAAGAATTTCGCTGTTTTTTTTTCAATTTTAAAGTAGAATCTTGAGAAAAAACACCACCAATACCCGAACAAACGACTAATTTCCCTCGCGCACGAATAAAAGCTCCGATTCGCAATATTAAAAGAATCAGAAACAAAAATAAAGCAGAAACAAGGGGGAAAAAAGGGAAAACCCGTAACTCACCCAGAATACATATCAGCTGTGCTGTCGTCGACTACGAAATCTGTGAAAGCGCTAGGTTTACCACCGTAGTGTTAGTGTGTCGACTGCAACGGCACCATCGCCTATTAACATTGCGGTAAGCTGTGTGCAGTTTTGTTCTCTTTGGAAAACCCCTGCATGGAAAGCCCGGGCTCTTAATTTTGCTTGGAATCCGGTTATAGCTTTAAAGTTGAAAATCTCTCCGAAACTATACTCTGTTTATCTTGAGTTGCACAAAACACGGTCCGCCAATTGTCCTCTAATTGGCCCGCTAGTACCGTAGTGTACGTCCACGACGCCTTCTGGGCAGACCCGGGTGGCAGGGTGGGTGGCCGAGTGACGGCATTCACGAATCGATTGCTCTGCACAAAGGGTGCACACCCGGGTCTGCCGAGAACGCGTCGTGGACGTACACTACGGTACCAGCGGGTCAATTAGAGGGCTATTGGCGGACCGTGTTTTGTGCAATTCAAGATAAACAGAGTATAGAAAAACGGACTTACTGCTGTCAAAATTCCTTTCCTTTGCGATCATTCAAATCGGCTAAACAAACTATTGAAGGTCCTTCACTTCTGAAACGAGAAAAACAAAAGGAATTTTGACAGCAGTAAAACCGTTTTTCTAGTTTCGGTTAAGTAATTATCGTTTTTTAGCGGGCGGTGGAATATATTTTAATTTTATACGGTGTTCCATACGGTTTTGTTACTAAAAGTCGACATAGCTATGTATATCCCAGTCGGACACTTCTTCCTCGGCTAAGGTGTCACGTCACGCAACTACACCTTCGCAATGGTGTTGTTTCACTTTATGAGGAAAAAAGCTCCAAATCGATCTGACTGAACAGTTTTTCCCTTTGTATGCTGCTGATCTACCAGGCCGTCCCGTAATTCCTGTCCGAAAATTTTCAAAATTCTATAATTTTCCTAAGAAGTGTTATAATATCAGGCAAGTGTAAGAACCTTCTAGAAGGGTCTCCAAAGTACTACGCTAGGGGTATATAAGGCGCAGTCGCCGCGTCTAGCTACCAGTACAAGCTAAAATGGACCAAGGTCGAATTCGTACGTTCGTGTACTACGAGTGGCTGCTGGGCAACGACACGGGCACCGCGGTCACCAACATCTGCAGAGCGTGCAAGGAGGATGCAGTGTCCCAACGCACAGTCAGCCGCTGGTTCAATCGTTTCGAGAGCGGCGACACGAGCCTCGAGGACAGGGAGCACAGCGGGAGGCCTTCTACGGTGGATGATGACGAAGTCCGTCGCTGTATCAAGGAGAAGCCGGAAGCCACCACTCGTGAACTGGCGACGACGCTCGGCTGCAGCAAGTCTACCATTCACAATCGACTCAGCTTACTCGGCTACCACAAAGTTCTGGCCCGTTGGATCCCCCACCGTCTGACGGACGCCAACAAGCAGAGCCGCGTGGCCGTCTGCCAGTCCCTCCTCCTTCTTCCGCATCGCAAAGAGTTTCTCGAGGGCCTGGTCACTGGGGATGAGAGCTGGGTCCTCTACGACAACGTCGCCCGCCGTGCCGTCTGGATCCCGCGCGGAGAAGAACCGCCGACGACGCCGAGAGCCGACCTGCACGCGCTGAAGATCATGCTCTGCTGCTGGTGGGACACCAAGGGCATGCTGTACTTTGAGCTGCTCCCGCTAGGCAGGACGGTCACCGCCTCCATCTACACCGATCAGCTCAAGAAACTAGCCGCCGCCATCCGAGAAAAGCGTCCCCGACGGGCCTCGGTTCACCTGCTGCACGATAACGCGCGCCCCCACGTGATGAAGGAGACCCAGCAGAAGTTGGCGACGCTCGGCTGGGAGACGGTTGCTCATACGCCGCATTCCCCAGACCTCGCCCGCTCCGACTACCACTTGTTCCGCCCGCTGAAGCACCATTCGGCCAGAAGAAAATTCACCAACTACGACAACCTCAAATCCGACATCGGGGACTTCTTCGAGTCGCAGCCCCCAGAGTTCTGGGCGAAGGGCATCGGTGGCCTGCCCAATCGATGGGCCACTGTTGTGGATAACTGTGGTGATTATATTGTTGATTTGACTTGTTTTTCAATAAAGTTGAAAAAAAAGGCAAAATTTTCGGACAAGAATCATTGGACAACCTGGTACTTGCTATACGAGTGAATAGGGCAGCGCTTCTTCTGCGGCGGTGGCGAGTGTCAAAAGCGCCCGCTTTCACTGGAAGGGAAGTAGGTTGTTTTAGGGCGGCAATGAAAGGTGACTTGAGTCGCATTCTGAACGTTAAAATTGGACGATAAAGGCAGCATACGCGCTCGTAAACGTGATTGTTATAAAAACGTGAATCGAATCGTATGGCTTACAACACAATGCCTACGCATTTTGAAGCGTCAAAAACGACCCACAATGCCGTTACAGGAGTAGCAAGTTCGGCACCGCCCGTATTCTCGCGCCCCCAGTATTTGCCCTTTTCCTCTAACGCAGGGTCGCTGGGTCATCCTCGCCGTCAGTGACGTGTGTGGTTTACTTGTTAGGCAATCCACCAACAGTAACGACGGTGAAGATGACCCAGAAACCTTGCGTTGCAGGCAAAGGGCAAACACAGGGGGCGGGAAAACACGGGTGGGGCCAAACTTGCTACTCCTGTAACGGCATCGTGGGTCGTTTTTGACGCTTGAAAATGCGTAGCCGTTATGTTGTAAGCCGTACAGTTCTATTCATGTTGTTATCTCAACCACGCTTACGAGCGTGTATGCTGCCTTTAAAGGCACAGTCAAACCTCAGAATCGTTTTACTGTTTTCCTCCTTATCTTGGGAACGGTTCCACGCTGATTCCAATGATGTCTCTAGAATCGTTAGAGACCCCCTGGGAATGGAGTTACGGCTCTCAAAAATTGAGCTACGGAAGCACGGTGGACGAGTTGTCCGAGGCCGAGGCTTGTAACTATACATGGTGGGTCTACATTACTTCAAAATTATGTGAAAGTCTCAGATTTCGTCCATGAGCTTGGACTGTGCCTTAAAGGGGACCGTTCTCACAGCTTATCAAGAGAAAAGTTTTTACGCAGTTGCCCTTGTAGCATACCTTGGCGAGGTTGGCCTCCTTGTCGCGGTCCGTAAAAAGGATCATACTGTACAGAAGAGGTTACTCCAACTTCTCTATCTAGAAAGTCCTGTTGTTGGCAGGGCCTTTAGCTGATAATGACTCAGGCGATTCTCGGCCCCGAGCCGCACCGTAAAGGAATCGGAGCCGCCTGACAGTTCGGCTCGTTCTCCCAATCTCTGAGCTACTGCTGTTGCTCTTCGGGCATACCGGAGCAGCCCGCACAGCAACAGCAGTGGCCCGGGCAGCAACAGAAGCCAACTCGCAAATTGGGAACACGAGCCTAACTTTTAGGCGGCTCGGGGCGAATAATCGCCTGAGAATGGTTGCACTACAGTAAGGGTACCGAGTTGATTGAGCAGGTGCTGCTAACAGCTGCATGGGCCGCCGTAATTTTGAAGCTAGAACTTAGCGTGAGTCGGAAGTTTATTCTGACGACAACAAGGGTGTGAACCCGATGCCGACGGACCGACCGTGGAGTGTGCGACACCTATTTGGCTGAAGTGCAGCCCCACGGTGGGACATTGCTGTCCAAATCGTCCGACCACGCGTTCTATACATGTTCAGAATGAATGTAACACCATTTCTTACAGTTTGCGTCCTATTCATTACTCAATTTTCAAGTTGGTTAGGAAATTCGAAAGGCCTCCTAGGGCGGGATTCATCAACGCGTTTCGTGGAGTAGGGGTAAAGGCGTCGGCACGTTTGATGGTTAGATCGAAAAAGCGGAATTTCACTGCACTGCACCCTTCAGCATCTGCCAGGATAGTGTCTCACACTAAAAACTCGGAAACGAATTTTTTTCGCAGCTCTCCCTTTAGGACGATTTCCTTTCCTGGTTCACAGAGCAATGCTCTCGCTTATGTCCGACGTGAATGAAATTACCTGAGCTGGGTTTCCAAAACACCATTGGCTTCCGTTTGCAAACAGAGCACTGGCTAGACATGGAATAAAGGTTGAAAGCCCTTTAGCGTCAAATAGACTAATAAGTGCGAAGCAGTGCGAAGCAACCAAGCAGTTTTCAAAGAGCAAGTTGTTCTCTGTCTGACATAAATAGCTCCACTCAGCGGTTTCTTCAACGCTCTAGTAGGACACTGATCTTGTCTTAATCCGTGCCTACTTTTACAGGCTCTACTAATTTTTCAAAGGGATGCCATTGTACCACACAGAAGAATAAGGCAGATCAGAGAAACGTGCCTCAAAGTTGCAGCTTCTTCATTTCTACTTACGTGTTCAGCTTATGGGAGACCGCCGACTACTGTAACTAGCAGCTCACCGTTTTGATTTTGAATTTATTCTCATATTCACATAATTACAGGATCATTGTCTCAACCACCTCGGACACATCACTCATACACTGTTGGGGGGCGAGCGCAGGACAACATACCCCGTTCTTCAATGAGGAAGCGTCATCGGGGGCCCGATCGAGGGGGGGGGGCAACGGCAGGGCTCCTGCCGTCCCTCAGCTCTCGCTTCCTTGAGAGAAAGAGGTAGTAGAGTTGCGAAGAAGTCCAGGACAGCTGCCGATAGTAACAGAGGCTAGCGAAATCATAGTAGTCCAAACGTACGTGGCACTCTTAGACAGGATTCCCTTTTTTGCTTCGCAAAGCTATGAAAAGGATCCCCACTTTCGGAAATCCTCTGTAAATCTCTGAGGCATTTGAAGGCAGTGTCCACGATAAAAACCATGTTTGATTTTCTGGTGGAGATCGGCAGCTGCGGAGCCTAGCGCAACCCTAACGTTGAAAAAACTATGAAAAATGAGCTCGGAACGGTCCCTTACGGCCCCAAAGTTGGACACCCGTCAGCTCGTCACACCCAGATGCACTTTCCACGCCCACCGACGTGAACAAATGAATGCTCGAGATTGCTAGATGAGCGATGGTTTCCGATTAATAGCCCCGTTCTTCCCTTCATTTCCACCTTCTCTCTTTACTCCGGTCAACTCGCATGCGTCGGCTGCAAAAGACGGAAGTAACAAGCCTCGGACAACTCGTCCACCATGCTTCCCTAGCTAAATTTTTAAGGGACCATAACCCCTCTAGGGGGTTCCTAGAAGGTCTTGTACGATTGCAAAAACATCATTGGAATCAGCATGGAACCGTCTTCAAGATAGGCGAAAACGCAGAAAAATGATTCTTATCGTGAACACTGCCTTTAAGAGACTTGGGAAACAGACTATCAATGCTGTGTCCATTGCATGAATGCAACTATCGGAACATGATTTTATAAAAGCCCTCGGGAAATGTAAGGTAAGCCTTAGTCAGTGCTGATTCCGGATATCTGCTTAAATTCCCGGATGGGAAATTCCGAACAGAGTTATGACGAAACGGCACAAAAACTCCTCGTCGAGGTTTTTTTTTGTCAAAAACGTAAAATATGTCTATGACCGCTACTGTGCTCTCATCGGTTATTCAGCTTCGTTCTGACACCTGCGTTTTGTATGATCACGTTAAATCGCCTCTGCGATGTTATCTGTTCTCAGTCTTTGCTGAATTATTCTATTTCTTTGTCTCTCATTGTCTCTATCGAGATCTAGCCATTCAAGCAGTAGTGAAAAGGTCATGAACCCGTACTGAAATCAGGACCATCAAATGGATCTTCGCGTTGTGCACTTGCAGGTGGGAAGAAGTGACGAGACCTTCTTCTCCCTGATGGTCTTCCAGCTGATGCACTTCGCCGATTCTCGGTATTGCAGAGTAATTCAGTCAGTGGATGTACGCTGAATGTCCTTTTCGCAACGCGAAATTCTGGTCATCAAATTTGCTCACTCAGTAGATTTCTTCTCCCATCGTCTTCGTACAGAATGCTGCTATTCTATTAGGTGGAGTCCCTTCGGAGATGTTTCTAGTCCCCAAGAAGGATATGAGCAAACAATGAATTTAAGGAGGCAATGACCGACTGCACTGCAGCCTCTGTCCATGGCAGGCAGATTACGTTCTATCGAATTGGATTTCAGGATACTGCCAGAAACTGTTAAGCGTCGTTGATTTCCTCGCCTAGTCATCCAGTTTTACCCAACTGCATGGGATCACAAATGTGTGTGAGGCCCCAAAGTTTTGCCCTTGAGGCTGAAAATTGCTCTGAGACAGACAGGGGCGTAGCCTTGTGTATGTACGTCTTTCCATACCGTCTTGATTTCATCACCGCTTCAACACCTTTTTGGAATCTGGGGTCCTTAAAGATACAAATCATGTCCTGATACAAGTCCGGGTCACCAATAATGGTAGGGGTGAAGCTGACAAGGTAGCAACTCAAGATGAACAATTGTAACGATGAAAACACTCCTTTGTGTGAATACTTCTGAGCTGGCTGGTTTTTTTGTATCGTTCGAGTAGCTGAAGAAGGAAGGATAGCTGTGACCCGACTTGTGTCAGAACAATATCTGTATCTTTCAGGACCTCAAAATTCGTCTAATCATGTCAACAGCTCATTCTGCTCTTTGACAGCGTCATCGTAAACAAGAATTGCACCTGGCCCGTGAGTGAGTGGTGTTTCATGCCTGAAACGACTTCCATAGCGAAAACATCGCACAGAAAGCGATCTTCAGCCAGACGCAGACTACCCACAGCATTAAAGGCCCAGTACACCCTCAGATTTGAATTTTGTGATTTTCATTAAACTGTATAGTCGACTCCTCCTGTATAACACGTGCCAAGGGCGAGTTCACCCTTGGCGAATTTTGGGGAAAAATCGATATTTGGCGCCCCAAGAATCCACAAAGGACTACTGTGCCTATCTGGGCCTAATTCCGGTCCGCAATTGCGTCTCGACACGCTTTGCGGCCGCACGCGCTGGAGTCAGTCGAGCTTCCAGCTCCAAAGCCGACTCGATATGGTTTTTTATACAGTTTCTTCAATTTTATTCACTTTCCTGTTTCTAAAACCCACCTAGAGTCACCAGATCGGTGGCTGCGGTGCTGGAACCTCTTCGCACTCGAGTGTGCGCGGCCGCAAAGCGTGTCGAGACGCAACTGCGGACCGGAATTCGGCTCAGAGAAGCACAGTATGTATTTTTGGACCCCTAGACTCTATATGTCTCTTAATGTCGAAAATGAAAATCCCGCATGAGCGTCGTACGGAGGGCTTATCTAAGGATTCTTTTAGAGTTCGATCGCTCTGCGACGCGATCGTGGGCACGGCGACGCGACCGTCGCGTCGCCGTGGAAATCGCAGATTTTGGAAGTGTGAGTGTCCAAATGCGGAAGTTGGCGACCACGTACTTCTACGTACACATTCTAATTGACGCCTAATTCATGTTCGCGGTGTCGCGCAATTGGTTAGTCATTTAGGATAGAGTGGTGCATTGTGGTTTGTCGTTATAAGATAATAATCATTTTGTGATAATAATTGTTTTGTGTTATGATTGTTTTGCCTATTTGCTTGCTGGAATTTTTTAACTCATCAACCAGCGAAGGTCATCACCATCATAAAGTTGATTTCGAACTGTAATTCTGTGGATCTGACGAATTCTGCTCTGACTTCACTTGAGCTTTCCCCTTATCTGGTTGTTGGAATCCAATGTTCGGACAAGTAGTTGAAAAAAATGGTTTATAGGATTATTCGATTTTGTTTGGCCTTTACTAAAGTTCCTAATAAATCCTGAAGTTGTTTTGCGTGTTGATTGAATACACATTGTGGGAGGCACCTTCTTTCCAAAACTTTTCGTTAGATTCAAAGATTTTATATCAAGGTGAAACTTGGAAAATCTCCGACTCTTCGAAAAATTCTTGTGGCTATCGCAGCAAGCGGTGGGACACTATGATGCGATTGAGTTGACCACGCCCATTTTACCGTGCCGCACCGCAATTTGGGCACCTACCAAAATTTCCCTTCTCCTTCCAAGATCAGGAGAGTAGTTGGGCACAAAAAATGGGCGTGGCCAAGTGCAATACCATGGTGCCCCCCCCCCTCTGCGACAGCACCTTGATAGGGTGGCCATATTTGTTCGGGCAACTATAACCTTCGGCAAAATTCTGACGAAATCGTTTTGATTCCGAAATTATGAGAGTGGTCTCTGGTGGAGCGGAGGGCATGACACCAACGGTGGGCATCCTCCCCATCGACAGAGCATGTTGTATCTCTATAATGGGCGAAGTCGGTCCCCCACAAGTCGATATTGTGAGGCAAAGGGTGCTCTTCTCTGGCGATTGCCTAAATCAGCTGTCAATTGTCACTCAATTCCCACTCTAATCCCCTCCCCCCTAACTAGGTTAGCACCGGTTAAAAAATTCTAAGAAAAAAATTTAGTGTAAAAAAAGAAAACAAAAAATATACCTCAGTAATAAGGAGAACTGGAAGAACTAAAAATAGGCCAAGACAATACCATACACATTGAGAATCACAATCTGGGTAGCCGAAGATGAAGGTGAACTACCTGAAAAAAGCAGAACTCATAAAAGAAAAGAGTCGACGTGGAAAAAGACGAATTTGAACGAGGACATTCGAAGCGGTCGCCGATTGGGCGACTCTCCTCGCGATCTTGTCTGAAAGGCCGGCGACGTGATCGCGCGACGCGACCAGATCGATACACAGTGTTTTCCTTCGTTCTCGTCGCAGAGCGATCGTACTCTGAAAGAGGCCTAAGGCGTTGAACACAAATGTGGAGTTTTTTCGTAGTTTTTGTGCTAGGTTGTTGGGGTACGGTACGCTAATGTCATCTACGTACCACAACTTACCACTTATATTCCGTTCAGAGAAGCAGGTCAATTTCGAATTTTTCGTCAAAAATTAATTCTAGAAAAAAACATTTTGTTTGAAATGGCCACTTTGTCCAAATGACCTTCCCTAGTAAGATTTCTGGGGCGGAGTGAGACTGCATATAGCGTTGCGTGTACATTCGCTTAGATCTGAGGCGTTTTTTCCCGATTTTGTCATCAGTTGAGCTCTGTTCGGTGACCAAGCGATCATTTTAGCAGATAATCTCGACGTTGGAGGTTATCGTCGACATGTATCCAATAAAAGGTGGAAATAAACCAGAATGCAACTTGTGAGCATCGCTGAGGACCATTATTCGATCCTTCAACCAGCTCTAGGTCTTTCATCCACCACGTCACGTCTGATGACCCGAAGGAGGAGTTTCCATGCGATGCTGCATTCAGTGGTCTAAACAACAAGGCAAGGGTCCTTTCAGGCCTAATCGGTCTTCCGAATGTTTTGTTCTATTATTGACGTAGCAGTGGCTATTTCGACAATTGCTTTGGATTTCATGCTAAGATGTTGGATGTTCGTTTCTACCTTACATACATTTGTAGTTGCATAGCTTTTATTGAAAGTGCTTGGAGCATCGGAAAGGCGTTGAGCACAGATTTCTGATGCTCTGTTCCTGGTCAATATACTTTCAAAAAAGCTTAACAGAGATTTAAGGGGGCGCTGTAGCAAGAAACTAGGTTATGCTCTCACTTGAACCACATGGAGCTGATTGCTCTGCCGATTTTGCAGGTTTTTGTTGCTCTTGTTGGCGTGCGGTTAGCATCACGTTGGTTCGCAACTGACAAAGAACATATGGGAACCAGGGAGGAGAAATCGTATTGCTCAGTCTTGTGTTTCATTGAAGTCTGCAAAAGTTGCAAGGATGGATTACACTACTCGTTTCCCATAACCTCTGCAGGAAATAATGACTGCTGTATATGGAGAACTGGATTTTCTCCATAGAATCCTGCCAGAGTTTTCCTGCACAGGAGCCTCTCCCAGGCGTGAATACTCGAATTCCTCCGTTTTCTCTCATCAACACAACTTTCCATTTTTTCTCTATACATTCACATTCACGTCACCTCTCTCATTTCATTGAACTGCAACTTCCGCTGAGAATCGAAGGAAAGCGTCGCGGGCAACTTTTATTACCCACAATCAGGTAATAGAGCCGTTACCACGGACGGCGAAGGTCTTTGGTTTTCAGAATCGGCGAAGTGCTCAGCGGGGCCGTATCAGAAAATTTAATTATAGAGATCCAAGCCAATTTCCATCTGAAACTCGTTTTGTTATAATTTTTGATTTGGCGATGGAAAAACCTACTGCCGTTCTCATTTCAATCATCATTCATTCATATTTAGATCAAAGGACTTCATCATACAATTTTCTAGAATATCTGCGGAGTATTCCAACCTACTTCAAGCCTTTTTCATTGGCATTCACATGCTTAAGTTGTTGATGACATACCTTCAGAGTGCAGGTGTCATCTACGCGTGTCACCGATGATTCTCCAGAATCGTTAAGGAGGCTTTTTGTTTATTTATTTAATAGGATGGGGTTACTCACTACACAAACTCCTGCTGAATTCTAATCCTCAAGGCTTGATGCAAGTGTGGAGGGAGAACTTATTGAAAGTTGACGTGCACAAGAACTTTAATGAGATGTTCATTCTTCCAAAACGTAAAGAGGAGCTCATGAAGGACAATCCAATACTCCGTTGTCGAAAATCTTTAAATGTTGAAAATTTGGAGGGAGATTTGGGGTCTTGAGTGTGATGCATTTTCTCCAAAGTAACGGCTTGTTGCTTATAAAACTTCTAAATAAGGTACACCTAGTCCAATTAAAGAAAAATGCTCTATTGAAAGTTGAATTTCGGAACATGTAAAGGCTTTTTTTACTCACTGAAGTAGAATGTTTCTAGATATGAAATAGTGTAGAATAATTTTAGATATGAATTGTTTCGCCCCTGTCTTTAGACAAATCATATCTCTAGCTATCTCGGGGCTCTTCAGTGAAGAAGGTAGCTGGGAGTTTTTGATATATTTTAGACAAACTAAGACTAAGTTGATTCATCCAACCCAAGTTTTAAGACAGAAGACATGTGACCGGACATTGGATTCGAATGGGAATTTTTCGCTCACATTCACATATCAAATTATTCTTACTTCTGCTGCGAGACCGAAAATTGGAGCTGTGCACTTCACTCAAATTCATTTCCATTAATTTCTCTTGCTAAATTTACAATATCCTCAATGAGAATTGGAGATTCATGCAGAAAATGTTGACGGAACCTCACAAAAATTGTCACAAGCTCCTTAGATGATCTGTTGCTTCTATCCAACCTATCAGTTACCTTTGAGTACCCCATAATCCCGTTTGTGAAGGTTGGGGTGGTAGTGGTATGGCAATAGCTCTAGTTGTGGCATTGGCATTGGAGGTAATCAGAAGGTAATCGCGTGTCCAAATGGCCATAGATAACTTTCGTGGTCAGCTGGACGCAGAGGTGCAGGGCCCTCCCATCCATGACTGCTTCGCTCTCGTCTCAGTTCATTGCATCTACTCAATTATCCGTAACCCGGGCCAAGTTCCGACCCTACCTCGAACAGCCAAGTGCCACATCATATCAAAAAGCAATGAAAGTTATTTCCAGAGGTTGTTGCTTGTAGGAAAATTAGGAGTTTCGCATAAAGATCCACAAAAAGGACTGATTCTCTGGCTACGAAAGCTCCCCCTCTATCCAATGACCTTACCAGAACAACTTAGGTCTGCATCGATATGCTCAAGACATTACCTGATTTGATTTTGGAGCAGGAGGGAAACCTCGATTTCTTTGAGAAATTAGGTGGGTCCAGTCTTTCGTTTTCTGATGTGAAATCTTCTCAACCAGCACTTTATTTAAAGGCAGTGTTCACGATAAAAATCCCTTCTCTAATTTTTCTCCTATCTTTAAAACGGTCCCATTCTGATTCCAATGTTGTCTCTGGAATCGTACAAGAACTTCTAGGAACGGAGTTATGGTCCCTCAAAAATTGAGCTATGGAAGCATGGTGGACGAGTTGTCCGAGGCTTGTAACTTCAGTTTTTTGCAGCCAATATATGCGAGCTCACCTGAGTTAAGAGAGAAGTTGAGAATAATGGGAAGAACGGGGCTTTTGATTGGAAACCATCGCTCATCTCACGATCTCGAGTGTTCCATTGTTTACGTCGAGGGACGGAAAGGGGCCGGACTTGCTCAAAGCGGCGGGGTTTGCCCAATTTCTGAGCCGTTTTGCGGCTCCTGGGTAGCTTTTCGTCCCGTTTCTTTGACGCTGTTCTGCTTCTGAGAGCGACGAGAAGCGTTTATCATGAAGAAAATTCGAGGATGAAGTTTATCGTGAACAGTGCCTTTAAAGGCACTGGACACCCAAAAAATTAATTTCGAGATTTCATGATTATCTTGGAGAGAGTCACACGCTGATCACAGTGGTATCTCTGAAATCGTCCAAGACCCCCTTTAAACAGAGTTATGGCTCTTTAAAGATGCCTAGATTTTGAGGATGAAAAATTGGTGGACGAGTTGTCTCAGGCCTGTATTTCTCTTCATTAGCAGTCGTTGCTCGATAGCGAACCAGGATAAGGAGACAGCCCGGAAGTGGAATGAAGAACGGCGACTTGTTGGAATTCATCCATCCATGGAGCCGCTATCGAGTTCGAAAATCTGGTAGGGGTCGGGACTGTGGTGGTGAGCGAAGGGGGTCGGGCCTGTGGTGGTCGCCTATATCTCGCTTATTTGGAGGAATCGAGATCTCGCATTTGGCACGAGTTATACAAGAGGGGTGTTCTACACAATTAGATGAAAATCTCAAAATTCATATCTGAAGGTGTACTGTGCCTTTAATCAGGAGGTCAACTTTGGCGCGCTGAGATCACCCTTCGGTGTGGACATGTTTCTAATTGCTAGCGGACTTCATCCACCTTGCCTGCCACCTTCCCATTTCCTATTGAGTACCCCTAAGTCTCTCTTTCGGCAATTTTGGGCCTTGTGTGTGACGAGTGTGAGAGAGCGAGCAATTACGACGATGTGGGACAGCTATTAGGTGGATATGTTTTCGAGACCTCGCTATTATACATACATATCTAGCCCACCACAACCCATACATGAAGTTTAAACCGAACATTTTACTATGATGTTTAGAACACGCGTTGTTGAAACGACCCAATCAAGTCGTAACACAGAAAACTACATGAAGGAAACATTAAAAAACATCGAACAAAGACTGAGGCTATAGGAGTCTTGCAGCTTCTCCCTTGAAAAGCATCCGAAGGTCAAGAAACAGTAAGGACCGGGCCGTTGGTCATAGCGTCCCAGGAAAGGCATGCGCCTGCTTTTCATACAAATAGCATCTGACCATGCAATTCACCCACATGGTTCCGTTTCAATAGGCACCAGAAAGTAGTCGGCTGTTGTGCTGAAGTCGTTGTGGTCAGCGCGTGTAGCCTCCGGTCTTCAGCTGACAATGTCTCATAAAACAGCCTGGCTTCCGGAGGAAATTCTGGCAGTTGAAGCCGAGAAGCCCCGAAAACGCTAACTCTGGGGCTCCTCGTTTCCAGCAGCAGGCTATGATACATATAGTTGCCCTCGATCACTGAAAAAAGTTTTGCATCTGTTTCATTATTTAGTACCTGTGTAAAACCTTCGCAGCCTGCTTGGGGCTCGCGTCACCATATATCACTTACTTGGACCTGCGGATCCAGTACACAAAAAAAGGCGCCGCTGATGAAGCTGGCCGCGTAGACTCCACGCGCGCGGCATGAGCGTGATCTCATGAGTAGTCCGTGACTCTTCCTTTTTCGTGTACTGGTTCAACAAGGCAATTGTTTGGTGTAAAAGTAGATCCTTACACACTTTCATGCGCACTTTCACATTCACGCGGAAAGTCAGCGCGAAAGCACGCTCTTCAAATGACAACCCTTCTTCCCCCCTCCCCATAAAGCGCCCCCTCATGTGTGCTCATCCATCCTGCTTTCATGCGAAAAATTCCAAATGTTGAACTCGAAATCATGTTTTTGCGCAGCTTATTAGGCATTATTAGATTTCAACCCTCCTTGTTCTTCATTCCACTGTGCCCCTCCTAAAGTTGATGCATCTGTTTTTCGGTCACACAAAATATTACATCTGCAAAGCGAGAAGAATTGCTCCAAACTCCAGTCCTTTTTGCGCAAACTTTTACTTGTTTAGGTAGCGATGCTAGGGTGATTTTTTGATCCGGTTCAAGATTACGAATATACGCGCTCAAAGCAGAGATTTGCTTCGAAACAAATATGTATGTTCAGGATTCCGCTAGTGCTGAAGTATTCGCCAATTACCTAGTGCGCTCGACTGCCAGACTTTCTCACGCGAGTTTTGTTGAAAAAAGTTTCTCAACTTCTGAACTTCGCGAAGGGCATTAGCAATTCTGAAATAGAAATCAAGTAGCATTAAACTTTCTAGATTTTTCCACAGAGTCTGAGAGCCTTATGAACTATGTACGTAGTGAATTTTGCAAAAACTCCAGAAAGTTCTCAGAAGCTTCTTCAACTGACTAGGTCATAGGGAACTACTTCCAGGTGGAAATCCATTTTTCTCTGTTTAAAAGGGTACTTGAATAATTTCTCTCTGCCACAAGGAGCATGCAATGGGAGAATTCCTTTGTAGCTCACAGCACTTTAGTTGTTGATCCTCTGAGCTTGTTGGCTTGGTTGAATGACATTTTGTTCAGTGTCGCTGTACACTCGTAAAAGTAATGTGCACTCTTATCAATTCAGGTGGCGTCTAATTTTTTTCATTTGACTGTAAACAAGCTTATTATAAAGGTAAATGCTTCAATCTGCTGAAGACATTTTGGACCAAAACAAGGAGTACGACTAGAAAGTATCCTGCTTGGCAGCCTGGCACAACGGCGTCTTTTCTAGGTGAGACAGCGTTGTAGCCTCTCTAACACTTAAAGCCAGTGTTTACCACAAAAATCCCTTCTCTGGTTTTTCTGCCTATCTCGAAAACGGTCTCATTCTGATTTCAATGATGTCTCTGGAATCGTACAAGGTCTTCTGGGAACGGATTTATGGTCCCTCAAAAATTGAGCTAGAAGAGCATGGTGGACGAGCTGTTTGAGGCTTGTAACTTCATTCTCTTGCAGCTAATGTATGCGAAATTACCTAAGTAAACAGAGAAGTTGAGAATGAAGGGAAGAACGGGGCTTTTGATCGGAAACCATCTCGGATCCCACGATCTCGAGTGCGCCATTGTTTACTTCGAGGGGCGGAAAGGGGCCGGACTTGCTCAAAGCGGCGGGGTTTGCCCAATTTCTGAGCCGTTTTGCGGCTCCTGGGTAGCTTTTCGTCCCGTTTCTTCGACGCTGTTCTGCTTCTGAGAGCGACGAGAAGCGTTTATCATGAAGAAAATCCGAGAAGGAAGTTTGTCGTTAACAGTGCCTTTAATGGACCGCGTGTCCACACTGCGCACCCACGTCAAAATCTCGATTTTTTCGTTTTACTTCAAGAGAAACGGCTTCCTTCTATTTGTGGTTTTGTCATCTCTGCTTAATACAACCTTCATAACTGGTATGCAGATAATAAGCGCCAATTATTTCCTTTTGATATAGGCAATTACTGTGCTAATCTGGGCCCAATTCCGGTCCGCAATTGCGTCTCGACACGCTCTGCGGCCGCACGCTTTCGAGTCGGAATAGCTTCCAGCGCCGCAGCCGCCGATCTGCTAACTCTAGGTGGGTGTTGGAAACAGGAAACTAAGAAAAATTGGAGAAAATTGTATAAAAAAGCCACATCGAGTCGGCTTTGGCGCTGGAAACCCGATCGACTCGAGCGCGTGCGGCCGCAAAGCGTGTCGAGACGTAATTGCGGACCGGAATTTGGCCCAGATAAGCACAGTACAACAAAAAATCAATTTAAAACTCATTGAAAAGATTGGTCCTAATTGTAAGTGTTGAATCAGTACCGCTGAAGAACGTCTTAAGCTTGTCCTGACGAAAAAAAAATGATTTTATTCCAAGTTTTCACCGAAATGAGTGACTTGGTGAATCAGGATCCAGCAAGTTTGATGGTCAAACACTCTTGCTACGAAGTTCCAAAAGAGGCTTTCCGTAGATGGCTATGGTTGCTCAAACGAAATGAACAGGCATCCAATCCTGCGGAAGAGTAAATCTGTCTGGACTTAATTTCTGGGTCCATCACGTCTTAGAGAACTCACTGGTGGCGTTGATTTTGATCCTAAACTCTTGGAACATCAGCGACGTCATTTTGGTTATGCAGTCAGGGTACTGCACGAGACGTGGAGAAGACTAATTTTACTCATACCCCTCCGCATTGGAGCGATTTGTGAAAAAATTTGGCAATTTCCTCAGATCCCCACTGGAGCGTGATTTGGTCTAAATTTCGGCGGTTTTATCACACCCGAAGAGCTTGATTTGTTCAAATTTCACACGATTTTTTCAGACCCTTCCCCTCCAACACTTCTCAGCTCACAAGAGAACTATGTACTATGTATAAATTGTACTAACGATTCCAAATTAAATGTACTTTTCTAACACCATTTTCGGACGTTGATTTTTTTTGACAGCTTACGGTAGATTACGGTGGGTATACGGTAATTTGGTCAAAGTCTCAGATTTGTCTCATAGCTTCTATGGGGGGTTGTTTGGGGTGCTGAATACGAATTCGATGTCCACTTACCGATTTTAGAGTTATTAGGGAAGGTTTTCCTCCTAACTGGCATGATGCCTACCGTAACCTACAGTAGACCTTGGGATTTTGACAAGCGAACACCAGATTCGGGTTCACTACCCCAGATTACTCCTACGTACACGTTTTTAGCAAAATCTGGAGAAAAAATTCAAAACACCCCAAAAATTCCCTTACCTTGCCGCGAAGCTTTAAAACGCTCATAACTTCTTTCAGAGTGAGTATAAGCAGCTGCGATGGGCATACTGTTCGGATTTCACGTCCGAAAATGGTTCTGAAAAAGTACATTTTATTGGGAATGATTGGTATGACTTATACAGTGCGTTGCAAAATTATACGACATACCCCAAATTCAGCGGTTCCGAACTTCGAATGATTTGACGAGACAAACGGTGAACGTCAATTGAGGTAGCACCCTAGAAAACCCCTGGATACGAACCTTTATGAAATTAGAGCAACTAGCGGGAAACTGGCAACGGAAATCGTCAAAAGTGGTCGTTGCAAAATTATATGACATAGCTGATGTTCTCGCAGAAATTTCGATTCTAGACCCTCTGTAACATTTCTTTCATGGTGAGAACCATCAGAAACATCAAGTTAATATTCTTCAGAGTTGCCTTGACGCTGAACCACTTTGAAAACTCTGTTTCACATGTTTCAACTCAGCTTTTGTGAACGCTCCTTTCAATCTACGCCTATTAGCTTAGGATGATCAGTTCAAGTGGAGCCACACGCTCATATTGTTTACTCTGAATGTAGGATTCAATGCTAAAGAATACCTCACACGTTTTCCACTGGGTTGAGGTCCTGCCAACCCCCGGACATTCTAGAAAATTGGCTTAATCGGCCTTGAAACCAAGCCTGTGTCGCCCTACTGACAAAAAGTGAAGACGGATACGGACTAGAAGGTACTGGAAATGGTTTCCCCACACAGTCTGATAATCTGTGAAGCTCATAGGTCACGTCGCGAAAATCTGGATCAGCTTGCCATGCCACCTGAATCCGGAAAAATCCATTATCCTTTCTCCTCCAAAGTTTCTACTTTAGAATAGTTCGGATCCGTAGGTGGATCCTTCGAAATTCTTTGTTTAACGGTCAAAAGCAAGTTTAGCCGAACGGGCCTGATATATTCTAATCAATTTATTTGTTTTGACATAATATCTTAAGCATTGGAGAGATTTTAAAAAGGACCCAGACTCATGCTCGTGTAGGAACTCTGGAGGAGAATGTATGTGGGAAGAATAAGGTGTCGACTCGGATTCAGGTGGAAGACCAGGGTTTTGGGACATGGCCTGTGAACCTTACAGATTATCAGACTGTGTCGGAAAATCACTTCCAGTTCGTTCTATAGTCCGTAACCGCCTTCACTTCCTGTCAGTAGGACGACACAGGCTTGGTTTTAGACCGATCATGTATTTTTGCTAGAATGGCCGGCCGGTTTTCAGAACCTCAACCCTGTGGAAAACATGTGAGGTATTCTTGGGCGTTCGAATCTACATTCAAAGCAGCCAATATGAGCGTGTGGATCCGCCTAAACTAGCCGTTATAAGCGAATGGGGGCAGATTGTAAGGGGCGTTCGCAAAAAGCTGGTGGAAACATACGAAACAGAGTTTTCGAAGTGGTTAAGCGTCAAGGCAATTCTGAAGACTATCAACTTGATGTTTCTGATGAATCCCACCATGAAAGAACTGTTACAGAGGGTCAACAATCAAAATTTCACCGAGAACGTCAGCTATGTCGTATAATTTTGCAACGGTCATTTTTGACAATTTCCGTTGCCAGTTTCCTGCTAGTTGTTCTAATTTCAGCAAGATTCGTACCCAGGGGTTCTCCAGGATGGTGCACCGATTGGCGTTTACCACTTGTCTCGTCAAATCACTCGGAGTTCGGAACGTATAAAAGGTATGTCGTATAATTTTGCAACGCACTGTAGTAGTTCCTTGTCAGACCACCCTGTGGACTTACACACCCCGCGCCGAACCCTATATGCAGTGTCGTGCCCACCAGGGCTGTGCGTTATAATGTTAACGTGTTAACGCATTAACGGGTTAACGCGGATTTTTCTCGAAAATTAACAATTAACGCTTAACGAAAAAGTCTTGAAATCACGTTAATTTATAATTCGTTAATTGTCGTAGGATTATGGCACCAGAGTACTGCACGAGGTACGGGTCGGCCCATTTTCCTCAGAACCACTCCAATATCAATTTCGCTCGGAACCCCTCCCCAGGAGCGTGAGATTGTCAAGTTTGGACCATGTTCTACCCCTCGCAGTCCAGCCAATTCCGTACATGTACCTATCAATGAGAAGAGATGGGCAGAAGATCAGTACGCATGATTTCCTATGCGAAATTCTCGCCACCGATTGAGCGAGAGCGGTTGTGCTGCCATGAGTTTCAAGAGTTACACCGATATTTGACCAACCGCTTCTCATTGGTAATTAGATGTGCAACTTTTGGTGGACTACGTCATAACTGGTTAAAGTCTGTGCTGTGCAATAACATGCTGATGTTTGAGGAGGCGGGAGTTTAATTCCGCCCGAAGCTCATAGTCATGCAAAGTACGGATCACGACAGAAGGATATTTGAGTCAAGCAGGGTCTATTCACCCTTTGAGTACACTTTCACCGTCTAGGATGGAGGGTGAATACTGCTGCAGTGTATGGGCTCACACTTTCTCGGGGTGGTCCCGCCGGAAGTCGACAATTTTGAAAACTGTGAGTCACGAGAGTAAAATATTTGAGTCAAGCATCGCTGATTTACCCTGCATACGAAATTTCACCGTCTGATTGTGAGACCGATGCTGAAGGGCGCTACACTGTACTCGTGAACGTCGAAGAAAAAAACGTGCGTCTTTAAAAAAATAGGCTTTTAAAAGGGTATAGGTTAAGCAGTAAATGAGTTATTTGGAAAAATCCTGGCTCTGAGAAACTAGAATTTATACTCTACCGTGTGCAATCGTCTGCAAATCTGAAGAGTGCCTTTTAGGAACATTTACAGACTATAAAACGGCGAAATCCACTTGGTTTCTACGCGTGCTGGTGTGGAACGGAGGTTAGAGACGGTGAGAGAGCGTAGGGCAGACGGAGGCCGAGGCGTCGCGCGCGCCGCTCGCGCCTCGAGTGATGTGAATTTCGACGTTTCAAGAGGGTACCTGTTGTGGGTTCTTCTTTAAAATGCACTGTGGATCCACATCTGAGAAAGTAAGTACTGAGAAAACGCAAATACTGACGCAGAACCCACACCAGGAAAAATTTCGCAAAGGGCACACTCCAGGGGCGGCATGCATGAACGCTGCGAAGGAGGCCAGGCAGCCGCTCCGCGTCCTCCGTACGAAGCGTCGATCCAGAGGTGACCCGAAAAACATGCCGTCCGCTTTGCGTAAAGACGCAACCTCACCACGCAGGGTGAACTCTCCGCCTAACTGTTTTTGTTTTAAATTTTAATCATGCTTAACTTTCTTTTTTTGTTTTCTTCCTCATACTTAATTACTTTTTGAATTGTTTTCCCGTTTGGCTCTAATGTTTCACAGAAATGAAGCCGTTCTAGATAAGGACCAAATAAAAAAAAACAGCTGATAGGCGTGGGGTTTGCTGTCCGTTGTGAGTTTGCGTCCCAACTTTAAGCGGACGGCATGTTTTTTTCGGGTCACCTCTGGCTCGACGCTTCGCACGGAGGACGCGGAGCGGCTCCCTGAACTTCTTTGCAGCGTTCATGCATGCCGCCCCATAGGTGCCGTAGGCTTCAAACGGTAGGGTACAGAGTGTAGGTTCCTAAAGCTAGGATTTTTCCAGTTACCTCATTTAAAACCTAAACTACGACAGTTTTAAAACCCTAGTTTAGATTCGTGAACTTGGATGTTTTTTGTCTTCTTCCTCTATCAGTGTAGCGGTCTTCGGCGTTCATTTTGGACGCCGAAACTTAACATAGTAAAAATCGACCACGCTGGATTCAAATATACTACTTCCGTGACTCTTAGTTTTCAAAATTGCAGACTTCTGACGGGACCACACCTGAGAGACGTGTTAGCCCTCATATTTAGCGGTGCTCGGCCTCAATCCTGAACGAGGATTTTTTTGTACAGCGTAAACCGACCACACTCAACGCAAATATCAGTTCTACTGACTCATAAAAATCTTTCGCAGAAATCCCTCAGCATTTATTAGGCAAACTGCTTTAGGCACTTCACATTGAGTGTTCATATGTCTTGTCTATCATTTTGGGAACACCTTCACGATAACTTCACCCTAAGATTCCTAATTGAACACCGTCACTCATAACTAAGTTCAAACAGCATTTCAGTCAAATCGCAACGCATAGTTGAATCCCATGTGAAAAACTGCTCCGAGCGGTTTTCACTCACATACACAATTGTCTATTGGGTCTCCCTCCGAAGGTCAGACATCTCCGAAGCTCAAAACCCCCTGCAGGGCCCTATCCCGCACCGAACTCTGTATGACACTGATTGATATGGGAGATCTGGGGTGGTAGTAAATGGGGTATTAAACGCGGATAAACCGCCACCTCCAAGCCGCCAACATACCGCGACATAATTGCAGTAGAGCCGCCAAATTAACGCGAACAAACCGCCACCTCCTGGCCGGCTACGAACCGCGACATAGGTGCCATGGTTTGTTGCCGGCTTAACGAAAGCTGCTCTCTGCTTACACATACATTATGCGTGACCTTTGTCCGCATAAGTATTTTCCACACTTGAACACGAACGACGTTTACGGTGGAAAGACGAGGGGTCGGAAAGATTATACAAGTAATGCTATCTATTTTACTTATTAGGAAGAGCATTCAAGGGGAACTTCGTAATATTTTGCTTGTTCGAAACACGATCAGAACGTAATTTTTGAAATTTTTCTTGGAAATCCTAATTCTCGTAATTTTATGAGCTCCGTTTTCAGGACCACTCTCGAAAAGACATGTTAGGTTAATCATTAGCCTCAATCAATCAAATGTGTGATCTAATAAAAGTTTGCATTTGTAGTAACTTTGTTAACTTTTTTTTAGAAATTTTTTCGAACAAAAGTTTTTTCAAAAAGCAAAAAATTTCTCCCAAGGGAATTTCGAGCGAACGAAAATTTGAAATTTTCTGGATGGATTATTTACAAGATGTTCTTGGGAAGGTAACGCTAGGTGCGAAAAAGACATTCCGAAACTCGTCGAGTAATGCATAAATTCCAAGAATGTCGTGTATTCAACTGAAATGGATAGTTAAAATCTTATAAGAATGATGATAAACTAGATAGTCTAATTTCGTTCTTGAAAAAGAATTCAAGTGTTTTTTTTTGGAAGCGTGCAACTGAAGTCTGGCGTCCGAGATTGGGGTAATGGTGTGGTTCCGGTCATTGATGCAGTTGAATTTGTGAAGTGTTTGCCGTCTTCTCAAAATGAAACCAATCCTTCGCCCGCAGTTAGTGCTGAAAATATATAGAAACACTGTTACACACTCATATGCGCATTATGCAAGGAAAAGATTTTGTGCACACATTTCAAGGTAAGAATTTGAAACACTTCGAGTGGCTCTACCAATGCACCAAAGTAAGTGCGTCGCGGACCCTCAAAAAAAAAAGAGGCCACGATGGCACTGATCTGGCAATGAAAGAGGAGTATCCCTGCTTTGTTTTTGATCCCTCATTGCCCGTTTCCCTGGCGGAAGCCGTTAAAAGACTATCCCTTGAAACACCTTCCAGTTTTAAAGATAGGCTCACGTCCTGAATCGAAATGGCTAACAGTGCTATCAAACTTCCTCAACCCTCTGCATTAATTAAACTCGCACTTGCCCTCAGTATAGGTGGTCGAAACTGTTCCTACTGTATCTTGCTAACCGCATCCAAAAACTCCTCGGGAGGAGTTTTTCGTTAACCGCCAGTTCCTCTCGCATTTCAGCACTATTTCCGTGCTGTCTGCGAGAGTATGTTAAACGCGAACTTACCGCGAGGATGCCACATGTCGGAATTTTAGGGAAAAAAACAGCCCTGAAAACGTTTTGAAATCGCTTTTTTTCGTAACAAAGGCTACAATTGTCGCTTCTTCGAGGGGTTTTCATTGAAAGTGTAATAAATGCCTACCACTGAGGGATGTTAGGGTGAAACTAGAGCGAATCCTCTCCCAACTATTAGGAGTCCTGCTCAGATTCTGTTGTGGTTAAACTCGCGTTTATCGCGAACTTAAAGGCAGTGTTCACGATAATCTTCAATTTTGAGATTATTCGTTATATAAATCAAGTGGCCCCCGGGGAGAACTAAAATGACGTAGAAATTGAGAAAAACGCGCCGGAAGTACCCAAAATCCTTAAGTATCAGCCCGCCTTTTAAGTATCACAGGGAGTGTTTGTTGTGACAATGAAATCTCTTGCGGACCGGTCCTTTGCAATTCTCTACTCTCTATTGCTCCGTGCTTACCTTCGGACCCTAACTAATACTGTTTTGCCTAAAATATTCCTCCATTTCTGATTAGCCCCATTTTATACCGGTGACAACCACCATGAACATGTTCATCCAACCGGACAACTAGTCCATGCTATAGAATAATGTCACTGAAATACGACGTTTTAATGCGTTTCTCGCCGTTTTTTCGTAATTTGGGCAACACTTGGAGGCCAACTCATTGTTTTATGTGAAAAACTCGGGAACGAAAATCATCGTGAACACTGCCTTTAACGCCTGTTAATTCGCGTTTAACACCCCCAATTACTACCACCCCTGGTTTTTTATTGATTATTGACGTGGTTGTGTTTTTCTTTTTAATGGTTTAACGTAACGCAAAATTAACGTGTTAACGCATTAACGAGTTAACGCGGTTTTTTTCCCGAAAACTAACGATTAACGCTTAACGAAAAAAATAATTTTTATTAACGCACACCCCTGGTGCCCACCACAATCACCACACCAAGCTCGGAAAACACGGCAGGTTAAAGCACACGACGCCAAGGAGTTCTTCTGATCATTCTTGAGCAGCTGGCACCGATTCTGCTGTACGTGGCTCCTACGAGGTAACGGTGGCGGGGTGTGCGACCGTCATCGTCAATCTACGAAATAGACCTTGTATTGGAGCCAAAGAGTCCACTTCGAAGTAATTGCTGTCATTGTTTTTGCATGATAGTGCTGGTATGGTTCTGGTACAGCTTTGCGTTAGAAATGTGCCGATACATTCAATCTTGTACAACAACCGATTTCAATGATTTCAATTTTCCGCGAACTTTTCACAAACCCCGTAGAGATTATTCAGGGTGCTGAACACGAATCTGTGGTGCGCTTGTCCAATTTCTGGGGTAAGTGTATGTAGGCGACAGTGGTTGCCGTGTCATTTAGGAAACGAAACTAGCCTGAGCATTTTGAGAAGCGACAAAAGGGCGTCAAACTCGTATTCACTACCACACAAAAAGTTTGAGTCAAATCTGAGACATTGGCGAAGCTACCACTGTTATCTACCCTAATATGTGATAAATCGATAAACGTGACTCAGATTTGGGTTAAACATTCCAAAAAAACTTCAGAGAAAAAATCCTGAACCACATTTTTAATAGCGTTCTAAAAATCGCCAAAAGTCGCTTTCTTGCCCTCAAAAGTTTCCCCGATGCGAAGATTTAAACGAATTATGTTGAGAACCTTGAAAAATCGACAAAGAAACTTCGAAATCGTTATCAACACCCCAAGTAACTTTCCTACGGGAAATTTTGATTTTGAAATTGTTAATCAATGAATTCCTTCGAACCGTCGAACTTGCATGCTCGAGTATCCTCTTATAGTTAAAACACTGACTGAAGTGCTTGCTTTCATTGTTCAACTGTTTTTATTAGGTGAATTCGCATTTATTTCTGTCTGCGAATGTCAACAAATTTTCACTATACACACGCGAGACTCCGATCTTTGCACATGGGCACGAATCCTCAACTTAGGAACTTAATAACCCTAACTGTAGCCCGTTCCTTGCTCCGTGAAGCTTTTGGTCTTTCAGCTGTTTGCGAACCAAACCCATTTTTATGATTTTCTCAACAACTTTTTTCATCGCGATCACTGCCTTTAAGTGTACAGTCGGCACGGATCGCACCGATACTTTGCGTTCCTTATTGTGGGTTGGCGCAAACTTGGTGTGCACCGAGTTTGTGGCAACGCACAATAATGCACGTAAAATACAAGTGCGATCCGCGCCTGCCGATTGTAAGCAAATGCTAACCCGACAATGGACACAAGTGGAAAACCTCTATTACTCTGTCCGAAGTTGGAAAAATGTGCTTACATGCGAACTTTGTCCAAGGGATCATTTTGGGCACTGAACACTAATAAGAGTTCCGTCTCCCGAATCTGGAAAGATTTTGATGCATTTCAAATAACAATAGATACCGAAACAAAAAAAACGCTCGCCTTCAGCTTAGAGCTTCTTGGAACCAGCAGCAAGGGATGGGATAATCTTCTAAGTGATTTTTTGCCATAAATTTTCCTGCCATGAGACAAATCCATGGAAGAACCCAATCTGAGACATCTTCCTCTTTATTGTTCCGCCTTTCCATCTGCTTCTGTTCTTACTAAATTTTTTCATTAAAAAAACTGAAGTCTGAATAGCGTAGATATAACTTTTTTTGGTACACACAGAATTAATATATCGGGAAAACGATGATATCGGTCATAAATGTGAAAATACTATTATTATATTATGGTAACTACTTTAATGTTGAGAATATGCAAGATGGAAGGAACAGTCTTGAGCCATTAAGCAGCTAATTGAAGCATTCAAAAACTTCAGGTCTGGCCGATTCTGCGAATCAGCTCAATCACGCTAAAACATTATTATTGATTATAATTGTGCTGTATTTCATATCTAGAATATTGTCACTTCTGACTGCCTGCGCGTTTGGACACTGTCGCACAGAGCTTTTGGGTGAAGTTGAAGTCTAGTTGAAGCCAAAAAACAAGTTGAATCCAACACTTGCTAGCTTATATTCCACTCTCCTGGAACCCACCTGTGTAGAATTTCTCCGGTGCAAAATATCATTTCGCCATTTTTTTCAGGAGCGGTAGACTGTATGAGGCGTGAAGAGTGTCAACAAGGTTGTGGCCATGCACGCGTGTCGTTGTGTCCTATGAATTCTCGTTGCTTCACGAAAAGCTAATGCTACACATCAGGGAATTTCTGGGTCTTTCAGAAAAATTTTTTCGAATGCGGCTTCACTGGACCCCAATCTGGGATCAGTTTGTTGTCAGACTTAGGGTTACTGTAGGTTGCGGTAGGCATAATGCCTTTTACGGACGCTACTTACCATAACATTTCGAAAATCAAAAATTGGACTTCATATTCGTGCTCAGCCCCCAAAATAATACTATCCAACTAAAATCGATAAACCGACTATAGATTTGTGTTAAGCAACCCAAATAACCCCTATATAGAAGTTTTAAAACGATTCGATCGTAGCGTTCTCGAAATCGTCAAAAGTGGCGTTTGGCCAGCAAAATTTCCCCCATTTTGAAGCTTCGGACCAAATCGGACCGAATTTTTCGAATGTTGACGAATACGCCTCAGATTCGTGATCAGCACCCAAAACAACCCCTAGAAAAAAAAGTTTTAAGCTCAAACCGAGACAATTTTTTTTCGAAGGCCCTAGAAATCGTCATTCGTGTACCCTTTTTCGCTTGGCAAAGCTATGAAAATGCTCACTTTCGGAAATCTCCTGTAAATCTCTGAGGCATTTGATGGATTTGGAAAACGGACTATCAATACTGCGTCTTATACCTACAACTATCAAAACATGTGTTTACAAAAGCCCTCGGGAATTGGAAGGTAAGCCCTACTGAGAGTGTTTAACACTTAATGGACCGCGTGTTCACACAGCGCACCCACGCCAAAAACTCGATTTTTTCTTCTTATTTGAAGAAAAACGGATTCCTTCCAGTTATTGATTTTATATCTATGCGTCATACAACTTCCATAAATGGTATGCAGAAATTAGGCGCCATAAATCTCCTCATGACATGGGCAATTACAACAAAAAATCAGTTTAAAAACTCACTGAAGTGATTGGCGGTGGAGCGCGCCGGTTCGCTACGGGGGCTAGCCGTGCAACGCGCGGTCTCCTAAGTTTTAATTTCTGACACCTTTTTGTCGAGTTAGACACGAGAAGGAGGTCAGAAACGCTCGGGATTGTTTCTCTGCTCGATGCAGAAGTTGATCTTATGAGCTAGGCTTCTTTTCTGCATTTCCTCATTGAAATCAGAACAAATACAATAAAGACAAGGGTGGCTATCTTTGATTTGCCATTGCAGTGGGATCGGTTAATGCCGTATTAGTCCTGTTACTTAGTATTAGTCTAACGCGCTTTCCTATTCGTCTACCCTACCCTCCAAGATGGTTCGATTCCCACACTTTGTTTTCGCGCTAGTCACTGGGAGCTTGGCGCTGTTGTTCCCAGGCCAAGGTGATGGTCGTTGACTTCAGCTAGAATTGCAACTCCACCAATCAAACCCCAAGTAATCTTCTAAGACTCCCTGGAATCTGTTGTCACTTCAGATTTCCGCTCTTTCGATGGAAGCTCCGCCAATACAAGCACCCCTCTTTTTGCGAAAATTAACCTGCTGGCATATGCGCATGTGGACATGTGAGGGGAACGATTTCATGGCCAATTTAAGATCATTGTGGGCTGTGTAGACATCGACAGAAACACAATTACTTATCGCCGACGACGTCTATTAGTCGAGCTCGATGTCAACAGCTCTGAATTTTACACTGAAATCTTTCAACTTTGGTGTACTCATGTCGGTACGGGTTTAAAATCTTCTGTCCTGACAAGGGACGACCCCCTGAGGTAGGAGACGTCATGAAAAAAGTTCTTCTAGAAGTTGGGGGGGGGTTGGATAGGGTAACATTATTGTATGTTGGGTTTTACCTAAGCACCCTCCGGTAGAGCAAAAAATTGGCAAAACACGAAAAATTAGCGGGGGCATTCTCTTCAAACGTCCACCATGGCTGTGCTTTCGGTTTTTCAGAAGAGAAAAGTGGCTGGCTACAATATCTTACACCCACCTACCTCAATATGCTTTATTTGGATCAATACGGAGAAAAAAAAATTGGACTTTTTTCTTTATCATATACTCGCTCACTCAAACTCGAACTCCAGAAAATCTAAAAAAAAAATTCTGCGTGATTGAGCCAAGTGTAGTAGTTTTCGATGGAGGATCAGCAGATGTATTAGGGAACTGATTGTCGCTTCGTGAAAATGAAAACTGCGGCCATGATGATAATTTTTAAAAAAAGGGTTCATCGCTTTGCTTCTTGCAATGGTAACGCTTTTTTCTACGATTATTCGCAAACGACTTTTATGTGTTCAAGAAAGGTGTTTTTTTACTCGAGAAAAGTAAAACAAAGTTACAAGATGTTCACATTGCAATATTTCTCAATGAACCCGTGATGCTAGCACAAGAAGGTGAGAAGAAGAATTTTTGAATAAGGTGAGGAAATGCTCATATACTACAGGGATCAGAAATTGTAAATCCAGTTAGATTGGAAAAAGCAAGTTAAAATGTAAATGAGAAACCTCGTGAATAAACAACCGAATAAATGCAAAACAATTTTTCCAGAAGATGTATTGCGGGAATCGAACCTGCAACCCAGCATAACTTTGTAGTTTACCACTCCCCATCGTTATCCTCTCGACCATCCCTGCGCCGTGGCTACGGCAACTTCAATCAAATGATACGAGGAATGGATTGCACAGTGAGCTTGGAAACGGCTTATATCTCACGAATGGGCCAGAATCAAACCGTCAAACTTGTATAGGCACATTTTAATGTAACGTAATGTGTGCCGAGCATATGAACTCACTCCAGCTGCTCCGAGTAGGAGGTTACAGGTAGTTTCAAATGTTTTTCCCCTTTTTCTGGAATATCGGAAGGCCCTTAGGAAAAACCGAACATAGATTATTGTTACTCTATCCATACCCCACAACACTCAGAAGAACTTTTTCAGGACGTCGCCTCCCCCGGGGGGTCGCCCCTTGTGAGAAAATTTGCCTCGTCAGTGCCGGGAAAATACCGCGACCTCCGAATATGCCGCAATAGTTCCGCAATAGTACCGCAACGGCTAAGTGATCAGACGGTTCTGTTGCTGCGTCATGAGCCTCGACGTCGCCGCGATGGTAACGGATGCGTGGGAACCGCGCCAGCTCCGCGAAGATGCAGCAGCGAACCCGCGTAGACTGCGATGTACTGCCCTGTGTGGTGAAACGAAATTGTGGCCGGTTCAATTACCCAAGTTTGAGGTACATTCCAAATTTTCTTGGGCGCGAGATCGTCGGTAATCTCTATCCTTATCAGACAGAGGACGCAACAACCGCAAGTGCACCTATTTATTTTCAGCCCCCCCCTAGTTGTATCACATTTTTTAATTAACGTCGTTTGGAATACTCTCGTGGATCCGCGGCGGCACTATCGCGTTGCCGCTACGGCTCCACGGTAGTGCCGCTGCGGCTCCGCGATAGTGCCGCTTCGGTGCCTGTAGGCTCCAAAGAGGCACAATCGCGGAGCCGCAGCGGCAATTTCTCTCAGAGTGAGTGTATACGTTTGTGTTACGAGCAATGTCCTCCCGTTCACAAAAATTTTTCAGCGAACTCGAAACTTTTGCCGAACGAGCGAGTTGCTTTCTGTCATTAACTACGTATTTCCTATTGAAATACTCCTCTTCGTTTTTGTTTTTTCACTCATAATCTCTGCATGCATATTTTAGCATTCGCACTGACCGGAACTAATTTCAGAAATAATTATTTTATCTGGAATGGACATTATCACTAAAAAGACTTGCTTTGTCAGTGTTACCGATCCTTCTGAATAGGAGTATGGTAATTCCATTAATGATGCCTATGATCATACTCGCACGGCAACATTCTAATGGCCTAATGGGATTGTGAGTAATTTCAAACAAGCAATTCGCCTTCATCGATTTTGAATGAACGTACCGTATTTCCTCTATTAGAAGTACACCTCTAATGGAAAAACACGAATAAGAGTGGGCAAAATATTAGAAGTACACTCACTATTTGAAGTACACTTCTATTAAAAGTACACTAAAAAAAGGCCTGAGAAATGGAAGTGCATGTACTTCTTGAAGAGGAACTGCGGTACTAGGGCGGAGTATGTTCCTCCAGTCGGAGGTATAGTCGCAGTTCTTCCTCAATTTTAGCCCAACTCTGGAGGATCGTGATTCTGCCTTCGAAAGGTTTCTAGTTACATACTACTTCCGTATCATGCCCAGTCAAGAGTGGAGAAAATTTTTAAACAGAAAACGGAAAGTAAAATCTAACCGGGAATTGAAAACGGACATGCAAAAAAGGTTCGGAAGACGGGAAATGGAGACCCGAAAATGGATATTTCAGAACATCTCTGTTCGTGGGAATAAAATTATCCGAAATTTTTATCTGTGTCTTTCGCACGGTACCTAGAAAATAGACACCTGCTCCGGAATAGTTCCTTCCGCGCTGATCATAAATCTGAAGGCTTACGCCTCAAACTCCCACAAGCAGATTTGAAACTTCACAGTTCTCAACAACAAATGTATATAATGGTCTGCGATCATCGACAGAGGTATCTCACAGAATTCACAATGTCAGTAGGTAAAGTTTTACAACACGCTGTTTTCTGCTTTCAATATAAAATAAGAGAAAAGCACATGAGAGTAAAAGCTGAATAGTGGGTAATCTGGTTCTCGAACGGAAAGCATCGGAAGCATAAAGATTGGAGTGCTTTTTTTTCAAGTGCCATACCCCTAATACGTCCTGGAATTCGGTCAACTTGATGTTTGAGTGCCAGAGTCGAGCTTAGTGAAGCGCATCTTTCGGCGGCTATTGTGTCGGGAGTAGTATCTGCTGAAAGCCGCCTTTGTGACACCGTATCCGGCTACACAGAGATGGCTATAAAGTCTATGGATCCCATCATCACCTCGAGAGAGTGTTTTCAGTCTACTATCTTTGAGAAAATATACTTTTTTTTCTGTGAACGTCGCCATCTGCTTTTATTGATCGAAGTAAATCTAGGGAACATTTTGAGCACTGCTGCCGGCACCGAGGATTACGAATACTACATTAACACTAGATTTGAATTGATGAAGGATTGATTTCAGAACCTTTGCCTGCGGATCTGCCCGTTTTCGAGGTTTATATTCCTTCTGGGAACCGTCTACGGCAAGAGCCCTTGTGGCGATTGGCCGTTATGACGAGAGGGAGTCACAGGGTTGAATCAGCGACTGAGTTTGTAATTGTCGGGCTCATCGTGCAAATAAATGCCGGTTATCTCTTGCCATCTATCTCCGATACTAAAGTGCCGATCACACTCGACGAATGAAGGATTTCCCTGCCATTGAACGCTTCACTAGCATTCTAGGGCATCTTTTTCTCCATCTCAACCGCCAATTTTCCTGTCAAAATCTGACCTTGAAGCTGTCAAGTGTTTGCGACTGAAAAGTAAAACTCGCTTCGATTTCTCCAGTTAAATACCTCTATGTCGTTGGTCAAGTCGTGTGTTATTTCAAACAGAAAAATATTTTCGACTCTCCCGATGTAGAATGCTAATCTCCCGTAATCTTCACTCTGATCGCTGCCTGACGCCTTCTCGTTCTTCTTCGTCGTTCTTCCCACTTGTGTAGGGCCAAACTCTGGGCCGTTGAGCGCATATGTTATCCATCATTTTGAGCCCCTGGACACGTTCAAAGTTCCTAGCTTTTCAGCCATACTCATTCATTGGTACTGGTCTTTGATACTCACTCCTCGACAGCAGAAAATGTCATTTTAGGTGGTGACGACGAGTGGCGTGGTGAATATGAACGTGGAATCGTACACTTTACTTTGAGGCAGAAATCACAATAAGTTTTGTTCCCGGATTTTTTAGTGTGAAACACTCGCTGGGAGATGCTGTTGGGGGACAGCGCCGAAGAAAGAACGCGGCGAAAACGGGTACGAATGCGAGAAAGACGGCAGCAAGGTAGCAATTTTGTGAGCCGTTCACGCCTTTTATGCTTTCCCCGCAACCTTTCTGACGAGTTTGTGACCCGGCGGACGACTTCGATGGCAAAATGCCAAACAACTCCGCCACGCTTACTAGTCAATTAATCGCGCCGTGGATCAATATCGGTTGCGGGCAACTCGTCCCTGTTGGTTATCCCCCAAATGAGATAGTGTGCATTAGCTCTGGGATTGTTGTCTATGGTGTCTTTGTAGAATTTATTCTAGGGCATGAACGTGGTTGCAGCGGAGGATCAAGGCTCGCGATCGAAACCACGCTGAGCGGTGGTATCGCCAACGCCGCAAAGGCTGCGCTTTGTCCATTCGCTCGTCTGAATTCAGCCCAAGGTCTTTGCTAGCTTCCCCTGTCATTCAGAATGTAAACGGATATCGCTGCCATTTTTTGTTGTTGGGGGGATTGCGGATTTTTTGTACTACAGGAATGGTGGGTCCGACTTGAAAGTTTTAGAATGTTTTGTGTCGCACTTTTTCGTCCAAGAATCTTATTTCATTTTTGTTTACTCAATTTTATCATTTTGCTGTGTTAATTTTCTTGTTTTGTGCTCCGTTGTTTAATTTTCTTGTCTATTTCGTTTTTTTTTAGAAATTTCTTTTTTAATCTAGGCTATTGAAACTTTTCTGACCGAAATTTTATATATTCCGCATTTGATTTTCCATAAATCTCGGCAATATAAGCTGTACAATCTCGATCTACATACTGCTGAGGAATACTGCTACGATTTTATACAGGCTATAAAACGGCGAAATTCACATGGTTCCTAGGCGTGCTGGTACGGAGCGGAGGTTAGAGACAGTGAGAGAGCGGAGTGCAGACGGAGGCCCAGGCGTAGCCCGCGCCGCTCGCGCCTCGAATGATGTGAATTACGACGTTTTATAAAGGGTATATTGTTGACTGATTTTAGTACTGATTTTTTTCTACTTTACAAAGAGGTTTCTATTTTTATAGACCATCAGCTTTCCTCACTCAAATATGTATGTATGTAGAATAATGTTTTCTCTAAGGAAGTTTGAAATGGAACTCTGGAACTAATTTTTCTTCAGATAGACAATAAACCTTGGAATTTATTTATGATTTGTATAGCATTTGGGAGTCTAAAACATTTTCGGTCGGTTCTATTTATTTTCACTTATTCATTTATTTATTTATTTATTTATTTATTTATTTATTTATTTATTTATTTATTTTTTTATTTATGCTTTACATGCCTACTCTCGAACTTTCTGCTCAACTCTATACCTTCCCCGGAGGTTTTTTGCCTCGCTATGCCGAATGATCCCCATATCCTGGATCACAATCTACTATTCTGCAAAAATGTTGCTCTTTGAATAAAAAGTGGTTTGGCGCGCATAAGAAACGTAACAACAAAAAGCGAACAAGATAAATGTGGAGTGGACGAGCCAATTGAAAATAAGAAGCTTTTCTAGTTAACCGATTTTCTGGGCTATTATTCGAAAATAGTGCAACCAAAAGCTACTTCTAATAGAAGAGCTTTTTGGTTTTGAAAAAGGAAAACTTTTCTCTTGTTACATGACCCCCGACAAAGTACACGTTATATCGCCTCAATAGGTAGCCTTTAGATGAAAAAATAATGTGAGATGGATCTGCACAAACAGTTTCCCTCCGCTGCACAGAAATGTAAACAAATGATAGAAAGCGCAGCATCATGTACAAATATTCCCACATGAGGTCCTTCAATTAAAGGCAGTAATCACGATAAGAATCATTTTTCTGCTTTTCTGCTTATCTTGAAGACGGTCCCATGCTGATTCTAATGATGTTTTTGGAATCGTACAAGACCTTCTAGGAACGGAGGTATAGTTCCTCAAAAATTGAGCTAAGGAAATGTGTTGGACGAGTTGTCCAAGGCTTATAACTTCCGTCTTTTGCAGCCGATGTATGCGAGCTGATCTGAGTAAAGAGAGAAGTTGGGAATAAAAGGAAGAACGTGGCTATTGATCGGAAACCATCGCTCATTTCACAATCTCGAGCATTCATTTGTTCACGTCGGTGGGCGTGGAAAGTGCATCTGAGGTGTGACGAGCTGACGGGTGTCCAACTTTGGGGCCGTAGGGGACCGTTCCGAGCTCATTTTTCTTAGTTTTTTCAACGTTAGGATTGCCTTATTCCCCGCAGGTGCCGATCTCCATCAAAAAATCAGACATGGTTTTTATCGTGGACACTGCCTTAAAGTTCTTTTTCGAAAACCATCACGCCCTTCCATGTAAAATAACACAAACCCAGAATATCGGTTTCCCAGAACAATTGCTCATTTTTTGTAGACGCTCCACTTTCCCATTGCTCCCTTTTTGTTGAAGCGTTTCCGATGCGCACCAGATCAATTTTCATCCGAAGAGTCCCCTCTTACAGAATCGTACTCTTTTTTCTAGATATCCTAGAGAAGACTTTGAAGGCATAAACGCAGAACCGAATTTTTTCTGCTCGTCTTGGGAAAAAAATTTAGCGCTGATCACAATGGTGTCTCCGGAATCCCTCAGAACTCGAATATTTTGAATTTGAACGGCGAGATGTTCGCGAACGAGTTATCTCGGGCTTGCCCTTCCTCCTCATTCGCAGCCATCGCTCTGAAGCATTCCACAATATCAAGCCAGACCATAAACAACTGGAAGAACATAGATTTTGGGTAAAGTCAATGACGCTTATCTAACATGTTGAGATCGGAAGCTTTTCGGTGAGCGTAACCTACTTTTTCTTTCATGGGGCATAATCGTCATTTTCCGCGTTTTTTCGCTTACTCGAACGAAGTGAGTTTCAGCGCTTTGCAGGATGTAAGCGGCGGTAAGACCATAAAATTAAAAATTACCCTTGAGATTGGACTGTGCCTTTAAAGGCAGTGTTCACCATAAATTTCACTTCCGATGTCTCCACGGCTTACGCAAGGTCTGGTGCCCTATATAGCAAGGCATGCTTAAAGGCACTGCTCTCGATAAAAATCGCTTTTCTGTTTTTTTGCCTATCTCGAAACCGGTCCCATTCTGATTTCAATGATGCTTCTGGAATCGTACAAAACCTTCTGGGAATGGAGTTATGGTCCCTCAAAAATTGAGCTAGGGAAAATGGTGGACGAGTTGTTCGAGGCTTGTAACTTCCGTCTTTTGCAGCCAATGTATGCGAGCTGACCTGAGTAAAGAAAGAAGCTGAGAATGAAGGGAAGAACGGGGCTTTTGATCGAAAACCAACGCTCAACTCACGATTTCGGGTGTTCCTTTGTTCACGTCGAGGGGCGGGAAGAGGCGGGACTTGCCCACAGCGGCGGGGTTTGCCCACTTTTCTAAGCCATTTTGCGGCTCCTGGTTAGCTTTTCATCCCGTTTTTTTCGACGCTGTTCTGCTTCTGAGAGCCACGAAAAGCGTTTGTCAAGAAAAATTCGAGGATGAAGTTTACCGCGAACAGTGCCTTTAGAAAAGACGCGAAAGACGCGTTTTTTGAGCAAAAATAGGCCCTCTCTTGTTTACGTTGATTTTTGAACGTGGAGGAATTGACCGCCAGAAGGATGATACCTATCTGTGCAATGAAGCGATCAGCTCACTTATCAGCACTTCCTTGACTTGATCATTCCTGTAATCTGAGTCTTCATTTGTTCACTCCGAGGGGGCGGACCTGGGGCACCAGGCGTGTCTGGGGCACCGAAACGCTTGTTTGCGGCCGTTATTTTGCCGCTCCTGGCTCGTTTTTTACCGTTCTTTCGACACTGGGAGCCTAGGATCCTTCTCGCCAATCATTTCACTGTGGAAAGTCAACGAGGATGATCATCGTGAACGGTGCCTTTAAGGTCTTCTGACTAGTACTGGTTCCACAAAACGGAATGCATTGCGTTCAGAAATGATAGGCTCACCCTTGAAAACCGAGGTTTTCAAAACGCTTCACAATTTGGCGATTCATACTGCTCACTATTGAATTCAGCAATTCAAAAAACTAGTGCTTACTCTATCTTATGATCACTCCACGATTTTGAACAATTTCAAGATAAATTCTCCTATTTTTCACCGTTCAGAAATGATAGGCTCACCCTGAAAAAATTCAAATTTCTTACTTCGAAAAACTTCCCGTTACAAGTCCATTACATATCTTTGACGTGAGTACATCGTACATCGCTGTTCCTAGTATGGAACGAGGTAGTGCTCTCACTACTTCCGAACAAGCCCAGATTCGTGCCCTCGCCTCTGTTGGACTGAGTCAGCGAAGAATAGCGGCCCAAATCGCACGTTCGCAACATTGTGTTGGGCAGTTTCTCAGAGATCCGGCTTCTTATGGAAACGCGAAGTCTACCGGACGCCCAAGGAAGGTCTCCAGTCAGGATGCCCGAAGGATCAGTCGCCTATGTTCCAACAGCACGCTGTTGCTGAATCAGGTCAGGTGTGAATTATCGCTTGATGTTTCGAAAACAACTGTCTGGAACACCTTAAACGGCAATGAAAACATCGCCCGCCAAGCTATGAAGAAGGCAAGTCATTGTTCGCCAACCATAAAGAAGCTCGACTGGAATTCGCAAGAAAGAACATGGGAACCGTCTGGGCAAACGTAAGGCGATCTCTTATAAGCGAAGAAAACTTGAAAAATTATCTCAAAATTGTTCAGGTTATTTTCTCCGACGAGAAAAAGATTAATCTTGATTATCCTGTTGTAGCTCGGTACTACTGGGGGGATCTCCGCGAGGATCCGTTGATTTTTAGGTGGAGGAATTTTGGTGGCGGCTCGCTGATGTGTTTGGGAGCATTTTGCGGCGAAGGTGTCATGGAGATGGCCTTCACTTCCTGTCGGATGGACTCGGAGGAATACCAGGAAATTCTGAGGACACATATACTGCCGTTATTTTCTGGAATACGACGTCAGCGCTTCACTTTCCAGGAGGATAACGCTGCAGTAGATGTGTCGAGGTCTACAAATTCTTGTTTGGAGCAGCAGCGAATTCTGGTGATGGAATGGCCTGCGTGCAGCCATGATTGCAACCCCATAGAGAATATCTGGGGCATAATTGTGCGGCAGGTTTACGCGAACAACAAGCAGTATGGCACTGTAGATGAGCTTAAAACTGCTGTTCTCGAAGCCTGGACCAACCTTGATAAGAATGTCATATCAAATTTACCCTTTCTATGCCTAAGATAATTTTTGAAGTCATTGCTAACGGTGGTGGACCTATATTATACTAGATTTTATTATTTGCTCACGTTTTGTTCAATAAATATTTGTTTTCGCAGGGTGAGCCTATCATTTCTGAACGCACTGTATACCCAACTCTTCTACAGTTACTTGTCCCCGCCCTTCGAGAAAGCTGAGCGTACACCGTGTCTCAGCGATTTTATTTATAATCAATAAGAAATCAACGTCTTCATCAGTTCCGGTGTACAACGTGTTGCAGCGATTCAATTTAAAATTCGATAGTATTGATTAATTTGATTGACGCTCAGTAGCCAACATCTCAGTGAGCTGCCCTGGCCCACCCCCTGTTTACTATATGTCTACTTATCTAGCTGCCCGTCCGCCTTACTACATACTCACCTACTTACCTTCCTGTCTGCCTACATACACAACCATACTCACCTGTCTGCCTGCGAGAGCTGGCCGAACGAATAGTTGACTCTCTGGCGGAGCTTAGTTTGCTACGGAGCGGTGAAAAGGTCTACCATAGCGTAATCATCCATCTATTCACATTTCAATATGGTACCGCTATCTTCAACCTCGCATTCCTATTTATATCACCATTCACATGGTCATACTGCGCTGTTAAACGCTCAAATAACATTTAGGATGCGATCTTGAGGCGAAATACGAGATGCCTATAAACAAAAGAAGTTGAACCTCAGCGGATTGCTGCTCTTCTCAGGATCGACTAGGCTGCGCGGCGCGCTGGCCGTGTGCGCCTTTCAAAGAAAATCTTTTGCAAATCCATCACTCTCTGAACTGCTCAAAAAAGCTTCGGATCTCCAGTTTTTAACTATATGCAAACTTCAAATAGTAACAAGATTACCTCTGGCGATGGATAAGCCAGCTGCCTGGTTGACCTTGATATTGTGTCATATACAGATAACATACAAAACAGTATTACTGGAGTTTTCTCTCTGCCGGAGGCTTTTAAGTAGCTTTGAAGTGCGGGATTTTTTCTCTTTGTGGGCACAGATTTTGTCGTTCGCCGTTTGGCTACCATTTTCGGGGTTTACAGCTGCCGTCTTTCCGAAATTTCAACATTCCCTGCGACACATCACTAGCGGCGAAGCTGTTTTGCATTTAGAACGTGCAATAATCACCTTAAGATGACAAAAATTAGCGTTTTAAGCATTTTTATTGCCTTTATGGCATGATATATCATCACAAGATATCACAAGGGGTGTCGGTGGTGCAATGGTAGCACTCTCGCCCGGAAAGCGCGCAATGCTGGTTCGAGTCCTGCCTGACATCTGAGTTTTGCGTTCAACTCGGCTACCTTATGATATCTTTTGATCATATATCATGCCATACAAAGACCCTAGACATTCTAAAAACGTTGAACCTACATCTTTCAAGACTTCAGATCAACTGGATTTAATGCCAATATGTGCTTACCAGGTCATACCCGTAATCGGGTGATTGCTGTTGTGCCTACACAGTGTGAATAGCCAAACAATGCGAAACGAGGTGTCGTTGTTGTAGTGGTAGCAGAAATTAGCATTTATCGGCAACCTCTGAGTCAGTTCAAAGCTATGTGATGAGTTATTACGAGAATCCGAATGCACTGAAATTCATAGAACACCCAGTGAAATATTTTTCAGTTTCAAAGCTGGTCTCGGAGAGAGTCACACTTTGATCGCAGTGTTATCTTTGAAATCGTCGAAGTCCTCCTATGAACAGAGTTACGGCTGCTTAAAGATTTTTTTGAGGGTGAAAAATTGGTGGACGAGTGGTTTCAGGCCTGTATTTCTCTTCATTTGCAATCGCTGCATGAGAGCAAAACAGGATGAGGAGATAAACGGCAATGGACTGAAGAACGACGACATGTTGAGAATTCATTCATCCATCTAGCCACTATCGAGTTCAAAAATTTGGTGGAGGCGTGGCCATGTATGGCTAGCGAAGGAGGTCGGGCCTGTGGTGGTCGCTTATATCTCGCTTACATATTTGAAGGAATTCAGATCTCGCACTTGGCACGTGTTACACAGGAGAGGTCTACTACACGTAGAAATAAAAATCACAAAATTTATGTCTGAGGGTGTACTGTGCCTTGTGTAGCAGACGACTCCTGTATAACACGTGCCAAGTGCGAGATCTCAATTCCTCCAAATATGTAAGCGAGATATAAGCGACCACCACAGGCCCGACCTCCTTCGCTCACCACCACAGGCCCGAATTCAGATTCACAAACTCGATAGCCGCTAAATGGATGGATGAAATCTCAACATGTCGTCGTTCTTCAGTCCATCTCCTCATTCTGTTTTGCTCTCATGCAGCGATTGCGAATGAAGAGAAATACAAGCCTGAGACAACTCGTCCACCAAATTCTTACCCTCAGAATGCAGGCATTTTCAAGGAGCCATATCTTCCTTCGTGGGGGGGGGTCTTAAACGATTACCATTGTGACCAGAGAGTGGCGTTCTCCAAGATAAGCATGAAATCTGAAAAATAATTTTTTGGGTGTCCTGTGGCTTCAAAGGCACGACAATCCAAGCTCATGGGTGAAATTTGATATTATGGTCCGGCCATTGTGTGTAGCAATCCAAACAAACGCGGAACCTCAGGGTTCGATTCCCATTGCAATAACAGTGTTGAAAACTGGCTTGAAACGAGCAACCAATAGCATTATACGACCCTAGAACTTGAATGTGTTTGGCTCGCACTACCCACTTCCCCGGTCGCCACAGAGGAAGTGGGTGGGGCGGGCACACCACATTCAAGTTCTGGAACTGAAAAACGATTTCCTGCTCGCTTTTAGCTGACATTGTTGTTGTAATCGGCCTCGTGCCTGCTTGTAGGCCGAATACACATAAAGCAACTCTTCAGAATAAGCCGAAAAATTCGACCACCCATTTCCTCCGCCCCCCCCCCCTTCGCCCTGAAACAGCGCCCGTTCGCCCCGCCCATCAGAGCTTTCGGGTTAAATAGGGACGAGATAAGCCATGGATTTTGATCAAAATCTACGTTCTTCCATTTGTTATCGGTCTAGCTTTGTATTGTGGTCTGCTTCAGTGGAATGGCCGCAAATGACGGGGAAAAACACGCCCGAGATAACTCGTCCACGAATTCCTTGCAGTTATGATTCAAATTCTATGAGGATCCGTTCGCAGTATGTTCTAAGCGATTTCGGAGTCCATATTGTGGTCAACGCGAGAATGTATCCAAGACAAGCAGAGGAAGTGAAAAGCGAATCCGAGGTTGGACTGTGTCTTCAAAGGCAGTGTTCACGATTAGAGTCGTTTTCCTGTTTTTTTTTTTCGCCTATCTTGAAAACGGTCCCATGCTGATTGCAATGATGTCCGTGGAATCGTACAGGACCCCCTGGAAACGGAGTTATGGCCCATCAAAATTTCGCTAGGGAAGCATTGTGGACGAGTTGTCCGAGGCTTGAAACTCCCGTTTTTTGCAGCCGATGTATGCGAGCTGACCTGAGTTAAGAGAGAAGTTGAGAATAAAGGGAAGAACGGGGCTTTTGATCGGAAACCATAGCTCATCTAACCACGAATTCATTGAAACTGTTATAGGACGTGGGCGGAGTGGCCCAATAGGTTGTGGCTGGCCCACGAGATTTTCACCCACTTTCCGGCCGTTTTTCGTCGCACTTCGTTCTTAATCTTCTTAGAGGGACTCAGCCGCGTGGTTGACCTCGCTGCGTTTCATTGTTAGTTTTCAGTGCTTACTATTAGTGTAATTTTTTTTGAAAATCGTTGTTAGATGGTTTGCGTAGCTTCCGTTTTTCCCTCGCCTTGCAGTCGTAATGGACCGATATTCATATTATACACTTGCCCTTAAAGGCACTGTCCAACCTCAGACCCGTTTTTCTGTTTTTTCGCTTATCTTGAAAACGGTCCCATGCTGATTTCAATGATGTCCCTGTAATCGTACAAGACCCCCTGAAAACGGAGTTATGGCCACTCAACAATTGAGCCACGGAAGCATGATGGACGAGTTGTCCGAGGCCTGTAACTTTCGTCATTTGCAACCGATGTATGCGAGCGGACCAGAACAAAGAGAGAGGCTGAGAGTGAAAAGAAGAACGTGTTATTGATGATGATCAAAAGTCATCCTTCATCTCGCCACTGTTGAGCTCGAAAGATCGTAAAAGGGGCGTGCCAAGGTGGCTTCTCGAGGTGGGCTTCACAGAGTGGCTCCTTCCTATATCTGGCTTATCCGCAGGAATTGAAGCTTGCGCTTTTTAGATGTTCTATAGGGTGGGTCTACTTCATAACTATATGGAAATCTCAGTTTTTGTCCCTAAGGTTGGACTGTGCCTTTAACCATGGGTGAGCCGTTCATGGAAACGGGCCCTGGTTAAGGTGCGGCCGAATGAGGAGGGGGGCGCATGCGGCCGGCGTGCTTAGCAGGCGGGCGTCGCGTTCGCCGCTCTCGGACGTGCATGCGAAATGTCCCCACCGCCATCGACTACGAACGGGGTCGGCACCGGCTGGCAGGAAGCACTGCGCCGATCAATCGCTCCGCAGACGGAGGGGAGAGGGGACGGCCGTCGTTGAAATCCAATACTCGTCCGAGGGCGGCACATGCGACGGCCGCACGCCGGCCGCGTGGGCCGCCATTCTCATTCGGGCGCACTTTATATTCTGGTGGCTTTGCAGTGAAATGTTTCGAATGTTTTGATAAGCCGAGGAAATTTTCAAGAAGAGGAAAAAAAAATGAAAAGAGTCCAAGTCCCACAGGAATACCAACTGCTTCCTTCTTTAGGTTCTATTTCGAGTACTGAACGAAATAAAGAGTTTTAAGATCTCAAAATTCTCTTCCTTGAAGATGACTCTTGCATTGCCAACCGCACATTTATCAGTTTAGAGTTTCCTGAGAAATTCCTAAATCGGTTCTTATCCAGTGAACTAACTCTGCAAACATGATCCAAATTAGTCTTCTCTTCAGCTATTGGATAGTATAAGTGCAGACGTTTATGCAGGTGCGAAAGGGGAGGACGGGGGACACGGCTCAGCGCTTTTGGCTGCCGGATCGGAAGTCGACGCGGTTCTCATTCCTCATAACCTAACTACCCACGTACCTCTCCTACCTCTCGAGCACTTCCTTCATAGCTGCTACCTCCTCCATTGGTCTCAAAACCATTAATCCCTGAGGTTTAGGTGTATTTTTGAAAAGTTCTGCTTTAGTGCTTTCAGTTATCGATATTGGATAGTCGCCCAAATGGTTATCTCTACCTTCAGTGAAATTAGCGCGACTTCTAAATTTTCTACAGCTTCCACTAGGCCACTGAAAGCTATGCTCGTGGCAGCGTCCATCCCGAGAAGACCAGGTGCTACGAAGTTTCACGGAGTTCATCCGTACTCTAAATTGTTCTCAGGCCCCTTCAAAAGCTTGTAATTCTTCATAGTTTAGTTTTTGTTTGGAGAATAATTCAAAATATTTTTTTTTCAGAATGATAAATCTCCTCACACTAAATAATATGTGATAGAAAATACACTGACACAAAGATTAAATGCAGTTAACATTGAAAGGGTCAGTGCACTCAAGTTTGATTCTAACGTTTGTGCTAGAATATTAGTGTTTCCTTGGAAAATGTTCAATTCATTCTTTTATGATGGCTTTGTGATGCAACAGCAGTATCCGTAATGGCGGACCGGACTTTGGCTTTGAGAACGATAGTACACTACCGCTCTTAGGGCGTACGTAAACGCTTTTTTCGCGTCTTAAGCGTCCTTCTTGAATAACATCCTTTGAAATGAACTTTTTCTGACCTTAAAGGTTTATTGGGGTCTAGGTGAGGAGGACTATTCAAAAGTAAGGTGGCTTCTAGGATTTAAATGTGAACAAGAAAAGTTCGGAATGTGATTCCCAGACCGTTGTACAGTACACATATAGTCTACAGCAATGGAAGTAGGACCTGGTGAGGTTGCGGACTCGTCCTAACATACGGTAGTTCGTTAGTGGTATCACAAATTTTTCCGAAGCAGCTGTGATAGATCGGTGTGTCTGTGTTTTCACCGATACAACCACATCTGTGAAAGCTATGAAAATAGGACAGTGGAACAAAAACTCACCGACCAATCTCAGTTAGGTCGAAAAAATGAGTGATAACGCAATCAGGATACAGTATGTTAGGAAGAGTTCGCAACCTCACCAGGTCCTACTTCAATTGCTGTAGACTATAGCCTTTTGCAGCCACACACTGTATTTGAATACCGCATGAGGCCCCGGTCATAGTTGGATGAGCCGACGCCTCCAGCCCGGTCGATACACACAGAATGCATTGGAAATGGGATGCAAAAATCACTCGGTGTATCCCCCCCGCACCCCCCAACACCCACCCGGTCGATACGTATGAACAACATGGTGAGGTGAAGCTGAGAAAATCACTCGGTGTATCCCCCCCGCTCCCCCCCGCACCCCCCCCCCCCCGGTCGATACGTATGTTTAAAATGATGGAGTGAGGTTGAGAAAATCACTCAATGTATCCGACGCGGTCGATATCCATGCAATACGTGGATGACGGCGGATGAGAAAATCACCGGGTGGGTGGGTCGATGATAAAACATTGCGTATCACTAGAAAGCTAACCTTACTGCTACCTCCGTGACTTCACCATACTCGCCTTCACTATTCCTCTGAACAGGTGCAATCCTGTTGGCCGCGTAATCATCGTTATATCTAGTTGGATGCATCGAGTGATTTTCTCAACCTCACTCCATCATTTTAAACATACGTATCGACCGGGGTGGTGTTGGGGGGGTGTTGGGGGTGCAGGGGGAGTGTTGGGGGAGAAGTGCGGGGGGATGCAGATGCAAATAGCACCAACTATGACCGGGGCCTGACACACCAACTATTTCACCCAAACTTCTTTACTTGAACTGATATGGTTTTTTTGTTTGTTTCAGATACGAAAAAACACAATTCAACGAAAGTTATTCAAAAAATAACACTGGAACTCGATAACGCGCCCCCCGCGCGCATTCTGATGCCTCGTATTGTAATGCTGAAATAGTATCCCGATATTCCTGTAGACGTAGAGCGTATCTCGCTCAGATGAGTTCGGCCGGAGTAAGCAGCGGAACGGTCGGTCTTGGCGAAATAATGGGGACTATCCTAGACGGGGGGGGGGACACTCTAGATTCAAGTCAGAAATGAAAAGAACCCCCGATTTATAACGCTCTCCTATCAATCGAAGTACTTCTATAGAATTTCATCAACAACAATGAATAACAGCATCAAACATCCTTTATAAGGTTTTCTGTTCATTACTCTGATAAAATTTTGGGTGCTCCCCCCCCCCGTTTAGGATAGTCCCAAATAATGGTGGTAAAGAGAGATGTGGCAAGACCGATAAGCCTTCCTTCGCTCGGCTAAAAATGAGGGAGAAAGGCAATGAGTATCGAGAGTCACCTCCTGAGCTCTTTTTGAGATAGCGCAGGCATGTTTTCATTTCCACCTTTGTTTTTGAAATAAAAACATGAAACTCCATCCAGAAAACAGTAATATTTCAACACCTTACAAGGGAAGCTTGCCACCATCAGGAGTAGTTCCAGGGCGCAGTTTCAATATATTGTAGGGGAAGGACGGTGCTCCAATATTTTATACTCAGAATCAGCTAAATGCCTGAGAACTTCACAGGAGATTTCCAAAAAGTGGGAATTTCCATAGCTTTGCCAAGAGAAAAGGGTACACGAGTGACAATTATTAGAGCGTTCAAAAACATTGTCTCGGTACTTAAAACTTGTTTCTAGGGGTTGATTTGGGTGGTGGTTACTAATCTGAGGCTCATTTGTCAATATTTGAAAAGTTCCATCTGATTTGGTCCGAAGCTTCAAAATGGGGGAATTACGCTGCCCGACTTTTGACGATTTTGAGATTGCTACGATTAAATCGCCTCAACATTTGTACATAGGGGCTATTCGGGCTGCCTAACACGAATCTGCAACCCATTTATCGATTTTCAATAAATTACGGTAGGTTATGGTGAGTATACGGTAGCCCAGTCGATTTTTCAGATTTGACTCAAAACTTAATTGTGGGTGTTATTTGGGACGCTGAAAACGAAATTGAGGTTCATTTTTCGATTTTCAAAGTTCTAAGGTATGGTTAGAAGGCATTGTGCCTACCGTAACCTACAGTAACCCTAAGACTGGCGAGGTATAGATCCCAGATTCGGGTTTAGCGCCATAAACAAGCCTCGGTTGAAGTTTTGAGCCGAATCCGAAAAAATTTTTCTGAGCGCCCCTGAAATCCCTATCTTTTCGTGAAGCAATGAGGATTTTATTTTTGGATTCCCCGCAGCCGTTTAGCGAATTACAAGCATGGGTCATTAATGTACTGTCACAGACCTAAAGCGACAAGAAAATAGTTTTCCAAATCGCCACCGGAAGGTGGCAAGTCTCCTGTGTTTGTGTCGGACAAGGAAGTTTGGTGGACTTATTGTATGCTCAGCGAAGCATCCTTCATCCGTTGTATGTTGGTAGTGTTGTGGTCCGGTGTGAACTGAAGCTGCAAGTTCAATCCTATTCAGTGGCATCTGAGGCGTAACCGATACTCGGATGGCGACCACGCCTTTCCAATGCAAGAACTTTCCTCTCACCCAACTCTCTCTTCTATTCAGATGAGAAAGATGTTTCGTAGTTTTTGAGGGTTCTTTTCCAACCATATTACTCTATTTGAATAGACAGCTCGACGTGTGTTGCTGGCGCAAATCAAAACTCGCGATATGTAGTTGGTACAAACGTAACTGCGCCCTTTGCGTATAGCCTCTCTTCCTCGTTTTGAGCCTTTGAGTTGAGGCTTTTCATGTCAAAATCTACCTATTGCTGTTATATTTTGCCACGACCGACCAATCCGCTGCTTGTCCCAGACTCATCTGGGTAGGACAGGCCTCATTTCCATGTTTTTTCCAAACTTTCTCTCAGATTTCTGGGCGCCGTATTTTTGCGATGTTGAGCTCGCGCATTCTTTGCTGGACAGACCATTGGGTGTCTTCAATGACTAGCTACACAATGAGCTCCTTAAGCAGGCAGAAAAAGTGGCAGTCTCAATTTCAAATAGCCGGTTTTCCACTCTCGGGTGCTCCTTTCTTACCTTTCTCACAATGACATCCTGAAGACACAGTCCTACCTCTAGGTAATTTTTGATAATGCGGTGGGATTTCGCCTACACAACCCTGTCGCAAGCGGTGTCTTTCAGAAAACCATAGTTTTTGTCTTGGGTCGGGTGCGCGGCTTGGCCTCTGGGATACTTTAGAGGAGGCAGGGCCGATCTGCTCCTTGTACGTAGTTTCTCGCTTAACTGAGAAAATAGAGACCCCGTTTACGGCAGGTTTGTTACAGGCGACGCCCTGACTAATATATCGAGACTTACCTACGGAATTGAACTGTGTCTTTAATGTTTTACTTCTTGTTGATACGGAGCTCTTTGTGTGATTTTATATGCAAACAGGTCATATACAGTTTATCGCAGTGTTAAAAGGACATGGTGCGGTTGCGGCCACACACTAAAACTACGGCGGAAGACGCCAGATTTCATTATCGATCAACGTCATAGCTGATTTTCGGGGAGAGTTGCGGTTTTTTTTCTTGTTTGCTTCGACATTATTTTTGTTTCTGACTCATATAATATTACGAATAGGGGCTTTTCTTAGTGTGCAAAATGAATTTGCCGTTTTTTTCGAATTGCAAAACAGAATTTCGAAAAAAAATCACTTCGAAGCCCGAACAAATGGCTAACTTCCCTCACGCACTAAGAATAGCCCCTATTCGCAATACTTAAACAGTCAGAAGCAAAAATAAAACAGAAACAAGCAAGAAAAAGGAGAAAAACCGTAACTCAGCTGTGCTGTCGATCGATAATGAAATCTGGCGTCTTCCACCGTAGTTTTAGTGTGTGACCGCAACCGCACCTTGTCCTTTTAAAATTGCGGTAAACTATATTTCATAGCGAGTTGTTTCTATGGTAAGGTCGGGAAAACGTTTGCTCCACCCAGTAAGGGATTTAAGGTTATTACGAGGAAGTGTAGTTTTCTAAATTGTTTTCGGAAGCATCGGGTGGTTCGTCCGAAAGTTTCGGACTAGTGTGCCATGTCTTTTTCATCTATTGAATGGGAGACATTTTTGCCCTTCTATTCCCAATACCCACTCTTCCTTCTTCCTCCTAAGCAGTTTAGGAGAGTAGAAAGGAAGGACATTTTATGCTTAACCTCGTCATGCCAAACACAATTTTAGACGTCACGTACTCGAACCTTTCCACAACAAGTTTAACCTTATTTGACAACTTATGGACATATAAGGGCAGCATGCGTTTCTAACTGATATGCTCAAAATAAAGGTTAATTCCGGTAACAGGGCTGCGAAACATAAAATATGCTTGTTTTTCAAGAGATTATCAAAAATCAACTCCTAATTGTGTTCGGTATAATGAAGCTTAAACTCGAATTAATATGCTGATCAACAAAGGTATCTTGATTTGATAGACTTTTATCCACCATCAAAATCATATTCACGGAAAACTGGGTGCATATAATAAAATGATGTGAAATTTCACCATGGAAAACGTGGCGAACCTTCTTCTACATATTCTTGTAAGAGGATAGGCGACGGTTTTTTGATGCGGACTTTTTTGGTCCGTATGTGGCCTACAAAAAATCTGTATTTGAAGCGCCTATCCTAATGTTTTTGGTGTTTTTGCAAAAAAGTTGGTCGGACTTCACTCTCATTCGCAAGACATTGCCGATCCGGGGACGGTCTGTGGGATGAACAAACGCTATTAATATTGTTTGTTCCATCAATATTTATGTTTATTTACGCTTCATCATAGGGTATACACGATACAAAACGGAAGAGGAAAAGAGCACGACTTGGTTCAATTACTAAACAAATCAGTGATGCCAGAATGCCCTCATCATAGCACTTCAGAACCAGATATTATCTAAATCCCTTCGCTCTATTATCCCTTCGCTTCATTTTATTTTTCCCTATTTTTTTTATTTAAATACTATTCCTATTCTAAAGATACGTATGTACCCAATATTTCGGGGCGAAACTGACTTGGATCCATCGCGTGCGCGTGCGCCCTTACGCTGCATCTGCTTCCGACCCCCAACACACACTCTCAGAGGGTAATACTTTGTATTCAGTGTCCCGTTATTGAGCACCCCTACCCCGTTAAAGGCAGTGTTCACGATAAATTTCTTTTTCGATATCTCCAGGGTTTACGAAAGGTCTGGTGCCCTATATAGGAGGGCATGCTTAAAAAGGACACGAAAGACGCCTTTTTGAGCCAATTTAGACCCTCCCTTTCTTATTTTGATTTTTGAGCGTGGAGGAATGGACCGCTAGAAGGATGATACCTATCAATGCAATGAAGTGATCAGCTCACTTATCAGCACTTTCTTGATTTGATCATTCCTGTAATCTGAGTCTTCATTTGTTCCTCTCGAAGGGCGGATTTGGAGCACGGGGCATGTCTGGGATACCAAAACGCTTGTTCGCAGCCGTTATTTTGCCGCTGCTGGCTCGTTTTCTACCGTTCCTTCGACACTGGGAGCCTAGGATCCTTCTCGCCTATCATTTCACTGTGGAAAGTCAACTAGGATGATCATCGTGAACGCTGCCTTTAAACAAACCCCCTTTCGGCAAATGTTAGAAAATGGATTCTAAGATGAACAATTTTTGAATGTAGACGCGTTAATGTTTTTCTCGTAGTCGAGCATATCTTGCGCACTGAAAGACCCATAATTGAAAAATATTTTAAGGCTTTTCAACAATTGTAAAAAACTCTGAAACCTTGTTGAGAATTTCGTCTTTAGCAGAGCTCACAAACACCATCACAAAGTGTGCTGAAAGTTCTTCCATGTGTTCCCAAATTTTTTTTGTACAATCAACTTTAAAGACTTTCCTCGACGTTCCACACCAATCTCCAAACCGCGCCCACCCCATTCTTTCCTTCCATACATTTTTTAGCTAGCTGATCCAAGCCCGACGCATCCATTCCTCCCAAATCTTGGGCGCCATCCATACTGCTCAACGCCAGCGCGGCACGCGCTTAATGCGCGGGTGTGGCGTTAGAGTATGGGGTCGTTTATACTCTCACCGCCGAGCGGCCCGGCTCAGTGCATTTATGTAATATTGAACACGCTACGCGGCACAATCGATATTGTAGGATTACGTTTCGCCGCGCCGCTCGGCGGCGGAAGTATAAGCGACGCCTATGAATGGCCTGGCGCCTCGCCCGCGCCGCACGGGCGTAACGCCCGTGGCGATGGCTGTAACAACTTTTTCGTTATTTTCGTTATTAATTTTTTCTCAAGATAATTAATTTAAGCACTATCCTCTGCTACCTCTATAGTGAACGCGTATACAAATTTTGCTTGCTCGGCAAGGTTAAGGCCCATTTTCATCCGCTCCGCCAGCGCGTCGCCGCTGTAGTATTCATGGCCTCCCCAAGCGTTTCCTTCGCGTGACGCGCGTGCGGCGCTGATGTTGAGGAGTATGAATAACGTTTTATATTTAAATTGCTACGCGACGCTTGCGAAAACGACACATTTGAGAAGTCTGGGCAACATTCTAGAGAAGATGAACCTTGAGAAAACCTCGCTTACTATTTTGGGTTTGACGTCTCAAAAATCTAGAAGTCTATTGTACCCTAGTCATATGATATCTTGTAAGCTACTTAGTTGCGAATTTAACGTGATAGTGACGGACAGTGATATTCTCAGACATTCAGATGCACTTGGCATCCATCGCCTGTCATTTAATCTTTCTCATCGGCGGGCATGCATAAGAATCGGCTTTGCCTAGCTTTCAAGTCTCACGTGGACTACTTTTATCGCTCATCCTACTTTTTCGGTTTTTTTGGCCGTGAAGCTTGGCGAAATTTCGATCCCTATCCATCGCCTGGACCCACCCTTTCTTTTATAAATACACTCCCCTGTCCCTAAGTTGTTCACTTCACGATCCTCAGCGTGTGGGTGAAGAAACCACTCTCTTCCGAATAGACAATCGCAGAGGACATTGCACTAATCAAATTTAAATATCGAATAAATCTGATGCTTTTGAGTAGCAGCAGGATCTGCATGGTCAGCTTTCCGAAGGATACGATTAGATGGGCTTTTTTTGAATCAACACAAACCGGCGTTGACACGAACTTTGGTGTTCGACTGGAAAGCAATCAAATAAAAGCGCTCTACAATTCCTCGACGATTGGGCGTGTGGCAATTCTCCGTTGGGATTTATTTGCTTCGAAGCTTTTCAGCTCTTAATCCTTCATAGACCTAGCTGTTGTTGTCGACAATCACATTTACAAATAATAGTCATGGTCCATTTTTCGCTTTGATCTCCCGGAGAAAACAATCCTTGATAAGGTGGTGGGACCAGAATTTTTTGGCAACTCATCAATGATGAGAAAAAATTATTAAAAATTAAAAATATCTTTCCGCTTGTCGGCCAACTTAACCCTCAGAATACTCGTTCGCCGATTCTTCTTAGCCTGGTAGAACACCGCGTTCACTCAGTCCCTGACAGCAGTTTTTCTTCCTCACTTCACCTTTTCCTCATCTGTCCTGTCATCTACTGTGATCTACGAGGTCTTGTCTCCCTTTCTCAACCGACATTCCCGTTTCTTCCGTTCCTGTCAATCACTGCTTCTCCCTACGCATGGCTGTCCACTATTACATACATCCACATACTTGCTGCTATTCATCTGAATGACTATTTCGAAAACACCACACTTCTCACAAGTACTCTTCAAAGAGATGTATGTTCCATCAAAGGACCGCTGCTGGTGTCTCTCTATTCAAAACTGCGGAACTTTTCACACTAAGGATTTTGTGTCGAAAATATGCGTGTGAAAACAAAAGAAACCCTCGCTTTCCTTCATTGACACGGTGCATGATTTCATAAACTAGGGATTTACGAGGTTTTAAGAGTTTACAATTATTCCCTCATAGATCTTCTACGTTGAAACGCGGATGAAGCTTCCCTCATAATGCTCTACGCTTAGGTTCCATGTCAGTTTCAGACGAAGACCCCTGCTAGCGACCTAGGATGTTCCTAACTGGTATGTTTCAGCACACGTTTTCATTTAGAAAATAACAGGACGGAGTGGCTGGCCCTGGGGGGGCCGAAATAAAGGGAGCAAGAGTGAACTGGGATGACTTCAGTTGAGAAATAGAGGCCCTCTAACTACTTTTTAAAGAATTTGAAACACTTCGAGTGGCTCTACCAATGCACCAAAGTAAGTGCGTCGCGGACCCTCAAAAAAAAAGAGGCCACGATGGCACTGATCTGGCAATGAAAGGAGTATTAGAATCTTGCAGAAAAAGGAGAACAAATTTAGTTGGTTCAGAAACAAGTTCGCATTTCTTTCCCACAAAACTCGCCCGATACGCCCCGACTAACGCTGATTAATCATTACTAAAGCATCACATCACTTGAAAATCAGTGGCTTGGAAGTTTTTCACTTTTTGCACTAAAAAGTTGTGAAACCCCTTCGAAACGCGATCAAACAAATAATTTACAATACCGGCCACAACTTCTGTCCCAAAGCGCGTCGGCGACGCGAAATCGCGTCGAAAACGCCGTTTTCGTTCGGAGTGGACTTTTTGAGAACCTGAAAAAACCATTCGATTCCCCTCGATGAGGAGATTCCGATTGTATGTTCAGACTTGAGAAAAACTCAAGTCTTCACCTAGTTATGGCCTATTTCCCCTAAAAGAAATCAAAATCTTTGTGAGTGGTTACTTTTTGATTCTGAAAACACTAATCGCTTCCTCTCATCGTCCTAATTCCAAAAATCTTTCCAAGTTTAGAAAATTGTTACTTCTTGACATAGTTATGGCATATTTTGCCCACCCAAAGAGTAAGAATGCTCTATCAACGGCGAAACACGAACGTGAGCATCCCCAGTATATTTGTGTAGTAATTCTGACTTAAAAGCTGTCTCTGTACCTGGAAAAGTGTGAGATTTCACTCCTAATCTTTCTTAGTTCTATATGAATTCCGTTTTGGCGATGGTCTCCCTTCAATTTCTCGGTTCTCCGCGCTCTCCACGCTATTGCTCTCCTCTCTCTGACGCACTCCTCGATGCCTGTACTGCCTCGCTCGAAGACAGTCCCCCAAAACCGAATAGAATTCGAGGAGCGGAGACGGACTGCAGAGTCAGTGTTATGAAATCCCGGTATCTGAAAGACCAAAGGTCGAAATGGGAGAGGAGTAAACATCCTGGGTGTTCTCTGAGGTATTGCGAGACGGAACGCTGGTCGACTCAGAAAAGAAAGCAGTTATCTGAACAGGTGGTCCGTATTGAATCAGCATCAAGAGACAATCCGAACAGGAGTTAGCGTTATGGGTGGTTTGTCCCTGGTTTACTAAATTCTATTCTAACACTACGCCATCGGTGAGTGATTTGGTGAGTGATGCAGACCACACAGTCAGGCGCGCGCGGTCGCGGCGCGCACAACATTTATTCGTTTCCCTGCGAAGAGTGTGACTCATCATTGAGCAATCTTCCAGGAATGCACACAAAGAAAAAATCGAATCCTCGTTTTAAGAGAAAAATGCATTCTCACCTAGTTGAGAAAAATCCTCCGAATAAGCTCAATTTAAAACAGCAGAGCACGTCGCCTGCGCAAGAACTACCGCGGGTTGAATGATCCTAAAGAGCTTCAGGGAGCGGCTGGCCAGGAAAACCAAGCGTTCGATTGGGAAGAGTAACTTTTGTTGTAAAAAAAAGAACTTGGAAACCTGTGTTCAATTGTTGTTGCCTTAATTGGAGACATTTTTGCAGTTTCTGTTGAAGTATTTTACTCACCTCGGTAAAAATGTATTTTTTTGCTAATAAAACGTGGATTCAACATTTCCCTGGTACTGATTGATTGCCGAAGATTGTTCAATGATGAGTCACACTCATCGCAGGAAAACGAATAAATGCTGTGCGCGCCGCGACCGCGCGCGCTTACTGGGTGGTCTGCATTATACTTGTTCCAGATGGAATTTATTTCGAATATCCGACTTTTCGACTATAGTCGGATATTGCACATTTTCGAATATTCGACTTTTCGACTGTAGTCGGATATCACACTTTTTCGAATATTCGACTTTTCGACGGTAGTCGGATATGACCCTTTTTCGAATATTCGACTTTTCGACTGTAGTCGGATATCGCCCTTTTTCGAATATTCGACTTTTCGACTGTAGTCGGATATCGCACTTTTTCGAATATTCGACTTTTCGACTGTAGTCGGATATCGCACTTTTTCGAATATTCGACTTTTCGAATAAAAAGTCGACTTTTTTATCCGACTGAAACAGTCGGATATTCGTCCGATTATTCGATTCGGAACATGTAAACTATGCAGTATACTTTATACTTGTTCCGAATCGAATAATCGGATGAATATCCGACTGTTTAAGTCGGATAAAAAAGTCGACTTTTTATTCGAAAGTCGGATATTCGAAAAAGTGCTATATCCGACTATAGTCGAAAAGTCGAATATTCGAAAAAGTGCGATATCCGACTACAGTCGAAAAGTCGAATATTCGAAAAAGTCCGATATCCGACCACAGTCGAAAGCCGAATATTCGTAAAGTGCAATATCCGATTATAGTCGGAAAGTCGGATATACGGAAAGTGCGATATCCGACTGCGGTTGGAAAGTCGGATATTCGAATAGTTCAAAATCCGACTATTGTCGCAAAGTCGGATCTTACAACCTCACTACAAAAAACTGCTTGTCAATCACACTCCTCGAAAATAATTACGCTCATCCGGGAATCTGTATTTGATTTTAGTTATTATTTAAACACAATTTTTATTTATATTTGCTTTTGGAAGAAACTTTGTGGGTGTAGGTCAGATGGGAGCGAGTTTTTCAGAAAGCCTTATTGATGTTGCTGACAGACTTCCGCTATTTGTTGGACGACTACGGTGCGAGTCCAGACTATAGAGGCACCATACATATTTTCGTGCGACCGATGGATCGTTGTGGGCACCCTTCTGTGCGTCTGTCAAGTTTTCCTTTCGTATTCAACAGCTCAAAACTCTGCCCGTGGGTCGCAAAATGCCTTCAAGGGAGCGGCCTATTACGCTCTCTAATTCCGTAGTGCAGAGATTTTCGGGTCCTCGCGACGCTCGCTGAAGCCCGCTTATACTGCATCAAAGGTATAAGGGTGCAAGCTCTAAGCATACTCCAAGCAAAAACATAGGCAAAATTCTCGATTTCAGTCTCGCTGTCGCTAAGCTCTTGAATTCTCGCCTTAATTGTTGCGAGAATTTATGGGCCAGGGTGGGGCAGGCTTGCGACAGGTCGCAACGGGGGAGGTCGTAAAAATTCCGGTAATTTTTGAACAAAAATGAAAAACTGAGGGGGGGGGAGTGGGCTCGTAAAATTTTTGAAAAAAAATGGCGTTTAGCTTCCAACCACTTGGAAAGGTAGAATGAGGTAGGAGTGGTAAGTCGCGTAGTTAGCAAGTGGTAAGTAAATTCTTTTTTTTTTCAATTTTATCCATGAAAAATAACCGTTGCGTCGGTAACCCCCGGGTTGTATCTGTGGCTCAACGCCGGTCCCAACGAGGATTGGCCTAAAAAAGGAATAATTCTGCGAAGGCAGCGAGTTATGTGGACTTCAAGATGTCAAATTAAAGAGATTTAGTACTAATTATAGGGGCCACGATTTTGGTCGTGAAATTTTTTTCATCCCAAGAAGGGGGGGGGTTGTAAAAATTTTGGTCCACAGAGGGGTCGTGAAATTTTGGTCACCGGCCGCCTGCTCAGTCATGTTATAGGATTAGCGACAGCCTGTGTTGAACAGCGATTTCATCCCGCGTTGGCTACGCTGAACGCATGGATGCCGTTCGTAGTGCTGGTCCAGTCCTCTCGCGAATCGATTACTCGATACTCTGTGGCTGATTGTGGAGGGTGACCCCGAACTGCTCTCTGGAAGACCGTGCCAACGATACATTTGACCGCGGGGACGCTGCAGGCCGTGTGAAGAAACGGCAGTGCGGTCGATCGCAGCGGAGATCGCCCTATAGTACTGATCAGGACAGTGTGGATCGATCAAGGCGAGAATCTTCCACCCTTTTTCCCGCATTCTCGGCGAGAATTTCCTTAGTTCTTGAAGGTGACGTAGCTAAAATTCCACCAACTGGGGCTAATGTGTCCGTAGTTTATGTAAATTCTCGCGATAAAATTAGACGAGATACCTCCAAAGCCCCGGGAATCTAATGTACTCGTGTGAGGCATTTCGCGACCCGTCGGCAGAGAGCAGATTCTCCCAGGAAGAATAATTTCTGTAACTTTTTGAAACTTCTATGTTTTTACGTTTTTCCCAAATTGTAGATGCTCTTGTCTCCACGGTAGGAGAACTCTGAATATGTGACATTTCATAGCTAATCAAAATGTGATAGGCTCTCTACCGCAATAAATCAACTTCAAAAACAAGGTTACATATAGAATCAACCTAATTTCTTTACAAGAAAATTGGACAGCTCTGACTGATCGGCGAACGTAAGGTGCGTCCGAATGAGATTGGCGGCCCATGCGGCCGGCGTGCTTGGCAGGCGGCCGTCGTGTTCGCCGCTCTCGGACGAGCATGCGAAAAGTCCCCACCGCCATCGACTACGAACGGGGCCGGCACTGGCTGGCAGCAAGCACTGCGCCGATCAATCTGCTCTGCAGACGGTGGGAGAGGGGACGGCCGTCGCTGAAATCCAACACTCGTCCGAGGGCGGCACATGCGACGGCCGCCTGCCAAGCACGCCGGCCGCGTGGGCCGCCATTTCCATTTGGGCACACTTTATTCATTGCGAACTGCCTTTTTCACATCTAAATTGAAGAATATAGCACGCTAGCAGCATATAGCTACGGAAACTCGAAAAAACGGAAACCAGATATAAGCTCTTACCACGAAACCTGTGACAAATACTATAAGGCACGCCTAAACGTCCGCCAAGCAGCCATACTCAAGCATGGGAGCGGTTATTCCGCGGGGGAATGTCGGTTGCCCCTCCCTGGTCATCCAGCGTATAACCGATACTGTTCTTCCGTACAACCGCACAGACTCATGGGCGGTTACTCGGCGGGGGAACGTCGGTTGATCGGCTGGGGCATCTGCTGGACAACCGATCTTCCACCGCCATTCAACCGATATCATACCGCGGTACAACCGAACCAGATTTCCGGTCACGCGCTTTCCAATACATCCTGGGTATTCCCGGGTCCGCAGAGGGGACTCCGGGGAAATACCTATTGGCGTCCCCACAAAAGAGGTGATCCCACGGCCCACGGTGGGGTGCACCCTACTGCGGACCATGAGGAGATGGCCATACAGTTGGGTACCACCCCCCTCCCCCGAGCCGTGGGGAGCCCCCTCCCCTCGGAGACAAAAATGATCCTCCGGTATCCGGTGGACCTTCCGGAAGGTGACTCGAGGTGACTCGAGGAAGGTGACTCGAGGTCAGCTTCCAGGTCCGGCTCCGAAAAGCTGACTGAGGCTCACGGTGAGATGAGGAGCCTTTTATACCCCTATCAATGTTAATACTTTTGTCTAAACATGTTGATGCCGGCTCACCCATCTTTTTTGGTCCGAGTTGCAGAACGTGTCACATATTTGACGGTAGAGCACGTCCCCGCCGTTGCACCGTCAACCCCTTTTCCACCGCCAAATAACCGTCTTCGTGAATTGAATTTCTCTCTATCTGCGGTACAACCGACAATTCGACCCACTCCCCATTTTGGCTCCGCCGTCGCACCGACAAGCCATTTTACCCCGCTGAACAACCGTCAGCGTGTCTGAGTATCGGTCTGATTTTTGGTTTGAAAAGTGATGCTTTGATCTGTCAGAACGCCCGCGAGTGGATAGTGAGAAATCGACGTGTTTTCATGTGAAAAAAAGTTACTTGCACTTCAATTATTTTCATAGTCGGATAAAAAGTCGACTTTTTATTCGAAAAGTCGAATATTCGAAAAAGTGCGATATCCGACTATAGTCGAAAAGTCGAATATTCGAAAAAGGGCGATATCCGACTACAGTCGAAAAGTCGAATATTCGAAAAAGTGCGATATCCGACTATAGTCGAAAAGTCGAATATTCGAAAAAGGGCGATATCCGACTACAGTCGAAAAGTCGGATATTCGAAATGAATTTTATTTGGAACAAGTATAGTATACTTGTTCCAGACGAAATTTATTTCGAATATCCGACTTTTCGACTATAGTCGGATATTGCACATTTTCGAATATTCGACTTTCCGATTGTAGTCGGATATCACACCTTTTCGAATATTCGACTTTTCATTCGACTTTTCGACTGTAGTCGGATATCGCACTTTTTCGAATATTCGACTTCTCGACTGTAGTCGGATATCGCACTTTTTCGAATAACCGACTTGTCGAATAAAAAGTCGACTTTTTTATCCGACTGAAACAGTCGGATACTCATCCGATTATTCGATTCGGAACAAGTATAGTCTGCATCCGCAAAATCACTCACCGATGGCGTAGTGTTAGAATAGAATTTAGTAAACCAGGGACAAACCACCCATAACGCTAACTCCTGTTCGGATTGTCTCTTGATGCTCATTCAATACGGACCACCTGTTCAGATAACTGCCTTCTTTTCTGAGTCGACCAGCGTTCCGTTTCGCTATAGCAATATCTCAGAGAACACCCAGGATGTTTACTCCTCTCCCATTTCGACCGTTGGTCTTTCAGATACCGGGATTTCATAACACTGACTCTGCAGTACGTCTCCGCTCCTCGAATTCTATTCGGTTTTGGGGGACTGTCTTCGAGCGAGGCAGTACAGGCATCGAGGAGTGCGTCAGAGAGAGGAGAGCAATAGCGTGGAGAGCGCGGAGAACCGAGAAATTGAAGGGAGACCATCGCCAAAACGGAATTCATATAGAACTAAGAAAGATTAGGAGTGAAATCTCACACTTTTCCAGGTACAGAGACAGCTTTTAAGTCAGAATTACTACACAAATATACTGGGGATGCTCACGTTCACGTTCCGCCGTTGATAGAGCATTCTTACTCTTTGGGTGGGCAAAATATGCCATAACTACGTCAAGAGGTAACAATTTTCTCAACCTGAAAAGATTTTTGGAATCAGGACGATGAGAGGAAGCGATTAGTGTTTTCAGATTCAAAAAGTAACCACTCACAAAGATTTTGACTCCTTTTAGGGGAAATAGGCCATAACTAGGTGAAGACTTGAGTTTTTCTCAAGTCTGAACATACAATCGGAATCTCCTCATCGAGGGGAATCGAATGGGTTTTTCAGGTTCTCAAAAAGTCCACTCCGAACGAAAACGGCGTTTTCGACGCGATTTCGCGTCGCCGACGCGCTTTGGGACAGAAGTTGTGGCCGGTATTGTAGGAATGTTAGACCGGGTTGCCAGAATTTTCCATGCACTCATGTTTCTCTGATAGAGTACCTTCGGTGTAGTCGTAAGAACGCCCTACTAGCTGCCCGAGTAATAGTGAAAAAAGTTATGAGTGAATTTTGAAATGAGGTCGGAACGGCGAAAATGGTGGCGAGTTCTGTATCACCGGTCTCTTAAAGGCAGTGTTCACAATGAAAAAAGTGTTCGAGATTCTACGAGGAATGGGTAGTGAAGGGCCACACTGTAACGTTAACGTCGAAAGAACGCATGAAAGCGAGCCAGGGTGAGCCACAAAAGAGCCCGAAGTTGCCACTTGGTGCGCAAGGCAAACCCCAAAAGCGCATTGCCCGCCCACCTACGTGAACAAATGAAAGCTTGAAATCGTGAGATGAGCTACGGTTTCCGATGACTGGCCCCGTTCTTCCCTTCATTCTCAACTTCTCTCTTCACTCAGGGCAGCTCGCATACATCGGCTGCAAGAGACGGAAGTTACAAGCCTCGGAAAACTCGTCCATCATGCTTCTCTAGCTCAATTTTTGAGGGACCATAACTCCGTTCCCAGATGGTCTTGTACGATTTCAGAGACATCGTTGGAATCAGCATGGGACCGTTATCTAGATAGGCTGGGAAACAGAAAAAAAGATTTTTATCGTGGACACTACCTTTAAACTAAATGCATACCTCGCCGAGCGGTCCAAGGCGGCGGACTACCAGCGCCACAACGTTAGTTGAGTCTAACAAGTGTACGCCGCGTTTCAAGGCTAGGGGCTATCGACACCAGCTGTCATAGGTAATAAGAAAAATCGCAATACATAGCTGCAATATCGATGAAATCGATATTTTCCTGCTCGACATGAGTCTCCGCTAATACTGCAATAGGAATTTCTATTTCGTCCAGTTCTTCGAAAATTATCATTGGTATTACTTTCTCTCTCTGTGTATTCCTTTTCGAACTATCCGCTCTTTTTTCACCTAACGAATACTGTCGTTTAAGTCCTGTATAACTACCGTCGGCAACAGTTCCTCTCGAAAAAACAATGTTGAAAAATTGTTTTGCAGGAAATGGGACTATACCACAGGATTCTCTGGATGAAACTCAATGGCCTACGGTAGCGAAATGACATTATAGTTACCGTAATCTACTGTAATCGTCCGAAAAAAATTGTGAACGAACCTCATACTCGGGTTCAACGTCTCGGAAACCCACCCCTAGACCAATTTTGGGCAAAATTCTCCATTTCCCGATAAAATCACTTTTCGAAACGCTGAATTCTCAGAGGTTTTGGACGCTCTGAGGATTCAAGCACATTAATCGAAAGTCGATGTTTCTATCTACCAGTATTACAGGTTTGAAACTCGCAGAGATGGATGCGGCTAAATTATGAACGCTTAAATTGCAATAAATCGGAAATTTTAATTCTACTCTCATATGTTGCACGCACCTGTCTGAAACCTTTTGCTTGGCGATATGGGCACATTCAATCCTTCCTACCTCGACAACGCCTTCGCGCTCCGCACACTCGATTTATTGTGCCACCTCTAAATACCTTGTTCAGGGCAATGTTAGTCTTCTGCCATTGAAACAAGTGAGCTGTCGACGCTGATTGCAAATACTTTAAAACTTTCCTAATGGACCACTTTGAACAGAGCCATGACAAAATGGCATAAAAAGACATTTACGTCTTTTTCGTTTTAGATGCGAAAGTTGTGACCGCTTTTGTACAATACTGGTCATCATTTTTGTATTTTTGGCCTAAAAAAAACGCATACAGGCGTTTTCTTTCGCCCTTTTCTCATAACTCTGTTCAAGATGGTCCATTAGAGATCTAAAGAGATATTGGAAATAATCATCGTGTGCTCTTTCTTCTGGGATGACACATGGCTCACTCTTCGGCAAGATATAGGCAAGATGCTATTTCATAACGTATATACCGTATTTTCTCTAATAGAAGTGAACCTCTATTTGAAGTACACCTCTAATAGAAGTACGTATAAAATAGAGGTCTGAGTATTAGAAGTACACCCTCTATTTGAAGTACACCTCTTTTAGAACTACACCTCTTTTCGGAGTGGACCCCCGGTACTTCGGTAAGTGATTGGCAACACGGATGTGGCATTTGAGAGAGACCTCTGGACGGCTCGAAAGGCGATCAATTAAAGGCAGTGTTCACAATAAATTTCACTTTTGAGTCTGGTGCCCTGTATAGCAAGGCTTGCTTAAAAACCACGCGAAAGACGCGTTTTTTAGCAAAGTAGGCCCTCCCTTTTTTACGCTGAATTTTGAGAGTGGAGGAATTGACCGCTATGAAGGTGCAATCTAGCGATCAGCTCACTTATCATTACTCTCTTGACTTGATTATACCTGTAATCTGTGTCTTCATTTGTTCACACCGAGGGAGCGGAAGTGGAGCACCGGGTAATTCTGGGACAAACGCTTGTTTGCAGCTGTTATATTGAAACGCCTGGCTCGTTTTTTACCGTTTTTTCGACCCTGGGAGCTTAGAATCCTCCTCGCCTATCATTTCACTGTGGAAAACCACCGATGATGTTCATCATGAACGCTGCCTTTAAATTGTTTTTAAGCATAACAAGTCGATGAAGCACGTGTCAACAAAATCGAAATCGAATTTATACATTTTTCGGAAGAAATTAACTTGGGTAAGGTGTGAATAAATGATATGAGAGATAGTGTAAGCATCAATTCAATTGAGCCTAGTCTGAAATTTTATTAAATACAAGTTTTAGGTGTTATACTGGAATTCAAGAAATGTGAAGAGTCTACTATTGGAAATTTAAAAAATTGCGCCGAATAATAGAAGTACACCCTCTATTAGAAGTATACCTCTAATAAAAGTACACCAAAAGGAGAAGGCTGAGAATTAGAAGTACAGCCTCTATTTGAAGTACACCTCTAATAGAAGTACATATAAAATAGGGGTCAGAGTATTAGAAGTACATGTACTTCTAAAAGAGAAAATACGGTATCTTTTATGTGTCTCCGGCATCGGCCTCCCCAGTTGAAAAGGGTATAGCTATAAATCGTGTCGCAAATTCCCCCACTGTGCGAAACTTGGACACGTTCTATCTGATTTCTTGTCGTTTCGTATGCTGATTTCGTACAGCAGATCTGTTCATTTGACGATTTTTCGCGTCGTTTACGACGTATTTATATAAATATAAATTCAGATATATAAGCGAAATCGTGCATGAAACAATGAACCTGAAACACGCGTGAATCGCGGTTTTGCAATCGAGGCATATGTGAGCGAATGTGGCCATGTTGTCGCGCGTAAATTCTTTGTAAAAAGTATGCCAAATTGCATGTAATAGAGAGATCTCTTGGTCCTGGTTCCAAATCGGGGCTTACAAGACCTATGTGCGAGTAATCATGGAATGTGGGACTCCGGTATCTTCGCCTCACAAAAAGAAGGATATTGAATTTTTAGAGAAAATTTAGAATGACTACACCCGTAAGGTGTGTATAAGATCAAAGCAGTTCCTTACCGGAAATTTTCCTAGGGTTACAGGACCAAAACTGAGAAATAAAAAATTTAAGTTGCATTCGTTAGTATCTCGGCGGAAACTTTATGACGTGTGCATGGTTTTCAAGATTGTATCTGGCGCTACTAGAGTGGATCTCAACAATTTTTATCGTGTAAATAGCTCCAGAACTAGGGGCGGATTAGAGAAGATATCGTATGGCATACCTAAATCCGGAATTAGATCAAATTCGTTCACATGTAGAGCGGGCTCCAGCTTTCTTTCACTTAGGCTCGAATTTCTACCTACCTCTCACAGTTTCATGTCCTTCAAGCGCATTGCAGGAAAGATGTTTTTAGATTTCTGACGACCCTTTACTCTATTCTGTTTTGTATCCGTTACTTGATTGAAATTTTATTTCCTTTTTCCTTAGTGGTCGTTTTATGACGTATGCCTTAAGCATCGTAATAAAAGTTAAAGTTAAAGTTAAATATCTTTTTAGGTTTCCAAATTGACGATCATGAGCAGAGTTATGGCAGAAGGGCGAAAGAAAAACGCGTTTTTGCGTGTTTTTTTTTCGCCGAAAACGCAGAATCATGACCGCTACTGTAATAGATGTGATCTTTTTCCATCACTGTATAAAACATCAATTTCAGTGAAACCAAGACTTTCGAGCTCTTTTGACAGCTGCAAGCTATAACAGAATGTTTTGCAGAATACGAAAATGTAGGAAGTTTCAAAAATTAAATAGTTTTTGTTTGAGGCAAGCAGGGAGATTGGACAATACCTCGCTTCTGGACAGACGTGCGTATTTGAGTATTTAGAAGAGTTTTCAATGTAAATGTCTTATCGTAAGTGTATTTATAGAATGTAAATATACAGCTTTGATCCCAGTCGGAGTGTCAATAAATCATTCGATTTTCTTGTCGAAGTCCATAGTAGGGGGTGTTGGACAAATTTCCTTTCCACCACAGCGAGATAAGAACATTGCTTCATCCCATCTTTGATTGCTTTTTTCATAAATTGCAGTGTGTTCAGCAAAGAACGCTCAGGCGAGGCTCGTTTGATTTGCGTTCAAATGGAAGCAATAATCCCGGGTGGGAAGTGCGAAAACGTCAAATATTCCCCCGTTCGAGGAGAGAAGGACGTGTGTAGAGGACTTCGGGCTCTCTCGTGGCACATATTTGTGCGATGAGCCGCCCCCAAATAGTTGAATCATGCAATTCGGGGTGGCTGACTGGCCCCATAGCTCTCACCTCATCCCGTTTGTCATCGGTCACTCTATGACGGATGACAACTCCTCATAGGTGCTTCCAACCGTCCATGATAGATGCGGCTCCACCCTTCCGCTTCACGGCGTTCCACTGCTTTGATTGGTGGGACCCCCTGAATATTGCATGTGTACATGTCGTCAACCTGAACCACGAATTCTCCTACCCCTATTTTTAGAGCTCATCCCAAGGGAGAAAATTTTTTGTCAGGTTGAATGCATGAAATCTCGAGACTGAGAGTGCATAGTCTATTCAGCCCCTTTCATGTCCTATTTTCGGATAAATCATATCCGCTGTGGAACCAGGCCTGCTAGGGGATTTGAGTCCACCGTGAAAACGCTTTTACGATTTCATCGTCAGCTCGAAGGCAGTGCTCAACATAAAAAAGTTGTGCTCTCCTCATGAGAAGGTACATAGATCTGGCCTTCGCAAAAGTAAAAATAAATGAAAAGTTGGAGAAAAAACGCTCTAGAATAAGATATTTCTTGGTGTCCGCTCGCCCCTTCCCCAATTATCGAGATTCCTATGAATACATAATTTGCCGTCTTTCAATTAGCTTCTAAAACGATTGCTGGATACTTGAAGAAACTACTTACTACCTATGAGTAAAATAAATGACGGATGAACAAGCATTCATGAGGATATCGTTAATTGGAGGCGTGCGGACACCTGTAGTCAGCCGTTCTAACTGGTTTTTGTGCGTTTTTTTGAATTGCCAGGGAATGGATGGAATATTCGTATATCAGACGACCTATTGGATCATCCCCCCCCCGCGCCATATAACAGTTGTCCATCGTTCGTTTCACGAAAGCAGCAGTTGCCGAATTTTTGAATACTTTAATCCCTAGAAATTCTAGTATCCGAGCGTGATCATTTGTCCATTTTATTTTTTGAAAGTGTTTGTTACTTGGTACAGAGAACAAAGTCGCCTACGTAAGAATTTCGATGCCTGAAACCATTGACGACTTTTGGTTTGAAGTTTTGTCCGCAGTGCACAAACACACCAGAAGGGTCAAATAAATATTTAGCACAATTTTCTAAACATATTTTTCTCCGATATTTGAGAGTTTCATGGGGACTTTCCCCTATTGTACACTACTTTGTGAGCTTGCCTACTCAAAAACATGGGAAACTAGAATACGGTTTCTTATCATGAACTCTGTCTTCAAAGGCTGTGCTCGCGGTAAGGGCGGTTGTTCAGATCTCCTTATGAGAAGGTATATCTGAGCATCACAGCAATGGAAATGATCTATTTATTTCCCTTCTTATGATTTGAGGCTTCTTCTCATAATGTGTCAAATCTCTCAACTATATGCTTAATCGTACACACACAAAATTCAAAGCTTTCGCACAGCGTTTCAATAAACCATGATTCATGATGTTCCATACGAGTAAAATTTCACGCACCAGCAACCCCTCTGCCACTCGTATCTTTGAAGATTGAGCTCTTCTCATTACTTTCACAAGTTCCTTGTCACCTAACAATTCGTAGAAATATGCTTGAAGTTCCTGCAAAGCAACATATTTGTCAAATAGCAGAGACAAGTAGTCTGCCTTTTTAAATTGGACCAATTAACCCATTCACGACTGTATGCAATATTGCGTCACCGTATACCGTGTCCCACCGGTGGGACACGACAACTTGAATAGCGTTCCACGGGTGATTGTTTTTTCTCTTTTCTCTTCATATTGTAGGTAGTAACGCTGGAGGAACATTATCACAGTTTCAGCTCCCAACACCCTCTCGCTTCAAAAGAACAATACCTCGAAAGCGCAACACGGTCAACTAATAGTAAGTTGCAACGTTTTGAGAAGAGTAAACGAGTTTCGAACAATATATGTCTCCTTTTAAACATAAAAAGTAGCGATAGAACCGAAATGAAATTATAAAGTGCTTTTGAAATGGCTCCACAGGCGCTTTTTCCTCGTCCTCCGCTAACGGTATTTCTGAGAAAGTCCAAATCCGTTGTTGGGTTTGGCCTACCGGTGGACCGCGAGGTTTGTATTCGAGTCTAGGGTAGGTCAATGCTCTGATCATATGTAGGTTCCTTCTTGCGGCAGAGGAATCTATTTTTGAAAAGCGTGTCTCACCGGTGGGACACGTGGTCGTGAACAGGTTAACTAGATGTTTATGTATGCTGGTGTTGGCGTCTTTTATTCCCCTGTAAATGTAGCTGCTAACCACTTTAGGAGACTTCTCACTACTTTAGGAGCAAAACAAAAGGCGCCAAAATAAGAATTCATAAGAATCATGTTAATTGGGACAGGCGGACAACAAGCACTCAGACGATCTAGCTTAATTTGTGCGTTTTTCTTGCAGTTTTTCACTTTTTTCACATTTGTGACATTTAGACATACCTTTTAACGAGGATAGCCCAACAACCAATTTTATCGTAAACCTTGTCTTTGGTTTTTTTTTCACCGAAACCACATTCTTTGTTAACCCTCCCTGCATAGCTCTGTGTCTTAGTGATTGTCTTTCTGACTCTCTTTCATAATTTTCGGGACAGGAGCCCTCTACACTTCGAAGGAGGAGTTGTCCGACCTTTAGCGGCTCTAATTCCACTCGGGACCACTTCGCTTGAATTGAGTAGCGTGACGTTTAAGACTGCAAAAACGGGACATCTCCTCTCTCGGTGTGTAGAGAGCCCCTGTCTCTAATTTTCCGGTCTTCTCTTTCACATGTCGCTCTCTTTACCGCTAGTCCTCTCTCTGTATACCTTTTGTGATTATTGTCTTTGCCAGCCTGTTTCTTACGTCTGCCAGTTCATCTCCTCCTCGTGTCTCCTCATGCTGTACATACATACATACTGTGCTTCTCTGGGCCTAATTCCCGTCCGCAATTGCGTCTCGACACGCTTTGCGGCCGCGCGCTTTTGAATCGGAAGAGTTTACAGCGCCGCAGCAGCCGATCTGTTGACTCGAGATGAGTTTTGGAAACTGGAAACTAAACAAAATTGCAGGAAACTGTATTAAAAAGCCACATCGAGCCGTCTTTGGCGCTGGAAACTCGCCTGACTCGAGCGCGTGCGGTCGCACAGCTTGTCGAGACGCAATTGCGGACTGGAATTCGGCCCAGAGAAGCACAGTATCTCTCCGTGCCTACTTCCTCTTCAAATTTTCCTCGTATTCTTCTCCCTGTTCTCACCTTATTTCGGGTCATCTTCTTCCGATAAATTTCATCCTATTGAATCTGTCCGTGTTCCTCTCTACTCTTTCATCATTTATTCTTTTCGTGTGTGTGTCTGCCTCACTGTTTTTTGTTCATTCCTGATTGCAGAGAATTATCAGTTCTTCGAATTCTGTGTTCTATCAATTTTTATGGACCTTTGAACTGAGTAATACTTCGTTTTTACACACAGGGAAATTAATTGCATATTAGATGATCCAATGTTTACGCCCGTCGTATGAATTATTGAACACTCTCGACGAATTCGTTGTTCCCAGCACATTTCAGGGCGATAAAATTGAATTTGGCTGGCAATTCGATTGCTTTTCATTTTCTCTTCTGAACGGGTTCTTTTCAACTTAAATAAGTGTTAGAGTTGTTTCTTCCTTTGTCCCTGACGTCAGAAAGAGGAAACAACTGTTCCTTTATGCGCAGTCGTGAGATTTCTAAAAAAATACATTCTCACCGACTACAATCAGTCTGAAGGTGTTCAACGGATAATATTAATTGTCCTGTCGCTTGTTATGAATTGAGTCATTTGCTGTGACGGGTGCCTTGTCTTGAGACAAATGTTGAGTTTCATTCCACTCTATCGACCGAAGATCTCGCCATCATTTGCTAATTCGCCCACTTTCGTCAGAGCAGGTGCCATGGCGTTCCCATTCGGATTTCAGTTCATCTCCCTACAACCTCATAGCCTTTTGCTTCTCATCAGTGAGAGATTTTGATTATTGTATAGACCAACATTGTAGGCTATCCAACAATTTCCCGGATGCAAAAGCCCTACGATTCTGAATAAAAGTTGCCGGAGAACTGATGCGCGTCTAATTTATCAAGAAGCGGAAATATTTCACCAACACGAAGTTCCCTCTCGCTTCCAAAATCAGGAGAGCCAACGGGTCTGGAAACAAAATCCTTCACATAAAGTCGGGCGTTCAGATTGAGCGTAGACCTGATTAACGGAACAGAAAATTGCGGCGCTGACCAGTTCCCACGCAGTCCATTGGAACTTAAAGGCAGTGTTCACGATAGGAATCGTTTTTCTGCTTTCCCGCCTATCTTGAAGACGGTCCCACGCTGATTCCAATGGTGTCTCTGAAATCATACAAGACCTTCTGGGAACGGAGTTATGGTCCCTCAAAAGTTGAGCTAAGTAAACATGGTGGACGAGTTGTCCGAGGCTTATAACTTCCGTCTTTTGCAGCCGATGTATGCGAGCTGACCTGAGTAAAGAGAGAAGTGGGGAATGAAAGGAAGACCGGGGCAATAGATCGGAAATCATCGCTCATCTCACAATCTTGAGCATTCATTTGTTCACGTCGGTGGGCGTGGAAAGTGCATCTGGGGGTGACGAGCTGACGGGTGTCCAACTCTGGGCCCGAAGAGGGCCGTTCCGAGCTCATTTTTCTTAGTATTTTCAACGTTGGGGTTGCGCTAGGCCCCGTAGCTGCCGATCTCCACCAAAAAAAAACAGACATGGTTTTTATCGTGGACTCTGCCTTTAAAGGGCGGTAATGAAATTGCGTATCTTCACTAATCATACTGTAGCCATGGCTAGCTGGATTCTGAGTTTACCATCGATCGATAGGAAGAACACTGATAAATTCTCTGATGGTGTGTTTTTTTTTCTTCGTGCTATTACTGCGTCTAGCTGGAGTAAAGACTCTGGGATATTGTGCGTGTGGAGAGTAAACTTACCGTTCATTAACGTTTCCGGCGCTTTTTCTCTCCAATTCAAAAAAAAAATCAGAATTTAGCCGTCGATTTTGGCGGGACGTCCGCAGAGACGTATTAGGCACCCAGTTGACTGCCGATTTTGAGAGTGGTGGCCATTATGTATCAACACCCCTGAGGAGGCGGGAGAAACGGGGGAGGAGCGAGGTTCCTGATTGGACGCGACGCAGGGCTAGCCGGTGTTGCGTCCAATCAGGAAGCTCGCTCCTCCCCCGTTTCTCCCGCCTCTTCGGGGTGCTGATACACGATGGCCACCACCCCGATTTTGCATTTTCTCTCAGCTTCGGAGGAAAAAAAAGCACCAGAAAAGTCGAGAAATGGTAACATTACCGCATACGTACAATACGAATACGTCCAAAAACTTCACGATAGATACACTCAAGAATAACATGAAAAAAAATCAGACAAGCAGACAAAATTACCAGCTGTTTTCTTATCTATTACTGGCAAACTTGGAAAGGAGTCGGCCATGGTCACTGTGCGCTGAACGAAATTACGCAAACTCACCACAGTCTTTTTCGGTTGCCGTAGACTCATTGTTCTCGAGGGGAATTACATGAGCATGGGAAATCCATAATATTCTCAGATGACCGATACATAGTTCCGTAGACACGAAAAGAAAAATGGTAATGACACCTGAATCCATGCATCTAAGGTTAAAATGGGGTTTTACGCTTTCTTCGGTACTTCTTGGAATGCGCTGCACATTCAACTTCTAAGAAACTGCACTAAAAAGCTGCAGACGTTCACGGATTAGTGGAATAAGACGACATGATCCGTAGACATCACTAGTAGTATATGTTTGCAGCTGCGATTCGGACAAAAGGCTGCCATCTGAAAGCTGCTCTGGGGTCGATCATCTGACATTTCTGGGTGGATCACCTAGCACTTTTTCGTTAAACGTTGATGCGACGGTCAAACAACATGGAATACATTTCTGGCACAAACTCATCATGCAGGAAAACTTCAAAAATGACAGCGACCGGGCCTCTGAACGCAGGAAAAATTCAAAAACGATTTTCGCGCGAAATTCAAATCCAATCTGACAGTGTATTCAAGCTACTTTTTCTTTACGAATCAAGGTTTTTCAGCGGCTCTTACGACATTTTCGTTCCCTATAGAGGCCAAGCTATACAAAAACATTGTGAAATAATATATGTATGGTTTTCGTCGTGGACGATGCCTTTAAAGGCACAGTACATTCCCAGACATGAATTTTGTGATTTTCACGTGATGGTGTAGTGGACATCTCCTGTAGAACACTTGCCAAGTGCGAGATCTCAATTCCTTTAAAGTCACTGTTCACGATGAACTTCATCCTCAAATTTCCCATGGCAAACCCTTCTCGTGGCTCTCAGGAGCAGAACAGCGTTGAAGAAGCGGGACGAAAAGCTACGCGGGAGCCGCGAAGCTGCTCAGAAAAGTGGGAAAATCCCGCCGCTTCGGACAGACCCCTTTCAGCCCCTCGATTTGAACAATGGAACACTCGAGATCGTGAGATTAGCGATGGTTTCCGATCAAAAGCCCCGTTCTTCCCTTTATTCTCAACTTCTCTCTTTATTCAGGTCAGCTCGCATACATTTACTGCAAAATACTAAAGTTACAAGCCTCGGACAACTCGTCCACCATGCTTCCCTAGCTCAATTTTCGAGGGACTATAACTCCGTTCCCAGAAGGTCTTGTGCGATTCCAGAAACATTATTTGAATCAGAATGGGACCGTTTTCAATATAGGCGAAAAAACAGTCAAGGATTTTCTATTGTGAACACTGCCTCTAAATAAGCGAGATATAAGCGACCACCACGGGCCCGTCCTCCTTCACTCACCACCACAGGCTATTTTCTTTTATAGATTTTCGAACTCAGTAGCGGCCAGATGGGTGGATGAGTTCCAACTGTGTTTTCAATTTTCACTCCCTTACCCGTCTGTCTTTTCATCCTGGTTCGCTCTCACGCCACGACGGCGAATGAAGGGGATACAGGCCTAAAATATCTCGTGCCCAAATTTTCGCCCCCAAAGTATAGGTATTTTCAAGGAGCCATAATTCCTTTTGCAGTGGCGTTTTCAGTGCTTTCATGATGTTCGGCGTGTGATTTTCTCCAAGACCACTATTGGATCTGAAAATGCTTTTTCGGGTGTCCTTTGCCTTTGAAGAGCTTGCTCTCTTGTCGTCAGGCTTTCTATCAGGCTCTTTCTCTTCCCGAAAATATCTCGTATTTCTCCAAGTCTTTTGATGCGATTATGTCTACTAACAGAAGTGTTTCAGGTGCGATCTCCCGCCGAAGCGGTGAACCTTCGTCCGGCTATGGAATTTACCGCCAATTCGAAATGTGTAAGAAGAAACGTTTCGAGATGTTGCCGTGTTAGTTCTCATCTAGGGATTTCTTGTCGTTTGGTTTATCGCTGACCAGATTTTTTTCTCGAAATTACAGGACGGTCTTGAAGTTCGCGATCGTTTGAAATAAGAACCGTATCCGAGATATCACCGGAAATCAAAAATTCAGAGGCCTATTATGTCAACAATGTGGAAAATGGCGGAAAAAGGAGCCCGAAACAGCCTTATACGGCCCTAAACTTCAAGGTACAGCGCACGCCCCACCCTTCTTTTAACGGCCATAGATCAAAGTAAACAACTGAGCAATTGACTTTAAGAAAACAACTGATGATGAAATGATTCAATAACTATTCCTCATAATACGTTTTCGAGCGCCTAGGCAACGACGTATAATAAAGAAAATAAATAAATAAAATACCGACTCGGACTTCACCCCAACTCGTTTTTTCGGTTCAGCCGATTTTTCAGTTGTTTGCTTTGATCAGAGGCCATTGGAGGGAGCGGTCATGTGAGTGCGCTCTACATTAAAGCCTAAGGCGGTATAGGGCTATCTGAGGCTCGTTTTAACCGTTTTTTTGAAATTGCTGGACCTCGGATCTTCCAATTCCGATGCAAACTTGGAGACGGTCTTCACCGTGGACGCCGCCTTTAAAACGGCTCCCAACTAGCCCGAATCAGGGCTAGTCGGGAGCCAAGTGCTGTAAGAAATCTTTTCCTTCACAAATATGTGAATGCCAAACATGAGCAAAACGGCCCTAGTAAACTGAACCTCACGAAAACGTAGTTTCTACGGAGTGAATTTTCGCGAGTGGCGGCAATATATTTTTTCTCGAGGAGGAGCATCCTCTAAACTTTGCTGCAAAACAAAAACACCGCATCAAATAGATCGTGGCGTGAATTCGAGAGGAAATTAGCTTTTGCCAGAACTGGCATTGACGAGAGGCTGTGACGGAGGGCCAGACGGACCAGCCTTACTACGCAGTATACTGGCCCTTCGCAAGTTCAGTTCCTATTCTCTTCTTCAAGCACTCCCTCTGAAGAATAGCTCCTGCTCTCTCTGCTGAGATTTCTTTGAGAAAGACATTTTTCTATAATATTGATGGCTGCATCAGAAAGGTCTCTGTTTATTATACATTTTCGGACTTTCATGTTTGATTCTCGATTACGCGATATGTCTTTATGGATTGTGATAACACATTTTCGTCCAAATATTGTTTGCCATACTTACTTCGCGGAACTAATAAGCAGCACTATAGTTCTTGCTATGAAATCCACTTGTTTTCCATGGTAGCCTCAATCTATCAAGAATTAGTATGTGCTACGGACGCCGCACTCCTAGAAACTCCGAAGTCTGGCTGGACCCGGTCTCCAAACATTTGTTTTGGAGACTTTGTTCACAAAGGGTCTCGTTTTCGAGTATCCCTTTATTATGAAAGCTCTATCACCCTGTTTAACAGCTATTATGTGGGTACGTTAAAAACTGAAAAATAGTGAAAACTGACTCTTAGACCACAGTAGAACCCTTTCTTTCTCAATCGGCTTTGATACGTGGAGAACCTGATCTCTAACCTGAACCGTGATCTCTCAATTTAATCATGTTCGTCTTTCCTTTAGGCCAATGTTATATCTCACAACAGGCCTTTTGCAATCGCACAACACTGCTGCTCGGCTGTCGCTGAGGGCCAAGAAACACCCGGTACGATACTGGATTTTGCTGGGTCTCTGCCGACGTGAACGACGAGGGAGCGGGGTTACACAATTCCTTCACTGGCGCGTCGCTGGATTTAATTGGATGTGAATCGCAATGAGCTGAGCGGAAATTCCTAATGGCCCACGGTCATACCGGCCGGTCCCTTTGCAGTCGCGTACGTCGCCTTTGCCATGGAGCGCGGTAACTCCTCTCCACAGGGAGCGGTGAATGCTCGTTGTGTACTTATCGATGAAAAATTCCGGTCTGCACCTACGGACAACCGCTTCTGCGACACACACGCCACGCAAAATCGTGCTTGGACAGCAGGTTGTCGTGCTGGAACCATGAGGTCCCAGCATGATTATCTTCTCGCTACATGCTGCAACAGCGGTTGTCCGCAAATGTTGTTCGGACCGGAAGTTCGCTTTGATAACGACATTACTGTATTGATATTTTTTGTCCGGAAAATCCGTTGACCAGAGACAAATCCAATCCGAAGTGAATGAATATATGTACATAGTAGTTCGATTATGAACTTTTCTTGTGAGTGTGTGCTTTCGTCACCGTTATTTATTTTTCGGGGTGCTTCAGCCACCAAGGCACGCTAGCAGTGCATTCAAACAATAGTTTTTCTTTTATCGGTTAAACCAGAGTTTTTCATCCAATTTGTTGCAATGCACTTGAACATTTCCAGAATAAATGGGAAGAAACCATAGTTACTTGCGCCTCTGAACATAGATCCAAGTCTAGGGCAACTCGTCCACGGAGCTTCAACAGGGGCAATCAAACTGACATCTCTTAGCAGCAGTCTCAAACTGAACATTCTTCGAGTCAAGGTTGGTGGGGATGTGAGAGGAACTGCGCAGATGTCGTCTAGAAGTCCCTGATATTCTTCGACATTATTATTTTCTCATCGGGATTCCGTCTGCGACAAAAGAGTTTTCCCTTGTCCTTTGGTGGCTCAGGTTGGCCGGTTGATCTTGTGGAGCTTAGACCTGTCTGTTTTTGGGCATCGTTTTTTTTGTTTTGAGCGCTTGAGAAAGCGACTTTGATGGCTCGACTCGCCTCTCCTCTTACCTTCGGCCGTCCTCCTGCAGCGCAAATCCACCACGACAGCAATACCTCTTCCCAGCTTGAGCGTCATGACTTATGTGTTTACCAAGTGAGAGCGGCTACCTCGTCCTCGATTCTTCTCCGCATCTGTAAGCCTTCAAAGAAATTGTTTGCACCTTCACGATGCAGCCATTCAAATGCTGGAGTTGATTACTCGGCCTGCATTCCTTGTACAAAGCTTTCACAGCCTTTACCTTGAAGCAGTCATCTTCGCCAAACATACATTTTGAAGTACTATCGAGGGAGAAATTTTCAAGACTCTCTTCTACCTGAGCAGAATCACCATCATCACGTTCAAGATCTGACACTTGAGAAATTGATCGTTATGGAGGTAGGGAAATTCTCTGAAGACAATCTGGCCAACTCTGTCTAAAAACGAACTTTAGGGAGCGTTTCGAAGACTGTCTGAGGAAAAATCTGCAATCTTACGAGTGCTCAATACTACCGTATGTCGGATGATCCCCTTCAAGTGCTGAAAATTTTGATGCAGGTCTTTTATGCAAAAAAGTGCAGTCCTGTTCATTTAATCACTTCTGTAGTCAAGTGATTGTTCTGAATTTTCATCTCGACCCTTCTCCAAGCAGTTCCATGCTGTTCTTTTGTTAGAGCTACGTTCAAAGCCATCCTTTCAATTGCCGTGAACTCGTTGTTTTGCTTTTTTCGTCATGGGACATATGTGTAGAGCGCATTCGTTAATAATTGAGTTGAAAATACGAAGAGTTTGTGAAAACTTAACCAACCGTAAGAACACCAAAACATCACGTAATACCTACATATTCTGTGGGTGCATACTAGTGAACATCTCTAAGGATTGAAGTGAAGGTACCAGCAGCACCAGCTTTCAGTGCGAATACAGTTCAACTCTGCATTGCCGTTCAGTCCGCAAAGTGCACGTTGATTGCCAAAGCTTGCTGCGGCGCGGTTGAGAGTACACTTAGACACGGATGTGTGATCACCCGGGCGGTTTTTGCCTTTGGTGCCCGGGTGATCCCACCGCCCGGGTGATCCCTTATCTCTGTCGGAGGATACTCGCGACCGCGCCGCAGCACGCTTTCGCAATCAGCGTGCACTTTGCGGACTGAACGGCAATGCGGAGTTGAACTATATGTGATCCTTCTGATACTTTTGAAACCCTTTTCCGTGGTGACTTCTTCTGACGACTTCTGTTTGGCGCACAGACACCCATAGCCGCTCACCAATAATGTCGATTAGGTTTTTGTTGCTGTTCATTTACATATTTCTTATTGTATTTCTTCATTTCTTTATTCTTTTTTCTGTACCACATGTACATCTCTTTGATGCAAGTGGAACACGGCTATGTACACAACAAGCAAGAAAGTAAACAGAAAATCGTGAAAATTTTAAGAGAATTTAAATGGACAGTGTTTGAGAGTGCATTAGTTGGAAGTTTCGCTTATGTGCGTGTTGCATAAGGCCGGTACCATACTTGCAGCGACGCGATGCAAGGTTCACCATCAATATCGACAGAAAATCTGTATGCCTGGAATGCACTGCCGCTGCCGCTGGTCGCGGTGAGTATGTTCACGGACCAAGCGTGACCTGGCGGAGAGTGGCTCTTTCTTAAACTTGAAATACTGAATGAGACTCCATCGCGATGCAAGGCTTACCACAGGAATATTTGCAAAGAAGGGCTTGTGGATCCAGTACACGAAAAAATAACGAGCCGTGGACAAATTGGCCTGCGGTCACGACGTCGCTAGAGCGCGTTTACTTCAATGACTTCTTAAAGGCGTAAGCCGGTCCAGGCATCTGCAAAAAAAAATTGAAGAGGAAAAAACCGAAAAACGAAAAATTTTCAGTTCAAAACCGGAAAGTTCGAAAGAACATAATCTTCTTTCCAAATGTCTATTTCTTGCAATTGCAATTTTTTGACCGGTAAAACGTGGCAACATTACCGATTTGCTCGAAAGGCAGTGCTCACTATAATCATCAGCTCTGGGATTTTTTCCTATAGCGATTACTTGCACCACCCCCCCCCAATTAGAGCCGAGATGACAAAGAAACTGGGAAAAACGCCCCAGAAATGCATGAAAATCGGTGCTTTCACCCCGCCCATTTCCTGCCAGGGGAACTGTTGGTTGTGACAACGACATCTTTAGTGAACCCGTTCTTTGAAATTCTCCACTCTCTGTTGCCCCTGTCTTTCCTTAGGACCCTATTCAATACAGTTTTGCGGAACACAATCTTCGATCCCGATTGACCCCATTATAAGCCAATCACGATCGTCGAGAATTCATTCACCCTACCGGAAAACTAGTCCAGGCAAGAAAATTGTCACTTAAATAAGGCGTTTTAGGGCGTTTTTCGTATTTTATTCGTGATTTGTGTAACACATAATTGGCAAGGCATAATTTTATGTGAGAAACATGAGAACGATAATCATCGTAAACATTACCTTCGAAGGCAGGGTACGAGCAGAATTTCAGTTTCGGTATTTCCGCCAAATTGGAGCGTAGGCCGCACGCTGTCCCAGGAAGCGTGCTTAAGCCGCAGGAAAAATGGCCTACTCCATGTTAATTCAACCATTTCAGCGAATCACTGGATCACAAAAGTGTTGCCGTTGTCCACGTTTTCAACCATTGTCCGCGCTATTTTTCACTGCTCGCGGTGGAAATCGTCCAACAGCAGCGCTGTGAATGCCGCCAGTGCGGTTTTATACCCTCATGCCGTAAAAGCATCGATATTTTGACGGCCTGATCATACTGGCCTAAGTCGGGATCATGAATCTAGGGACGAGCAATGCGACGCAATGTTTACCATACATATTGACCGAAAATCGATATGCCTTATATGCACTGTCGTCGTGATTCCGGCTTAATACCTACAACAAGCCGCTATCCGCCATGGCATACCTCCTATTAATATGGCTCAAGCTTTGATCCATAGGTAGACAGAAAACACATTCTATGAACAATCTAAGCCACGAGGTTAGTCATCTGGCGACGTCTCTGAGAAGCATTTTCAAGCACTCGGTTCGAACTTTCGCGCTTAAATTTCATCCAGTGAGTTCTTATTACTGTGGTGAATGATGGACAGCTGTTCAGGAACATCGAGAAGTGGCTCGTTACTAAAGATCGTGAAGCATTTTTAAAGGCAGTGTTTACGATAAAAAATGTGTTTCAGTTTCCACTAGGAATGGGTAGTGGAGGGGTACACTGTAACGTTGACGTCGAAAGAACGCATGAAAACGAGCCAGGAAACGCTCCAGAAGAGCGCGAAGTTGCCACTTCGAGCGCAAGACAAACCCCAAAAGCGCAACACACGCCCACCGACGTGAACAAATGAATGCTCGAGATCGTGAGATGAGCGAAGATTTCCAATCATTAGCCCCGTTCTTCCCTTCATCCTCAGCTTCTCTCTTTATTCAGGTCAGCCCGCATAGATCGGCTGCAAAAGACGGAAGTAACAAGCCTCGGACAACTCGTCCACCATGTTTCCTTAGCTCAATCTTTGAGGGACCATAACTCCGTTCCCAGAAGGTCTTGTACGATTTCAGAGACATCATTGGAATCAGCACGGGGCCGTTTTCAAGATGGGCCGAGAAACAAAACAACGATTTTCATCGTGAACACTGCCTTTAAGAGACGGGATTTGCCTAAGTCACTTGTTCCCCTGCCAACTGTCGTTTCTCCCATTCAATTATGTTTGAACTGGAAGCGCGTCGAAATGTGCTGCGAACACTTGACATTTTACATGTTTTACGACCATCTGCTGGGAATGGGGAAAAGAAAGTGAGTGTGAAGTCAGGAGCTTTTGTAAATAGCTCTGCATTTTGAACATTGCTAGTCGGGAGCGGTCGTGCTGCATACCTTTCTCTGCTATACTCGATGCTGTCATGAACTGACCGTATCATGGGCTTCTGCATTGGTGGATCGCCGCGGTCGATCAATACGGCATCCTGCCATGTGCAACTCTGCTCAGCTCCTTATTATTATAGTACAAATGTGGCGGTGACACGCAGAACGACCGCTCGCTACTGGCGGAGTTCGGATAGTTTTCTTCACGTTCTCTTTACGAATGCGCGTTATATATTCAGAATTCATAATTTTATACGAATGCTTCTCTTCCTGAAGCAGGGTCTTGCAAATGTAATGTCACAGGCGTACGCGCTGCGGTTTGACTAAAGCAATGGATATAGCGACAGGTTCTGCCATTTATCACTCATTGTGCCATGACCAGCTCCTCAAAATGTCGAGAGCTGGTGCCGATACGTTTGAACGCGCTCGTCGCGCCGATAAGTCTCTCCGGGGTGTTAGGCCTATTTTAGAGACCCAACGCAGCGCGGTGCGATTAAATGTTATATGTGGGCATCGATGGATAAGGCCCCGCTAGTCGTTTCATATATGAAGCTTGACGCCGCACCGCGCCGCGCTAACCTCTAAAAACCCCTTATACTTGTTTGTGGCGTTAGGTATGTGATTGCTCAATATTTGGATCGCTGCGACGGCTCTGCTGCGCGCTCCTGGCCGGGATATATGAATGGCTTAGGGCGTTTAGGTATTTTGCGGCAGGTTCCCAGCGCCGCGAATCTCAATGTCTCCACTTTCTCCGCTGTCTCTTGCGCAATATCGCTTGACTTCTTGGCAGTGTATTCTCGAAATATAGAAGTTTTTTAAACAGATCTCCTACTCTCCCAGTGTGCCAAAACCTAGGAACTCGCTGTCATGAGACACCAGCAAGTTCTTAGCCATTTGCAATTCCCACCTTTATCCTGTGACTGTTTTCTCTCATGGGCCTCTTGCAGAACGCTCATATTCCCGTCTGATGCCAAGCAATGTGTATTTGCGCAGTCCTTCGTGCTGTTTTTCATTGTTAAATACCAAGAACTGAATCAACATTGTCTTTGCAACAGCCTCAGAACAACTGCTTGGGCTAAAGTCGGCCGGTTCTGTCGTACTTGAAGAATTGAAGACGCATAGAATCCAAAAAATTCTACAGAGCTCTCTAGAAACTCAGTCTAGTACGAGTTTTAACCATACTTGTGGTTCATTTTTGCAATGACTTTTTTTGGAAAAGACATTTTGTTTAGGAATTCAGGGTTTTCTCGGAATAATAAAGGTTAATTTCTCATAAAAATCGTTCGGACATGTGGGGCTTGCTAACCACAAAGGTGGTCCTTTAAATCAATTACGTATATGGTCACAAAAAACCAAGTTTTGGTTGAGTTATAATGTGGCAGTGTGCGCAATACTCAATACAGTCGTCATTATACTTCGGACCGAATTATATTATCCGAAAAATATACGAATGATTTTTCGAATCATTCAAAATTCGAAATTCTTGGTTCTCGAATAATATTCGAAATTCGAATATTTTGAAATCGGGCTTTCTAATAATATTCGAAATTCGAATACTTCGTAAAAAGTACTTTCGAATAATATTCGAAATTCAGATATTTCAAAAACAGGCTTACGAATAATATTTGAAACTCGAATACTTTGAAAAGCATGTTCGAATTTTGTTTCATTAGAAGTTTGTTTTTCTGATCGACCTTTTAAAGAACACTTTATTAAAGCACCATCTTGACCTACATCTTGTATTCCCCCACGGCTGAATTGGGGAAAGCGCACGCTTGCATCGCGTGAAATATTTCGTCACCGTATTAGGTGCGCCTTCGGTTGGATAGGCTGGCTTGAACGGCCAGCCAATGCAAACTATTTTTCTCTCTTTTTCACATTTATTATGTAGCTGCCAGCCAGATATAGAGAGTACCAGGGTTTTAGCTTCCGAAACCCTCCCTTTCTCAAGTAACAGCTTCTTGAAATACGTAGAGAAGCGATTGAGCTCACTAATCTAAATACAATGATTACTCCAAATAGACTGACTTCGAGTAGTTATAATGGGTTGTGTTTAGCGATTCGACGTCCATTTCGGTACTTTCTGACCTTAGACCGATTCGCTTTCGACATTTGAGCGAGTTTCGCCAAAATATCGATATTCTGGTGCAGCAATGCTAGTGAAACATTTCAAGACTAACTGAATACAACTCGAGAGATAATGTTTTTTATCAAAAACCTGAAAAAGAGCTGCAGAAAAAAAGAAGACAAGGTGCTTGAAAAGTGAAAAAAATGAGAAATTTGCAGCGGTTTTCCCCAACTGAGCCCGTCTCTGGGAAAACTCGGTGCGACAGTGCCGAGAAAGTACCGCTACTCTCGACTGTACCGCGATAGTACCACGGCGGATTCGCGATCATCACTGCGCCGAGACGATTCGGTTGCAGTGTCTTCAACAAGTCCGCGTCTGACTCAGTGAATGACAGCTCAAAACAAATTTTTTAAATCGAAGCTATCTTTTTTGAAATCGACGGAAAATTGAATAAAATATTCGAAAATTCGAAAAAAGGTGTTCGAAAATTCGTAAAATTTGATTTTCGATTATATTCGAAAATTTGAAATTCGAAAAATCTGTTTTCGAATATATTCCAAAATTCGAAAAATTCTATTTTCGAATTAATTCGAAAATTCGAAATTTGAAAAATTTGATTTTCCAATATATTCGAAAATTTGAAATTAGAAAAAAATTGATTTTTGAATATATTCGAAAATTCGAAATTCGAAAATTTTTACAGTTTTGCCCAAGTATAGTCGTCACGGATCCTAATGAGACTTTGCGTTCTACTATTCAAGGTTGGCGCAAACTCGGTGCCATATGCTATAACATAGGTGAACCCAGTTTGCGCCAACCTCCCACGGAGAACGCAAAGTCTCATGAGAATCCATGTCGACGGTACTATATTTTGCCTCTAACAGATATTTGACCCAGACTCCTATGGGACAAGGAGTGAACTCATTTTTGAGTCGGAGATTAGCGATGTGATTGAATGCCCGTATTAGAAAAGTTCCTTGCTGAACAGATTCCAGAAAACAAATAAATTTCGTGTAAATGACAATTTTCTTGTTACCTCTATGTTTCGGTAGCCGTGCACAGCAACTTGTCTTAACTACTTAGTTTTGGATAGCACCTAATGACAAGTATAGGTCAAAAGTATACACCTTTAGAAAAATCGTTTCCGAGAATCAGTCTTTTTTACATATGCCTTTCAGAATTCATTCGAAATTTCTTAGTCCCCTAAACTTTGGTCTACCAATCGATCTCATGTCAACATTCCGCTCAAAAATCTTTTCTTTGTAATGTGTCGAGAATCCACGCGTTTTCATGTACTCGTGTCAGAAATAGATCAGAAAACCTGATGTTGTGGAAGGGAGTGTCCGCAAATTTTCGGTCGCTAATGTACAGGGTGCGTATCAAACACCCGTACACGGTTCGGACCGTTAAACTCTTCTAGGAAGCAAGCGAATTGGAAGCTATGATTTCTATAATCTACTGACAACATAGTCATTCAAAAAAATCAGATGTCGCTCGATGTGGCCGCCTTTAGCTTTGATGACAACTCGAAGACGATTCGGTTAGGGATCCACGGCGGCCCGCAGCGCGTCCTGAAAAATCTCACTGCAGGTTTTCTTTAATGAAGATTTGAGTGCTTTGATACTGGTGCGTTCTGTAGCGCGGGCTTTCTCCTCCAAAATGCTCCAGTCGTAGTAGTCCATCACGCTGTGATCTGGAGTTTGTTGGCCATTCAGTCGCGGCGATGAAATCCGGTAGTTTCTCACGACGCCAATGCTGAACCTTCTTAGACTTGTGAGCCGGAGCGCCATCTTGTTGGAGCATCCATTGTCCTTCCTTATAATGTTCTATCGACCAAGGTAACATGTGCTGCTCTAGAATGGCTTACAGATAGGGTTCAGCATCAAATTTCACACCTTTTTCAACGAAAACGAGAGGCGTCCGAACCATTACGGAAGCGCTGAGTTTTACTCTGCGCGAAAAGATCCCTCCTCTATCTTTGTAGCTTCCTCACTGTCATGTGTAAGCACCCTGACGTTTTGGCTGTTGTAGTTCAGTTACCCGGTAAACAGTTTTCCATCCGTGAAAAGCATCGTCAAGTCTGGTTTTTTTCGGCCCGTTGGAGTAGTCCCTTACATTTTTTTTTACTCTCCTCTTCTTTTGTTCACTGCTCAGGCCATGCCTTTTTCGCAGCTTGTAAAGAAGCATATGGAGTTGCTAATTGGCCACCTTCCTCATGGTTCCCTCCGACACGTTCTAGTTCCGAGCCATTTTCCGCATACTCCTCGTGGCTTTGAGCTCGGTGCGTCTCTTCAGAATTTTTTTAAACGACTTGTCGCTTCAGTAACCGGCCGTTCTGGACGAATACGGTCATTAAGCGTACTTCGATTGATTGCATCGTGGATGGTTTGGCGGGGGACTTTGAGAAGGCCAGCGATGCTCGAAGCTGGATGTCCGGCTTCTCGAGCTGGAGAATCGCGGCTCTTTTTGAATCAGGAACTACCATGCTCTAAAGAGCTAATGTGAGAATCCCAAATTTTGTGCAGGTACATATTCGAAGGGCTTCGGCCTAGCAAACACACCACAGACGAGTTAGGAAAATGAAAACCTGACTTTCAAATGCGCGAGTAAAAAGTGTACGGATATTTAATACACACCCTGTAGATATTTCACACGTACAACAGAGGCGCCCGAACGGACCAATGTCTTGATCTCATTTATTATGAGAACACTTAAGAATTTTCAAACACTATTTCGAAAAATTGTTTTATACACTGCACGCTTCATCATTGATCTGCGCTCAGATACAGACATTTTCTCATAACTTCTGTTATTTCTGACGGGAGAAGCGCGAGGGAAATTTGAGAATCTGACCAGTCGCCAACTTTGTTTTCGTCTGTGAGCTTTTTCACTTTTTCAGAAAGTGTACAGTGGGTTCAGAACTCTAGTGATAATATTTCGTTCCACTGGGTGTATTGTGTCAGGCAGGATTCAGATGGATCACTGGTTCCACAGAAAACAACATTTGGCTGTTTTCTCATTATTCTTTTCCAATTTCTATCTTTATAATTTTGATGGAATTTGACTTGATTCACACCTTTTCATATCTGGTGAATTAGAGAGACATTATACTCGCCTTCAACACTTGTAATTCAGCAAAATTTCCCCTTTTTTAGACAAGAATTTTTCTCTAAAATTCTATGGTTATGCCGGACATAATCAGTGAAACTGAGCAAACAAAGCCGATAAGATTTCGAAAGTCAATGAAATTGCCTTTTGAAAGGCGTTAGAAGCGTGAGAAGGTGTCCAGTAATGACCTCGTTGCATAACAAAAAACTGTCAAAATCCCTGCTGGGTGGCATTCATCAAAAGAACGCCGCAAGAAAACACCTCCACGACGCCTGCCTTAGCAAATAGATTTACCACACAGTGGTCGGCTTCAGAAGGTCCAATTCAATTCAACTTGGATTTGGATTCCGGATTTCAAGCTGAACTGATCATTCATTCTTCTCTGAATGGCCTTTTGAGCCCTTTTTATTCCAATATACCCTAGTATAAATCAGCTGCTGTTTTGAATACTGCGCTGGCGAAATCCTCAATTTCGGTTTTTATGAGACTCCCATTCAAAGAGGCTTTTTTCTTATCCTTTTGACAGATATATTGGACAAATTCTTCATTTTTCACATTTTATGTCGTTTTAGGAGGACTGAGTTCAAGGGTGCGTGCACATTCTTGAAGAATTTTTGCCACCTTTTTTGTTCATCTGATTTTTCCGTATCATTTTACCAGCCTTGGAGACTATATTGCTGTATGAAGTTTATATGTATTGATTGTAACTAATAGCGGCCCCTCTGAACCATTCCTATCCGCAGGAGAAACACGATCTTTGAAAGAAAACGTTTCTTCAAAGAGGAGAAAATTTTTGGAATTTTAGGAAGAAGTTTGGAGCAGAGGGGAGGGGGGTATAGTCTTCTGGGTTTGGACATATTAACTTCGTCGTAAAGCAACGACGCTGTAATTTTCTGCATAAACCTTGAACTAGGAATAGAATTCGCTTCCGGGGGAGATGGAGGAACGTGTCGTTTCGCTTGATTTTTGAAATTCTGAGAGCATTGCTGGGGACTCCTTGGGACAATTTTGCGAAATTATGTATGTAGGCTAGAAACAATAGTTTCTGAATTAAATGCTGATATGCTGAATCGATTTCTCGGTTAGTAATATTTAGCTCTAGTGATGATAAACAATCTTCGGAAGCGTCACTTCCATCCCTCCAAGAGTTCCTGTCTGGTGTCAGTCTCTCTGACTCAGAACGCCTACCCTTGTCGAGAGGACATCTTGAAGATTGATGCAAATGTGGTTTTCTCTTTTTCCTTTTGATTTATTAGCCGTTGGCAGGAATACCTGGTTTTTACACATTGGAGCTGCGTGCGTGTTCCATCCTCCAATGTCAGTATCCTTGGTAAATTTTGATACCGGCAGGCTATTCTTTGTGGTGTTTGTTACTCAAGTTCCCTGCTTTTGTGAATAATGAGGTTTCCTTGGTAAATATTCGATCCTTCAAGGGTTTCCCGTGAATCCCTTAATCTCAAATGTGAGCTCTCAGACGCAGTCTCTCATGATGGATAACTCCAAAGATTAGTTGTTGCGAAGCTTCGAATGTTTCTTGCGACGGGTTAGAGAACTTTCAAAGAATTTATTGATTTGTGTAATGATCGCTATTGTTGCAGACTAGGTCTCCACGAGAGACGTTTATTCTGACTTTCTATTTTTTTTTAATTAGAGTAATTTCCTAACAGGAGAAGTAGTATTCGACTGCCCGGCTGTTTGCCGCAAAATATATTCTTGTTTTTTGTACTTTTAGAATGTTTACAAATCAAAGTTTGTTATGGCTGCAGAGATCTTTGAGCTGCGTTACGGAGGGTTTTCCTAGTTGGAGCAGGACACTTATTAATGTAGAAATCAGGCGATTTCTAGGATTTCCAGAAAAAAATGTCCCTGATTTGGCTCAAAACTTTTCCCTGTGCGTTATTCGTGGTCCTGAACCCGGAATTGAAGTCCACGTGTCGATTTTTCAACAAAAAGTTGGAAGGTTTGGCTCAAAGCCGGGCAATTTTTCACGACTAGAGGTGACTTTTGTTGCTTTCTAGAGTGCTACCACAGATTTGCATAGAAACTCCCCTGAAAAGGTGACTCGGAGTACTCAACACGAATTCGACTTCATTTTTTTCGGATTTCGTTAGATTATGATTAGGCTACGGTGGATTCAAGGTCGTTTGTTCGAAGTCTCACTATCAGATCTAGCTGTAAACTTTTCTGACTAGGAACTGCTTTGAACTTCCCGTGGAGATTCGGAAAACCATGTTGTCCTTGGGGCGTCAGGGAATTTTTAAGGTGTTGGGAATTTTTTTTTCAGCTTCGGCTCGAAACTTACATTTGGGCGTTATTTAAGGCGTTGAATCTGAATCTGGGGTCTATTCCTCGCCTGACTAGGGTTACGGTAGGTTAATGTAGGCAAAATGGCTTTTAACCGGCGTTACTTACCTTGAGATTTCGAAAATCGAAAAAAAACGGACCTCAAAATCGTGTTCGGCGTTCCAAATAACACCCACAGTGAAATTTTTTGTGAAATCTGAGATTTTGACCGAGCTACCGTATACCCACCGTACTCTACCGTAATCTATCGGAAATCGATAAATGGTTTGCAGATTCGTGTTAGGCAGGCCGAATAATGGAGCTTTGGACAAGTTTTGAGGCGATTTGATCGTAACATTCTCGAAAACGTCAAAAGTAGCGTTTTGGCGGCAAACTTTCCCCTTGTTTTGAAGCTTTGGACCAAATTAACCGACTTATCTAAAATATTGACAAATGGGCCTCAGATTCGTGAGCAGCATCTAAAAAAACCTCTAGATTCCAACTTCATATTCAGGGCACCAAATAATCGTCAGAAAAAAAGTTTCGAGCGAATTTGAGGCAATTTTCCGAAAACCCCTGAGAATTGACTGATACGCTGAGATCTTTTTACACAACTATGTAAGGGATACTATCCGAAACGCGGTTCAGAGATTCCGTTGCAAGTACCACCTTAGATTTTAAAACTTGGAATATATGTTGTTACAAATGGCCAATTTGACCAAAAGTGCTTCCCTAGTAGTTAAACCCTTCATTCTTGAAAATGGAAAGCTTGTGTTGAACAATACGGTACGTCAATAGTTTTTTGAAGCAATTTATGAGAATAGTACACAACCAATGATAAGTTTTCTTTCACATATGCTTCGCCCTGCTGTTATTTGTGCCACCTTGTTTTTAGCTCAGGCAAACTTCGATAAAAATCAGCCATGTGGTCTTGATTTCCTTCCGAACGCCAACATAAGTATTCATTATGAATTAAAGGCAGTGTTCACGATAAATTTCGCTTCCGATATCTCCACGGTATACGAAAGGTCTGGTGCCCTATATAGCAAGGCATGCTTGAAAAGGACGCGAAAGACGAGTTTTCGAGCCAAAATAGGCCCTCTCTTGTTTACTTCGCTTCGGTGATTGCTTCGGTGAAGATTTACCGAGCAGTTGAGTGAGAGCGGCGCTGGGGCTTCGGTGGTGCAGTGCGATAAGGCGCTCCCCCGGAAAGGGAATATGCTGGTTCAATCTCGCCCGAAGCCAAGCGTTTTGCGATCAACTCAGCACCTTGTGTAAACATACCATAACGTGCACTGCGACGTTGAACTGCAGTTACGGCAAAAAACATCCAAAAATCGTGTAAGTCTCTTGTTTACGTTGATTTTTGAGCGTGGAGGAATTCACCGCTAGAAGGATGATACCTATCAGTGCAATGAAGCGATCAGCTCACCTATCAGCACTTTCTTCACTTGATCATTCCTATAATCCGAGTCTTCATTTGTTCCTTCCGAGGGGCGGATCTGGGGCCCGGGGCGTGTCTGGGGCACCAAAACGCTTGTTTGCAGCCGTTATTTTGCCACTCCTGACTCGTTTTCTACCGTTCCTTTGGCACTGGGAGCCCAGGATCCTTCTCCTCTATCATTTTACTGCAGAAAGTCAACAAGGATAATCATAGTGAACACTGCCTTCAAGACCGCCATCGAAATCGGTTAGAGTTTCTTCGGGATCTTGGTTTGCGAAAACCGAGCTGAAGGCGTGTGTTCCACAATTTCAATTCCAAAAAACGAAATCTGTCGCTACCAGTGGCAGGAAAGTTTTAGGCCTACGAATAAGTTTTGAAGTTTTTACGGTAACTTTGAAGCTTTATTCAGAGAGCATGGTAAAATAGGTTTTACTCAAACAAAGTCCATGTTTAACGACGGCTAAAACATTTTTAAGGCAGCATACGGGCTCCGCGTTCATAAAGTTCTCCTTTTTCGAGGTCACCCGTAAATCCTACAATTTCTTGACTTCTTCTCAAGAAGTGAAGTGCCGCACGGTCAGGTCATGAACAATCTCGTAACTTAAGTGCTAGTTAAGAAAAAACAACCTTTGGCTAATTCTTAGGGAGGGGTAGAACATTTAAAGGCAGTGTTCACGATGAAAATCGTTTTTCTGTTTTTCCGCCTATCTTGAAAACGGCCCCATGCTGATTCCAATGGTGTCTCTGAAATCATGCAAGACCTTCTGTGAACGCAGGTACGGTCCCTCAAATATTGAGCTATGGAAACATGGTGGACGAGTTGTCCGAGGCTTGTAACTTCCGTCTTTTGCAGCCGATCTATGCGAGCTGACCTGAGTAAAGAGAGAAGGTGAGAAGGAAGGGAAGAACGGGGCTAATGATTGAAAGTCATCGCTCATCTCACGATCTCGAGCATTCATTTGTTCACGTCGGTGGGCGTGTGACGCGCTTTTGGGGTTTTCAATGCGCTCGAAGTTGCAACTTCGGGCTCTTTTGGGGCTCTTCCTGGCTCGTTTTCATGCTTTCTTTCTACGTTACCGTTACAGTAAGCCCCTCCACTACCCAATCCTAGTGGAATTTCGAAAACTTTTTTCATCGTGAACACTGCCTTTAATTGAAACGAATCCAAAGTTGTCGTCGTCTAAAGTTGACGTGCTGGACTATAGACCTTTTCACGCCTTAACGTATATTGATCATTTAAACTCTAGGTTCGGTCTCGATTGTATCAACTGTTGTTGTTTATATTTGGAACAATGGTTTTAAAAGGCTGTAGCAACTAGTTTTTTTTTCAAAATTTTCAAATTTTCGAATCGTTTTACAAGATTTTTCAAATTTTCTAAGAATTTTTTTCAAATCGTTTTTGCTGATTGAGCATGTACTGAATGGCCAACATTGTTTAATTTGTTAAACACTGAACGCACACAGCTCGGTAGGCGTAGCACAAAATGTTTATAGACGTTTTCCTCAGGCAGCCTCAACTAAGGAACAGATTTCTGTTAGAAGCTCTAGGATGGTTGCTCATGAATCGGAGTTTCCAGTTGTTATCTCTATGATTGTCTTGTTCATAATCTGCTAGCCATCCACTTGTTTACCAGACGGAAATCGACGGAATTACCACCGGCCTGACGACAGCGGTGATTTGATAGACGTCAATCAGTGCCGCACCCTCTTACCTGCTCTTTCGATCCCTCGCCCAGTGTTTCATCCAAAGCATCCAACTTCTTTAATGTTGAGGCTTTTCAATAGAGTTCACATATGATTCCATATTGCTTTGTGCATAAATGATAGAATGCTCCTTCACAATCATTTCTTTATCTCAACCCTGCTTGGATCCTAACACTGTGTCCACATTGCTGAAACATTTTTGTGCTAGACTTCAGATTTCTTTAGTCGACGTTATTCCTGTTCTGATACTAAGCAGGTAATATTGTTTCTTACTTCTCTTTATTCTATGCTGAGGTGATTTCTGATTTGCTCCCATAACAATGGCCCATGAGTAGTTATCCATACACCTCAGTCCTAACCCTCTTCGTTGGATGGAGCCAGGTACTCCACCAACCTTCACCTCTGGGCAGGTGAAGGGGGGAACCTTCTCCATTGGGGAAACCGGTGACGACTGGGGAAACGCCCCGAAAAAAATGAAAGTGACCCGACATTCATGCAAGTCATTTTCAAGATTGGATGGGTGTCATTGCCGGTTTTTGGTCCATAACTTTTTTGGGCTTGGAGATAGACCTTTGGTGAAGGTTGTTTTTGGAATCTCCATAAAACTCTGCATCTAATAGCGTTTTCAGTTTTAAAAATAGTCCCAAGTACATTCAATTAAGAAGTTGTCCGCAATTAGTGGATGCGTACAATATTTGCAGTAATTTATCGACTCTTGTCGGCTGTAGACAAGGCAACATTCTTCGAATTATGGATAGTAGGCCGTCTATGACTTTTCGTATTTTTTTCCGTCACTGTTATACCATTCTATCAAATCGGCGACGTTCTATCGAATACGGTACCAATTACCCGTATAATCTTTCGAACACCTTTTTCAAAGAGTTTTTTTGTTTGGAGAAGGCAATTAAATGGTTTTCATATTTAAGTACTGATTATTTGTAGTCATATATGATGCAATTTACAGCTATCCGATCCCTTTTTCTGTAGAAACTTGAGAATTTCATTTTCTTTTAATTTGAAACATCCCGAGACTCTACTCTGATATACATAGAACCCACGCTGACTGCTGGCTTGGGCCATGATGCCCACTCCGTGTTTTTTAATTATCGTACTTTCTCACTGAAAGATATTTCAAAGCTGTTACATAGGGTCTACTTATTGACCTACCCTTGTTTCGATCATAAACCTTGTTGTCAATGTCAACAATATAATTGAGTAATTCCAAAAATAGTATGTATGTGAATCAAAAAACAGCCACAGATTGGACTTGTCTTTACATTTTTGGCTAGGGTTAGATTTTCATTGAGGTCGTTAATCCTGAAATTTCGCCACATGTGTTTAGAAGCGTTCCACCATAGATAGGCAGGGTCCATGCTTTCCGCGACGTACGACCGCGACACTGCATATCTGACACCATGATTTTCGGTCGGATCGCACATTGAACGCTGCATCGCGTCCTATTGACGCGAGGTATGATCCTGGCCTCATTTCCTCACCAGCCTCTTTTTTCTCCGAACTTGCTCACCTCTAAAGCATTGAAGTAAACAGAAATTGATGTCAATCACCTGAATTGCGGCTGTGGGCCAAGATCTCTAAAGCGTCGTAGTCAATATTTCTGAAGCATTGTAGAAGAGGATGCTGGAAAGGCCCATCGCGATTTGAAAGAGCCTTTTTTGTGGGAATGTGAGGTGTCTGGAATCAAATCTGTGACAAAAACATTCAAACACGAACTATGCGGCCCCAGGTCACAATCCGATACATTACTGATTTTGGTATATACTTGGAAAATTTTCAGAAAAACTATACGCTACCGTTAATGCTCTTGAAATGGCTCGGTTGCTTGGTTGTGAGGAGATCACGGGGCAGACAGTGCGATCAACATCAACAACCTTTAAAGCGAACTCACAAATGTGATGGAGTCCACGGGGCCAATTTTGGATATTTGTGGCGATTGTTTTCGTGTGAATGTATTGTTACAGCTTTGTGCTTCAGAAATCTTTTGCTCTATTTGGGGGTTTTCGATACCAATTTTAACGCCTACGAAATTCCGCCAACTTATGAGCCATGAGTCTTCTTACTTTTTTTCCGAATGAATATATAACTTTTGTCTCTGGAATTATTTTTTTATATAAATACCTTCGAATCCTGACTATCACTACGCTCTAACACTGTGTATTTATAAGTGTCAGGTGCTTCCCTTCTTTTGCCACCTAGGTTAAAGATTTGTGGAACATTGTCGTTAAAGGCACAGTCCAACCTCGAAATCGTTTTTCTGGTTTTTCACTTATCTTCAAAACGGTCCCACGTTGATTCCGATGGTGTCTCTGGAATCGTAAAAGACCCCCCGGAAACGGAGTTATGGCCTCTCAAAGCTGCTGAAGCATGGTGGACGAGTTATCCAAGGCTTGTAACTTCCCTTATTTGCAACCGATGTATGCGAGCGGACCTGCGTGGATAGAGAGGCTGAGAAGGAAGGGAAAAACGGGGCTACTGATCAGAAACAATCGCTCATATCGCCTCTTTTGAGCTCGAAAGATTGTAAAAGGGGCAGGCCAAAGTGGCTTCCCGAGGTGGGCGCCCCAGGGTGGCTTCCTCCCATATCTCCATTATTCGGAGGAATCGAGTGCTCTTGATCGGCAAGTGTTATATGGGATGGGTCTACTTCACAATTATGTGGAAATTCCGGATTTCCTCCCTGAGCTTGGACTGTGCCTTTAAGCTAATGGATCCGCTGTTCATGACTGACGTCACAAAAGAAAAGAAACATACTTCTCCTAGAGGACGTAGACTATTGCATATGATCAGAATTTCCAGGTTCGCAGTCGCAGAGTCCGCGATTAAAACGGTTTCTGTGTTTTCTTATGAGAAGATAAATCAGGCCATAATAAAAGTGAAAATGATTGAAAAATTGGAGAAAAAATGGGCGGGAACAAGTGAGGGCGGCTAATTACGGGTGTCCGCCCGCCCCCCCCCCAAACAACGAGATTTTTATCAATGCTTCGCTTATTTCGCCGTCTTTTTTACTGCTCTTATAGTAGTTGCTAACTTCTCGAGGAGACTACGTAATAACTACTGTGAAAGTAAATGAAAAATCTGCAGAACAAGCATTCATGAAAATATTGTTTATTGGGGGCAGGCGGACACCCGTGATTAGCCAAGAGCCGTTTTTATCGAGAATTCTGCCTTTATCCATTCATTTATGCTACATAAATACATAAATCTTTCGGAGTATTTGAATGGAAGGTGATGTGATGAGATTGTCAACGAGTTCAGTAACCAATTCGAGGGAAAATTTCATAGTGTCGAAAATAGTTTTCTCTCATCATTTTGCGCGACTTTTCGTATTCTTATCCTGAATCTTGTACGTGCTGTTGTATCCTTACCAGCTTGTCATTTCTATTTTTGTGCACTAATTAGTGACTTTTGACTGAGGCGTCCTTTTGAAATTAAGTAATAGATTGATTGAATATTATCATTAATTTTTTTTACATAAGCGTTAAGCATCCCAAAACGAGTTCAGTCCCTGATTCCAAAGAAATGTAATCGACGCTGTAAGGGCTCATTTCTGTCAGTATCGTTGCCGGCAATATTAATGAGCTTTTTCTTGATTACTCATCGCCCTCTGTGGCGTTTTTCGTACATGTCTCAAAATTTTTCATGCCATCAATATTCATAATTCCGAGTCGTGTTTGCGTTCATCCTTCCCGATTATTGTTCGTTTTGAATAGTATTTACCGAAAGGGAGGGTCAGAATTATGTACTTGCAATTAACTTATAATTGAAATTGTTTGTCTTGACCCTTGGAAATTTTCGTCTCGTTTCGCTGTTGAAGCAAAAAGCACACACGAATCGAAAGTTGCTTCAATCCAGCAAATCGCTCGTGGTGGCGGTAGACTTCCATGGATTATCTCTGCATTTATTTACCTTCCGGAATGTTGCCGTGGAAGTGATGTCACTCGTCACTTCCAATTAGGTTAGTTTTTCTAGGAAAGTAGGAAGTTAGCCTTCACCTAGGAAAGAGGTGGTGAACCCTCGTGTTTGAATTTCTGCAAGCAAACGAAATCCTTATCTCTGACTGAAAATGAGAAAGAATAAAGGTGTTATTCATTTTCAGGTCACCATGAATCTGGCCCTTCTGAAGCGAGATCTATCTTTTACAGAGCCTTAGATGCAAGGTTCGATCACACTTTTACTCTTCCAAAACTTGGGTTAGATAGGCCGACTTGAATTAGGTGAACCCCATATAGAAGTTTTGTGCGCTATGAGCGCATACTTTTGCAGAAAAATGGTCTCTAAGTAAAAAAATTACGGTATTAACAGCATTATCCGTCCGGCAAAACTTCGATATTTCCGCAGCATGTGGTCCAGCCGCTACGCGGCGGAATCACGGCATTTGCGGCGCTGCTCGCAATGGATTCTCACGCACAGTTAAGAAAGTACAATTGCCTAAAACAACTCAGAATGCGAAGAAAGCGAAGGTGTAAAACCTTCCTAAGCTGTGACATGGTCTACAACTACACATTTTCTTCAGTCCTCAGCAGTTAAAGACAGTGTTTTAGGCACATTTGGTTTTCTTCCTTCCTAGTCGGTGTTTGAACCAAGTGGAGATAGTTGGCTAAGCTTGAGACCTCAATGTTACATATTCATGATACCCTAACCCCGGGAAAACTGTTCTGTGGGTCCGGAAGCCTGGGTCGATTATCTAGCCCGAGGAACAGAAGCGCCACGACGTTTTTAGGCTATTCAAAAATGATAATTTGTTTCGAGAGATCCTCGCATTCAAAAGTTTGTATTGAAGGCTCCCTGTTTCTAGAGAGTTTCTAACAAGAGAAGGGCTAAAAGATGTAATGTAAGGTGCTAAACCATTTCAGACGTTTAAACTTCCTGCGTTTGTGTATCATATAGAGCACACCAGGATAGGCGTGGAAAAAGGATTTTGAATGCTCCAGGAATTGTTCGAGGTTTCATCACGTAGACATATATTTGTATCCACAATTTGATCGACATGAGACCCAAAAACTTGCCATTTCGCACTTGATATTCTCACGTTTCACTCAATTTATTTGCAGCAAGAAGTAATCCAAAGCGTAGATTATGTTCAACAGCAGAACACATTGAGCCGGGATAATTTGCCGCTTCTGCGAAACCCATTTTTATTTCAACGTAACGACAAGGTGGCCCCGTGAACCCTCTTCAGGCGATGTTTTTTCTGAAGCACATCTCGTCTTCCGCTCCACCCCCACGCAGTAAATCTTTCTTGGAGCGTCCCGTCTCTACTTCCTGCGGCTTTATCATTGCAGTAACAAACTAATATCTCTTTCATCCATAAAAGAATTTTCCTGAACCTGTGTTTTATTTTCCTCATAAAATGCATCTTCGAAAACGTTTCTAATTTTCCTCTAGTTTGCTAATTTGTTCCGTTGGGCTGATTTCGTGCCGTGAACAATGTCACATCAAGGAGATTTTGTCTGTGCTTCAAAACGTATTGGAACGCATCCTCAATTCACTCTCCAGAAGTACATTGTAATATCGGTTTCCGAAGAAGCCACCGTGCGGCCAGGGGGGGCTTTATTTTAGACTTGGTTGGTTTTTTTAAGAACGCTTTTGCAAATCTGATACTTTCGGAAACATTTTTCGAATAGCGCTAGAAAACGGCAAGCCAACTTCGAATTCTTATCTGTTTATGGCAGATACATATTCAAAGCGCGTATAACTCAGCACATAACTGGCTCAAGGCAGCGAATAGAGGAAGTGCGCTAACTTTTCGCAAAGTTCTGAGCTGTCAAAGTTTGCAGAGAAGCATTCAATCATAATGAAATATAACCATCCACTTGGTTAGGCTACTTGGATCATTTCCATCACTTTTGACCGGTCAACTGACGACTTTGACCTGAGGAGATGGAAACAATGTAGGTTTTTGGGAGAAGTAATCTACATTCCATGAAATCTGACCTTCCTCCCTGTTTGATACATCGTGAGCCCCTGCCATCGAAACACATTTCTTATTGGGCTGTTCGCAGTAGTGGCACTTTCGAATCACCGTTCCAGGGCAAATATGCCCACCATTTCGTATCCAATCAATTTTATAGCAGTATAATAGAGCCGTTCAGTGGTTTTTGTCGAACACTACTCGTCAGCAAATTCGATTTGGCCATTCGAATGAACGTCGTTCCCATAGCGCCGTCACCTAGCTCTTTATTGGTCTCGAATTATCGAAATCCACTTGAAGAAATTTTAAGACACAGTTCTACCTTTTCTCATTTCGATTCCATCGCTTGATAGATTTTTTCCTACTTTGACGCATGTTAATCAGCTGAAGGGTCACAGAAACTTGCTTGAGCTATTAAGAATTCACCCATTGTATAAACATAAAAATGAAGCCCTGACGAGAATTCCTTCTTCTCAAAATTATTGGGATACTACGTGGGGTCATCCAAACGCACCTTCTCGAGTACACATCAAACGCATTACGTCGCGTCGTTCATAGCGGGAAGTATGTACTCGGCTTCAGGCTGTCTGTCATATGAAATGCTCCGGAAATTTTCATCTTGAGTTACGGGGACTACTACGATGGGGCGAGCGGATAGTTGACAGTTGGGGGCGGGTAGACGCGGATTAGATGCGGGGCAGTCACGGGGCGGTGTGAAAGGCGACAAAATATTTCAGAGTACTTCTTTGACATTCGGTCACGGTTCTTAAAAAAAGCGACATGCTTTAAGAGGCCGGTTAGTCGTACATAGCTCCGTTTGAGCAGGCCGCGATCCGAGCTGTCGCTTGTCCTAATTGTGCGCAAGGGATTTGCAGTATGTCAGGAGTCGTCGGTGTAACATACTGAACTAGTTGTTCTCACGAAGGCCACCATCTGAAGCTGGTCCTGCAGCGAATCGTGGCATATTGTATGTCTTTCGTTCATGATAGCGGCGTAGTGTACCAAAGCATTGAAACCTAGGTTATCTATGTGGTTCAGAACCCGTCTTAAACTATTGCAACGGTACACAAATTCCAGAGGTACCTTTTTCAGGAGTCGTGTTCGGACTACATTTGTGAAGGCGTACTTGCTTAGTGCGATCAATGTGGGATACAAAAGATAGGCGTTGCGACCTTTTTCCGATGATTTTCATTCAACCTTTGACAGCTGGGATTCACATGAAATGCGAATTCGAGAAGCAAAGGGATTCAGACAAAATCCCGGCGGCGAAAAACATGGCATTCTCGAGGTCGTCACAAAGGGCATAACAACGAGGAGGAAAAACGAGACCTTGTGTGAATTTCCTGTTGATTTGATGTAGGATATCGCATACCTCTAACGGAATTCATTCCACGCACATTCGTCCTGGGCTTATCCCTGGAGGGGTTGATCAACGCCGAGATCTTCATCTCTCATCTAACAGAAATTTCCACAAGATGAATATTATAGTCTCGAAGCGAAACGTCTAATTGCTAGTGAGTAGGAACTGAATCGCATTTTCTGCAAAGCTTTTATCACCGGAAAGTGTCCACAAATACAAAAAAATAGGAAGTAATCACTGGACTTTAGGGGAGTAGGCTTAAAGCTTGAGACCTTCATGGTGTTCGTACTTTTACTCATGAGCGCATTGTATTGCAATTCAGTGACATTATTCTCTGGCCTCGACTAGTTGTCCAGTTGTATGGACATGCTCACGGTGGTTTTCACGTGTGAAAAAATGGGGCTAATCGAAAATGGAAGAATATTTTAGGTTGAACGGTACTAGTGAGGGTCTGAAGGAAAGACGGGAGCAGCAGAGTAGAGAATTGAAAAAGATGTTTCCACTGAAGATTTCATTGTCACAACGAACAGTTCCTGTGAGAGTAAAGACGCGGGGTTGGAGGAAAGGATTTCGTGCCCTTCCTGTCCGTTTTTCTCGGTTTCTTCGTCATTTCAGTTCTATCTGGGGGCCAAATAATCGACTCAGCTACTAACCTCAGAATCGAAGATTATAGTGAAAACTGCCTTCAAACGCTAGTGCGACCCCCCCAGGTTCTAATCAAATGTGCGCCCTCAGAGGACTGGGAAATTTTTTAAGTGTGTTTCTGTCATCTTCAAGATATGGCTTGCTTTTTCCCCATCTATTTTTGTGGAATTTCGCAACTTTTTGTCCGTCGAATAATGAAAAAACAATTCGCGAATTGCGGAACCCCACGGCTTCAGTGGCCGTCACAGTGTTTGCATGACCATGATCAGAAGGACGCGGCGATCCTTCTGGCGCGCGAATGGACTTCGGTAATTTGCAGAGCGCCTGAATGTTCACCTGCAACTACTTTGCCAGATTCATGAAAAGTAATTTAAAGGCAGCGTTCACGATGATCATCCTTGTCGACTTTCCACAGTGAAACGATAGGCGAGAAGGATTCTAGGCTCCCAGTGCCGAAAGAACGGTAGATAACGAGCCAGGAGTGGCAAAATAACGGCTGCAAACAAGCGTTTGGGTGTTCCAGAACCGCCCAAAGCCCCAGTTCCACCCCCTCGATATGAACAAATGAAGACATAGATTACAGGAATAATAAAGTCAAGGAAGGGCTGATAAATGAGCTGATCGCCTGATTGCACTGATACGCATCATTCTTCATAGCGGTCCATTCCTTCACACTCAAAAATCAACGTGAACAAGGAAGGACTTATTTTGGCTCAAGAACTCTGAGAGAATCTTTCGCGCTAGTACCGTGTTGCTCCCGCGATCCGCGATGGTACCGTGTTCGTCTCCCCCCAGTCCCGCGATTCGCGTCCGTTCCGCGATAATTACTACATCGACCCATCCGTTGACATTCTCGTACTCGTACCGTTGTGGTACCGCGATCGTTAATAAGTTTACCGCGCTAGTACCGTGGTGCACTCGCGATCCGCGATGGTATCGTGATCGTTTCTCCCCGGTCCCGCGTTCTCGATGTGCAGATTTGTAAAGCGGCGCGAAATACGGCATGGGCAATACTTCATAGCTTCGTGTTGATCTGACAGACAACATCCTTTCGGGTGAAACATCGTGAGGGCATGAGTGATAGGAGGCGGTATGATCAGTGGTGGAGGCTGTCAGGATCTCGCGATCGTCCCGCGATAGTTTCGGGCTCCGGTTGATCGCGGTTTCGCGATAGAACACTCCGAATACACCAATGTATATAGACGCGATACTCCCCTAGGTTGAAACTGGTAGACTCTCGCGATCATTCCGCGACAGCCCCGAGCTCGCTTCCTCGCGGTTAGGCGATGGAGCTTGGCAGGAGCATCTATGAACAAACGCGGGACCCCCTCAGTTTGAGACTGGCAGAATCTCGCGATAGATCCCCAATAGCCCCGTGCTAGTATTCTCTCGGCCCGTATCAGAAACCGAGATGATTCTATCCGTAAACGATCGCGGGGGATTCTCTCAGAGAACACGGTTCCGGCGTCTTTTTAAGCACGCCTTCCTATATAGAGCACCAGACCTTCCGTAAACCGTGGTGATATTGGAAGTGAAATCTATCGTGAACACTGCCTTTAACAATATTTTGCAGCCTCGCCAAATTCTCAGCCTTTTCCGCGGAACGCGAAGTTTTGAAAATTCTTGATTGGCTTCTTTTGTCTTACTACCGCGAGAATCTCTAAGATTTCCGCGTTCCGCTACATTTGTTGCGGTTTTCGGAGGATGGAATGCTGAAGGCCAAAAAGGCGCGGAACATCGGGTTCCGAAAACGCAACTCCGATTGTCTTCGCTATGTAAAGGCTGTAAAACCATGAAATTCTCATGGTTCCTATGCATACTAGTGCGGAGCGGATGTAAGAGACAGCGAGAGAGCGGGGGGCAGACGGAGGCCGGGGCATCGCACGCGCAGTGAACGATTACAGAGAATACCTTAGTTCAGGTGTCCTATATAATTTCAGAATACCTGCAGCCATCGTGAATCCTGCCAGAGCAGAGCAGTTTTCGGACAGTTATTTTTTTTCCTTTTTTGTTAGAAAATTCTCAGCCTTAAGCGTGTTGATCAAAAGCTTGCAATGCAGAATTTTCGGAGAAAATTATTTCGGTGCTTGTCGTAAACATTTCCTTTTGCTTGGAAATCACCAATCTGAACCGAGTTAGGCACACAAGACGGAGACGAAAGTATTTTCGACATTTCTCGTCTTATGATAAAAGTCGGTATTGCAGGCAATCGTATCGGAGAGGAAATTGTAGAAGGAGAGCGGTAGAGGAGTTTTATAATCTCCTTCTCACACTATCAGTAATTGTAGATGAGTTAGAATGTCTGGAGTCTTTGAAACTCCTACGCTCACATCAACTAAACTCCGAATGATGGCACGGGAGATGAGTCCTCCCCCTCTCCCACACACACACTCAGTCTTCATACATAGACAAGCATGGATCTTCCCTGCTCTATTGAAACGGAACTGCAACCCTTGTCTTTCCTCCAGAAGAACAGTGAAACGCAGCAACGCCTTTTCTATTCATCTATGCCCAGCAGCATTCCATCCGTGACACCACAGAACGAAAAACGATGGCTTCCTCTCTCTTGGGTCCCTTTTTTTACGTAGCAATAAATGAGAGATATTCTCATTCCGACAAGGGAAATGCACTTGTACCGACCTCGATTTATTACGATTGTCGAGGTTCGCTGACGCCAAAACCACCAATCGCCTCCAACCAGATGCATTCTAAAAGGAATCTCGAGGGAGTGGGTCAAAAATTGCAGATGCTAACAATTTTCGTGACTTCACCCACATAATTTCTTGTGATCCTTGCCATTTGGAAGTCTTCCAAGGATTCTGCTGCTGACGCGATTCGTCTCCTGCTCGCTCTCACGTTTGTTTTGAAGGGTATCAGTGTTCTTTGGCAAATCAAAAGTGAGGTAGTATACTTTTTCATTATGATTCCGCCCAAATAAGATATCACCGATGCGTGTACCTACATATGTATGTAAAGCCTGACACCGCCGTAATGAGCTACGTGATCGAGCCTCACCGGCTGCGCGAGGTCGCGTCACGTGCTCACTTGTGCTATATAGCCTGCGATAGAATAAATAATCAGATGTCGAAGGTTACCAGGATTAATAGCTGAATGCTTCTGAGATAAGATTTTTATCCTATTGCAGGCTATCTAGCAGAAGTGAGTACGCGGCGCGACCGCACGCAGCCGGTGAGGCTCGAACGCGTAGCTCACTAAGGCGGTGTCATGGAATCTGGCGAACAACTCATAAATTCTATGTAAAGATTCAAATTCAAATTGCTAGCATTACTGTAGTATTCATTAAATTTCTACCTCGAAAGCCCTCACCATAGAAGAGAGTTCCACAACTGATGCTTAGTGTAGCAATGGAGCACTTCCCGCAAAACTCTTAAAGGCACAGTCCAAGTTCAGGGGTGGTTTTTGATATTATAGTCTGGTCGCCGTGTATAGCAACCCTGCCTAGCGCAAGATCTCAATGCCCTCGAATAAGCGAGAAACCCCGAGGAAAAAAGTCGACCACGCCGCCATGAATGAAAAAAATGGGTGACGCCCATCGACAAGCTTCCAATTTCACTAGGGAAGCGCGATTGATTTCCTTCGAAATCTATGTTTTTCCATCTGTTTTCGGTCTGGCTTTATAAACTGACCTTCTTCAGAATGATGGCTGCAAATAACGAGAAAAAACAGGCTCGTTACAACTCGTTCGCGAAATTCTCGCTGTTCAAATTCAAAAAAATTTGAGGGACCATAACTCCGTTCTTAGTGGGTGCTGAGCGATTCTGGAGACACCATTGTGACAAGCGTCAAATTTCCTCCAAGACAAGCAAGACATCAAAAATTTGATTCTCAGGTTGAACTGTGTCTTTAACCGAAATCGACCTACCAAAAGGCACATCTCAACGCTTTTACAGAAAAAAATATTAGTACACTTCTTGAAATTGTTTCATTTTAACATTGTTGTGTGGACAAAATTAACATGTCTTTTCTGTATATCGAATAGAGGACCGCTCCAGAAAATATTCAGATTAGGGAGATGCACGTTAGAAGGGCGGTAATTGGAGGCACTGTTCACGATAAACTTCATCCTCGAATTTTTCATGACAAACGCTTCTCGTGGCTCTCGGAAGCAGAGCGAAACAGCGGCAAAGAAACGGGACGAAAAGCTACCCAGGAGCCGCGAAACGGCTTAGAAAAGTGGGCAAACCCCGCCGCTTTGAGCAAGTCCGGCCCCTTTCCGCCCCTCGACGTAAGCAATGGAACACTCGAGATTGTGAGATGAGCGATGGATTCCGATCAAGAGTCCCGTTCTTCTTTTCATTCTCAACTTCTCTCTTTACTCAGGTCAGCTCGCATACATTGGCTGCAAAAGACGAAAGCTACAAGCCTCGGACAACTCGTCCGCCATGCTTCCTTAGCTCAATATTTAAAGGAACATAACCCCGTAACCAGAAGGATCATACTATGTAGAACATGAAAGTACATATATGTTAGACTAGAGATGGAATAATTTGGAGACCTCGAGCGAATCGTCGGGACGCGATCATTTGCTGCAGCTATGCGGCGTTCGCGGCACCATCGGGTGGCGGGGTTTCACTCGCCAGCGATGATCTGCCGCCGCGTTCTCGTCCATTACCTAAACCAAATTTGACCAAGGGCCTATAAGTATTTCTTTAGGAAGTCTAGGGTCGCTCTCTCGTACTCCAACAGTTCAATGTCCTCTATTTCACGGTTCAATCTGTTTCCGTTTAAGACATGCGTCTGCGCGCGTATGCTGCGTTTCCTTCCCCTCCACAAGTTTTCGTTGTATCTCCCCTCGCTCCGCACAAGCGCGCGAAAGAACAGAGTAAATTTGGTTACGAAATAGAGGATACATAAGAGAGGTTCATGCGTGATGCGAGCTAGACATTGCTACACGGGGCTCTTCAGATGATCCGAAAAATCTTTGTCTGGGCTCCCACAAAGAGCGAGTCCGACTCGTATCCAGCTGTTTACTGTTTATTCTGTCGTCGTCGTCGTTGCGCTGCATTACCTGCATCGTTACCATATACAAATGCGAAAATAATTTCATTAGCTGTTGTTGTTATCGTCTTGAGAGCTGAGAACGCTAGCTCACCATGGACTCCGCTGGGTATTTTATTTACTTCTGAATTTTCGGCTGACAATACTTTGACTTGCTGCTGAAGCTCATCCTTCTGCTGAGAAGAATAGTTTTTAATCCCTTACCTCTGTGGACTAATTTCTGGTAAAGGCAGTGGTCGCGATAAAATATGCTTGTCTTCTTTTTGTTTCTAAACCCTTTTCTAGGTTTCGAGTAGTAGGACCTATAAGAAAAAATCGCAAAAAAAAAAACCTGCTTTGGGCCGAATTTGAAGCCTGAACTTTCTTGTCTTTTGATGGTGGACGAGCCCACTCCACATCATCGACATTGATGATCTCTATTATAAAGAACATCAGTTGGCTTGAAATTGAATTTCAATCAATGAACATTGACTCATGTAGTCAAAAACATTGACGGGAGTGCTTTCTTTCATTGCTCAACTGTTTTTATTATCTAAAATTTAACTTATTTCTTTCTCTGAACGTCGATGATTTTTACTGCTCGGCAATCTTCTTGGGCGGCGCTGTGCACGTGTGCACGAAGTGGCATCTATAGGCCCTAGAATATCTAATTCTAGCCCGTTTTTCATCGCCCTACCTTCATAGTTTCCCAGCTGTTTTCAATATGAGCTGATTTTTGTCTTCTTCTTCTTCTTCGCAGCCGCCACGCGGAGGGTTGACGTCGGTTTGCATGGAGGTGGTCTTCTTTCCTCCACACTGCCACGGCACGAACGTACGACATCTCGGCAGTTGATTTTTGTAATTTGTTCGATAGCGTTTTCATCGTGGCAACTTCCTTTAAACACTAGCATTTAACAAAAGTAGTCTCCTATCGCTAGCTATGGCATCGCTGCTTTGAGATGTTCAAAGGCGAGCGGTTCTAATGATTGTAGAGTTCGGCTCTCAATTACTAGGTATGTACATATCTCACCCTTACACAAGTTGCTGACCGACAAAGAAACACTTCATTTGTTTGTCCTTTACGGTTAGATGCCACAATTGTGAAACAATGTGCTAGCATGTCACATCACATTATTCAACAGATTCTGAGCCACTTATCATCTAGATCCAGTCTTCACCGTTCAAAATAAATATTCCTTCCAACTGCCTCACGGGCTGAGCAGAGTTGAATCGCGGCGCGACCTTATAATAGGCCGCCGCATTGATAGATCGTCGCAACCAGGGGTGTGCATTTTCGGTTTACCGATTTACCGATTTTCCGGATTTACCGGTGTTTTTCGGTAATTTTTAATTTACCGATTTACCGAAATTTTCTCGAAATTTACCGAAATTTTTACCGGAAACTAAAATTGGGTGTTTTTTCGCCCAATCGGCTTACTTCTTACTCGTATTTCACGGGTTTGCTACTGTTATGGCAAGCCTTTGGATCGATATCCTCCTTCATCCTTCTTTTTGTTACTCTTTTTTAACACGTGGGCTTACTTTTTGAATGCTCAAACGATCTCTTCACCTTTTGTGTCTCAACAAGTTTGCAACGCAGCAGAGTCCTGAAGCAGATGATTTAGAAACTGGAAAAAGTCTTTTTGGAGCCCCGGACCCAACGATGGATCCACTCCAGTTCTGGAACGACTTCATTGTTTAATCATCGTACCCGCCCCTTTCCTCACTGACCAATAAGAATTTTTGCGCGCTCCCTGGCGCAGTTGAGGCGAAGAGGAGGTTTTTCTTACCTGGCCTGATTTTTAGAGACTACAGAAAGGCCTTGACGACACAAAATTTTGAAATATTTTTTTTCTCAAGATCAACGTCTCGCTGATCGGGTTCAGCCGTTGATCTCAGTTTAATACGTAAAATTCACTCATTATTTGCACTATCCTCATGCGCTGTTGAAAATGATACATAAATATTATTGATCATTTGTGCTATCGTTGAGGATAACGTCGGCATGGATTCGGAAGAGACTTCGAGTTCACTGTTGAAGGTTGGCGCAAATTCGGTGCCACATGCTATAACATAGGTGCACCGAATTTGCGCCAGCCTTCAATGGGTAACGCAAAGACTCTTCAGGATCCATGCCGATCATATGTACCAAAGTCGAAGTCAGATTTTCACCGAATTTTCCGTTTTTACCGTATTTGCCGAAAAAAAATTTCGGTAAAAAGTTTCGGTAAAAAAATTTACTGAAAAGAATTTTCCGCACACCCCTGGTCGCAATCTGCTCAGCCCCTTAGGTATTCTGAGATTGAAACGTTCTTTGCGAAAACTTAGCGTTAACGTAAGAATACCCGCAGCCGATTTATATGATTTCTTTGAATAGCGGCGTTCAAGTCAGAATTTCCGTTGGAGTCCTCAAAAGCGCAAACCCTTGAGTAGCGATGAGAAAGCTCATTCAAGAATCGCATTTGTGCTGTTATATTTTTTGATATTAGCGGAAGTTCTGTGCAAAGCTGATTTTCGAGCTACACATACTGGACGTTCAGTGAGCTTACCATAATTTAAGCTCCTGCTTCGTTCCTTGCAGAGGTTTTGCCCTGTGTTTTTCAAAGGCAGCGGCAGCGCTGAGAACCGCATTTGGTTTTTTTTTCTTCTCAATCCAATGTTTGAAACAAGTGAAGATTGTCAGCAACGCTAAAGACCTCAATGTTGCGTATTGGTAATACAACGACGCCTTGAAAAGTGCTATGTGGTGTAAAGAGGCGTTTTCCCAGTCGATCATCAAACACGAGGAACAGAAGTGGCAATATTAGGCAAATTGAGAATTACGACTTTTTATTTAAATACTCGCATTCAAATGTATGTATTGAAATCTTCTTATTTTCAGAGAGTTTTCTAGAATAGAAAGATGAAAATTATTAACAAACTTAAGGAGTTCAAGATGTTAAACCATTTCAGACGTTCAAGTTTGCAAAGTTTGTGTATTTCACATAACACACGAAGATAGCCGTAAAATAGGAATATAAATGCTCCGGGATTTTTGAACGAGTTTTTCTATAAAATTCGGTGCCTATTTGCTATATATCACACCCTAGTCGGCCACCCTGCGCAAAATGGTGGAAAAATCGGATAGGGCTTTCTGCGCGTACGCTACATAGCTTTAATGACCAACACAATGCCTGTTTTGCCTTTATTTGGGAGACAATCAGCGCATTCAGAAGCTTCTGATATGGTTTGTACATTATGTTTGTATTTATTCCCTATAGGGGGATCACTCTTGGAACGCAACAAGTGGTGGTAAAATTCAAGAAAAAACAAACATAGGTCTTGTTTGTGAATCAGTAAGGCATCTGAGAGATTACCACTGACCTATCTTTTCAAAAATGCCAAATTTGGAATGGAAAGCGTCTTTCGGAGTGAAAAAAAATAGAAGTTAACTCCAAATAGAGTTTCGTCATGCAGTTTGGCGGTGGAAAATTCTGCTGTTTTTCCTGCAAATGATAATCCTCAAATCAAAAGTCCTTCAGTTTCAGTCTCATTGTCAGCGCACTTCACTCACCCAACAGGGTCAAACCTCTCGTTACTTCGCACTTTTGCAGTAATTATTAGAGAGCAAGAGAAAGAGAGTTGGAGATTGCTTATTATGGCTGAATTCATATTTCAGAAAATCTTATGCTTTACTCTGCAATTATACTTCGCTTATGATTGTCATGTATGCGAATATGCGCATACATGAATGTATGATTGCTTTCTTCAAATTTCTCAGAGCTTTTAGGTTACGAAGCTTTTAGTCAATAGCAATCGTCAGTAGCGTTCTATCGTTCTTTTGTTACTGATTCCACCTTTCCACTTACATACCTTGAGATGGAGGTCGGGAAGTCTTCTGGAATCTCGTAGCACCCGCTCAAGCCCGTTCTCTCAATGTCACCCCATCCCTAAATGCTCTGCCATTGAGTGATGAATTTAAAGAGGCAGTTGAAACCCTCGACATGAGATGCTGATTAACCCTATAAGACATTGTGTAAACTTGAAACGCGTACACGGCTGTATTATTTCTATGTCGAACATGCGATGCATACTAGTAGGAATCGAATACATCGTGTCTGTGTTACTTCCTTTTTCCTCTATTCCCTTTTCTAGTCTCCCGTACCAAGTTTTGGAGATGGAAACCTATAAATTCTTGGTATTGACTGCACTTCCTTATTTTAGTTCATTTTTCAACAAATTTTATTTTTTTCTCTATTTTTGCTTTTCTTTTCCATATATTGCTTGATGGTTACCTATTCATTTTTTGTTTTTATTCCTTTTTTCCGTTTCTATTACTTCATATTGTTGCACATTTCAAAATGTTTAGCTTTTTTGTCACCGTTCGATCAGTTATCACGAAGGAGATTCCGAAATTTGGTCTGAATCCAGCTCAGATTTTCTTTATTTCTCTAGAGGTCTACAACGTCAAGCGGGTCACGCAGAAGAATTTGTGGGCGGATCTATGTAACGGGCTATTTCTCAACTAGTGAGACCTTGCTATTTTATTAATTCGATGCCTTTTCCTTGTTCTCGGGTTAGTGTTTTCATAATGCTACCATGCCATAATTATTGTTCAAGATATCAAAGAGCTCCTTGTCTATTTGTTTGTTTGCTCGCTTCAACAGCGGACCGAAATATCACTCCGTAATGGGCAGGAAGATAACATAACATAACATAACATAACATAACATAACATAACATAACATAACATAACATAACATAACATAACATAACATAACATAACATAACATAACATAACATAACATAACATAACATAACATAACATAACATAACATAATATAACATTGACTTACTGACTTAATCGGTTGGCTTTCGCCTGACGCGGTCATTCCGCATCTTCACCGAGGTGTGCCGTCCTAGTAGTCAGCCGTGTCCATTTTTCACGGTCTTCAGCCACAATTTGAACACATTCCATCCAGCTGTCACTATTCCATTTCCTACGAAACGAAACATCGCGCCTGAACTGTCTTTCGATGCCGAGTGACTTTAAATCCTCTTTAACCACATCCGTCCAGAACTTTCGCCTACGCCCAGGTGGCCGTTTCCAGACAGGATTTGGAAGCATTTTTAAAGCGTGTTGTACGAGACGATCCGGCGTTCTTCTTAGTATATGCCCGAGCAGTCGAAGTCGACTTTCCATTGCTGCTTGAGATGGCGTTAGGAGATGCTAGCACCTCCCTCGTGTCAAGCGTTGATGTACTACGTCGATTTCCTTGTAAAGGTCTTCGTTATGGCATACACGCGGCCAGAAATATCCAAGCAAACGCCTAAAAAGCTTCCTCTCCGTGCAATCCAACCTTTCCATCTGCGTTTTCGGTGCTGCCCACGTCTCCGATCCGTACATCATGATAGGGCGAATAGCGGATAGGTAGACGCGCAACTTGACTTCCTTCGCGATGGTGGTAGACCACAAACACTTGGTTAGAGAATTGAATGCAGACGTAGCTTTCGCACATCGTTGTCGAATATCCGCTGCATAACTACCATCGTTCTTCAGCAAACAGCCCAAATAACAGAAATCGTCCACCAGTTCGATACGTTGTCCGTCCACACAAACTCCAGTTGAAGGCCTCTGAGAGACCCACATCTGCTTACATTTGTCGGGACGAAGACGAAGTCCATAGGCTGCGGCATACTTCGAAACGAGGTTCACAATCCTTTGCAGTTTTGCGTTGTTTTCAGCGAATAACACAATGTCGTCGGCGTACTCCAGGTCGACAAGGGAGCTTCCTGATGGTGTTAGGATCACATCCGCAGGAAACTGTTCTGCAACTCTACGCATGATGTCATCAACGGCGAAGTTGAAAAGAAAAGGTCCTGCAACGGCTCCTTGCCTTACTCCTGTTTTCACCTCGAAAGCTGACGTAAATCCGACAGGTGTACGAACTGCTGCTGTTGTTCCTTTTGTTCATGTCCTCGATTAACCGAACATACTTTTCCGGGACTCCATCTGCTCGCAGAGCATTGAGCAATCGATCACGATGAGGAGAGTCGAACGCGGCTTCAAAGTCCAAAAAAGCAAGCTGTAATGGCTTCGAAAACCGCTGCCACGATTCAATTACTCTTCTCACGACGAACACTTGGTCGATGGTCGATCTTCCAGGTCGAAAACCGGCTTGCTCATCTCTGGTCGTTCCTTCACGATGTTTGATAAGTCGCTCGAGAATGATACGTTCTAAAACCTTGTACATGACACGAAGTAGAGAGATTCCTCTGTAGTTCTTAGGATCCGTGACGGATAGCTTCTTGTGAAGAGGTACGATGATCGCATGTCTCCACGAATCGGGTATCCTTTCGCTCATCCATATGGCACGGATGGTGTTGGTCATTTCACGAATCCCAGACGGAGGAAGAGCTTTCAGCATTTCAGCAGTGATGTTGTCATCTCCACCTGCCTTTCCATTCTTCATTTTCCGAACACAATCCAAAACTTCAGACTCAGTCGGCGGTTCCTCACTGACATCGTAATGTGCTCTCTGAACATGCGGGAGCTCAGGTACTGATGGCGCTGGACGATTCAGTAGTGAACTGAAGTAATCCTTCCATATTGGCAGCGTCGCATCACCAACTGCAACTCCATTGGTAGTGTTCAAGACAGGAGAACATCTCTTCATCTTCCCGCTATACTGTCGCAGCAACGTGTAGGCTTTCCTCGGATTCTTCTCCTCCCAAGCCTTCTCGAACTCCTTAGCTCTACACGTCCACTCTCGTTCGCGGTCACTTTGAAGCTGCCGACGCAACTTCCTCCTCAGACGCTTCTCCTCCACGAAGTTTCCTGCAGTTCGGAGAGCACATACTCTGTTGTAGGTAGATGTTGTTTCTTCTGAGACGTAGGCGAACTTCTTCTTAGGCTGTACAACCGGGAGTGCCTCTTTCGAAGCGTCCTGGATGCATTTGACAAAAGAATCCGCGTCCCAAAAGTTTCTTCTTAGTCCGTACTCCGATGTGAATAGAAACGCGTTGTCGGAAATTCCTTCTGCACTCTTCATCTCTGAGACTTGTCATGTCAATCCTCTGGAGAGGCTGAGCCCTCGCTTCCTCTTATGAATCCTCGCAGTGAAGTTCAACAGAACAGGACGGTGATCCGAATCGAATGCGACATCCCACACAGCTCTAGATCTTCGAATGTCCGATACTGGAATATTCCTCGTCAGGACATGGTCAAGCTGTAGTTTCAAAGTTGTCATCTTCCGCTTCCGCTGCTGTTCTGGAGATAGATGGGTTGGTCCCCGCCACGTAAGCTGATGGCGGCGATGATTTCTCTTGAATGTCGATGCAATAATCAGACCACTGCGTTCACAAAAGTCGACAAGGCGGTAGCCATTGTCCGATGTTTGCTCCACTGGGTAGAACCATTTACCGAGTACTTCGGATTCCTGATCAAGTCCCATCTTCGCTTTTGCGTCAATCCCCACGACAACAGCATGTTGACAAGGTATCCTGGCCAGCAACGTATTGAGTTCCTCATAAAACGCATCCTTCGAATTGTCTTCGGCGGTTTCAGTGGGCGCATGAGCACTCACTATCCACAGATTGAATCCTCTGTGATCCCGCAGTCGTACGAATGCATTCCGACACGACGTTGAGCCGAACTCCTTGACCATACCATTGAAATCCTTCCTTACAGCTATTGCACAGCCTCCCACTCTCCTATCGTCAGCGTTACCGCAGTAGATGGTGTACTCTCCGACGCTGATGACGGGTCTATCCTTGAGGCGGGTTTCCTGCAAAGCAGCAAACGGTGCATGGAAATAGCTCAGAAGTCTGGATAGCGCAGTTTTTTGGATATCACTCGACAGCGATCGACAGTTCAGGGTGGCGAAATTGTGGCTTGTGGCCAAAGACTCCATGACTCCCTAGGTACGGATCCTAAGGTGTTATGGACCAGAGGCCTTAGTGTGCCGGACGGCGACACCTTTATGCAATGTGCGGGATACTTTCGCGATATAGTTGTGCACGCTATATCGCTCGAACGTTCCCTGTGTACACTCAAACGTCTGCTGGGTTCAGTAGAAGCAGGGGCACCAACGAGCAGGTACCAACAGACTTGTATACACACCCCAATAATATAAATATAACATAACATAACACAACATAACATAACATAACATAACACAACATAATATAACATAACATAACATAACATAACATAACATAACATAACATAACATAACATAACATAACATGACGTAACATAACATAACATAACATAACAAAGCATAACATAGTTTAACATCGCACAACATCACCAGACATAGCATACGTTTTGCATAATACGAATCTGATAGTGAGGCCCATTTGTTGATATTTGAAAAATTCCGTCTGATTTGGTCCACAGCTTCAAAATGGGGAAATTTTGCTGGGCAAACGCAACTTTTGACGATTTCGAAATTGCTTCTATCAAATCGTCTTGAAAATTCTACATACGGGCTATTTGGGGCGCCTAACACAAATCTATGGTCGAATTATCGACTTCTCGTGGATTTCGGTATGTAACGGTGGGTAAACGGTAGCTCGGTCGAAGTCTCAGATCCGAGTCAAAATGAAAATTTCGTTGTGGGTGTTATTTGTTACGCTGAACACGAATTTAGGGTCCATTTTTCGAGTTTCGAAATTACAAGGCCAGTAACGTCACTTAAAAAGAATCACGCCCATCGTAACCTACAGTAAACTTAAGCCTGGCAACAGCTAGACCCCGGATTCGCGTCCAGCGCCCTTAATAACCCCCAGTTGAAAGTTTCGAGTCGTATCCGAAAAATGATTTTCTGAACACCCCAAAATTCCCCGATGGGTACCCTTACCTTTTTGTAAAGCCATGAAAATGATATTTTTGGAATCCTACAGACATTTAGGGAATTTGAAGCGCGGGTCATTTATGTACTGTCACAGACCTACAGCCACGACAACATGGTTTTCCAAATTGCCACGGGGTGGGTAAAGCAGTCCCTAGTAAGGGGCTGAGCAGAGTGCCACCGCGGCGCGGCGCGGCCTGATGATGGAGAGCCGTATTGATAGATCGCCGCGATCTATCAATACGGCTCTACATTATCAGGCCGCGCCGCGCCGCGGTGGCACTCTGCTCAGCCCCTAAGAGTTTTTTTCCAAATTCAACAAGTTTCTAGATCCCACGGAGATCTCCGACATCGTTTACGTCGGGTGCAAAAATGGCGCAAAAAAAGTAATGGTACCCCCATTTTTTGGGGTGTTGAGAGATTTTTTTTCCGATTTGTCTTAAAACTTTTCGGGGTTAATTCGGTGTTTTAAATACGAAAATGGGGTGACTTTTATTCATTCATTCATTGGAATCGTCTTAGAGGACAAATTCTAGAAAAAAAAACCGAACAAGTGCGGAACAACACGAATCACAAACACATCCGTGACATCAATAAGTTTATCAGCGCATCAAATAACCTCTACAGGGAAGTTCCGAAACGAATTTGTTGTAGCATCTTGGATATTATCGAGCGACGCATTTCGCCCCGAAAAATTGTCTGGGTGGGAGATTTCCAACCAAACCTGTCGAAGTTTTTATAAAATCGAGAAATGGGTTCCCAGATTCGATTTTAGAACCCCTAATATCTCCCAAAAAGAAGTTTTGAGCCAAGTCCGAAAAAAATTTCTGATCCTTTCTGGCCAATTTTTTGCGCTTGATCTCTAGTGATTGGCCTAACCCAAATGAGAAAACCCCTCCGTAATTTGGCTTGAAGATCTGCGTAGCACCTGCAATCGAAGACTCAAAAACACTCATATACAGCTATTTAAAGGCATCGTAAGCGCAGAAATCCGTATATTGATCTCCGTGTTTTTGTGTAGCTTGGCCTTTATAGTGAAAAAAAATGTCGAAAGGGCCCATGAAAAGCCTTCATTTTTGAAAGAAATTCAGTCTGAACGCATTATGAAATTGAAATTGAATTCCGCGCCGAAATCGTTTTTCAAGTTTTTTTTGCACTGCGCAACTGTCATTTTCGAAGGTTTTCTGCTTGTGGAGTTTGTGCCGTAACTGCTTTTCATGTTGTTTGACGGTCGCATCAGCATTCTGTGAAAAATTTGGTAGACTCTGGAAAACTTCTAGTGACCTGTGATTTTCGGTTGTCACCAGCAGCGGAGCGGTGGGCCTCGGTGAAATATAATTAGTGATAAGGAAGTTCCGACGAAAAAGCCACCGCTCTGCGCTGTGATAACCGAAAACAGGAGTTCACTTCAAATGAACCAGAGTCTAGATGACTGGCGAGAACTGGTGGCGAATCCTCGTCTGTGATCCCGTCCAACCTCATAACCCTACGTGTTGACGCGCAGAAGTTTGCCGGTGTGGCCTATTGTGCTCGTTCAAGAAATTGAGCCTGAAAAACGGAAATTGGTTTCCAGCGCGAACGATGTCTTTAGAACATATTGAGTAGAAAACGGTTCGGTTGCCCAATACTGCTTCCCTTGTGAGGTGAGCATGATAAGGTTTTACTTCTTTCCAACATTTCCAGCCCAGCTGTCGTCATAGGAGCGTACCATATTATAATTTTGCGTCTAAAATCGTAGTACATATGTAGCATTTTTTAATTATGTGCCAGGAAACGTAGTTTTTGCAACCGCTGAACGAGTTGGCGGTTCACCCAACACCTGGATATCTTGGACTTTTTGTAGTATTTCCCAAGTTCGACGGTTCCTAGTTTGTGTCAGGCACGTGCCCGTTATTTTTATCTTATTTTTCCTGAACCGATATCTTCACTGAGCGAGTCCTAGGGACAAGGGAGTTTCAAGCACAACTTTGTCTTTAGTCTTATTCATTTCAAAATTGTGTTTTTCAAGGATTTTCCGGGTTCCTTTCCACCTCCTCATATCCTGACGTTGCCATTCAGACGTTGTCATTATTGATGTCGTTCCCGAGAGTTGCAATGAGTTTCTTTGTGTCTTTTCCATTTTCCCGTCTTTTTTACTTTCCGAACTGCCTTTGCGAGCATCTTCGTTTTGTCAAAGTGCATCTGAAGAGAATTTCAAAGGGAATCCTTATTCTTTTCAGAGTTAACACTGGACGATGGACCCGAATGGGTCGTGGTCGTCGGTTTCGACCTCGACCGACGCCACCACGATCACCCTCATCTCCACTACCTCGGCCACATCCACCACTATGCAGATTATCAGCAGCACTGTGATGTGGCATCCACAACGACCACCCATCAAACATGCCGGTCTACTGCTGATCCTCATCCCAATGGTCACAATTCTCGGCAATTTACTCGTCATCATTTCCGTGCTACGTTATCGAGCCCTGCAAACCGCCATCAACTTTCTTATTCTTGGACTGGCAGTCGCTGATCTCTTAGTAGCACTTTTCGTCATGCCCTACGCTGTATACGTTCACGTGAGTTTGCTAATTTTGCTCATTTCATTCGAAAATTCTCTTTATTTGGGTTGCTTCCACATCGTTAGATCCAAGTGTGTCACCGTGTTTAGGGAATGAGGAAAGTTAACCTGCATAATTCTCTTACAAAAAAATTGTGGCAAGTTTTGCCTGATTACTAGCACATCCGCAGATGGAGTAAGTACATATGTAGGTTCATTGGAGTGTTGGATCTACTTTCCCATTAGTTTTAACTCTGGAGCGACCGAATTTCAAGCGATGATTTTAGCCACTGTTTCCAAAATGTGGGGTTGATTGCATCATGTCAAAAGTTACTTTTGTAACTTGGCATTGTTCGAACTATTTTTCTTTTGCAAACTCGTGTTTTACTTTTGAAAAGTTGAAGCTGATCTTAGGATCAACGATTTCCCAAGTCTCCCATATGCCATCAAGTAATCAAGTAGATGAACCTATTCATTATCAGCTTTTAGTTTTCTTGCGCCACAAGATTCGCAGTTGTTCAATCCTCCTGTGGTAATCTTCTTGCCAGATTCATCTTTTCCATGTGTTTGTGAATCCAATCCACAAAGGTTGTTTATCCGTTGTCGTCTGCGCCTTCGACTCATTTGACTCCTGATTCGAAAGCGATTAGAATCGACTTCGGGCCAAATGCAACTCATTTACGATAACGTGGACACACTGCCAAACTTTCTAAATGAATTCCATTGGTTTCTGGCGAATTCTTCTTTTCCCGCACTGGTTCGGGGATTCTATTTGCGACTTTTTGAACCTCTGTTTTTGTATCAAACATCAATTCAGTGAAAACGTTGGGAGGCAGCCCAAGGGAACTCAGTGGTGGGGAAGCATGTCTATGAATGCAGTACCTAAAAAAGAACACATGCGATTGCGATGCGAATTAGAGTCTGAAAAACTGCGGCCCAATTTCGTTGTATTGCATTGAAGAAGCTTCGTCTTGAGAATTTTTCCATTAGATCTATTGACGTAAGTCGAAAAGTGCAGAACGGCTCAATAGCTCTTCTCCTAAATCCCCGTGGCTCTTAAGCCTCATTGAGGACCAATGAAAACACTGAGAAAGAAACGAGATATCAAGGAAAGTAGGGGAGGGGGCTCAGGGTGTCGTTTCCACAGCAATGGCGAAAAAGATAGGAGGTTTTTCAAAATGAAAAGCAAGGCACATTCATTTGAAAGCACTTGCTGCATCCTAATCACCCAAAATGTCTGGGCGGCGCTTTGTTCTGATGGTTGACGCATGTCTCTCGATATGTTTCATGCGAGAGTTCGCATAAAGTCTCTGAGTTATTTCCGAAGGAATCTCTCGTGCTCTGCCGATTGGATTGATGAGCTTTGCATTCTAATCATGAGCTCTTTCAAATAGGAACCTGATGAGCGGGCATACCTTTTAACAAAAACTGGCCCAGCGTATCAGATTTTCTGAGCCCTTTGTAACGCGTAGCAACTCGCAAAGTGTGCACCAGGGCTGTGCGTAATTACGAATTACGGTTTACGATTTACGAATTACGGCCGTTTTTGGCGATTTTTTTACGATTTACGATTTACGAAATTTCGACCTGAAATCGTAACGAGTCGTAACAAATCGTAACAAATCGTGAAAATGCGACTGAGGAGAACAACTCGGGCGATTCTCGGCCTCGAGACGACTGACAGTTCGGCTCGTTCTCTCAATCTGCGAATCGACTTCGGTTGCTGTCCGAGCCACTGTTGCTGCTTTCCGGGCCACTGTTGTTGTTGTCCGAGCTCCTGTAGTTCGCCCGAACAGCAACAGCAGAAATTGAGAGCAAGAGCCAAACTGTCAAGCGGCCCCGATTCTGTTCGATGGGGCTCAGAGCCGAGAATCTTCAGAGAATATAAAGTTGCTGTCTACCGCATGGTTAAAATTAACTTTTTTGCATTTCCAGCATTTGATTGTTCCTTCCAATTTCAACATGCTGTGAAAGTTTTCTCTGGCATTTTCAGGTGGGCGCAGTTAACAGCAGAGAGGTCGGTTATGTCAAAATATAGTTGTTGATAATGAGATTCCCTAACGATCGACTGCTCCGCTTTTTACACCGACCGCCTCTAATTTGTTATTGGGTTCCAACCCTTCTTTGTTCCATAAACGAGCCAAGTCGGTGGAGCGGTGGAAAATATCTTCTTTGTTTTTTTACCCATCTTAAAAACGGTCCCATTCTCATTCCAATGATGTCTCTGGAATCGTACAAGACCTTCTGATCGGCACGGATTTATGGTCCCTCAAAAATTGAGCTAGGGAAGCATTGTGGACGAGTTGTCCGGGGCTTGTAACTTCCGTCTTTTGCAGCCAATGTATGCGAGCTGACCTGAGTAAAGAGATAAGTTGAGAATGAAGGACAGAACGGGGCTTTTGATCGGAAACCATCGCTCATCTCACGTTCTCGATTGTTCCATTGTTCACGTCGCGGGGCGGAAAGGGGCCGGACATGCCCAGAGCGGCGGGGTTTGCTCACTTTTCTAAGCCGTTTTGCGGCTCCTGGGTAGCTTTTCGTCCTGTTTCTTCGACGCTGTTCTGCTTCTGAGAGCCATGAGAAGCGTTTGCCTAGGAAAATTGGAGAATGAAGTTTATCGTAAACAGTGCCTTTAAAGGCAGCATACACGCTCGTAAACGTGGTTGGGATAACAATGTGGATCGAGCCGTATGGCTTACAACATAATCCCTACGTATTTCGAAGTGTCAAAAATGACCCAAAACGCCGCTACATGAGCTAGAAGTTGGCTCCGCCCTGTATTTTCACGCCCCCTGAATTTGCCATTTTCCTCCAACGCAGGGTTGCTGGGCCATCTTCGCCGTCAGAGACGTGTGTGGTTCACTTGTTAGGCATTCCACCATCAGTACTGACGGTGAATATGAACCAGCAACCTTGCGTTGTAGGAAAAGGCCAAATACAGGGGGCGTGAAAATACAGGGCGGGGCCAACTTCTAACTAATGGAGCGGCATTGTGGATCGTTTTTGACACTTCAAAATGCGTAGGCGTTGTAATCTAGGCCATACCATTCTATTTCCGTAGTTATCTCAATCACGTTTACGAGCGTGTATGCTGCCTTTAAACAAGTGTGTATCCTTCCCTAGACAGATATGGCCTTCAACTCTCGAACACCGCATTTTTTCCTAACACAGTGTTTCCCTCCTTGGCTTTCACCGAACTGTGTTTGATATAGCGATGATTCTTTATATTTCCAAATTCAAGAGTAGGGCAAAACGTGGCACAGGTTCGGTACTTGGTCAAGCTTAAAATTTTACTGTTCTGTAAAGTTGTTTCTATCCCACGTACGTTCACTGAAATTTTTTTCAAGTACTGCTCAGAACCGTGTTATTTTCAAACCAAACCTCATGCCCTACCTTTGATGTGAAAACACCTCATCACTAAAGTGTTTTTGTTTTTTGTATTTGTTCATTGCAGGTCACGCCTGCATAGTTAAGTTACATAGAAAAACAAGAGAAAACATCGAATATAAAAGGACAGGAAACAGATATAGTACCAATATGAATTGAAACAGGCTCAGTCATCCTCAGTCATCAAGTACTGATCCAAGCTACGTTTGAAAGCGGAAAGAGTTGTAGGGAGGTCGCCCCTCTTGAGTAACTTTTCAAACTCACTTCCTGCTCTATTAACAAAGAAGTGGTGCCTCAAACTTTTCCTGGCTCTGTTGCGGTCAAGTTTGAAGCTGCTGCCTCTTGTGGTAGACGCCCTGAGCTGCAGGAAATCATTTGGCTTGAGTCCAACATACCCATACAAGATCTTATAAACCATCAGAAGATCGAACCTTTTCCTTCTGCAAGCCAGCGATTCAAGTTGTAGTTCCTTATTCCTAGCAATGCTGCAGGGCATTTCATCATAGCTGAGACCCCTGACCCTGATCATCACCTTGCGTGTGAAGCTGTTTTGTAGTTTTTCCAACACACCCCTGGTCGAGACCTTGTGAGGGTTGGAAATTACAGTCCCATACTCAAGGTGTGGTCTAGCATACGTTTTATAAGCATTAAGAAGCACCCTTTCGTTGTTGCTGGACAGGGCTCTGAACATGCTATACATAACTTTACTAGCTCTAGACACAGCCTTAGCACAATGAACATCAAAGGTGAGATCGCTGCGTACCAGGGAACACAAATCCAATATCTCGTCGACAACCTCGAGCTGCTGGTCATCAATGGTATAAACAGCAGCTGAACTATCGCTTCCAATGTGCAAGACATTAGTTTTTTTCCTTTGAGAGCAACATACTCCACTCTCTAAACCAGCTTACAACCTTATCCAAAGCCATTTGCCAGTACCGCTTGTCACTTGCCGTCTGGATAGGAGAGAAAATTTTAAAATCATCCGCAAAAGCACAGCGTTTAACCTTACCATACGTAACTATTCGTGGCAACTCATAAGTAAATATATTGAATAAAATTGGAGAGAGAACTCCTCCCTGGGGTACTCCACTGCAAACGGGTTTGGGATCAGAAAAAGTTGAGTTGACTCGAACAACAAACGACCTATTGCTTAAAAAGGCTCTTATCCATGCTATAATTCTAGGATGAATGCCAACTAGGGCGAGTTTGGAATGAGAGACCCTGTCGAAAGCCTTGCAAAAGTCAACATAGATGACATCAACCCCTTTTCCTTCATCCACGAGTGAGGTCCATTCATTAAGTGAATGCAACATGGCCGTAACCGTCGACTTTTTCTTCTGAAAACCATGCTGGGAATCCGAAATTATTAAGTGGTCCTCCAAATGCTTGCATATTCTCACCTTAGGGATCTTCTCGAACAACCTACTGAAAATAGAGGTAATGCTTACTGGCCTAAAGTTTTCAGGGTTAGTATGAGGGGGCTTTTTTGGAATAGGAGTTACAAAGGCTACACGCCACCTATCCGGAACCTCTGCTCGCATGAACGAAAGATTAAATATATATGTAAGCGGTCCAACTATGAGGTGGGCTACATGTGTAATGAATTTTAAAGGCAAATGGTCTGGTGTGTCGGAAAATGAATTAGGCCAGCTAGAAAGGAACTTGTGAACATCCTCTGGATAAAACCAAACAGAATCATCCATAGTATTGAATTCCTGGGCAGTATTCATAACGCCACTAGGCCCATCCTCCTCGCAAAAAGACTTCAAAAACAGATGCAAAGATTTCCGACCTCTCTTTATCGTCTGTTATTATGGACCCATCAAACTCAATAGGCCCTAACCGGGGTTTGTCCCTCAATCTAGCATTCAACAGCCTATAGAACGCATTTTTTTCACCTGATTCAATGATCCTCTTTTCAATATTTCTGTTGAATTTTTTTCAATTGCTTGTCAAATCTGAAACATATAGCCCTATACACCTCCCAATCGTTTGCTGCATTGGTAACTCTAGCCCGACTCCATGTCTGAGATTTTTTGAACGCCAAGCGCCGTAAATGCTCCGAAAGTGTTTCCACATCAAAGGTAGGGCTTGAGGTTTTGTTTGAAGATAACTCGGCACTTTAGTGATGAGGTGTTTCCATATCGAATGAGATTCAAGCCATGTGTGTGATTATTCATTATCTGTTACGAATTACGAATTACGATTTACGAATTACGAGGAATTTGAAAAATTACGATTTACGATTTACGAAATAACAAAATTCAGTTACGCACAGCCCTGGTGTGCACCTTAAGAGGTGTCTGCCGAGACGTTTTGGCTGCATTTCTGCGCTCTGGACTCAACTCAGTAAGCCAAAACAAACAAGAAAAAGGTATTCATAAAAGAAAAAATAAAGGTACGTACCAAAAAACAACAGTGATTCTGTGGGATGCAGTTTCTGGAGTGGTACACATTAGGCACAGACGTTAATTACAGAATCAATGTGCAAATAATCAGCCGAAACAATTCATATCCAATGAAATACATTGTTCACGAGACCGTACTTTAAAATAAACAACAATTATAACCTTGCCACGCCTACATTTTTGCGTCGCTAATCACCCTGTAGAGTCTGCTCTTTTAATCAAGCCTCTCTCTCGCTTTATGCACAGAGTTTCGGACCACGAAATGATTTTCAAAGCAAATGGTGAGCGTAAACCTAAAGGGTCACCTATTTTTCACTGTAGATTTCGTCATTGAAACCGCTTCGATAAATGTTGCTAGTTCCCCCATATGATTGTGATGAACTGCTTCAATGAGGTCATTTTGAAGCGCAGGGCGTATGCTCCATAATGTATCTGGCTGCATTTGTGCAGCTTTCTTCGTTTCCCTGACGACGTACAGGCGTGAAACTTGGAGCATAAGTGCACCTGAAGATTTCCTATCGATTTCCTATACACATTTTACCAATCCTTCTCGAAATTCAATAAAATCGACCGCTTATCGATTTTTTGGAAATCAATAAAAAGTACAGATTTCGACGATGGAAAATCCTCAACCGCACTTGACCACGAAGTTTGCCGCCTGTATGTCTTCAAGAAGTGCAAAAATTAACGAAAATGTAGGTGCGCTGAAATTGACGGAGCCCACGTATGGAATTCCGCAACTTGTTCTCGCGACCTCTTGAAGGCGGTGTTTACGATAGATTTCATTTTTGCTATCTACAAGGCTTACGGAAGGTCTGGTGTCCTAGACAGCTAGGCGTGCCTAAAAGAACGCGAAAGCGGCGTTTATAAACTAAAATAGGCCCTCTTTTGTTCATGTTGAGTTTCGAGTGTGGAAGAATGGAACGCTATGAAGGATGATACCAATTTATGCAATCAAAGTGTTTTAGCTCTTTCAAAAGTACTTTCTTGATATGATTATCTGATGTTATCACAATCTCGAGTTTTCATTTGTCCATTTCGGAGGGCGGGCATTGCGATTTTGGGGTTTGCCTTACGCTCAAAGTTGCAACATCGGGCTCTTTTGGGGCTCTTCCTGGCCCTTTTTCATGCATTCTGTCGACGTTAAAGGCATCGTACGCGCTGAAAACCACTCACCGTTTTTTTTGAGTTTGAGTCGTTGGTTGAGCCCGCCTGAGAACGTGGGTAGAGTTTCTCTGGTCACCGACGCATCATTGGGAAGATATGGGTGATCGAATGCCCCGAATTCCACCAAAAGAGGACGGCTTTCTGACAGCCATGTGGCATAAAATGAAAAAGAAAAAAGGTACTCAATAAGCGATATCGCGTAAATGAGTGGAAGTTGATGTATGATTTTTTGATAAGCTACCTTCCTTTCTAATTTGAGGTCGTATGGCTGTCGGAAGGCCGGCCTCTTTTAGTGGAGTTCGAGGCATTCGATCTCCCATATCTTCCCAATGGTGCGTAGGTGACCCGAGAAACTCTACCCACGTGCTCAGGCGGGCCCAGCCAATGATTCAAACTCAAAAACGATGAGTGGTTTCCAGCGCGTACGATGCCTTTAACGTTGCGATGTGGCCCTGCAGTATCCATTATCAGTGGAAACTGAAACACATTTTTTATGGGAAACTCTGCCTTGAATAGAGGTTCTCAAGACTTCGACTATGACACGTTTTCAAGCAGACACCTTCTGCTTCAGAATTGCCCCTTGGAGTAGTTCTCCACGTCCGGGTACGGGAAAGGTTCATAGAAAAGGGGAGACTACGGATGACGAATAGGCACACACATATGTCGACGATATGAGATTTGAAACCTTGTCACCATATTCAAAAAGCGCCCTGCAGAAAGTGAAAGTAGCCTCAAATATCAAGTATAGCTAAAAAAGGGATATAATAAGGCTATAATAGTTTCTTGCTCTGATTGTAGTTTAGTATTGTTAATATAATGGCAAATTTGGTAAAACAACTATTCAAACAATAAGAATGCATTCAAGTAATAGAAATATCAACCTGTTTCCCAAAGCTTTATCATATCTCATATTCTTACGAAACGTTCCAGAAACGTGGCAATAAAAAGGATATATGTATACAGTCGGCACGGATCGCACTGATATTAGCGTTCCTTGATGTGCGTTGGCGCAAATTCGGTACGCATGCGTTGCAGCCTGCGTGCACCGAGTTTGCGCCAACGCAAAGTAAGGAAAGCAAAGTGTCAGTGTGACCTGTGCCGACTGTAAAAGGAATAAAGAAGAAGAAGATCAGAGAAAAAAACCATAGCGAAAAAAAAATCGGTCGACAATTGAGAAAACATTTAAGTAGCCATTATTACTTTTCTTCCATTTTTTCTATTAACTTTTCTAATTGACCTTCAGATGAATACATTTTGTTGCAGGTCTACAAAATGGGAGTGTAGTTCGTAGGAGGTTGTCTGTGGTCTTTGTCACATTCAGCGTATTTTGTTCTCTCCTCCGCCTCTATGCATGTGTGCAGGAAGGAAACTTGGTTTTTATAAATTCTGTGCAGAAAATACATTAAATTCGAATAGAAATCTGGAATGAAATTCAGAATTAGTTGTTTTAATGAAAATTCGACTTTAATTTTTTTCTTTTTTTTTGGAAAACTTACCCAAAGTTCTCATGAATTCCATGTTTCTGAAACAATTCTGGAGAAGTTTTGGGAAAGGAATGCACTGACTGAATATGATACTGAATTTTATGAGGTTTCGTACTGGTAAGGGTTTCAGCTCCTGACAAATGTGATCGATAATCGGCCTGGATGGGCTGTGGTTTGGTAGAGCGACCTGGCGTAGGTAATTGCCTGGCATGCGAGGGGTGGAGGGCCGAACGACGGGGTGCTCATTAACCAAATTGTACAATTGTATTTATTCAATATACTTAGTGAATTCGAGATATTATGGAGTTCTAGAAGGGTTCTGGAATGAGTTCTGAAGCTGGTGTTTTCACCAGAAAATCAATTTTAAAATTTCATTTTTTTTGTAGGAACAGTTCAAAAATTTCAAAATTACCACAGTGCGGACTGGATTTTGCGTAGCAAAGCTAGAAAAACCTTTTCTCGCGACTGGAACTCCAATAGTAAGAAAATCCAGAAGTGTTCAAGAAAGAAATTCAAAACTGGTAGTTCTATTGAAAATTCAGTTTTTACATTTCTTTTTGGGAGAAAAATGGGAAATTTCCTAGATTACCTTATTCTTGGAACAATCTCTTGTGACGAGATTCATGGGGTTCAAAGAAGGTTCTGGTATCAAAGATAAAAAATTGTTGTAATAATGAAAATTCAACTTTAAAATTTTTGATTTTTTTTTTCGCGGAAAGATTTCTTTTTGAATGCAGCATTTTTAAAATGAATGCTGATGAAATTTATGCGCTCTACATGAACAGTGAAACAATCCTAGAATGTTTTCACACTGAAAATGGAAATTAATAGAAAATTCAAATTTCATTTGTTTTTTCGGGAAAAAAGGATTAAAGACTTTCACGATTTCCACATTTTCGAAATAAGTTCATATATTGAAGCTAGAAATACATGGAATACAAAGAGAAATACGGAAAGAAATTCAAAATTTGTGGTCTCAGTAAAAATTCACTTACGATAATTTATTTATTTTTTTGAAAAATAATCGGAAAGGTTAGGAATTCTATATTTTTGAAACAATTTCGAAACAAATTCATGGGCTATACACGAAGAATATAGGACTCGAGGAGTATTTCAGCATGAAAATTGAAATTTTGACGCTTTATAAAAATTTTAATTTTTAAATGAATTTTTTCTTGAACTGTTCATTTTTGGTGCATTTCCGTACATTGGCTGATTCTGGACATGATTTCTTCGTGTGAGGAGAAAAAACAAAGATTGCAAAGCGAATTCCTTACATGGTTGTTGAAATGCGCTCTGATACCTGCCTTTTTTGAATGTGAACTCGAATAATTAACCCAATTTCAAAGCGCGATTTCCGTTTAACTTATAATACCTGATTTCTTCTCAAAGTTTTGTTTTTCATCTCAGAATAAGTCACTGATATAGAAGAACTTCGTGATTTCATCACATTAAAATCCATAAATTGTTAGGAAAAATGACTTTTTTATGATTTTTTATTAATTTTTCCGCTGTCAAAATGTTTCAGAAGAAACACAGAGGATAACAAATGGCATATGAATGTGCTAAATACGAGAAAACGTCAAGAAATCCACTTATACTCAGACATTCTGGCGTTTCTAACGCGCACTAAACCGTCCCATTGCGACCTTTGCGGGGCAAACGGCAGAATTCCCGCATGGCCATTCCGGTCTGCGTTCGGCGCCTGCCAAACCTCGGATTCCACCGTTTGGCTGGCGATGACGTAACCGCTGCAGAGAGGCTCGGTGTTGCGTTCGTAGACGATTAGACAGGGCATGAACTCGTTTGATCTGCCAAATCACGTTATCGACGACTCCACAATTGTCCAGGCCCATATCAGCAGCAGAGCACGTATATAAGGGGCCTCATCCCAGAGAGAGCGCAGTCGGCCTTTCGGGGCCGCTCCTCGAAAGTGACTACGAGTCACTCTCTGGACGATTTTTGACAGCTGATGGGGTCTCCCCACGGTCCTCAGCGAGGGAAGCTCCCTCGCTGTTGACCGCGGCGAGGATGAAGTCCCTGTCGCGTACCGCAGTGGGGGTGACCCCTTCCCGCGGGCCGTGACATGGACCGTGTCCTTGTTGGGGGAGACCCGTTCCTATCGAAGTGGTGGAACCAGTGGGATTGAAAGAAGACCTCCCTTGCCGTTATAAATTTAAGCGAGCACGGTCGAAACCTGCAAACGGCAGTGAATCGCCGGATATCGTGGGCTAAACAGAGAATGGTCGAAGCCTGCCAACGGCAGTGAATCGCCGGATATCGCGGGGCAAACGGCGGATATGGGGCACCCGCTTTACCCATTTTTTCGTTTCTAACGGCAGCGGTTCAGATTATGACCCGCGTTTGCTGCGTGTTACAAACCCCACAGTGTCTGATTAACAACACTTAAACGCCAGCCCCATTTGGACACGAGGGACATTGGATGGCTACCGTAACCCAAAATCTTCCGCTGAGTTCCATTTTGAAACTTTATACATTCAGTAGATCGCATTTTTGATGCTGATTCAGAATTTGGCTTCCATTTTCCGATTGGACCACTTTGAAGCGAGTTATTCAAAAACGACGCCAAACGGCGCGCTCCGGCGCTCTGGCGCACCCAATGACCAAAAGATAGGGGCGGTATTGTACGTCTGTTGCATCACATGCCAAGTGATAATCGTGGCGGGAGAAAGGGATCGTGGTGGGTTGCATAACGCAACAGCCGCTGTCCGCAAATACGGACCGGAATTCGGCTCCGAGAACGACAGTATGTGAGGAGGGTTTTCTCAGCTGCTTTTACAAAACTCTCTTTTTTTTTGTTCTGAAGTGACTTCATGGGAGGGCTTATCAGAAAAGACTCTACCCGTCAAATACTCGTAACACGAACCGTCGCTCTTGAACGGACAAGGTTGCTGCGGATTGGGGTGATGTATCCAAAACATATTTTCTTAAAGCAGAGCTGCAGGAATGACAATTGAATATGTGGGTAATCTTGTTCCAGTGCATTTATTTAGGTTCAACGAGGCGAATGGTATATCGGAAATTTGATGTGCGACATCTACATGGCATCCGATGTCGCGTGTAGTACAGCGTCAATCCTTCTACTCGCGATTATTAGTTTTGATAGGTCAGTTGTAAAGAGCAGGATGCCAGATATCTGATTTGTGAGTATTGGTAGGCCAAATACTGCAAGTAAACTGGTGATTTTGTATAGAGTTAGTAGATCCATAGATGAGGAAAACGCAGAAGGCAGAGTCCGAGAACAATTTCCGTTCCGAGATTTCTTCTCTTAACTGGAACGCAAACCACAGGTATTCCCAGGAAACGTGCGAAAACCACAGGAAAAACTGTGTCTAAGTTATTTCAGCCCAATCGTGAAAATCACATATAGTACTATTATCACAAAAGAGTGGCCGTTGTCCAATTGTTTGGCCTTCATCTCCGCTTTCTGTACCGCGCACCGTGAAAATTGTCTTCTGCAGCGCCGCGAACGCCGTGAATGCGGTGACACCGCCGCGTGGCGGCGAGACGACCATTCCCATGCCGTAGGAATATCAACATTTTGTGGAGCTGATAATATGTGCTGTGAATACCATGATTCTCTACTTAGAGTTTATTTTCTCTATGAGCAACGGTACATGGTCTACAAAACTTAAGAAGGGGGTTCACACAGTACATGCCGGCCTATCTAGCCCAAATTTTTAAAGTTTGAAATGTGAACGAACCTTGACTTTATGTTTGTCACAACATTTTATGACCTTCCAGTCTCTAGGTCGCTAGTTAATTCACCTGCAACACTCAAATTTTATTTAGAAAACAATCGTCGGTGTTTTTGTCTCTCTTGGAATAAGCATCTTCAGAATGTACTCAGAATGCACGAATGGCTAACTGCTTCCCTATCAAGATCAAAGTTCTTGTCCACCAATTCTTTCTTCCGTGGGTGAAAATATGGTCGTGACAACCTTCAACTGGGTACTGAATCATGTGAAATGAATTCTAAGCCGATAAATCGAGCTGAAATGAAAAAATGACTTTCCAACCACACGCACCTCCCTCATGTCTCTGAGCTGCGTTGAATAGTTTGTCATAAAAACCTGGCCCTGAATTGCACCCTCCGATGAAGACAAGATGCTTGTGCAGTAGCTGAAGAACTACGATGTCGTTTTTGACTCACTGTGGAGTGACCTCAGCTCGCACTAGAAACTACAGCTCGATATTTCTTTCTCTCGACTTTGGGACGAGACCTTTTCATTTAAAAATAAACTTCATGTGGCCAATCTCTGCTTTACTATCTGGTGTCCATATGCTTGTGTCGCAGTCGGAGAAACTGTGCAAAAAGCAGTTTTCCTCTCACGCTAATAAATTGTTCTAGTTGTTCTTCTTATTGTGCCGATGTGAAAAAAGTAAGATGGTTGTCAAACTTTGAGGCCACACAGCAAAAGCATTGACTGGCAGTCAGATAGATGCCCGCGGAGAAAGTTCCAACCCGATGTTTCGCCTTCAGGTATCGTGCAGTTAGCCGTCCCATTCAATACTCTCGACAATCGCAGAACGTCCGACGAGTGTTTGCGATGATTGGCGCCACATGGGTCATATCGCTTCTAGTTGCCAGTCCCATGGTGTTCGGTGAGTTTACTTCTGGGTTGGAATCTGGCGATCTGGAGGTAAACTGGCAAGCGGATGGAGACTTCCGGGTCTTTTGTGTATTGTTCTGATTTCAATTTCACAAAATATTTCTCTTTGTGCAGTGTTTGGTGCTATTGATACTTTTTAATAATAAAACTAATAATAATAATCATTTGGTCAATCACAAAAGATGAACAAAATACAAAGGAATGATTTAGAAGCTTTTGGGATAACTAGCAAAAAATCACGAATTCTAACTTATGTGCTCTCCGTCTAAAGCCCCATTCATAGCTACCGCGATCTGAAATCGCTGGACGAAGCGATTTAAAATAGCTCCGCCCAGCGATTTCAAATCGCTCGGGCGGCCGTAATTTCGCGTGAAATATACGGACAATTGCGGACCACGCCGCAGGAATCAAAAAAAGCTTTCTTCTCGGAATTTCTACTTATTTCTTGTGACATTGTTGCCCTTACCTTTTGAATAAAAGAGTTTTGCATAGTTTTCAAATAAAAAATGGTTTCAAAAAACGATAGGGGTAGAATTTGCTTAAAGGCAGTAGACACGCTCAAAAATGGTATTGATTTTATGACATAAATCAAAGGTTTGGGGCTGGTTGTATTGGGAACTGACGAAAGAACGAACGAAAACTGTGTGCGAATTGAGGAATAACGGTTATTTTGTTATTAGGTGGAAGTGGACGAGTTTTACGGCGCACGGTTGAAACAGCGAATATTAGCAACAAAACGGTTGAGATTGAGAAGCCGATATACTCCTACAGCGTGCACTGGAACGTTCACTTCGTTGGAAGCATTGAAAACCATCCAAAGTGACCGTATTAGTACTATCAATCTGAACGAGTTTGTATTTTGGGGCGGAGTTGCAGAAAATTTTCGATTTGCATTGCTGAAATTTGGTAGTTTTGACTCGTTTTTGACGCTTCCAACGTGGTGAGCAGTCTACTAGGAGCCATGCGACTTCAGAAACATAGTTATTTCAACAACTTTTTCGAGCGTGTCTGCTGCCTTTGAGCAAAACTTAAAACTACGACTAAGGTTACTAGTTGCTAGAAGCTCTGCGTGAATTGTGATTTCTCGGTATCCTAAATATATTTTCTCATCTCTCTCATCGTAAATGTGTCATAAATACACGTTTTTCCCTTTCACATGCCGTTATCTATGCGAGTGAACTGTGACGTCTGCAATTTTGCGCCACATACGCAAGGTTGTGACGAAAGATTGCGGACTAGTCGCTTCGACTGGGCGAATCGCTTCCATCATGGAAGCGACGCAATTGGTCGAAGCGACCTAAGGCAGGGATCATACTTCCAGCGACGAGCGACGCGACGCAATGTTCACCATCCATATCGACCGGAAATCGATATGCATGATGTGCACTGTCGCTGTCGCTGGTCGCGGTAAGTATGATCCCGACCTAACAAAATCAAGCGGATCGCTTCAACCAGCTATGAAATATCCCAGTTGCTCGGCGATCACGACTGAAACTGCAAACTGATCCAAACCGTCGCGATTCAGTCCAAGATCTGTTGGCGCGATGGGTTTTGTAACTATTGGCAGTGCCGCGGCTGGTCGAAGCGACCTGCTATGAATGAGCTTTCAAAAGTGCTTTCATTCAGAATGTCTAAGTTTTTGCTCCATTGAAAGCCTCAAACGATCATCGCCTATTATGCTTGTCCAACCAAACAATGCCTGCCCTTTGAGATACATGACAAGTTTTTCTAAACATTACATGATGTAAAGAACATCAGTCATGTGCGCAAATACGAGTCACCCTTCTATGAGGCGATAAGCCGTTCAGGTATAGATGGGGTAGGGATTGACTCCCTTACCGAACACTCCCCATTTCTATGTTATCAAGTCTCCTCAATTACTCAGACGCAGACTTTTGTGGTCTTTTCGCACTTCTATTCGTTTTTCTGGAAAGCTAGCCGGGCGCGCGGCCGCGCTGAATATATTCTGATTTACCTGACCGCTTAGGGACTGAGCAGGTTAGTATCGCGACCAGGGGTGTGCGGCAAAGGAATTTTAAATTTCGGCAAACGGCAACGGCAAACCCCAAAATGGCCGGCAAACGGCAAAAGCTGTTCTGTGCTATAATACTTGATTAGTCGTGTGATGAGCCATGCAATATCTGCCAATTACTATGTATCTGGCGTTTAACTAGCTTTTACAGGAAGGGAGAATCCTATATATCAAAAGCTCTTTGAGGGCCTCTGGTGATCAGGGAACTACACTAGCGCTGTTTTGTGTGCGATAGTATAAGAGCCTCTATCAAGTTCAACGAGGCCGTTTGATTGCGCGACCCAGCCTAGTCGATCCTGGCACATGCAGCAAAGCGTAAGCAAGCTTGGCGCGATGGGAGTTTGCTCCGACCCGAAGACTGTGGCCGATACCAGTACCACAATCAGGTGCGAATAGATGGATGAATACGCGTTGATTGGTCGACATTTTCGAAGGAAGACAGTCCACACCGCGATCAGCAGCGCGCGGTTCAGGTTATGACCGGAGTCACTCGCAATTTTCACAGTTAGTAGAAAGTAGTAGGCTCAGGGTTACTTTCGCTCACTTGAAATCACGCCTAGATGGAATCCTTCGTGAGACTACGAAAGTGGGGTGAGACTGGTCAAGTTGAAGACAAAGTTCACGATAAAGAGAGCCTTGGAGTTTCAGCCGAAAATCAAAAGCTCCGAAGGGGCATGTTGATCGAATACACAGAATGAGAGGCCTATAGTGGCAAATCGACTTGTACATGCGACGCGCGCGACAGAAAGTCGGTGCGCCCACGTCGTCGCTGGAGTGCATCGCGCGGCTCGTTTAGCCAGCTGAATGCTCTTGGGCGTTTCCCATTCTATGTATTCAGCCAACAAGCCAGCACGAGGCCCAATACAACAACAATGTCGGCTAAAAATTGAACAATAAATCACTATATACCGCCCCAAAACATGAATGCGGTGTGCTCGCCCCACCCGCTTTCCCTGTAGCTACCGAGGAAGTGGGTGAGGCGAGCACACAACATTCAAGTTTTTTGGCCGTATATTGCTATTTATTGCTCGCTTTGGGCCAGTTTTCGACTTGTTTTTGCAATGATCCTCAAACATTTTGATTTTAGGTTAAAATTTTGAAGGCGGTTTCAATCGTTGCCTCCGAAGATTTTTCGTTTTTTCAACTCTGCGAAATTTCATAACAAACTCATCTCTGCCAAAGAGTCGTGCTACCGCAGCGTGGATGGGGGCACTTAGCCACCCCACTTGACCATACCCATTTTTCGCGCCACCGCGCAATTTGACAACCAACCCAGGGTTTTCCTCCGATTCCAAAATTAGTAGAGCAGTTGCTTAGCAGAAAAATGAACGTGGCTAAGTGCCACCCCTCGCTGCGATAGCACCGTCAACAGTCCGTTTCAGCTAATGATCTCGTCAACGAAAATATTATTAAACACTGCCTTTAATTACCGCTGTTAACATTGTTCAATTTTTAAAAAGCCGGACAAAGTATTTGCAGAATTGATCATTAAGCTGCCCCATTTATTACCATCAGCCATCCAACCGACGATAAGCGGGCCTACCTACACGAGTTCTCAAGTGGTTCATATGTCTAAAAAAGACGCTTTTACGCCAAAACTTTTGTACCATTTGTTTTTGCAATTTCGGAACTTGCAGGAAGCTTTATGCTTCTGGAAAAGCTTTTTTTTGGGGTTTCGGAATTTCTAAGGGGTTAAGAATTTCATGATCAAAAAAAGACATTTGGAGGCTCCCAATTTGGAAACTAAACAAACTCCTCTGATAACCTAGTCAAATTATTTTCATCAGTTACAGGATCATTGGGTACAATTACTCATTACATGAGCTGTAGAGAGTAGCTGAAACTAGCCAAAAAATTATTTGTTGCAGCTTCAAATCGCTGACCAATACAGAAACTGAGGTGAGGGCGTACCCCGGCCCTGTTGTTTTAACGCATTTTTGCCGAAAATTTGCTGTTTTTAGCGAAAATTTCGGCGAACGGCAATCGGCAAACCCCAAAAATGGCCAGCAAATGGCAAACGGCAATCGACAAGCGGCAATTGCCTCACACCCCTGGGCTGGGATTCATGAAAGGCGAACCACGGTTACGGCTGGGCTAGCGGAGGAAACCGGCATTCACGAAAAATCCGGTTTGGTTACGGCTGGGCTACGAGTGGGCTACGCGTAACCGCACCTCGGAGCTGCGGTTAACCGCGGTTAGCAGCGGTCTCGCGGCTTAGTCGTCTAATTCATGGTGTGTTGTATTAGTGCACAACACTGAAGAAACGCACCTTTTGCGAATACGCATAAAAACTTGATATCTTCAAGGCAAGCTGAAAATACAGGAATGCCGCCGTTATTGACTGCCACATTATAGGCCCTCTAGCCATAATGTGTTCCTCTCGATAACAACGAAAATTCTCAGAATCATCAACCTCATCTGTAAGTTTTATGTATGTTGCCCATGGCTAACTAAAATCATTATGCCTGTCCTCCCTACTCTCGCTCCCTTCTTTATTTTATAGCACATCGTTGTTCTTTTTGCCTCCACTTTTTGTTCCTAATTCTTGTCTTCCGTGCGCTGACCATTTACCGAGCAGCCACAGGCTCTTCGCTGGGGTTTCTTTCCCATTTCGGCTCCGAATTCCCTCATTTTTTCCTCAGAATTTTTTCCCAACACTTTTCGTACACGCTTTCGTTATTTTTCTGTTGGAAAACCCTAACTTGGTTTGATGCTGTGATGCATGATTTGTTTTTTTTCGCATTTACAACGTTTTCTTCTACTTTTTTTTTCGAAGCGCCCTTTTGGATTTCAAATGTTAATGTTTTTACATGGTTCTTTGATTAACCTGGGTTTTCTCGATGTTTTTAGTTCAAACTTGTTTTTCCCTTGCATTTTGAGCTTTTTCCATATAATTTTTCTAAGTAGTCGTTTTATTTTTCCCCTGTTGTGAGCGACAATAAGCTTGTGTGAGAATGACAAATAGAAAAAAAAACAAAAAAGGGATTCTTAGACAAAAAAAAGAGATGAAAAAAACTCGGAACTCAAACGACAAACGGAGAACTTGAAGCCGAAAACTCATCGAAAGGACGATGATGATCCCTGCAGCAACACCTAAGCCATGTGAAACACACAAAAAAATTAGAGGGGCGTTTCGAAAAAAAAGAAGTTGAAAAGGCTAGTAATGCGAGAAAAAAGCTAAATTGGGGGTTAAAATTTCACCAGCAGGTTTGCGGCTCATCGTGAGAGAGCAGCATCACTTTATGTACTTTCAAAAAACCAAAAAGGGTTTCTCAAAAAAAGGAAAAAATGAAAAACTTTAAAATGGAAAAAACATCTCCAAGTTGAGGAAAATCCCTTTAAATGCCTGCGATCCATTGAAGAAGGTAAAGCACAAGGTAGACAAAAATAAGAATTCAAAGAGCAAGCAAAATTAGCAATCATGTGCAACAAAAACAGTGACGGGATAGGGAAATTCCGACCCGAGTGCCAATATTGATTTTCTCCAATCGAGATTCTCGGCGTCAATTGAGTGGCAAGTACGTGGCCGCGGAATGGTTAGCCACCCAACCGCGATGGGGCGGTTGTGAATGCCGGTTCGCGGTTTGGCTACCGCTGGGGTTGCTGCCCTAACCAAACCCAAACCTAGCCGGCTGCGTTCATGAATCCCAGCCCTGATCGCGACGTGGCGCGACCTTATGGTGGGCTGCCGTATTGATTGTGTGCCCTGATTTATGGATACGGCAGCCCATCATGAGATCGCGCCGCGATGCCACTCTGCTCAGTCCTTTAGCAGTATCAGATGACACGCAGCGCAGCCGCGTGCCCTGACATTACCCAGCTCAACGTGCTCTGTGGGATCACAAATAGACCATGCGTTGGCACATTGCAAAGATTTTCGCGCAATCATGTGTATGTGTAGAACCTCTTGACTGTTCTCACGCACAGTAAAGATGTATGAAAAGAACAGACGTCACATAAAAACTTGGCGACATGGAGCCACATCGAGCAGTCATACACGCCGCTTCATCGCGCACTGCTTCGTTGGGACCTACCCGGTCGACGTTTGCCAAGTTCCACCAGCTGATCGTTTTCAGAATCAAATTTGTTGAAACATTAGAGAATTCGTATGAGCGCCACCGCAATGAGAGGATAATGGAAGAGTGGAAGATTCTAGTAGAGATTGTCTGATTGAAAAGTTAAATATCGGCGGAATCCAACTGAAATGTCCAAGAATTTCTGGTGTGCTATATCGCGTCGAGCTCCTAATTTACACCACAATCTGCGGCAGTGTCATCGCGGGACGTTTTCATTCCGCAGGTACCTAGAACCTCACTGAGTGTAGAAACAGAGGCAGAAATACGAGAAAGAGTGAAGTGCGTCGTCTGGTTCAAAAACTTGAATATGATGATGACGCGTCTTCTTTGCCCTGAGTTCAGGCAAGATTTGATGAAATTGCATGGGTACCGATATCTTTGGGACACATGCGTTTGGTAAACTCCCATTCTACAGACAATTGCCGCTCAGACTTTTCACAGACCCGAGCCGCAACGTACAGAATCGGATCTGCCTGATACAAATCGGCTTGTTCTCCCGATCTTCGCGCCACTGCTCTTGCTGTCCGTACTCCGCCATTCCGCCCGAACAGCAATGGCAGTAGCCCAGTAAGCAAGAGCTTCTGAGAGGGTTGGTTTATCGAAACTTGCTAAAAGTGCACAAATGTAGTTGCTCTTCCGCTTGCCAAACACTTTCGATCTCCTGAACCAATACGGAAGAAAGGAATTACGTAAGACTGTATTCTTTCAGGTGTAAATGTCCGACCTCCAGACGCAAACCCCTACGAATGCCGATTCTACAATGCGGAATTCTCGATTGGCTCATCGATAATCTCTTTTGTGATCCCCTGTATTCTTGTGCTTTTCGTCTACATCCGAATTCTCATCGCTCTGAAAAAACGTGAAAAAGCTGCGAAGTTACGACGATTGAAAAATCTCCAAGCTGGCACTAGGTAAGTTACACTTGGGTATATATTATATCTCTCGCTATTCTGAGTGATAGATAAGGTGTGTCCGAATGAGACTGGCCGACCATGCGGCCGTCGTACGTGGCTGCCGGTTGTCGCGTGCGCCGCTCTCGGACGAGCATGCGAAACGACAGCGAGCCTTCCTCCACAGCCGGTCACTGGGAGCGGGGCCGGCAGCGGCTGTCAGCAAGCAATCAATAAGCTCCGCAGCCGAGGGGACAACCGTTCAAACACTCGTCCAAGAGCGGCTCATGCGACGGCCGCCTGCCGCGCGCGACGGCCGCATGGTCGGCCATTCTCATTCGGACACCCTTTAAGTGCCACAGCGAAAGTAAGCCATCCACTCTGACAATGCTGATACTAGGAATTTCTCTTTTTCTGTGAAGAAAACTACTGCATATTAGAGAGATATTGCACTTTCTTCTTCGACGCGCAATTCTTGAGCCCTGCGCAAAGGGTTCGCTGAAAACCCCGACTTTTTGCTCTGCCGCTCACCGCAAAATGCTGTGTTGAGCTTCATGAATCACAAGCTAATGCCGATTTCAGCTCAATAGCCCACACGACGAGCAGCGACGATTGCGAGGAAGCCGGTCGGGTCGTTATCGGTCCAGGTGAGCTTTCGTCTTCCTGCCTTTCGCACCTTTCCGAAGGGGTTCTTTCCCCTTGTGCGTTTTCCTTTTCATTCTTCAATCTCTCATCACCCTTAGCTTCCCTTTAGCACACCCATAGATTATCCCATTCATCACTTGTTTGTTTAACCTACTGTTTGTTCTTACCTTCAATCCCGCATATAGTTTTGTTATTTCATTTTTTTACCCTCGCCCAGTATTGTGGTGCTCCTGAGCTTTCCATTGCTTTTGTCAGTTTATCCATCCATTACCACACAGTATGCTCCTACCATTCGCGCACATGGTTTAAAGGCACAGTCCAAGCTCAGGGACGAAATATGAGATTTCCACATAATTGTGAAGTTCACCTATCCTAGATAGCCTTTGCCAAATGCGAGCTCTCAATTCCTCCGAATAAGCGAGATATAGAAGGAAGCCACCATGGGGCACCCACCTCGGGAAGCCACTTTGGCACGCCCCTTTTACGATCTTTCGAGCTCAACAGCGGCGAAATGAGCGATGGTTTCCAACCAGTAGCCCCGTTCTTCCCTTCATTCCCAGCCCCTTTCTTTATTCAGGTTGGTTCGCATACATCGGTTGCAAATGACGGAAGTTACCAGCCTCGGACAACTCGTCCACCATGCTTCCGTAGCACAATTTTTGAGGGGCCATAACTTCGTTCTTAGGGGGTCTTGTACTATTCCAAAGACATCATTGGAATCAGTGTGGGACCGTTTTCAAGATAGGCAGAATAACAGAAACACGATTCTGAGGTTGGACTGTGCCTTTAATAGATCTTCATAGCCTTTCACAAAGCTGAGGCAAGACATTCTAACGTGGTTCAAGAGCTTTTGTGTGAACCAACATAAGAAAAATTATAAAGAATCTTTCCGAAGATGCTTTTTTAGTGAATAAGACGCAGAACTTTGCTTTAGGAACTCATTTTTGCTCACTTCCTAGTCGTTTTCATTTGGCTTACCAGTGTCCAACTTCATCGTTATATTTACTCAACTTTAGGCGGAGGGAATGGTACCTTCAGTAGCTCATTAGGTATTTCGTCAAATTGAAGTTTCACTAAATCTCAAGTTTTCTTCTTTAAATTCCAATAAAAACGAGAGAAAAATGGCCCGGTTAATCCGTTCTTCCAGCACGTGCTTGAACGAAGAATGGCCAGAGGAAGGAAAACCGAACCTCAACGAGCGTCTTCGGAGGGCGGCATGCACGACTGGGTGTCTTACAAAAGGGTTGGAGGAAGGGTTACCCACGCAATGGTGGGGGAAGGCCCCGAGGAGAATAGACCTGATTTGGTCGTTATCAATTGTTCGAGGGGAGATCGGTGAGACATTCCCTCCGTAAGTGGGCGGAGTTGATTGCTGCTTTTTTAGAAGCAGAGCCGACTTAAGCGAAAAATTTTCACGCTTATTATAGGGAATTGAAGTTTCGCGCTCGGTAGGGTTGCTATACACGGCGGCAGGGCCACACTATCAAGAATTATCCCTGAAGTTGAACTATTTCTACACCAAAGGTGTGCGACCGCGATAGATTTACTCATCTGTCGCGAATCGTGTGGAAGCCCGTGCCCACACAACAGAGACCGTACCCTCCCACAGGCTCCCCGTCTCAGCGAAGCCCTTCCGTGATTGGCTGATTTCGCCTGGTGGCCTATCATGTGTGGGTTTTGCGGGGATGAGGACGCTCGGGGTGAGGTATCCATATGGCACCACAATTGTGCTGGCGCAATAATATTTTAAATGTCTGTCGTGGTTGCTGGATACAGGAGGGATTTTTCACCTGGAATGTGAAAACCGTGCGATAATCGATCGTAGTCGCGACTGTCCTTCGCTCAGCGACGTAGTGCCCAGTCCAGTGTCGTGCACGGTTCTGCCTGAAAACCTCCTTCCCATCCATCGGGTTTGTATTCAGCCAGCCTGTAGTTGATATTCTTGAGTTAACAATATGCTAAGGCTATCGTTCACATGCTTTCTTCAAAACATCTTATACGCCCGGTCCCTTCGAGGTCTACGAACGCAGTCCTGTACTTCTACGTCTATAGCAGCTCAGAGTCAAAAAAGAACTAAAAGCTACAAACGTCGTCTATTCGTTTTAAATTTCTGTGATGCCAACGACACCCTTGAATCATGGGCCACAGTGGGAAGTACCATGCAGCTGAACTTCTGCGGCGGGGCTGAATGCTTTCCATGTTGCGCTGCTGAGAAGAAATTGACGGCATGTAAAGAAGGGAAGGGCGACGGGCAACTATATAATGTACTGGAAGACTTTGTATTCAAGACTGCGAGCTTTTCTCGAACTCGCATCGATTTGGTTTATGAAGTAGCGATGAAAATATGCTCATAGAGAACTCCTAGAAACCACACCAACCTCATTAACATTGTGTGATTAAGCTACAAATGTTAAAAAAACCAAATGTGGCTGCACTTCAAGCAACTCGCAAGTCTCGTTGAAGATTCTAGCGTACGCTTTCGCAGTTTTCATTTCTAATACACTTCAACGTTTCTTTACTAATCGAAAATCAGCCGTTGAGTGCTGTAATTTATTAATGGTCAGGGTGTTCATACTAAATATTATATTATTTGCGATAGAATGTCTCGCCTGAGCGGTTCGCACGCAAGTGTGACCAAGATCAGAGTGTGTGTGCTTGTTTCAGTGATGAACGTGATGATGATGGCGCTGCCGTCGATGACTCAGCACATGCGGCGGTTCGAGCGACATCGCGCGGCGCTCGAAGCGGCAGGTGACGACGACGACGAGTCGGCGGTGACGCGAGGTGCCGGCGCCGCGCCACCCGCGGCCGCACTGCTGCTCTCGTTACTTGCTCCCAGACCTAGCCTCTCTATACGTACGTGTGTTTTCCCCTTGTTCGCCTGCACGCCTGTCGATGCACTGCACACCCGCCTGGTTGCAGCTAGCTGGCGGCTTAGACTCAGGTCTGGCCGCCGGTCTGCACGCCGACCATGGTCTGGGAATCCTTTCACTGTTCCTAATCGCATGTCACTGTCACTGTTGCATGTAGCTGTCCCTGTGGGTGGGTCAAGAATTTCACATGGGTTGCATAGCACACAAGCAGATGTGAATATTTGTTGTTTTTTCGAGTGGGCCTAAATGAAAGCTGGCCTGGTATGTGATCACCTCTATTGTTTATTCTGGCAAATATCAGACAATGTTTGAGATTCTTCGAGCCTTCGAGATTTTGACGGAAATCGAAAAACAGGGGCCCATTGCAACAACAATGTCGAAATCACGGCTAAAAAAGGACGCGAAGTACCCCTATGCGGTCATTGGCTTCAATGAGGAACTTATGAGGGGAGTGGGCGTGGCGTGCGTTCCACATCAAGAATTAAAGGAAAAAATGTATCATCTATAACCCATAATAGAGCGGCAACGGCAACAACCCGCCTGAGCTGACTAAAATTTTGTAACATTGAAGCGACAAAATAAGTTTATTGACTCAGGCAAACTGGGGCGTCGACAACAGGTTGATAAGTTGTCATCTCATAAACCGCTACCTGTTGACAAGTCAAATCGCGCGTATTGTCAGCCTGAGACCTGCCCGTTGCCCAGCGATGTTCGCCTGTTGTCCGGCTGTTGACAAATAAATGTGTCGCGTTTAGCGGCCTATTCAGCAGCAGTTCACATCCTACAGGACTGTTTCGCCGAACTCAGTTACTACTTTTTACCGACATGCGTCGCGGTCGGCACTCCGACACGCGTCGCGGCTTGGTTGCCCAACCTCCACTGGGGTCACCACAGGATAGGCAGGACATCCAGATGGGGGAGGGGCCAATGTACCGCAAACTTGGGTAATTAAACCAGCTGCGCTTTCATCATTCACAGCATGCCTGAAAAATGCGTCGTATTCTTCCCTTGTATCTAGAGCGTTAGCTGTGCAACAGCTCGACATCGACGAGATCATAACTCGCGGCGTCGGCCCCGCCGAATATCGGCGCGTTGGCCAGCGGTGACTCATGGTGGGCGGATCAACCTGTTGTCGACGCCCCAGTTCGCCAGAGGATAAAATAATTATGATCCCAGCGCTGATTCAGACCGCGCGATGTACAGTCGGCACGGTTTGCACTGATACCTTGCATTTCTTATTGTGCGTTGGCGCAAACTCAGTGCGAATATGTTATAACATATGGGCACCGAGTTTGCGCCAACGCCCAACAAGGAACGCAGCGTGTAAGTGCGATCCGTGCCGACTGTACGACCCGAGTTTTGAAAAAGGGCAACCCAGTTCATAATCCCTGCGAACGGCCGGAGGCTGAGACGCCATTGAATTGATCTCAACGTTAAAGGGATTTAATAAATGACAAACCACTGGGGACAGTCAAGCACAGTGGAAGATTTGCAACCTCTGCAAAAGGTAAACTCAATCACAGCCTGAGGTTTGTCAATGATGAATCCTAACCTAGTGGAGGCCTGTTTCCAAATGGCACCCATCGAAACTCACAAGAATGCACGATCACAGGATTTCCTGTCCGGTATATGCGTCACATGAAAACCCAAACAATGTCACATGTAATATTGAGTCCGGGTTCATGCTTCATGCTGAAAACTGCGACACAGTGTTACTCACATGTACCGCAAATCGATATGCCTGGTGTGCACTGTGCGGACCGAGAAGTATGAATACGGCCTAGGAAAAGCAAAAAAAACAATATCTACAAGGCAGTAAGCCTTTGGGAACTTCTGTGCAGAAGAACGGAAGACAATTGAGTCATATCTACACGCAGGGTTCGCTTTAAGCTCTAGAGAAAAATTCCAGATACTTTTATTTTTTCTACTAGCATATCACCGTGCAGTGGGTAATGCGGCGGCAAGCATTTCATTCTTAGCCCTCCATAGTACTTCTTCAATTTTTTTTTCCGGCTAGAGCAACGAAATAGAAGCAAAATGGAATTTTCATTCGATTTTTTCACGTGTTTGTATTACTTTATGCACGGTTTCTTGAAACGTCTTGAACCCATCCTTGGAAGATGCGCGCTCTGAAGGAAAAGTTCCATGTCTTAAGGAAGCAGTGAGTGCATTCGGGGGTTTTCCGCGTCCAGTTCGTCTGGTATATCAATCTCAATCGGTACGGCTGCCGTGCTTGGCTCCGCGCCATTCGTCAACGTTGCCTCCAACGAATTGTTTTCTCTTTTTGACTAACTGAACGAGTTGTTTACTCATAGAGTGAAGTTGCAGCGAGCTTTGGCAACTCTGGCGCGCGGTTGTACTCAATATGTACACTGGGAGTTTTTTTTTTGTCCTCAAGACTCTCGGGGATCTATCTCTCTTAATGGGCTATACCATTCTGGTCTTTTATTGGACAAAAAAACCCCTGTAGAAGCGTGCTAATGGAAGTAGCATTAGGAAAGAAAGAATTGAGTCAGTTGGAATACGAAATTTCAAAGGGGCGGAGAGCTGCTCGCAGCCGTTATTTCTAATGGAAATGACATTTTAGGGAGCACAGGTGTCTAGCCAAATGTTGAAGAAAGTAACTATCTGAATGGGTGATTTGAAAACACCCTAGGGTCGACTATGTGAAGCGTTTCAAAGATCAAAGTTGTCGCGAGCACCAATAGTCATCAAAAGCATGGCATGGTAGCTAATACACACCTCGTTCTTTGTTTGAGGTTGGTCCGAAAGTTTCGCACCTAAATGTGTGTCAGCGGATGCTCCTTTGCTCTTCTGATTAATTCTGGTATATCATTCAAAACATAACTCTTTCTCTATCGAATAGGTTTTATCGCTTCTTGAAAAATTCGGCTTTACTTGAGTTCTACACTTCTTAAAATGTCCTGTATGCAAGATTTAATCCCGCAAATACAGGGTTCATTTCCAAAACTGATTCGCAAAAAGGCAATCTTCGGGAATTCCTGAATCATGAAATTTTCCATCATGTCTTCATTATCCAACGACCTTAGGACATACATTTTCATAATTGAGCATTGTGAACACTGTTTTGTCTATGGGCGAATATTTTGCTGAATATCGATTTTTTTCAAAAACCGAAATTTGCAAAAGTCGAATTCTAGAAAAAAATTGTCGGTAGTTTCCATTATGAATGTGATTTGATAAAACATCATCCACTAGTCTCAACTACTCTGAAGTCATTGTGGAATGAAAATATGATTGAAAACCTCATTTTTTGGGAAATGTTGGAAAAATGGCCAAAACCAGCATCAAAGACCATTCACCATTTTTGAGTTTAAAGGCAGCATACACGCTCGTAAACGTGTTTGAGATAGTAACTACGGAAATAGAATGGTATGGCTGAGAGTCCAACGCCTACGCATTTTGAAGCGTCAAAACGACCCACAATGCTGCGACACGAGTAAGAAGTTGGCCCCTCCCCTGTATCTGCCCCCCTCGTATTTGTTGTTCTCCTCAGAAACAGGGTTGCTGGATCATTCCCACCGTTGTCGATGTATGTGGTTTACTTATTGTACTCTTTGTACCACAATCGTTTATGCTGCCTTTAAACCCTTCGCTGGGCTCGTAGAACGCATGGAGAAATTAGTTTGTCATCAACGCACCATCTCAGGAGGGTACCACACGGCCACAGTACGCTTTTCGATGCTATATCTCGTTGAATTGAAAGGCATCTCAGCAGCAGCGTGTGCTGGTCCAAGGAGCACGTGGTCGATTCAAAGCGACTAGGTAGCGCTGCTAGGCAAAACTTTTGCCGCACCCCCATCTCCCTCGCAGCAGCACGTGCTCCTGTCGTCATCCCAAAGCGGTCGTGGGGTTTCGAGCCCCGCTACTTCCGAAGTTTGAAAAAAAAATTATGTTTTGCATCGAACACACCAAGATACCGTATTTTCTCTAGAAGTATATGTACTTCCATTTCTGATTCCCTTTTTAGATGTACTTCTACGAGAGGTGTATTTCAAACAGAGGGTGTACTTCTATTTCTCAGTCTTGGTTTTTAGAGTTCTCATAGTGGAAATACTCAGCCCTCCCTTTTTGGTGTAATTCTGTTAGAGGTGTACTTCTTATAGAGGAAATACGGTTGACGGACGGGGCGGAAAGTAAATACGTCAGAGGTTTCAAAACGATTTTTTAAAGTTACTTGAGGCGTTTTCTCTCTTATCTTATACCTCAATGGATCGTCTTTGCAGAAAAAAATTAAACATATTGTTATGCCTTTAGAGAGTTTTCGCTAAACCGTTCGGGTACGATGACCATTTGATCAGTCCACGTGGGCAGCCTGGATAGATAGAAGTGAAAGAACGAGGGCATTTAAAGATTTTCGGAGCCCAAATATTCCTCTAATTTTGATGCGAAATTCGAAACAGGTCGAGTTTACTGAGTAGGAAAAGTCGCTAATGAATAGAAAACGAATTGCGCTTTTAAATGGCATACCAGGCTTTATCGAGAGATGGCAAGCAGACAAGAGAAAGTTCGCTAAACTTCATTTGGTGCAGAACATTCGAACCGACCTGATAATTATGCAATGACATTTGCCTGTCGATGAGATGCAATGTGCTGTACTCCAATATGTTCTAGTAAAAATATAGTTCTGCATCCACATGCACTGAGCTCTGGCAGCTGATGCTTGTACAAGTCATAAGCCCTGTTTATACAAATTCGCAGCGGCAAAATACTGCATCCCGTCATGGAGCCGTTAAACATAGACGTTTGCAGTGAAGTTTGCTGCGGTGGTGCATAAACAGGGCTCCATTCGTTCTACAGTGCTTGTAATAAACGGACGATTTTCAGAGGAGAACGATTTTGGAGTGTCGGGAACTCCGCGATCGAGTGTCGACTCTTTGTCCGACAACGATCATGTCGTTACCAATGATTTTGTTTCTGAAGGATACATGCACTCCAGGTATATTCCAAATCATTTCATCTGAAGCCATGTTTTGACTGCATCGCTGCTGTTTTTCATCGCAGCGATTTGCACCCGCTGCTGCAGAGATGTAGAAGCGGCAACGATTTTGTTCATAGTGGTTAGCCTCGCGAATGATCGGAGAAATTCAGTGAATCAGTGAAATTAATGACTGGTTGTCAACAATAACACGTTTCAACTCGTAAACACTGATCTTGTCATGTGAAAGGGTCAAAGTTCATTAGACGAAACGTGTCATTCGCTGGCAATCGCTCCATCGCTTCATCACCAGCGGCCATCGAGAATCGCTCCTCCAGCAGCGAAGCAGTAAAACATAGGATTTTGTCGCCGCGACTCAGCGATGTAAGACGGTTTCCACGAAGCGATCACCATTGAAGCGCTTTTCCATTGCGCGCGATGAAAAAGGAACAGTTGTCCCTTGCATGGCCGCAGCGACCACCTGTCAAAGCACGGCTTAAGGGAATGACCAGAACGGGCTGCCAGAACTACCCATAAAACCATGTTTTTCTAAATGGCTACCTCACGGGTAATCCTAAAAGCCCCAATCTACCTGCCCGAGTAGTAGTGAAAAAAGTTATGAACCGAAAAGTGAAGGCCCTGTGGACCTATTGCCACCAAGCTACCGTAACCTGTCATGATCTCGAGAAAAACAACAAACGAACCTCGAATTCGTGTTCTACGCCCCAAGTTACCCCCCCCGGACGAAGTTTGGGCTGAAAATTTTTACTTGACATCTGCACCCCCGAAAACTGAATTGGGCTACCAACCCCTATGGGGCTCCAATGGTCAGAAAAAATTTAGTCCCCAAACTTCGCCTGGGGAGCTTTCTGGGGACTGAACACGAATATGAAGTTCGTTTAGCGTTTCTCAGGCGATTACGGTAGGTTACGGTAAGTATAATAAAATTTAGCTACCGCAGCTCATGGACTTCAATCCAGAAAATCTTCTGGTACAAAAACTCCCTTTGGTGCAAAACGTTGTTAGGGGTTTTTACATAGAATTTTATTGACGATTTTTTTGTTGAAAAACCATCATTGGTGTTGATTGTTCTTGCCATATTGATACATGGCAAGAACAATCAACACCAATGATAATTTTCGAGGAAGTGGGCAAAACAAAAATTCCTATTACAGTAGCAGCACAACATAAAACTAACATAATTACAACATCCAGCCTGCTCACATTTGCCGACTTCACCAGGGAAAAGCGTTGCGATAACATCTCAAGGCTTCTCGTTTGATGTAAATGGTTCAGTGGTCAGTAGCCTCTTTGATTTGATTTGATTTTCGACGACGCATAAGACAATCGTGGGAAAGCAATTGCAATTAGATAGGATACAAGGCAAAATGTTTAAGTCACCACAGAATAAAACGTGTTTCCTAGTAAGTTGAGCCACAGAACTCAAGCCACAGCCACTTTTTTACAGTGTTTTTTATTAGAACTTTCGTATCCGTGTTTACCTTTCTGTATGCTCGTTCTTTTCCCCTATGACGGCGGGTGTCGATAAACCGTCATTAAAATGCCGCCTACTGTTGTTGGACCCAAAAAACATTTCGTGGCAAAAACTTCGCTAGCAGAGGGGATTGAACCCGGGAGCCTCCGGTTAGCAGTTCGCCGCATTGGACCACTCGGCCATTTCGGCACGGGGTGTTGTTGGAGAAATGGGTGATATAACACTCACCATTTTCGTCGTTTCGACCTAATTTTAAAAAATGACCCATGACTTTTTTCTCACTACTACTCGGGCAAATACAGTGCGTATCATAATTATAGCAACACAAAGCTCTGATATCAATGTCCACGCAAAGTTGCATCAACCGGCACTGTCACCGCTCGACTCCGCGTACCCAAAAATCTTTATTCAAAAAATATTACCAAAAATCATTAAGAATTAAAATCTATTTTGTATACAACTTTTAATGTCCTCGTATCAGAATTATAGCAACGCTTTCAGTATTCAAGCGCTATTCTTTTTCCTATACGAAAAAACTGACTTGTAACAATTTTTCAATAGTCTTTCGGTCCGCCTTGTTTAGAAATGACCTTCAAAACTCACTATGGCATGGAGCTCAACAGTCGGCTAAGGACTTCCACGTCCAAGTTACTCCAGGTAACGATTACAGCTCCCACGAAGTGTTCCAGTGAGTCGTACGTCCTACCTACACCATAGATATGGCGAAGTAGGATTCTTCAGACGTTCTCCATTGTGTTAACGTCAAGTTACCACGCCGGCCAAGTCATAACGGAGAGCCCATGCTGTTCACACCCTGATCTAATTGAGCGACTCGTGTGGATGTCGGCATCGTCTTACTGGAATGTTGGCTCATTTTGCTGGCACCGAGCAAGAAACGGTAACCTCCTCTTCACAAAACTTCCTGGTACTCCGCAGAATTGCTTCTAGAGGAATTGAAGGCTATCTGTAGCACACCGTCTGCATCGAAGCAACACCATACCATGAGACTGCCTCCACCAAAATTCTGCTGGGCGAATTACCGCGGCTCCTTGCGCAGATCTCGCCAGTAGTATGCGTACCCGTCAGGTCCATCTAACTTGAACTTTTTCGTGTTAGAGTAGATCCCCTGAACACAATGTTTATACAGATGAAGCCTGAGAACAAGTTCTGCTCATCTTAGACCAGTCAGTCGCCATGTTCCTCTCAACGAAGTGAAGCCATGCGGCCTTATGTAGCGTTGTGAGGTGCGTTATTGAATGCATACGAAAATGCTCTATAATTTGGATACGATTGATCGCCCTCCATACGGTCATTCTGGATACCAACGTAGAAAGTTCGGCTCGGAACTGATTGACCGACATGGTCGAGTTGGACGTGAGCCATCCTACTCGACGTTGCCCAGAACCAGAGCTTCCTGGAACTGCAAGTGCCTTTCTTTGAACCATGTGATTCAGGATCATGCAGAGATCGGTAGACAGCTGTGAGGTGACAATGGTGTTGCTCTGCTATTCTGATATACCGACTAGCCTTGTCTAGGGCAAGAATCTGAGCATTTTCGACGTCAGAGAGAACGGATCCGTCTCGCATGATAGAAATACGTTGATAATAAATACCTTCATCCATTTCATATTTAAAACGGAAAACGTTTTGAGAAATGAGCAAGGGAACCAATAGAAAGTGTTGCTGTAATTATGATACAAAGACTTCAAGAGTTATACACAAAATAAATCTCATTTCTTGACGGTTTTCTGTGAAATTTTGTGAACAAAGGTTTTTGGGTACGCGGAGTCGAATAGTAACAATGTCGGTCAATGAAACTTTGCGTGGGCATTGATATCAGGGGTGGTAGTAAATAGTGTGTTAACCGCGAATAAACCGCCACCTCCAAGCCGCCAACATACCGCGAATTAAATGCAGTAGAGCCGCCAAATTAACACGCATTAACCGCCACCTCCTGGCCGGCTACGAACCGCGAAATGGGTGCCACGGTTTGTTGCCGGTTTAACGAAAGCTGCCCTCTGCTTACACATACATTATGCGTGACCTTCGTCCGCATAAGTATTTTCTACACTTGGACACGAACGACGTTTACGGTGGAAAGACGAGGGATCGGAAAGATTATACAAGTGATGCTGTTTATTTTATTCATTGGGAAGAGCTTTCAAAAGGAACTTCGTAATATTTTGCTTGTTCGAAACACGATCAAAATGCGATTTTTTAAATTTTCCTTGTAAATCCTAATTCTCGTAATTTTTTGCGAGCTCCGTGAGTTTTCAGGACCACTCTCGAAAAGACATGTTAGATTAATCATTAGCCTCGATCAATCAATTGCGTGTGATCTGACAAAAGTTTGCATTTGTAGTAACTTTGTTAACTTTTTTCTGATACTTTCAAACAAAAGTTTTTTTGAAAAACAAAAAATTTATCGGAAGGAAATTTCGAGTGAACGAAAATTTGAGAATTTCTGGATGAATTATTTGCAAGGTGTTCTTGAAAAGGTAACGCTAGGTGCGAAAAAGACATTCCGCAACTCGTCGAGTAATGCATAAATTCAAAGAATGTCCTGCATTCAACTGAAATGGATAGTTAAAAACCTATAAGAATGATGATAAACTAGATAGTCTATTTTCGTTCTTGAAAAAAAAATTGTTTTTTTGGAAGTGTGCAACTCAAGTCTGGCGTCCGAGATTGGGGTAATGGTGTGGTTTCGGTCATTGATGCAGTTGAATTTGTGAAGTGTTTGCCGTCTTCTCAAAATGAAACTAATCCACCGCCCGCAGTTAGTGCTGAAAATATATAGAAACACTGTTACACACTCATATGCGCATCGTTTAAGGAAAAGATTTTGTACACATATTTCAAGGTAAGAATTTGAAACACTTCGAGTGGCTCTACCAATGCACCAAAGTAAGTGCGTCGCGGACCCTCAAAAAAAAAAAGAGGCCACGATGGCACTGATCTGGCAATGAAAGAGGAGTATTAGAATCTTGCAGAAAAAGGAGAACAAATTTAGTTGGTTCAGAAACAAGTTCGCATTTCTTTCCCACAAAACTCGCCCGATACGCCCCGACTAACGCTGATTAATCATTACTAAAGCATCACATCACTTGAAAATCAGTGGCTTGGAAGTTTTTCACTTTTTTGCACTAAAAAAGTTGTGGAAACCCCTTCGAAACGCGATCAAACAAATAATTTACTACATACTCCTCATAGCCTGTGCTATGCAATGAATTATGAAAATGAAACTAACCTGATAATAGCAAAGCGAATGAATTCCGGAAGAGAATAAACAAAAGCGGGAGAAGTGTCGGCGCTCGAAAAAAAATTAACAGCTGATTGGGAGGGATTGATTAGTGCCACCAAAGAAGACGGCCAACGTGTTTCAGCAATGATCCTTGCTTTGTTTTTGATCCCTCATCGCCCGTTTCCCTGGCGAAAGCCGTTAAAAGACTATCCCTTGAAACACCTTTCAGTTTTAAAGATAGGCTGACGTCCTAGATCAAAATGGCTAGCAGTGCTATCAAACTTCCTTAACCCTCTGCATTAATTAAACTCGTACTTGCCCTCAGTATAGATGGTCAAAACTGTTCCTACTGTATCTTGCTAACCGCATCCAAAAACTCCTCGGGAGGAGTTTTTCGTTAACCGCCAGTTCCTCTCGCATTTCAGCACTATTTCCGTGCTGTCTGCGAGAATATGTTAAACGCGAACTTACCGCGAGGATGCCACATGGCGGAATTTTAGAGAAAAAACAGACCTGAAAACGTTTTGAAAAGGATATTTTTCGTAACAAAGGTTACAATTGTCGCTTTTTCGAGGCGTTTTCATTGGAAGTGTATAAGAGGCCTACCACTGGGGGATGCTAGAGTGGAACTAGAGCGAGTTCTCTCTTAACTATCAAGAGTTATCATTACAATCTGGTGTGGTTAAACTCGCGTTTAACGCGAATTTAACTCCTGTTAACTCGCGTTTAACACACCCAATTACTACCTCCCCAGAGCTTTGAGTGTGTTGCTATAATTATGATACGCACTTTAGTAGCGTGTTCTTACGACTACCTGTAAGGTAGTCTATCAGAAGAATATGGAAGTATGGACAGCTCTGGCAGCCCGGTCTGGTTATTCCCTTGTAAGATGGACTCGCGTTCAACCAAACTTTTACTTTTTTTATTAATTTTCCCCACAGTTTTTCTTTAGTCTGTATGCAAATGCACATACACTGTTCGAAAGTTCTTTCCCGTTCTGCTTGTCAGTTACTACTGTTCGTCCCCAACAACTCGTTTTCGACTACATTAAAAGCCATACAAACGAAATCTCAAGCAACAATCAGCATTTTGTACACATACTGTGTACCTCGTCCTAATCAGGCCGAAAAAAGGCGAATTTGAACATTTTGTTGCATGGAAGGGGGATGTTATCCATCAAAAATTTCATATTTCTTAAAGTACTCTAACCTTGTGTATTTCCTGATAGGAATTCGGATTGCATAAATCTTCAAGGTTGATGAAAATGCAAAACACGAAAGTACGAACCAGGGGTGTGCGGGAGAATCTTTTCGGTGAATTTTTTACCGGAACTTTTTACCGATTTTTTACGGTAAATACGGTAAAAACGGAAAATTCGGCAAAAATTGTGACTTCGGCATTTTGGTGCCTATCGCTGACGATAGCACAAATGGCCGATAATATTTATGTATCATTTTCAATAGTGTATGAGGATAAAGCAATTAATGAGTGGGTTTTACATATCAAACTGAGCTCAACGGCTGAACCTCATCAGCGGGACGTTGATTTTGAGAAAAAGTAACATTTCAAAATTTTCTGTCGTCAAGGCCTTTCTGCAGTCACTCAAAATCAGGGCAACTGAGGAAAACATCCTTCCCGCCTCAATTGTGTCAACAGGCGCGCAAAAGTACCTATTGGTCAATGAGGAAAGGTGCGGGTACGATAATTTCACAATGGAGTCGTTCCAGAACTGCAGTGGATCCATCGTAGGGTCCGGGGCTCCGAAAAGACTTTTTCCAGTTTCTAAATCATCTGCTTCAGGACTCTGCTGCGTTGCAAATCTGTTGACATTTTTGAATGAAATATGTATTTTTCGGAGTAGTATCTCGATAAGAAGGAGCACGTGATACAAAAGGTTAAGAGATCCTTTGGGCATTCAAAAAGTGAGCCAAACGGTTAAAAAAGAGTAACAAAAAGAAGGATGAAGAAGGATATCGCGCCAAATGCATGGCCTAACTGTAGAAAGCCCGTGAAATACGAGTAAGAAGTAAGCCGATTGGGCAAAAAAACACCCAAGTTTTTTCGGTAAATTTTTTCGGGAAAAACTGTAAATGTGTAAATCAAAATTCACCAAAAAACTTCGGCAAATCTGGAAAATCGGTAAATCGGTAGACGGAAATTGCACACCTTTGGTGCGTGCATTAGTCATTGAATTGTTGCTTGTTTCCAGGAAATCGTCTGGAGCCGATGACTCTCAAACATTGTCGCAGAATTCTTCCCGAGATTCTCATCCTAGCAGACAAATTAAGCCAAGGTTAGTGTTTTTAAAATTCTCCCATACTCGAATTATCGCAGGTTCCGCCTTTGAAGTTGGGCTGTGCCTTTGACGGTGCCTTAGGAGCCGCTTTATGCACTTCAGGTGAGAAAACGAATAGAGAGACTGTGGCCTCGGCATCCTTTGTGAGGTTCACGAAACTGTTTTTAAGATGTCTGTGGCCGAGATTTGCGTGACGGACGTGGCAGCCGCTCAACCGCAGTTCATTTCGTCACATAAAAACTAATGACGTACTATTATTCTCGTAGCCAAATTCCGATCCGCCTTTTGCGGATAATGGCTGTTCTTATCACGCAATATAATGATAATTGTGCTGGGATCACTTGTTCCTGGCACGATTCTCCTTTCTCGCCATATATCCTCTGCTTCGGATACAGAGTATTTCAATCGAAGTTTCTCATTCTGGGGAATGTCCTCGTGATGCCTTTCCCTTGGTCAAAAACTGTTTGAGAGCTTCTCCATTTCGTAGTGTTCAAAAATCGTACAATCAGTTTTTCTGAATTGTCATCGCCTGTGATTCTGAACTCCGTTATTTTCAGAAAGCACACAGTACACGAAAAGTCACCAAAGTATGAACTGGCGGCGCCGAATTGCTCTCCAAAGTGAGTATATTCCCTTGTTGGGCACTACAATTAACACCGCAATACTTCTGATCTATTTATGTGCTCTGAACTCACAGCAATACCTCAGACAGTCGGGGCTTAGTACGTCGGCACAACACCGTTAGTACGCCAGGGCAAACCTGGCGTACTAACGCTCCCTCCACCCTCCTTGCCGGTGTTGAGTTCAATTCTTGCCACAGTCAGCAGCAAGGAGGCCATCCTCGCCGCGGTCCGCAAGAAGGGCATCTTCTTGGCCACGGTCCACAACGAGGAGGCTTCCAACGCGATGGGCCCTGGGGATGATCCACTCAGCGTTCAAAACTAATGTCCGAAAAGTGACACAAGGTCACCTCCTCGGACTGGCCTCAAACGGCCAACTGCCCCCTCAGCGAGACTGGCTGCCTTATATACCCGCCGCCGTCGTACAAGAGGATGCTGCAGTGTTCATTCGTATCAGACAAATCAATGGAGGAGAGTGGCAGTAGACACTAGGAGAGAGGGGCTGGCAATAGCACGCGTGCCACGATAAACAAAGCGTTAGTACGCCAGCACGAGCAGCAGGAGCTCCTGGTCGTTGCCAGCATATCCTGCTGTTACCGGCAGCTACAGCACATGTGCTGCCGATCCCTTGTGCCGGCGTATTAAAGGCAGTGGTCGCGCTCAAATATGCTCGTCTTCTTTTCCTCTCTGAACCCTTTTCTGGGTATAGAGTAGTAGAACCTATAAGAAAAAATCGCGAAAAAAACGCTGTTCTAGGCCAAATTTGAAGCCTAAACTTCCTTGCCTTTTGATGGTGGACGAGTCCACCCCACATCATCGGCATCGATGACCTCTAGTATCAAGAACATCAGCTGGCTTGAAATCGAATTTCAATCAATGAACCTTCGGATTTATATACACATCTAGTCAAAAACATTGGCTGAAGTGCTTGCTTTCATTGTTCAACTGTTTTATTAGGTAAATTTGCATTTTTTTCTTCCTCCGAGCGTCGATGATTTTCAACTGCCGGGCATGAGACTGTGATCTTTCTGTGCACGTGTGCACGAACTGGAAGTTTAGGGTCTTAATAACTCTAATTCTAGCCCGTTTTTCACCTTGCTACCTTCATAGTTTTTGAGCTGTTTTTATATCTAAGCTGATTTTTGTAGTTTTTTCGATAACGTTCTTCATCGTGACCACTGCCTTTAAACCCCGACTGTCCGAGACTGTTTTGCGGTTGATAAATCGCGTGACTACGCAGCCAATTTTATGTTTCCGTCTTTCAGACAACGTCGAAATAGCGATGCGATTTTGCCGACAATTCTGCGACAAATTTCAAGACGGAGTCCAAGGATTTTTCGAAAAACAGTACATGGTCGAACAAATGAGAGTGAAACTGTGAGTCTGAAAATATTCTTCTTACTTTCATGTCATTTTCGATGAAATCGAACTGAGGAACTCGCTAAAAGGGTGTAAGTGTCCGTTTCACTAACTAGGAACTGATCTGAATTCAAAATATCGTTTCAAAAAATGATCTGTTGAATGTTGTGGGGGGGGGAGGGAAGAAAAAAGAAGCAATTTGAAGTTCGTTAAATTTCGTCATGCATCTGAGTAGGTCAAAAACAAAAAAAATCTACATTTTCTTAATTTTTAGAAGTTCGAACACTTCCAACCAAATTTTGTCCGGGGGTAAGTTGAGGCGCATAACACGTATACAAGGTCCATTTTTTTTCGAAAGGCTCGTGTAGGCAAATGCTGCTTTTCCTACTATAATTTACAGTAATCTTCTGAGAAACTGAAAATGGACCTTATATTTGTATTTGCCTCGAATAACCCCTTTGAACAAAGTTTGGGCTGAAAATGTTGAAATTTCTGAACTCCTAAAAATTGCATTTTTGCAGTTTTTAATCTACCCATGTGCATTAAGGAAATTTTCTAAACTTCAAATTGTCTTTTTACCTACCCCACAACTCTTAACAGACGAATTTCAAAAACTCCAGTCTGTGGTGGGATCAGTCATTTGTGAGGCAGAAAAACTGGCTTCTGTATTGCCTTCGATATATCACACATATACACAGTCCTGTACATAAAGTTCGCGCAATAATTTTAGTCTGATGATTGGACGGGGCTGCGACGCTAGATCACACCGTGCGAATCGAAACCCCATTCTCCAGTGAGGCCGCCACCCCCCTCTTCGGCCAGCCGCCTGGTCCATGCATCAGACTAAACCGAAAACGAAAACCATATATGCACTACTCTATCCTGGGTTTCCTCGATGTATTAAAGGCATCGTTCGCGCTGGAAACCTTTTTCTCATTTTTTGAGCTCATTTCATGAATGAGCCTGGTAAACCACATCGGTAAACTTCGGCGCGTCATCAACATAGGATTGTGAGGTTGCAAGGGGTTAAATATCAGGATCCTCCAAAAGTTCTCACCAAATGCAGAAAAGCCTCAAAAACAATTTTGTCGCGAAGTCTTGATTCAATTTTGAAGTGCGTTCAGACTCGGTTTCCTTTAAAAATGAAGGTTTTTCATGATCCCTTTCGACATTTGCGTTTACTAGAGAGGCCGAGCTACACAAAAACATGAAAAAATAATATTCGGTATTCTGCGCCTACGATGCCTTTAATAGAGCTTGGGAGGCCCATTTGCACTCTCAGCTCTACAATTTGCTTCAATCAGAATTGGATATATTGATGAAGAGAGCAGTAAGGGGTGGCTAACCATGGCAGAGAAGAGCACAAAAAGCGTTACGACGTTGGGCAGAATTATAACTTAATCGCATGCAAATCTTCCAAGAAGTATAAGATGTTTCGAGCTCATTGCCTCGTACTTCTCACCCATAAGCACATGCTCTTTAAATTACTAAAAGAATACTAAAATGTTATCTTTCTGAGCATTCATCGAGATTGTCCCCGAAGTCAAAATGCATCACACATGGGCTTCCTATTTCAGATGATTCTGGAGAATCCGCTTGTTGAGAGGTCGTCGGATGATTCGAAACAGAAGTCGATGGTGTCAGATCGGCCAGATCTCGAAACTCAAATGGATGCTGCTCTGTGCAGTCGAAGCACCACGGCCTACAGTATGTATATCCCCACATCTCAGAATCCAAATATATTTACCATATTTTAGCCGATTTAGGTGGAGAATTCGCTTGCAACAGTGATGAAGGCGATGGAGCAGTTCAGGCAGTCTCATCGCCGACGGATCCTCAGGTAGGGACAACAAAATCAGTGTGGTAAATAACAATTTGACCCTGAGATTTTCCTCTGGCGGTCTCGGAGAGTCGAAAATCTTGACGTAGTTTGGACGCTTTTAAGAGTAGTTTGTGCATTCAAACGGTCATCATGTTCGAGCTTCTCGCAAGGAGAACAAATGTGGAGTTGAAAGCCATGGTTTGATTTAGATAAAACTTTAACCAGAGCTGAAGCTTGAACAGCAGAAGGAAAATCATCACACAGTAATAATACTAGTATTTTAGCACACCGTGAAATTTGCTTTGATGGTCCATGAGATGTCAGAAACTGAAACAGCCAACTGCCATCTCAAAGAAAGTGCTGATTGTCCGAACTCGCCAAATGTTGAGGAGAACAAGCCGCTCTCCGTTCAGATCATGTCGAAGTCATCACTACCAGGTGAGAGCAGTCAGGAGTGAAAACACCTCTTATATGTGCAGAAATAGTTTATCGGGTCGGTCTCCTCTGCCTCTCTGCCTGCCGATGTATGCGGCGCGCAGCTGTTGTCTTCGGGGTATGGTATACTCTGTCGCTGTCATGTGCGACAGGTTTGCAATCAAGCACAAATCACGACGGTACCCGCATCAAAGCAACGGCATCGGTCGTCATAGGAACAGTTATTGCGCGTCTGTCACAGCGACGCGCCGCTGTGCAGCGCACTGCGACAGCGACAGGTTTAAAAGACGGCAGCTCTGCGACAGACGGTCTCTCTCACTGTGCAGAGCGACGCGACCGAGTGTCGCAAAAGTATACCATATCCATGCGGCACAAAACACCGACTTGTCGAACAATTCCGTGTGGACCGTAGCTAGGGCAACTTGTCTATGGTAATAAAATGTATCCATCAAATAGCCTATTCGAATTGAACTACTGTTGGGTGATGAGCCGTGTTCATACTTCTTGCGAACCTCGATCGGTACCTGGAATTTTGGTGTTCTGGTTGATGCAGATGATAATATTGTGGTCGCGGTATGTATAGTTAGGTCCGTGGCTTGCTTCCTCAAAAAAACATTTAAATATAGCCCGCGGCTGAGGCATGGATGGCGTGCACTGGCCCGCAAATCGATACAAGCCGAGAGAAGAGCGCGGCTGATCAGCTTACCTTACCGCCTGCCGCCGGTGGGGTTTGAACCACACGCGCCAGCCGCGAGTGAGATTTAAATTTGTTTTTTGAGGAAGCAAGCCACGGACCTAACTGTATGAACCTGTCCTCATCCTCCAAAACTCGAATCCATAGCCACAAGATGGCATTGATGATTTCCTGAGATTCATTATGACTTTTTCCAGAAGAAGAATTAAACCTCGACTGCACAAGGTGTTGTTGATCATTTTAATCTATTGCACCAATTTGGCCCTGAACTAAACGTCAAGGGGATGGATGTGCTTCTTTTCAACCGGTGTTGGCGGATGACCGAATCTTATCCGAGTGGTCTTCCAGTGGCCCTATTCATGAGGCTACAAAAGCCTCCCAAGAAAGTTTTCAGAATCAGCCGATGTATTTAGGCGGCGGGCTACTTTGGACCCTCCTGGAAGCCTCCCGTAGTTAATGAATATGGCCACAGATCACTGTAAGGAGGAAAGTGAAAGAATAATCGGCTGAAGATTGCGAAATAAAAATACTAAATTACGGTGGTCTACTCATACATGGTAACTGCCAGGATTCTGAGAAGACTTTCTTCCCTCTGATTTTATATTACTATTGAAGAGGTGCAGTGCTCCTTCAATTGCATCTTTTGCTTCAGAAAGCTCTTTCAGATGACATGACGAGGGAGTCAGAAGTGAGGAAGATGAGGGCCTGCTCACTGAAGTCGAGCGAATCGCAGTCACTGAAAGGTGTCAAGAACGGCATCGCCAGCAAAATCGCCAAGAAAACGCTCAAGCACGAGCAGAGCTTGAAACGAAAGGTACGCACAGTTCGTGATTTATTTATTTATTTATTGACTGATTTCATTATTTACCACAATTAGCTAAGCTGGAATATGTACGTGTAATCAAATTGTTCTTACATTTTAAATTGTCCCATGTTGGGAAAAGGGAACGTTTTCTCCTAGATCTACAGCAAAATGAACGAATGCAGTTCCGCGTGGGCTTTTTCCCTTTCTTTCATTTTTGTTAGTTAACAATAACATAATTGGGTTGTTTTGATGTAGTTTTTCTTGCAGAAGAAATGTATCCTCATTTCATTCTACACGAGCTGTTTACGCATACAAAAAATGTTTTTGTGTATGATGAACAACGCTCCATGACTCAATTCTCATTGCTTAATTATGATAGATCCGGGTCTCTCGTCAGCAATGAAACGAGTTATGAGACGATGAGAAGAGAATCTTATGCATGACAAAAACGCCATTCCAGGGATGCTGAGTACTCAGTTATTTCGTGAGGTCTGTAGAAGCGATTTATATTTCGACAAACATTCATACTATTAGCAGCCACGAAATGATTCTTTGGAAAATGTTAGTTGTTCTCTCCGGAATGTTCGCGCACGCGGCCGCCTTGTAGAAAGATTCAAATTCTACTCACGTGAAAAGAAAACCTTGCATTTCTATCTAAAGTCTCTCTCGCTCATACTCAGAAAAATGAAAACAAGTTACTTGTAACATATCTGAGCCGATGTAAGTTACTTGCGACTTATCTCAGGACATTTAAGTTACATGTAACATATCGGAGGCGCACCGTAGGCAGTACCTCGCCTATATGTTACACGTAACTTAATGACCTGAGATAAGTCGCAAGTAACTTACATCGGCTCAGATAAGTTACGAGTAACTTGTTTTCGGCCTTTTATGTCACAAGTAACTTGTTTTCATTTTTCTGAGACTGCCTGCGGTGCCCTCCGATATGTTTCATGTAACTTAAATGACTTGAGATAAGTCGCAAGTAACTTACATCAGCTTAGATATGTTACAAGTAACTTGTTTTCGATTTCTGAGAAGATCCTGCGTGCAGTGCGCCTCCGATATGTCACATGTAACTTAAATGACACAATATAAGTCGCAAGTAACTTAAAGTAGCCAAGAAGATATTTCCAAGGTTGATGTACGACGCACGCGCGGGGTCAGGCTTACGGCTGGCGTTGCTGTTGGTTCAATCACCAAAGCTTGAGGTACTTGACGCCACCTCAGCAGGGAAGGCCCAGCACAGCATTTTTGCGTAGCACGTGGTCCGAGACACGCCCTCTGCGTCGCGTGATGGCCACCCATAACGAAAATTGAAATGTAAGTTGCATGTAACATAAGTGTAACTTACATGTAATATAAATTTAAGTTACATGTAATATAAATGTATGTTACATGTGAATAAATGTAAGTTACTTAAGACATTTAAGTAAATTACATTTATATTACAAGTAATTTGTTTTGATTTTTCTGAGTATGAGTCCGGGTGGAGCAGCTGCGGAGCGGTCGGTCGTGGGAAATTATAACATTGATAAGGAGATTTTGACACTATAAGCTCGAAAAGCATCACTTCGATCGGCTTGAAAAGAAGGAGAAAGGCTATACGTTTTCTGCCTACGTATAAATACAGAATGCACGCCAAAAAATGATATCGATGTTATGACATGAATCAGAGTTTTGGAGCTGATAGGTGTGGCAACTAACCAAAAGCTCGACCAAAGAAGGATTCAGATAGCAAAATAGCGAGTTGTTTCTATATGAGAATGGAAGAGGACGAGATACATGGCAACATACATACTCGGTTACAATAGCGAAGCTAGCGACAAGATGGTTGAGACGGCAAAGCCAATAGACTCTTACGACCTGAACTAGAACGCCAACGTTGTTGAAATCATCAAAAGCTACCCAAAGCTGCCGTTTTCCAGCAGCCAATTTAAACGGGTTTGCACTGAGAAACAGGAATTGTGAGAGGTCGTTTATACTCCCGCCGCCGAGCGGCGCGGCGTAGTGCATTTCTATAATAATGATCACGCGTCGCGGCACGATCGATATGGTGGGATTGCACTCCGCCGCGCCGCTCGGCGGTGGAAGTGTAAACGACCCCTAAGGAATGATGGCGGAGGCGGAGATGTTTCGCTGGCTTAAATAATGCTTAAATACCATAGTTTTCACTCGTTTTTACGCTGCCAACAGCGTGAGCGTTCTAGTTGGAGCAATGCCACTCCAGTAACGTGGTTATCTCAACAATTTTTTCGAGCATTTATGCTGCCTTTAAATACACTTTGAGAACAAATTTATGGCCTCTCGAGAATCGTCACTTCAAAAAGCGAACGTTTTTTGGACCAGTTGTATCGATCTTGTTGCAACTCTTCAACTACCTGCGCTACGCAGGAGGGAGCTCACTATAATAGAATAAAGGCATTGCAGCTGGGCATAATGTCAAAATTCGCCCACAAGGTTGGACTGAGCTTCTGAATGTTCCAAATTCTCCACGGTACGCAATTTCGCGCTGACCGAAATGTGCGCATGGTTGAGACATTTTGCAATGCATTGTTACTGCTTAGTTTGAACAGCTTGAAGTTCTTTTAAATTTCACGTAAAATGAGTAATTACGAAAAGATTTCCTTTCTGGACTTGTGCCATTAACAGAGATTTTTCAAGGTGTCTAAGTCACAACGGAAGGAAAAACGAGCGACGAAGACCCTCGGCGTAGTGGTTGGCGTGTTCCTGATCTGCTGGGTACCATTCTTCTTCATCAATATTGTCAATGCCATCTGCGTCCTCATGAGCAAAGAATTCTGTCAGGTTTGTATTTTTCCCCTATCGCGGAAGCTAGTCTCCTTCTGATTTCGGTGAGGATATAATTTCCGCATATTCCCCATTTAGAACCCGTTTTCAGGTCGGCTTCGACTTGTTCTTCTACTGCACGTGGATCGGCTATATGAACTCTTTCATGAATCCAATCATCTACACCATCTTCAACACCGAGTTTCGCCGAGCCTTCAAAGCTATTCTCATAGGAAAATCGGGCCGGAGCGGTCCTCTTAAGCAAGTTCACGTTTGAGGACTTCAGCCTGATCTGTCCCACATTCACATGCACATACTGTCGCACCGCATTGCTCCTTCCGTTTCTTCCTCTTCATTTTATCGTCTTCCTTTCATGTTCCTCTTCTTTGTCGCCCCCTATGCGCCAAATTTTAATCGCTTGCTATCATCTTCACGGGTTAAACGTCTCTGCTGTGCAAATATAACTTCATCTACGGGTTATGTTGTGCTGCTGTCGATCTCTTGCTATTCATGCCAATAATTGCATAGTTGTAATTTTCTGTAGATTATTTATGCTTCTTAAATGATGAGATTTGCGTATTTCAGTCCCTCTTGAACAGCGCAAAATAAATTATATTAATTCATGTATTTGTGGAGTTATCTCGTAACCATGAGGAGTTGAAGCTGCAGAAAAGGATTTGTTAGGGCTTCGAAAGTGATTGGCCGTAACGACATTTTTTCTTTTGACCCGCCACAAAAAAGCTGTTCTGGTATGGAGATACAGAAGCTCCGTTACATGAGCCTGTAAAACGCCTATATGAGAACGGTCTCCGAGTTTTCAGCAAAATCGGATATACCAGGGCCCATTGTAACAATAATGACGAAAGAACAGCCAAAAGCTAGCCATAGTTAGCCTTTCACGGTCCACAAGCTTGTATGTGCTTACCCTACCCGCCTCTTTCCACAATTAAGCTTGTGGGCCGCACAGGGATATCCATGGCTCGTTTGTAGCCGTTACATTGTCATTATTTTTGCAATGGACCCCGGTAGATTCAATTTCTGGTTACGGCTCGAAAACGCTTTTTATCCTTCGAAGGTAGTGGTCACAATGAAAAACGTTTTGAAACAAAAACTACAAAAATCAGCTTTGATCGAAAATAGCTGAGAAACTAGGAAGGTAGCGCGGTGAAAAACGGGCTAGAATTAGAGTTTCTAAGGCCCAAAGATGCCAGTCCGCGCACACGTGCACAGCGCCAGGGCTGTGCGTTATAACGTTTACGTGTTAACGCATTAACGAGTTAACGCGGTTTATTTTGAAAAATTAACGATTAACTGTTACCGAAAAAGTACTAAAATCGCGTCAAATTGAGTTCGTTAACAGCAGTGGAATTATGGCTCTGATTGATCTGCTACAATGGCCGATTTAAAAACTGGGGCCGTGCACGACGCGCCGGCTTGCGGCGCGGTCAATTTTCGGTTGCTGTGAAATATATCGCTGACCTCAATGTGTCCCATTCCATTGTCTATATATTTTAGTCATTTCTTCCCAGTATCGAAGACTTCGAATTCGTTTTCCTAAAAGGAAATGTGAGGCCTGATCTACCTCTCTACTGTTGAGTAAGCTATCAAATGAGGGTTGGGAGCGGGGATTGGAGGCCACACACTGTCCAACAAGCGGCACACGCTCCGTATGGGGTCGTTTATACTTCTGCCGCCGAGCGGCGCGGCGAAGTGCAATTCTATGATATCGATCGTGCCGCACCGCGTGATCAATATTAAACAAATGCACTGAGCCGCGCCGCTCGGCGGTGGGAGTATAAACGACCTCTATGGAGTGCACCACGCGGCGCACTCTCCACAAGAAGCGCTACTGACTTTCTAGAAAGTGTCGCACGCCATAATGACTTTCTAGGACACCTATTTTTCACAACGCCCTGCTGACGCCATCTGAGCGCTCATCTTTTTTCCACGACGTCCTGACGTCGTCATCTGAAGCCCTGCCTTCTTTCCATGACGTGCTGCTGACGTCATCTGAAGACCTAGCATTTTTCCATGACGTGCTTTCCACACTAGCTATTTCCCACGAGGCCGTGCCTACGGCTTCTGGAGCCCTACTGCTTTCCACGACGTCCTGCTGACATCATTAGAAGATGTATGTTATTTTTCTGGGACCTCTGTTGATTCATAGAGTTTCGTTGTGGTCAAGTAATGTTTTGAAAATTTTTTACGGAGTGCAAAATTAACGTGTCAACGCATTAACAGGTTAACGCGGTTTTTTCCCGAAATTTAACGATTAACGCTCAGCGAAAAAAATATTTTTCATTAACGCTCACCCCTGCACAGCGCCGCCAAAAAAAGATCGCAGCCTCATGCAGAGCAGTCAAAAATCATGGGCATTCAGAGGAAGAAATAAATGCAAATTTACCTAATAAAAACAGTTGAACAATGAGAGCAAGCACTTCATTCAATGTTTTTGACTAGATGGGTACATAAATATTCGAGCAGGTCAGCCCGAAGATTAATGTTTCTTGATTGAAGTTCAATTTCAAGCCAGCTGATGTTCTTGATATAAAATGTCATCGAGGCCGATGACGTGGAGTGGGCTCGTCCAACATCAAAAGACAGGGAAGTTCAGGCTACAAATATGGCCCTAAACAGCGGTTTTTTCGCGATTTTTTCTTATAGGTCCTACACCTCGAAACAAAAAAAATGGTTTAGAGAGGAAAAGAAGACAAGTATATTTGATCGCGACCACTGCCTTTAAAGGCACTGTCCACGATGAGAGCCGTCTCCGAGTTATCAGCAGAAAACGAAATTTTTGGAGCTTCTTGGGAAAACGGCTAAAAAGAACTTCAAAATAGCCGAAAACGGCCTCAAACTCCTATTTAGGGCGCACCATCCTCCTACTCCCCTCAGCTGTCACCGGTCAAAGCAAGCAACCGGTAAATCGCACGATGATTTTCGATTCCGAGTTTTTCACTCAAAACAATACGTTGAGTACCAAGTGTAACTAGAATCACGAAGAAACGGCGATGAAAGCGCAAAGACACCTCATTCCAGAAAAGGATTCTCTGGTCTTGACTAGTTGTCCGGTAGGATGTACAGTTCACCTCCGCACTGCCGTTCAGTCCGCAGAGTGCACCCTGATTGCGAAATCTTGCTGCGGCGCGGTTGCGAACATCCTCAGACAAGGATGTGGGATCACCCGGGCGCTTTTGGCCTTTGGTGCCCGGGTGATCCCACCACCCGGGTGATCCCACATCCCTGTCTGAGAATACTCGCAACCGCGCCGCAGCACGATTTCGCAATCAAGCGCACTTTGCGGACTGAACGGCAGTGCGGAAGTGAAGAATACATGTTCTCGGTGGTTGTGACCGGTGAATAACGGGATCTTGCCAAAAGGAGAGAAAGTGTTGTGCAAAACAGTATTACCAAGGGTCCATAGAGAATAATCGAGCAACAGAGAGTTGCGAATTTCGAAGGACGGGCACGCAAAAGATTCCGCCGTTCCAAAAAAAAAACAATCCCACTGAGAGTGCGAAGGCGTAGTGATAAATAAGTTTTCGTGTGCTTCTGATGCGGTTTTCTCAACTTCTCCGCTAATTCAGCCTTGACCAAGTAATCGATTTAGCGAATAACTCCAAGAATATCGTATACACTGCATTTTATCAATTGCTGTGCTGAGCGCTGTTCAAAATATTGAAGTCGGTAGGGTGTCTGTGGGGGAGAGAAATTTATTGGGCTCTCAAGATACAATGAGAACCCATGATTGCTGTCTCCCCATTTTTGGTGGTAAATGATTATTTCGTCCTTCATCTGTGACGGTATCCACGGTGTGGTATAGTAAAGTGCACAAAGATTTCCTCAGGTATGGAACAAACGAGGTGTTCCCCGCTTCCCTACAAGCCAAGTTACGACTCCCAAAGTGTTCTCCAAAGTCCCAACAAGCTGAGTTACAACTCCCAAAGTATTGTTTTGAAAACGAGGACGAATATTTTGCGGACGAGTTGTCTTAGGCCTATACTTCTCTCAATTCTCAACCGCAAGGCGAGAGTGAAAGAGAATGGAATGAGAGACCAGCAAGCAGTCAAACCTCAAGACTGGCTTGAATTCGCACATTGGCCCTGCCATTATTTAGTTCGAAAATCGAGGAAAAGCGTATTTGGTGGCGTTAAGCGCGTCGGTACTGTGGTTCCTCATCAGCAGGGTTGAGCGTAAAAACGATTCAGGATTAGCGGTTTAACGAACTGATGTATTTTTCAGACTGTTAACTAAGATTTGGGATTAACGACAATTTGGGTCCTAAATCGTGATTTCTCGTAAACAATAATACAGGGCTTTTTATACTTGTGCTATAGGACATGAAATAGGGCCATCACGGCTTGTGGTGGTCAACCATTAGTGGTCACATTAAGAAAAGCGGGGTCATGCGATTCGAGTTACCAGCGGCCACTGCCTACCTCTGATGACTCTGTAAAATTAAATATATACCAGGGCACTTCAAAGAAATTGAGTCTTCAAGATGGTATGAGTGGTTTCTTACAAGCAGAAGCGCCTCAAGCGGAGCTAGTGGGTGCCTTACTGTCCGGCTGCGATGAGCAGGTACCTTGATACCTTGATGGTCCATCTTCATCGGTGGTCTTCTCGATGTGGACCACATTCGCTCCAGGATTTCCTGGAAATAGCAACTAGGTTATCCTGTGTGGTAGGCCTCTTCATTTGAATGACTTGTTAAATGTGTCAGCCCAGCGCGATGCAGGGCGGCCAAGAGTTCTTTTAACGCCTCGTGGGTATCAGTACGTGATCCTGGTGCTCCATCTATAGTAGTTTCGGCGTACAACGTGTCCTGCCCATCTGTGTTTCGCGGACTCGATATGGGACAACGCGTCTCGGATACCAGACTCCTTTTAAAGGCACAGTCCAACCTCAGAATCGTGTTTCCGTTTTTCGGCCTATCTTGAAAACGGTCCAAAGCTGATTCCAACGATGTCTCCGGAATCGCACAAGACCCCCTGAAAACGGAGTTAAGGCCTCTCAAAATTTGAGTTGCGGAAGCATGGTGGACGAGTTGTCCGAGGCTTGTAACATCCGTCATTAACAACCGCTGTCTGCGAGCGGACCTGAACGGGTAGAGAGACTGAGAATGAAGGAAAGAACGGGGATACTAATCAAAAACCATAGCTCATCCTGCCACTGTTGAGCTCGAAAGATCGCAAAAGGGGCGTGCCAAAGTGGCTTCCGAGTGTGGGCGCCCTAAGGTGGCCTCCTCCTATATCTAGCTTATACGGGCGAATCGTGAGCTCTCACTTGGCAGGTGTTAAAAGAGGTGGGACTACTTCACAATTATAGGGTTTTCTCGGGTTTCGCACCTGAGCTTGGACTGTGCCTTTAAAGCTGCTGACTGCTCTGCCCTTGCTGCCTTGCTGCCACTGCCGCCGTCGATTCGTATTCAAAAGACATTTCTACAATGCCCTCTGTGCGGTTCTCATGGCGACAAAGACGCCCTTGTTGTGAGCCCATGTCTCGGTACCATAGTAAAGAGCTGGCAGCACAGTGGAGCCAAAGAGGTGAGCCCGCAGCTCAACATCCTGGACTTCATTGGTCACCTCTTGAATTGTGCCCATTGCTGCCCAGGCTGCTCTCCTTCGTCGACCGATTTCGTTCGTCAAGTCGTTTGTCATCTTGACTTCTCGACCGAGGTACACTGTTGACTTTGTCCAGTTGATTTTCGCCGAGGTAAATTAGCCCATCATAACACCACTGGTTCGCCATCGTCTGAGTTTTCTTCATGTTCGTCACTAGACCAATCGTATTGCCTACGCCATCTAACTCCCTCAGCATCTCCGTCGTGTTGTCGCTGATAAGCACAATGCGAACCGCAGATTTGAGAGCTTCTTTCCATCGATATTCAAGCCTTTGTCGTCCCAGTCGAGTCGACACATTACATATTGGAGGGTAAACGTGAAAAGCTTCGGTGAAATTGTGTTACCTAGCCGGACCCCCTTCTCAATAGGAATTCGCAGCTTGCGTTCGAACAACTGAATAGTTGTGGATGTTCCTAAGTTACACTGCTCCAGTATATTTACGTAGGAAGGCTCTACTACCGCGTGTAACAAAGCGTTGAGCACTGCATTTGTCTTCACCGAATCGAATGCTTCCTTGTAATCGACAAAGGTGAGGCACAACGGCATTTTGTATTCCCGACATCGCTCGATCAATTGAGATACGATGTGGAGGTGATCAATACAACAGAAACCTTTTCTATATCCGGCTTCTTCTACAGGTTGGTATGCATCCGTAGTGACCTCCAAACGATTGAGTATAATCTTGGTAAACCTTGTATGGAATCGACTATAGAGCGATGGGACGATAGTTTCCGATATCCTCTCTGTCTCCTTTCTTAAAAATCAACACTGTTCTGGAGTATTTCCATTGATCTGGTATGGACCGAGTTTCAAGATGGGAATTGAAGTGTTCAGCAAGTAATTGGCACGCAAAGTAATTGCTACCAGCAGGTCTGCAGAAAAGCCATCAAGGCCAGAAGCTGTTCCTTTCTTCAGCGACCGCAAGACATTCTTGACTTCAGATGAGAGAATAGGAGGTACTGGATCTGCCGCAGGAGAATAACATCGAGGAACCACAGTTGTTGAACTATAGAGATCCGTATAGAAGCCCGTAACTATGTGCTACATGTCCACTCTTGCAGTTCTTGATCTTCCATGCTTGTCCTTGAAACAAGCCGTTACGGCATTGTAGTCCGCGAAAACGTATCGACAACGTTTTAGACTCCTTGAGCTGCGGTCGAAAGCACCTTACTTTTACGGTGCTGCCTGATGGACTCCTTTACTGCTGAGCGACAAGCCTTATTAACGACAGTCTTTTCTAAATGTGATATTGTTGGATCTCTTCTCATTTCACCGCGGCGTTTGAGAAGTTCCAAAGCCGTAGGATTCAACCTTTCCTTTTCCGGGCTCTCGACCTTCCACTGACACCTTCCCACATTGAAGTAGACCTTTAACGAGCTCCTCAAAGTCTGTTGTGGGGTCATCCGCCAACCTCCAAGGATAGCCGTTAAACGCTGCTTCCATTACAGCTTCGTTGTACCTGGGAAAACGAATAGGGGCGCGTCGATATGTACCCCTTCTGAAGATTCGATTATTTAGGCGAATCTTTGCTTGAAACAGTCGATGATCGGATCCACAGTCAAAGGACGGCACCACGCCAGTATCGATTAGACTCCACCTTCGATTTGTCAGGACATGGTCCAGCTCCAAGTGTGTCTGTCCGTTGGGGCTCTCCCATGTCCATTGCTTCTTCTCAAAAAGGGAATTGCCGTGAAACAGGTTGCAAGATGACAGTAGATCCAGCATACAAAAACCGTTGTTGTTTCTGATGCAATTTCCGTGTTGGCCAAGCCTCAAACGGCCGTCATTTGCGTGTCTCCACAAATGAACTTGTAGTAAGACTTTTTCCTCCTGATTGCTGTCTCTAGTTCACAGTAGAAGTTATCTTTCTCCTCATCTTCGGCCACAACTGTTGGTGCATAGCAGTTCACGATGGAGATAAGGGTCGTCTGCTCAGTCCTCAATCGTAACACAGCTAAACGGGGGACCCAGAATTTCGTGCGAGTGGACGACGGGCTGAAGTTGAGAATGAAGAAGGAAGCCGACTCCTCCAGTATTCTTAGCAGCAACCTTCTGTCCCATTACGATCAGTTCTCCTTCATCCGTCTTTTTCGTGTACGCTTCTTTCACTTTCGTGTCCTGCAAGCAAATAACGTCATACTTAATTCTTCTAGACTGATGTAGGAGAGTTTTGAGGTCTGCGCCCGATGCGGCTGTTCTACAGTTGTACGTGCAGATGCATAAACATTGTCCGCGTTGGGTGTGGGGTTTTCCAGTGACGCCCCGTCCTGTTCCTCGTCCGTCCTCGGTGGAGGCATCTCCGGGCGTCGTGGGAGAGCATATCCGATTTCGGGTCGGTTTCATAATATTAGCGAATGTAGAAGCCAGGTTTGTGGTCTAGTCACTCCCAGAGTGCAGAGCCGGTGCTATCGAAAGCCGCCCGTTCTCACTTTAGTAAAACTAATGCTACGTCGAACTGCGTGACCGTTTGTGCCGTTGGCCGTTTCACAGGACAAATCCTGATCATAAATGTTCACCCCTTCACCACGATGAGGTGACACATAAAGGGGGATGAGCAGGTACCAGTACGATTTTCAGCATATGCGCAGACATCTCCCTATCACACAATTACGTTTTTTTACGCTCTTCACAATCAGAATCGATCTTAAGGCCAATAGGAGTCTGCTTACCGGGGCTTTGACGCCTTGCTCTGCAAGGCCCAGCGGATCCTCGAAGTCAACGATCCACGACGTAATATTTCGCACTACACGGCTGGGTCAGTCAGCCCCAGTACCAAGGTCTCCTGCGAAGACTGAGCCGTATATCGGCAACGTGGCACGCGTGGAACAGTGAGCACTATCGAGAAACTGATTTCATGTCAATGAGCTAAGATGCGTTTGAAGGCCATTCATATCCCTCGCCAGTGCGTGACGCGCAGATCTTGCTCCGAACACTTTATAGGCGCGTCGCGCGCGTAGAGAGACTATGCATATTCCAGAGGCGTAACGAATTCAATATCACGAGCATCAAAATTGATCATGAAAATAGGGGAAGGTCGGTAGGGCGTTGCTGCCACGACGGGCGTGACGGGCGTGACGCGCTGGCGTCATCGGGTACGAATCGCCCCTACTGTTCGAAGAAGACGGGCGCTACACATTTCGTGCTTGATGAGGTAAAATTGAGTCCAATCCAGGTGCTTACACTTCATCCACAAGAGACTGTAAGCGCACGCGGTCTGCGTGCGTGTCGAGAGGCTGTCACGAAGACATTATTATGGACTTGGAAACTGATTAGCAAAAAAATATTTGACGGATAAATGAATACTTCCCAATCAGTTCTTTACAGCCATGTCCACGATCACCTGAGGTGCGTTCCAAAAACATTCCCATGGCAAAACGCGTTCATGCAAACGTAGCCATGGCCACATGGGAGCAATTTTCAGTTATAATTTGCATCCATGGAAAGCAAATTTGTCCATGGAAAGGTTGTTTTTCCTCCCACGGCGTCGTGGGAACGTTTTTGGAACGCACCCCTGGGCGGACACTTCCTTTAGGAAAAACTTTAAATACCCATTTTCTGGTTTGCGATTTCCCCCTTTCCCCGAATCCGTTTTTCGCTTGCAGTTTACCTGTAAGTTGGGGAGGAATAAGGAAAAACAATGGGAAAAGCGGTCCAATGACGAGTAAAATTGGTCTAAAAAATTTGACATTTGAATTTTCGGTATTTTTCAGCTCCCATTCGACGTATCCGTTTTCCGTTCTCGGTCGAAATTTCTTTTACGCTTCAGCTTTCCTTTCCGGGTAGAATTTCCTTTCCCCATGTCCATTGTCCCTTTCCTACTCGTCACAGCGAGGTCCAGAACAGATTTGATGCACAACGAAGAATGTTTCAGCAATGGTTCCCAACGAAAAAGACAGAAAGAAGGAATGTTGTTTGTGTTTTCCCTTTTTCGGCATTTTCTGCTTCGAGAGGTCGCTCTCAAACAGTCGGTGAATCTAACTGGTTTTTCACCGATGGCAAACACCTTCCCTTGTCATCAAACCTGCCGTCCCTTCCCGAAACTCTTGCTTCATTGCGAATTCTGCAATTTTTCGACAATCTGTTCCACTTGTGACCATAACTCACCTTTTTTTAGACCGCTTAGGTTTTGTATAGGTAAGAGACCAACTATGTAAGAAAACTTTCACTGAATCACAATGTCCACACACACCACACCCCAGAAAGTCGACATCGTTCCTAGTTTGTTTCTCCGTCCACCTTCTGCCAATACCAAAAAAATCATTTCATTTCTTTAAGCCCCGAAAGTTATACGTCTATGAAGATCCCAGACTCTTGAGGTTCGTTGAACGGAGAGCAAAATGTTACTGAGTACGTAAAGGCTACACTGTGGTGTTGCGTGTACTCACACATTTGGGGGGAAGTTCCCGAGGACAATAGACCTGTTCTGGTCGTTATCACTCGATCGGGGGGAGAGGAGCGAGACGTCCCCCCGGAGGGGGACGTCTTGCTCCTCTCCCCTCCAATTATGCACAACGATAAGGCGTTCGAAACAGTCAACTCGGGGAGAACAAGGGAAGTTCGCTTCACGGTTGTTCCCATGGCCTCCCCCCGTACATGATGAACGCTAAAACAAAGCCGCAGCGTATACGGTGATGCAGACGGGCTAGTCGCGAGGTGGTCTCGCACTTCGCAAGTTGGGGTAGATCTGCCACTCAAGGACTACGTAAGGCATCTCTGTCTGGTTTTCAGAGGAGCTAATAAGCTTCTCTATAACCATTAGTCAGAGATGAATATTTTTGGACCGATAGCAGTTTTTCAGGAGCAGGAGACTCGAAAACAGCGGGTTCTAGCAAGCTAATTTTTGATCAATCATTCAACAATGGGAAAATCAGCAGTCGGAAGGTCGCGGGAAGACCTGCAGTCGGGAGAACAAGAGAACTCCTGCTGTGGGAACTTCCCCCATTACTCTGCTGTCGAGACGTCCCCTTCGCCTCCCCCCAATTCGGGGGAAGTTCCCCAGTTGTTTCGAGGGAAGTTCTGCTGTCGTTCTCGGGAACTTCCCCACGAATGTCTGAGTAGGGCAAATGCTTAGGTGTGTCTATTTCCATTTTCCAGAACCTGTTACCCCAAATCGAATATGGAGCGACGACCTGTTTCACAGACCACATTAGGAGATCTTATCAAGACACGAATGGTGTTAGGTTTTGTGTTGCACCTCGCCTGCAAAAAACACTGCGTCATCATCATGAGTCCGCTATTTCATAATTAAAACTCCTTCGCTTTTACCGATTCATCAATGCAACATTTCTTCTTGCTATTCTTTAAAAGACCGAATTATAGGTCATATATTTCCGAATTTTCTGTATGTTAGAATAAGACGTGGAAACTGGAGTGGCCACATGTTTTCTATACTTCTAGTCTTCCTATTCAATGAAATCGGTGAGTCTGCTAACCGTGCTTAGGTCTCAGTAGTCTCCCCCCCCCCATAAGCACCATGTTTTTTTTCATACAGGAGAAGCGGTGAATTGTAATTTATCACGAGATCGAGGCTACTCATGTGACGAGACCGAAAACATGATGTTCTATTATGATGCACGAGTCGGTACGTATTCAACTGCAGATTGAAATTGAATCATGCCTGAAGATTGATTCACTCATACATATTATTTATCATTACTGCGGCCATTCAGGCTGTACATACCTCGTTCAAAGAACAATCCTACTGACCTGCTGTCGACAATTGAGAGAGGCCGAGTAAGGGTTAATTCAGCATCAAGCTAGGTTGAGGCAGTTCGACTAGAGCCGCGCGTCTCGTTTGACTATGAAGCGCTTCTGTATTGCACCATGTGACCTCCTTCTGAGTGGCACACCATCTCATGAACTGGAGTGCAAAATCGAACTGGAGTGTAGAGTAATTAAGAGAGGCAGTGGCTAATGGATGTAATTTTGGAAGAGAAACTCCCTGATTAACGATGAAAGTGTCTAAAGGGTCTTTCACAGTCTGCCGGACGGAGCCGTCCGGCATGTTATAAGATAGGACTGCGACGTCAGTGCACTCCGCACTGCGGTGTCGGCCGACCGACCCCTCAGTGCGGTGAAATCACTGACACGACGTCGGATCAAGTTATGACGGGTTAGAACGAGTTGTTTTCGCCTTACATTTTGTACTGAAGAGACGGAACTGACGGTTGTTCACCGCAGCTCCCCTCGCACTGCGGCTCACTTTAAACGTACCGGACGGCGTCGTCCGGCAGACTGTGAAAGGGGCTTCAAACGTTAAACGCAAAATCGTTTGCAAAGGATTTTTTCGTTAGTATCACTGGGGCATCTATAGCAAAACTGCGTAGAATATCGCAACAACCTACTAGTTCCGAGAAATTATAAGCTCAAGATGGTCAATTTCTGCACCTATTCTACCTTCCGAAACACCAAGTAATCTTTCGAGACATTGTGAACGGGTCTCACAATCGTGTTCAGCGCACAAAATAATCCCCTCGACAAAGTTCGAATGCACAGTTTTCGAACTTTGCACAGAGTACCAGCGTTCTACACTTACACCAGTTGTTGGATGAGCGTCTACTTACAGTTTACCGCCATGTTAAAAGGATATGGTGCGGTTGCAATCACACACTAAAACTACTGTGGGAAACCTGGCTTTTTGCCAGATTTCATTATCGTCAGCACAGCCGACTTTCTGGGTGAGTTACGGTTTTTCTTTTTTCCGCGCTTGTTTCTGCTTCATTTTTGTTTCTGACTTATAATATTGCGAATAGGGGCTTTTCTTAGTGTGCGAAAGGAATTTGCCGTTTTTTTTTCGATTGCAAAACAGAATTTCGAGAAAAAGACACTTCGAAGACCGAACAAACGGCTAATTTCCCTCACGCATAAATAATTGTCCCTATTCGCAATATTTAAACAGCCAGAAACAAAAATAATGCCAAAACAAACAGGGAAAAAAGAAAAACCTCCACTCACCCAGAAAATTAGCTGTGATCACGGATCTGTGGTTCATTTGTTGATTTTTCACGAAATTTCGACATACTTTCGACACACAAAGCTTCCCATCAGGCAAAAACTTTTAGGGCAAAACGCAATCATGACGGTCTCCAGAATGCTAATTTTTGCCTAAAAATTTTTTACTGGGGTTATTTGGGGTATTTTGATGTTTTTGAATATTTGATGCCTTATTATGGCATGGTATATGATCACAAGGTAGCTGAGTTGAACGCAAAACTCAGATGTCAGGCAGGACTCGAACCTGCATTGCACGCTTTCCGGGCGAGAGTGTTACCATTACACCACCGACACCCCGTTCTGCATCACTCAGTGTGAATAGCTGAGTGATGCAGAACGGATGTCGCTATAATGGTAACACTCTCGCCCGAAAGCGTGCAATGCAGGTTCGAGTCCTGCCTGACATCTGAGTTTTGCGTTCAACTCAGCTACCTTGTGATTATTTGGGGTACTTAGCACGAATCTGAGATCAGGTAATTGATTTGCGACAGCCTGTGGTAGATTACGGTAGGGTATACGATTGGACGATCAATGTCTCAGATTTAGCTCCAAACTTGTCTGAGGGTGCTAATTGGGATAGCGAATGCGGATTTGTTTATCCCCTCAGACAACTGCCGCACTTGTCAAATTCAACTCAAGTGATCACTCTCTTCGAAGGACTCTATCACAGTGGCAAGTGCTATAAACAGCAGCACATGCTACAAGATTTTATTGCAGGAGCACACGCTGCCAGGAAGTCAAGCGCTATCTTATCAGCCACCGACACACAACGTGCAAGGCGCACGACATGCAATGCGGTCAGCTTTTAGGCCAATATATGGGGCCGCCACGGTCGTTCTTGACCGCCAACGGCTGAGCGGGGCTAAGGCAGCGTCCATACGTAGCGAAAGCGGGCGTTTCCGCTGTTGTGCGCCTCTCGACGCTCCTCAACGCTGTCTGCAAATTACACAGGCAAGCACCCCTGCCTGGTTGAAAACGTTTGATCGGGTGATCATTCGCTCGAGTCGGCGCAACGACTGATGATTTCCCACGGTTTTCGACTTCCGTGGTGGAATTATAGAAAACAGGGGCAATAGGTTTGCTACAGGTTCAATTCCACCTTCTTTAGTGATGGAGTAGTAAGCTTGAAACCTGCTGATTCCTTCGTCGTGCTGGCGTAAGCGAGTGAGAGCAAGCGGGCGAGGGCGCGCGAGATGGAGCGCGTGCAAGTGAGAGCAAGCGGGCGAGGGCGCGCGAGAGGGAGCGCGTGTGAGCGGCTAGCAAATCGGGTGCACACGATGAACATCGATTTTGCGTAACCGCACGCTCTCGCAAGGAGTGGGCGGAGCTTAAGACCGCAAACTTGAGTAGCTGAACCGGCGACTCCGTCGACATCCGAGTCCTGCCTCAAGAGTGCGTTGTATGCTATCCTTGGAAATGGCTTCCTCGAAGAATACGGCTGATCTCGGTTGACATGCAATGCACTGAGGAGAAAATATCGCGACTAAATGACCTACCGTTTTACACCTTTAAATACCCTTTCATACATGGTGAAGATTGAGCCCGATTTTGAATATCGTGTTGTCATTTTGAACACAATAGGAGCACATGCTCCCCTAGCAGCACGTTCCCTAACGGCTGGAAACCGTCCTGTCTTCGATTTGAATGAATATTCCACGAGCATTTTCTGAGTCAAAGTAGGTTTAGCCCCTTCAAAGGCAGTGCTCACTATAAAAAACGTATTCTAGCTTTCTATTTTTGAGTAGGCAAGTTCACGAAGTAGTGGATACCAGGGAAAAGTCCCCATTACTCTCGAGCATCGGAGAAAAACCGGTTTGAAAAAAACTCTTGAATAATTATTTACGCCAGTTGGTGTGGTTTGTGCACTGCGGATAAAACGTCAAACCAAACATTGCGAATGCTTTTGAGCTTCGAAATTCTTAGGTAAGTGACCCACTTCACCTACATAAAACCTTGGAGGTTCGAAAAACAGACCGATTAGTGTTTAGCACCCCAAATAACCCCCCACGAACATGTTCTGAGCCAAATTCAAAAACAAAATCGGAAACACACCAAAAACGGTACCCTTTTTGCTAAACCTAAAACATGGCTAATAACTTCTTGGATCCAGCTACTCGGGAAGGCATACTACGCAATTCTACTATAGATTCCTAATAGATGCTGACAATGTACATCGTTTCCAGAGACGCCTTTAACGCTGTTGACGCCATTGTAAGTCCGGTATGTCAAAGGCAGCCGACACGCTCAAAAATGGTATCGATTTTTTGACATAAACCGAAGGTTTGGAGGTGGTAGTATGGTGTACTAGCGAACAAACAAACAAAAACTGTATGCAAATACAGGAACAAGTGTTGTTTTTGTTATGTGGTAAAAGTGGACGAGTTATACCCGTGCGGTTGAAATAGCTAATGTTAACGAGAAAGCGCTTGAGATAGCAAAGCCGATAGACTCCTGTAACCTGTACTACAACGCTAACCTCGTTGAAAGCATAAAAACAAGCCAAAGTTACCGTTGTCAAAGCTCATGGGCGGAGCCGTCGAAATTTTCCGACTTGCATTGCTCAAACTTGGTAGTTCTGACTTGTGTTGAACGCTTCCAACTGCGTGAGCATTCTACTAGGAGCCACACGACCCAAGCAACTTTGTTATGTCAAAAACTTATTTGAGCGTATCTGCTGCCTTTAAAAACAGGGAGATGCATTCCAACATTCTCATAATCTGATCCGCTGAATATCACACATAACGTTTATGATGCAGTGTTCATAATAGGGGTAAAGCGTCAGCCTGGGTGAGGTTTTTAGGTGTGGTTGAGGATAATTTACTGATGGAAGCCTCAGGCGAAGGCTGCCGTTTGCGCTACATACTCGCAGCCGTTGCTGATCAACAGAGTTTGGTCAGCTTCCCAAGTTTTCGCAAATTCGTCCCGGAATTTGATCTACGCTTGCATACACATATAATTGGCCCAGACGGAACGAATAATGGGCCTCAAGCTGGAACTAGGTAGATGTTCTACTTTCAGGTCACAGCACATCATTTCGGTCGTTTAGGATTTATGATTCATGAAAATTTCAAATTTAATTTACGCACATCACTGGGACCTGATTCATCAGGGATGAACTAACGGTTCGAGAGTAACCGGAGTGGCGCGAAAATGGTACAGAGCATCGGACAGAGCAAAGAGCATGAGGTGAAACTCTCGTACTCTTAAAGGCACAGTACACATTCAGATATGAATTATGAGATTTTCATGTAATTGTGTAGAAGATCCCTCCTGTATAACACGTGACAAATGCGAGATCTCAATTCCTCCAAATAAGCGAGATATAAGCGACCACCACAGGCCCGACCCCTTTCGCTCACCACCACAGCCCAACCCCCCAACAGACTTTCGAACTCGATAGCGGCTCGATGGTCGGATGAATTCCAACAAGTCTTCGTTCTTCAGTCCATTGTTGGGATTTCTCCTTATCGTGGCTCGCTCTCGCGCAACGATTGCGAATGAAGAGAAATACAGGTCTGAGACAACTCGTCCGCCAATTTTTCACTCTTGAATCTAGGCATCTTTGAAGAGCCATAGCTCTGTTCAAAGGGGGTATTGGGCGATTTCAGAAATACCCTGTGATCAGCGTGTACTTCTGTCCAAGATAAGCATGAAATCTCGAAACTAATTTTTTGGGTGTCCATTGCCTTTAAAGGCACAGCCCAAGCTCAGGGACGAAATCTGAGATTTCCACATAATTGTGAAGCTCACCCACCATTTATAGCCCCTGCCAAATGCGAGCTCTTAATTCCTCCGAATAAGCGAGATATAGGGGGAAGCCACCCTGGGGCGCCCATACCAGGAAGCCACTTCGGCACGCCCCTTTTACGATCTTTCGAGCTAAACAGTGGCGAGATGAGCGATGGTTTCCGACCAGTATCCCCATTCTTCCCTTCATTCCCAGCCTTTTTCTTTATTCAGGTCGGTTCGCATACATCGGTTGCAAATGACGGAAGTTACGAGCTTCGGACAACTCGTCCAACATGCTTCCATAGCAAAATTTTTGATGGACAATAACCGCTCTTAGGGGGTCTTGCACGATTCCAAAGACATCAATGGAATCAGTGTGAGACCGTTTTCAAGATAGGGAGAAAAACAGAGAAACGATTCTGAGGTTGGACTGTGCTTTTAAGGATTCACCGTTGATAAATCTGCGCTCAAATGTCATCAGTTGAGTGGTATTATTCGTAATGTTAGGTGATCATATTTAAATAGGTGCATGTCAACCGATGCGACATCGAGGTTGTGGAGGCAACGAGAACAAGTTCAAAACAGCGTCAGAATGCAAGGAAAAATGCAGTCGGGTCAAAGGCGGTACCAAAAAGCCTGCGAAAGGCAGAGATGGGCTAATCGGTGAGTTCAAACGAAATTCGATAAGTCCACCTCTAAAATTTGTTGAAGGGAGAGAAGGGACTGTGCTGTTAATAAATTTTATATGTAAGGGTCGAATACGCTTGACCCAAACGAATATATTTGTGAAGCCGAACACGATCAGATGAGTACGGGTGGAGCAAGCTGTGAGGCGGTCGGTCAAGGCAAAATACAATAGTGATAAGAGAGATTTTGACATAAATAGCCCGATGAACCTTACATCGACCGACTCAAGATGAGGGAGGGAGGCTTTACTTACATTATCTATATTTGGCTGCTTGTCTCACCATATAATTCCATGGTGCCGACAGTTGTATCACGGCAGGCCATAAGCTGGAAATTAATCTAGGAAGGTCGGTTCCAATTTAATCCACATGTTCAAGCAAGCCGTGTAACTTACATAAAATAGAAAAAGCTCCAAAAAAGGCGAAGTTCGAAGTGGTGTGGAAGGATCTATAAGTATGTAACAGTTTCAATGAAATTTACTGCCAACCAGCAACGAACCTCGCGCTTGCAGCGAACAGCTCGGCTTCAGTGTCGAAACCGTGCCACGAATTCGCCAAACCTTTTGAACACCTGAGAGATGGCCTGCCACATAAGATGCACGAATGCAAGATCTAGGGTTTATTCTAGACGAACAACTAACCTTTACGGAGCACTGTGACATGATCGCAAATAGGGCAAATAGGGCCATTCTCAACCTGTTTAAAGCTTTGTCCACGAATTCAATTGAACACCTCATACTAGCCTACATATCGTATATTCGTCTCTTATTGGAATGTGATACTACCGCAGAAAGCTTTGGATGCGATTATATAGGTGTGACTACACTTAAACTCCATCGGCTTCTGTCCGTGTTGAAGGCAGTGGTCGCGATAAAATATGCTTGTCTTCTTTTTCTCTCTAAACCCTTTTCTGGGTTTAGAGTAGTAGAACCTACAGAGAAAAATTGCGAAAGGACCACTGTTTTGGGCCGAATTTCAGGCCTGAACTTTCTTGTCTTTTGATGATGGACGAGCCCACTCCACATCATCGGCCTCGATGACCTCTTACATCAAGAACATCAGCTGGCTTCAAATTGAATTTCAATCAATGAACATTAATCTTCGGAATGACCTGCTCGAATATTTATGTACCCATCTAGTAGGACCTATATAAAAACTGCGGAAAAAAACCTACTTTGAATCAAATTATCAGCCTCAGCTTTTCTATGCTGTGAAGGTGAACAAGCCCACTCCACATAATCGACATCAATGATCTCTGGAACAAAACAATTCGGCTGACTTCAAATTGGGATTCAATCAATGACTAATTTCCTGCGTACTGGCTTTCTTGATTATTTCTGTCCTTATTCAATTAAAACATTGAAAGGAGTGCCTGCGAATGTCAATGAATTTTGACTAACGTCGGCATGAATTCTAAAGAAACTTCGCATTCACTGTTGAAGGTTGGCACAATCACGGTGCCATATGCTATAACATAGGTGCACCGAGTTTGCGCCAACCTCCTATGGGGAACGCAAAGTTTCTTCAGGATCCATGCCGATGTTGCACACACATGAGACTCCGATCTTTTTGGGCGGAGCTGTGCACATGTGCATGAGTCAGCGAATTAAGAATTTAATAACTCTGTATATAGCCCATTTCTTGCCCCGTGTCCTTTGTGGTCTTCAAAGGCACAGTACACCCAGAAATTTATTTTTCTGTTTTTATGCTTATATTGGAGAAAATCACACGCTGATCACAGTGGTATCCTTGAAATCGTTCAAGAGACACTATGAAAGGCGTTATGGCTCTTCAAAGAAGCCAACTATTTGATGGCGTAAAATTGGTGGACAAGTTGTCTTAGGCTTATATTTCTTTTCATTCGCAGCCGTTGCACGAGAGCGAGCCAGGATGAGGACAAAGACCGGTAATGGACTGAAGAACGTAGGCTCCGTTGAAATTTATCCATCCATCCAGCCGATATAGAGGTCAAAAATCCGGAAGGGGATCGGGCCTGTGGTGGTGGCTTAGCTTATTTGGAGGAATTGGGATCTCGCACGTGGAAAGTGTTATACAGGAGGGGTCTATGTACTACAGAAACAAATGAGAATCACAAGGTTCATGTCTGAGGGTGTACTTTATACTTGTTATCCGAAGATAATTTCTTGGATAATGGATCGATTCGGATAATGCCGATTTAAAATTCTCTGGATAACGGTTCGATTCAGATAATGCGCTTTTTCAAATTTTCGGATAATGGATCGATTCAGATAATGCCATTTTTTCAATGATTCGGATACGGATATCCGGTCGGATAATTTCGGATAACTTCGGATATTTTCGGAACAAAGTTGAGGCAAAACGGTGAAAAATAAACCAGGTACTCAAGGCAAGCCTTCGAAAACATCAATAATTGAGCAAACAGTAGTACTTCATTGCATTCGCTGCATGTTCACATACAAGCTTCAATCTTCATATATACATATTAATAAAAATATAAAAAGAAATCTTCAATTATTCTATCGTCGTTGGGAGGCACAGTATTATCCTTTCACCGGTTTTAGGTTTTCAGGACAACTAGGAAGTAAAAAGTATGCAAAGCAACTATAGAACTAACTTCTACACTGAATAACTAGACACTTGGTCATCTCACTTGACCACGCAATTTTTCGCGCGCCGCAACGACCCTTCCAATACCGGAAAGAGGAGGAAAATTCTGGGTTGATGCACTAAATAGAAGGCGGTACGGAAAATGTGCGTGACCAAGTGCAATTTTGTCCGACTTCATCCAAAAATTATCCGTTTTTACCCGTATTTTATCCGAATTCTCGACCCTTCAGATAATGGTTCGATTCAGATAATGCCGATTTTAAATTTCCCCGGATATTGGATCGATTCAGATAATGCGTTTTTTTTTCGAATTTTCGGATATCGGATTATCCGAATCTCGGATATCCGCTCGGATATCCGAAAAGGAGTGATTCAGATACTAAGTATAGTGCACTGAACTTTTAAGCTGTTTGCGAATCAATCTGATCTTAACGGTTTTCTTAACAACTTTTTTCATCGCGACCACTGCCTTTAAAGGCAGTGTCCACGATAAAAACCATGTCTGATTTTTTGGTGAAGATCGGCAGCTGCGGGGCTTCGCGCAACCTCAACGTTGAAAAAAATAAGAAAAATGAGCTCGGAACGGTCCCCTACTGCCCCAAAGTTGGACACCCGTCAGCTCGTCGCACCCCAGATGCACTTTCCACGCCCACCGACGTGAACAAATGAATGCTCGAGATTGTGAGATGAGCGATGGTTTCCGATCAATAGCCCCGTTCTTCCCTTCATTCTCAACTTCTCTCTTTACTCAGGCCGGCTCGCATACATTGGCTGCAAAAGACGGAAGTTATAAGCCTCGGACAACTCGTCCACCATGCTTCTCTAGCTCAATTGTTGAGGGACCACATCTCCAATCCTAGGTCTTGTACGAACCCAAAAACATCATTGGAATCAGCATGGAACGGTCTTCAAGATAGGCAGAAAAGCAGAAAAAGGATTCTTATCGTGAGCACTGCCTTTAATGAGAAATGACGTGTCTGGTCATTGGAGTTGGATCTTCGTAGTCCGTTCTTTGTTGTGGAGAAAAAACAGCCCTTTAGCTAATTAACGGATATAATATTTGTTCTACTAAACTTAGACAGAAATGGGTAAAAAAGAGAGGCTTTTCACAATGAGAACAACGAACTAAATGAATTTCAGCACATTTAACAATATCACAGATTCCTGCCCATTGATGGGAAAAGTACTGAACGGGAGTTTCGAACTTACCAGAATGGTTTTCTAAATACCATGCTGCATGCCATGATAATGCGAGAAAGTTCCATAATCTTGGGGCACAGAATTGGAAATACAAAAAAAGATATCATTAGATCAATTCAATGACGTGAGTGTACAATACCGCCCGCGACTTTGGGAAAAACGGCGTTTTCGGCGTTTTTTTCCGCCGGAAAGCGCCGCTTTCTCATAACTTTGTTCAAAGTGGTCAGTTTGGGTTGCCAGAGGCATATTTAGAATCAGCATCGAGAGCTCTTCATTTTGAGCCCGCACATGTCTTACCCGGCAACAAGGCATATAGGGTTAACACAATCAATCGAGTGTACGAAAACTGAAGCTAGATATCAAATTGGTGTAAATATGGCTTCATATCAACCATGCAGATGAAGGACGAGTTATACACAAGTTTTAAAAACCAATTTATGGTGTTGGCAAAAGTAAAAATCAATGTTTTTCCCCTGTTTGGCGACCCGGGAGACACATTCATCGTCATTCGCTCGGGCTCAAGGTGCCCGCGATCACAACCACGCTTGGCATAGACTCATTCAAAACAGCTAAAACCTCTCTGAAGGCATCTCCGGCCTAGCGCCACCCCTGTGATTTTGGCTTTGAAAAACGACCCTCGGTCATCGACGTCCCGTTCTCGGCTCAAACGGGACCAATCGACCTGCGACTCGGCCTAACACATTACTTTTTGATCCTCTTTCGAATAAGCACTGCGCCAGCCCAATCCGGAAAATTTGATTTTTCACCTTTTTGGGATGTGCCAAAACAGCGTTTTCCCCCTGTTCGGCGACCCGGCAGACACATTCATCGTCATTCGCTCGGGCTCAAATTGCCCGCGATCACAACCACGCTTGGCATACACTCATTCAAAACAGCTAAAAGCTCTCTGAAGGCATCTCCGGCCTAGCGCCACCCCCTGTGATTTTGGCTTTAAAACGACCCTCGGTCATCGACGTCCCGTTCTCGGCTCAAACGGGACCAATCGACCTGCGACTCGGCCTAACACATTACTTTTTGATCCTCTTTCGAATAAGCACTGCGCCAGCCCAATCCGGAAAATTTGATTTTTCACCTTTTTGGGATGTGCCAAAACAGCGTTTTCCCCCTGTTCGGCGACCCGGCAGACACATTCATCGTCATTCGCTCGGGCTCAATTTGCCCGCGATCACAACCACGCTTGGTATACACTCATTCAAAACAGCTAAAAGCTCTCTGAAGGCATCTCCGGCCTAGCGCCACCCCTGTGATTTTGGCTTTAAAAAACGACCCTCGGTCATCGACGTCCCGTTCTCGGCTCAAACGGGACCAATCGACCTGCGACTCGGCCTAACACATAACTTTTTGATCCTCTTTCGAATAAGCACTGCGCCAGCCCAATCCGGAAAATTTGATTTTTCACATTTTTGGGATGTGCCAAAACAGCGTTTTTTCCCCTGTTCGGCGACCCGGCAGACACATTCATCGTCATTCGCTCGGGCTCAATTTGCCCGCGATCACAACCACGCTTGGTATACACTCATTTAAAACAGCTAAAACCTCTCTGAAGGCATCTCCGGCCTAGCGCCACCCCTGTGATTTTGGCTTTAAAAAACGACCCTCGGTCATCGACGTCCCGTTCTCGGCTCAAACGGGACCAATCGACCTGCGACTCGGCCTAACACATTACTTTTTGATCCTCTTTCGAATAAGCACTGCGCCAGCCCGATCCGGAAAATTTGATTTTTCACCTTTTTGGCATCTCCCAAAACAGCGTTTTCCCCCTGTTCGGCCACCCGGCAGACACATTCATCGTCATTCGCTCGGGCTCAATTTGCCCGCGATCACAACCACGCTGGCTATACCCTCATCCAAAACATCTAAAAGCTCTCTGAAGGCATCTCCGGCCTAGCGCCACCATTGTGATTTTGGCTTTAAAAGACGGCCCTCGGTCAGCTACGTCCCGTTCTCGGCTCACACGGGACCTTTCGACCTGCGACTCGGCCTAACACATAACTTTTGATCCTCTTTCGAATACGCACTGCGCCAGCCCAATCCGGAAAATTTGATTTTTCACATTTTTGGGATGTGCCAAAACAGCGTTTTTTCCCCTGTTTGGCGACCCGGCAGACACATTCATCGTCATTCGCTCGGGCTCAATTTGCCCGCGATCACAACCACGCTTGGTATACACTCATTCAAAACAGCTAAAACCTCTCTGAAGGCATTTCCCGCCTAGCGCCACCCCCGTGATTTTGGCTTCGAAAAACGACCCTCGACCACCAACGTCTCGTTCTCGGCTCAAACGGGATCAATCGACCTGAGACGCGCCATACAACACTACTTTTTGATCCTCTCTCGAATGAGTTTTGCGCCAGCCCATTCCGGAAAGGTCCAATTTTCGTCACCCTCACCTGTTCCAAGTCCATTTTCGCATCAAGCGGGACCACCCATGTCCCGTTCTCAGCTCAAACGAGACCAATCGACCTGAGATTCGGTATACAACATTACTTTTCTAACCTCTTTCGAGTAAGCACTGCGCCAGCCCAATCCGGAAAACTTGATATTTCACCTCTTCAGGATGTGTTAAAACAGCGTTTTTTTTCGCACGTCTTTTAATCGATTGTCAAGACCCGCTATGGCCAGGCCAGTGCTATGAGACAGACAGTTACATTGAGAGGACGCGCACTCTCGCTGTTCCTGGCTCCCGAACGCCACTGAACTTACTCTTCACAACGCCCCTGACTCGTGGAGTTTCAATTATCACCCTCCACTGCGACATGCCGGCCCTTCTCGTAACCCTGTGGAGACAGTGGCAGAGATGCAGAGCTGCACAGCGCAGAGAAGAAGAGCAACAGACCAGAGCAAGCCAGTCTGTCGCATCACTTATCGATTCGTCAGGCTTCGAACTGGGATACGGGCATCTTACCCCCGGTTCCCCCCCGGTAACTCATTCCAGCATGATTTCGCAACAAGTATGACGTCTCTCGCCTCTCGCCTGGCGGCCGGCCAGCCATTCACATCACAGCGCGTTTGACAAGCGCACCCATCAGAGGCCAGATTCATCATTGCATCAACCGTGGGTTTGTGGAATTGGGTTGGGTTTCGCGCCAGCATTAGCGCGCGTGTGCTGAGCTAAACCCAACCCAAATCGACAAACCCAGACCTAAAGCAATGATGAATCCGGCCTCAAAACACAGTGGAGTTGATTTCGAGCGCGGAACTGCATTTTGACTCAAGCACACATAAATACAATATATAACAGTGATGCATGTGTTAGAATGCTGCGTACTATTTGATGTTACGAGTACTTTTATTCACTTCAAGGGTATTTAGTGATCCTCAACTGTTTTCAGATGAGGCTTACGTATGTTTAACATTTTTCCATCCAAAATTCAATACCGCATTGGGGATTCTATGAGACTCACACCCGCCGCGTTAATAGGCGTCACGCTTTCAGATTGGCGTCACGCTCAAGATTGACCTAAATGTGTTCCCTGAAAGAAACAACCAGTTGAAAACATTGACCAGAGAAACTTAAAATTCTGCTCTCTATGCCACCTGTTTTACCGCACCGCTTCGTAGAGCCGGGTAAACAGAGTCGAAAAAATCAAGTTTGGGATGAGGGCGGTTTTAGCTGAGAAATGGATAAGGCGTTGCCAGGAGCCCGTACGGATCGAAATGATTTGGGGTAGTTTTTGAAAAATCTAAAATCACGGGGGGTGGCGATGCCTCCAGACAGGTTGTAACTGTTTTAAAAGAGTTCATGTTGAGCGTCGTTGTGATCGCGAGCATTCTGAGCCCGAGCGAAGGGCGATGAATGTGTCTGCCGGGTCACCAAACAGGGGAAAAAACGCTGTTTTGGCACATCCCAAAAATGTGAAAAATCAAATTTTCCGGATTGGGCTTGCGCAGTGCTTATTCGAAAAAAGATCAAAAAGTAATGTGTTAGGCCGAGCCGCAGGTCGATTGGTCCCGTTTGAGCCGAGAACGGGACGTCGATGACCGAGGGTCGTTTTTTAAAGCCAAAACCACAGGGGTGGCGCTAGGCCGGAGATGCCTTCAGAGAGCTTTTAGCTGTTTTGAATGAGTGTATACCAAGCGTGGTTGTGATCGCGGGCAAATTGAGCCCGAGCGAATGACGATGAATGTGTCTGCCGGGTCGCCAAACAGGGGAAAAACGCTGTTTTGGCACATCCCAAAAATGTGAAAAATCAAATTTTCCGGATTGGGCTGGCGCAGTGCTTATTCGAAAGAGGATCAAAAAGTAATGTGTTAGGCCGAGTCGCAGGTCGATTGGTCCCGTTTGAGCCGAGAACGGGACGTCGATGATCGAGGTCGTTTTTAAAGCCAAAATCACAGGGGTTGCGCTAGGCCGGAGATGCCTTCAGAGAGCTTTAGCTGTTTTGAATGAGTGTATACCAAGCGTGGTTGTGATCGCGGGCACCTTGAGCCCAGGCGAATGACGATGAATGTGTCTCCCGGTCGCCAAACAGGGGAAAAACATTGATTTTACTTTTGCCAAGCACCATAAATTGGTTTTAAAACTTGTGTATAACTCGTCCTTCATCTGCACGGTTGATATGAAGCCATATTTACACCAATTTGATATCTAGCTTCAGTTTTCGTACACTCGATTGATTGTGTTAACCCTATATGCCTTGTTGCCGGGTAAGACATGTGCGGGCTCAAAATGAAGAGCTCTCGATGCTGATTCTAAATATGCCTCTGGCAACCCAAACTGACCACTTTGAACAAAGTTATGAGAAAGCGGCGCTTTCCGGCGGAAAAAAACGCCGAAAACGCCGTTTTTCCCAAAGTCGCGGGCGGTATTGTACACAAAAGTCGAACTCGTGAGCTATAATGTGAGATGTGATGCGCTTGTACATAGCCTCGAAGGGCAAGAAGAAACATATATAGTTGTACACGAACGAAATTTTCGAAAGATTTTTCGAATTTTTTTTCGTTCGTTCGAAATTTCGTCGAACGAATTTTTATTCAAATTTCGTTCGTTCGAGATCCGATTCTTCGAAATTTTTTCGAAATTCGTTCGTTCGGAATTTTTTCGAACAAATTTCGAAATGTTTGACAAATTTCTAAAAAAAATTTCGAAATTTTTGACCAATTTCGAAAAAATTTCGAAATTTTCGACGAGTTTCGAAAAAAATACGAAATTTCGAAAAAAATCGAAGTTTCGATTAGTCTCGAATTTCGCTCGTTCGACCTCCGAAATTTCGGAAGTTTTCCGAAATTTGTTCGTTCGAAATTTTTTCGAACGAAATTTTTTCAATTTTCGTTCGCTCGAAAATTTTTCGAACAAAATTTTTTCATTTTTCGTTCGTTCGAAATTTTTTCATTTTTCGTTCGTTCGCAAAGGTTTCGAACGAAAAAATTCTGATTTCGTTCTTTCGACATTTTTTTCGAAATTGTACATTTTTATAAATTTTTCGAAACATATATCGTCAGGTTGAACTTTTGATATTGTTCCCGGTGGTATATTCATCACTTTGACGATTTTACCATCCGGCTAGGCATTCTAGATGAAAACTGCTCGGAAAACTGGATGCGTTGCTATGGGTCAGTGTCCTTACCGCAGTTTAACCCAGCAATATAATCACGCAACCTAAAAAGGAAACTATTATATATTCGTGTTCAGCGTCCTAAATGACTGCTCTATACGATATCTCGACTCTGAAGTCCCTTAGAGGGAGGGGGTGGGGGAGTCCTTGCGGATTCTTGGAACATCGGAAATCGAAATTTTCGCTGTTAGTTGGTCCAGGGGGTTATTTGAGGCGCCAAACACGAATTTGACGTCCATTTTTAGTTTCAGCAAAGGTTAAGATAGATTATGGTAGGCATGATGACAACTAATTATGGTTTTTCTCAAATAAACGCCTATAACTCCGCTCAGAGAAACGACAGGAACTTTCGGGGAACTTGATCTAAAACGGTGCATTTCGTTTGAAGTGGCCACTTTCTCAAATTGGCCTTCCTTTGTCTGTAACCCACGGTTGCGACGCTTTTCTGCATCAGACGAAGAGCTTTGGCCCAGTGATATAAATCTTTCTGTCTGCTGGAGAGAGAGAAAACAAGAAATTGAAGAAGTAAAGATAATTTCAAAGATATAAGGTCATATTTTGAGAAGATCCATAGGGTTTTTCGTGAACCTGCTGTGATCCTATTGTGTGCAGTTCAGTAGTAGATTCCCCACGTCGAAAAAAACGTTTGCGGCAAATTTGAGGGGCTTTAAATCTGCCTCGAACTCATCGGGTCGATGCCTTGAACCCACCGGGTGGCAACCTGACTACTCAGCAGGTTTTGGAAATGTCCACGCCTACTTCTATCAGAGAGCAGACAGGTTGACGGAAACCTCGAGAATGACATCGCTTCTACTAGGTAACTACAACTGAGTTCTGGAGTGAATAGCGTTAAGAACAATTTCGTCCCACATGATCCATTTTTCAGTGACTGAATGTCAGCTTCCCACAGATGCAAAAATTTTCGAAGTGGCGGAAAGTTGTGACAGTGGATGCCCGATGGGATATCATTGCAACAAGAATAATAAGTTCTGTCCAATGAAAGGTATGCTTGAACAGCAATCGTTTCTTCCCCTGGTGAGACTGCGGACTGCGGTGAATACAATGCTTAGCGGTCAGTTCTGTGCGATATTGACCTTCATGAAATCTAATAATTGACTCGCTTCATTGAATTCCTCTCCGAACACTTCTCAACAGAATGAATTCTAGATTTCAGATTATATATGTTCACTACCGGCGGACAGTGGTACTGAGGGTCCGTCAATGAAGCACTATGGGCGATACGTTTACCAGCCTGGCCTGTCAAACTGCATACGATTCAGCTACTTTGGCAATGGTGGTAACTTCAACAATTTCGTCACATTCAATGACTGCAAGGATTATTGCGTAGAAAAACCGAAATGAACATATTGAAACTGCTTGTTCACAACACAACAAACCAAGATAACAGCCAGCAAGGAGTCTTAATCGGGTAAACGGGAGCAGTAGTGATAGCGCATTGTAGTCTAAACACTCAGAACAATCCTTTTCACCTAGCATTGGTAGCATGAGTTGATTGCGATTAGCATGTAGTTTGACACTTAGAGGCATCGCACGCTCCGAAAACCACTCACCGTTTTTCGAGTTTGAATCGTTTTCTGGACCCGCCTGAGAAAGTCTCGGGTCACCGACGCATCATTGGGAAGCTATGGGTGATCGAATGCCTCGAATTCCATCAAAAGAGGCCGGGCCTCTGACAGCCATGTGGCATAAAATGATAAGAAAGAAGCTTCTCAACAGGCTATATCGCGTAAATCGGTGGAAGTTGATGTATCATTTGTTGAAAACTACCTTCATTTCTCATTTGAGGCCACATGGCTGTCGGAAGGCCGGCTTCTCTTGGTGGAATTCGAGGCATTCGATCTCCCATATCCTCCCAATAATGCGTCGGTGACCCGAAAATCTCTACCCACGTGCGCAGGCGGGCCCAGCCAATGATTCAAGCTCAAAAAACGGTGAGTGGTTTTCAGCGCGTACGACGCCTTTAAGTTAATGATTCATAGTTCAAGGTAAGATGCAGGAAACCTACCTGCACGATTTGATCAACATGTTGTGGTCTGCAGAAAGTCCCCTCCCCCCCCCCTTCGAAGAAAAGAAAAAAAAAGAAAATTAAGGGGCTTCGGGTTCATCACGTCAAACGATACGGGAAGTGCGCGGGACTCCGGAATCGACACGAACAACGTTGGCGGGGTTCAGGGACAGCCGAAGAGTACTTTGTGAAAGCAGGCGGGGCTTCGGGTGCATCACGTCAAACGATATGGGAAGTGCGCGGGACTCCGGAATCGACACGAACAACGTTGACGGGGTTCAGGGACAGCCGAAGAGTACTTTGTGAAAGCAGGCGGGGCTTCGGGTGCATCACGTCAAACGATACGGGAAGTGCGCGGGACTCCGGAATCGACACGAACAACGTTGACGGGGTTCAGGGACAGCCGAAGAGTACTTTGTGAAAGCAGGCGGGGCTTCGGGTGCATCACGTCAAACGATACGGGAAGTGCGCGGGACTCCGGAATCGACACGAACAACGTTGGCGGGGTTCAGGGACAGCCGAAGAGTACTTTGTGAAAGCAGGCGGGGCTTCGGGTGCATCACGTCAAACGATACGGGAAGTGCGCGGGACTCCGGAATCGACACGTACAACGGGTGCGAGGCCCAGGGACGGCCGAAGAGTACTTTGTGAAAGCAGGCGGGGCTTCGGGTGCATCACGTCAAACGATACGGGAAGTGCGCGGGACTCCGGAATCGACACGAACAACGTTGGCGGGGCTCGGGGACAGCCGAAGAGTACTTTGTGAAAGCAGGCGGGGCTTCGGTTTCATCACGTCAAACGATACGGGAAGTGCGCGGGACTCCGGAATCGACACGTACAACGTTGGCGGGGTTCAGGGACAGCCGAAGAGTACTTTGTGAAAGCAGGCGGGGCTTCTGGTGCATCACGTCAAACGATACGGGAAGTGCGCGGGACTCCGGAATCGACACGAACAACGTTGGCGGGGCTCGGGGACAGCCGAAAAGTACTCTGTGAATGTAGGCGGGGCTTCGGGTGCATCACGTCAAACGATACGGGAAGTGCGCGGGACTCCGGAATCGACACGAACAACGTTGGCGGGGTTCAGGGACAGCCGAAGAGTACTTTGTGAAAGCAGGCGGGGCTTCGGGTGCATCACGTCAAACGATATGGGAAGTGCGCGGGACTCCGGAATCGACACGAACAACGTTGGCGGGGTTCAGGGACAGCCGAAGAGTACTTTGTGAAAGCAGGCGGGGCTTCGGGTGCATCACGTCAAACGATATGGGAAGTGCGCGGGACTCCGGAATCGACACGAACAACGTTGGCGGGGTTCAGGGACAGCCGAAGAGTACTTTGTGAAAGCAGGCGGGGCTTCGGGTGCATCACGTCAAACGATATGGGAAGTGCGCGGGACTCCGGAATCGACACGAACAACGTTGGCGGGGTTCAGGGACAGCCGAAGAGTACTTTGTGAAAGCAGGCGGGGCTTCGGGTGCATCACGTCAAACGATACGGGAAGTGCGCGGGACTCCGGAATCGACACGAACAACGTTGGCGGGGTTCAGGGACAGCCGAAGAGTACTTTGTGAAAGCAGGCGGGGCTTCGGGTGCATCACGTCAAACGATATGGGAAGTGCGCGGGACTCCGGAATCGACACGAACAACGTTGGCGGGGTTCAGGGACAGCCGAAGAGTACTTTGTGAAAGCAGGCGGGGCTTCGGGTGCATCACGTCAAACGATACGGGAAGTGCGCGGGACTCCGGAATCGACACGAACAACGTTGGCGGGGCTCAGGGACAGCCGAAGAGTACTTTGTGAAAGCAGGCGGGGCTTCGGGTGCATCACGTCAAACGATACGGGAAGTGCGCGGGACTCCGGAATCGACACGTACAACGGGTGCGAGGCTCAGGGACAGCCGAAGAGTACTTTGTGAAAGCAGGCGGGGCTTCGGGTGCATCACGTCAAACGATACGGGAAGTGCGCGGGACTCCGGAATCGACACGAACAACGTTGGCGGGGCTCAGGGACAGCCGAAGAGTACTTTGTGAAGTAGGCGGGGCTTCGGGTGCATCACGTCAAACGATACGGGAAGTGCGCGGGACTCCGGAATCGACACGAACAACGTTGGCGGGGTTCAGGGACAGCCGAAGAGTACTTTGTGATAGCAGGCGGGCTTCGGGTGCATCACGTCAAACGATACGGGAAGTGCGCGGGACTCCGGAATCGACACGAACAACGTTGGCGGGGTTCAGGGACAGCCGAAGAGTACTTTGTGAAAGCAGGCGGGGCTTCGGGTGCATCACGTCAAACGATATGGGAAGTGCGCGGGACTCCGGAATCGACACGAACAACGTTGGCGGGGTTCAGGGACAGCCGAAGAGTACTTTGTGAAAGCAGGCGGGGCTTCGGGTGCATCACGTCAAACGATACGGGAAGTGCGCGGGACTCCGGAATCGACACGAACAACGTTGGCGGGGTTCAGGGACAGCCGAAGAGTACTTTGTGAAAGCAGGCGGGGCTTCGGGTGCATCACGTCAAACGATACGGGAAGTGCGCGGGACTCCGGAATCGACACGAACAACGTTGGCGGGGCTCGGGGACAGCCGAAGAGTACTTTGTGAAAGCAGGCGGGGCTTCGGGTGCATCACGTCAAACGATACGGGAAGTGCGCGGGACTCCGGAATCGACACGAACAACGTTGGCGGGGCTCGGGGACAGCCGAAGAGTACTTTGTGAAAGCAGGCGGGGCTTCGGGTGCATCACGTCAAACGATACGGGAAGTGCGCGGGACTCCGGAATCGACACGAACAACGTTGGCGGGGCTCGGGGACAGCCGAAGAGTACTTTGTGAAAGCAGGCGGGGCTTCGGGTGCATCACGTCAAACGATACGGGAAGTGCGCGGGACTCCGGAATCGACACGAACAACGTTGGCGGGGTTCAGGGACAGCCGAAGAGTACTTTGTGAAAGCAGGCGGGGCTTCGGGTGCATCACGTCAAACGATATGGGAAGTGCGCGGGACTCCGGAATCGACACGAACAACGTTGGCGGGGTTCAGGGACAGCCGAAGAGTACTTTGTGAAAGCAGGCGGGGCTTCGGGTGCATCACGTCAAACGATACGGGAAGTGCGCGGGACTCCGGAATCGACACGAACAACGTTGGCGGGGTTCAGGGACAGCCGAAGAGTACTTTGTGAAAGCAGGCGGGGCTTCGGGTGCATCACGTCAAACGATACGGGAAGTGCGCGGGACTCCGGAATCGACACGAACAACGTTGGCGGGGTTCAGGGACAGCCGAAGAGTACTTTGTGAAAGCAGGCGGGGCTTCGGGTGCATCACGTCAAACGATACGGGAAGTGCGCGGGACTCCGGAATCGACACGAACAACGTTGGCGGGGTTCAGGGACAGCCGAAGAGTACTTTGTGAAAGCAGGCGGGGCTTCGGGTGCATCACGTCAAACGATACGGGAAGTGCGCGGGACTCCGGAATCGACACGAACAACGTTGGCGGGGTTCAGGGACAGCCGAAGAGTACTTTGTGAAAGCAGGCGGGGCTTCGGGTGCATCACGTCAAACGATATGGGAAGTGCGCGGGACTCCGGAATCGACACGAACAACGTTGGCGGGGTTCAGGGACAGCCGAAGAGTACTTTGTGAAAGCAGGCGGGGCTTCGGGTGCATCACGTCAAACGATACGGGAAGTGCGCGGGACTCCGGAATCGACACGAACAACGTTGGCGGGGCTCAGGGACAGCCGAAGAGTACTTTGTGAAAGCAGGCGGGGCTTCGGGTGCATCACGTCAAACGATACGGGAAGTGCGCGGGACTCCGGAATCGACACGAACAACGTTGGCGGGGCTCGGGGACAGCCGAAAAGTACTTTGTGAATGTAGGCGGGGCTTCGGGTGCATCACGTCAAACGATACGGGAAGTGCGCGGGACTCCGGAATCGACACGAACAACGTTGGCGGGGTTCAGGGACAGCCGAAGAGTACTTTGTGAAAGCAGGCGGGGCTTCGGGTGCATCACGTCAAACGATACGGGAAGTGCGCGGGACTCCGGAATCGACACGAACAACGTTGGCGGGGTTCAGGGACAGCCGAAGAGTACTTTGTGAAAGCAGGCGGGGCTTCTGGTGCATCACGTCAAACGATACGGGAATTGCGCGGGACTCCGGAATCGACACGAACAACGTTGGCGGGGTTCAGGGACAGCCGAAGAGTACTTTGTGAAAGCAGGCGGGGCTTCGGGTGCATCACGTCAAACGATACGGGAAGTGCGCGGGACTCCGGAATCGACACGAACAACGTTGGCGGGGTTCAGGGACAGCCGAAGAGTACTTTGTGAAAGCAGGCGGGGCTTCGGGTGCATCACGTCAAACGATACGGGAAGTGCGCGGGACTCCGGAATCGACACGAACAACGTTGGCGGGGCTCAGGGACAGCCGAAGAGTACTTTGTGAAAGCAGGCGGGGCTTCGGGTGCATCACGTCAAACGATACGGGAAGTGCGCGGGACTCCGGAATCGACACGAACAACGTTGGCGGGGTTCAGGGACAGCCGAAGAGTACTTTGTGATAGCAGGCGGGCTTCGGGTGCATCACGTCAAACGATACGGGAAGTGCGCGGGACTCCGGAATCGACACGAACAACGTTGGCGGGGTTCAGGGACAGCCGAAGAGTACTTTGTGAAAGCAGGCGGGGCTTCGGGTGCATCACGTCAAACGATACGGGAAGTGCGCGGGACTCCGGAATCGACACGAACAACGTTGGCGGGGTTCAGGGACAGCCGAAGAGTACTTTGTGAAAGCAGGCGGGGCTTCGGGTGCATCACGTCAAACGATACGGGAAGTGCGCGGGACTCCGGAATCGACACGAACAACGTTGGCGGGGTTCAGGGACAGCCGAAGAGTACTTTGTGAAAGCAGGCGGGGCTTCGGGTGCATCACGTCAAACGATACGGGAAGTGCGCGGGACTCCGGAATCGACACGAACAACGTTGGCGGGGTTCAGGGACAGCCGAAGAGTACTTTGTGAAAGCAGGCGGGGCTTCGGGTGCATCACGTCAAACGATATGGGAAGTGCGCGGGACTCCGGAATCGACACGAACAACGTTGGCGGGGCTCAGGGACAGCCGAAGAGTACTTTGTGAAAGCAGGCTGGGCTTCGGGTGCATCACGTCAAACGATACGGGAAGTGCGCGGGACTCCGGAACCGACACGAACAACGTTGGCGGGGTTCAGGGACAGCCGAAGAGTACTTTGTGAAAGCAGGCGGGGCTTCGGGTGCATCACGTCAAACGATACGGGAAGTGCGCGGGACTCCGGAATCGACACGAACAACGTTGGCGGGGCTCGGGGACAGCCGAAGAGTACTTTGTGAAAGCAGGCGGGGCTTCGGGTGCATCACGTCAAACGATACGGGAAGTGCGCGGGACTCCGGAATCGACACGAACAACGTTGGCGGGGTTCAGGGACAGCCGAAGAGTACTTTGTGAAAGCAGGCGGGGCTTCGGGTGCATCACGTCAAACGATACGGGAAGTGCGCGGGACTCCGGAATCGACACGAACAACGTTGGCGGGGTTCAGGGACAGCCGAAGAGTACTTTGTGAAAGCAGGCGGGGCTTCGGGTGCATCACGTCAAACGATACGGGAAGTGCGCGGGACTCCGGAATCGACACGAACAACGTTGGCGGGGTTCAGGGACAGCCGAAGAGTACTTTGTGAAAGCAGGCGGGGCTTCGGGTGCATCACGTCAAACGATACGGGAAGTGCGCGGGACTCCGGAATCGACACGAACAACGTTGGCGGGGTTCAGGGACAGCCGAAGAGTACTTTGTGAAAGCAGGCGGGGCTTCGGGTGCATCACGTCAAACGATATGGGAAGTGCGCGGGACTCCGGAATCGACACGAACAACGTTGGCGGGGTTCAGGGACAGCCGAAGAGTACTTTGTGAAAGCAGGCGGGGCTTCGGGTGCATCACGTCAAACGATACGGGAAGTGCGCGGGACTCCGGAATCGACACGAACAACGTTGGCGGGGTTCAGGGACAGCCGAAGAGTACTTTGTGAAAGCAGGCGGGGCTTCGGGTGCATCACGTCAAACGATACGGGAAGTGCGCGGGACTCCGGAATCGACACGAACAACGTTGGCGGGGTTCAGGGACAGCCGAAGAGTACTTTGTGAAAGCAGGCGGGGCTTCGGGTGCATCACGTCAAACGATACGGGAAGTGCGCGGGACTCCGGAATCGACACGAACAACGTTGGCGGGGTTCAGGGTCAGCCGAAGGGTACTTTGTGAAAGCAGGCGGGGCTTCGGGTGCATCACGTCAAACGATACGGGAAGTGCGCGGGACTCCGGAATCGACACGAACAACGTTGGCGGGGTTCAGGGACAGCCGAAGAGTACTTTGTGAAAGCAGGCGGGGGTTCGGGTGCATCACGGCAAACGATACGGGAAGGGCGCGGGACGCCGGGAGCGACACGAACAACGTTGGCGGGGTTCAGGGACAGCCGAAGAGTACTTTGTGATAGCAGGCGGGCTTCGGGTGCATCACGTCAAACGATACGGGAAGTGCGCGGGACTCCGGAATCGACACGAACAACGTTGGCGGGGTTCAGGGACAGCCGAAGAGTACTTTGTGAAAGCAGGCGGGGCTTCGGGTGCATCACGTCAAACGATACGGGAAGTGCGCGGGACTCCGGAATCGACACGAACAACGTTGGCGGGGTTCAGGGACAGCCGAAGAGTACTTTGTGAAAGCAGGCGGGGCTTCGGGTGCATCACGTCAAACGATACGGGAAGTGCGCGGGACTCCGGAATCGACACGAACAACGTTGGCGGGGTTCAGGGACAGCCGAAGAGTACTTTGTGAAAGCAGGCGGGGCTTCGGGTGCATCACGTCAAACGATACGGGAAGTGCGCGGGACTCCGGAATCGACACGAACAACGTTGGCGGGGTTCAGGGACAGCCGAAGAGTACTTTGTGAAAGCAGGCGGGGCTTCGGGTGCATCACGTCAAACGATACGGGAAGTGCGCGGGACTCCGGAATCGACACGAACAACGTTGGCGGGGTTCAGGGACAGCCGAAGAGTACTTTGTGAAAGCAGGCGGGGCTTCGGGTGCATCACGTCAAACGATATGGGAAGTGCGCGGGACTCCGGAATCGACACGAACAACGTTGGCGGGGTTCAGGGACAGCCGAAGAGTACTTTGTGAAAGCAGGCGGGGCTTCGGGTGCATCACGTCAAACGATACGGGAAGTGCGCGGGACTCCGGAATCGACACGAACAACGTTGGCGGGGTTCAGGGACAGCCGAAGAGTACTTTGTGAAAGCAGGCGGGGCTTCGGGTGCATCACGTCAAACGATACGGGAAGTGCGCGGGACTCCGGAATCGACACGAACAACGTTGGCGGGGTTCAGGGACAGCCGAAGAGTACTTTGTGAAAGCAGGCGGGGCTTCGGGTGCATCACGTCAAACGATACGGGAAGTGCGCGGGACTCCGGAATCGACACGAACAACGTTGGCGGGGTTCAGGGACAGCCGAAGAGTACTTTGTGAAAGCAGGCGGGGCTTCGGGTGCATCACGTCAAACGATACGGGAAGTGCGCGGGACTCCGGAATCGACACGAACAACGTTGGCGGGGTTCAGGGACAGCCGAAGAGTACTTTGTGAAAGCAGGCGGGGCTTCGGGTGCATCACGTCAAACGATATGGGAAGTGCGCGGGACTCCGGAATCGACACGAACAACGTTGGCGGGGTTCAGGGACAGCCGAAGAGTACTTTGTGAAAGCAGGCGGGGCTTCGGGTGCATCACGTCAAACGATACGGGAAGTGCGCGGGACTCCGGAATCGACACGAACAACGTTGGCGGGGTTCAGGGACAGCCGAAGAGTACTTTGTGAAAGCAGGCGGGGCTTCGGGTGCATCACGTCAAACGATACGGGAAGTGCGCGGGACTCCGGAATCGACACGAACAACGTTGGCGGGGTTCAGGGACAGCCGAAGAGTACTTTGTGAAAGCAGGCGGGGCTTCGGGTGCATCACGTCAAACGATACGGGAAGTGCGCGGGACTCCGGAATCGACACGAACAACGTTGGCGGGGTTCAGGGACAGCCGAAGAGTACTTTGTGATAGCAGGCGGGCTTCGGGTGCATCACGTCAAACGATACGGGAAGTGCGCGGGACTCCGGAATCGACACGAACAACGTTGGCGGGGTTCAGGGACAGCCGAAGAGTACTTTGTGAAAGCAGGCGGGGCTTCGGGTGCATCACGTCAAACGATACGGGAAGTGCGCGGGACTCCGGAATCGACACGAACAACATTGGCGGGGCTCGGGGACAGCCGAAGAGTACTTTGTGAAAGCAGGCGGGGCTTCGGGTGCATCACGTCAAACGATACGGGAAGTGCGCGGGACTCCGGAATCGACACGAACAACGTTGGCGGGGTTCAGGGACAGCCGAAGAGTACTTTGTGAAAGCAGGCGGGGCTTCGGTTTCATCACGTCAAACGATACGGGAAGTGCGCGGGACTCCGGAATCGACACGAACAACGTTGGCGGGGCTCGGGGACAGCCGAAGAGTACTTTGTGAAAGCAGGCGGGGCTTCGGGTGCATCACGTCAAACGATACGGGAAGTGCGCGGGACTCCGGAATCGACACGAACAACGTTGGCGGGGTTCAGGGACAGCCGAAGAGTACTTTGTGAAAGCAGGCGGGGCTTCGGGTGCATCACGTCAAACGATACGGGAAGTGCGCGGGACTCCGGAATCGACACGAACAACGTTGGCGGGGCTCGGGGACAGCCGAAGAGTACTTTGTGAAAGCAGGCGGGGCTTCGGGGGCATCACGTCAAACGAAACGAGAAGTGCGCGCGACGCCGGAAGCGACACGTACAACGGGTGCGGGGCTCGGGGACAGCCGAAGAGTACTTTGTGAAAGCAGGCGGGGCTTCGGTTTCATCACGTCAAACGATACGGGAAGTGCGCGGGACTCCGGAATCGACACGAACAACGTTGGCGGGGCTCGGGGACAGCCGAAGAGTACTTTGTGAAAGCAGGCGGGGCTTCGGGTGCATCACGTCAAACGATACGGGAAGTGCGCGGGACTCCGGAATCGACACGAACAACGTTGGCGGGGTTCAGGGACAGCCGAAGAGTACTTTGTGAAAGCAGGCGGGGCTTCGGGTGCATCACGTCAAACGATATGGGAAGTGCGCGGGACTCCGGAATCGACACGAACAACATTGGCGGGGCTCGGGGACAGCCGAAGAGTACTTTGTGAAAGCAGGCGGGGCTTCGGGTGCATCACGTCAAACGATACGGGAAGTGCGCGGGACTCCGGAATCGACACGAACAACGTTGGCGGGGCTCAGGGACAGCCGAAGAGTACTTTGTGAAAGCAGGCGGGGCTTCGGGTGCATCACGTCAAACGATACGGGAAGTGCGCGGGACTCCGGAATCGACACGAACAACGTTGGCGGGGTTCAGGGACAGCCGAAGAGTACTTTGTGAAAGCAGGCGGGGCTTCGGGTGCATCACGTCAAACGAAGTGGGCGGGCCTCCGGAATCGACACGAACAACATTGGGGGGGCTCGGGGACAGCCGAAGAGTACTTTGTGAAAGCAGGCGGGGCTTCGGGTGCATCACGTCAAACGATACGGGAAGTGCGCGGGACTCCGGAATCGACACGAACAACGTTGGCGGGGCTCGGGGACAGCCGAAGAGTACTTTGTGAAAGCAGGCGGGGCTTCGGGAGCATCACGTCAAACGATACGGGAAGTGCGCGGGACTCCGGAATCGACACGAACAACGGGTGCGGGGCTCAGGGACAGCCGAAGAGTACTTTGTGAAAGCAGGCGGGGCTTCGGGTGCATCACGTCAAACGATACGGGAAGTGCGCGGGACTCCGGAATCGACACGAACAACGGGTGCGGGGCTCAGGGACAGCCGAAGAGTACTTTGTGAAAGCAGGCGGGGCTTCGGGTGCATCACGTCAAACGATACGGGAAGTGCGCGGGACTCCGGAATCGACACGAACAACGTTGGCGGGGTTCAGGGACAGCCGAAGAGTACTTTGTGAAAGCAGGCGGGGCTTCGGGTGCATCACGTCAAACGATACGGGAAGTGCGCGGGACTCCGGATTCGACACGAACAACATTGGCGGGGCTCAGGGACAGCCGAAGAGTACTTTGTGAAAGCAGGCGGGGCTTCGGGTGCATCACGTCAAACGATACGGGAAGTGCGCGGGACTCCGGAATCGACACGAACAACGTTGGCGGGGTTCAGGGACAGCCGAAGAGTACTTTGTGAAAGCAGGCGGGGCTTCGGGTGCATCACGTCAAACGATACGGGAAGTGCGCGGGACTCCGGAATCGACACGAACAACGTTGGCGGGGTTCAGGGACAGCCGAAGAGTACTTTGTGAAAGCAGGCGGGGCTTCGGGTGCATCACGTCAAACGATACGGGAAGTGCGCGGGACTCCGGAATCGACACGAACAACGTTGGCGGGGCTCGGGGACAGCCGAAGAGTACTTTGTGAAAGCAGGCGGGGCTTCGGGTGCATCACGTCAAACGATACGGGAAGTGCGCGGGACTCCGGAATCGACACGAACAACGTTGGCGGGGCTCGGGGACAGCCGAAGAGTACTTTGTGAAAGCAGGCGGGGCTTCGGTTGCATCACGTCAAACGATACGGGAAGTGCGCGGGACTCCGGAATCGACACGAACAACGTTGGCGGGGTTCAGGGACAGCCGAAGAGTACTTTGTGAAAGCAGGCGGGGCTTCGGGTGCATCACGTCAAACGATACGGGAAGTGCGCGGGACTCCGGAATCGACACGAACAACGTTGGCGGGGTTCAGGGACAGCCGAAGAGTACTTTGTGAAAGCAGGCGGGGCTTCGGGTGCATCACGTCAAACGATACGGGAAGTGCGCGGGACTCCGGAATCGACACGAACAACGTTGGCGGGGTTCAGGGACAGCCGAAGAGTACTTTGTGAAAGCAGGCGGGGCTTCGGGTGCATCACGTCAAACGATACGGGAAGTGCGCGGGACTCCGGAATCGACACGAACAACGTTGGCGGGGTTCAGGGACAGCCGAAGAGTACTTTGTGAAAGCAGGCGGGGCTTCGGGTGCATCACGTCAAACGATATGGGAAGTGCGCGGGACTCCGGAATCGACACGAACAACGTTGGCGGGGTTCAGGGACAGCCGAAGAGTACTTTGTGAAAGCAGGCGGGGCTTCGGGTGCATCACGTCAAACGATACGGGAAGTGCGCGGGACTCCGGAATCGACACGAACAACGTTGGCGGGGTTCAGGGACAGCCGAAGAGTACTTTGTGAAAGCAGGCGGGGCTTCGGGTGCATCACGTCAAACGATACGGGAAGTGCGCGGGACTCCGGAATCGACACGAACAACGTTGGCGGGGTTCAGGGACAGCCGAAGAGTACTTTGTGAAAGCAGGCGGGGCTTCGGGTGCATCACGTCAAACGATACGGGAAGTGCGCGGGACTCCGGAATCGACACGAACAACGTTGGCGGGGTTCAGGGACAGCCGAAGAGTACTTTGTGAAAGCAGGCGGGGCTTCGGGTGCATCACGTCAAACGATACGGGAAGTGCGCGGGACTCCGGAATCGACACGAACAACGTTGGCGGGGCTCAGGGACAGCCGAAGAGTACTTTGTGAAAGCAGGCGGGGCTTCGGGTGCATCACGTCAAACGATACGGGAAGTGCGCGGGACTCCGGAATCGACACGAACAACGTTGGCGGGGCTCGGGGACAGCCGAAGAGTACTTTGTGAAAGCAGGCGGGGCTTCGGGTGCATCACGTCAAACGATACGGGAAGTGCGCGGGACTCCGGAATCGACACGAACGACGTTGGCGGGGTTCAGGGACAGCCGAAGAGTACTTTGTGAAAGCAGGCGGGGCTTCGGGTGCATCACGTCAAACGATACGGGAAGTGCGCGGGACTCCGGAATCGACACGAACAACGTTGGCGGGGTTCAGGGACAGCCGAAGAGTACTTTGTGAAAGCAGGCGGGGCTTCGGGTGCATCACGTCAAACGATACGGGAAGTGCGCGGGACTCCGGAATCGACACGAAAAACGTTGGCGGGGCTCGGGGACAGCCGAAGAGTACTTTGTGAAAGCAGGCGGGGCTTCGGGTGCATCACGTCAAACGATACGGGAAGTGCGCGGGACTCCGGAATCGACACGAACAACGTTGGCGGGGCACGGGGACGGGCGAAGAGTACTTTGTGAAAGCAGGCGGGGCTTCGGGTGCATCACGTCAAACGATACGGGAAGTGCGCGGGACTCCGGAATCGACACGAACAACGTTGGCGGGGCTCAGGGACAGCCGAAGAGTACTTTGTGAAAGCAGGCGGGGCTTCGGGTGCATCACGTCAAACGATACGGGAAGTGCGCGGGACTCCGGAATCGACACGAACAACGTTGGCGGGGCTCGGGGACAGCCGAAGAGTACTTTGTGAAAGCAGGCGGGGCTTCGGGTGCATCACGTCAAACGATACGGGAAGTGCGCGGGACTCCGGAATCGACACGAACAACGTTGGCGGGGTTCAGGGACAGCCGAAGAGTACTTTGTGAAAGCAGGCGGGGCTTCGGGTGCATCACGTCAAACGATACGGGAAGTGCGCGGGACTCCGGAATCGACACGAACAACGTTGGCGGGGTTCAGGGACAGCCGAAGAGTACTTTGTGAAAGCAGGCGGGGCTTCGGGTGCATCACGTCAAACGATACGGGAAGTGCGCGGGACTCCGGAATCGACACGAACAACGTTGGCGGGGCTCGGGGACAGCCGAAGAGTACTTTGTGAAAGCAGGCGGGGCTTCGGGTGCATCACGTCAAACGATATGGGAAGTGCGCGGGACTCCGGAATCGACACGAACAACGTTGGCGGGGTTCAGGGACAGCCGAAGAGTACTTTGTGGAAGCAGGCGGGGCTTCGGGTGCATCACGTCAAACGATACGGGAAGTGCGCGGGACTCCGGAATCGACACGAACAACGTTGGCGGGGTTCAGGGACAGCCGAAGAGTACTTTGTGAAAGCAGGCGGGGCTTCGGGTGCATCACGTCAAACGATACGGGAAGTGCGCGGGACTCCGGAATCGACACGAACAACGTTGGCGGGGCTCAGGGACAGCCGAAGAGTACTTTGTGAAAGCAGGCGGGGCTTCGGGTGCATCACGTCAAACGATACGGGAAGTGCGCGGGACTCCGGAATCGACACGAACAACGTTGGCGGGGTTCAGGGACAGCCGAAGAGTACTTTGTGAAAGCAGGCGGGGCTTCGGGTGCATCACGTCAAACGATACGGGAAGTGCGCGGGACTCCGGAATCGACACGAACAACGTTGGCGGGGCTCAGGGACAGCCGAAGAGTACTTTGTGAAAGCAGGCGGGGCTTCGGGTGCATCACGTCAAACGATACGGGAAGTGCGCGGGACTCCGGAATCGACACGAACAACGTTGGCGGGGCTCGGGGACAGCCGAAGAGTACTTTGTGAAAGCAGGCGGGGCTTCGGTTGCATCACGTCAAACGATACGGGAAGTGCGCGGGACTCCGGAATCGACACGAACAACGTTGGCGGGGTTCAGGGACAGCCGAAGAGTACTTTGTGAAAGCAGGCGGGGCTTCGGGGCGCGGGACTCCGGAATCGACACGAACAACATTGGCGGGGCTCGGGGACAGCCGAAGAGTACTTTGTGAAAGCAGGCGGGGCTTCGGGTGCATCACGTCAAACGATATGGGAAGTGCGCGGGACTCCGGAATCGACACGAACAACATTGGCGGGGCTCGGGGACAGCCGAAGAGTACTTTGTGAAAGCAGGCGGGGCTTCGGGTGCATCACGTCAAACGATATGGGAAGTGCGCGGGACTCCGGAATCGACACGAACAACGTTGGCGGGGTTCAGGGACAGCCGAAGAGTACTTTGTGAAAGCAGGCGGGGCTTCGGGTGCATCACGTCAAACGATATGGGAAGTGCGCGGGACTCCGGAATCGACACGAACAACGTTGGCGGGGTTCAGGGACAGCCGAAGAGTACTTTGTGAAAGCAGGCGGGGCTTCGGGTGCATCACGTCAAACGATATGGGAAGTGCGCGGGACTCCGGAATCGACACGAACAACATTGGCGGGGCTCAGGGACAGCCGAAGAGTACTTTGTGAAAGCAGGCGGGGCTTCGGGTGCATCACGTCAAACGATACGGGAAGTGCGCGGGACTCCGGAATCGACACGAACAACGTTGGCGGGGTTCAGGGACAGCCGAAGAGTACTTTGTGAAAGCAGGCGGGGCTTCGGGTGCATCACGTCAAACGATACGGGAAGTGCGCGGGACTCCGGAATCGACACGAACAACGTTGGCGGGGCTCGGGGACAGCCGAAGAGTACTTTGTGAAAGCAGGCGGGGCTTCGGGTGCATCACGTCAAACGATACGGGAAGTGCGCGGGACTCCGGAATCGACACGAACAACGTTGGCGGGGTTCAGGGACAGCCGAAGAGTACTTTGTGAAAGCAGGCGGGGCTTCGGGTGCATCACGTCAAACGATACGGGAAGTGCGCGGGACTCCGGAATCGACACGAACAACGTTGGCGGGGTTCAGGGACAGCCGAAGAGTACTTTGTGAAAGCAGGCGGGGCTTCGGGTGCATCACGTCAAACGATACGGGAAGTGCGCGGGACTCCGGAATCGACACGAACAACGTTGGCGGGGCTCAGGGACAGCCGAAGAGTACTTTGTGAAGTAGGCGGGGCTTCGGGTGCATCACGTCAAACGATACGGGAAGTGCGCGGGACTCCGGAATCGACACGAACAACGTTGGCGGGGTTCAGGGACAGCCGAAGAGTACTTTGTGATAGCAGGCGGGCTTCGGGTGCATCACGTCAAACGATACGGGAAGTGCGCGGGACTCCGGAATCGACACGAACAACGTTGGCGGGGCTCAGGGACAGCCGAAGAGTACTTTGTGAAAGCAGGCGGGGCTTCGGGTGCATCACGTCAAACGATACGGGAAGTGCGCGGGACTCCGGAATCGACACGAACAACGTTGGCGGGGCTCAGGGACAGCCGAAGAGTACTTTGTGAAGTAGGCGGGGCTTCGGGTGCATCACGTCAAACGATACGGGAAGTGCGCGGGACTCCGGAATCGACACGAACAACGTTGGCGGGGTTCAGGGACAGCCGAAGAGTACTTTGTGAAAGCAGGCGGGGCTTCGGGTGCATCACGTCAAACGATACGGGAAGTGCGCGGGACTCCGGAATCGACACGTACAACGGGTGCGGGGCTCAGGGACAGCCGAAGAGTACTTTGTGAAAGCAGGCGGGGCTTCGGGTGCATCACGTCAAACGATACGGGAAGTGCGCGGGACTCCGGAATCGACACGTACAACGGGTGCGGGGCTCAGGGACAGCCGAAGAGTACTTTGTGAAAGCAGGCGGGGCTTCGGGTGCATCACGTCAAACGATACGGGAAGTGCGCGGGACTCCGGAATCGACACGAACAACGTTGGCGGGGTTCAGGGACAGCCGAAGAGTACTTTGTGAAAGCAGGCGGGGCTTCGGGTGCATCACGTCAAACGATATGGGAAGTGCGCGGGACTCCGGAATCGACACGAACAACATTGGCGGGGCTCGGGGACAGCCGAAGAGTACTTTGTGAAAGCAGGCGGGGCTTCGGGAGCATCACGTCAAACGATATGGGAAGTGCGCGGGACTCCGGAATCGACACGTACAACGGGTGCGGGGTTCAGGGACAGCCGAAGAGTACTTTGTGAAAGCAGGCGGGGCTTCGGGTGCATCACGTCAAACGATACGGGAAGTGCGCGGGACTCCGGAATCGACACGTACAACGGGTGCGGGGTTCAGGGACAGCCGAAGAGTACTTTGTGAAAGCAGGCGGGGCTTCGGGTGCATCACGTCAAACGATATGGGAAGTGCGCGGGACTCCGGAATCGACACGAACAACGTTGGCGGGGTTCAGGGACAGCCGAAGAGTACTTTGTGAAAGCAGGCGGGGCTTCGGGTGCATCACGTCAAACGATACGGGAAGTGCGCGGGACTCCGGAATCGACACGAACAACGTTGGCGGGGTTCAGGGACAGCCGAAGAGTACTTTGTGAAAGCAGGCGGGGCTTCGGGTGCATCACGTCAAACGATATGGGAAGTGCGCGGGACTCCGGAATCGACACGAACAACGTTGGCGGGGCTCGGGGACAGCCGAAGAGTACTTTGTGAAAGCAGGCGGGGCTTCGGGTGCATCACGTCAAACGATACGGGAAGTGCGCGGGACTCCGGAATCGACACGTACAACGGGTGCGGGGTTCAGGGACAGCCGAAGAGTACTTTGTGAAAGCAGGCGGGGCTTCGGGTGCATCACGTCAAACGATACGGGAAGTGCGCGGGACTCCGGAATCGACACGAACAACGGGTGCGGGGTTCAGGGACAGCCGAAGAGTACTTTGTGAAAGCAGGCGGGGCTTCGGGTGCATCACGTCAAACGATACGGGAAGTGCGCGGGACTCCGGAATCGACACGTACAACGGGTGCGGGGTTCAGGGACAGCCGAAGAGTACTTTGTGAAAGCAGGCGGGGCTTCGGGTGCATCACGTCAAACGATAAGGGAAAAGCGCGGGACTCCGGAATCGACACGTACAATGTTTGCGGGGTTTAGGGACAGCCGAAGAGTACTTTGTGAAAGCAGGCGGGGCTTCGGGTGCATCACGTCAAACGATACGGGAAGTGCGCGGGACTCCGGAATCGACACGAACAACGGGTGCGAGGCTCAGGGACGGCCGAAGAGTACTTTGTGAAAGCAGGCGGGGCTTCGGGTGCATCACGTCAAACGATACGGGAAGTGCGCGGGACTCCGGAATCGACACGTACAACGGGTGCGGGGCTCAGGGACGGCCGAAGAGTACTTTGTGAAAACAGGCGGGGCTTCGGGTGCATCACGTCAAACGATACGGGAAGTGCGCGGGACTCCGGAATCGACACGTACAACGGGTGCGGGGCTCAGGGACAGCCGAAGAGTACTTTGTGAAAGCAGGCGGGGCTTCGGGTGCATCACGTCAAACGATACGGGAAGTGCGCGGGACTCCGGAATCGACACGAACAACGTTGGCGGGGTTCAGGGACAGCCGAAGAGTACTTTGTGAAAGCAGGCGGGGCTTCGGGGGCATCACGTCAAACGATACGGGAAGGGCGCGGGACTCCGGAAGCGACACGAACAACGGGTGCGGGGCTCAGGGACAGCCGAAGAGTACTTTGTGAAAGCAGGCGGGGCTTCGGTTTCATCACGTCAAACGATACGGGAAGTGCGCGGGACTCCGGAATCGACACGAACAACATTGGCGGGGCTCGGGGACAGCCGAAGAGTACTTTGTGAAAGCAGGCGGGGCTTCGGGTGCATCACGTCAAACGATACGGGAAGTGCGCGGGACTCCGGAATCGACACGTACAACGGGTGCGAGGCTCAGGGACAGCCGAAGAGTACTTTGTGAAAGCAGGCGGGGCTTCGGGTGCATCACGTCAAACGATACGGGAAGTGCGCGGGACTCCGGAATCGACACGTACAACGGGTGCGGGGTTCAGGGACAGCCGAAGAGTACTTTGTGAAAGCAGGCGGGGCTTCGGGTGCATCACGTCAAACGATACGGGAAGTGCGCGGGACTCCGGAATCAACACGTACAACGGGTGCGGGGCTCAGGGACAGCCGAAGAGTACTTTGTGAAAGCAGGCGGGGCTTCGGGTGCATCACGTCAAACGATACGGGAAGTGCGCGGGACTCCGGAATCGACACGAACAACGGGTGCGGGGCTCAGGGACGGCCGAAGAGTACTTTGTGAAAGCAGGCGGGGCTTCGGGTGCATCACGTCAAACGATACGGGAAGTGCGCGGGACTCCGGAATCGACACGAACAACGGGTGCGAGGCTCAGGGACGGCCGAAGAGTACTTTGTGAAAGCAGGCGGGGTTCGGGTGCATCACGTCAAACGATATGGGAAGTGCGCGGGACTCCGGAATCGACACGAACAACGTTGGCGAGGTTCAGGGACAGCCGAAGAGTACTTTGTGAAAGCAGGCGGGGTTCGGGTGCATCACGTCAAACGATACGGTTAGTGCGCGGGACTCCGGAATCGACACGAACAACGGGTGCGGGGCGCAGGGACGGCCGAAGAGTACTTTGTGAAAGCAGGCGGGGCTTCGGGTGCATCACGTCAAACGATATGGGAAGTGCGCGGGACTCCGGAATCGACACGAACAACGTTGGCGGGGTTCAGGGACAGCCGAAGAGTACTTTGTGAAAGCAGGCGGGGCTTCGGGTGCATCACGTCAAACGATACGGGAAGTGCGCGGGACTCCGGAATCGACACGAACAACGTTGGCGGGGTTCAGGGACAGCCGAAGAGTACTTTGTGAAAGCAGGCGGGGCTTCGGGTGCATCACGTCAAACGATACGGGAAGTGCGCGGGACTCCGGAATCGACACGAACAACGTTGGCGGGGCTCGGGGACAGCCGAAGAGTACTTTGTGAAAGCAGGCGGGGCTTCGGGTGCATCACGTCAAACGATACGGGAAGTGCGCGGGACTCCGGAATCGACACGTACAACGGGTGCGAGGCTCAGGGACGGCCGAAGAGTACTTTGTGAAAACAGGCGGGGCTTCGGGTGCATCACGTCAAACGATACGGGAAGTGCGCGGGACTCCGGAATCGACACGAACAACGTTGGCGGGGCTCAGGGACAGCCGAAGAGTACTTTGTGAAAGTAGGCGGGCTTCGGGTGCATCACGTCAAACGATACGGGAAGTGCGCGGGACTCCGGAATCAACACGTACAACGGGTGCGGGGCTCAGGGACAGCCGAAGAGTACTTTGTGAAAGTAGGCGGGCTTCGGGTGCATCACGTCAAACGATACGGGAAGTGCGCGGGACTCCGGAATCGACACGTACAACGTTTGCGGGGCTCAGGGACAGCCGAAGAGTACTTTGTGAAAGTAGGCGGGGCTTCGGGTGCATCACGTCAAACGATACGGGAAGTGCGCGGGACTCCGGAATCGACACGTACAACGGGTGCGAGGCTCAGGGACAGCCGAAGAGTACTTTGTGAAAGCAGGCGGGGCTTCGGGTGCATCACGTCAAACGATACGGGAAGTGCGCGGGACTCCGGAATCGACACGTACAACGGGTGCGGGGCTCAGGGACAGCCGAAGAGTACTTTGTGAAAACAGGCGGGGCTTCGGGTGCATCACGTCAAACGATACGGGAAGTGCGCGGGACTCCGGAATCAACACGTACAACGGGTGCGGGGCTCAGGGACAGCCGAAGAGTACTTTGTGAAAGTAGGCGGGCTTCGGGTGCATCACGTCAAACGATACGGGAAGTGCGCGGGACTCCGGAATCGACACGAACAACGTTTGCGGGGTTTAGGGACGGCCGAAGAGTACTTTGTGAAAGTAGACGGGGCTTCGGATGCATCACGTCAAACGATACGGGAAGTGCGCGGGACTCCGGAATCGACACGTACAACGGGTGCGAGGCTCAGGGACGGCCGAAGAGTACTTTGTGAAAACAGGCGGGGCTTCGGGTGCATCACGTCAAACGATACGGGAAGTGCGCGGGACTCCGGAATCGACACGTACAACGGGTGCGGGGCTCAGGGACAGCCGAAGAGTACTTTGTGAAAGCAGGCGGGGCTTCGGGTGCATCACGTCAAACGATACGGGAAGTGCGCGGGACTCCGGAATCGACACGTACAACGGGTGCGAGGCTCAGGGACGGCCGAAGAGTACTTTGTGAAAGCAGGCGGGGTTCGGGTGCATCACGTCAAACGATACGGGTAGTGCGCGGGACTCCGGAATCAACACGAACAACGGGTGCGGGGCGCAGGGACGGCCGAAGAGTACTTTGTGAAAGCAGGCGGGGCTTCGGGTGCATCACGTCAAACGATATGGGAAGTGCGCGGGACTCTGGAATCGACACGAACAACGTTGGCGAGGTTCAGGGACAGCCGAAGAGTACTTTGTGAAAGCAGGCGGGGTTCGGGTGCATCACGTCAAACGATACGGTTAGTGCGCGGGACTCCGGAATCGACACGAACAACGGGTGCGGGGCGCAGGGACGGCCGAAGAGTACTTTGTGAAAGCAGGCGGGGTTCGGGTGCATCACGTCAAACGATACGGGTAGTGCGCGGGACTCCGGAATCAACACGAACAACGGGTGCGAGGCTCAGGGACGGCCGAAGAGTACTTTGTGAAAGCAGGCGGGGCTTCGGGTGCATCACGTCAAACGATACGGGAAGTGCGCGGGACTCCGGAATCGACACGTACAACGGGTGCGGGGTTCAGGGACAGCCGAAGAGTACTTTGTGAAAGCAGGCGGGGCTTCGGGTGCATCACGTCAAACGATACGGGAAGTGCGCGGGACTCCGGAATCGACACGAACAACGTTGGCGGGGTTCAGGGACAGCCGAAGAGTACTTTGTGAAAGCAGGCGGGGCTTCGGGTGCATCACGTCAAACGATAGGGGAAGTGCGCGGGACTCCGGAATCGACACGTACAACGGGTGCGGGGTTCAGGGACAGCCGAAGAGTACTTTGTGAAAGCAGGCGGGGCTTCGGGTGCATCACGTCAAACGATACGGGAAGTGCGCGGGACTCCGGAATCGACACGAACAACGTTGGCGGGGCTCAGGGACAGCCGAAGAGTACTTTGTGAAAGCAGGCGGGGCTTGGGGTGGATGAGGTCAAACGATATGGGAAGTGCGCGGGACACCGGAATCGACACGAACTACGGGTGCGGGGCTCAGGGACAGCCGAAGAGTACTTTGTGAAAGTAGGCGGGCTTCGGGTGCATCACGTCAAACGATACGGGAAGTGCGCGGGACTCCGGAATCGACACGTACAACGGGTGCGAGGCTCAGGGACAGCCGAAGAGTACTTTGTGAAAGCAGGCGGGGCTTCGGGTGCATCACGTCAAACGATACGGGAAGTGCGCGGGACTCCGGAATCGACACGAACAACATTGGCGGGGCTCGGGGACAGCCGAAGAGTACTTTGTGAAAGCAGGCGGGGCTTCGGTTGCATCACGTCAAACGATACGGGAAGTGCGCGGGACTCCGGAATCGACACGTACAACGGGTGCGAGGCTCAGGGACGGCCGAAGAGTACTTTGTGAAAGCAGGCGGGGCTTCGGGTGCATCACGTCAAACGATACGGGAAGTGCGCGGGACTCCGGAATCGTCACGAACAACGTTGGCGGGGCTCGGGGACAGCCGAAGAGTACTTTGTGAATGTAGGCGGGGCTTCGGGTGCATCACGTCAAACGATACGGGAAGTGCGCGGGACTCCGGAATCGACATGAACAACGGGTGCGGGGTTCAGGGACAGCCGAAGAGTACTTTGTGAAAGCAGGCGGGGCTTCGGGTGCATCACGTCAAACGATACGGGAAGTGCGCGGGACTCCGGAATCGACACGAACAACGGGTGCGAGGCTCGGGGACAGCCGAAGAGTACTTTGTGAATGTAGGCGGGGCTTCGGGTGCATCACGTCAAACGATACGGGAAGTGCGCGGGACTCCGGAATCGACATGAACAACGTTGGAGGGGCTCAGGGACAGCCGAAGAGTACTTTGTGAAGTAGGCGGGGCTTCGGGTGCATCACGTCAAACCATACAGGAAGTGCGCGGGACTCCGGAATCGACACGAACAACGTTGGCGGGGTTCAGGGACAGCCGAAGAGTACTTTGTGATAGCAGGCGGGGCTTCGGGTGCATCACGTCAAACGATATGGGAAGTGCGCGGGACTCCGGAATCGACACGAACAACGTTGGCGGGGCTCAGGGACAGCCGAAGAGTACTTTGTGAAAGCAGGCGGGGCTTCGGGTGCATCACGTCAAACGATACGGGAAGTGCGCGGGACTCCGGAATCGACACGAACAACGTTGGCGGGGCTCAGGGACAGCCGAAGAGTACTTTGTGAAAGCAGGCGGGGCTTCGGGTGCATCACGTCAAACGATACGGGAAGTGCGCGGGACTCCGGAATCGACACGAACAACGGGTGCGAGGCTCAGGGACGACCGAAGAGTACTTTGTGAAAGCAGGCGGGGCTTCGGGTGCATCACGTCAAACGATACGGGAAGTGCGCGGGACTCCGGAATCGACACGCACAACGGGTGCGAGGCTCAGGGACGGCCGAAGAGTACTTTGTGAAAGCAGGCGGGGTTCGGGTGCATCACGTCAAACGATACGGGTGGTGCGCGGGACTCCGGAATCAACACGTACAACGGGTGCGGGGCGCAGGGACAGCCGAAGAGTACTTTGTGAAAGCAGGCGGGGCTTCGGGTGCATCACGTCAAACGATACGGGAAGTGCGCGGGACTCCGGAATCGACACGAACAACATTGGCGGGGCTCGGGGACAGCCGAAGAGTACTTTGTGAAAGCAGGCGGGGCTTCGGTTGCATCACGTCAAACGATACGGGAAGTGCGCGGGACTCCGGAATCGACACGAACAACGGGTGCGGGGCTCGGGGACAGCCGAAGAGTACTTTGTGAAAGCAGGCGGGGCTTCGGGTGCATCACGTCAAACGATACGGGAAGTGCGCGGGACTCCGGAATCGACACGTACAACGGGTGCGGGGCTCGGGGACAGCCGAAGAGTACTTTGTGAAAGCAGGCGGGGCTTCGGGTGCATCACTTCAAACGATACGGGAAGTGCGCGGGACTCCGGAATCGACACGAACAACGTTGGCGGGGCTCGGGGACAGCCGAAGAGTACTTTGTGAAAGCAGGCGGGGCTTCGGGTGCATCACGTCAAACGATATGGGAAGTGCGCGGGACTCCGGAATCGACACGAACAACATTGGCGGGGCTCGGGGACAGCCGAAGAGTACTTTGTGAAAGCAGGCGGGGCTTCGGGAGCATCACGTCAAACGATATGGGAAGTGCGCGGGACTCCGGAATCGACACGTACAACGGGTGCGGGGCTCGGGGACAGCCGAAGAGTACTTTGTGAAAGCAGGCGGGGCTTCGGTTGCATCACGTCAAACGATACGGGAAGTGCGCGGGACTCCGGAATCGACACGAACAACGTTGGCGGGGCTCGGGGACAGCCGAAGAGTACTTTGTGAAAGCAGGCGGGGCTTCGGTTGCATCACGTCAAACGATACGGGAAGTGCGCGGGACTCCGGAATCGACACGAACAACGTTGGCGGGGTTCAGGGACAGCCGAAGAGTACTTTGTGAAAGCAGGCGGGGCTTCGGGTGCATCACGTCAAACGATACGGGAAGTGCGCGGGACTCCGGAATCGACACGAACAACGTTGGCGGGGCTCAGGGACAGCCGAAGAGTACTTTGTGAAAGCAGGCGGGGCTTCGGTTTCATCACGTCAAACGATACGGGAAGTGCGCGGGACTCCGGAATCGACACGTACAACGGGTGCGGGGCTCAGGGACAGCCGAAGAGTACTTTGTGAAAGCAGGCGGGGCTTCGGGTGCATCACGTCAAACGATACGGGAAGTGCGCGGGACTCCGGAATCGACACGAACAACATTGGCGGGGCTCGGGGACAGCCGAAGAGTACTTTGTGAAAGCAGGCGGGGCTTCGGGTGCATCACGTCAAACGATACGGGAAGTGCGCGGGACTCCGGAATCGACACGTACAACGGGGGCGGCGGGCAGGGACAGCCGAAGAGTACTTTGTGAAAGCAGGCGGGGCTTCGGGTGCATCACGTCAAACGATACGGGAAGTGCGCGGGACTCCGGAATCGACACGAACAACGGGTGCGAGGCTCAGGGACGGCCGAAGAGTACTTTGTGAAAGCAGGCGGGGCTTCGGGTGCATCACGTCAAACGATACGGGAAGTGCGCGGGACTCCGGAATCGACACGAACAACGTTGGCGGGGCTCGGGGACAGCCGAAGAGTACTTTGTGAAAGCAGGCGGGGCTTCGGGTGCATCACGTCAAACGATACGGGAAGTGCGCGGGACTCCGGAATCGACACGAACAACGGGTGCGAGGCTCAGGGACGGCCGAAGAGTACTTTGTGAAAGCAGGCGGGGCTTCGGGTGCATCACGTCAAACGATACGGGAAGTGCGCGGGACTCCGGAATCGACACGTACAACGGGTGCGGGGTTCAGGGACAGCCGAAGAGTACTTTGTGAAAGCAGGCGGGGCTTCGGGTGCATCACGTCAAACGATACGGGAAGTGCGCGGGACTCCGGAATCGACACGTACAACGGGTGCGGGGCTCGGGGGCAGCCGAAGAGTACTTTGTGAAAGCAGGCGGGGCCTCGGTTGCATCACGTCAAACGATACGGGAAGTGCGCGGGACTCCGGAATCGACACGAACAACATTGGCGGGGCTCGGGGACAGCCGAAGAGTACTTTGTGAAAGCAGGCGGGGCTTCGGGTGCATCACGTCAAACGATACGGGAAGTGCGCGGGACTCCGGAATCGACACGAACAACGTTGGCGGGGCTCGGGGACAGCCGAAGAGTCCTTTGTGAAAGCAGGCGGGGCTTCGGGTGCATCACGTCAAACGATACGGGAAGTGCGCGGGACTCCGGAATCGACACGAACAACGTTGGCGGGGCTCAGGGACAGCCGAAGAGTACTTTGTGAAAGCAGGCGGGGCTTCGGGTGCATCACGTCAAACGATACGGGAAGTGCGCGGGACTCCGGAATCGACACGAACAACGTTGGCGGGGCTCAGGGACAGCCGAAGAGTACTTTGTGAAAGCAGGCGGGGCTTCGGGTGCATCACGTCAAACGATATGGGAAGTGCGCGGGACTCCGGAATCGACACGAACAACGTTGGCGGGGTTCAGGGACAGCCGAAGAGTACTTTGTGAAAGCAGGCGGGGCTTCGGGTGCATCACGTCAAACGATATGGGAAGTGCGCGGGACTCTGGAATCGACACGAACAACGTTGGCGAGGTTCAGGGACAGCCGAAGAGTACTTTGTGAAAGCAGGCGGGGCTTCGGGTGCATCACGTCAAACGATATGGGAAGTGCGCGGGACTCCGGAATCGACACGAACAACATTGGCGGGGCTCGGGGACAGCCGAAGAGTACTTTGTGAAAGCAGGCGGGGCTTCGGGTGCATCACGTCAAACGATACGGGAAGTGCGCGGGACTCCGGAATCGACACGAACAACGTTGGCGGGGCTCGGGGACAGCCGAAGAGTACTTTGTGAAAGCAGGCGGGGCTTCGGGTGCATCACGTCAAACGATACGGGAAGTGCGCGGGACTCCGGAATCGACACGAACAACGTTGGCGGGGTTCAGGGACAGCCGAAGAGTACTTTGTGAAAGCAGGCGGGGCTTCGGGTGCATCACGTCAAACGATACGGGAAGTGCGCGGGACTCCGGAATCGACACGAACAACGTTGGCGGGGCTCGGGGACAGCCGAAGAGTACTTTGTGAAAGCAGGCGGGGCTTCGGTTTCATCACGTCAAACGATACGGGAAGTGCGCGGGACTCCGGAATCGACACGTACAACGGGTGCGAGGCCCAGGGACGGCCGAAGAGTACTTTGTGAAAGCAGGCGGGGCTTCGGGTGCATCACGTCAAACGATACGGGAAGTGCGCGGGACTCCGGAATCGACACGAACAACGTTGGCGGGGTTCAGGGACAGCCGAAGAGTACTTTGTGAAAGCAGGCGGGGCTTCGGGGCGCGGGACTCCGGAATCGACACGAACAACATTGGCGGGGCTCGGGGACAGCCGAAGAGTACTTTGTGAAAGCAGGCGGGGCTTCGGGTGCATCACGTCAAACGATATGGGAAGTGCGCGGGACTCCGGAATCGACACGAACAACGGGTGCGAGGCCCAGGGACGGCCGAAGAGTACATTGTGAAAGCAGGCGGGGCTTCGGGTGCATCACGTCAAACGATATGGGAAGTGCGCGGGACTCCGGAATCGACACGAACAACGTTGGCGGGGCTCGGGGACAGCCGAAGAGTACTTTGTGAAAGCAGGCGGGGCTTCGGGTGCATCACGTCAAACGATACGGGAAGTGCGCGGGACTCCGGAATCGACACGAACAACGTTGGCGGGGCTCGGGGACAGCCGAAGAGTACTTTGTGAAAGCAGGCGGGGCTTCGGTTTCATCACGTCAAACGATACGGGAAGTGCGCGGGACTCCGGAATCGACACGAACAACGGGTGCGGGGCTCGGGGACAGCCGAAGAGTACTTTGTGAAAGCAGGCGGGGCTTCGGTTGCATCACGTCAAACGATACGGGAAGTGCGCGGGACTCCGGAATCGACACGAACAACGGGTGCGGGGTTCAGGGACAGCCGAAGAGTACTTTGTGAAAGCAGGCGGGGCTTCGGGTGCATCACGTCAAACGATATGGGAAGTGCGCGGGACTGCGGAATCGACACGAACAACGGGTGCGGGGCTCAGGGACAGCCGAAGAGTACTTTGTGAAAGCAGGCGGGGCTTCGGTTGCATCACGTCAAACGATACGGGAAGTGCGCGGGACTCCGGAATCGACACGAACAACATTGGCGGGGCTCGGGGACAGCCGAAGAGTACTTTGTGAAAGCAGGCGGGGCTTCGGGAGCATCACGTCAAACGATATGGGAAGTGCGACTCCGGAATCGACACGTACAACGGGTGCGGGGCTCGGGGACAGCCGAAGAGTACTTTGTGAAAGCAGGCGGGGCTTCGGTTGCATCACGTCAAACGATACGGGAAGTGCGCGGGACTCCGGAATCGACACGAACAACATTGGCGGGGCTCGGGGACAGCCGAAGAGTACTTTGTGAAAGCAGGCGGGGCTTCGGGTGCATCACGTCAAACGATACGGGAAGTGCGCGGGACTCCGGAATCGACACGAACAACGTTGGCGGGGTTCAGGGACAGCCGAAGAGTACTTTGTGAAAGCAGGCGGGGCTTCGGGTGCATCACGTCAAACGATACGGGAAGTGCGCGGGACTCCGGAATCGACACGAACAACGTTGGCGGGGCTCGGGGACAGCCGAAGAGTACTTTGTGAAAGCAGGCGGGGCTTCGGTTTCATCACGTCAAACGATACGGGAAGTGCGCGGGACTCCGGAATCGACACGTACAACGGGTGCGAGGCCCAGGGACGGCCGAAGAGTACTTTGTGAAAGCAGGCGGGGCTTCGGGTGCATCACGTCAAACGATACGGGAAGTGCGCGGGACTCCGGAATCGACACGTACAACGGGTGCGAGGCCCAGGGACGGCCGAAGAGTACTTTGTGAAAGCAGGCGGGGCTTCGGGTGCATCACGTCAAACGATACGGGAAGTGCGCGGGACTCCGGAATCGACACGAACAACGGGTGCGAGGCTCAGGGACGGCCGAAGAGTACTTTGTGAAAGCAGGCGGGGCTTCGGGTGCATCACGTCAAACGATACGGGAAGTGCGCGGGACTCCGGAATCGACACGAACAACGGGTGCGAGGCTCAGGGACGGCCGAAGAGTACTTTGTGAAAGCAGGCGGGGCTTCGGGTGCATCACGTCAAACGATACGGGAAGTGCGCGGGACTCCGGAATCGACACGTACAACGGGTGCGAGGCTCAGGGACGGCCGAAGAGTACTTTGTGAAAGCAGGCGGGGCTTCGGGTGCATCACGTCAAACGATACGGGAAGTGCGCGGGACTCCGGAATCGACACGTACAACGGGTGCGAGGCCCAGGGACGGCCGAAGAGTACTTTGTGAAAGCAGGCGGGGCTTCGGGTGCATCACGTCAAACGATACGGGAAGTGCGCGGGACTCCGGAATCGACACGTACAACGGGTGCGGGGTTCAGGGACAGCCGAAGAGTACTTTGTGAAAGCAGGCGGGGCTTCGGGTGCATCACGTCAAACGATATGGGAAGTGCGCGGGACTCCGGAATCGACACGAACAACGTTGGCGGGGCTCGGGGACAGCCGAAGAGTACTTTGTGAAAGCAGGCGGGGATTCGGTTTCATCACGTCAAACGATACGGGAAGTGCGCGGGACTCCGGAATCGACACGAACAACGGGTGCGAGGCTCAGGGACGGCCGAAGAGTACTTTGTGAAAGCAGGCGGGGTTCGGGTGCATCACGTCAAACGATACGGGTAGTGCGCGGGACTCCGGAATCGACACGAACAACGGGTGCGAGGCTCAGGGACGGCCGAAAAGTACTTTGTGAAAGCAGGCGGGGTTCGGGTGCATCACGTCAAACGATACGGGAAGTGCGCGGGACTCCGGAATCGACACGAACAACGGGTGCGGGGCGCAGGGACAGCCGAAGAGTACTTTGTGAAAGCAGGCGAGGCTTCGGGTGCATCACGTCAAACGATAAGGGAAAAGCGCGGGACTCCGGAATCGACACGTACAACGGGTGCGAGGCTCAGGGACAGCCGAAGAGTACTTTGTGAAAGTAGGCGGGGCTTCGGGTGCATCACGTCAAACGATACGGGAAGTGCGCGGGACTCCGGAATCGACACGTACAACGGGTGCGAGGCTCAGGGACAGCCGAAGAGTACTTTGTGAAAGTAGGCGGGGCTTCGGGTGCATCACGTCAAACGATACGGGAAGTGCGCGGGACTCCGGAATCGACACGAACAACGGGTGCGAGGCTCAGGGACGGCCGAAGAGTACTTTGTGAAAGCAGGCGGGGTTCGGGTGCATCACGTCAAACGATACGGGTAGTGCGCGGGACTCCGGAATCAACACGAACAACGGGTGCGAGGCTCAGGGACGGCCGAAGAGTACTTTGTGAAAGCAGGCGGGGTTCGGGTGCATCACGTCAAACGATACGGTTAGTGCGCGGGACTCCGGAATCGACACGAACAACGGGTGCGGGGCGCAGGGACGGCCGAAGAGTACTTTGTGAAAGCAGGCGGGGCTTCGGGTGCATCACGTCAAACGATAAGGGAAAAGCGCGGGACTCCGGAATCGACACGTACAACGGGTGCGGGGTTCAGGGACAGCCGAAGAGTACTTTGTGAAAGCAGGCGGGGCTTCGGGTGCATCACGTCAAACGATACGGGAAGTGCGCGGGACTCCGGAATCGACACGAACAACGGGTGCGAGGCTCAGGGACGGCCGAAGAGTACTTTGTGAAAGCAGGCGGGGCTTCGGGTGCATCACGTCAAACGATACGGGAAGTGCGCGGGACTCCGGAATCGACACGTACAACGGGTGCGAGGCTCAGGGACGGCCGAAGAGTACTTTGTGAAAGCAGGCGGGGCTTCGGGTGCATCACGTCAAACGATACGGGAAGTGCGCGGGACTCCGGAATCGACACGTACAACGGGTGCGAGGCTCAGGGACAGCCGAAGAGTACTTTGTGAAAGCAGGCGGGGCTTCGGGTGCATCACGTCAAACGATACGGGAAGTGCGCGGGACTCCGGAATCGACACGTACAACGGGTGCGGGGTTCAGGGACAGCCGAAGAGTACTTTGTGAAAGCAGGCGGGGCTTCGGGTGCATCACGTCAAACGATACGGGAAGTGCGCGGGACTCCGGAATCGACATTAACAATGTTTGCGGGGTTTAGGGACAGCCGAAGAGTACTTTGTGAAAGCAGGCGGGGCTTCGGGTGCATCACGTCAAACGATACGGGAAGTGCGCGGGACTCCGGAATCGACACGTACAACGGGTGCGGGGCTCAGGGACAGCCGAAGAGTACTTTGTGAAAGTAGGCGGGGCTTCGGGTGCATCACGTCAAACGATACGGGAAGTGCGCGGGACTCCGGAATCGACACGTACAACGGGTGCGAGGCTCAGGGACAGCCGAAGAGTACTTTGTGAAAGCAGGCGGGGCTTCGGGTGCATCACGTCAAACGATACGGGAAGTGCGCGGGACTCCGGAATCGACACGTACAACGGGTGCGAGGCTCAGGGACGGCCGAAGAGTACTTTGTGAAAGTAGGCGGGGCTTCGGGTGCATCACGTCAAACGATACGGGAAGTGCGCGGGACTCCGGAATCGACACGTACAACGGGTGCGAGGCTCAGGGACGGCCGAAGAGTACTTTGTGAAAGCAGGCGGGGCTTCGGGTGCATCACGTCAAACGATAAGGGAAAAGCGCGGGACTCCGGAATCGACACGTACAACGGGTGCGAGGCTCAGGGACGGCCGAAGAGTACTTTGTGAAAGTAGGCGGGGCTTCGGGTGCATCACGTCAAACGATACGGGAAGTGCGCGGGACTCCGGAATCGACACGTACAACGGGTGCGGGGTTCAGGGACAGCCGAAGAGTACTTTGTGAAAGCAGGCGGGGCTTCGGGTGCATCACGTCAAACGATACGGGAAGTGCGCGGGACTCCGGAATCGACACGTACAACGGGTGCGGGGTTCAGGGACAGCCGAAGAGTACTTTGTGAAAGCAGGCGGGGCTTCGGGTGCATCACGTCAAACGATACGGGAAGTGCGCGGGACTCCGGAATCGACACGTACAACGGGTGCGAGGCCCAGGGACGGCCGAAGAGTACTTTGTGAAAGCAGGCGGGGCTTCGGGTGCATCACGTCAAACGATACGGGAAGTGCGCGGGACTCCGGAATCGACATTAACAATGTTTGCGGGGTTTAGGGACAGCCGAAGAGTACTTTGTGAAAGCAGGCGGGGCTTCGGGTGCATCACGTCAAACGATACGGGAAGTGCGCGGGACTCCGGAATCGACACGTACAACGGGTGCGGGGTTCAGGGACAGCCGAAGAGTACTTTGTGAAAGCAGGCGGGGCTTCGGGTGCATCACGTCAAACGATACGGGAAGTGCGCGGGACTCCGGAATCGACACGAACAACGGGTGCGAGGCTCAGGGACGGCCGAAGAGTACTTTGTGAAAGCAGGCGGGGCTTCGGGTGCATCACGTCAAACGATACGGGAAGTGCGCGGGACTCCGGAATCGACACGTACAACGGGTGCGAGGCTCAGGGACGGCCGAAGAGTACTTTGTGAAAGTAGGCGGGGCTTCGGGTGCATCACGTCAAACGATACGGGAAGTGCGCGGGACTCCGGAATCGACACGAACAACGGGTGCGAGGCTCAGGGACAGCCGAAGAGTACTTTGTGAAAGCAGGCGGGGCTTCGGGTGCATCACGTCAAACGATACGGGAAGTGCGCGGGACTCCGGAATCGACACGAACAACGGGTGCGAGGCTCAGGGACGGCCGAAGAGTACTTTGTGAAAGTAGGCGGGGCTTCGGGTGCATCACGTCAAACGATACGGGAAGTGCGCGGGACTCCGGAATCGACACGAACAACGGGTGCGAGGCTCAGGGACAGCCGAAGAGTACTTTGTGAAAGTAGGCGGGGCTTCGGGTGCATCACGTCAAACGATACGGGAAGTGCGCGGGACTCCGGAATCGACATTAACAATGTTTGCGGGGTTTAGGGACAGCCGAAGAGTACTTTGTGAAAGCAGGCGGGGCTTCGGGTGCATCACGTCAAACGATAAGGGAAAAGCGCGGGACTCCGGAATCGACACGTACAACGGGTGCGAGGCTCAGGGACGGCCGAAGAGTACTTTGTGAAAGTAGGCGGGGCTTCGGGTGCATCACGTCAAACGATACGGGAAGTGCGCGGGACTCCGGAATCGACACGAACAACGGGTGCGAGGCTCAGGGACGGCCGAAGAGTACTTTGTGAAAGCAGGCGGGGCTTCGGGTGCATCACGTCAAACGATACGGGAAGTGCGCGGGACTCCGGAATCGACATTAACAATGTTTGCGGGGTTTAGGGACAGCCGAAGAGTACTTTGTGAAAGCAGGCGGGGCTTCGGGTGCATCACGTCAAACGATACGGGAAGTGCGCGGGACTCCGGAATCGACACGTACAACGGGTGCGGGGTTCAGGGACAGCCGAAGAGTACTTTGTGAAAGTAGGCGGGGCTTCGGGTGCATCACGTCAAACGATACGGGAAGTGCGCGGGACTCCGGAATCGACACGAACAACGGGTGCGAGGCTCAGGGACAGCCGAAGAGTACTTTGTGAAAGCAGGCGGGGCTTCGGGTGCATCACGTCAAACGATACGGGAAGTGCGCGGGACTCCGGAATCGACACGAACAACGGGTGCGAGGCTCAGGGACGGCCGAAGAGTACTTTGTGAAAGTAGGCGGGGCTTCGGGTGCATCACGTCAAACGATACGGGAAGTGCGCGGGACTCCGGAATCGACACGAACAACGGGTGCGAGGCTCAGGGACGGCCGAAGAGTACTTTGTGAAAGCAGGCGGGGCTTCGGGTGCATCACGTCAAACGATACGGGAAGTGCGCGGGACTCCGGAATCGACACGAACAACGGGTGCGAGGCTCAGGGACGGCCGAAGAGTACTTTGTGAAAGTAGGCGGGGCTTCGGGTGCATCACGTCAAACGATAAGGGAAAAGCGCGGGACTCCGGAATCGACACGAACAACAGGTGCGAGGCTCAGGGACAGCCGAAGAGTACTTTGTGAAAGCAGGCGGGGCTTCGGGTGCATCACGTCAAACGATACGGGAAGTGCGCGGGACTCCGGAATCGACACGAACAACGGGTGCGAGGCTCAGGGACGGCCGAAGAGTACTTTGTGAAAGTAGGCGGGGCTTCGGGTGCATCACGTCAAACGATACGGGAAGTGCGCGGGACTCCGGAATCGACACGAACAACGGGTGCGAGGCTCAGGGACGGCCGAAGAGTACTTTGTGAAAGCAGGCGGGGTTCGGGTGCATCACGTCAAACGATACGGGTAGTGCGCGGGACTCCGGAATCAACACGAACAACGGGTGCGAGGCTCAGGGACGGCCGAAGAGTACTTTGTGAAAGTAGGCGGGGCTTCGGGTGCATCACGTCAAACGATACGGGAAGTGCGCGGGACTCCGGAATCAACACGAACAACGGGTGCGAGGCTCAGGGACGGCCGACGAGTACTTTGTGAAAGTAGGCGGGGCTTCGGGTGCATCACGTCAAACGATACGGGAAGTGCGCGGGACTCCGGAATCGACACGAACAACGGGTGCGAGGCTCAGGGACGGCCGAAGAGTACTTTGTGAAAGCAGGCGGGGCTTCGGGTGCATCACGTCAAACGATACGGGAAGTGCGCGGGACTCCGGAATCGACACGTACAACGGGTGCGAGGCTCAGGGACAGCCGAAGAGTACTTTGTGAAAGCAGGCGGGGCTTCGGGTGCATCACGTCAAACGATACGGGAAGTGCGCGGGACTCCGGAATCGACACGTACAACGGGTGCGAGGCTCAGGGACAGCCGAAGAGTACTTTGTGAAAGTAGGCGGGGCTTCGGGTGCATCACGTCAAACGATACGGGAGGTGCGCGGGACTCCGGAATCGACACGTACAACGGGTGCGAGGCTCAGGGACAGCCAAAGAGTACTTTGTGAAAGTAGGCGGGGCTTCGGGTGCATCACGTCAAACGATACGGGAAGTGCGCGGGACTCCGGAATCGACACGTACAACGGGTGCGAGGCTCAGGGACAGCCGAAGAGTACTTTGTGAAAGTAGGCGGGGCTTCGGGTGCATCACGTCAAACGATACGGGAAGTGCGCGGGACTCCGGAATCGACACGAACAACGGGTGCGAGGCTCAGGGACGGCCGAAGAGTACTTTGTGAAAGTAGGCGGGGCTTCGGGTGCATCACGTCAAACGATACGGGAAGTGCGCGGGACTCCGGAATCGACACGAACAACGGGTGCGAGGCTCAGGGACGGCCGGAGAGTACTTTGTGAAAGCAGGCGGGGTTCGGGTGCATCACGTCAAACGATACGGGTAGTGCGCGGGACTCCGGAATCAACACGTACAACGGGTGCGGGGCGCAGGGACAGCCGAAGAGTACTTTGTGAAAGCAGGCGGGGCTTCGGGTGCATCACGTCAAACGATACGGGAAGTGCGCGGGACTCCGGAATCGACACGAACGTTTGCGGGGCTCAGGGACAGCCGAAGAGTACTATGTGAAAGCAGGCGGGGCTTCGGGTTCTTCGCGTGAATCAACGCGGAAAGCCTTCGGGTTTTTAGGCTCGATGTGCACGACGAGAGCAGAGCTCAGGGATCCCAGCACAAATCGACGAGAGAAGTGAACCGGTCGGAAAATCGGCCTCGGAGAACGTCGTGAGTAGTGGGGCATCGACAGGATAGAACACGGGATATCGCCGAAACAGAGCATGCATTGGAACTAAAGAGTAGTGTTGCAAAGAGTGGATTGGATTCCAGGGGTCGTATTCGCCATCAACCCGCCGGGGAGTCGAAGGGTAGATGAGGTGAAATTTCAGTACAAAATGCACGCTCCACGGCCACCTCTCGCCTCCCTTGGCTTCCCTCGCGACCGCCGGAATTTTTCGAATCGCATAGCTGAAAAAGGGCCGCTTCGCGATAGAATCTTTATCTTTTCACAGTGATATCGATACGTAACACAGTTTGCATTTCCATCTTACATGGTGTGAGATGGGTTGATCAGCTCCTCTGCCGCGCGCGGTATCATCCCTTCCGCTTCCCTTCGACTTCCCTCGGCAGATTGCTGGCGAATACCACCCCAGATAACCTGCACTTACTTTTCCACTACTGTTCGCTGGAGGTCGGCTTTATAGACGATTATAAATTGCCAATGGCACAAAATTATCACGGTAGATAAAATCGATGATACCCAATTGATAAAGGGTAGGGTATAAAAGAAATGAAGAGCGGTGAGTTACATTCACAGACCGTTTTTCTCCAAAGGTAAGCGGCTGAAGCTCAGAACAGACTAGGGAGTCGGAAAGCTACCTCACCGGTTGATAGAGATACCACGATATCAGGCCCTAGACCTCGAAAACTTTGGAAAGAAAAACTTCTACATTTCCATGAGGATTTTGCGCCGTTGGCAAATTATAAACTTGTCGATTTTATGGCTATGACGGGGCAAGTCAATTACTTCCGACGCGACGGAAGCATTTGAAATCGAGTCAGAACAATAACCCATCACCTTATCTTTCTTTACATATGGACTGGGATTCATGAACGTACTGGGTCCTGAAGGGTGTAGTTTGGTTTGGTTTGGTTAGCTGCCCCAGCTTGGACCAAACCAAACCAAACCACCACCTCGGAGGTGCGGCTACATGGGACCCAGGCGTAGCCCAGTCCTGACCAAACCTAGCGACGATGAATCTCTAGTTTGCGAATGTTTTCAACCAAACCCTACTGGGACACCCGGTTCAGCGTTCATGAATCCCAGTCATGATCGATCACTGGTTGAGAGATAGCCGCGACGAACACACGTGGCACGCACGCAAGAGAGGAGGTAATGATAGTCGTGAACATCGATCAAGTGAGATCACGTTGGATCGTCGCGCCGCGGCTATCTCTCGACCAGTGGTCGACGATATAATAAGCGGCGTGGTGGTGTGTCTGACCGTTTCCTGTCTGACGTCCGACACACGTCTGACCGGGGTTTGTTGAAAGATTAAAACGCTCGGTGATTCCCGAATTTTTTATGTCATCGTTTGGAGCGCATCACTGTTGTAAGTAATACCCATAACGTTGTGTGAGAGGAGTGGGGTTTTGTGTGAGCGCACAGCATCAAGCTTGTTGTGAGACCACCATAGTTGTTGCATTTTGAGTTCTTCAAAGCTTCTCCGTTACGAATCGTGGAGGGACCACCGTAGCTGTTGCATATTGCGTCCTTCAAAGTTTCTCCGTTACGAATCACACTGAGACCATCATATCTGTTTCATATTGAGTCTTTTGAACTTTCTTCGTTTCTATCTGAAAACAGGCCTGGGGAGCCGGTCTACCGTTTCGCGAAGCCAAATGAATGCTACACATAGTTGATGGAGGGAGGTCGGGAAAAGTCAGTCCATCGTTCGACGAAGCCAAGCCTTTGGCAAGAACCAGTTTGATTGAACACAGAAATCAGATGAAGTTTTCAGCGCCTGCGACGCCTTGAAACGAAAATCAGTTATGTCGACAGAAAGTCACCGCGTCACCATCAGCTGCGTAGCACCACTCTTCCGCGTCCGAACCGAAACGATCAGAAGCGGAACGAAATAGTCCAGACATTACATGAAATACGGAAATGGATGACTTCCGCACAATCCTCCTCCCTCCTTCTATTATTTTCCCTTTTGCTCGAGCTTGAATCCGTGGCTTATTTCGAGCGATTCTGTCAATTAATAGAGAAATCACAATAATATAGAAATAAATATTCATTCAATCTGTAAGAAAAACAACTAACCAGTAACGGAGATAAAACTCAACAAGCGACAAGACAAATTTGACCTTATGCCAAAATGCCCAAAAAGCAACCGTTAGTTGACAAGCATCAACACAGAATCAGTGGCTGACTGTTTCACCGAGAGCATCAAGAACTTCCTTCTTGTACGCGTCGAAATCGCCATCTATTTCTTCGACTGTCTACAACAAGAGTAATCTCCATTAAGTATTCTTAAGCGATAACGTAAGGTGTGAAACAATACTTGATTTTCGACAATCCATAAAGTGCACTCAGTGGCTCGTACTAGTCGTTCGTCGTGAGTAACCATTACTACACCTCCGCCGAAATTCTCGATAGCTGTCGCGAGGGCGTCTATAGATTCGATATCCAGATTATTAGTAGGCTCATCCTAGAGAGTAGTGCATTTAGTAAAAATTTCTGAAAACCAAAGAAGAATGTCTCTGAGATCCATACAAGTATCAACATATCCGGTTCACCCAAAGCCAACTCGGCCAGAGCCACACGAGACTTTTGTCCTCCTGATAGATCTTTGATTTTCACAGTGTGAGCATGACCGGCCAATCCCACCATTCCCAGGTTCTTTCGTGCCAACTTAAAATAATATTTAGGGCTTTATAATTCTTTTTACAGATCACTTTAGTTTTACACTACATCTGCCATGGAAAAAGGAGCAGCGAAAAGCCATTCTGTTGCTACTTGTGAGCAAGCATTGTTAAACTGACCTGGTAATCAATATTGAACTTTGTACTCAAATATTCGATCGGGCTCTGTTCGCCATTGAGGGCCTCATTCGCGTGTTGATCGAACCATCCTATCTTCACTTGACGATGCTTTGTAAGTTCGCCTTCTTGCTGAACACAAATGCTGGGAAACTGAGCAGAATAATTCGTAACAAAAACATACAGGCTCAATCTTTCCTGTCAATAATCGGAGAAGCGTTGACTTTCCGACTCCATTCGGACCAACAATTGCGACTCTAGAGTCCATGTCCACACCAAAGTCCAAATTTTTGAACAAAATATTATTACCAAAACCGAACGTCACGTCTGTAAATGACCGTCGCTTCGTTACGACAACAACTATCACAATCGTCAGTGAAAGCAGCTTACTATGCAATCCAAGGATAGGCGGTGACAATTTGTCAGTTTCCGGGAAATTAAATTTCACCTGGTACTCTTTGAACCGTTGCAATAATTCTGGTGGAGGCGCGTCACCTGAAATTGGAATGAATTTCACTAAGCAACAATAGAGCGTCAACAATAAGAAAACTTGTTGAATTAGTATATTGTAGCTGGCACACAGTTCATAGTGACTGGTCAACAGTAAGTTATTCTGCTTCAGACTGAGAGATCTCACAGGGAGAACAATTCTAGTCCAGTTTGAAGTGAGCAAAATGAAGTACAGTGGACACGAATCGCAGTGTCGCTGCCTTCTTCTTCTTTGCAGCCGCAGGCAGGTTTTTGTCAAAGGTTCAAGAAACGGGCGACTGAAACCGGATTCGTCCCCAAATTCATTGTTGTCAGAGTGGTAGGCCTCTTTGGGCAACCAAATAGGTGCTCAGTTGAGTGACCACGGCTACCACAGTCCGGGCACTCGTCAGGCTTACTGCGATCGATCTTATGCAAGTATGACATCAGCACAAGGGAATGAACGCAGCGTAACGAGGCAAGGGTACTTCTAGCCCGCCTACCGAGTTCTATCTGGGTGTTGCTGACTACAGGTGGTACGACTCCCAATATGGAATTGACGGTCATCCTACTCAAGTGATCCCTGACGAACTTGGTCTGCCCCGCACGTAAAAGACGCAGACGATGCAGTTGGGATTCCGTCCATCTTTGTATATTGACTTTCTCGGGAGCATCCGCAAAAGGCCTTCTGATATGTCTCTCTCTCCCGGGATTTATGATCCTTCTTAATAGGTGTTCAGGCTGCTTAACAATGTTAATAACCAAATGCTGGGCTTGGAGTTGGCAGTGCTCCTTAACTGGCAGGATTCGGGCTTCAGCATGAAGATGTTCCACAGGGGTGCTTTTAGCACACCCTGTGGCAATCCGAAGAACAGCATTTTGCACTCGCTGCATCTTTGTCCACGATGATTTTGATATTATGTGCTGCCATACCGGTGCAGCGTACTCCAACGCCGGCTGCAATATTGCCTTGTACGTGGTCGAAATTGTCTCCTTGCTACTGATACACGACGTTCCTCCCAGAGCTCGTAGGACGTTCAGCTTTGCTTTCACTGTGGCCTGTTTCTGCTCAGTATTTTTGTGGAACTTCAACGACGGATCCAATACTAGGCCGAGCAGCTTAGGGGAACATGCGGCAGGCAGACGAGCGTCTTCCCAATTCACAACGGGGTGAGCGCAGTGTTCCTTAGGGTCAATGGAGAAACTGATACAGATGATTTAGCGGCAGAGACAGTGAGCATCATATCATCGAAAAAGCTCTTCAGAACGATGAGGTAGCTATTGATCTTGCGTGCAGCTATATTCATGTCTCTGTCTCCGCACAAGATGGTGATGTCATCCGCTTACACAACTACTTTGATGTCACTTGGGGGGACGGGCAAATCTTCCATGTAAAGACTGAACAGAGCAAGAGATATGACTCCTCCTTGAGGGACACCGGCAGCGATCGGGATGCTATCAGAGACATGTCCCTGAAACAGCACTTTTTCTCGCACCCTTTGATGAGTGCGGTAATCGCTTCTGCCAAGGCGGGATGGTGGACCTCAATAGCTTCTCAGACAATATGCCCAACTTGACAAAATCAAAAGCTTTTGTGAGGTCCAGGGCTACTCCAACAGTGCGTTGAGGCTTTCTAGCCTCAGACGATAGCAGGCCCGGAGCGCAACCGGCTCCGCCTCACCCCGCCCACTGCAACCGAAACGCAGAGCAGTTGATGCTCTCCGGGCCACATGCCTTGACTAACGCGCGAATTTCGAAACTCAGAGACGACGTCCAGCCCTCAAACTTCAGTCTTTGAAGCATCGATTGATGTCGACACGTGTACCCCTACTTCCTTTTGTTGAATCTTCTCCATGGGTTCACCCATCAGTCCCCTTTTTCTTGAACCTCGCCGACTATTATTCTTGTGGTGGTCAAATTAACTTGCGGCTATTTTGCAGTTTTGATTTGATTGAACAAAAGATGGCGTCCTAGCAGACCCTTCTTGCAGAATCTCGGTTCTGAAAATTCGTATCAAACTTCTGCAAAAGATTAGGGCGGTTGAGCAGTAGGGAGAGTACTTCTGACAGTTTTCTACAGGGTTATGCTTTTTTCTGTTAATTTGATGTTTCCCTGTTCTTTCTGCGTATTTGTCTAGTTAAGGCTGTGGGATTACCCCGGACCGGATTATATTACTCGGAGATTATCCGAGTGATTTTTCGAATTTGGCATCTTTTTAAATTCGGAATATTTTTTAATTTTGGAGTAATATAAGAATTTCGAACGCTTCGAAAAAGCGGTTCCGGGAAGTATTCGAAATTCGAATAAATCAGAATTAGGTCTTCGAACATGATTTGGAATTCGAATAAATCAAAATCAGGCTTCCGAATAATACTAGAAATTCCATATTTCAATAACAGACTTCCAAATAATATTCGAAACTCGAATATCTTATGTTAACATTTATTTTAACATTGAATTACTTTAAACTTTGAATGATCAAAATGCACAATGATCATTACACCAAAATTCTTATCGACTCTTGAAAGCCTAGTGCAAACTCTTTTGACTCAACCAACGAATCGGTAACCAGTCCCGTCTTCACGTTTCATGCACACCTTGGAATTTTTTTCAATCAGGCTGTGGATTTGAAACCTTGTTGTATTCCGAATTCAAGTACATATGTATGTATGTATGTACGATTGCCGTTCGCCTCTACTTCTTGGAGATTCCTTAGCACTCATACACTGGAGGGGGCGAGCGCAAGTCTACAGGGGGCAGCCCTCCGAGCACCGACGCTTGCCCCCTCGAACGGGGGAGCGAGCGCCGACGGGGTGATTCGGCTTTATCGGAGCCCTGCCTTCACTGCCTTGAAGAGCTGCCGTTACTCTCCTCAAGCCCTGCCATCACTGCACTGAAACCCTGCCGTCGATGCTCTGAAGCCTTGCCATCACTACCGTCGCCGTCAGGGAGCTCTGACGTGCGCTGGCGTCATTGCTCTGAAGCACTAACTTCACCCCCGCCTCCTCCCCCCCCCACGAAAAGCGTCGTCCGCTCTCCTTCAGAAATAACCTTTTCTGATAGAGACCCAGAGTTGGTATATGTCCTTGGCGCAGCACCCACTTTTTTTTAAATGTTCAAATAAACGTAGTGCGACTAATGTCCAATAGTCTTCTACAAGGATTCATTCAAGGCCCACAAAAAATTGAGAATTTCAAGCATTCAAGAATTCGTTCGATTCTTAATAAAGTCCACAGCAATGCAAAAGGGCGGTGGTGCAGTTGCGTACTTATACTGTAGCCATGACTTTTTCGAGTCCAAAAATCGATATTGAACAGCTGACAATTTTTTTTTGCATATGGTTCTTTCGTTTAAATTTTTCGTATTATTCTTGCCTTTATCAATTGTAAATGATTTAGTGGTATGGTATACATTGTCACTTTTATGACCGACAGGCATGCAGCGTAACACAAATCGCGGCGGGCCCGCAACGGCACCGGTCGACTAATCGGCAACTCTCAAAACCAAAAATTACTGACTCCGAGGATGGATGTCTGTCGTCCATGTCGCGGTGCCGCAGTGCAGTGCACGACGACGCGGCACACCATCCAGCTGACGCTAAACAGCGAGCAGATTACGAAAGTGTAGATTAGCCGCGAAAAAGGCAGGACAACGTTGCGCGTAGCAGCTCCCAGTAGTTTTGTCGCGTGCGACGGCTGCCAGTGCTAGGCGCGGCCGATTGCTGCGCTGGGCGCGGCAGATTGTGCCTGTCTATACACCGCAACCCCGTCGCCGCAACGTAAGTATGCACTTAGTAAAACTGCGCGGTATCCCGCCCCGAGCCGCAAGTTCCAAGAAGTTACAAGCTTAAAAAGCTCATTTTTTGTGCTTTTTGTACCTTCCAAGAAGCGCATTAGTCTTCGGAAAATCCGGAAACGAACCTCATAAATGTGTTCAGCGTCAAAAAGTACCCCCTGAGCAAAGTTTGGGTGAAGGCACATTTTCCGTACTTTGTCCAGACTAACAGTGTTTTGGACTTGTACGGATTTTCGGTTGGGCGTTTATTTCTACCAATTGAGGGCTCTGGGAGCGTTTTAGAAAAATTGTCCAGATTTGACTTAAAATTCTCCCAGGCAGGTTTTTCGGGGCGCTGATCACGAATCTGTGGTTACTTAGTCGATTTTCCAATGTTTTCGGCTAATTTCGTTTGAAGCTTCCCAACCGGGGAAAATTTCGAGGGAAAAACGCCACTTTCGAGATTTCCAGTTTTCTACGATAGATATGTCTCAAAATCATTCTCTGAGGGTTATTTGGAGTGCTAAACACGAATCCGCTTATCGAACTTTTGCAGACTACGGTAGATTACGGTGGGTATACGGTAGTTTTGTAAAAATCTCAGATTTTACTCAAAATTTGTATACGGGGGTTGTTCGGGGTGGAGAATACGAATTTAACGTCCGTTTGTCGATTTTCAAAATACTAAGGTGGGTTTTGACCCCTAAATGACATGTTACCTACCGTAACCTACAGTAAACCTCAAAATTTCGACAAATGGACTCCAGATTCGTATTCGCCACCCTAGAATACCCCTTCATACAACTTTTGAGGTAAATCCGAGAAAATTTTTTGAAACTCCAAATAAAAATGCCTGATGGGGTACCCTTGCCTTTTCGCCAGGGTTAAAAAATGCTCATAACTTTTTTGAGCCTGCGGCTCGCGGCGGGATACTGCGCATTTTTACTATTGAGCCAGAAGAGATACTAACCATACTAGTCGTTTTCGCAGATCCGACCTACGCTTTCTATACTTCCCTTGTAAGTGCAATAAAAAAGCGATAATCGACTTATTCACTCACTCGAAATTTAGCCGAGTGAATTCTTTTTCTTTCGAAGTTCCTCATTCAGTCGCTCGGATTGGTTGTAAAGGGTCGGTCTTTAAGAATGGGAGGCTGTTGTGAATACCTAATAAATTCAGGGTATACTATATGATGAAGGAGAATCAAGTAAAGTCAGAAGATTAATGGATGAACTGATGAGGGGAAATGTGACGAAATGAAGTATGAGAAATTGTATTAAAGGCAGTGTTCACGATAAAAACAAATTTTGAGTTATCTCCATGAAAATGTAGGTCTGGTAATTACAAAAGCAAAATTATGGAGAAAAACACGGAAATTTGCAGGAAAAATGCACAAAAACAAAGCAGGGCGGCTAATTACTGGTGTCGGTCGCCCCCCCCCCCAAATTAACGAGAATTTCACAATTTTCCTGCTTATCCAACTATTATTTTGATAATAAAGCAGGCAGTGGTCTCTAAATGTGCTTAACAAATACTTTAGAAGAAAATAGAAGCAGGCAAAGCAAGACTTTATGGAAATATCGATAATTTGGGGGGGGGGCGGGAGGACACAAAGCAATAACATGTTTCTGGGCTTTTTTTCTCCAATCTTTTACTTATTTTTACTTTGGTGATGCACGGATCTACCTTTCCATGAGGATAGCTGGACAACCGATTTTATCGAGAACCCTCCCTTTAAGCTGAGGTATTAGAGACATAATCAGGGCTATCTTAGAAAAGGGACAATTGAGCGTCAAATCAATCTGAGGTGGGGTGATTGGGTGAATGTGTGAAAAACGCTGAATTCTTCTATGAAAAGTTGTAGATCAGCTGAAAGTGATGTATAAATATTAGCGAAGCGTCTAAAATACGTCGAGGTATCGATTTTTGCAATGGTTTTGCTAAAATCGGTCTGTAGAAAGTTGCAGGGGCCCAACCGTCCACGCTGGATTACGTACTATGACGTAATCAACCGACAGTTGCGCTCAGGGCGCTGCGTGAATCAATTTTGTCGGTAGCACCCGGAGCCCAACGCCCGAAAATTGCCAAGTTTGTCACCCTGAGCGCAACATGGACGCGGCTTCGGGTGCATTCGAGGTGGGCTCAGGGCCTGCAATTATCTGAGGCGTTGAAGCCATCCAAAACAGCTCACAATCTTCAGCAGCGCCGTGGTGGTAGAGTATAATTTGCGGAATCCATGCTGGTAATGCTTATTGTTATTATGCTCGGCCAGCTCCTTGACGACCAGTTTCTCAGCGACCATTGCGATTGGTGATAAGACTTATTGGCCTGTATCCCTTGGCCGTGTATGGCGATTTACCTGGCTTGGGCAACGGAACGACGCTTAACATCTTCCAGTCTTGGGGTATGATGCACGTGGGAAAGGATGTGTTGATGACGTCAGCCAGAATTGGCATAATCTCACTCGGCAGTTTCTTCAAGATCGCTGGACTATTGCCATCCGGCCCTACAGCCTTCGAGTTGCGCATCTCTTTAACCACCTTTTCAATCTGCGCGAGCGTCACAGCTCCTGCTTCATTCATTAGTGGTAACTTACAGAGCTCTCTTACAGTCATTGGTTCTGTTTCCCTCTCTTAGCCAGAGTTATGAAAAAATTCTTTCCTAGAGCAGTTGCAGCCTCCTTTCCCGATTTGAAAACTCCATTCTCGAACTCGATCGTGGAATAGTTGGTGGAGGTTCTCTTGCCCAAGATCTTCTTTGAAACTTTTCAAGTTGACGCTCCATCACTCTTGAAATTCATCTTCTCTGTGAATTTCTTCCAACACTCCTTCCTGTGATTGTCCAGATCTCGCTTAATTTCGCTATCCAGCTCAGCAATGGTCGGATCCAGGTGATCTGCGACTCTCTTTGCATCGATTGTCCTTATCTTCTCCAGGATTTCCCTGGTGACATTGGAAAAGACGGTCTTAACTCGGCCCTCAGGATGGCTGCTTTCATGGCCTTGCGAATCGCATCAGTCAAGTAACGTTCTTTCTGGTGCACGTTTCCATTCCATGGGTAGTCATCCACATGGCGAAGTGCAACCTGCCTGAACAAGCACCAGTTTGCAAGGCAAAGATTGAGATAAGACCTTTGACGGATACCTGAAAATAAGGAGCAAGAGAATTAGAGAGATCGAAATGGAGAAAGACGGGGATATGATATGAGTTGTAGCGTTTGAGTTTTAGCGGTCGAGCCAGGGCAGGCGCTAGAGAGACTAGAAGATACAAGAGAGATGTTTGGACTAGAGGATCGGTCATTGGCCGGGAGACGAGTGGGCTGGTCATCAATAAGAATGACCAGATCGTACTCCTCCGCCCATTCTTCGACGTCTTCTCCTCTAGCGTCAGTGTCAAGCGACGAGCAGAATGTATGAGCATTGAAATCGCCTGCGAACACAACAGAGGGTGCAAGGGAGCAGTCGTACAACAGCCTGAGTGAGGGAGTAGGGTCTTAAGATTGGGGATAGGACGTGGTAGGAGGGATATAGATATAAAAAAGAGATATAGGCGTTTTACGAGGGAGATGGATAGGTAGGTACTCAAGAGTACCGTCCTTTGGTGTGTTTGGTATGATATGAGAGGGTAGATTTGATAATGCGAAAGTGGAAACTCCTCCGCCAAGAGATGACCTCGGAGCATGATAAGAAGTGTAGCCAGGAATGTTAGGCTGACGAGCGGTAGTAGAAGGAGAAAGCTTGGTTTCCTGAACCATCATGATGTCAGGATGATGAATACGAGCAAAAAGAAAAAAAGAGAGAGTTCAGACAACTGCGCACGAAGGCCATTGAGGTTAATATGAACAATAGAGAGGGGGCGGTTGGTAAATGAGGGATCAGAGTTACTGGGGGCAGAGCACAGAACACAACGGAAGGAAGGATCGTGATGCCTCACAGAACTGAGACCCGAACAGGAGAGATGCACCCACCTCTGACATCCAAAACATTGGGCACTTATCCCATTCCAGGTGACCTTCTTGCTGCATGTGGCGCATAGGTACTCCTGAGCGGGTCCTGGATTCCTCTAGACGCCGGCCATTTGTAGTAGAATTCTTAGGAAAGCTGCAGCCAGCCAGCATCTCTCCCATGACAAAAACCCTCCACGCGGAGAAGTTGACGTCGGTTTGCACGGTTTGCACAGCTGTCGCTGCCGAGATGCCGTACGTTGGTGCCGTGGACTTGTGGAGGGAACAAGATCAACTCCGTGCAAACCGACATCACTCCCTCCACCGAGGAGGTTTTTGGTCCTGGGAGCGATGATGGCTGGTCCCAGCTCTTTTGAAGATTCTACTGCAAAGGGCTGACGTCGAGAGGAACCCTGGACCTGTGCAAAAGTATCCATATGCCACCTGCAGCAAGAGCGTCACCTGGAATGGAAAAAGCGTCCAATGCTTTGAATGTCAAAGGTGGGTGCACTTCTCCTGTTCAGGTCTTAGTTCTGTGAGGCATCACGACTCTTCTTTTTGTTGTGGTTTGTGCTCCGCCTCCAGTAACTCTCATTCACCAACCGCCCCCTCTCTATTGCACATATAAATCTCAATGGCCTTCGTGCTAAATTGTCTGAGCTCTCCCTCTTCGCACATACTAATCATCCGGATGTTGTTTTGGTTCAAGAAATCAAACTCTCTCCTTCTACCACTTATCCCCAACCAAACGTTCCTGGGTATACTGCCTATCACATACCAAGGACAGCTCTTGGAGGCGGAGTTTCTACGTTTGTACTTTCCAACTTACCCTCTCATCTAAATCCAAATGTTCCTAAGGACGGTACTCTCGAGTACGTTCCCGCTCACCTCCCTCGTAAACCTCCATTATCTCTATTTTATATTTACATCCCTCCCTTCACTTCTTGTCCCCCAACCTACAACCCCATACCTCTTCTAAAACAACTCAATGACTGTGCCCTCTCACCCTCAGTCGTCTTCGCAGGCGACTTCAATGCTCATACCTTTTGCTTTTCACTTGACCCTGATGTTAGAGGAGAGGACGTCGAGGAATGGGCTGAGGAGTATGATCTGGTTATCCTCAACGATGATCAGCCCACTCGTCTTCCTGCCTACGGCCGACCTACTAGCCCGGACACCTCCCTCGTTTCATTCAATCTCTCAAATGCTTGTACCTGGTCCACTTCCAAAACTCTTTCCAGCGACAACACCCCCGTCTTCCTCCATATTGATCTCTCAAGCTCTCTTACCCCTTACACTGGTATTCGTCAAGGTTCTTACTTCAATTTAGGCCTTGCAGAGTCGGGCCTGTGCAGAGAGGTTGCGCTCCGCCAGGCAGCTGAATATCCATGGAATAGCGATGTGCACCAGAAAGAGCGTCACATAGCTCACGTCATCCGGAAGGCTACGAAAGCGGCTATACCTGAAGGACGTGTGAAAAGTCTCTACCCTAATGTCACTAGGGAGATACTACAGAAGATCAGGACATGAGATGAAAAGAGAGCTGATAAGCATTTGGATCCTGGGTGGCCAAGCTGGACGAAGAGATAAAAAGGGATCTGGACAAGCACAAGAAAGACAGTTGGGAGAAGTTCACTGCAAATTCAATTTTAAAGCCGACGGAACAACGACGTGGAAAGTATTCAGGAAGATCTCTGGCAAGTCCGCCTCCTCCTTGAACTCTACCATAAAGTTCGAAAACAGCGTCTTCAAATCGTGAAAGGCTGCCGCATATGCTCTTGGCAATTTTTTTTTTCATCACACGTACCAAGCGAGGCGTACAAAACAGAGTCACGGTAAGAGAACTAAGCCGTCTGCCGCTGATGAACGCTACTGAGGCCTTTACTCCTGCTCAAGTGGAGAAGGCTATCAAGGAAATGCGGAACTCGACCTGACGGTATCTGCCAAGCCATCCTGAAGAAGCTTCCCACGCAACTTCTACCGATGCTTGCAGATATCATAAACACTTCTTTCCGAACCTGCACTCTACCCCAAGCATGGAAAATGGCCAATGTGATACCCCTGCCTAAGCCAGGCAAATCGCGCCGATCGCGAAAATAGCCGAAAAGCTGATCGTAAGGGAGCTGGCAGGGCAGAATGACGCACAGCAACATCAGCATGGGTTTGGAAAGCTTCACTCCACCACCACCGCCCTTCTGGAGATTGACAGCTATGCGGTCGATGGGTTCAATACCAAAAAGCCTCTTAGAACAGTGGCCGTTGCCCTCGATCTAACCAAAGCATTTGATTCTGTTAACCTAGGACTTTTCTCCGAGAAGCTATTGAAGTCCTCGCTACAACCGTGGCAGAAGCCCTGAATCGCAGCGTTTACGAAAGGTCGTCGGGCCAAAGTGCTATTCCAGAATCACGTCTCCGATAGCATACCTATAGCAGCCGGTGTGGGGCAGAGTGGAGTTTTGTCACCTGCCCTTTTCAGCCTGTATATTGAAGACCTACCCGAGCCTCCTAAAGATATAAAACCTGTAGATATGTTGCATATGCCGAAGATATCACCATCATGTGCCGAAACCGTGACATACAGGTAGCCGCAAAACAAGATCAGCGACTATCTCGTCGAGCTTAAAATCTTTCTGGATAGTATGATGCTCAGAGTTTCCGCGGCAAAGTCTTCTGTTTCGGTATTCACATCTGACCAAAAGGAACACAGCGCCCAACTTGTTGTCAGGTGGGATGATGACCTCTTGCCTACAGCGAAATTTCCCTAACTGTTGGGCCTCGTTTTGGACCCATCGCTGAAGTTTCACAAAAATGCTGAACAGAAGCAGGCAATTATCAAGGCTAAGCTCAATGCATTGAGGGCTCTAGGAGTAACGTCTTGGGGCTGCAGCACAGAGACAATCTTGACGACATATCGAGCTATTCTGCAGCCTGAATTGGAGTAAGCCGCACCTGTCTGGCAGCACATCGAGTCGAACAGTTCCTGGACTAAGATGCAGAGAGTTCAGAATGCTACACGTCGTATCACCACCGGATGTGCAAGAAGCTCTCTGATTGAGCACCTTCACGCCGAGGCCCGCATCTTACCAACGAAGGAGCACTGTCAGCTCCAGGCTCAGCAGATGTTCATTAATGTCCTTAAGCAGCCTAATCATCCGTCGAGAATCCTGTTAAAGGCAGTGTTCGCGATGATATTCGTTGCCGAGTTTTTCACATAAAACAATGCGTTGGCCTCCAAGTGTTACCAAAATTACGAAGAAACGGCGAGAAACGCAATAAAACAACGGATTTCAGTGACATTATTCTATGACATGGACTAGTTGTCCGTTTGGATGAGCATGTTCATGGTGTTTATCACCGGTGGAAAATTGGGTCAATCGAAAATAGAAGAATATTTTATGCAAAGCAGTATTAGTTAGGGTCCTAAAGAAAGAACGGAACAATAGAGAGTAGTGAATTGCAAAGGACAGGTCCACAAAAGATTCCATTGCCATAACAAACACTTCCTGTGATACTTAAGAGGCGGGGTGATACTTAAGGACTTCGTGTACTTCCGGTGCGTTTTTCTCAATTTCTGCATGATTTTAGTTCTATCCAGGGGCCACTTAATCGATACAGTGAGTTACCTCACAATTGAAGATTATCGTGAACACTGCCTTTAAGTTGAGAGAGAGATCGATCAGAGTGCCCTTTGCCAATGCTCCGAACAAAGTTAATGTACAGAGATGGACCAATTCGAATCAAGAACGGCTTCGTCCATTGCGCGCGGAGCACACCCAGTTCGTTAAGGATCATCTCGTCAGAGTGGCTGTCAACCCTATTCTCGGTGATGTGCCGCCTACGGTATGTGATACCGAGTCCGAGCTCGGTAGGCGCGCCAGATGTATCCTTGCTTCGTTACGCTGCGGACATTCTCCATTGCTTATGTCTTACCTGCACAGGATCAACAATAGCCAGCCTGCGGTGTGCCCGGACTGTGGAAACCAAGGCCACGACACTAAGCACCTATTTGGCTGTTCGAAAAAAGCCAACAACCCTCAGTACAATACTTGTGGACGAATCCAGTGCTGGTCGCTCAGTTCCTCAACATGTGATGGAACCCTCTCAGTGGCTGCAAAGAAGAAGAAGAATCGCAGTGTCCGTTGTGGCTCCTTCAGCACAACCCTCGCGCACGCTGGCGCAATCCCGGTGCACTCAACATAAGGGATCTGCAGAGTTCAAGTCGCGGCGTTTCTCGCAGCGCTGAATGATGCAGTGTCGATTGGATTCGGCGTCGGGGGCCATTGTTGTTGTTGTTGTTGTTGCCCATCTTCCAACATATACATTGATCCTGGATCCAACTTCCGGCACGTAGACGACATAATCGAAGCAGATTGGGATCCTCTTCTTTGGAGGATCCCGGGATGGGGCGTTATTCAACCCTCTTTTTTTTCTTCTGTCTTTTTTTAGCTTTTTTTTTATTTTTATTTATTTTTTTAATTAATTAATTAATTTTTTTAGCTTTTTTTGTTTTTTTTTCATACTTTAAGATCAAAGTGACAGTCAATGAATTATCAAAGTGACAGAAAATTGACGACTTCCACTGGTTTGAGCCAGAGATCTTCGATTGTAAGGTGCGTTGGCTTTCCAGAGCATGAGAACATGTGAGGTACTGTGTGTTCCTCGAGCCCGCAGTCAGGGCAAAGTGGGTTATCGGCTGCTCCTATCTTATGCAGATACCATTGCGACTTCGAGTAGAAACCACTCCGGAGCTGGGATAGCGCTGCCCAACTTGATCTTGGCAAAGTCTCCTCCTCCTTCGCAATCTTCGGCGGCGGTCCACTTAGCAGGGGAGAGTTCACAGTACCCAAGAACTCTTTTACAAACTCCTTGTAAACTTCTTACCGAATGCTCTCCGCAGTTCCAGGTCTTACCGACATTGGCTTAACAGATCTGACATGCTTCCTGATCTGTCTAGGCGGTTCCGGCTTCTTCATCATGTCGTGCGATGGGTGTTCTGGGTCGATTGTCGCAACCGTACGATATTGAAGAGTCAGCATCTCATTGTGAGCTTGGACTGGCATGATTCCCGTCTCGTTACTCAGGTGGATGGTGCTCGCCATAGCCAGGCTTCCCGTCGCGGTCCTCAAGGTTGCATTTTGACACGCTTGTAACCGGTCCCAGTGTGACGATGCAATGAGCGGGCTCCAGGCTGGAGCAGCGTATGACATCACGGATTGTATGATGGCACGGTAGGTCAATGTGAGCAGCTCTTTGCTTTGTCCCCAGTTTCTTCCTGCCAACGCTTTCAAGAGATTCGCTCTTTTAGCCGTCTTCTTGCGAACATCTTCCGCATGTAATCGACCCGTCATCATAGTGTCGAAATGGTAGCCGAGAATTGTCGGATTTCTTTCGTGCGTGATTACCGTCCCATTTATGAACACTTTCGGCACGTATCTCGCTTGAGCAGGATGTGTTGTAAGAAGAGAGACAGTGGTCTTCTGGAGCGACAGTTGAAGATGTAGATCTTCCAGGGCCTTTGTTAGCATCGGAAGATGGTCGTTCAGGTGTTTTTCGCAGGTTTCCACATCTGGATGTGATGCAACCAAAGTTAGGTCATCCGCATATCCGACTAGGCGTGTTTCTGGTGGGGGTGCCGGGAGTTCTGCGATGTAGAAAGAAAACAGGAGCGGAGAGAGGACCGCACCTTGCGGTACCCCGGAGCGCACCAATCTTAGGTTGGACATCTGGCCTCTGAATTCTCTCCGTATTGTTCTGCCCTTCAAGTAGCTAGAGATCCAGCGGGCCAAACCTCTCGGCAGGGACGACTCCGCAAGCTTTTGGCAGAGCATGGAGATAACGACAGTGTCATAGGCTTTCTTCAAGTCGAGTGCGACCATAATTGAGCGGCTAGGCGGTCTCTTCTCGTTTAACCCATCTGTAATGAATCCGGTGAGTTCGACCAACGCTGAGGTGGTAGAGAAGCCTTTCCGAAAACCATTCTGCCATCAAGGGATTTGTAGGGGCGTCTGTAGTGTAGGAAGAATGGTTCTTTCAAAAGTGCGGGCCATAGATGAGATTATCGAAATAGGCCTGTAGTTGTTTATATCCTCAGCAGGTTTTCCGGGCTTCAGGAGTGGGAAGATTCTTGCCTCCTTCCACGATGCCGGGATCAGTCCAGTTGACAGGGTTCTGTTGAAAAGGGCTCTAAGACATTCACAAAAACTGGTCCCGAACGTTTGAGCATGATGGGGGCCACACCACTTGTATCCAACGCTCTAGACGGTTTGCACTTCTTCAAGACGGCGTCAATAAGGGCGGTCGTAAAGAGTGGGACGTCTTCTCTCGAAAAGTTTTTGATCCATCGGAAGGTCCTTCGTGACGATTTCAGGCTTTGATGAGGGCATGGCGAACTGAACTGTTTGCATAGAAGGTTGGCCGCATTCTTGTTGTTCAACGGTTTGCCCTTATGCAGAATTTGGATGGGATTGGGCTTCGCTGAACGGCCATCCAAAGCTTTCATGGTTGTCCAAAGCTTGGAGGAGCTTGTACGATGATCTATGCCTTCCACGAACGCTCTCCAAGTCTGTTGTCGGTCCATCCTCACTTCATCTGCGATTTCTCTGTTCAGCTCAGGAATCCTGGTGTTGGTGGGGTCCGTTTTTCGAATCGAGTCTCTTTCTCTTATTAGGTCCTTAGCGTTATCCGACAGTCCCGGCATAAAAGCCTTACGCCTACCCTTAGGGATAGATTGTGACGTTGCTGTCCTTACGGCTGATGTCAGGAATCGATCCATCTCCAGCGGGTTTGCTCGGAAGTCAAAACCAGCAGATTGCTGTTCCAGCACAGACGAAAACTTGAACCAGTTCGCCTTTTTGAAGTTAACGAACGTGGCTCTCGGTGAGGAAGATATGAGGGCCTCGCTTTTGAACTCCATCAGGATCGGGAGGTGGTCACTCGCCCCTGTGCTCACGGTGTCCCAAACTGCTGACGATGCTAAGTCCTGTGAGCACAGCAAGAGGTCCGGTGACGACGGTTTTCCATATGTCGGCTTCCTAGTAGGGTGAGGGGCATCATTGAGAATCACGAAATTAGACTGCGCTATCTCCTCTTCGAGGTCCTGTCCACGTTGGTCCTCTCCACCCTCTGACCATAGAGGACTGTGCGCGTTGACATCTCCCATGAAGATTGTGGACTTCCCGCATGTCAGGAATTGGGCGATAGACAGCTCGTATGAGGGTGGGCATGAGGATCTTGGCGGAGAGTAGAGGTTGTGAATGTGAACAGATCCAACCTTCGTTTCCACAGCTATGGAGATGCATTCCGTGGTACCATCGCTAGTTGTTGGAGTGATCACACTGCACTGTAAGTCGTTTCTAACCAGAAAAGCCACACCTCCTCCAGAGCTCGTTCTGTCGTTTCTCAGGCATGTGTAGCCTGGAACAACCGGTGATCCGTGATTTGGGTCCAGTTTAGTCTCTTGAAGTCCCACAATTTCAGCTCCTATACGGTATGCGAGAGCTTCTAGTTCCGCTGATTTGTTGCGAAAACCATTGATATTCCATTGGATTATCTTCAGAGAATCGGGACTTGAACGTTGAGGTTGATATTTCCGGCACGGCTACGCAGTTCGGGCACACGTATGAGCTGTCCGCATCCTTGAAGGACTTGAGACCGGAACATTTCCTCACATGAGTCCATTTCCTGCACTTGATACCTTGGACGCTCCATGCAGCGGCTGAGGTACCACACTGGGTGCGGGGCCATCGAATCCGACGAGTGGGTCCAGGGTTCGCTTCGATTCCGGCACGGATGAGTAGACAACGGATCAGCAGCGCCGGTTTATGCTGACCCGTAACCGAAAAAATTGGCTCCAGGACTCGTAAAAAGTGAATTCTGGGAGGTATAGTTGAGGACCTTTGACTTCGGAAGGATGACGGCAGTTGTAGACGACTTCTTCTTCCGCGTACGCTCTTGCCAACGAGTAAGCGATCCTCCATAAGAGCGTCGGGGGCCATCGACGTGGAGTGTATGGCGACGAGGGGGTGATTTGGCGCAGCGATGGCCCTGCGTTATTACCAGCGAGCGGCAACCGACGCCGAGGCAGTAATGTTCGAAAGCATTTGTGTTGAATATGACAAAAATGTTTTCGAACATTATTGTCGCGGCGTCGGTTGCCGCTCGCTGGTAATGACGCATGGCTGTCGCGGCGTCCAAACACTTTGCGGTGCCCCCTTCTCGCCACACACGCAATGTCGATCGCCCACGACGCCGAATTTAATCGATACTGCATTACCCAGCGCTGCTCATCGCTGCGAGCAACGTCGCGACTTGAACTTTGCAAGCCCCTTGACGCCCGGCTACCAGTCGCCGGCCGCTAAAATTGCAGACCCCTATATGCTACGTGCACCAAGTTTGCGCCAGCGTGCAACAAGTTGTGTAGCATGACCATGCCCTTAGAGAACGATCATAGCAGAATTTTCGCACCATTTGACTTCATCACATACGTTCGGCGAAATTCGTCAACGGCAACTTATGGGTTCGGGTAACAATTTAGCGATATTCAAGTGTTTAGTGTATGGCACTTCACAGGATCCGGTTGAAATCCTCCCCCCGAATCGTTAAAAAAATATGGCCCTTTGTCACTGGAACCACTTTCGATAAGAATCGCCATCTACGATATTTTTCTGTTTTCTGCCAAATTTTGCTCGTTTTTTTTACAGAAAACAGAAAAAAAGACCAACAATGGAGAGAAAACAGAAAATTTCGTACACCCGTGATTCCGTCGTCAGTGGAATTTTGGAACGTGAGTGAAACCTAAGCAACTAGCAGCTCAACCATAACATTGACGGCTAAGAAGTGTTCTGACGCCTTCTTAAAGCAAGATGTGACGAATTCCCCTTAAGAAACCTCCGAGTGTGAGTCCACGAAACAGCTGCTTCGAGTTGACTGTCACGCTAATCACACAAACTAAGATGACAGTTCTGCATGTATTTTGTTGATGAATAAGTTCCCACGTTTTTCCAATTGGGAATCTCTTGCCAAATTTAGGAAATTTTCTCATCATGCTATATATCATTCGGCAGGTAAAAAATTGCCTTCTGAAATGTGGACTGGTTTTCCTGACTGGCCTCAATTTATCGATTTTTGAATGGATAATGTAAAACACAAAAAGGCTCCGAATTATCGATCCGAAAAACGATAAACACAATTACTTCTTAGAACCTAATTACATTATCACGCAAAGCAGATGATTTTCTTTCAAATGACCCATAACGTGCTACCAAAATGTTTGGATTTTGCTGCACGGAATTTCGCAGGCAACGCGCATGTAATTATTATCACAGCTAATCGAATTACGTGCTATACGCATATATTCGAAATTCATAACATTCCAATAACTGGTAGAGAGGTGGGAGGACGTCAAAAAAAAGGAAGATACATGAATCACCGATTTGTTGCTATGCGTGTTGTTTTTCATGAATAAATGCTGTTATTCGAAGAACACGAGAATTCCACAAACTCCAAAAAAATGGGTGGTTCTGTTGTTGTTCGAAAAAAATGGCTGTTCGAAAGAGAATTTTCCGCTCTACACGACCAGTGTCACAACTTTCAAAGAGCGATTATTCCCTGTAATGTTATATAAAATTTTGAGAAATTTTTTGGAAATTTGAGAAATTTCCGATTGAAAAAAAACGAGGAAATTTATTCCTCAACCCAATATACACTTTACGGTGGATGAAAAAGCTCTCAAAACGACTATTTTAAGTTTTGTTCATTCGACATCTTACGAAAGCATCGGAAGCATATGTAGCACGAAAGCACATACTTTCATCTCCGATCGAAGCGGATCCTTTCTTGCCCTTGGTTTGTTTGTTTTGTTTGTTCTGCATGTTCCTTTTCAGTTCCTCCTCAGCCTGCTTGGCACTTTTACCACCTTTCTTCAACGCCTGCATTTGTTTCTGCTGACTTTCATACGCTTTCAGATACTCCTTCGTTTTTTGATCGTACATCTTCTTGAATAAAGCTGAAACTCAAGCTTGTAATGCGTTAACAAGGATATTCGCTTACAACAGCTAAAGCAACGCTTACTATAGTTCCCTTTGTAATAGTGGAGTTTCTGATCTTGTAAATGGACAATATCAGTGCAAACGTTATCCAAGAACCCTTGGTCGTGAGAAACAATCAACAGCGACTTTTTCCATGACTGCAGATAGCTGAAATCTTTAGATGAATGCACAAATGTTTGCAGAACAACTTACTTGCAAACAGGGGAACACACTTGTCCAGCCAAATAACAGCATTCAGGTCCAAATGATTCGTAGGCTCATCAAGCATAAGTAGTGACGGTTCCAAGAAAAGGGCACGAGCGAGGGAAATCCTCATCCGCCAACCTCCGGAAAAGTCCTGAACACCCAGATTTGATACCTCCAACACCCATCCTCGCAAGGGAATGACCGGACCGGGCTACCAGAACTGCCCATACATCCATGTTTTTTTCTGATAACCTACCTTATGGGTAGTCGTGAGAAGCCGAGCAAAAGTGCTGTTCCAGGAACATGTCTCTAATAGCGTCCCGATCGCTGCCGGTGTCCCTCAAGGAGGAGTCATATCGCCTGCTCTGTTCAGCCTTTACCTTGAAGATTCGCCCGTCCCCCCAAGTGACATTAAAGTCGTTGCGTACGCGGATGACATCACCATCTTGTGCCAGGACAGAGACATTAATGTAGCTGCACGCAAGATCAATAGCTACCTCGTCGTCTTGAAGAGCTTTCTCGATGATATGATGCTGTCTCTGCCGCTAAATCATCTGTGTCTGTTTTCTCCACTAATCCTAAGGAACACTGTGCTCACCCCGTTGTGAACTGGAAAGACGCTCGTCTGCCCGCCGCACGTTTCCCGAAGCTGCTTGGTCTAGTATTGTATCCTTCGCTGAGGTTCCAAAAAAACGCTGAGCAGAAACAGGCTACAGTAGCTAAGCTCAACGTTTTACGAGCTCTGGGAGGTACGTCGTGGGGAAGCAAAAAGGAGACGATCCTGACCACGTACAAGGCAATCTTGCAGCCGGCGTTGGAGTATGCAGCACCGGTATGGCAACACATAGTATCGGATTCATCGTGGACAAAGATGCAGCGGGTTCAAAATGCTGCTCTTCGGATTGCTACTGGGTGTGCAAAGAGCACTCCAGTGGAGCATCTTCATGCTGAAGCCCATATTCTGCCTGTTAAGGAGCACTGTCAACTCCAAGCGCAGCAACTGGTTATTAATATCGTCAAGCAGCCTGACCACCCATTAAGAAGGTTTATGAATCCTGTGAGAGAGAGAGAGAGATATCAGAAGGCCTTTTGCGGATGCTCCCGAGAAAGTCAATATACAAAGATGGACGGACTCCCAATTAGATCGTCTTCGTCTTTTACGTGCGGAGCACACCCGTTTCGTCAGGGATCACTTGAGCAGGGTGGCTGTCAACCCCATATTGAGGATCGCACCACCTGAAGCCAGCAACACCGAGATGGGCTGCCGAGATGTCGTACGTTCGTGCCCTGGCAGTGTGGAGGAAAGAAGATCGCCTCCGTGCAAACCGACGTCAACCCTCCGAGAAGAGGGTTTTTGTCATGGGAGAGGTGCTGGTCGGCCGCAGCTCTCCTGAGGATTTTACTACAGATGGCCGGCTTCGAGAGGAATCCAGGTCCAGAGCAGAAGTGCCCATGTGCCACCTGCAGCAAGGATGTTACCTGGCATAAAACAAGTGTCCAGTGCTTCGGATGCCAAAGATGGGTGCACTTCTCCTGTTCGGGCCTCAGTTCTGTGAGGCATCATGACTCATCCTTTCGTTGTGTTCTATGCTCTGCCCCCAGCAACTCTGATTTCTCAATTACCAATCGCCCCCTCTCCATTGTTCACATTAATCTCAACGGCCTTCGCAACAAGTTATCTGAACTCTCTCTATTCGCACGTTCTAATCACCCGGATGTTATCATGGTTCAAGAAACCAAGCTCTCTCCATCTACCACTTATCCCCAACCTAACATTCCGGGCTACACCGCCTATCACATGCCAAGGTCTGCTCTTGGGGGCGGAGTGTCTACTTTTGTGCAATCTGCCTTACCTTCTCATATTATTCCCAATACTCCTAAGGACGGTACTCTTGAGTACGTTCCTGTCCCCCTCCCTCTCAAAACCCCTTTATCTCTATTCAACGTCTATATCCACCCTGTAACATCTTGCCCCCCGTCTTATAATCCTATACCTCTCCTTAAGCAGTTGCACGACTGCTCACTCTCTCCCTCAGCTGTCTTTGCGGGTGACTTCAATGCTCACACGTTCTGTTCTGCTCTTGACTCTGACGCCAGAGGGGATGACGTCGAGGAATGGGCTGAGGAGTGTGACCTGGTTATCCTCAATGATGACCAGCCCACTCGTCTCCCTGCCAATGGCCGACCTTCTAGCCCAGATATCTCTCTTGTGTCATCCAATCTCTCTAATGCTTGCACGTGGTCCACATCCACAGCTCTGTCCAGTGATCACATTCCCGTCTTTGTCTATAATGATATCTCTGACTCTCTTGCCCTTTACTCTGGTTTTCGTCACCGTACTTGTCTTAATTTAGGCCTAGCAGACCGGACCCAGATCAGAGATGTTGCACTTCGCCATGCGGTCGACTACCCATGAAAAGGTGATGTCCATCAGAAAGAACGTCATTTAACAAGTGCCATCCGCAAGGCCATGAAAGCAGCAATTCCTGAGGGTCGTGACAAGACCTTTTCTCCAAATGTCAGCAGGGAAATACTGCAGAAGATGAGAACCAGAGATGAGAAGAGAGCCGCAGACCATCTAGACCCGGACATAGCTGTGTTGGATAATGAGATCAAGCAGGATCTGGATAAGAACAAGAAGGAATGCTGGGAGAAGTTCACTGAAAAGGTGAATTTCAAAGCTGACGGAACTACGACGTGGAAAGTGTTGAGGAAAATTTCCGGCAAGTCCGCTCCCTCGATGAGCTCCGCCATTGAGTTCGAGGAGAACGTCTTCAAATCAGGGAAAGCGGCTGCTTAAGCGCTCGGCAAGAACTTCTTCATCACACGTGCCAAGCGAGGCAAGCAAAACAGAGTCACGGTTAGAGAACTGAGCCGGTTGCCGCTCATGAACGCTTCTGAGACCTTTACTCTCACGCAAGTAGAGAAGGCTATCAAAGAAATGCGGAATTCGAAAGCTATCGGACCTGACGGTATCTCCCCAACCCTCCTGAAGAAGCTTCCCATGGAACTTCTACCGATGCTTGCAGATATCATTAACACTTCTTTCCGGACCTGCATTCTACCCCAAGCTTGGAAGAAAGCTAATGTGATACCGTCGCCAAAGCCAGGCAAGTCCCATAGTACGGCAAAAGGCTTTCGACCTATTAGCCTTTTATCTCCCGTTGCCAAATTAGCTGAAAAGTTGATCGTGAGGGACCTGGCTGAGCAAAATGAGCGACAGCAGCATCAGCATGGGTTCAGGAAACTTCACTCTACTACTACTGCTCTATTGGAGATCGTGAGCTTTGCGGTCGACGGATTCAACATGAGAAAACCCCTAAGAACGGTGGCCGTCGCCCTCGACCTGACCAAAGCGTTTGACTCTGTCAACTTGGGACTGCTGTCCGACAAACTGCTGAAGTCCTCGCTGCCATCCTGGCAGAAGCGATGGATTGCAGCGTTTACTAAAGGCCGCCGGGCTAAGGTTCAATTCCAGAATCACGTATCCGATAGCATTCCAATCGCAGCTGGTGTTCCGCAAGGCGGAGTGTTGTCCCCTGCCCTACTCAGCCTGGATCTTGGAGGATCTTCCCGAGCCACCACAGGATATAAAGATTGTTTTGTACGCCGACGACATCACCATCATGTGCCAGGACCGTGACCTGCAAGTAGCCGCTAACAAGATCAGCGCCTATCTCGTCGAGTTGAAGCTTTTCCTCGATAATATGATGCTCACAGTCTCTGCTGCAAAGTCTTCTGTATCAATGTTCACAACAAGCACCAAGGAACACAGTGCCCACCCAGATGTCAGATGGGATGGTAATCGTTTGCCAGCAGTAAGATTACCTAAGCTGCTTGGTCTTATACTCGATCCGTCACTGAAGTTAGACAAAAACCCGGAACAGAAACAGACAGTCGTCAAGGCAAAGCTTAATATTCTGAGAGCTCTCGGAGGAACATCATGGGGAAGCAGCCGGGAGACTATACTGAGAACCTACAGAGCAATACTTCAGCCGGCTCTGGAATATGCGGCACCAGTGTGGCAGCACCTGGTGTCAGACAGCTCCTGGAATAAGCTGCAGCGTATACAGAATGCTGCGCTTAGAATCGCTACCGGTTGTGCAAGGAGCTCTCCAATAGAACATCTTCACGCGGAGGCCTGCATATTGCCAGTTAAGGAGCATTGTGAACTCCAGGCACAGCAGATGTATATTAATGTTCTGAGAAAGCCAAATCATCCGGCAAAGAGAATTATGAAGCCCATTAGAGAGAGGTCGATTAGGACGCCGTTCGCAGATGCTCCTCGTAAAGTTGATGTACAGAGATGGGCCGACTCCAACATGGAAAGGCTTCGTCTTCTGCGCGAGGAGCACACCCAGTTTGTTCGAGGATATCTGGAGAAGGCGGCTGTGAACCCTATTTTAGGAGCAGTGCCGCCTCGGGTTTGCGAGACCGAGTCTCAACTCGGCCGGCGAGCCAGATGTGCTCTCGCCTCGCTGCGCTGTGGTCACTCTATTCTGCTAATGTCTTACGCCAACAAGATCGACAGCAGCCGACCAGACGCATGCCCGGACTGTGGTGCTCCCGGACACGACACGGCGCACTTGCTCATGTGCCCGAAGAGACCTACCTCCTTAACAACAATGGACCTCTGGACGAATCCTGTGAAGGCCGCCCAGTTCCTCGACCTATGACAAAAACCACTTTGAGGCTGCAGAAGAAGAAGAACACCGAGATGGAACTCGGTAGGCGGGCCAGATGTTCCCTCGCCTCGTTGCGCTGCGGGCATTCCCCTATGCTGATGTCATACTTGCATAGGATCGACAGCAATAAGCCTGACGAGTGTCCGGATTGTGGTAACCCTGGTCACACTACAGCTCATCTATTTGACTGTCCGAAGAGGCCCCACCTCACTGACGACAATAGATTTGTGGATGAATCCAACTTCGGTCGCCCGTTTCTTGAACCTATGACAAAAACTCTTCTGCGGCTGCAAAAAAGAAGAAGAAGAAGAAGACCTTACTATTTGCACGAGTAATAGCGGAAAGAAAAGTTATGAGTCATTTCTTGAAATGAGGTCGAAACGACGAAAATGGCAAAAGCTGTAGCACCTATCAATTCAACGCCACTATCGAGTCGGATTAGCCGAGTCATCCAAGGTGACGACCTACCAACCGGAGACTCACGCGTACGACCCCCTCTGCTGATGAAATTCTGCCACGATGTTTTTTGAGTCGATATTTGTGTGCTCGACGTGGGTCTCTACTATACTTTGACCGAATCGAATGATTCGAAAAATCATTCGATTGAAAAAGTCGACTTCGAATTATTCGAAAAGTCGATTATTCGAAAAAGGCAAATTCCCGATTTATTCGGAAAGTCGAATATCCGAAAAGATCAAGATCCCGAATTATTCGAAAAGTCGAATATTCGAAAACGTCAAAATTCCGATTTATTCGAAAAGTCGAATATTCGAAAAATTCAAAATCCCGAATTATTCGAAAAGTCGAATATTCGAAAAGTTCAAAATCCTGAATTATTCGAAAAGTCGAATATTCGAAAATTTACGAAAACATTCGATTGAATTCGATAGTCGACTTTTTCGAATAAATTGATTTTCCAAAACATTCCATTGACACACGAGCAGGTTGTGCGCCTAGGATGCACACTGACGCAAATCGTAGATGTCTTTCGAAATCAAGGTGGAGCGGAACTATCAATGATGGCTCACTCATAAGGCACGCGACTCGAAAGGAGTGCTCACCATAAGGGGTCGTTTACATTCTGCCGCCGAGCGGCGCGGCGAAGTGCATTCCTACAACATCGATCGTGCGGCGCCGCGTGATCGATACCATAGAATTGCAGTGTGCCGCGCCGCCCCGCGGCGGGAGTATAAACGACTCCTAAGGCGGCGTTCAGAGCTCATTCGCGGCGCGACGCAACGCTATAATTAGGGCTTCGGCATAGTGACAAAGGTGCGAGCGAGCGAGCGATTGGGGGTGTGTCCTTTAAAATTCCGCGGCGGAGTCGCCGGCAACCCCGCAGAGTGTGATCTCGATTAGAGCGCGGAGGCAATTAAGAGACTTTAGTTTCTGAAAATTCAGCTTCCTGGCGAAGGTAACGATTTGGCAATGCCATTTAGAAGTCAAAAAAGTTTCAAAAGTATGTTGAAATATCTCAAAAATGATTTGGTGTAAAAATAGCCTGGAGTAATGAAAAAGTCAGGAAATGAAGTGAAATAACCAAAAATATGATTTGGTGGTCGATCATTTCACAAGCTTCTCCGTTAAACTTATCAAAACAAAATCAAGCACGATATGGAATGGAGCGTCCCGTTCACCTAACTCTACCTAGGCTGATTCCCTTATTAGAGCTTTCGAAAATGGCTAATGTTTTCGTTGAACGCTTGGTTTTGTTTTGATGAGTTTAACGGAGAAGCTTGTGAAATGATCGACCACCAAATCGTATTTTTGGTTATTTCACTTAATTTTCTGACTTTTTTATTACTCAAGCCTATTTTACGCCGAATCATTTTTTGAGGTATTTCAACATATTTTTAAAACTTTTTTGACTTCTTAATGGCATTTCCAAATCGTTACTTTTGCCAGGAAGCTAAATTTTCAGAAGTTTAACATATTTTTCCCGAAGGTTCCCCTTCTGACTTCAATTTCGCTCCACGATTTCCATTTTGGAATGGTGAAACAACTAACTGACGATATTGTCGTATGAGTACAACTTTTGAAGCCTGTGACCCACAACCATAAAATACCACTCACTGCCGCATTTCGCGCACCAGGTGAAAAATGGATATTATTGATAATTAATATTCGATCTTGCATGATGAGAAGAATTTCCCAAACAAGTAACTTAGAGCCATCAACAATCAAAAATCATTGCGACATTTTGTGCAACGGGCAAAAAAATCGATATTATTGATTGGTATTTATCGATAATGACTGACGAACAAAATTTCTCAACCAAGAAAACCAATCCCATCAACAATCACCACTCCTCGCCGCAATTTGTGCAAAAAGCGCGAAAATCGATAATATTGATTATCGATCGATGACGTGCTATGAGTACGAATTCTGACAAGTTCAGGACTTACCTCCGACGACATGTGTTCATTGGGTGCAGATCCACCCCCTGACCCCGGTCTCCACATCCGTAGCATAGCCCGAGCAGTTTTCGTGCTCCGCGGCTAATTTAGTATGTTTACCCACGATTTCGAGGTACCCTTCAAAGTTAAGATATCAGGTTCAAATTGGAATAGGAGCGACCTGCATCTATTCCCAGACTCCTGTTCAAAAATGAGCTTCCTAGCTCAATTTCAAGTGTACCAACAAGGTCGTGAACGCCGCCTGAAAAAAAGAAGATTAACAGAGAAGTCTTGCGGTTTTTCAAAATTTTCTCAAATCCTAGGGAACCATTCTTGACCACTTTTAAGCAATAGAACCAACATTTTGCGTTCTTTTCAATGCGATTCAGAGCTAATTTCTCCCTTCACCCTGAACTTAGATTTCGAAAAACGGGTTGCGCGCGTGGCCAGTTGAAAACCAAACCAGCGCGCACCACAATTCCATCATTTTGGTGCTGCCGAGATATCGTACGTTCGTGCCCTGGCAGTGTGGAGGAAACAAGACCACCTCCGTGCAAACCGACGTCAACCCTTCCGCGAGGAGGGTTTTGGTCATGGGAGAGGTGATGGCTGGTCGCAGCTCTCCTAAAGATTCTGCTACTAAGGGCCGGTGTCGAGGGGAATCCAGGACCCGCTCAGAAGTACCCATGCGCCACATGAAGCAAGGATGTCACCTGGAATCGAAAAAGTGTCCAATGCTTTGGATGTCAGAGGTGAGTGCATCTCTCCTGTTCGGGCCTGAGTTCTGTGAGGCATCACGACTCTTCCTTTCGTTGCGTTCTGTGCTCTGCCCCCAGCAACTCTGATTCCTCATTCTCCAACTGCCCCCTCTCTATTGTACATTTCAACCTCAACGGCCTTCGAGCCAAGCCACCTGAACTCTCTCTTTTCGCACGCACTCATTATCCTGATGTTATTATGGCTCAGAAAACCAAGCTGTCTCCCTCCGCTACCGCTCGACACCTTAACATTCCTGGCTATACTGCTTATCATGCTCCAAGGTCATCTCTCGGCGGAGGAGTTCCTACTTTCGTATTATCGAATCTACCCTCTCATATCATACCAAACACCCCCTCGGACGGTACTCTTGAGTACCTACCTATCCACCTCCCTCTTAAAACACCTATATCTCGTTTTAATATCTATATCCCTCCTACCACGTCCTGTCCCCAATCTTACGACCCCACTCCTTCACTCAAGAAGTTGTACGACTGCTTCATTTCACCCCCTGTTGTCTTCGCAGGCGATTTCAATGCTCATATGTACATTCTGCTCCTCGCTTGACACTGACGCTAGAGGAATAGACGTCGAAGAATGGGCGAAGGAGTGCGGTCTGGTCATTTTCAACGATGATCAGCCCACTCGTCTCCCGGCCAGCGACCGATCTTCTAGATCAGACATCTCTCCTGTGTCTTCTAATTTCTCTAGTGCCTGCTCTTGGTCGACCGCTACAACTCTGTCCAGTGATCATATCCCCGTCGGTGTCCATCTCTCTCATTCTCTTGCTCCTTATTGAGGTATCCGTCAAACGTCTTATCTTAATCTTTGCCTTGCAGACTGGCGCTTGTTCAGGGAGGTAGCGCTTCGCCATGTGGCTGACTACCCATGGAATGGAAACGTGCACCAGAAAGAACGTCACTTTACCGACACGATTCGCAAGGCCATGAAAGCAGCCATTCCGGAGGGCCGAGTCAAGACCTTTTTTTTGCCAATGTCACCAGGGAAGTCTTGGAGAAGGTAAGGACAAGGGATCCAAGAAGGGTCGCAGATCACCTGGATCCTACCACTGCTGAGCTGGATAGCGAGATTATGCGAGATCTGGACAAGCACAGGAAGGAGTGTTGGGAGAAATTCACCGAGAACATGAATTTCAAGAGTGATGGAGCGTCAACTTGGAAAGTTTTAAAGATGATCTCGGGCAAGAGCACCTCCACCAACTACTCCACGATCGAGTTCGAGAATGGAGTTCTCAAATCGGGAAAGGAGGCTGCAACTGCTCTCGGAAAGATTTTTTTCATAATTCAAGCTAAGAGAGGGAAACAGAATCGAGTGACCGTAAGAGAGCTCTGTAAGTTACCACTTATGAATGTAGCAGAAGCTGTGACGCCCGCGCAGATTGAAAAGGTGATTAAAGAGATGCGCAACTCGAAGGCTGTAGTGCCGGATGGTATTAGTCCAGCGGTCTTGAAGAAACTGCCGAGTGAGATTATGCCAATCCTGTATACTTAATGATTAATTTACTATACTCAATGTTATGTTTCATACTTAATATACTATACTATACTTACACGTATATACTTAATAAATCGTAATTTTTCCTGATATAGCCAACCGTCTCGTAGATATATAGAATATATTGCTCCCCTATTCGACAGTTTAGTTCAGTCCCAAAAAGAAAGATAGAATATGCTAGCTGAAGTAATTTAGCTTTTTTCTGGAAATTAGAGGGAATGACAAAATAATTTTTCTCGGTTTACTCGAAAAGTCAAATGAAAAAAAAATCGAAAATTGGAAAAATTATTCGACAGTCGATTGAAAAAGTCGACTTTTCATTCGAAATGTCGAATATCCGAAAAGTTCAAAACCCCTAATTATTCGAAAAGTCGAATATTCGAAAAGTTCAAATTTACGAATCATTCGAAAAGTTCAAAATCCCGAATTATTCGAAAAGTCGAATATTCGAAAACTTCAAAATCCCGAATTATTCGAAAAGTCGAATATTCGAAAACTCCGAAATTCCGAATTATTCGAAAAGTCGAATATTCGAAAACTCCCAAATTCCGAATTATTCGAAAACTCGAACATTCGAAAAAAATCTGAAAATGTAAAAGTATAGTCTCTACCTTGCAACTAGTATTTAGAGCCGATGTTCACGATGAATATCGTATTCGAGTTCGACTCAAAAATGGGGTTGTTCAATCGTGAGCTATCGAATAGTGAAGAAACAGCGGAGGAAAGCGCTTAGAAAAAGCTAAAAAAGCGGTTTCTAACCTACGTACAGGTCCAGGGCGCAAACGAGCTTACGCGCCCTGCTAGTTTCCGCAATCGCGCGAAATGTGCGCGAATAGATCAGGCTGGACGTGGCAGTTTCTTGGCAATTATCCATCAAAAACGTCTGCGGCGCCACAAGCTCGTTAGAGTGGGGCCGGTCGAGCTAAGGAGGCGTACTGGCCTAACAAAAGCTTCACTTCGCCGTATTTTTATCGATTGCTGGCCCGTTTTCGATGCTTTCTTCGACCCTATCCCCACAACATCTACTAGCACAGTGTTTCACGCTGAAAACTCCAAAACGAGATTTATCGTGCACACTGCCTTTAAGCCAAAAGCACTGCGCATTCATTCTCTCGATTTATATCAAACCAAGAGCCTGGAGATTTCGCTAAACTCTTACAACCCAAAAATCGTATTACGCCTTCTAGTTGAGAAATGCGGAGCGCCTGTTGACGGAACACCTTCAGGAGACTAACCAAAATTCGACTGCGAATTTGGCCGATTCCTTCGAAAATTTGACCTCGGCATAAACCACATGAGGAGATTTGTCAATAAAATCCTATATGAATACGGCTAACAACTGTTTGTCTAAAAATCAGCTCGGTAAAAAATTTTGCAGTAAAGAGGACTGTACCACAGATTTTTCTGGATGTGAGTTTACGGGTCACGGTAGGTAAATGGCATTATACTGTGCTTATCTGGGTCAAATTCCGGTCCTCAATTGCGTCTCGACACGCTTTGCGGCCGCACGCGCTCGAGTCAATCGAGTTTCCAGCTCCAAAGCCGAGTCGATATGGCTTTTTTATGCAGTTTTCTTTAATTTTGTTTAGTTTTTAGTTTCTAAAACCCACCCAGAGTCAACAGATCGGCAGCTGCTGCGCTTGAAACTCTTCCGACTCGAAAGCGCGCGGCCGCGAAGCGTGTCGAGGCGCAATTGCGGACCGGAATTTGACACAGATAAGCACCGTACTTACCCTAACCTACGACGGACATCTATCGTCCTCGGTACCTTTGAAAGCCGGTGTCCCGCAAGGCGGGGTGTTGTCCCCTAGCCTGTTTTCGCTATTTCTGCCTGATATTCTTGAGCCACCAACTGGTTTTCATCTGTGCCTGTACGCTGATGACATCACTATCGTTTGCACGGACTCAGTTATTTACCGAGCCACTGCCACCATGAACAAGTACTTACGGACGTTGGCTGTGTATCTCAAATCAAAGTTGCTGACTGTCTCTGCCTCCAAGTTAAGTGTCACACTATGTACAACGGCTACTATCGAAAATCGGCTTCACCCAAGGTCATCTGGGATGGCCTCGAGCTGCCACTGTCTGTCGCGACGCTGACTTCCCTCCGCTCCGAGTCTGCGCTTCCGTCCTTGCAGCATCGGTTATCACGGAACGTGAGCAGCCACCAGCCCGACTAGAATGAACCATAGGACTTACGGCGTGCCCCTATGCTTATGCCTGCCACGCGGAAACCGAGTGTATGGAATACTACTTGTGTGTTAGCCCCTACAGCCTCCGGTCACACACTACGCAGTTACCACGCCCTTACCCACAAACCAGGGCCAACTACAGGATAGGTCTGAACCAACTACAACCGCCATTGCGCGGTACACACAAAACATATGTCACCGAACCAAGTATACACCGTCTGTACGGTATGATATTGCTGCACAACAGGACACGAGTATTAAATATGCGTTTATCCTTGAAAACTAAACTAATGAACGCGACAGCAAATAAATATACACAAGTTAAATACAATTCCTTCTACGTGTCAGGGACGGACCTTGCCCAGCTGAGAACGGGAGAGGGCAAACTCCTACTACCTGACGAACTCCCAGGCATGGGAGGAACCCGACGCACGGGCAGTGAGGGCTGGAAGTTGACCAGGCCCCTGCTCTACCATCAGGCGATGATAGGAGCAGAGGAGGTGCGGGCAGGACGCCATCGCACGGTAGACCCTCCTCCGTACGCGGAATCGGCAGGACAGCTGGCAGGACTGATGACGATCGAAGGAGCAGGACGCCACAGGCATGTGAAGCGAACGCACGAAGAGCGGCACCCGGTTGGCAGACGATCGATGACACTGACGAGGAGGCACTGGCGGTGTGACTTGCCAGGCGACGGGGTGACGCGGCTTCTGCGTCTCTGCATGATGACAATTCCTTCTGTAGAGATCGTGGCGGGACCAGTGACGGGAGGCCAGGCGGCGGCCTTTAGATGACAAAGTCGGACGGAAGTCACGACACTGTCTAAGCAGCCTCGACTACTGGGAGTCTTCCTGGATCCCTCACTACGATTTCATGAGAATGCGCGTATACGTGCTGCCTCAGCCAACTCGCGCCATAACATTCTTCGCGCACTGGCTGGAACTACCTGGGGCAGCACGAAGGAAGTGCTACGTATGACATATAGGGCCATGGTGCAGCCGGTCTTGGAATATGGTGCCTCTATATGGACCAGACATCTCTCTGGATCCTCTTGGTGCAGGTTGCAGAGAACACAGAAAACTGCCCTCAGGCTAATCACTGGATGTCACAAATCGACGCCTATTCCGCATCTTCATCAGGAAACCGGCCTACTTCCCGTGAAAGAGCACTGCTTACTCCAGTTTCAGCAATTTCTAATGAGTACCGTCAAGAGCCCGACCCATCCAAATTATCATCTTCTGTCGTCTGGCCCCCACCCAAGAAGCATACGCGCGCCGCTCAGTGCTTCTCTGTCTGTTGTCGATCAACAACGCTGGGCTACATCCAAGCTATCGCGAAGAAGACTCCAGATGGCTGAGCATACGCGGTTCGTGGCAGAGTACCTGTCTGATGCTCAGCCAAACTTAACCTATGGCGGCGTGCCCCCACGAGTCGACGACAGCGAAGCTGGACTACCGAGACGTACCCGAACAATCCTCGCTGGTCTGCGATGCGGTCACTCCAGATTTCTAAAGGCCTACGCTCATCGGATTAATATTTATTTATTGTAGCTTTAACACACATGAACAACTCAATCATTACATACTAAAGATGGACCGTGGAAAGCTATGAAACAAAAACTAGGTTTAGCAGTGTAACAACATGCATCATTGGCGCAATCAGCGGATTGACCAGTCAGTCACAGATAAATGCCCCGATTTTGAATGTGCTGATTCGTTGCATCTATTTTCATGTCCGGCCAGGCCTACAACCTTGCCTGCTCAAGATCTATGGTACAAGCCGTGTGGGGTGGCTAGCTTCCAACGCCTCTGATGCGATGGTCCGTTCATGGCTGGCAAGAGAAAGAGACTCAATATCACATACCCTGGGCGGCACATCACCGAGAATAGGGTTGCCAGCCGCTTTGGCGAGATGATCCTTCACGAACCGGGTGTGCTCTGCGCGCAAGAGATGAAGCCGTTCTTGATTTAAGTCGGTCCATCTCTGTACATTCCCTTTGTTCGGAGCATCGGCAAACGGCACTCTGATCGATCTCTCTCTCTCTCTTACGAGATTTAATAGTTTTCTCGACGGATAATAAGGCTCCTTAACGACATTAAAGGCAGTGTTCGCGATGATTATCGCACTCGAGTTCGACCCAAAAATGGGATTGTTTGGTCGTGAGGTAACTAATAGTGAAGAAACAGGGAAGAAAAACGTCCAGAAAAAGTCAAAATAACGGTTTCTAAATTCAGGGCGTGGGCGAGAATAATGGGCCCTGCTGATTTTGGCAAGTGCGTGCCAATCGCGAAATCTGCGCGAATCGATAATGCTAACTGCGGCAGAGTCGCTTGGCAATTTGCCATCGAAACGTGTGCGGCACCACAAGCTCGTCCGATTGGGGGGGGGGGCGGACCGGGATAGGTAGGCGCACCGGGAGAGCTTTCAAAGGCGTTTGTATTTATTTCTGGCCAGTTTTCGTTGCTTTCTTCGACCCTATCCTCTACAGCACCTGCCAAATTAGTGTTTCACACCGAGACCTCGAGAACGAGATTTATCGTGAACACTGCCTTTAATGAACATCTGCTGAGCCTAGGGCTGACAATGCTCTTTCACTGGCAAGATGCGGTCCTCGGCGTGAAGGTGCTCAATTGGAGAGCTTTTTGCACATCCGGTGGCAATACGAAGTGTAGCATTCTGAACTCGCTGCATCTTAGTCCAGGAACTGTACGACACGATGTGCTGCCAGACAGGTGCAGCATATTCCAATGTAGGCTGCAGGATATCTCGATATGTCGTCAAGATTGTCTCTCTGCTGCAACCCCAGGACGTTCCTCCCAGATCTCTCAACACATTAAGCTTTGCCTTGATGATTGCCTGCTTCTGTTCAGCATTTTTGCGAAACTTGGATGTACGGGCAGCTCTGGCAACCCGGTTTGGTCATTCCGTTATCAGTATAAAAATGAAATTTCCTATAGCTCATCGCGCGCGCAATGCTGCTCCCTTCGTCTTCCCACGCTCTCTTGCAGTCTTCATCCTCCACTCCGCGGCGCACGCAAAGGAACTATGAGAATGCCGTTTTTACAGCCTATACAATGAACGAATTTAATAAATGATTTTGGTGAAAAAAAGGAATGCTACCTACATAATGCTACCTTTTTGGTTGAATTTCTACCAATACTGCTCACCCCCAAATGTACAGTTGAATCGGTTGGTTGAGAAACAACGGAGGAAAATTCGTTTCAGGATAATTTAGATTTATTTTCAACTCTAGGAAAAAACATTAAGCAGATTGTACAGTCTACCGACCAGAAAAAAAGGCGGTGGTGGGGCCGCGCAGAATGCCTACTCAGGCGATCTGGATATTGGTGAGCTGTTCTAAGCCCGTCAGCCATCGACTTGCGAGGCTCCGATCCTCAAGAAGACACACCGCTCCTGCAATGAGCCTTGGCGCCTCTGCTCCGGGCGTCGGTGTCTCACAGCTACGGGTTTCTGTGGCGCTGCTCCGGGAAACGTTTGCTCTCAGCGGTCGGCCCGGTGCTCCTGGCTGCACTCACTCGTAGGAAATCGCTCTGCAACCCTTATGTCTAAGGGCAGACAAGGTTACACAAAACTCAAAGGATAAAAGATTAGAGAACAGAATATGAGCATAACCGCTTCATAAATTCTAGTCTAGTGAAAAAACGGGGCGCGGCTTGCGCTCCTCATTCGCGGCCAATACCCTGTTGAAAGTAGGCGACGCGAATACCCCAAATGAACGTTTCCCGCTGATTCTTTATAATAAAATGACGTAAAGGATTATACAAAGAGGAGCCACAGATTTCCGATACAGCCTAAACTCATTCAAAATGTTCAGTAGCGATGATTTCGAAAACGCGTGCTTTTCTGGAAATATTGCAGACATTTCGCGACAGCTGCAAAACGGAACTTTTGAGAAAGTATGCCTTATCTCCCGCACAAATAGAAATTCGTCGCAAGCATTCCATGATGAACTGTGCCCTCGGGGGCACAAAAGAAATCAATGAATAAGATTTGGGATCAGGGTTGAGCAAGCCGTTGCGCCAAGTTTCGACAAAGCCACGACCCCCCTTTGCTGTCCAAAATTTCGCAAGAATTTTTCCAACCCACCGAGATTAAAATTTTCTGTAGCCTTATTTGCGTAGCTAAGTTGCGTAGCTAAACGCATACTTCTTCCACGCTACTGACTGTTTTGAAGAGCATTTACTTTTACTCCGGAATTTCTACAATCCCCCTCCCATTTTTCATTTTTTCTCTAAACTTTTCCCAAATTTTGCGTCCCTCCGTTGCGCCGATTCGCAACCCTGCTCACCCCTGTTTGGGAGCATACTCATTGCTCCCTTAGATTTGAAGATGCATGATTGATTTACTTGTTTTACGCGAGATATCAATAAACACTTAGCTGACATACGTTACAATCGCCCCAAACATCCCGGGGATGCTGACCGTTCGCTGGAGAGTACCACCCCTAGAAACAGTTCGAGTACATCAATGAAAAAAACTCACTTCTACGGCCTTCTCTTGCATTTCTCTCGAAAATCCAAGACCAGCGAGAATACGACGAGCTCGCGGCTCCGCAGCATCGGCCCCAATGTCACGAAGCTCACCAGCCACTTCCTGCAGCCGTTGAACAACACTGCTATCCCCATTTTCGAGATCCGCCGTCAATTTCGATTGTTCCTCGAGGAGCTCCAACCTCTTCTTGTCTGATTTGACAACAGTATCTATCGCTGACGTGCTGTCGACAGCAATCTCTGAAGAACACTTACGAACAGATTGTAGCGTCGAGAAATGAACACAAGCTTGGCCATTGAGTAAACGCGTCCCAGACTGGACCGATCTCATTTCGGTACGCGACCCGATGGAAAAAACTGGTGAGGATTTATTCTGTCAAAAAAAATTGTCTGGACCCTAACATCTCAAATAGAGCCTCGCTGTGCCCAAAAGTAGAATGATTCGCACCTTCATTTTCTGGGACCTCTGTCTATGAACAGGGTATTGCATGAGGTGTGGGCCGGCCACCTTTACTCCGAAAATTATGATGAAGTTACATGCGAATTAAGGACTCTAAACATGTTACTTGCAACTTATCCTCACAGCTTTAAGTTACATATGACCTTCAACAAAGTGAGTATATTGGGACGTGCGAGTTGACTTACCCGTTACAAAATGTACTGACGTGTAACATAAATGTTTTTTTATCGCACATGTAACTTAACTCGGGGCAGGCTGTTTCCCAGGGAGGTATAAGCAAACTCAGGATTCAGACGTCAATAGCGCCTTCAGGTCAATTACGGAAGTTTGGGGTGCTTCGCCCCGCCTAGCGGCTGACGGCTTCCGGCGTGCTCGGCAAGCATGCCGCGTGTCGGTGCAGGCCGCGCGTGGGTGTCAGGTAACATGCAACAGCGGTGCAAGTTACTCACAATGTTGTGTATTATTAGCGCAACTTACATGATACTTTCGTCAAAAATCTGATCAAGTTACACGTAACATCGCTTCAAGTTACTTTTGAGATTGAAGCAAGTTGCGTGAAGCCATCATGCAACAACGGTAATGACTTAGGTAACTTGTTCAGAAATTGCTGAGTAGAGCGGAAGCATTCAAATGATTAGTTGGTGCGAATTCACATCTAACTTCCAATTCAATAAAATTATTTTTATTGCATATCAAACGATTAGATAAAATTGTCCAGAGGTTTCACAAGCCAGAAATCTAATTCCATGTTGTATGAAATTAACTTTTACTATTGATAAAGAGGTTCCAAGTTAAAGGTAACGGCTGAATAGCGGTACATTATACGGGCCCACAAACAACTGGCTTCGGGTTCGATCCGCCGGAAATCCACATTTTTGCAAAATAGCGGTCAAGACGGAAGTCCCTATTTTCGCAGAGCAGGAGTCACAAGAGTAGCGTAATTGCATCAAGCCTGGTCCATTTACCCTGCGTAAAAACTCACCGTCTAAGATGGATGCAGAAGAGCGCTGCAAAATTTGCGAGAACGCCGGAGTCCATAAAAGTGGATATTTAAAAATATAATGACTCGGGTAGTAAATGAGTTAGCTGTGAAAATTCTGGCCTTAAGAAACTAGACTCAATAGTTTACTGTTTGAGACTTTCCACAACCCTAGAAAGTGTCTTTAGGGAGAATTTTCCTGATGTGGGTTCTGCGTCTCCGTTACTTCAGTAATGTAGGCCCACAGTGCATGTTGAAAAACCCACACCAAGAAAATTTTATTTAAAGGCACAGAACACCCAAGAAATTAATTTTCAGATTTTATGGAGTTCTTAGAGAGTGCCACACGCTTAGGGTACGGCACGAGGTACGGAAAAAGCCACCAATTTTGCTCACACCCCCCCCCCTCCAGTAGCAAAATTTTGGCTATTTTCTCAGACCCCCTCAAAAGCGTTATTTGGTAAAATTTTTTGTTGTTGTAAAATTTGAAGAACAGCATGATCGAATTCTTCGTAAACTAGACTGAATGTGAACAGCGTATACCCCCATACAGTATTGTCCACTTGGTGTCCCGGCGGGACTCAGACACCCCCCTTCACCCCAGAGCTGTTCAGGCCCCCTGTGGATATCCACACCCCGCGCCAAACCCAGTCAGAGTTCGACACGAGGTGTGGACAAGGCTAAATTTACTCAGTCCCCCCCCTCTCCAAAAGCAAACTTCAGGCGATTTTCTCAGATCCCCTCCCAGAAGCGTTAATAGGTCAAACTTTTGGCGAGCTTCTCGGTCCCCCTCCCAGGAGCGTTATTTGTCGGTTTTTGTTGTAAAATTGAAACAAGAGGAACAACTTATTCAAAAGATGTATAATTTAAAGAAGAACAACCATTCAAAAAACAAGGCATTAACAGTGAAATAGGTCACGGACAAGGCTTTTCTTGGCATATTACATGAAGTTGCCTGCGTTTTTGAACAACTTGGCTATAGTAAAGGTGTTGATTATAGTGAAGGCTCCCCTAATGTTGAATATAAGACACAAAGCTTTGGACGTGTATTCAGAAATTGTGTATAATTTTTGTAGGGAGCTGAGCTATCCTCTGTTTCCGAGTGAAATTTATTTGCGTCCATCGCGTGCGTCTGCGGCGTCTCCTTCTGCACACACTTTCCCGCTGTCTCTACCCTCGCTCCGCATAAGCGCGCGAGAGAACAGGGTAAATTTGGCTCGGAACCAGAGGATATGCGGTGGAAGAGAAGAGCAAAGAAGATGAAGTGATTGGCTAATGCCAAGAATACGAGTTGTATTGAAGAAATACTTGTGTTTTCAAAATAATATGAGGTCGTAAGTTTATTCCGCAAGTCCAACAAGAACGGATCACTCCAGACTGCTAGTTGGAAGTAGCGTCATCTAATCTGGTTACGTTGCGAATTTCATTCTCCGAGATCCACTTTTACACGAAACACACGAAACGGGTTCGATCCCGCAAGGTGCTTAATTTCTGCAAGACGTTAGAACTCACACTTTTGCAAAGTAAGGGTAATAGGATAGTCGAGTCGGGAACGGTAGAGTTGCCCTATATACAAACTTTGACCGTCTAGGATGGACGCTGAAAGGCACTACAGTGTTTGGCTCACACCTGCTGCAGGTGTGTTCCTGCTGGGAGACCACATTTTTGCAAGGAATGAGTCACGAGAATACGATATTCGAATCCAGCTAAGTCGATATATCCCGTGTACTCACTTTCACCGTCCAACATGAATGCTGAACACCGCTACAGTTTAAGGCCTCACACTTTTCTCAGGTGTGGTCCCGCCGAAGAGGACATTTTTGAAATTTAGGTGTCACGAGGGTAGGATATTTGAGTCCAGCGTGGTCGATTTACTCTAGCTACAACCTTTTACCGTCTAAGTGTAACGCCGAAGACCGCTACATAGACAGCGGAACAGAGCGAAAAAACGTCCAAGTCCACAAACTAGAAGTAGGGTTTTAAAACAGCTGTAACATGGGTTCCAAATGAGCTACCTGGGGTTTGAGCAGAACTAAGAAACTAAGTTTGTAACTCTACAGAATGAAACCTTACCCGACCCCAGAGGACGCCTCACAACAAAGTTTACTAGGTGTGGACTTTTGATGTTTTGAGCACAGAAGTCCACACCTAGCCTACGGGTTTAGGTGTGGACTTTTGTGCTCAAAACATCAAAAGTCCACACCTAGTGAACTTTTTTGTAGACGTCCTTTGGGAGCGGATGAGGTTTCATTCTATAGAGTTACAAACTTAGATTCTTAGTTTTGCTCGAACCCCAGATAGCTCATTTGGAACTTGAGGTACAGCTGCTTTGAAACCCTACTTCAGGTTTGTGGACTTTACGATTTTTACGATCATCTTCCACTGTCTATGTAGTCTTCGGCGCTACACTGAGACGGTAAAAAGTTATATCCTACGTAAATCGACCACGATGGACTCAAAGATCCTACTCTCGTGACACGTAAATTTCAAGAATGCCCCTTTTCGGTGGGACAACACCTGAGAAAAGTGTGAGGCCACATACTGTAACGGTGTTCGGCATCCATGTTGTATGTTGAAAGTGAGTTCATCACATAAATCGACTACGCTAGACTCAAATATCCTACTCTCGTGCCTCCTTTTCAAAAATGTGGACTTCCGGCGGGACCACACTCGAGAGAAGTGTGATCCCATGCACTGAAGCGGTCTTCGACATTCCTATGATGCCATTAAAGTTTCTATGGTAAATCTTAGGTAAATCAACCACGCTCGACTCGAATATCGTATTCTCCTGACTCATACATTGCAAGAATGTAGACTTCCAGCGGGACCGCACCTGCGGCAGGTGTGGGACTAATAGTGTAGTGTCTTTCCTCGTTTATCTTATGCGGTGAAAGTTTGTACATAGGGTAAATATAAAACTCTCGACTCGACTATCATACTTTCGTGACCCTTACTTAGCAAAAAAGGTGAGGTTCAACGTTTTGCGAGAATTAAGTCGCAACGCAACAAGAATGGATGACGCTCTTCACAACCAGTAAACGTTTGTGCCATGTCTGGTCTGGATAAAGTTCAAGCACCTCTTTTTGTATCTAACCATTTATTAGTGTGTGTTTTTCCATACATTTGAAGTGACCTGTTCTTCTCTGAGAACATATTCATTTATTTAATACATCTCGTCGTTTTCGCCTTTGCCAATCAAGTCATCGCATCCACTCTTCTCTTCCGCCCTATTCCGCTGCTTCCAATCTTAACTTATTTACAATTCAATACACAGCTATCCTGGAAACACGTCCAGAACCTATGTGCCTTATACTCAACCGTAAAAGAACCTTTACAATGATTTTGATCTTTACGAAAACTCAAATACAACAAGGTTTCATGTTAATTGAACGGTATTATGGAATTTTTTTTTGGCAAAAAAAGAACTTTAAGCAGTGTACCCATCCCCGGTCAGAATGATTTACTTGGTCTCCCGTTGGAGCTCAGACCCCCTCCCTCCACCCTTGCGCAGCTCATTCCCCCCAGTAATGGATATCCACACCCCGCGCCGAACACTGGTCCCAGTCCACACCGTTTTGAAATTTGTAAAGTTGCCACGAAATATAAGTGTTCACGTAAGCCAGCGCTGCTATCCGATGCCGTTTTCTTCAGAACTTGCCAGAGAAAGACGAAAGTCTGAGATACCATATTAGCAACTAACGTGCTAAGCTAGCATCAACATCTTTAGGACAAGCTCCGGTCACATTCTGACACTACCAGAACTCAGGTTACATAGATTAGGCTGGTATACTTCTGGACGGGAACAACGTCTGGATGGCTCACAATCTATGAGTCTTTAACTTCGGAGAAAACAGCTTTGAAGTCAGAGATTATGACATTCACAGCATGAAGATCGTGGCCAGAATGCCGATGCTTGTACGGGAATTTCGAAGAATGCGTGGACGACGACTAAAGCACGGACGATGGCCGCACATTTGCGAAAAGGTGGTTTACTAAAATGGCTGCAATAACTTGAAGAAGACTTTGCTTTCGCACGTTCCTGGATACTATACTCTGCCCAAACGAGTTGGCAGGCGAAGAGTCCAAAGAGGCAAAGCTCCCTCTGCGCGTCTGACATTTTTTTGAATTACGGTAAGACAGATGCTGCGTCACGTGCGCAAATCACGTACGCGACGCAGCATCTGTTTTACCGCAATCCAAAAACAGAATTCGTCGATTTTTTCACAAGCTCATTTATTTTATCCGCATGCTTCATTATACTTTGCTCAAAATGCTAGCGATACTCACTTTCGATGCTGATACCCTTCTCTACGAGGCAGTTAATGTACTTCAGGAAACGAATAACAGCTCGGAGGGCACGACGAATTCTGTGTTTGGATGACGGTAAGACAGACGATTGCCGCGTCGCGTAGGTGATTTGCGTACGAGGCGCATCATGTTTTACCGTAATCCAACAACGTCAGACGCAGAGGGAGCGCTGCTTCTTAGAATCTCCGCTTGCCATCTCGTTTGGGACAGAGTATACCTGTAGTACACTCTAAGATTCAGCGGGACTTCTCGGAATCGAAAATCCGCCCGGACCCTGCCTTTAGAAACAGAAGAAAAAAAAATGGTGCTGAATTTGAAACCACACCTGACGGTTTTCACGCTCGATTTCGTAAATGTAAAAAGACCCACTTACCCGCAGGAAGATGAGTTTTAAATATATGACAACTATATAATGTAGGAGAGATGAATTACCTTGTTCACAATAGAGAATGTCAATATTAGATGGGATTCCTTGCAAACGCCGTGATCCTATGTGCTTTAAAAGGGTAGTCTTCCCCATTCTAAAAACAGTAGAAGAAGAAAGCGAACTGAAGGAGAGATGCGCGAGAAACTCACCCATTAGGCCCCACTAGCCCGTACCTTCTCCCATAGACTATGGTTAGTGTAGCTTTGTTGAACAGCAGCTTACCTTGCGCACCAATATCAAAATTTTCAACCTGAGAAACAAATGAATCAGAAATTTAGGGCTGGATAAGAGTGCAGAAGAGTCACCTTTATGTCCCAATTGTTCTCCGCTTGCTGTTTCTGTGAGTGGCTTTGTGCTGACTGTGAGACCGTGAATTGTCCACCAAGGTGAGCCCCGGAACCAATGCCTCTATCGCCTGAAATAGTAACAGATTGAGGCCTTTAAAAGAGACCATTTTCGAAAAACAGAGAGCTCCTCACTTCCTTTTCATAAGGAATTCAGACGGAATGTTGCATAAGACCGATGCCACCTTCATACAACACACCACCAATTGCAAGTCCCGGCCACCTACTTCGGCTTCAAAACTATATTCGGTCGGTAACTTCAACAGGAACCAAATGTGTTTTTATACTCATTTACTATCAGTTCATGTTAATAATGCAATACATGAAACAAATTTAAATTTGAATACCTCCCTTCCTCATTTTTTTGCCGAACTGCTTTCTGCTAAATTCGAGTTTGTGGGTTTACTACACCCGCGTACTGTAGTATAGATCCCCGCTCTCCTCACGAACATAATGGTCGGGGTTGGGTAGAATCCATACAACTGCTCCCCCACGTCGGTCTTCAGTTGCGTGTCGCGAGACGGTGTTCTATTGCCCGTCCTTCCCAACATTGAAAGTCCTAGATTCTTCTTTGCAGCCGCGAAGGGAGGATTGCTATGGGTTAAAAAACTGGGCGACCAGTGTCGGATTCGTCCAAAGGTCTATTGTAGTCAATGTTGCGGAGTTTTTTGGGCAGTTGAATAAGTGTAGGGTATTGTGGCCAGGACCACCACATTCCGGGCAGACGTCGGGAGTGCTACTGTCGATCCTGTTCACGTAGGACTTCAGGAACGTTGAGTGCCCACAGCGCAACGAGGCTAGAGTGCATCTGGCACGTCTACTAAGCTGAGACTCAGACTCAGAAACTCGAGGCGGCACAGTACCCAGAATAGGATTAACAGCGGCTCTTTCCAGATACCCTCGAACGAACTGGGTATGCTCCTCGCGCAACAGACGGAGGCGTTCTTTTTGTGAATCGTGCCATCTCTGCAGGTTGACTTTATCTAGAGCATCGGCAAAAGGCTTTCTGATGCCTCTCTCTCTCTCTCTCTCTCTCTCTTACAGGTTCAAGTACTCTCCAAGATGGGTGGTTGGGCTGCTTTACGATGTTGCTATACGGTTGCTGGGCCTGGAGCTGACAGTGCTCCTTTACTAGCAGCACCCGTGTCTTGGCGTGTAAATGCTTGATTGGCGAACTCCTAACACATCCGGTGGCGATCCTAAGAGCAGCGTTTTGTACACGCTGCACCTTAGTCCAGGATGAGTCCGACACTAAGTGCTGCCAAACCGGGGCCGCATACTCTAGGGCGGGCTGAAGCATAGCCTTATACGCATGGTCAGAATAGTTCTTCCTTCCTACTGCCCCATGATGTACCTCCTCCCAGCGCCTCTTTAGCACACTTGAATTTAGCTTTACAATTGCTTGCTTTTTGTTCTGGTGTTCTTGTAGAAATTTCAGTGACGGATCGAGTGATAAGGCCGAGTAGTTTGACGAAGCGAGCAGCAGGCAGGCGATCTCCACCCCAGCTGACACATCGGGATGGGAGCTTGTGCTCTTGGGGTCCGTTGTGAAAACTGATACTGAAGATCTTGGCAGCTGGAGACCCTGAGCATCTTGTTATCGAAAAAGCTTTTCAAATCAATCAGGTACACGTTGATCTTGCTCGCGGTCACTTGTACGTCGCGGTTTTGGCACATGATAGTCATATCATCAGCGTAGGCGACAACTTTAATGTCCTGGGGAGGTGCCGGAATGTCCTCTAAGTACAGATTGAACAGAGCGGGCGATTAGACTCCGCCTTGCGGAACACCGGCAGCTATGGGGATACTTTTAGAGACATGATTTTGGAACAAAACTTTTGCTCGACGGCCCTTGACGAGTGCTGTTATCCAACGCTTCTGCCACGGTGGAATAGAGGACTTCAGTATGTTATTCGATAGAATACCCAGGTTAACACTGTCAAATGCCTTTGTCAAGTCCAGGGCTACAGCAATGGTCCTGAGGGGCTTACTCTTATTGAAGCCGCCGATGGCATAGCCAACGATTTCCGAAAGCGCCGTCGTGGTGGGATGTAGCTTCCTGAAGCCGTCCTGGTGATGTTGTTGCTTTTCATTATGCTGAGCCAAATCATTGACGATAAGCTTTTCAGCAACCTTGGCTAGAGGTGACAAAAGGCTTATTGGCCTGTATCCTTTTGCTGATGACAGCGATTTACCGTGCTTAGGCAGAGGAATAACATTGGCTGTTTTCCAGTCCTGTGGCAGTGTGCAGGTTCGGAATGATGTGTTCATGAAATCGTTGAGCAGCGAGAGAAATTCACTGGGGAGCTTCTCTAGGACTGCTGGACAGATTCCGCCAGGTCCAATGGCTTTGGAATTACGCATTTCGTTTGTAATCTTCTCCACCAGCGCAGGAGTGAAGGCGTCAGCCGTGACCATGAGCGGAAGGCGGCACAGCTCCCTTACTGTCACTCGGTTTTGCGGGCCTAGCTTCGCGCATGTTATGAAGAAGCTCCTGCCCAAAGCGTAAGCGGCATCTCGTCTCGACTTGAATACATTGTTCTCGAACTCAATAGTAGATACGGTGGCGGGTGTGGCTTTTCCGGAGAGTTTTCTCAGGACTTTCCATGTCGCAGCACCATCTGCCTAGAGGTTCAATTTTTCAGTGAACTTCTGCCACTCATCTTTCTTGTGCCTGTCCAAGTCTTTTCTAATCTCATCGTCGAGTTCAGTGACCTCCGGGTCCAGATGGTTGGCAGATCTTTTTTCATCTCTTGTCCTGATTTTCCTCCTCTTCTTTGCAGCCACATCGAGGGTTTTGTCATAGGCGGAGAAACTGGGCGACCAGTAGTGGATTCGTCCATAGATCCATTGTGGTCAGCGTGCTAGGTCTCACCGGACAGTTAAATAGATGTACTGTATCATGGCCGATAGTACCGCAGTCCGTACAAACATCAGATTTGCTGCTGTCAATCTTGCTGACATAGGACATGAGCATTGCCGAGTGACCGCAGCGCAGCGATGCGAGTGTGCATCTCGCCCTTCTTCCGAGTTGAGTCTCGGATTTGCAGATTGGGGGCGGAACTTCTCCTAGTATAGGATTCACCGCCGCCTTTTCAAGATGACACCGCACGAACTTGGAGTGCTCCTCGCGCAAAAGACGGAGTCGTTCTTGCTGTGAGTCGTGCCATCTTTGCAAATTGACTTTGTTTGGAGCATCGGCGAATGGCTTTCTTATACTTCTCTCTCTAACGGGGTTTAACACTCCACGACGGATGATTTGGTTGCTTTATAATGTTGATACGGAATTGTTGAGCTTGCAGCTGACAGTGCTCCTTCACTAGTAGTAAACGTGTTTCGGCATGGAGGTGCTCGACTGGGGAACTCCTGGCACAACCGGTGGCGATTCGAAGAGCGGCATTCTGTACTCGTTGCGTCTTCGTCCAAAAGGAGTCTGAGACTATATGCTGCCAAATCGGTGCGGCGTACTCCAGTGCGGGCTGAAGGATCGCCTTATACGTAATGAGTATAGTTTCCTTGCTGCTTCCCCATGAGGTACCGCCCAGGGCCCTGAATACATTGAGCTTGGCTTTGACGACAGCCTGCTTCTGCTCGGTGTTTTTATGAAACTTGAGCGACGGATCGAGCACAAGACCGAGCAGTTTTGGAAATCGCGCAGCAGATAGAAGGTCTCCATCCCACTTTACGTCCGGATGAGCGCTGTGTTCGGAAGGATCCGTTGTGAGAACGGATACTGACGACTTGGATGCAGAGATCTTTAGCATCTTCTCGTCGAAAAAGATGTTTAGTGCAATCAGGTACTCATTGATCTTATTGGCGGCCACCTGTATGTTACGATCTCGACGTCGTCTGCATATATAGTAATGTCATCTGCATATGCGACAACCTTGATATCCTGTGGCGGCTCAGGCATATCCTCGAGGTACAGACTGAAGAGAGCTGGCGATAGGACACCCTGCAGAACTCCAGCTGCTATAGGAATACTATTGGCGACATGGTTTTGGAACATAGCTCTGGCTCGTCTGCCCTTGATGAATGCCGATATCTAGCGTTTCTGCCACGGCGGTATTGATGATTCCAGTAAGTTGCTAGACAGAACTCCATGGTTTACTGTGTCAAATGTCTCTGTGAGATCTAAGGCAACAGCCACAGTTCTCTGTGGCTTCTCGGCATTGAACCCATCGATGACAAAGCTTGTAATTTCCAGCAGAGCTGTCGTGGTGGAATGCAGCTTTCTGAATCCGTGCTGAAACACCTGGTTGTCATTATGCTCTGCGGGGTCCTTTACGATCAGTTTTTCGGCTACTTTAGCAAAAGAGGACAGCAAACTAATGGGGCGATATCAACTGGCTGAAGCTTGGGGCTCGCCAGGCTTGGGCAGCGGCACGACGTTAGCTGTTTTCCAATTCTGCGGGATAGTGCACGACCTGAACGAGGTGTTTATCAAGTCAGTGAGAAGCGGAAGGATTTCAGTTAGTAACTTCTTCAAGACCGCAGGGCATATTCCGTCAGGACTAACCGCTTTGGAGTTCCGCATATCCTTTATAACCTTCTCAACTTGCGTCGTAGTGAACGCTTCGGCTGTGCTCATAAGCAGGAGGCGGCACAGCTCTCGTACAGTCACTCTGTTCTGCGGACCACGCTTTGCACTGGTGATGAAAAAACTTTTCCCGAGCGCACAAGCGGCTTCCTTTTCTGATTTGGATACGCCACTGTCAAATTCTATTGTGGAGACGGTGGCAGGCGAGCTCTTACCCGAGAGCTTCCTTAAAACCTTCCAGGTAGCTGCACAGTCCGTCTTGAAATCCAACTGTCCAGTGAACTTTTCCCACTCTTCTTTCTTGTGCCTGTCTAGATCCTTTTTGATCTCACCGTCAAGTTCAGCAACGACGGGGTCCAGATGGTTGACCGCTCTCCTGGCACCTCTTGTCCTGATCTTATCGAGGATCTCCCTTGTGACATTTGGATAGAACGTCTTAACGCGGCCGATATACAGCGAAATGAGCCGCTTTCATGGCTCTGCGGATCGCGTGAGATAAATGGCACTCTTTTTGGTGCACGTCGCCATTCCACGGGTAATCGGGCTACTAAGCTGAAGTGCAACCTCACTGAATCATGGCGCCAGTCTGCTCGGCCTAAATTAAGATAAGAACGTGTTGACGAACAATTTCAGAATAGGGAGCGAGAGTTGGAGAGATCGATGTGGATAAAGACGGGGGACATGGTCCACTTGGACAGAGTAGTTGGAGGGTGTGGACCACTGAGCAAGAGTTAGAGAGATTGACGAGACTAGAGAAATGTCTGGGCTGGAGGATCGGCCGTTGGTAGAGAGACGAGTGGGCTGATCATCGTTTAAGATGACCAGTGAAATCGCATCTTCCTCTGCCCAATCTTCTGACGTCATTTCCTCTAACATCAGAGCCACAAGAGACGAGCAGAAAGTGTGAGCGTATGAAATCAGCCTCATGAAAAACAAATCTGTAGATGATAGAGATAACAGTCATAAAGCTGCTTGAGAAGTGGAATAGGATTGTAAGAAGAGGGCATGAGGGTAGTGAATATATGAGGTGAGAGATATATGGAGAGCATATATATATATATATATATATATATATATATATATATATATATATATATAGGCACTAGAAGAGAGAAATAGGTGTTTTGAGAGGGAGATGAACTGGAAGGTACTGAGAGTACCCATCCGTGGGACATTGGGCAAAGGAGGTGGGGAGGAGAGAGAGATAAAACAAAGGTTGAAACTCCTCCGCCAAGAGCTGACCTTCTGGAGCATGGAAGGCAGTATAGCCTGGGATATTAGGATGAGGACGGGCAGGGAAGGAGAGAGCTTGGTTTCTTGAACAACATCACGTCTGGATGCAGGGCATGCGCAAAGAGAGAGAGAGCTGAGAGGTGCTTGGCACGAATGCCGTTGAGACTGATATGTACAATGGAAAGGGGGCGATTGGAGTTGAGGAATCAGAGTTAGAAATGTGAAGAGCATATGACACAACGAAAAGAAGGGTTATGATGAACCCATACGAACGATGAACTCACAGAACTGGAGACGCGAATGCGAGAAGTGCACTCACCCTTGGCATCCAAAAACATTGGACGCTGGTCCCATTCCAAGCGACGTCTCCACGCATGTGGTACATGGCGTACTTCTTCTTCTTCTTCTTCTTCTTCTTCTTCTTCTTCTTCTCTTTCTTCTTCTTCTTCTTCTTCTTCTTTCTTCTTCTTCTTCTTCTTCTTCTTCTTCTTCTTCTTCTTCTTCTTCTTTCCTTCTTCTTCTTCTTCTTCTTCTTCTTTCTTCTTCTTCTTTCTTCTTCTTCTTCTTCTTCTTTCTTTCTTCTTCTTCTTCTTCTTTCTTCTTCTTCTTTCTTCTTCTTCTTCTTCTTCTTTCTTCTTCTTCTTTCTTCTTCTTTCTTTCTTCTTCTTCTTCTTCTTCTTCTTCTTCTCTTTCTTCTTTCTTCTCTCCTTCTTCTTCTTCTTCTTCTTCTGAGCGAGTCCAGGATTCCTTTCTACGCCGGCTCTGTAAAAGCAGGAGAATCCGAAGGAGAGACATTTGGCCGGCTACTTCACCTCTCCCATGACAAAACCCTCTCGTGGAGTGGGATGACGTCGGTTTGCACGGAGGCGATCTTCTTTCCACACTGCCACGGCACAAACGTACGACATCTCGGCAGCTTCTAGCTCTGAACCCGACGTGCCAACAAAGGCGTACGGTGAGATGGAGGAGCCTTATAAACCAGTAACATTGGTAACAAGTTTTGGCCCAACCATGTTCAGGATAATGAGATCCAGTTATCTCCAGACGCTGTGTACGGCTCCACTCCGTACCTCTTTCTGGTGTCGCGTGCCAGAATATTCTCGGTAGAACCAATGAGGTAACTACGTCGCCCTACGTGGCCTCTAGGAATGATTTTTAGAGGATTTCTTGCCGTTCATGACTGTTTTTCAAACAATTGTGACCAGCACGCAACAGCAAACTGAACCACTGGCCTTCTCGCTCGATTCGAGCCTCCCTACTACCAGTGATTTGATCAATGTCTCCCATTTTTTCCAGCGTGCACACGCCCCTTAGATCCTTTTACCTCTTCCGTCGGGCCACACCAACCCTTAGGGCTGGTCTCAATTGAGGGAGCGGTGAAGATGCTAGGAAGTGGTATCGCTTCCGAGATCGCGTGGAATCGTACTACCTCTTCGCGCGCATACCTTGTCGCTCCACCGTTAACTCAAGCCTGACTCAGGTCAGCAGCGGTAAGGTGCTTGACTCAGAAAGAAACGGAGAGGAGAAGACCGAGGTCATGGTGCGCTTTTCTAATGGAAGGTGGGCACCTGAGGAAAAGGGTGAGCTACCCATTGATTGTTTCTTCGTTACCGTTACAACAAGTTGTGGACAAATGCAGGTTTTAAAAGCTGCCGCCTACCACTATGGCGTGCCATGGAATGAGATCGCGTCGGTCTACACGTCACAGCTACATATCGTTCCTGGAAACCGGCTGGGACTACGCCACGCGAACGAGCCCCATAGAGAGGTACGCAAAAAGGAGGTCTGCAAACACCGCCAACGATATCTCTACTTCAGAAAGTCATCAGTGCTCGTCACCCGCTGAATCAAGTGCGACGGACACTCACTGTTCATGCCGTCAGGCGAGCAAAATTATCGCAGGTTATGAGTCTTCGCTCAGTAATTAGCTCGCCATGCCCATAGCTAAAATATGTTACTTTAGCTCTTTCAGCGTTCCTCGGTTGATTCTATGGCTGATGGCCCGCGAGATTGCACACTTTCTTATTCTCACCAAGCGTGCATAAGCTCTCCTGGTTTTTGCAAATTTGTAGCCCCGCATCCCTACACGCTCTCCCCACAACTCTTGGTGCCAATTTCTACATTCACTCTGAGCCCACTGTTCACGCCTCCACTCTCCTCCGGTCCTTCAAGGCGAGGAGCCATCGTAGCTTCTCAAATTTGAAATTTGATATTCTTTAAAAGATAGACTTCGAGGCCACCCTTCATTCTTATTGTGCGAGAATCCCACGCGATCACTTACGAATAGATAAACCACCGTTTCTGTGTAGGAGCCGAGATGATACGAGAGCGCGGAGCTATCGCAGGGACGATCGCGTGAGATTCTGGCAGTTTCAAACTGGGAGCGTACCGCGTTCGTCCATCGATGCTTCTGCGATGCTCCATCGCGGAACCGCGAGAAGTTGGGCACAGAGCTTTTGCGGAACAATCGCGAGATCTCTTCTACCAGTTCGAATCCTGAGAGCTTATCGCGTATTTACATCCCGATGCATTCGGGGTGTTAGATGGCGGAACCGCGAGGGACTGAGCCCAAGCTATCGCGGGACGATCGCAAGATTCCTGCCAGTCTCGAAACGGAAAGCGTACCGCGATCGTTCATCCATGCCCACTCGGTGTTTCATTCCGAACGAAGTGTTGCCCAAAAAGATAGACATCAGACGAAGCTTCAAGGTATTTGCCCGTGCCATATTTCGAATCTGTGGGCTGAGCGTATGCGCGAGAACGAGAGCCGAGGGGAAACAGATCACGTTACATTCGCGGATCGCGAGAGTGCACCCACGTTACTAACACGGTAAACTTGCTTAAGGTCGCGGTAACATCACGGTATGCGCACGAGAATATCAATGGATGGGCCGATTGGGCAATTATTCGAGGGAAAGACTAACACGGTAGCATTGCGGATCGTGGTGACAGCGCGAAAGATTCAGAGACGGGCTCCGAATATATGGATGAGCAATCGGTTAAACGAGAAGCCTTTTATACCATTCTGACCGTTCGGACGTGTTTACTATTATTGAGATAGATGAGAACTGTAGCGTGCGATCCGCTCGCTCTCATCTCTCCATTCCCTGTCTATTGAGTTATACTCGCCACTCGCTTTACCCCATGCCTTGTGCATGCAACCCTCTATGTGCTAGTTGATGGCGAGTGTAGTCCGGTGGGCAGCGGGTGGCGAGCAAGGCCTGAAGTGATCGCTGGTGGCGAGCACTGATTTTCTGCGTAGAGGAAATAGGGGGGGACACTACTTTGTAAGCAAGTTTAGCGCTAGGAATTTGGGCTTCATTCCTAGAGATTGGCGGTTACTGGCTCATAGGTTTACTTTGAAAAATTCGAGCCCGCCGTCAGTTATGGGGACTAGTGGAAAGCTGTTTTGAATTTTGAAAACAGATTGAACTAGTACATTTGATTGTGGGTAGAGGAGCGCACTAAGGAGTGGCTGTACTAGGTGGTGGCCCCCTGTTTCTCTTGATCAATAAAACCACTTTTTTCTCGAATCGCCGTTATACAATGAGTAATAAAACGTATTCTTAGCTGCCGGGGGAGTACAAAAAATCGCATTTTCTTCGAAGCTGGCAGTGACTAACAATGCGATGGTCCGGTTTTCTGTTAGTGTACACTGCTTCATGGATAGTACTGCTTTTTATAAGCCAATTAATTATATCACGCTCTATTTGTGTTCCAGTGCAACAGAACCATTTTTAGGACCAACAACTTTGATCACATATTTGTGAAAATTCAAAAACCGTGACAGTCTGTCGGCAAGAATAGCCAGCAAGCAACAGCAGCCAATTGTTTTTTTTTAAATTTGATTCGAGTCTTCTCATCGTTAGTGATTTAGTCACCGTCTGTGTTCCAGTGTGCAAAAGCGCCTAGATCCTTGCTGTCGCTACTGTGGCATACTTGCCAACTCCTATACATAGTCTGCGACCCAAGGGAGCGATAGCAAGCTAGGAAGGGGTATCGCTTTCGCGACAGTACGGAACGATACTCCATCATTGGGCGCTTCCCGCGTTGCTCCGCGGTAGACTCAAGTTTGACTCAGGCTAGATGCGATAAGGTGGTTGACTCAGAAAGAAACGGAGAGGAAAATAACGAGATCATGATGCGCTTTTCCAATGGAACGTGGATTTCAGAGGAAGGGGTAGGCCATTTGATCGTTTCTCTGCTCTGCTTACGTCAAGGTGTGGTGATCACAGCTGCAGGTGAGAAGAGCTGCTGACTACCACTACGGAGGTAAGGTGAGATCTCGTCGAACGACAAGTCATAGGTGCAGATTCCTGAAAACCACCAAGGACTACACTACTTTGATCAGGTTCTATGCTGAGGTACGCTAAAGACCATTGGCAAGTCTCAAAATTGTTGTCGGATACCTCCGTTGTAGCTCGGCGAAAAGGCGTCTGCGTGCGTCCGTGACCGTAGTACCTCATTCGGTTCACAATCATTGACCATCGGTTGTGGCCACCTAGAGCCAAACGAAGGAAGTTTATTTCTACATCGGATCCACGCGATGAAGCACATGTTAACTTCTGAGAGACACAACTTTACCCATCCGGCATACTTCTGCCACCTTCTCCACTCCCAAGTGTTTGGTTCATATACTCAGACAAACCGGCGCTCGGAGCGCGGAGTGGGCCCGGAGAGCAACGCGAGCGACGTTGCCCCTCTGCTCCAAGCGAAAATCAGCGATCTATTCGGGTACGGGCGATCGCGCTCGCTCCGATCGATATCCGGTTGCGTTTTTAACTGCGTATGCAGTCCGGGCGATTTTCAAAATTTCTCCATCTGGTGATTTTTCATTGTTCCCGCCTCATCTCAAAAGGATGAAGCCTCTAAAGGATAGGTTACATGTGGGCAAGTACACAGGTGTCTAGGCTAATCGTGCCACAGGTCGCAACAGGGGCACCATTTTGGTATGGTCAACAAAGAGGAGGCTTCCCTCACCGTGGGGGTTGGGTTTCCTCTCGGCCGCCGAAAATTATCCAATTCACCTCTCGAAAGGCCAACCGCTTGTCAGTGCGAGACGAGGCGCCTTCTATACCCGCTGATCACGTGACCCGCAGGTGATCACTCAAGGAACTGCCAATCCTGCGTCTCAATCTCTGGCCATGACACCGCAGTCGCCCCCCACAACAAGCAGACGGGAGCCAAGGCTGCTATAGCAGCAGTACGAGAGTCGCAGTTGAGTTTCGACCTTCGGCTGCTGTCCGGGCGGTGACCTCATAATTGGAAGGAGCCGGTTCTGCTCCAATCGATGGCCTGTCTGAGTTGAATAGATGGAACCCAGCCGATTGGCCATCTATGAAGGGGGATTGTTTTGTTTGGAAACCGTTCACACTTACCGTCGCCGCGATTGAGTCGCGCCTACTAGAACTGCACAACGACGCGATTGTGATGTGGCCATCACGTCGTTGTGTTGTTGCGCAAGGAAGAAGGACGATGCAGTGCTTCGTAATGACGCCAAACGCTAGTCGGGACGACGATAGATATGACACGTCAGCGACCGTTCCGTGACGGTCACGCGCGTAACAGATGTCTAGTTTCTGTCGCACGCGGCACAGTGCAATCCTACGCAATTGATCACGCGGCGCCGCACTATCAATATCATATTAGTGCTGTTAGCCGCGTCTCTAAAGGGCGAAAGTGTAGACGACGTCTCAAACTTTTGAATCGCGTCATTGTCGGCTCAAATGCTGTCAGCGACGAATCGTTGCGATTGGAAGTTTGACTCAGGCCTTATAATCTGTCCGTAAGAAATTCTTGGTTTCACATTGTTAGTCTCCAGAAAACGCATATCAAAAACTGACGTGACATTTAAGAGGGAATATTGTCGCATTGGCTGACAGGCAGCAGCACTATCCATTTTACAACACTGACTGGTGGACCCATTCGCCCATATTCCTAACAACGCTCGCATCACAACACATGTTTCAACTCTTTCTGGGGAAAAAGTATTGGAAGTCTAACAGCTCCATTGACATTTAAAATATGTTAAGGCTGGAGCCTAGATGGCAGCAAAAAAAAAACGAAAAGAAACAAAGAGAAAGGAAAAACTATTAAGGAAACTTGAAAACTAAGGATGACCGTGTGAAGAAGGGCGTCTCCTTCGACAATTCTGCTAGTAGAGATGGTCAACTGTTTCGGCAGTTGTGCCATTTCTGGTGCATATATACAGAATATAGTGCACTTGTGCGTCTGAGGATCGCAAATCTGTGTTTGCGGCCGGATCTTGCCTTTAAGGCCTATCGAAAAAGCCTGAGGCTCTGAAAGACTTCATTGCACAAAAGGAGGAAGGCGTGTCGTCTATCTTTTCTCATTTTTTGGGGCTGAACCACATGTCCTGCTTCCGCAGAAGGGCAGGAAGTCTAGCTATATTTCAAGTGCTGTTCTCACTGTTCTTTAGAAGCGAGCATCTTGTCAAAAACTGCATCAAGTGTGTAACAAAATGGCGTTTCTGGCAATTTAGGGGTCAAGAAATGCAGCGAGGAAAACGGTTATGCTTGATGACAACATTACCCCCATGGATAGTGAAACGAGCGATGAGGACGAGCGCGACTCAGAGTGGAAACCTGAGGACATGTCTTCCGAAAATTCGAAGAATCGTAGAATACCCACTGAGGAAGAGGTGTGTGCCTTATTCGAGTGTTATCTGAAGCGAAACGTGTTGGTTACATTTTCAATGATGCAGATGGAAAAGGCGCTCGCTTATTACCGATCAACAAAGAAGAGGTTCCGTCAACTATCATGCATGAGAAAACGCTTCTGTTTCATCAAAAATGCATGCGACCTCAACAGATTGAGAGATTATGAGAAAAAAGTGAGGTTTCTTTTCCAAATTTTCACGAGCTCCTAAGTGTCAGTTCATCGGTTATTCTCCTAGTAGTTGAACAGAAGCTGTAAGCATTACATCCTATTAGCGGAGTGAAACAAAGTATAAATCCGCTTCTGGTTTGACGCAGAGGTACGCGTATCGATAAAGATGATCACGGTGTTTCATGCCACGGTTAGTACATCGTGCTTAGTGATGCACCTCTGTTAGTGCTGTGCCAACACGTGGCCCAATTCTGTTAGGTCCCGTTCATACTCGCATCGCTGCGATTGAGTCGCGCCTATGGAAAATGAACGGTTACGCACGTCATCATTACCATCATGATATTGTCGTAGCGCCACCGTGCGAGTAGTAGTGATGATATCCTGCTTCATAATGACGCTAAACAGGAAGTGCGATCGCGGCAAAGGGTTTTGCAGAATCACAGCGACCTGTTAGTGGACGCCGACCGTCGCCCTTCACTCGGCTCCGAAAAAAATTTGACATTATGATTGCGGTGTCCGTTGCCGCTCTCTGACAGTGACTCAGGACTGTCGCAGCTCCTAAACCCTGCGGTCCACCCTCATCGCCTCTCACGCCGCAATCGATATTGCATCCCCACGCGTCGCTAGTTGCTGCAAGCAACGCCGTGACCTCAACTCTGCAGACTTCTTAACTGTGACAGTCGAGACGGCGACGCTTGTAGCAGCTGCCCAGTTTCCGTTGCCGTTGAACTTACACCTACTCATAGCGCGCGTTCGTTCACAGTTCACAGCCAGATGTTATCATGGACCGATGGCGAGCACCAGAAATATGGTCTAGGCCTTATACACCGCGGGAGAGACAGTTCATCTATTTATTCATGGACGTAGGGTGACCCACTTGTAAGAAAACAAGACATATTAATGCGATGGGCAAACTGTCATGATCGAGTTTCCACAGGTGCCAGTACTCAGAAAGTAATATAGCGAAAACTGGCGGAAACAGAATATAATTGTGTTGGCCGACTGACAGCAATCCATTTAACAACACAAATTAGCTGCCACACTGACGGATGAAACAGTAAGGCTCGCTTCGCATCACACGTTTGGGTTCTTCCTGGAAGAATAGTGCCGAGCCTTCTCGTAATGCTAATAAGCTCAAAATGTGGTTATGCTATGAGTTATATGACGGTTATGCTGTGAGTTATAGGACACCGAAAGAAAACAAGGAAGAACTGACGTTGAGAACAAAATATTACTGCCTGAATAAGTCAAGCGACTCGTTCGAGCATTCAGTTAGCGGAGAAGGGCGATTGATTTGGCACTTCCAGGCATTCCAACCTCATATTTTTCGCCGTATCTCGCCTTAGAGATGTGATGGCTTAATCCTCATTTGACGGCAACGGATTGGAAGAGAACGACATCTCACTCTCACCTATTGGTGCGGAACAACATGTCTTGCTCCCACAGGAGGCCAATAGATTTGGCTCGTTTCTTGCCGAGCTCGTCTTATGTGCCCGTCGCACTATTCTCTGGGAGTATGCGTTTTCCTGGAAACTGATCCACAAATACGGAAAGACGTGGCATCCTGGGACATTAGAGGTCGAGAAATGCAGCGAGGAGGATGGCCATGCCATGCTCGATGGAAACATTACTCCTTTGGATAGTGACACAGCGATGAAGATGAGCTCGAGCTACGTGGATATCCTTAGAGTATAACGTTGAGATTTGAAAACATAAAGGCCACCCATTCACGAAGACGTGTGTCCATGTCCGAATGCTATTACGTGCCTAATCTGTCGGTTTCATTTTCGATGATACAGATGGAAAAGGTCCTCGAGTTTTAACGTTCGACTAAGAAGAAGAGTTACGCGTTGTCATTCATGAAAAGTCTTTTCCGTTTCATTAAAATTGAATTCGACTTTTGCAGGACGCAACGTTTTGTCGGTCGGCATGACCACAGTAACTTGTGCGGTGGTGGCTTGAGGTCAGAATTTGATTAACTCACTTCGCTGACATGACTTGCGTGATCGGCACCCTCTGTAGGGTTCAGTACAGAGTTGCGATTAGGCATGCTCACTTAATTACCGGCTTTAAGACGAGGAGGGTCTCTCTAGTTCAGTGTCAGCTTCAAGACAACAGCCCTGTAGTTGGTGGAACAAGAGCTGCGTTTGCTTCGGTATAGAAGTTCCTTGTACTAACCTCTTCAGCACGTACACAGGATTTGAGTCTTAGTCGAGCTCCTCTGCTAGCTCTCCTCTGTTTCTCAGCGAATCTGCTCCATGAGCATGGTTTGATGTGTAGCACATGTGCTAACGATTTAGAAGCGCATGCTTGAAGCACCTTCCTGTGTTTTCTCGGTTCGAGCTAGCGTAAGTGCTCTTTCTGTAGATAACGAGCATGGAAGTTAACGCTGGCTAGGCTTCTGCTCATAGAAAAAGAGAAGAGAGTTCAGGAATAGAGGTCCTTAATCCTCGCAAATATCGTCGGAAGGAATGCAGTTGCCAGAATCGATCCTTACCTCTTTTAGCCGGATACTGTTGAACGATTGGCGGTGCAAGTGCCACGAAGGTGTCTAGGTTATCGGTTGAGCTTGATAAAGACACTCCTCCCACTAGAACCTTCTTTCCACCATTCGTGATATTGAACGATTTTGGAGAACTGTATCCCCCAACGAGTTGAACTGGAGAAAAAAGACTAACCCGAATCTGGAGATACGGTTACATCTTTCGCTCCTCACATACATCCGCATTGAACGACTCACCCTCTCAGAGGCTAGCAGTCTTAATTTGAGTAGCGCTGGAAGCTCGCTGATTTTTTTTGACCGGCTCCAACATCTCCTGGAAAGAGTGATCCAATTTGTTACGTAACACCACTGAGTTATGTTCGTAGCAAGCTGCAGAAAAAGAGGACCATTTGAGTGGGCTTGGCTACGTGGTTTGACTATTCCTTAGTTGATGAAGAGATGTTTCTACTAAGCTTCTGTAATCCACATCATATGTATATGTAGAACTATATACCATGTACGATACGCATACGCCACAATATTCACATTCAAACTCATGTCCTAGACCGGATCCTGCCTTCAAGTTCTGAAGCCCAAGTGGTTCCAATAGACAGGAGCAGTACGATGTTACGTCCTTTCTGACTCGTCCTTAAGTGCTCATCGGCGTGTCCGTCCCCTGCGGTTGTAGAAGAAGGGCTTTGTTGTAAAGCCGTTGTGCATGTGATTACCCCATTGTGTTCCAAAGTCGGATTCCATGCTTCTTCAACTGGAAACTGACTGGGCATTTCTGAAAAAATTCAGAGGCCAAACAAGACAAATGGAGAGAAGAAAGTAATTATGCTGAATGACGCCATGATTCCCACGGATAGTGACACAAGCGATGACGATGAACGCGGCCCGGCGTGGAAGCCTGAAGTGTTGCAAGGAGGCTTCAAATACAGACAAGTTACGGACGAAAAGGTGTGTGCGTGTTCGAGTCTCACTTCAGAAATGAGCTGTCACTTACATTTCTGACGATACAGATGGAAAAGGCTCTCGCTTATTACCGATCAGCACAGAAGAAGAGCCGTTCGCTGTCATGCATGAGAAGCCACTTTCGTTTTATAAAAACTGAAGGCGATCTCCGGGAGCTGAGAGAATATGAGAAAAAAGTGAGCTACTTGTCAAAGCTTTTTCCTGTATCCTGGCAGCCTACGACTGGCTGCGGGCTTAGCGCTCCCATCCGCAAATGAACCACTACGACTCTTATTCCCTATCAACAGAACTTGGAGATGATACTAAAGCGTACAGTCGCTGAGACCGAAAAAAAATATAAAGAGAAGCGGAGCGTTGAAAGAGAAGGAAAAAAAGAACAACAATGGAGAAAACAAATTGAACGATCGCAAGGCATACATACAAAGAATGGCACCAGCAAGGAATGAGATTCTGCTAACATCGTTTTCGAGAAGACAGATAACCCTCAAGCGCTTTTTCGAAATGCGCTTAGTCTCCCTGCAACTAAACCTAACAGGAATAATCTATCGCACTCATAACCCGCCCTGTTGACATAGCCCGCCTTGCTCCGATTGAAGAAGGGGATTCGTCTCACAGTCCGCATTAGGGTGATACCACACCGCAAACCGTGGCGAAGACAATTTTGCTGCTGCTGCGTACAGGAGTGTGCGGATTTTCTCTGTCGAACCAGAAAACAAAAAGTACAGTTTGGTAGGAAACAGAAATAACCCTCAGATATAGGAAGAAAACAAAAAAAATTGAAAAAATTAATGAAAAGTGTGCAGTGTGCACTATATGAGACTTTTCTTAGGATTAATCTTGTTAAACGTCTTAGCGTGATAAGATCTGTTTCTCAAGATTTTCAGGTCCCCGTAATTAGTCAGGGCGAATAGTATAGACGTCCAGGAAGTGCGGGCTAAGAGAGTAAAAGGTCTTCTATACTCAACGCCCTAATTTTCCTCGGTGGCGTCTTTCATGTATCATATTCTCATCTGCATCTAGCTCCACCGTCAATTTCATTCATCTTCAACTTAACTAATATAATTAGGACCAAGTTTCACCTCAGCCATGGCTGGAGCACTGAATTCCTAATTTACTCCGCACGCATATACAAAATGTCTACAGTCGATATCGGTCGCACTGGTGCTACGAGTTCCTTGTTGTGCATGTTTTGCATTGACGCCCTTGGTGCGCATGTGTTATTACATACATGCACCGTATTTACAGCAACGCACAGTAGGGATCGCGCCGGAATGGGGCAGTTACGGTGGAGTTGAGGTGAAAGTCTCAGAGCACAGTCGAAGATTGTGTGAAAAGTGTACGAAGGGGATTGTTTACCTCCGGTTGCTCACTGGTTAACATGACAGAAAATGCATGCACCCTATCCTATTTGTGGATGAAACGACCCCAAGAACTGTTTGTATTGAGAGCCATCGGTGCACTCGTTTGTCAAGATGATCACGGTAAAATGCCTGCAAGCGCAATGTGATTCAGTCAAGATTCCTTAGATTTCACTTGCAGTGGACACAGATCGCAGTGATGGTTTCGGCTCCGTAGGCGCAGCCCGAGCGCACGTTAGCGCAAACTTTGTGCATGTAGCAAACTATATGCACGAGTTTGCGTCAACGCAGTGTCCAGCAAAGGAAGGGAACCACAACCGACACGCGATTCGTGTCGTTTACACGTGATGAGCATACGCTAGTAATTCTGTTGCATATATTTCTGTGGATTGGTTTACTGAAGCTGCACGTTTTAAAAGTGCAGTTCCTCGAATTACCCTCAAATGTTCCATGTTATGCATTACTCAGAAAACCGCCGAATTCAATGCGTGTCGAATATGCATTCAACTCGAGTGACCACAACCATCGAAAGACTTTATGACGGGGCACGTGCTCCAAACAGCAGCACGTGGTGCAAAATTTTATAGCAGGAGCATGTGCCGCGAAATTCAATCGCAGGAGTACGTGCTGCAAGGTAGTCCAGCGCTATCGTAGCAGCACACAGACGCGACGCGGCTGGCACACCGACGTGTGACGCGGCCAGCTCGCCGAGCACCATCTCGGGCCGTCAGCGATTGGACGAGGCTTCCAGCGGCCGGGCGGGTGAAGTACCGCAAGCTTGGGTAATTGAAGGAGTGCATCCGTATACTTTCCTTTCTTAGAGAATCGTTTTGTCATCGAGTTGAATGTGTATCGTGCACGCATTGGACCGCTTATTTGCTGGGGCCCGTGCTGTGATTTGAAACACAATAGGAGCACGTGCTCCCCTAGCAGCACGCTCCCTGACTGTGCTCGAAACCATCTTGTCTTCGAGTTGAATGCATATTCGACACGCATTGATTGCGGCGATTGCCTGAGTAAAAGGAAATCACGTCTCACAAAGGCTAAGTATGACCTCTAGGAAGCAGGAAGAATAAAAAAATGAGCTGCGTACTAGTTATCTCACGAGTGCATGTCTAAAGGCGGCGTACACGCTCGTGAAGATGGTTGACTATACCACAGCTCCTATGTAGTTGGAAGCGTGGAAAACAAGCCAGGGTGGCGCACCCGAGCAATGCTGAAATGCAAGTCTGTAAATTCCTAGATCTGCGAATAAGATAATGAATGTGGAAATTCAGAGGGCAATGTTAATCAAAAGTAGTAGCACTATCAGAGGGGCGCCAATTACTCAGAGAAATCGCTGCTTGGAGCGGACCCGTAGAACAGGAACGCTATCTTTCCGCCTCGAGTGAGAATCAACTATCCATTCCGGCGATCGCGGTAGCTGTTCGGGCGATTTTTTGAATTTTTCGAACCGCTGATTTTTCTTAACTCCTGCTTTTCCCTTGTTTTTCCCTCGAGGCAGGTCAAGGGTAAGGCACTTGTCACAGCCTGTGGGCAAGCAGGTTAATCCTGCATCTGGCCGCAACAAGGATATAATCCTGGCATGGTCCTTGGTGAGGGAGCCTTCGTCACCGCTAGTCATGGGGTATCCCCTCGGCGGCGAAAATTCATTCTCCAGAGATTGATCCGAAGTCATCTTTTTAGAAAGGCCTCGAAAGACCAACGGGCCGTCGTCTGTATGAGACGAAGCGCCTTTCTACCGGTTGATCGCGTGACTCGCACGTTATCACTCAAAGATAAACCAACTGTGTTTCTCAGTCTCTCGGGATGGCAACGCAGTCAACCTGAGAGCAACCGGACGGAATTCGCGGTTACTTCGCAACCCTCAGCAGCTGTCCGGGCGGTGACTTCCGAATTAGAAGCCGAGCGATGGTTTGTGTGAGTAGTCACACAGCCTAATTGGTTGCGATATAATATGGGCACAATCTTTTATTCATACCCTTAATCACATACTCAACGGGTATAAATGGTTTATCATCAACTGAGTGCTCACTCAGCACTCCGATGGTAATTCTGAAAGGTGAGCATGAGCCACCTTCCGGAGGATCCTCTTATGCATTTAGATAAGGGTTCATGAATCACAGGCTTGCGGCTCGGGATCGCTCAAATAGGGATAGTGGCTAGTTTAGTGTGTTTACAACGGTGCTGGTGTCTTTATAGAAACACTACGAGTACTTACGTTGTTAAGGCAGGTCCGCAAGAAATTTTCCGCCCACGTGCTTGGCGTGCGTGTCCAGCGGCCGTCGCGGAGGTGTTTTTGGACCTGTGTATCAATCAGCAGGAATATTGGACGAGTTTCTGAGTAATATCCCAGCCGACTGTGTGCAGCCGTGGGGAGGTTCGCCCGAAAAAATGCCTTCGCGACGACCGCTCGGCATGCGTGCTGACCGCGTGGACGGGCAGTCTCATTCGGACACTCCTTATCTCAGCCTTCTCCACAAATGTGTGTGCTCTCTTCAACTGTCTACTACATATGTTTCAAATGATCAGTTTAGCCAGGTTTTCCCCTTTATTGGAGTGTGTAAAAGTTGGTTTTGCTACAAAAGTTCATTAGTTACCTTGTGTTCTTTTAGGTGAAAGGACCAGTCGAGTTCAAGAAGAAAGCTGGTGGAAAGAATGTCCGACAGCGGACCCAGTAGCAACTGTTTTCATTGTTTGAGATCTCTGTACTTGAGTTAACGTAATTTTTGTTAGAGGAAATTGATTGCAAGGTGTCACTTGTTACTTGTTATTGCTGTTTGACAAATGGTTCGACAATGAAACGAATAGAAGTTCCTTTTTCTATCACTGAGAAAGACCCTCCGGTCCAGAGGTGTGTCTTTCTACTCTGATATGGTGTCTTGGCCCGGGATCATACTGTGCTTCTCTGGGCCAGCATCCGGTCCGCAATTGCGTCTCGACACGCTTTGCGGCCGCGCGCTTTCGAGTCGGAAGTTTACAGCGCCGCAGTCATCGATCTGTTTACTCTAGGTCGGTTTTGGAAACTGGAAACTAAACAAAATTGGACAAAACCGTATGAAAAAGCCACAGCGAGTCGGCTTTGGCGCTGGAAAGTCGACAGACTCGGGCGCGTGCGACCGCAAAGCGTGTCGAGACGCCATTGCGGTCCGGAATTTGGGCCAGAGAGGCACAGTGGTTCGAGCGACGAGTGACGCGACAAATTATTCACCACCGATATCGGCATAAAGTCGATATACCTCGTATGCTCTGTCGCCGGTCGGAAAAAGTATGATCCTGGCCTTATGGTTGTGGTGATGCTGCCGTATTTGCGTGGCCGCTAAGACTTGCAGATCACACCAAACCGACCTGAGCTTTGAGGTACCGTCGTTATAGCATATGGCATGCGAAAGCATCATTCTCGCCATCACGAGTCCAAGTTTTTACGAGTAGGGCGTTTCGTCGTTTTGAGCAGGAGCTAGGTCTGTAATGCTGAAGAGAGGGCTACTGTGTTATCGGAACGAAATTTCGGTCCGCACTGGCGGACAACTGTTGCTGCATTACACAACATGACGATAATCGTGCCGGAACCACTTGATCCCACCACAATTCCCATCGTGTTGCGTGATACAGCAGTGGACCGGAATTTAGCCCCGATAACGACGGTACCTTCCGCTGCCGTTGCTTTTTACTGTTATTTGTTGTTCTTCTTTTGTTAATGAATCTGATTGGGTTGAACTGTTTTGAGGAACAGCGGTTTATATACCGTGTCGTATTTTGTTGTTTTTCCATCAAATATGGCTTTGAATTATTCAGCACTTTAGCCTAGGCGGTGATGGATGATGATGACGATCTTTTTGGCTCAGATCTAGATGATGACGACAAACGGGAGAAGGGGAGTCCCGAAGACAAGAAGTTTTTCTTCAGGAAGGAGCTGCGTTCGATGCTGTATGGATTTGGTGACGATAAGGTGAGGTGGACAGTTCAAGTGTCTTTTGCGTAATCAGATACTAGCAGTTGTGTTGCGCCAGACCTCTGCCGTACAAAGGCCGAATCCATTGCTCCGCCGTTTATCCATAGACGTTATACTTGACTGTTTCAGTCGAATAAAAAAGTCGACTTTTTATTCGAAAAGTCGAATATTCGAAAAAGTGTGATATCCGACTATAGTCGAAAAGTCGAATATTCGAAAAAGTGAGATATCCGACTATATTCGAAAAGTCGGATACTCGAAATGAATTTCATTTGGAACAAGTATAATAGACATCGCACTTCGGCGCTTTCTTCAACGCCTGGTTTCCTCCGAAACACCCCGTTCTCATCCGAAACACATGGTGTTCGCTCCGAGACAAGCAGAAACAACAGCTGTCTGGCGTAACACAACTACGACTGTCCGAGTAAGTCTGATCATTGGTCTCGAGTCAAAGATCTGTCGAACTGTAGTGGCTCCCATTGTTTTGCACGCCGCTAAAACTTGGCTAGCATTTTACTAACATCATTCAATGGAGTGTGCTAGTGTGGCTTACGGAGCGTGGCCATTAGGCTCCCGGCAATGCGCCAGCCATGAGTAGCGGTGGTAGCCGTTGCGGGACCTTATGCCGCTCTACCAATAGGTGTAATCGGCCATCGTAGTTCTAGATTTAAGATTCGATGGCTTCTGTCCACGGATTGGTCCTGGTATTCAATGCCAAGTAGGACGCCCCCATACTAATCCCAGAAAACACGAGATGATGGGATCATTTTACAAATTTAGAATATTGATGGCTTTCAAAAAGTATCTTGTCAACTTCCTGAATGAAGTTCTCCAAGCTGTAAGCATGATCTGTTCAGTGCTGATTATTGAGTATATGCTTCATAGTGACTGTGTTCTAGAGCTTTTAACAGCTCTGAGCAAAAAGTTCACAACAGCCCAGTCAGAGGACGAGCCTTCAACATAAGCTAGTCAGTAGGGAAGCTTCAGATTAAAGATCCTAAAGAAAAGTGTGTTAAGTGCCCAAGGCATGGAGCCTTATCGTTTTTTTTTTGAATTTCAAGCTGCAAAGGCCGAAGAACCGTCAGCGTTGAGCTGCAATAGGTCCCGCAACGACCACTACCGTTACCCGGTGCTGACACATTGTCAAGAGCCGTGTGGTCAAGCTCCACAAGCTACCGTGAAAGGTGCTGCATTTCAGGTTCCTTATGACAAGACGCTAGAAACACTGGAAGCAATCGTACTGGACTACATTAAGGAGCTATGTGAACGAGCCATGAATGTCAGTCTTTCTATTAGTACGCGTGTTTTTCATGAAGGCAGTGTTTACGATGAATATCGTTTTCGAGTTTTCAATCTGAAGCTCTGTGCTGGCAGGCTTTAGAGGGGATAGCGTAAAGAAACCATGGAAACGGCCAGAAATCAGGTCCTTACCGACGAGTTTGTGACTTCGTGGACGAATTTGATGGCAAGTGCCAAACAACCTTGCCACTCTCGTTTTGATAGTTACTAGTCGCAAATCTGTAGGTCTGATTACGAACGACACAGGGTGGCCCACGGGGGGTGGGGGGTGATCCTCTTTCCATATACGCGAGGGTTGGATAAACGTTGGCCAGGTGAAACTACAGTCGGCTGGACAACTAAGGCGGGGCTCAACACCCTTATTCGACGACTTCTCGGTGGAAATGGAGCTGAATCAGCCGACTCGGAATAGGGACAACTCGCACGAAACTGCATATCAGCGTGGTAACTCGTCCGCGTTATAGATCTTCATGTATGGAGGGAAGGCAGGCATGTTTATTCCAAGTGATTTTGGACGTTTTTTTTGCCGCTGTTTCAAGATAAATGCCTTGGGGATCCCAGAAAAAGGCATTTCGCAGCTTTGCGAAAAGGTAGATATATCTAAACGAAGTTTTCGAGATGTTAAGAAAGGATTTGTGGGGGCGGGAGGCGGACATTGCTCACCCGTGCGTGCTGCGTCGCTGTCGGTGAGCGTGGCGCGCGATGAGTTGGGCGAAGACGCGACACCCCTCTTTTCGGTGAAGTCAGATAACTTGACATGTCCTGGAGCGTTATTAGCTTTCTTCTTCTTCTTCTTTGCAGCCACATCGAGGGTTTTGTCATAGGTGAAGAAACTGGGCGACCAGTAGTGGATTCGTCCATAGATCCATTATGGTCAGCGTGGTAGGTCTCACCGGACAGCGAAATAAATGTGCTGTATCATGGCCGATAGCACCGCAGTCCGGACAGACATCAGATTTGCTGCTGTCGATTTTGCTGACGTAGGACATGAGCATTGACGAGTGACCGCAGCGCAACGATGCCAGTGTGCATCTAGCCCTTCTTCCGAGTTGAGTCTCGGATTCGAAGACTGGGGCGGTACTTCTCCTAGTATAGGATTCACCGCCGCCTTCTCAAGATGACACCGTACGAACTTGGTGTGCTCCTCGCGCAAAAGACGGTGTCGTTCTTGCTGTGAGTCGTGCCATCTCTGCAAGTTGACTTTGCATGGAGCATCGGCAAATGGCATTCTTTTGGCTCTCTCTAACGGGGTTAAGCACTCTCCAGGACGGGTGGTTTGGCTGCTTAATAATATTGATTCGTAATTGTTGGGCTTGCAGCTGACAGTGCTCCTTCACAGGCAATAGACGGGCTTCGGCATGCAGATGCTCGACTGGGGAACTCTTTGCACATCCGGTGGCAATGCGAAGAGCGGCATTTTTGTACGCGTTGCATCTTAAACCAGGAAGATTCTGAAACTAGATGCTGCCAAACCGGTGCGGCGTATTCCATGGCTGGCTGAAGAATCGCCTTATACGTCATGAGTATCGTTTCCTTGCTGCTACCCCATGAGGTACCGCCTAGGGCCCTGAGAACATTGAGTTTGGCTTTAACAACAGCCTGCTTCTGCTCGGTATTTTTATGAAACTTGAGCGACGGATCGAGCACAAGACCGAGCAGTTTTGGAAATCGAGCAGCAGGCAGACGGTCTCCATCCCACTCTACCTCCGGATGAGCTCTGTGCTCGGATGGGTCCGTTGTGAGGACGGATACTGATGATTTCGATGCGGAGATCTTTAGCATCTTGTCGTCGAAGAACCTCTTCAGCGTCTTCAGGTACTCGTTGATCTTGGTGGCGGCTACCTTTATATCCCGGTCTCGACACATGATTGTTATATCATCGGCGTAGGCGACAGTCTTGATATCCTGTGGTGGTTCAGGCATATCTTCTAGATACAGACTGAAGAGAGCTGGTGATAAAACACCGCCCTGGGGACTCCAGCTGCCATAGGAATACTGTTGGAGACATGGTTCTGGAACATGACTCTTGCCCGTCGACCTTTGATAAAGGCCGATATCCAGCGCTTTTGCCACGGTGGTATCGACGACTCCAAAACGTTTCTTGACAAGATTCCTCAGGTTAACCGTATCGAAAGCCTTGGTGAGATCCAACGCGACAGCAACAGTTCTCAATGGCTTCAAAGCGTTGAACCCGTCGATTGCATAGCTAGTAATTTCTAGCAACGCAGTAGTTGTAGAATGCAGCCTTTTGAACCCGTGTTGAAACAATTGTTTCTCGTTATGCTCTGCTAAATTCTCCACAATGAGCTTTTCGGCTACCTTAGCGAAAGGTGACATCAAGCTAATGGGTCGATAACCCTTTACTGACGACTGAGGTTTGCCTGGCTTCGGCAACGGGATGACGTTGGCTGTCTTCCAGTTTTGGGGAATAATGCACGAGCTGAATGAAGTATTAATCACATCAACGACGAGTGGGAGTATCTCAGTCGGGAGCTTCTTCCAGTACAGCAGGACAAATGCCGTCGGGACCGACAGCTTTGGAGTTCCGGCATGTCCTTTATGATCTTCTCTACGTGCGCCTACAGTGCACGCCTCGGCCGTGCTCCTGACCGGCAGGCCGCCCAGCTCTCCACCTGTCCTTCTATCCTGCGGACCACGCCGTGTCCTTGTGACAAAGAAGCTTTTCCCAAGACAGTATGCGGCTTCCTTACCCGTCTTGGAAACGGTACTATCAAATTCAATGGTGGATACGGTAGCTGGCGAGCTCTTTCCAGATAGCTTCCGTAGTACCTTCCACGTAGTTGCACTGTCCGCCTTGAAATCCAACTGTCCCGTGAACTTTTCCCATTCTTCTTTCTTGTGCCTGTCCAGATCTTTTCTGATCTCGTCATCGAGTTGAGCAACGACAGGGTCTAGATGGTCGGCTGCTCTCCTGGCATCTCTAGTCCTAATCTTTTGGAGAATTTCTCTGGTGACGTTTGGATAGAACGTCTTAACGCGGCCAACAGGAATAGCCGCCTTCATGGCCCGGCGGATTACATCAGACAGGTGGTGCTCTTTTTGATGCACACTGCCGTTCCACGGATAGTCAGCCGCTAGGCGGAGCGCAACCTCGCTGAACAGGCACCAGTCTGCTTGGCCTAAATTGAGATAAGAACGTTGTCGAACACCAGAATAAGGAGCAAGAGAATTTGAGAGATCGATGTGCACAAAGACAGGGAATATGATCACTAGACAATGTAGTCGAGGTAGACCCATGAGCAGGTGTTTGAAAGGTTGGAAGAGACAAGAGTTATGTCTGGGCTAGAAGATCGGCCGTTGGCAGGGAGGCGAGTGGGCTGATCATCGTTTAGTATGACCAGGTCGCACTCCTCCGCCCATTCCTCGACGTCACTTCCTCTAGCATCAGAGCCAAGAGACGAGCAAAATGTATGAGCATTAAAAATCGCCCGCAAATATAGACGAAGATGAGAGGGAGCAGTCGTAAAGCTGCCTGAGGAGTAGAATAGGATCATAGGATGGAGGGCATGATGTGGTAGGGGGAATATAGATGTTGAAGAGAGAAAGGGGAGTTTTGAGGGGGAGATGGACCGGGAGGTACTCGAGAGTACCGTCCGTGGGAGTGTTAGGTATGAGGTGTGAGGGAAGAGTAGATAATACAAAAGTGGAAACTCCTCCGCCAAGATTTGACCTTGGAGCATGGTAAGAAGTATAGCCCGGGATATTGGGATGAGGATTTGTAGATGGAGAGAGCTTGGTTTCTGAACCATGATCACGTCTGGATGGTAAGTACGCGCAAAGAGAGATAGCTCAGAAAGCTTGCCACGAAGGCCGTTGAGATTTATATGTACAATGGAAAGGGGGCGATTGGAGTTTGAGGAATCAGATTTGGAAGGTGAGGAGCACAAAACACATCGAAAAGAAGAGTTATGATGCCTCACAGAACAGAGACCCGAACAGGAGAGATGCACCCACCTTTGGCATCCGAAGCACTGGACGCTGGTATGTCTCCTGGTAACATCCTTGCCGCACGCGGCGCATAGGTACTTCTGAGCGGGTCCAGGATTCCTCTCCACGCCGGCCCTTTGCAGGAGAATCCGAAGGAGAGCTGCGGCCGGCCAGCACCTCTCCCATGACAAAAACCCTCTTCGTGGAGGGGATGACGTCGGTTTGCACGGAGATGATCTTCTTTCCTCCACACTGCCACGGCACGAACGTACGACATCTCGGCAGCATTAGCTTTCCTACGTTTATCTCTTTTCATAATCGATAGCCATTTACCATACTCGTATGGAGCGCTGAATACTCTTTTAAGCTGTGGTGTATTTTCCGCGTTCGCCGCGCGCGCGACGCTCACCGGTCCGCGACGCGTACGCCCGCGGGTGAGCAATGTCATGGAGCCGATTTGTGGGTCTATTCTAGGGTTATTCAGGATGTATTCCGAGGGCTACTGTTGGCTGCGGTATTCATAACGCCTTTTAATTGGGCACGACCTACTATAGTATTCCGAAAATCCACAAACGAACATTAGTTATTCCGAAAATACTGTCGTATGACTTACTTGGCATAATCGGCTGGCTTCCGCCTGACGCGGTCAGTCCGCATGTCACGGTCTTTAGCCACGATTTGAACACAATCTATTCATCTGTCTTTATTCAATTTTCTGCTAAGTGAAACATCGCGCCTGAACTGTCTTTCGGTGCCGAGTGACTTCAATTCCTCTTCAACCACATCGGTCCAGAACTTTCGCCTACGCCCAGGTAGCCGTTTCCGGACAGGATTCGGAAGCATTCTTAGAGCGTGTTGTACAAGGACGTTCCGGCGTTCTTCTCAGTATATGCCCGAACAGTTGAAGTCGACTCTCCACTGCCGCTTGAGAAGGCGTTGGGAGCTGCCGAGATGTCGTACGTTCGTGCCGTGGCAGTGTGGAGGAAAGAAGATCACCTTCGCGCAAACCGTCGTCAATCCCTCCGCGGAGAGGGTTTTTGTCATGGGAGAGGTGCTGGCTGGCTGCAGCTCTCCTGAGGATTCTTCTACAAATGGGAAATCCAGGACGCGCGAAGAAGAAGAAGAAGTACCCATGTGCCACATGCGACAGAGATTTCAATTGGTATGGAACCAGCGTCCAGTGTTTCGAATGCCAAAGGTGGGTGCACTTCTCTTGTTCGGGTCTCAGTTCTGTGAGGCACCACGATTCTTCCTTTGGTTGTATTGTGTGCTCCGCCTCCAGTAACTCAAATTCCTCATCTACCAACCGCCCCTATCTATTGTACACATCAATCTAAACGGCCTTTGGACCAAGCTTTCTGAATTATCTCTCTTTGCTCGTACTCATCACCCGGATGTTATCATGGTCCAGGAGACCAAACTCTCTCCCTCTGCTACCTCTAGACATCCAAACATCCCGGGCTATACTGCATATCATACTCCTAGGTCATCTCAAGGAGGCGGAGTCTCTACTTTGTTCTGTCCTCTCTTCCCTCTCACATTATTCCAAACACTCCAGTGGATGGCACTCTCGAGTACATCCCCATCCATCTACCTCTTAAAACACACCACTTTCTTCTTTTTATATATATATATATATATATATATATATATATATATATATATATACATATATATATATATATATATATATATATATATATATATATATATATATATATATATATATATATATATATATATATATATATATATATATATATATATATATATATATATATATATATATATATATATATCCCTCCTTCTTCCTCTTGTCCCTCAACATACAATCCTATCCCCCTTCTCAAGCAGCTGTATGACTGCTCTCTATCTCCCTCAATTGTCTTTGCGGGTGCGCACACGTTCTGCTCGTCGCTTGATTCTGATACTAGAGGAAGTGACGTCGAAGAATGGGCGGGGGAGTGCGATCTGGTTATCTTAAACGATGGCCAGCCCCCTCGTCTCCCTGCCAACGGCCGATCATCCAGCCCAGACACCTCCCTTGTCTCTTCCAATCTCTCTAATGCCTGCTCTTGGTCGACATCCACAACTCTTTCCAGCGATCACATCCCTGTCTTTGTCGATACTGATCTCTCTAACTCTCTTGCTCCCTATACAGGTGTTCGTCATCGTTCTTATCTTAATTTAAGCCTTGCAGACTGGAGCCTGTTCAGGGAGGTTGCGCTCCGCCAAGCGGCTGATTATCCGTGGAATGGCGATGTACACCAGAAGGAGCGCCACCTATCTGATGCTATCTTGAAGGCTATGAAAGCTGCGATCCCTGAAGGCCGCGTTAAGACCTTCTTTCTCAATGTCACCAGGGAGACACTGCAGAAGATAAGGACAAGGGACGCAAAGAGAGCCGCAAATCATCTTGACCCAGACATCGCTGCGCTGGATGATGAGATCAGAAACGACCTTGACAGGCACAAGAAGGAAACTTGGGAAAAGTTCACTGAGAAGATGAACTTCAGAAATGATGCAGCAGCAACGTGGAAGGCCTTGAAAAGGATCTCCGGAAAGTTCACTTCCGCCGACAATTCCATGATTGAATTTGAAGGTGGAGTTTTCAAATCAGGGAAGGAGGCCGCAAATGCTCTCGGGAAGCATTTTCTCATAACTAGAACCAAAAGAGAGAAGCAGAATAGAATAACTGTACGGGAACTCTGTAAGTTGCCTCTCATGGATGTAGATGATGCAGTCACGCCTGCACAGGTCGAGAAGGTAATAAAGGAGATGAGCAACTCGAAGGCATTAGGGCCAGACGGTTTGAACTCTGCAGTCCTGAAGAGACTGCCCAGTGAACTACTGCCCTTTATTGCTGACGTCATAAATACATCGTTTCGTACATGTACTTTACCCCAAAATTGGAAAGTGGCTCGTGTCATTCCACTGCCAAAGCCGGGAAAGTCACCATCCACGGCTAAAGTGTACCGGCCGATCTGTCTGCTCTCACCCATCGCCAAAATTGCCGAAAAACTGGTTGTAGAGGAGCTTGCCGAGCATAACAGCCAACAGCAGCACCAACATGGTTTCCGTAAATTACATTCCACCACTACGGTCTTGTTGGAAATTGTGAGCTATGTGCTGGACGGCTTCAATGCCATCAAACCCCAACGTACTGCTGGTGTGGCCCTCGACCTAACAAAGGCATTTGACACTGTCAATCTAGGCCTACTATCAGAGAGTCTGTTGAAGTCTACCATCAAGCCATGGCAGAAGCGGTGGATAACTGCCTTCACTAAAGGACGTCGGGCAAATGTGCTATTCCAGGGACATGTTTCCAATAGCATCCCCATCGCCGCTGGTGTCCCTCAAGGAGGAGATTTATCACCTGCGCTTTTCAGTTATATCTAGAAGATCTGCCCGTTCTCCCTCAAGACATCAAGGTCGTTGCATACGCGGATGATATTACTATTCTGTGCCGAGATCGCGACATTAAGGTAGCCACCAGTAAGATCAATGACTACTTGATCGAGTTGAAATGTTTCTTCGATCGCAAAATGCTCACAGTCTCTGCCTCCAAATCGTCCGTCACCGTCTTTTCCACTGATAATGCAGAGCACAGTGCCCATCCTATGGTGAAATGGGACGAAACTCAATTGCAGGCCACCCGATTCCCCAAGCTGCTTGGACTCGTGTTGGATCCTTCGTTGAAGTTTCATAAGAACACTGAGCAGAAGCAAGCCACAGTGAAAACAAGACTGAAGGTCCTGCGTGCTCTCGGTGGAACGTCCTGGGGATGCAATAAAGAAACGATCCTGACCACGTATAAGGCCATTGTGCAACCCGCCTTGGAGTATGCTGCGCCAGTCTGGCAGCACATCGTGTCGGACACCTCTTGGTCCAAGCTGCAGTGTGTCCAAAATTGTGCTCTGCGAATTGCAACAGGCTGTTCTAAAAGCTCTCCAATAGAGCACTTACACGCTGCAGCTCGCATACTGACAGTTAGAGACCACTGCCAACTACAGGCGCAACAAATGTACATTAAAATCGTGAAGCAGCCGAATCATCCATCGCGAAGAGTACTAAACCCGGTGAGAGAGAGATGTATCAGAAAGCCTTTCGCTGATGCTCCGTCGAAAGTAGATGTGCAGAGATGGACTGAAGCACAACAAGAACGCCTCCGTCTCTTGCGCGCGGAGCATACCCGATTCGTGAAGGAACACTTGAGCAGAGTTGTCATAAACTCCATCCTGGGAGTCGCACCTCCGAAGGTCAGCGAGACAGAGATGGAACTTGGCAGGCGTGCCAGGTGCACCCTTGCATCGTTACGCTGTGGACACTCCCCCATGCTTATGTCATATTTGCATAGGATTGACAACAGTAAACCTGACGAGTATCCTGATTGCGGTAGTCAAGGGCATACTGCTGCGTTCCTGTTCAATTGCCCGAAGAGACCGACTACATTGACGACAATGGATCTGTGGACGAACCCAGTGCTAGTGGCCGAGTTTCTGAACCTATGACAGAACCCCTCTCTGTGGCTGCAAAGAAGAAGAAGAAGGCGTTGGGAGATGCAGGCGCCTCCCTCGTGTCAAGCGTTGAAGTACTGGATCGATTCCTTTGTGAAGATCTTCATTACGGCATACATGCGGCTATAAATGTCCAAGCAGTCTTCTATACAGCTTCCTCTCCGTGTAATCCAACCTATCCATCCGTGTCTTTGGTGCTGCTCACGTCTCCGATCCGTGCATTATCATGATATTATACAATTGGTGGAGAACCGTATACCCAGTGTAAAGTACCGTAATTCAATGGAAATCGATAAGCGGACCACAGCTCAGAGTTCAGCAGTTCAAATAACTCCTTCTTTTTCCGCAGCCTCAAAGCGGGTGATCATAGTGGGCGTGTTGGCCAAGTAACTCCTTCAGAGAAGTTTTGAGGCAATTTCATCGTAGCATTCTGGAAATCGCCAGAAGTCGCGTTTGGCCCGCAATGTTTTCCCTAGTGGGAAGCTTTGCACCAAATCAACCGAAATTTTTGAAATATCTACAAATGGTCTGATCAGTGCCCAAAAGAGCGTAAAGGAGAAAAGTTTTGAGCCGAATCCGAAACAAATTTTCTGAAAGCCGTGGACGCTTTTCGAGTTAAACCATTTTTCTTCGGAAAGCTGCGGAAATGGCCGTATTCGAAATCCCCCGAGGGGTTTTCGAAAATCTTCAGCACGTATTATTAATGTTTGGTCACACAGCTCTCCATGCATGGTTTTGCGCAAATTTCCAGGAAGGTATAATCCAGCCCTTGCTAGGTCGTTAAGACATGGCAACTCCATTTTCAAGTAAAAAGTCAAAACGAAATTTATCGTGACTACTGCCTTTAGAGGAGTTTTAAAGTGAATCACTGTTTGTTGAAGACATCAGAAGGTTTAGGTAGGAAAGCCGGACAGAATCGCTCTCGAGGATATTCACTATCTGATACGGCGTGATCCGAAGAAGTTCGCCAGGGTCAAAGTTCGTGATCGTTGGGTATTATTTGAATTCTCCTCGTCCAGCAGATGAGTTAATGATTGCATTTAGGATCTATTATCCATGAGTGAGGAGCTGAAGAAGGCCCGAAAACAGTTCGATGACGTCAAAACGCTTTGATTCCCATGATCTTTGGGATTTGTACATTCTGTGCATGTAAATATCCGTTCAAAGAACGTGTTACTCTGAGTCTAAAAAATGAAACAAGTTTATTGGTTCAACTCAATCTGAACTTCATCTACTATTACAGTTCTCTGTACCACAGTAGAAGGATGGGCCACACTTCTCTGTGCCGCAATAGAAGGATGGGCTCGGTTTTCCATTGCTATCATAGGGTCCTTCTCCAACTCGTCGGGAATGCTGATGACCCTGTGGTTGATATGTAAAATATTCAAATGACATCTCGAAAAAAAAAGAAGATAAAGAGCAAGCAACACACTTTTCCTTCAGTGAAGAGTCTTCTGTCAGAAAGGCCACTATGGAATCCTTACATGATAAAATTGAGTAGGCGATGCACATCAACCAGGCGTGAGTGATGCCGAGAGTCCACAAGAAACCGGTTAAAAACATATTCGCAACCACATGGTAGCTGCAACCCCAGTCGATGAAGACTGCGAGAGGCTGAACACAAAAATGAATTTCTCGTGAACACTCTCGTGAGCATGCTTGAGGGTAAATTTAGTCAAATAATAACGGCTTCTATCCCAAAACCAACGTTGTCTCCATAGGCTACGACTTTGAAGAGGGGGTTGCCCACATTAGATGGAGTTTTGGGATGCAATTTTAATATGTTCAAGGGAGAGGACAGTGTTCCAATAGCTCATACTCAGAACCTGCTAACTGCCTCAGGCTGTCCCTAAAAAGGTCAAAATCCCAACTAGGCCATAGCGGCGCGGCAGAAGTGAGTAGAGCTGATTAAACGATCGAATTACCTTCAGATATGTTCAGAATAGATGTAGAAAATTTGGGGCATTGATCCTGTGTAGATAAAAAATTATGCGTTTTTGCCTAGACTGACCTATTCTGAGCATGCATACTCAGACATTGGGAGCAGCGGACAGCTGGCGAAAATTCGCCAGTTGCTCAACAGCTGGGTGACAGCTGCCAATTGGTAATTACTCAGACATTGGGAGCAGCGGACCGACGGCGAAAAATCGCCAGTTGCTCAACAGCTGGAGGATAGCTGGCATTTAGCTGGCCAATGACAATCACGAGGCCAAGAGTTTGCATATACTCGGCATGTCATTTAATGCCAGCGACGAACGGCTGGCGAATATGTGCCAGTTGCCTAACAGCTGGGTGATAACAGGCATTTAGCTGGCAATTGGCAATTACGAGGCCGAGGGTTGGCGGGTGTTTCCAAATAGACATCCCTGCAGAAACGTACAACCGTCAACTAGGAAGCACTGTCTGCAGGCACCAAAGAAACGCGCCATTCACGCGCAAAAAATTTTTACTTGAGGCAGAGTGATGATCGCCGGTTTTTCTGATTGTTTTGTTTTCCTCGTTTTTCCTGCTTTCTCTTTGATTGTCTTTTGTTTCTTCTGCTTGGTTACGAAGGAAAGTAGTGTTTTTAGAGGTTTCAGCGCTGATTAGGGTGTCGAAATCCTGATTTGATGCCAAGGAATAAACGAATTATCATTTATGATAATTTTTCATTTAATCATTTTCTTACCCTTATCATTTACACCAAGCAGAAGATACAAGGCTATAGAAGAGTGGAAGAAACGGCGAGACATCAAAAATATGACATCGATCATGCCTTGAAGGCCGGAAGAATAGAAAAGCTGAAGGGACGTTGTTTTTTTTATTCAGTGTTTATAACCGTTATTAGGTACAAAGCTGCACCGTCCAATCTGGATTTCCCCTGATTCGCACCTCCCGGAATCGCTAGGGTAAAAGATTAGCCCACACCCGGGGTTTTCCTCCCTGCCGGACGGTGCAGCCGAAGGCTGCACCGTCCAATCTGGATTTCTCCTGATTCGCACCTCCCGGAATCGCTAGGGTAAAAGATTAGCCCACACCCGGGGTTTTCCTCCCCTGCCAGACGGTGCAGCCGAGGGCTGTTTCGTCCAATCTGGATTTCTCCTGATTCGCACCACCCGGAATCGCTAGGGTAAAAGATTAGCCCACACCGGGGGTTTTGCTCCCCTGCCAGACGGTGCAGCCGAGGGCTGTTTCGTCCAATCTGAATTTCTCCTGATTCGCACCTCCTGGAATCGCTAGGGTAATAGATTAGCCCACACCCGGGGTTTTCCTCCCCTGCCGGGCGGTGCAGCCGAAGGCTGCACTGTCCAATCTGAATTTCTCCTGATTCGCACCTCCCGGAATCGCTAGGGTAAAAGATTAGCCCACACCCGGGGTTTTCCTCCCCTGCCAGACGGTGCAGCCGAGGGCTGTTTCGTCCAATCTGGATTTCTCCTGATTCGCACCACCCGGAATCGCTAGGGTAAAAGATTAGCCCACACCCGGGGTTTTCCTCCCCTGCCAGACGGTGCAGCCAAAGGCTGCACCGTCCAATCTGGATTTCTCCTGATGGGTAAAAATTTAGCCCACACCCGGGGTTTTCCTCCCCTGCCAGACGGTGTAGCCGAAGGCTGCACCGTCCAATCTGGATTTCTCCTGATTCGCACCTCCCGGAATCGCTAGGGTAAAAGATTAGCCCACACCCGGGGTTTTCCTCCCCTGCCGAGCGGTGCAGCCGAAGGCTGCACCGTCCAGTCTGAATTTCTCCTAATTCGCACCTCCCGGAATCGCTAGGGTAAAAGATTAGCCCACACCTGGGGATTTCCTCCCTGCCGGACGGTGCAGCCGAAGGCTGCACCGTCCAATCTGGATTCTCCCTGATTCGCACCTCCCGGAATCGCAAGGGTAAAAGATTAGCCCACACCTGGGGTTTTCCTCCCCTGCCGAGCGGTGCAGCCGAAGGCTGCACCGTCCAGTCTGAATTTCTCCTAATTCGCACCTCCCGGAATCGCTAGGGTAAAAGATTAGCCCACACCGGGGGTTTTGCTCCCCTGCCAGACGGTGCAGCCGAGGGCTGTTTCGTCCAATCTGGATTTCTCCTGATTCGCACCACCCGGAATCGCTAGGGTAAAAGATTAGCCCACACCCGGGGTTTTCCTCCCCTGCCAGACGGTGTAGCCGAAGGCTGCACCGTCCAATCTGGATTTCTCCTGATTCGCACCTCCTGGAATCGCTAGGGTAATAGATTAGCCCACACCCGGGGTTTTCCTCCCCTGCCAGACGGTGCAGCCAAAGGCTGCACCGTCCAATCTGGATTTCTCCTGATGGGTAAAAATTTAGCCCACACCCGGGGTTTTCCTCCCCTGCCGAACGGTGCAGCTGAAGGCTGCACCTTTTAGTCTGAATTTCTACTAATTCGCACCTCCCGGAATCGCTAGGGTAAAAGATTAGCCCACACCGGGGGTTTTGCTCCCCTGCCAGACGGTGCAGCCGAGGGCTGTTTCGTCCAATCTGGATTTCTCCTGATTCGCACCACCCGGAATCGCTAGGGTAAAAGATTAGCCCACACCCGGGGTTTTCCTCCCCTGCCGAGCGGTGCAGCCGAAGGCTGCACCGTCCAGTCTGAATTTCTCCTAATTCGCACCTCCCGGAATCGCTAGGGTAAAAGATTAGCCCACACCCGGGGTTTTCCTCCCCTGCCAGACGGTGTAGCCGAAGGCTGCACCGTCCAATCTGGATTTCTCCTGATTCGCACCTCCCGGAATCGCTAGGGTAAAAGATTAGCCCACACCCGGGGTTTTCCTCCCTGCCGGACGGTGCAGCCGAAGGCTGCACTTCCAATCTGGATTCCCCCTGATTCGCACCTCCCGGAATCGCTAGGGCAAAAGATTAGCCCACACCCGGGGTTTTCCTGCCTGCCGGAAGGTGCAGCCGAAGACTGCACCGTCCAATCTGGATTCCCCTGATTCGCACCTCCCGGAATCGCTAGGGCAAAAGATTAGCCCACACCCGGGGTTTTCTCACCTGCCAGACGGTGTAGCCGAAGGCTGCACCGTCCAATCTGGATTTCTCCTGATTCGCACCTCCCGGAATCGCTAGGGTAAAAGATTAGCCCACACCCGGGGTTTTCCCCCCTGCCAGAAGGTGCAGCCGAGGGCTGTTTCGTCCAATCTGGATTTCTCCTGATTCGCACCACCCGGAATCGCTAGGGTAAAAGATTAGCCCACACCCGGGGTTTTCCTCCCCTGCCGGGCGGTGCAGCCGAAGGCTGCACCGTCCAATCTGAATTTCTCCTGATTCGCACCTCCCGGAATCGCTAGGATAAAAATTTAGCCCAAATCCGGGGTTTCCCTCCTATGTCGGGCGGTGCAGCCGAAGGCTGCACCGTCCAGTCTGAATTTCTCCTAATTCGCACCTCCCGGAATCGCTAGGGTAAAAGATTAGCCCACACCCGGGGTTTTCCTCCTATGTCGGGCGGTGCAGCCGAAGGCTGCACCGTCCAGTCTGAATTTCTCCTAATTCGCACCTCCCGGAATCGCTAGGGTAAAAGATTAGCCCACACCCGGGGTTTTCCTCCCCTGCCAGACGGTGCAGCCTAAGGCTGCCTCGTCCAATCTGGATTTCTCCTGATTCGCACATCCTGGAATCGCTAGGGTAATAGATTAGCCCACACCCGGGGTTTTCCTCCCCTGCCAGACGGTGCAGCCGAGGGCTGTTTCGTCCAATCTGGATTTCTCCTGATTCGCACTTCCCGGAATCGCTAGGGTAAAAGATTAGCCCACACCCGGGGTTTCCCTCCTATGTCGGGCGGTGCAGCCGAAGGCTGCACCGTCCAATCTGAATTTCTCCTGATTCGCACATCCTGGAATCGCTAGGGTAATAGATTAGCCCACACCCGGGGTTTTCCTCCCCTGCCGGGCGGTGCAGCCGAAGGCTGCACCGTCCAATCTGAATTTCTCCTGATTCGCACCTCCTGGAATCGCTAGGGTTATAGATTAGCCCACACCGGTTTTCTTCCCTGCCGGACGGTGCAGCCGAAGGCTGCACCGTCCAATCTGGATTTCTCCTGATTCGCACCTCCCGGAATCGCTAGGGTAAAAATTAGCCCACACCCGGGAATTTCCTCCCCTGCCAGACGGTGCAGCTGAAGGCTGCACCGTCCCATCTGGATTTCTCCTGATTCGCACCTCCCGGAATCGCTAGGGTAAAAATTTAGCCCAAACCCGAGGTTTCCCTCCTCTGTCGGGCGGTGCAGCCGAAGGCTGCACCGTCCAGTCTGAATTTCTCCTAATTCGCACCTCCCGGAATCGCTAGGGTAAAAGATTAGCCCACACCTGGGGTTTTCCTCCCTGCCGGACGGTGCAGCCGAAGGCTGCGCCGTCCAATCTGGTTTCTCCCTGATTCGCACCTCCCGGAATCGCTAGGGTAAAAGATTAGCCCTCACCTGGGGTTTTCCTCCCTGCCGGACGGTGCAGCCGAAGGCTGCACCGTCCAATATGGATTTCTCCATATTCGCACCTTCCGGAATCGCTAGGGTAAAAGATTAGCCCACACCCGGGGTTTTCCTTCCCTGCCAGACGGTGCAGCCAAAGGCTGCACCGTCCAATCTGGATTTCTCCTGATTCGCACCTCCCGGAATCGCTAGGGTAAAAGATTAGCCCACACCCGGGGTTTTCCTCCCCTGCCGAGCGGTGCAGCCGAAGGCTGCACCGTCCCATCTGGATTTCTCCTGATTCGCACCTCCCGGAATCGCTAGGGTAAAAGATTAGCCCTCACCTGGGGTTTTCCTCCCTGCCGGACGGTGCAGCCGAAGGCTGCGCCGTCCAATCTGGTTTCTCCCTGATTCGCACCTCCCGGAATCGCTAGGGTAAAAGATTAGCCCTCACCTGGGGTTTTCCTCCCTGCCGGACGGTGCAGCCGAAGGCTGCGCCGTCCAATCTGGTTTCTCCCTGATTCGCACCTCCCGGAATCGCTAGGGTAAAAGATTAGCCCTCACCTGGGGTTTTCCTCCCTGCCGGACGGTGCAGCCGAAGGCTGCACCGTCCAATCTGGATTTCTCCTGATTCGCACCTCCCGGAATCGCTAGGGTAAAAGATTAGCCCACACCCGGGGTTTTCCTCCCCTGCCAGACGGTGCAGCCGAAGGCTGCACCGTCCAATCTGGATTTCTCCTGATTCGCACCTCCCGGAATCGCTAGGGTAAAAAATTAGCCCACACCCGGGGTTTTCCTCCCCTGCCAGACGGTGCAGCCAAAGGCTGCACCGTCCAATCTGGATTTCTCCTGATGGGTAAAAATTTAGCCCACACCCGGGGTTTTCCTCCCCTGCCGGGCGGTGCAGCCGAAGGCTGCACTGTCCAATCTGAATTTCTCCTGATTCGCACCTCTCGGAATCGCTAGGGTAAAAATTTAGCCCACACCCGGGGTTTTCCTCCCTTGCCGGGCGGTGCAGCCGAAGGCTGCACCGTCCAATCTGAATTTCTCCTGATTCGCACCTCCCGGAATCGCTAGGGTAAAAGATTAGCCCACACCCGGGGTTTTCCTCCCCTGCCAGACGGTGTAGCCGAAGGCTGCACCGTCCAATCTGGATTTCTCCTGATTCGCACCACCCGGAATCGCTAGGGTAAAAGATTAGCCCACACCCGGGGTTTTCCTCCCCTGCCAGACGGTGTAGCCGAAGGCTGCACCCTCCGATCTGGCTGTCTCCTCATTCCCACCTCCCGGAATCGCTAGGGTAAAAGATTAGCCCACACCCGGGGTTTTCCCCCCTGCCAGAAGGTGCAGCCGAGGGCTGTTTCGTCCAATCTGGATTTCTCCTGATTCGCACCACCCGGAATCGCTAGGGTAAAAGATTAGCCCACACCCGGGGTTTTCCTCCCCTGCCAGACGGTGTAGCCGAAGGCTGCACCGTCCAGTCTGGATTTCTCCTGATTCGCACCTCCCGGAATCGCTAGGGTAAAAGATTAGCCCACACCCGGGGTTTTCCTCCCCTGCCAGACGGTGCAGCCGAGGGCTGCACCGTCCAATCTGGATTTCTCCTGATTCGCACCTCCCGGAATCGCTAGGGTAAAAGATTAGCCCTCACCTGGGTTTTCCTCCCCTGCCAGACGGTGTAGCCGAAGGCTGCACCGTCCAATCTGGATTTCTCCTGATTCGCACCTCCCGGAATCGCTAGGGTAAAAGATTAGCCCACACCCGGGGTTTTCCCCCCTGCCAGAAGGTGCAGCCGAGGGCTGTTTCGTCCAATCTAGATTTCTCCTGATTCGCACCACCCGGAATCGCTAGGGTAAAAGATTAGCCCACACCCAGGGTTTTCCTGCCTGCCGGAAGGTGCAGCCGAAGGCTGCACCGTCCAATCTGGATTTCTCCTGATTCGCACCTCCCGGAATCGCTAGGGTAAAAAATTAGCCCACACCCGGGGTTTTCCTCCCCTGCCAGACGGTGCAGCCGAAGGCTGCACCGTCCAATCTGGATTTCTCCTGATTCGCACCTCCCGGAATCGCTAGGGTAAAAGATTAGCCCACACCCGGGGTTTTCCTCCCCTGCCGGGCGGTGCAGCCGAAGGCTGCACCGTCCAATCTGGATTTCTCCTGATTCGCACCTCCCGGAATCGCTAGGGTAAAAAATTAGCCCACACCCGGGGTTTTCCTCGCCTGCCGGACGGTGCAGCGCCGAAGGCTGCACCGTCCAATCTGGATTTCTCCTGATTCGCACCTCCTGGAATCGCTAGGGTAAAAAATTAGCCCACACCCGGGGTTTTCCTCCTCTGCCAGACGGTGCAGCCGAAGGCTGCACCGTCCAATCTGGATTTCTCCTGATTCGCACCTCCCGGAATCGCTAGGGTAAAAAATTAGCCCACACCCGGGGTTTTCCTCGCCTGCCGGGCGGTGCAGCCTAAGGCTGCATCATCCAATCTGGATTTCTCCTGATTCGCACCTCCCGGAATCGCTAGGGTAAAAAATTAGCCCAAACCCGGGGTTTTCCTCCCCTGCCAGACGGTGCAGCCGAAGGCTGCACCGTCCAATCTGGATTTCTCCTGATTCGCACCTCCCGGAATCGCTAGGGTAAAAAATTAGCCCACACCCGGGGTTTTCGTCCCCTGCCGGACGGTGCAGCGCCGAAGGCTGCACCGTCCAATCTGGATTTCTCCTGATTCGCACCTCCCGGAATCGCTAGGGTAAAAAATTAGCCCACACCCGGGGTTTTCCTCCCCTGCCGGGCGATGCAGCCTAAGGCTGCATCATCCAATCTGGATTTCTCCTGATTCGCACCTCCCGGAATCGCTAGGGTAAAAGATTAGCCCACACCCGGGGTTTTCCTCCCCTGCCAGACGGTGCAGCCGAGGGCTGTTTCGTCCAATCTGAATTTCTCCTGATTCGCACCTCCCGGAATCGCTAGGATAAAAATTTAGCCCAAATCCGGGGTTTCCCTCCTATGTCGGGCGGTGCAGCCGAAGACTGCATCGTCCAATCTGGATTTCTCCTGATTGGCACCTCCCGGAATCGCTAGGGTAAAAAATTAGCCCACACCCGGGGTTTTCCTCGCCTGCCGGGCGGTGCAGCCTAAGGCTGCATCATCCAATCTGGATTTCTCCTGATTCGCACCTCCCGGAATCGCTAGGGTAAAAAATTAGCCCACACCCGGGGTTTTCCTCGCCTGCCGGGCGGTGCAGCCTAAGGCTGCATCATCCAATCTGGATTTCTCCTGATTCGCACCTCCCGGAATCGCTAGGGTAAAAAATTAGCCCAAACCCGGGGTTTTCCTCCCCTGCCAGACGGTGCAGCCGAAGGCTGCATTGTCCAATCTGGATTTCTCCTGATTGGCACCTCCCGGAATCGCTAGGGTAAAAAAATAGCCCACACCCGGGGTTTCCTCGCCTGCCGGGCGGTGCAGCCTAAGGCTGTATCATCCAATCTGGATTTCTCCTGATTCGCACCTCCCGGAATCGCTAGGGTAAAAAATTAGCCCACACCCGGGGTTTTCCTCGCCTGCCGGGCGGTGCAGCCTAAGGCTGCATCATCCAATCTGGATTTCTCCTGATTCGCACCTCCCGGAATCGCTAGGGTAAAAATTGGCCCACTAACCCGGGTTTTCTTTCCCTGCCCGGGCGGTGCAGCTGAAGGCTGCTACTGTCCAATCTGAATTTCTCCTAATTCGCACCTCTCGGAATCGCTAGGGTAAAAGATTAGCCCACACCGGGGGTTTTGCTCCCCTGCTAGACGGTGCAGCCGAGGGCTGTTTCGTCCAATCTGAATTTCTCCTGATTCGCACCTCCTGGAATCGCTAGGGTAATAGATTAGCCCACACCCGGGGTTTTCCTCCCCTGCCAGACGGTGCAGCCAAAGGCTGCACTGTCCAATCTAGATTTCTCCTGATTCGCACCTCCCGGAATCGCTAGGGTAAAAAATTTGCCCACACCCGGGGTTTTCCTCCCCTGCCGGACGGTGCAGCCGAAGGCTGCACTGTCCAATCTGAATTTCTCCTGATTCGCACCTCCGGAATCGCTAGGGTAAAAAATTTGCCCACACCCGGGGTTTTCCTCCCTGCCGGACGGTGCAGCCAAAGGCTGCGCCGTCCAATCTAGATTTCTCCTGATTCGCACCTCCTGGAATCGCTAGGGTAATAGATTAGCCCACACCCGGGGTTTTCCTCCCCTGCCAGACGGTGCAGCCAAAGGCTGCACCGTCCAATCTGGATTTCTCCTGATGGGTAAAAATTTAGCCCACACCCGGGGTTTTCCTCCCCTGCCGGGCGGTGCAGCCGAAGGCTGCACTGTCCAATCTGAATTTCTCCTGATTCGCACCACCCGGAATCGCTAGGGTAAAAGATTAGCCCACACCCGGGGTTTTCCTCCCCTGCCAGACGGTGTAGCCGAAGGCTGCACCGTCCAATCTGGATTTCTCCTGATTCGCACCTCCCGGAATCGCTAGGGTAAAAATTAGCCCACACCCGGGTTTTCCTCCTGCTGGACAGGTGCAGCCGAACCGTCCAATCTAGATTTCTCCTGATTCGCACCTCCCGGAATCGCTAGGGTAAAAATTAGCCCACACCCGGGGTTTTCCTCTCCTGCCGGACGGTGCAGCCGAAGGCCGCACCGTCAAATCTGGATTTCTTCTGATTCGCAGTCCAATTCGGGTTTCTACGATCGGCCCTCATTGAAGATTGGTACTTGAATATATAAGACATTTCACCCTAATATTTTCAAGGTCTGAGAAATGGATTACATTGATTGGCTCTGCGCCTCAAATTTCTGTATTGAACGCTTCAGGATAAAAAAAAGTCACTTTGCTGACTACAAGGTTAGATGTGTCATAATCTGAGCATTTCCTCTCTAAAACGTTGACACAAGAGTAATTCATAATGATCCGTTGTCAAAAAACTCTTCTGCGCTAGAAATCCTTGAGAACAACTTCCTATCCAGTGACTTCGTATTTTGAAAAATGCGCGTATGGTATGGTGCACGTGGGCCGTAGCTGCGGACACATCGGACTTGACGGTTGAACATTTCTGCAGGGGTGTCCAGCTTCCGACAGCCTAATACCCTAACCCACATACAGAGGGCAATGCGATCTCTAAAGAAGTCCCGCCCTCCATATGCTGTACGGCTGCCGGAGCCCTCACACAGTACGACTCAGTCCCACAGCCGACTAATGTCTTTTGTTGGAAGACTGCCACCGATGACGAGTACTTTTATTCCATCAACGCCATAGGGCGTGATGACATTGGGCAAGCTGGCCTCTGAGGTGGTTCAATGAAGCAGTGATATTTAGAGAACAGTGGAAAGCCTATGGGGTCGACAGGAATGGGCCCAAACGACCTGATCGCTTATACTTTTTCGATTTTTCAACCTAGATTTTCGCTTTCCTAACATATTTTTTATTAATTTACTTGATGCGTCTTTTTTTTTGTCCCTGATTCCCAATATCGGAATTTCTTTCCATACAAGTTTTCTATTGTTTCTTTAACAGAGTTAGTCTAGTGGATGGAGCAGTTGCAATCACTGCGGCTGGCGGTGCGGCGTTGGTCATACCACCGGCCAGAGGGGTTTCTATCGCACCAGGCAATCAATCTTGATACCTCCGCAGCCCCTCCTCTCACTAGACTTAAATCAACAAGAATCTATCAAAAAGGGGTCTTCCAAGCGAAATTTGTTTGGTTGGCGTCAGAAACGTTCCAACAAAAAGGGAACAATAGGCTGTAAGTGGAGAGATGAGAGAGGAGTCTACAAAAAAGTGAGACAATACCATCTCTGAGACTGATTTTCTTGGCCTGTATACTTCTTAACAGCGAAAAACGTAAGCCGTTGCGTGTGTTCTACGCCAGAAGAAACACTCTGTGGTTCCAAAATAGTTCTGACTCACGCGAGAACCGTTAAAAGGTATGTGCATGCGAACCTAATACTTACCAGCTCAGAATAGAAGATCGATGTCGTAAAGACTCATACAGACAGTGATTGGTCTAACTGTGAAGGAAAAAGCAGAAACTATAGGAATAGAATTAGCAGCATTGGTAAAAGCAAGGGTATTCTCGAACAATCTCGTGAAACGAATAAGAAGCCCTTTTTTCCGAAAAACACTAAACTCTTGCAACTGGTGGAGGGTGAAAAAGGCGTTTGATTGGGTATGTAGTATGTTAAGGTGTTTCCGAGCCATTTCCACGCCTAGAAGACATGGCGAATTGGTCGAAACGTCGCTTCTAATAAGGTTCCACCATCTAATAAACCTTGAAAGGCACAGAAGAAAATCAGCCAGACTAAACTCTTCCTCGTAAAATACCACAACGGTTTGTTTTCGCTGTTAAGAAGTATAGGCTAAGAAAATCAGTCTCGGAGGGTATTGTTCACTTTTTGTAGACTCTCCCTCAATCACTACTTGCCTATTGTTCCTCTTTGTTGGAACGTTTTCTGACGCCAGCCAAACCTCTTTCTGCTTGGAAGACCCTCTTTCACACGATAGAATTGTTCACGTTTTGCTTGATATTACGAAATAATATCTTCCTGAAAATCTTCAATATTGTTCCAAATAGCATGGATTGAATATGACGGCAATCCAGTAAGTAATTTCTGAAAATTTAGCTTCCTGGCAAAGGTAACATGATTTGGTAATGTGTGGAAAAAAAGTTTCAAAAATACCTTGAAATATTCTTAAAAATGATTTTGGCGTCAATAAAATAGCCCTGGAGTAATAAAAAAGCTAGGAAAATGAAGTGAAATAACCAAAAATGCGACTTGGTGGTTCGATCATTTCACAAGCTTCTCTGTTAAACTTATCAAAACGAAATCCAAAGCACAGAAATATGGAATAGAGTTCACCTAAAGAAAAACTTTGACCTATATACTGATTTCCTTTATTACAGCTTTCAAAATTAAGCCCAATGTTTCCGTTGCGCGCTTGATTTCGTTTTTGATAAGTTTAACAGAGAAGCTTGTGAAATGATCGATCACCTAAATCGCATTTTGGTTATTTCACTTCATTTCCTAACTTTTTTATTACTCCAGGCTATTTTACGCCAAATCATTTTTAAGATATTTCAAGGTAGCTTTTTTGAAACTTTTTCCACCATTACCAAATCGTTACTTTTGCCAGGAAGCTAATAATTTTCAGAGAAATTCCACATATTTTCCCGAAGGTTCGCTCTTTCTGAACTTCAATATTGCTCAGAAATTTCCATTTTGGAATGATGAAACATCTAACAAACGATATTTGCCGGTATGAGTACAATTTTTTTAAACTTATGAGCCCAAAACCATAAAAAATACCACTCAATCCGCATTTTGTGCAACAATATGAGAGCTCGATAATTATTGATCATTAATATTTGATCCTGCCCATGATGAGAAGATAGAGTTTCCAAAGAAGTGACTTCATTAATATTTGATCTTGCATGATGAGAAAATTTCTCCGAAAGAGAAAAGTGAACAATAAAAAAATCATTGCGGCATTTTTTTTCCATGCAGGCCAAAAAAATCCAATATTATTGATTGGTATTATATATCGATAATGACTGATTAGTCATAAAGTATCCCAACCAAGAAGGCCAATCCCTTCAGAAATCACTACTACTGGCCGCATTTAGTGCGGAAAGGCCAAAATCAGATAATATTGATTACCTCGATCGATGACTAATCTGTCATGAGTACGAATTCTGACAAGTTCAGTACTTACACTCCGACGACCTGTGTTGGTTGGCTGCAGATTCACCCACCCACTACGGTCTCCACAGTCGTAGCAGAAAAAAACAGCTGCAGTTTTCGTGCATCCACGGCTAATTGGTATGTGTAAACCCACGATTTTGAGGTACCCTTCAAAGTTGAGGTATCAAGTTCGAAAATGGAATTGGAGCGACCTGCATCCATTTCCAAGCCTCCTGTCTGCTATCCAAATGAGCTTCCTAGCTTAATTTTAAGGCGGTTACCCGCAAGATCGTGAACATGAAAATCTGAAAAAGAAAAGGAGATTAACAGCAAAACGCGCGGTCTTTTTGACTTTTTACTCGAAAACCAGTAAACCATTCCAATCCATTTTTGGATTACTACACCAACTTTTTGCGCTCTTTTCAATGCAATTTAGAGCTAATTTCTTCGTTCGCTCTGAATTGAGATTGTTCGAAAAAACGGGTCGCGCGCATGGCCAATTCAAAGCCAAAATCTGGTGCGCGCTTCGCGCTTTACCACAATTGACTTGTTGCGCTTGTTGCGCTACAAATGACGCGCATGACTCTCTTTCGTCGACGTCCTGATGACGTCATCACACGCCACCATGCACTTACGCTGATGACGTCATCAAAAAGTAACAAACTTTTTAGTCACTTCCCCTGTCCCTACCCTACGAAAAAGTACAGCCTACAACGTGTTTTATCGATTTGATCTACCAACTGATAATATCACTTGATACGATAAGCAGTAAAAATAGGAATCAATGCTAAACAGTAAGAATGGTAAACAGTAGGTAACAAACTTGTTAGTCACTTCCTCTGTCCCATCTTTACGAAAAAGTACATGTTTTAGCGATTTGATCTACCAGCTGATAATATCACTTGATGCTGATAAGTTGATACGCTGTTGATATATAGTTGATATGATAGCAGTAAGAAGTAAGAAGTAGTGAATATTGAAACAGTAAGTAACAAACTTGTTAGTCACTTTCTTTGCATTCCCTTCCCCATCGAAAAAGTACGGCCCCTATTGACGTGTTTTAGCGAGTTGATTCTACCAACTGATAATATCTACATGATATGATAAGCACGTAATAAGTAAAAAAATAGTGAATGTAGAAACAAGCGTAAAGTAACAAACTTGTTAGTCACTTTACCTCAAGTCCCTTCCCATCGGACAAGAATACAGAAGTACGGCCTACCGACAATGTGTTTACAGCGATTTGATCTCACCAACTGATAATATCTTGCTTGATATGATAAAGCAGTAACTAAGTGAAGCAGTTAATGTTAAACAGTACAAGTAACAAACTTGTTAATTACTTTCCTTGTCCCTTCCCATCGAAAAGTACAGCCTACAACGTCTTTTAGCGATTTGATCTACCAACTGATAATATCACTTGATATGATAAGCAGTAAGAAGTAAAGTAGTGAATGTTAAACAGTAAGTAACAAACTTGTTATTCACTTACCCTGTCCCTTCTCTACGAAAAAGTACATGTTTCAGCGATTTGATCTACCAACTGATAATACCACTTGATATGATAAGCAGTAATAAGTGAAGTATTGAATGTCAAACAGTAAGTACTCATTGTCTACCTACTCACCAGCCTGCTTATCTATCCACATACCAACTTACCTGCCTGTTCAACTGATCGCCTGCGACCATTGGCAGTGACCACTACTGAGGGTGCGTAACGCACGAGGAAGCAGGAAGCACGAAGCAGGAAGCAGTAAGAGCGCACAACAAGAATTTTTAATAAGGACTCGCCGATCTAACTTTGTTAGTTTTGAACCGATTTGGCTCAAATTTTGTCAGCATGTGCCTCCTGGACCCTCTCACCTATATCCCGATGGAAATCTCTGGAGATTTTGTTTAACAGGTTTTATTAACTACTTTACAGAATTCTAAGTGATCACAAGTCCCGGGCAAAACCAAACCTATCCAGCCGCTTCGCGGCTGGAGCGATACTCTGCGGTTGCGAACTGTTGAAGAAGTATCTGGAGTATTTCCAGGAATTACGTACTGTGACAATATGAATCGTCGACAACAGGTAGATCCGCCTTCATTAAGCCACTTTTGGGCAACGTGCAGGTTTTCGGCCTGTTTACACACCACTTTACCTAACTGCGACAAGTAGGCACGTATTACACAGCGTGCTTAAAGAATTTTTGGAGCTGAGGCCTAAGAAATGAGCGACAGAAAACGCAAACACATGTCAGATTTTTCGTAGAAAAAAGAAGTAGATTACCGTCAGAAAAAAATGAGAAACGCCCCATGAAAGCGCGCTAGCGTCGCAAATCGCCCCCTCGATGCTGATCCCAAATGTATTCTGCGGTTCAATCAATCGAGAAACCGCGACGCTGCGCGGGAACGGTACTGACGAGCGGAAAGACGAACGGGGATGTTTATCGATCAAAGATCGGCTTCACGCCTATTGGCTGAGTGCAGTTTATAATTGAGATGGCATGGACACTACTTCGAACTGCGAGTCGACGAGATCGCACAGACCGTTTGGCTTTTCTCTGCCAGGTTATGTTTGGTTTGCGCAAACTCGGTGCAGGGGCGGCATGCACGTACGCGGCGGGTTACGTTGGGGTTAGGCAGGGTTTGAAGCGTCGGCGCGTTTGACGAGGGCTGAAAGGGTGTTAGGCTAGCACTGAAAAATCTTTCCTTCGCAAATCCTACCTAGGAGGGTGGGGCAGCCGAAACCCCGTTAAGACCCCAACTATTGATTATCACACTCCTGCACTCGCGCAGCAATCATGAAACGCGCCGACGCCTCAAACCCTGCCTAACCCCAACCTAACCCGCCGCGTACGTGCATGCTGCCCAGGTGCATATGCTATAACATATATGCACGTGAGTATGTACACCAAGTTTGCGCCCATGCAAACTGAACCGCCAAGACGGCACCAAAACGGTCATTGCCGTTGTACTGGCTGTGTGTCGTCCGCGCCAATCGAGTAGAGAGCGGTACTCAACTGTTGAGCGCGTAACCATTCAACCTGTGGTCATCATCTCTTTTCACCGAGTATCGAGGCCGAGAACGTCTTTTCCCTCCTAGCAGCCCAGGCCATTCCTGAACGAATCGCCAACCATGCTACTCTGATTGTGATTAAAGGCAGCATACACACTAGTAAACGTGATTGAGATAACTACGGAAATAGAATGGTATGGCCCAAATTACAACGCCTACGCATTTTGAAGTGTCAAAAACGACCCACAATGCCGCTACATGAATTAGAAGTTGGCCCCGCCCTGTATTTTCACGCCCCCTGTATTTGCCCTTTTCCTGCAACGCAAGGTTGCTTGGTCATATTCACCGTCGGTACTGTTGGTAGGTTGCCTAACAAGTGAGCCACACACGTCACTGACGGCGAAGATGACCCAGCAACCCTGCTTTGGAGCAAAAGAGCAAATACAAGGGGCGTGAAAAAACAGGGCGGGACTAACTTCTAACTTATGTAACGGCATTGTGGGTCATTTTTGACACTTCAAAATGCGTAGGCATTAGGCTGTAAGCCATACGGTTCGATTCACATTGTTATCTCAACCACGTTTACGATCGTGTATGCTGCTTCAAAACGGAATTGCGCTTCGGGCCGGGGCGGGAAAAAATGGTGCGACCGCCGTTTTTGACAAAGTCGGTGACTATGTTATTGTGTCAAGTTTGCAGTAAGAATCGTCGAGGGGCGACCATTGCGGCACGCCGCGCGGCATTCTGCGGCACCACCGGTTAGCGAGACTTCAATGGCGCGCGACAATCTACCTCTGCAACTCCGTCCATTCAATAGATGCATTTCTACGAAGAGTCTCCATACAGGTTGTTCAGTGATCAGTTTTCCTCTGCCTTTTCCCGTAGAATTCGACCTTCGCTCGTCGTCCTGCCGAGACTAATGAACCGCTAGTCAACTCGAGCGCTTCCAAGAACCATAGATTTTTCCAGCATTCCTGGTGGACCCGCTCTTCGAGAAACAGTCTCACCCCCCAACATCTTCTATGAGGGCGAATCTTCTATGTAGCTCTAATTAGATTAGTTTAGACGTAGCATAGCGTCGTAGCATAGGCGTACCAGACGTAGTAAGTCCTTTACCGTTGCCAAGACTTGCGTAGCTACGCTGAATGTCGGCACGTTGTCAGGCCGCTCGAGCGAACTGGCTGTTGCTCTGGAGCGTAGAAGTATTGATCTCTGTGCGGTGCAAGAGACGAGATGGTTGGGTAGTAAGTCCAAGAACATTGGCAGAGGCTTCAAGGTCCTGTATCATGGCAACCCTTGGACCACGAACGGCGTTGGCGTCGTCGTGTCTGAACGCTTCCGTGACGCGATTGCTGAAATGCATCGTTTTGTCGATCCTTTGATGAAGATAGTCATCGTGGTGAGGAACAACGAGTCCATTTCTTCTCAGTGTATGCCCCGCAGACGGGTTGTTCTGAGCAAGTGAAAAATGATTTCTGGATGATGCTCGATGAGAAGACGGCCGAGGTGCCACCAGAAGATATTATTGTCGTTGCGGGTGATATGAATGGCCACGTCGGAGAAACGAGCCAAGGCTATAGATGCCACAGAGGGTTCGGTTACGGCCCAAGGAACACGGATGGCGAACGCATTCTCGACTACGCCGACTCACATGACCTGGTCATTGTGAACACAAAGTTCCGAAAGCGGCAGTACCACCTTGTTACATATTACAGTGGCAGCAGCATGACGCAAATTGACTTTGTGCTTGTTCGGCGTCGCGACGAGAAGATTGTCACAAATGCGAAGGTTGTGCCATACGAAACAGTCGCCAATCAACATCGACCGCTGATCTGTACGACGAGCATTATGCCGCCAAAGCGTAAGATTACAGAACGGTGCGGACCATCTCGAATAAAATGGTGACGTTGAAGGAGAAAGAAGCTGCCGTCATTTCAAGTGTTCGGCTACCGCCAGCCACGACTGTGTGCGAATCTTGGCAGAAGGCAGTCGAATCAATGATTGATTCGGCGCGGTCCGAACTCGGGGTAACGAAGCCCGGACGGCGGAAGATTGATAAGGAAACGTGGATTTGGACTGATGATGTGCGAATGATGGTTCAAGAGAAGAAGAAAATGTACCACGCTTACCTTGCTAATAAGACGGCCGATAATTGGCAGAAATACCGTGATGCGAAGAAGTCTGCCAAGAGGGCCGTTGCGAAAGCAAAGGCGACGCATTACGGAGAGCTGTATGAGAAGCTGGACACGCGTGACGGTGAACGTCTCGTGTACCGACTTGCGAAGTCCCGTCAGCGTGGCAGCGTGGCACTGAAGACATCGAGAAGTTCCACGGTGTTAATGACGATCATGGTCAGCTACTTATGGACCGTGGTAAGGTGATGAGGAGGTGGCGCGACTACTTCGAGAAAATCTCGACGGAAGAATTCCCCCATCCGCCTATCCCTGAACACCCACCCACAAGCGGTCCTGTTCAGCCTATCACCACCGAAGAAGTGAAGATGGCGTTGGGACGTATGAGGCCTGGAAAGGTGACGGGGCCAGACGATCTGGCGGCAGAGATGTGGAAGTCACGATGCTGGGATTCCACTGAATGGCTTGCGCAGTTCTTCAACCAGGTCGTTGCGGAAAAGAAAGCGCCCAAAGACTGGCAGCGAAGCACAACCATTCCGATCTGGAAGAAGAAAGGCAATCCAGCGGATTGTGCGAACTACCGCCCAATACGTTTGCTGTCCCACACCATGAAAGTATTTGAACGCATCATCGATCGTCGAATTCGTGAAATCGTCGAGATCACGAGCAATCAGTGTGGCTTTGTTACCAACTGTGGCACGACGGACGCCATCCACGCTACGCGACTACTGATTGAGAAGCACCGCGAGAAACAGAAGCCAATACATCTTGCTTTTCTCGACTTAGAGAAGGCGTTTGATCGAGTACCGCATGGAGTGATCTGGTTTGCATTGCGGCGGCACGGTGTCCCAGAGGAGCTCATAGACTGGGTTAAGGTCCTCTACACTGATCCAAAAAGTCGGGTCCAAGCAGCTGCAGGAGCTTCGGACGAATTTCCCATCTCGGTTGGCGTGCACCAGGGATCTGCTTTGTCCCCCCTTCTATTTGTCATCGTGATGGATACTATCACAGGAGACCTGCAGAGACCGGCGCCCTGGACGCTTTTGTATGCGGATGATGTGATGCTTGCATCTGAAGATAAATTGGATCTCGAGCGACAGGTACAAGACTGGAGTGACCGATTGGCTCGTTTTGGTCTCCGCCTCAACGTCAAGAAGACTGAGTATCTGACTACGGATAGAAGTGAGCGTGATTCCATCAATATTGATGGTACTGAGCTCTCGCGCACTGAGGTTTTTAAATACCTTGGTTCGACCATTACGTCTGACGGTAGTCTAGATAGCGAGGTCAACACTCGGGTCAGTGCTGCGTGGTTGAAATGGCGGTCAACGACGGGAGTGCTATGCGACAAGAAGGTTCCCGACCGTCTAAAGTCGAAGATTTACCGAAATGTCGTCCGGCCTGTTGCGCTGTATGCAGCAGAGTGCTGGCCTGCTACCAAGGAAGCAGAGCGAAGGCTCGGTGTAATGGAGACGAAAATGCTACGTTGGACAGCGGGTGTCACCCGCTTGGACCACGTCACGAATGACGACATCAGGAAGCGTTTTGGTGTCGCTCCGATTGCCGAGAAACTGCGCGAATCTCGATTGCGATGGTATGGGCATGTTCTTCGCGCTGGAAGTGGCACCGTTTGCAAGGCTGGGCTCAACCTCGACGTGCCTGGAAAAAGACCCAAAGGACGGCCAAGGCAGCGGTGGCTTGATACGCTGCACACCGATTTGAAAATTGCCGGAGTGCACCCTGATCAGGCGCGTGACAGGGAAAAATGGCGCCAGCGCATAAGAAAAGCGGACCCCGCATTGGAGCGGGACAAACGCTGAAGAAGAAGAAGAAGACGTAGCATACGTGATCGCAAACATTGTTCAGATAAAAACGTATATTGGCCAGAGCGGCTCCAGAATCGCTCAGAAATCACTACGAGCTGAGCTATGGTCTCTCAGAGCTTTAAATTGGAACGGCGCGAAGTTTGCGGACGAGTTATCTCGAGCCTGATTTTTTTTTCAAAGTTATTCTCAGCCATCGTTCTGAAGCAGGCCACAAACTAAAGAGATCGAAAACAAATGGAAGAACAAGTTTTCAATGAAGTCATTCACACTTCTCCTTCCTATTGCGACCAGAAGCTTGTCTGTGGGCGTTACCCATTTTTTCATTCATGGGGCGTGGTCGACTTTTTCCTCGCCTGTTCTCGCTTATTCTAGCAAATTGAAAATTACCACTCACAAGGGAACCACTGTAAGTCATAGTGACCATTCCAAATAAAATGTACTTTTCTAGAACCATTTTCGGACGAAAAGTCTGAGTATGCCCATCGCAGCTGCCTAGACCCACTCTGAAAAAAGTTATGAGCGTTTTTCAAAGCTTCGCGGCAAGGTAAGGGTACCCCTATAGAATTTTTAGGGTGTTTTTCAATTTTTCTAAGGATTTTGCTAAAAACATGTATGTAGGGGTAATCTGGGGTACTGAACACGACTCTGGGGTTCGCTTGCCCAAATTTTAAGGTTTGCTGTAGGTTACGGCAGGTAACATGCCATTTAGGATGCAAAACCTACGTCAATGTTCCGATAATCGACAAATGGACATTGAAATCGTATTCAGCACACCAAATAACCCCCATAGAAACTTTAAGACAAATCTGAGACTTTGACCAAGCTACCGGTTACCCACCGTAATCTACCGTAAGCTGTCTAAAATTGGTAAACTGACATCAGATTCGTGTTGAGCACTCCAAAAAAAACTCAAAAGAACGATTTGAGCCACATCTTTTTATTTGAGTCACATTTTAGAAATCGTCACAGTCGATTTGCCGTCAATTTTCTCTGCCGGTGGGAATCTTCGAACAAATTTAGTCGAAACTTTGGAAAAACGACAAATGAACCTCAGATTTGTGATCAGCACCCCAAATAAACGCTCAGAGCGAATTTTTAGTCAGATCTGGAATATTTTTCTATGACGCTTCGAGGGCCCTCTAATTGGTAAAAATAAATGCCCAACCGAAAATCCGTCCAAGTCCAAAATGCTGTGAGTCTGCGCAAGGTTTGGAAAATGTTCCTTCACCCAAACTTTGCCCAGGGGGGGGGGGTAGTTTTAGACGCTGAACACGATTATAAGGTCCGTTTCGAATTTCCGTAAAAATAATGCGCTTTTTGGAGGATAAAATAGGTACGAAAATCAGAGAAGAACGCCTGTTACTTCTTTCAGAGTGGGTTTAGGCAGCTGCGATGGGCATACTCGGACTTTTCGTCTGAAAATGGTTCTAGAATAGTACATTTTATTTGGAATGGTTATTATGACTTGTAATGGTTCCCTTGTTAGGTTGAAGTGTGACTTCAAAGATGGTATTGCCGATACCGTGGACAGCAGCTGCAGCTACGATTCCGCCAACATCAGCAGCAGACCGTTCATTCCAGCAGAAGTGGTAGCTGGGGAATGTGGACCAACTTTGCAACCGTGTCGAGAGATGCCTCACACAAAAAACGGAGACGACAAGGGTTTCGTAGGTCTTTAGTCTGATTTTGTCGCGAAAATTTGAGAATCTGTGAATGTCACATGGTCAACTACGGGAATCGCGGCTCCAGGTGGTGAAATTGTCGCTTTATCATCCGTATAAACTACAGAACCTCGCGCCTCGAAGGCGGAAAAAAGTGGAAGATTTTGGTTTCGATCGATCCATCCTGTCGTCATCGGTTAGAAAGGTGAACTCACAAGTGAACCTCGCTAGTCATGAAAGGGAATTTGAGAATCATTAGATGTTATCTGGTTAATTCGGATACGCTCTTTCCGAATCTGCTATTGAATTTTGCAACGAACCTCAGGTTACCAAATTATCACTTGTTTAAGTTACTAATACTACCTAGCGATCCTCTACATCGCGCCCAATTAATGGATTTTTTCACCGATTCGTGCAGTATTAGTAGGTATATTTGTTGAGCACACTATGTCCAGCAAAAACATCCCTATAGTGAAGATTTGGGGTGATGCCGGTGATTCATTGCCTCGAAGTCTTCACCGCTATCTCGCAACACACCGGCTGCAGCACATGGAGCAACAGGTAAGGAGCGCAGCTTATAGGTAGATGTTGGGGGCTTGACCCCCGTCACTGCCAATCAGAGCATTCAAAAATTGAGGTTCCTACTTCATTTCGCCGACAATTCACGCTGACGGCCACATCATAAAAAACTGTTTGTGTTGCTCCAAGAATCGAGCGGTGCTCTTCCTCGTTGAGGCACCTTCCAAGCTTCAAAAATCGGGGCAAGAGCCGGATGAAATCGTCTCATGACAAAAGACCTTATTGTTCACTGCCTGAAATTAACTGCGTTCGCATCGAAATCACCAATGCCGTGTATCTGATCTTGTATAGCCTAGCACCCTAATTTTGAGTCCACCGAAGCGAGGCTTATCGAGCTTATCATGTCAAAATCTCATTATCACTGTTATATTTTGCCAACGCCGACCACTACGATGCTTACTCCGCCCGGACTCATCCTAGCAACCCAAGCTATAGACTCATGGTCATCTTTTCGTGATATCGACACGATCAAGAATGCTGCCCCACGCGGGTATCACGTTGAAGCTAGAAGCATCCCTCTACGAGCAACTTGAACGGTTCAGCCTCTGAAGGTCTGGACTAAAGCTCTGTAGACCCTCAGGCAGTAACGCCGGCTGAGGGGGCAGGCAATACCGGCTGACTAAACATTGTACCCTGGCGAGCCCCGGTATTCACTGCCCCCTCAGCCGGTAAATGGAGGTCCGCTCTGCCGGTATTAGTTGCTTACCACGTGAATGATATCGATCTGCAAGTGTAGATAAAGCCCCTAGTAGGCTCTCCCTATTCCCCAGCAAGTTCGAGGCTTGCGTTTCATCTTTCAAGCGGTAAACCTTACCTTGCTTCAAAAATCATGAACTGACCCGCTGTCACGTCCCCATGGTCACAACGAACCGCAAGGGGTGAGGGGTCGATGATCTAAATCGTGTGGATGACCACCCGTTCGAATGCCAACACCCAAATCAGCTCGAAGCTCATTTCGCCCGTGCCGTACATGAGCCTGGTTTGCTTTATTGTCTGCCCGATCAGCCGGTGATATGCTCCGCCATTGATTAATGTCTGCCCGCTCAGCCCGTAAAGCCATGCCCCTCAGCCGGTAATGCTCTGTCTGCCCGATCAACCGGTGACATGCTCCGCCTTGAATTTATGTCTGCCCGCTGACACGGTAAAGCCCAGCCGGTAAAACGAATGCCCGCCCGCTCAGCCGGTAAAACGCTCCGCCCCCAAAATAAGCCTGCCCGCTCAGCCGGCGGCACTACTTCTCCGCCCGCTCAGCCGGTGTTATTATCTGAGCCGTTCAGGAGTGTTATGAAGAAAATACGAACGATTACCATGGTTCAGGAAATCGACTTCCGCGCCGTGAAATAGGACAACATACTCAAAATTGTTCTATTATCATTTTTTTTGTTTTTAAATGCATTTACTGATACAAATTCCGTAAGAATGAAACTGTCCGCCCTCGCGGTCGGCATGCGAAGCGGCAGTCGCGAAAACTTTTTTTCGGACTTGCAAACCAATCTTCAGGAATATTGGATGGCTAGTGAGCAATATTCATCTCAAATGTCTGCAGCCGTGAATGAGATCGTTCCAAGAAATCTCATCTAGATTGCCGCTCAACACGCACGCCGACCACATGGGCGGATAGTCCCATTCGGACAGACTTCGAGCCTTTCTAAGGTTGTCGCGCAAGTTTACCGCATGTTCCGTACTACTCGGTTCGGCAACTTCCTGAAGTACTGTGGCACAAAGCCGGATAAGGTGACCTCCATTTCGGGTCCGCCATCAGTCTGGTAAATTGCCTTTTCAATTTCGGGTCTATAATCTGCTATGGAACGAATTGCCAAGAACCATCCTGCATCCACTGTGCAGTGTGTGAACGTCATATTTGTTTGTTTATGTCTTTGCAATGTCCCATCAATGCTGAATTATAGATTTATTATCTTCGAATATGTATATTGTTGCCATATAAAGTGCCCAAAGAAGGTTATCTATCTCGAGCAGTTTTCAATGAGTCGGGACGAAAACCCAGCAGTAGAGTTTTTTCGAACAAGCTTGCCCCTTGTTGATTCCGAGAAAGAAAAATTTTCTTCAATTTTTTTCTCATACGCCACGTAATTCTGGTGATCTGCGACAATCTTTTTTTGTGCATTTTAGGCTAGAATTTTTTCCTGTCTTCCTAAAAACAAAAATAGCTCGATGAGACATTCCGACTTTCTCAAAATATTCATAAATGCTTGAAAATGTGACATTTCGGCAGGCATTCTTAACCTGAGCGCCTGCCAAGTTCTGCCCATTTTGTTACTGCGACCGCCAGGTTTGGGTTCTGCAGATCAAAATCTACCTTTACCAACGCACTTTTGTTCAAGACACAAAGCATTAGTTCGATAAACGAGAATTACAATAACCCATGAAATACAAGGTAGTAACTCTAACCAGAAATAAGTTGCTAGCTCAAGGTTAGTTGCACAATCCGATTGCAGAACTGAACAGAGCGTGCGCAAATTGTTCAGGAGTCATCCACAGATTCTCAAAAGCCCATACATGAAAGGTTCCCTACTCAGGTGCTGCCAACAGCATTGTCCCTTTTTTCCCGCGGCCTACGACATACTCGCGGTCTAATTTATTCTTGCCAAGGTCCTTCACAGAGCGACTAGGCCTTGATCATAAAGGCACAGTCCAAGCTCAGGAGTGATTTTGATATTATACTCTGGTCGAAGTGGATAGTAACCCTGCCAAGCGCGAAACCTCAATTCGCTCAGTGAAGTGAGAAAAAGCGAGGAAAAAGTCGACTACGCCCCTTTGCAAGAAAAATGGGTGACGTGGGTGACGCCCACCGACAAGTTTCCAATCTCAATGGGAAAGCAAAACGCGATCGATTATATTCATAATCTATGTTCTTCCGTTTGTTTTCGGTCTGGCTTTATACTGGGACCTGTTTCAGAACTATGGCTAACGAGGAAAAACAAGCTCGAGACAACTCATCCGCAAACTTCTCGCCGTTCAAACTCATACCCTTTGAGGGGTCATAACTCCGTTAGTAGTGAACTCTGAGCGATAAGCAAGACAGCGAAAATTCGATTTTGAGGTTAGACTGTGTCTATAATTGCGTTGGAAAAGGCAGATTTCGATCTACAGAACCCAAGCCTGGCGGTCGCAGTAACAAAAATGGGCAGAACTTGGCAGGCGCTCAGGTTAAGAATGCCTGCCGAAATGTAGCATTTTCAAACGTTCACAAACCTGCTGAAAAATCGGAACACCTCATTGGGCTATTTTTTCGTTATCAGGAACACAAGAGAATCTTTCTCGCCTAAAAACAAAAAAATTTCGTTCCCTCACGAAAATTGCATGGCGAATGGAAAAAAAATCTAGGGCAAGCTTTTTGAAAACCGGTCTGGATAAATAGAAAAACTCCTATTGCTCCGTCTTCACCCATGGCAAGATCCCATGGCGTTATGGCGAGATCCACTGAAAATAAGGAACCCTAGTCGCTCTCTGGAAGACCTTCAGCGTAGCGAGCGCGGATTGACATTACTGTTCAACACGGGTTTTCACCAAGAACGGATATTATCGCAACAGTTATGGCGAGAATAAGTGGGTTTGGAGACAGCGAGAAGAATTTTATCAATTTACTCTCCTCTTCAACGTAGAAATTCCATAGAACGTGCCCATTACACCACCGATGCAGAAAATCGCGGATTTTAGTGTCACTAAAACCCGTGAATTTTAGCCTCTCGAAATGAGGCAGTGTAAGATCTTGCCACCCATCGGCAGAGAATAACAAATGATGGCTGATGATGCAGACTCCCCTGCGCCACTTGACGCTCGCAGCTAGCCATGGACGCTGCCTTACAGCTGAATAAACGAGCCTTGTGACGTAAGCGCACGCCAGTTTTTGTTTATCGGAAAAGCTGAGCGAAAACTGATATGAGCTTGCCGCATGCCGTTCTCTCTCAAAATGACGCACGCCACGCACAATCTGCACCTGAAAGTGTTGTAGTGCTGGCACAACTCACCATTATTCAGCAGTAAGGGGGAGTGATCGAAATGCACCAAAAACAAGTATGGGTAAGAGATTCGCTAGGTAGTAGATATGCGGTTCAATAATAATAATGGAGGAGCTGAGACGAATTCGTTTCAACAACTCATGCATTAGAGTAAGAGAGAAATTTACTGTGATCATCAAAAGACTGAAGTATTGTGTGTGCAGAGCAATTAAAGGCAGCGGGAGAGTGTATGTAGGTAGAAGGAGCAGCAGCAAACGCTCGCACTCGCTTGCCATAGGTCTGAGTATATTACGCCCCGAAAAATAGTACGTGGAATCAAGCGCCCTCACTTCATATCTTTTCCTAGAGAGAATGTTGAAACAACGAAATCGTTTGTGTAGTTTTCAGGAAATCGCCCCATTCAATGCGTGTCGATAGTGCATTCAACTCGAGGGACCACGCCCATCGAACGGCCTTAGCGCAGATTCGCGTGCTCCAAAGAACATGTTCTTCAAAATTCCATCGCAGGAGCACGTGCTGCAAGGCAGTCCAAAGCTATCGCAGCAACACACCAATACGCGACACCACCGGCACACCGGCTTGTGACTCGGCCTTCTTGCTGACCACCAGTGTCGCATGTTTTCTTTTACTTTAAAAACCCTTCTTTCATTGACAAGGGAACCACTGTAAGTCATAGTAACCATTCCAAATGGAATGCACTTTTCTAGAACCATTTTCGGGCGAAAGGTCCGAATATGCCCCTCGCAGCTGCCTAGACCCGCTCTGAAAAAAAGTTGTGAGCGTTTCTGAAGTTTCGCGGCAAGGTGAGGGTACCTACCCCCCCCCATGTGATTTTTAGGGTGTGTTTGAGTTTTTTTCTTGATTTTGCTAAACACATTTATGTAGGGGTAGTCTGGGTTGCTGAACACGAATCTGGGGTTCGCTTGTCGAAATTTTAAGGTTTACTGCTGGTTACGGTAAGTAACATTCCAATTAGGAAGCAAAAACTGCCTCAATAATCCGAAAATCGACAAATGGACAACAATTTCGTATTCAGCACCCCAAATAAACCCCACATAGAAACTTTGAGACAAATCTGAGACATTGACCAAACTACCGTATACCCACCGTAATCTGCCGTAAGCTGTCAAAAAATCGATAAACTGACATCAGATTCGTGTTGAGGACTCCAAATAATCCCCAGAAGAACGATTTGAGCCACATCTGTCGCCACATTCCGGAAATCGTCAAAAGTCAATTTCGCCGTCAATTTCTTCTGCCGGTGGGAAGCTTTGAATAAATTTAGTTGAGAACTTTGGAAAAACGACAAAAGAACTTTAGATTCGTGATCAGCACCCCAAATAACCCCCCAGGGCGGATGTCAAGTCAAATCTGGAATAATCTCTAAAACGCTCCGAGAGCCTTCAAATTGGTATAAATAAATGCCCAACCGAAAATCCGTACAAATTCAAAACGCTGTCAATCTGCGCAAACTTTGGAAAATGTTCCTCCACCCAAACTTTGCCTAGGTTGTAGTTTTGGGCGCTGAACACGATTATGAGGTCGGTTTCCGGATTTGCATAGAAATAATGTGCTTTTTGGAGGGTACAATAGGTACGGAAATCAGAAAAAAACGCCTATAACTTCTTTCAGAGTGGGTCTAGGCAGCTGAGATGGACATATTCAGACTTTCCGTCCTGAAATGGTTCTAGAAAAGTACATTCCATTTGGAATGGTTACTATGACTTATAGTGGTTCCTTTGTGAGTGGAATAAGTATCATGCACGCATTGAACGTTTAATTTGGTGGAGCACGTGCTGTAATTTTAAACGCGATAGGAGCACGTGCTCCCCTAGCAGCAAGTTCCCTGACTGAGCTCGAAACCGCCTTGCCTAAGAATTGAATGTATATTTGACACGAATTGAATGCGGCGATTGTCTGAGTTGTAATCGAAAAATTTTTGCTTTACATTCTTTTCAGCAGCTTTGCTTGACTTCGAACCCTGTTAATTATTTTTTGTGAAGGAAGCTAGACTTGGGGATTACTAGCTAATACTGTTTAAACCTAACTTATATTGTTTCGCATAATATATTTTCCAGTCAATCTAACACCATCATTTCCAGATCACAACCACCGACGTCTCCTTCATCGACGCGGTCTGCTATTCCATGTGCTAACTAGGAGCTGATCCCAGCACAAACTGGAGTTTTGGCAAATGGTCTGTTGAGTGTTGTGGGGAATGTGGAAAGAAAAGAATTTAGAGTTTGGTGAAGGCACATGAGTAGATCAAAAACTTCACAAAATGCAATTTTTGGATCTCTGAGATTTTAGCACTTTTATCCTAAACTCTGCCCAGGTGGGATTGTTTGCAACGCTGAATACGTACATATATGAGATCCATTTTCAGTTTCTCAGAAGATTACGGAAGATTACGGCAGGAAAAATATCATTTGTCTACAGCAACCTACCGTAGTCTTCAGAAAAACAGAAAATGCACGTTATAATCATGTTCAGTTCCTCAAATTACCCCAGGCTGAAAAAGTTCAATTTTCCGAAATTCAAAAAAAAATGTATTTGTCGTTTGTGATCTACCCTGGTGCATTGAGAGAATGTTACGAACTTCAAGGTGTTCTTTCATGTCCCCACAGCATTCAATATATATTTTTTGAAACTTCAGTTTGCGATGGGATCAGTATCTAGTAAGAGCAGTAACTGCGCTTTTGTTGTTGACCTCGCAACTTGGAGTGTTTAGGAATGTTTCTTTTTTGCTATAACTGCTCGCATCTGTGGTATATGGACAATATGGGCCTTTGTGCGTGCCCTTGGTCAAACTTTTTCACAGCTGTACAAACCAGCATTGTGACGAGGGCTCTCGTTATTCGCTGTCTGACGAGAAAAAACTGAACGGAAACCCATACTGGTACGGCACACGCCGTTCCTTTTCGGTGGGACTGGTACAATCCGCTCAGTAGACCCCAGAGGTTCTTAACTGAAGACACAACAGACCACCATAAGTTTAAAACGAGAAGTAGTCTTAACATTGTACTACAAATACAGAGTGGGGAGGAGGTTCATAGAGTTTCTGTTTCCGTTAATGTTTGATAACGGTTTGTGCATTCCATATTAGGTTGATGCAGAAGTTTCCGAACTTTTCACGACTTTGAATAAAAAACACTTTCTTCAAAAACAAATGAAGCTCACCCAAAAAAATAATTTCCGTCACATTCAAGAATCCTTCGCCACCGATTGGACAGACCATGAATTCCCGACGCGTAGAACTCTGGCTGTTCCGAGTCGAAGTATTCTTCTAAGGCCATTTTTACATCGTCATCGTTAGTGAACTGTTTTTCATCCAGAGTGCTGCATCTAGCGGAACAGATGACAGTCGGAAGGGGCAAGATCTGGGCTATATGGAGGGTGAAAAAAGGCTTCTTAGCCCAGGTCCAGCAGTTTCGGTAGGGTTATCCGAGACACGAAGGGCCGAGCATTGTCGTGAAGAAGGCGAACAGTGTTCAACAGAAACTGCTAGACCTGGGCTGGGAAGTTCTTCCTCGCCCACTATATAGCCCAGGTCTTGCCTTTCCGACTACCTTCTGTTCTACTCGATGAAGCATTTCCTGGATGGAAAACAACAGTTCACTAACGATGACGACGTCTAAATGGCATTGGAAGAATACTTCGACTCGAACCAGCCAGAGTTCTACGCGTCGGGAATTCATGATCTGCTCAATCGGTGGCGAAGGATACTTGAATGTGATGGAAATTATTTAGTTGGGTGAGCCTCGTTTGCTAAAAAAAAATGTTTTTTATCAAAAGTCGTGAAAAGTCTGGTTGTTGAAGTGAGTAGAGTGAGTGAACAATTTGACAAAAATTCTGCTCTACAGCACGTTCGCTTTCTCAAATCATTGTGACTTGAAATTTGAAAATTTTTAAGTCAGAAAATGGAAACAAGTGCCTTTCTTTGCAATACGAACAGCCTAAAACTGGCGTCTGCAAGAAAATGAAAATTTGAGGCTCATTGGCATTATATTTACATACTCTATAGCAAGATCAAAGTCAGAGTACAAACCTTCGTTTGTATATCCCAACTCCATACTAGTTAATAATCATTTTTTGCTGTTCCAAGCCGCTCCAAGCCCACAACAATTATAGAGGAATAATTTTTGTTTAGAATGTATTGATCCTGTGCGATTCTTACAGCATTCGAAAGGTCATCGAGGCATATCCTTCTCGAGGTTGCGCAGAGTTCATGGTCCCATGTTGTAGACTGTTACCTCTTTTGGCGTTTCCAGCTCCACGGTTGTAGAAACGTGCCATTGATTTAGCGTTAACCTTGGTCACCGCAATGACAACATGTTCTCTTCTAGAGCACTCAAGTCACGTCACGACTGCAAGTTAGGATCATACTTCCCGCGGAGCGCGGAAGCGACAGAGCAAAACAGACTTGTCGAATTTTGGTCGATATTGATGGTAAACATTACGTAGCGTCGCTCGTTGCCGGAGGTATGATCCCGGCCTTAGCCACTTCAGAGTATCGATGTTAAGCGACCTGAGCCACAATCGTGTTGGCCGGCCTGGTTGCATCCGAATCTACCCTAGTCTGATAATACTTCTTTTCAATTTTAATTTTTCGGGTCTGAAATAAAAACTCAAGATCTTGGAGAGAAAGGCTGCATAACGTATAATCAAGCTCAGATAAATCAAGCTTATGTTCAAACAAAAAGGTTTGAAGTGAAATTCTCAGCGTGCCGTTCAGTATTCGATAACAGTACACGGCTGCACAGTGCTATGTGCACTGTAAGAATATCTGCAAGGCGCTATTCATACTACTCAACGCCAGCGCGGCACGAGCGTGACGAGCTAGCATGGCGTTAGAGTATGAATACATTCCAAGCGCGTGAAGCGCTTGCCGCGCTTGCTAAGACTATGAAAACTCCTGCGGCGATGCCAAGGCGGAGCAGAAAAAAGCGGGCCTAACTTTTTCAAACAACAGAATTCTGTACATGTGTTCACCTCCACGTTAGCAGAGGATAGTAATGGAATTAATGATGAAGAAATGGATTGAATTTGATGATGACTTAGTTGTGAAAATGGTTGAAAAGCCATTACGGCCATCGCCGCCATGACGGAGCGGCCATCACGCGCTTGCCGCGCGGTAGAGGCTTCGGGCCATTCATACACAAACGCCACGCCAGCGCGGCACGCGCGTGCCGCGCTGGCGCTGAGTAGTATAAATAGCGCCTTAATCACATTACAAACTTTAGGAGGCGGTGTTCCTCACAGATTTCACTTTCCTGTTCTCCTACGGTATGCTGGAGGACTGGTGCTCTATATAGTAAAGTATGCTCGAAAAGAGCCCGAAAGCCGTGTTTTCGTGCTAAAAGAGATCCTTTCTTGCTCACGTTGATCTCTGAGAAAGGAAGAATTTACTGATTTCAATGCATAATGTTGATCATTAAAGTTAAGCGTTTTGGCTCGCTCAAAGCACTTCATTAATTTGATTATTTGCTGTTATCATTATCTCGAGTTTCCATTTGTTCACGTCGAGAAGGCGGATATAGGGCATGACGCATCTATGAAGCCTCAGCACGCTTGTTTGCAGCCGTCCATTCACAAGTCCTGGCTCGTTTTCCGCCGTTCTTTCTGAACTGAGGGTCGAGGATCCTCCTCGCCTACCAATTAGCTCTGAAAGTTACCGATAATGACCAACGTGCACGCGACCTTTAATGCGAAAAAAAAAACTAGAAGACATAATCCGCTAAGCTTTTTACCAAATCTCCCACCAGCGGTACTGTAAAATAAAGTAAGTTTTGTAAAAATGGGAGCATTTGCCAAACTTGGCAAAAAAAAGTCCAATGCTTGTCATTCTTTTGGACCAATTCTTTTTTGGAAACTGAAAATTCTCTCATTATCACAGCTTATATTCTTACCTGATGTGCTTTGTGGAGAGATTTGTAAACGTTGAATTTCTGAACTCCTTCACTTAACGTATTGGGGTCTTCGCAACAAATCCAACTCTTTCGGAAGATCCCAAACTTTCGGAATTTTAGAAATCTCGGACCACAAAGCACATTATTAGATAGGAATTTGAGCTATTAATATGACAGCGTGTTCAGAATTCAGAAAACTTCTATAAAAAATTTTACAAGCACCGGACGCTTTTTTGCCAAATCGGCAAGTGCTCCCCGCTTAGGCCTATTTCACACATCCTTTGCTGATCGCAGCGATGTCATGTTTTGAATACAGATCGACGTGCGAAGCGATCCCGATCGATGATCATGGCTATCATCCCGTCGCGTCACGTGGCGATCGAACTCTGAAGAGGCCTTACACTAAACTTAGCGCGGGTATTGTACGTTCGAAAAGCATTAGAACTGCAAAAGAGCGACTGCTGAGGTAGACAACATACTTCCAGGGGTTTTGACCGAGAAATAGCCACGAAATAGCCTACTAAGCTAAGCAGCGGCTCCTGGTGGGCTATTTCGCAGCCATTTCTCGGCTTTTCACGAAGCGGACAAGAAGTAGCCGATAAATAGCCGAGATATAACCGAAAAATAGCGAGAAGTGAACAAAATAAACCAAGACGCAACCGTCGCAGGCTAAAAACCGCGACCGCAAGAGGCTGATCGAAATCCAAATATCTCAGACTTGAGGATTTGAACCGACTGAGGTGTTTGACTCTAAATCATGCCTCTGGATTGCGCCGTACCTACCAGAAGAGCATTATTTCTCGGCTACATTGTGGCGAGCATTATTTAGCGGCCATTTCTAGGCTATTTCGTGGCTAGTTCTCGGCCTCAACTCTCAGAGTCGTTGACACAATCATAGTCAAATCTCACACGCAGCTGTTTCATATAACACCAGGGCATCCTCGTTGCTTCGTTGGTGGTCAGTCCTATGTTGTTGAACTTTAACGGTGGTCTCCTCTGTTTGAGAGCCATCGTTCATCATTGATTGAGCTGCTTCTACACTAATAGCTCCAAACTCCTGAGGGTTTGGTGTTGTCATTATTTGAATTTCATATTGTGCACACCGGTGACGGCGTGCAAATAAATAAATAAATACTACGCAAGTAGTATTTGAAGCCACCTGAACCAACTCACGGACAGAAATTTGTCCCTGACTTCCCACTTGTAAAACTTTTTTTCCTAAAACCATTTTTGCTGAAATCGAGCAGATAAGGAGAACAACATTTATGAACAAAATCCATGAACCAAAAAATGCTCTAGGTGTCGACGAAATCGATAAATTTAAACTCGAGAAATTGTGAGCTCGATTAGTTAACGCCCCGTATTGGCGTTAACCAGCTTCAGCCGCAAGCATTTCTTTCGATTTTTCCTGTTGGCGAAATTATGTTATCGACCATTTCCATTCCACTTCTCCTTTCATGCTAAGCACTGGCATCCTGCATTCGCAGGAATTACAAGTTCCTCATTCCCTTTCTGATCAGCTGCAATATTCGACTAGGTCTCCTTTTGCTCATTTCATATGCAGATTAGCCGGTCTTTTGATCTCCGGATAAATATGTCAACGAATTCCCTCGTTCCGATTTAAATGGGTGTTAGTTCTGAATAAACAGTCGATTGAACCCCGTCATCACCCTCAATCAGTTTACATATATTCACACAATAAGCGGTCGTTTTCAAATACATACTTCGCTCGGATACGCACTTTGATGGAAACACCACTTTTTATGTCCTAACAGTTTCACTTCGATTTGAACATTTGATATGTTTTTTTTTACCAAACACATGTTAAACAGCAACTCGACAAAAACCATCCTAAAACGCTTGATTTAAACAAACTGTGAATTTAAGAGAGTAAGAAGCTACGCTGCAATGATCTCACTAGCATTTCATTCATTAAGTAAAACGATTATTTTTCGATCTTCAACATTCTGATATCCACGGAACAATTTTCCGCATAAGTGATGACACGAATGCTAAACGATTTACTGAAACGTAGAGACGAGGCGTGCCTAAAAGGTAAATCACTTTCTCAACCGCTCAAACACCTCCTTATGCACCCTTTTTCGTATCAGGTGGCCATTTGAATGTTGAATTTACACTTAACCAGCCGCACAACCTTGTTTTTAATCCAATTTTCGCAACATTGGCGTTATTACTTGCCATGAATCAGATTTTTTGCTGAATCTGTTCCGAATTTCTCGTTGCACATTAGTTGAACAAAAAGGTATGCGATCAAATTCACTAACCTCAAATCAGATTTTGCTTACCTCTGTGATGGAACGCGAACAGATCCAGCGCCGAGCACGAACTAGAACTGCAGTCACGAGTGTCACTCGCATGCTCATTGCCAGCGCGGTGGGGGAAATATTTGGCGGAGGTTGGCTATCGATCGTCTTTTTTAAAGGACGCGAAGTGCGCTGCCGTGACAGCCGGCGGTCTTGGCTCGGAGCCTCCTCTCCGTGAGTCAGTTCCCGTCCGGATCCAAATCAGCTTGTTTTTCCCTGTCGCTTTTAAAAAGAGCTAGTTCTCTTCAGAAGTCGTCTCCACCCAAATTCATTCCATTGTACCAACTTCCTCAACAGAAAGTTGATTGAACCACTTCGTGTCTTATCTATTGTTATCATTCGATGGAATTGTGTCGGCAACCATGCATGTCCGCAGCAATTGAACCAAAGACTCGCCGTAGTGATATATATGTACTAGCATATTGATGTAATTTCGCATGTCTTCACTAGCCCCCAGCGTATCGATCCGGTTATACTACTGCTACCTCAAATCGGTCGCTCAACTGGACGTCATCATATGGCCTGCTTTCGAATACCTGCTATTGAAACCAACGCGGACACCGATTTTCAGATGGCGCCATTCTCGTGAGGTAAAACTTGATCACAAGTATACGTGTTGTATGAATTGAACCCTTCAGCTTCTTCCTATTCAGATTTTGAGATTACCACGAGTTGTGCGTGACTCCGACTCGAACATTAGCCATCGATACTCATATTCGATTAGGACTCAGTCGAAAGTTGAATACGAAGCGAAATTTCGAATTGCGGAGAGTCCAAAAGTACAGTTTTCAAACACATGTGGAAGTCGAATGCTCGAAAACAACAACCTATTCGAAAAGCGATCGTTCGAAAAAATGAGCCTGAGCATCAACTCGAAAGGCCCGACTCGAACCTTGAACACGGCAAAAGCATAATCCCAGCCGCACACTTGCCCCCCCCCCCCGACTCAATTATTTACTTTTTTTATTTGCGTGTACGACTTTTGAATATGTTCGAAATCGACTCTAAGTCAGTCGAAAGTCAAGTGTTTGAAAGAGTAAGTTTCCAAACATATTCGAAAGTCGAAAAGTTTGATAATTGAGATTTCGAACATTTTTGGAGGTCGATAGTCAAAGAATTTAGGTTTCGAACATACTCGGGAGTCGAGGAGTCTTTCTTTTTTCTTTTTTTCCGCTTTCGAACAAACATATTTGGAAACTAAGTATTTGAAAAATTAAAAATTCGGTCAACTTGAAAACTGATTCATTTGGAAAAAAGAATCTAAGAAGCAGTATACATATACCACGGTCAGGTCGTGGGGTTGAGCCTCTATTTGTTAACTGTTTCTAACTAGAGTAATGCCAGTGAACGATCACTTCTACAGAACGAATAAATACAAAGAGAGGCACTCGAAGGCAATGTTCACGGTGATTCTTGAACCCGAGTTTTCCACCTAAAACAATGCATTGGCCAACATGCTTCTAACAATAAGATCACGATGATGAGACGAAAAACTCACGGAAATGCTCAATTTCAGTGAAATAAATTCTCAGACTGGACTATTTGTCCGGTGATATGAACGTTTGATGGTATTAATTCCCGATGATTGCGCTAGGTGGATAGTGGGGGTCAATCGAAAATAGAAGAATATATTATGTTGAGTAGTATTTTATTACTCAGGGTTCAGAGGAAAGAAAGTAGCTACAGATACAATACCCTCGCTAAGTTTTGCGAAAACGGGGAGCATTCACCAAACTTCGCAAAAAAGGTCCGATGCTTGGAACATTTCTGTACGAATACTTTTTTGGATTTTGAAAACGCTATCATATTCACTGCTCGCAATTCTACCTAATAATATGCTTTTTGGGACGTATTTCCTTCAATCGCTTCGTATTTGAAGGAAATCGTTCTTGCGATTGTTTTTGAAAAACGTTGCGCGCGGCAAAGCGTGGCAAAGCTTTGAGTAGTAATTGTACAAGTCATAGAAGAGCAACATCTACGATCCTTTCTTGAACTGAGCGCAGGTAAGACTACCTCGAGAGTCGTGCAGGGAGAATTCTGGAAATTCTCCATTAAACACGCTTGGGAACTTCCTGAAAAGACGGAATGTGTTGCGAAAGCACCAAAACGTTAATTGAAGGGATTTCAGATTTCTACTTGCACAAATCTCGAGATTGTCCCACCTGCATCTAATTCATGAAGAAAACATAGAGAATGATCTCCCATTACTTGTAGAATTACCATTGAAAATTTCGCCGCCCTTTGCCGCGCGCGACGTTTTTGAGAAACAATCGCGAAAATGATTCCCTTGAAATGCAAAGCGATTTAAGGAAACTTTGTCCCACAAAGCAGAGATTCGAGCTGTGAATACGACAGCGTTCCCAGAATTTGAAAAGGTTTTCATTCCAAAATGTTACAGGCATTCGACGTTTTATTGCCAAGTTTGGCAAATGCTCCAAGTTTTTATATGCAAAACTTAGCGCGGGTATTGTGGTTGAAAATTCTGAAGGACTGGTACACTGAAGATGTTATAGTCCCCGCAAACATCTTCATTAAGAGTAGTGGGGCAGAATGAGACTATAGCATTTCGTCTACTTCTAGTGTGTTTTTTCAGTTTCCTCGTCATTTCTTGAAATTGAACCTTATCGTGATTTATGAAAGGGGAGCGGATAAACTTTTATAAGACCGTAAACAAAACACTTTAGTAACTAAACTGATGTGCAACGCCTCTAATGACCTACCGAGAGCTTTTTGCTTGAAACTGATTGGGAAAACGGTGAAAATACAGCTGTATGTGTCAAGTAAATGAAGCCAATCATGTCATCAAGAAACTGGACCCCAACGAAAGTTTTCCGAATGCTCATCCCGTTGCATAGGGAATATAGTGACAAGCTTCTTGTCCGGAATTTAGAAATCCTGTTAACCACGCGCGTATCAAACAGCTTGTTAAATTGCTGCCGACTAATAGTAGGAAAGGTTGTTTTGCTTAAAGGCACAGAACACCCAAGAAATTAATTTTCAAATTTCATGCTTATCTTGGAGAGAGTCACACGCTGATCACAGTGGTATCTCTAAAATCGTCGAAAACCCCCTTTGAAGAGAGTTATGGCTCTTCAAAGATGCCTAGATTTTGAGGGTGAAAATTGGTGGACGAGTTATCTCAGGCCTGTATTTCTCTTCATTCGCAATCGTTGCGAGAGAAAAAGCTAGGATAAAGAGACAGTCCGGTAATGGACTGAAGAACGACGGCTTGTTGGAATTCATCCATCCATCGAGCCGCTAACAAGTTCGAAAATCTGTTAGGGGGTCGGGCCTGTGGTGGTGAGCCAAGGGGGTCGGGCCTGTGGTGGTCGCTTATATCTTGCTTATCTGGAGGAAACGAGATCTGGCACTTGGCACGTGTTATACAGGAGGGGTCTTCTACTCATTCACATGAAAATCTCAAAATTCATATCTGAGGGTGTACTGTGCCTTTAAGGTACAACTTAAAGTACATAGTTCCCTCACTGGTGAAGTTTCATGCAGAGTTCGCACTTGTTCAATTTGGTGTAACTTGGATTGCAGCAACGTAGGACTGCTTTCACCACCTAAGTCATCTTCTATTTTTCCTAAGCATTTCCGAGATCGCGCGCCGACTTTCCTTGTTAGCAAATAGTGGTCTTCCCTTCCATAATTGCCCTAGAGCCGCTAGCAACTCTTTGAAGTAGGCCATAATAGCGAGCTCAAATCAAAAGCTCTGCTGTACTGCATCGTTCAGTAAACAAAACGGAGTAAAAGGTGGCTGCCGTCGTCTTTCGCTCTGCGTCTTTATGGGCCCAAAAAAAACACTAGCCTCTTGGTACCAATCACAACTTGAATACACGCTCTAGGCGCCTTACACGACAAATCATTATCTGTTGAATCTTTTTATGAACGAAGGCAAATTAGTATCAACGTTGAATCACGACGGTCGAAAATGGAGCCTCGATAGAGCATTTTAGTTCCCCATTGCCTCACCGTGCTCGACTTTTATCTCGTCGCCAGCTCATCTCATTCCCATCGTATCTCCAGTCCATCTGTAAGCAGAAACGAGAGGTGAGGTGACATTCTTAAGATAGGGCGCCAACGCTGATCTGAAGGAATTCATGTTTAACCCTAGACTATTTCTCAACTAATGCTAGAATATTTCTGATCTTCCTACAACATTAAAAAAATATCGGTGCACAAGTTAGAATCGTATAAGGCAATGCTACCCATTTTTCCAATAAAAGTGAAGCAAGAAGCATTTACCTGCGGTTATTAACGTAACGAGCAAATATCCCGTGTTATCGATGAGAACTGAGAGTCAGGCGTCCTGCCATCAATTTGCCCCTTTTTTGAGAATGAAGTGGAACGTCCAACAGAACCTCTTCAAAATGCAATGTATGGCTGATTGTGCCAGCTAGCGACGTGGAGCGTGAGTCAGACAGCAGCAATATGGACGGGAAGAACCTTACACATTTGAAATTTCTCAGTGTGTCTTTACTGATCTCTTCACACTACATCAGACGTCGCTTTCTTCGACAATGTTTCGAATGTACCTCAGTTGTATGAATGAATATGCATGTGTGTTTACGCCCGTATAAAAGTTAGTTGTTTCCGATTTTTTTTTCATAGCAATTGAAGAATGTTCTTCTTGAGTATATAATATCTATTTTAAATATTATATACTGTGCTTCTCGAGGCCGAATTCCGGTCCGCGATTGCGTCTGGGGACGCTTCGCGGGCGCTTGCGCTCGAGTCGGTCGAGTTTCCAGCGCCGAAGCCGCCGATCCGCCGGCTCGAGGTGGCTTTTTTATTCAGTTTTCTCCATTCTCTTAGTTTTTAGTTACTAAAACATACCTAAAGTCTATATGTCGACTTCTGCGGCTCTGGAAAATCGTCAGTGGGAGCATGGGGCCGCAAAGCGTGCCGAGACGCAATTGCGGACCGGAACGTGGTCCCGAGAAGCACAGTAAGGCCCCCGTTAGACCTGGTCGAAAAACCGACCTCGGTTGCAGTGGTCATGCCCGCCTGCGCGCGTTACCAGTATCGACTGGGTGGATTGTGTGCGCAAGAAGACGGTCGCAGTCGGACTCATTCGGTGAATTTTCTGCACCCGTCTGTCATTATTTCGGTACGTATCGACCCGTTGGGACTCAGTCAATCGTCCAGCTCTGACGAGAGCCTAGGGTGCATGTGTAGTGATTGCTCGGAGGCACTAATCACGATGAATTTCGCTAAGTTTCTTGCGCAGAAATATCAAGATAGATCTCACAATTAGAAGCACGGCTGTAAAAAAGTAAAAAACTGATCGAAGCGCTCTCGCTCGGCAAAACCGGGCTCAGCACAATGTTCCTATCTCAACATCTGTTCAGATTAAGCCTACCCTGTAGCAACAGTAACGCAAAATCCGAAAAAACGATTATTTTTCTCTCTACCTTCCCCATTATTCATTAGTATTTCGTTCCCAGAGAGCAGAAAAGTGTTGCAGAACCACTTGTTCCACGGTAAGGAAAGGGTTGGCGTTTTTGGCTTGAAACAAGGCCACACCTGCATTAGCATCTCCACAAGTAGTGAAACGCCAAACAGTCTCAATGATTCTCCAGCAGTCAACAGTTGTTTGTGTGCTGCGACGTTCAATTGCAGTTCAGAAAGAAATATCAAAAATCGTGCAATTATGTTCTATGCGTATAGAGTTCGCCTAATAATTTCAGTCTGATGAATGGACGGGGCTGCAACGGTAGATCACCCCGCGCAAATAGAAACCCCATTCTTCAGTGAGACCGCCAACACCGCACGGCCAGCCGCCTGGTCCATGCGTCAGACTAAACCGAAGACGTAGACCATATGTCGTTCCCAGTCAAAATTTGTTGTTTATACCCAACCTCGCTTCTCTCCTCTCGAACACTCACAGATGCGTTGTCAATGAATCTGCAAATGAATGGATGAAAAACTAGCATAAACACAAGTTAAAAAGAAAGTAAACACAAGGTTTTAAACAAAGAAATTGAGCTGGGGACAGAAATGAGGCCAGAAAATCAAATCTGGCTGAATGCAGATGTGATAGTCGAAAGCGTCAAGAAAATCGTATTTGAAAGTGTAAGAAAGCTAGTGATTCCAGAGCGCTTCTAGCCGTCTTTTCGTTGCTACCATCATGAATAGCTCGGATTTCTTCGTGGAAAACATGAGAGCAAAATTCATCGTGAAGAGTGCCTCCAAAGTAGGACGTGCATACGGTGTTTCTTTTTTCTTCCTTGCATTTGACGTCTGTCCTACATGCGTAGTTACAGAGTCCGCTTGTTTACTGTCAGCAATCCACATGTTCCGGTTAGCTGCGACTCAGAATGTGACGTTTCGTCCATGTCGGCTTTTAGGCGATTAAGCCAGCTTGTGTTGGTCACAATATGGAAGATAGCTGTGTTCGGGGATTTCTTATATAGCTGTTTCATGGCTCAATTCTGTAGTCAGAATTTCTGAAATTATCAACAATATGACTGCAGAACATTTTTCATCATTAGTAGCCTTCGATGCAAGGAGGGAGTGCCATAATCTACATGTTTATGTTTACTATGTTCACCAATCGCTGAAGCTTTGGCTTAAACATTTCCGCTGCGTTGCAATTCCACCGCTATCGATAATTAGTAATCCTCTAGGCTATGCTACGGAAAGTGATTTCTACATTGAAGTCACTGTTCAAGTCTCCAGCCTTGATGTGGAACCTGACGCTTATCCATATTCACAAAAGCGCGAATGCCACCACACGGCACAAGTTTTGCTAATGCCACCCTCGCCGCTCGTAAACGCCCGTCTTCTTTCTCCCGAACGGTCGTCATGTTCTGTTCCCATGACTACACATGTACGATTCCGATTACTGATATTTGACGAACTAGGAAGTTATCTGGGCAGATTCGGCCAGAACCACATTACTTCCCTCTCAAACAAGGTCTTGCTGGCGGGTTTCTGTAACAGCAGTTGCATTACGACCATGATAGACCTTGGTGAAATCCTTCATTTTTGACCCTATTGAGTCAAAATTACCATAGTTCGTTTCACACAAAAACGAGCTATTGCTGCATCCACGCTTATTGTCGAAAGCTCCTTACAACACTGCAAACCACTCACCCTCGAATTTTTTAGTCTTTAATTCGCTCGTGTCTGTGTGGTCATTTTTCAAAAGTAGGGCCTCTATTTAGTTCTAATGGCGCTGGAAATATTCACTTTTCTTCTTAGAATCTAGTTCAGCAGAAATCGCTACGACCTGGGTGACTGCCGTCTGTAGGCATTTGGCCGTTCGCTAGGGGAGAACCTGGCAGCATCCATGCTAATTTTCTTGTCTATCACTTCGAAACTGTGGGTATGTGCCGCAGTATTTTCTTGCTAGTGATCTGGAATCACTCCTTACGTTTAATGCAACACTTTTTCAATTTTCGTCTTGTCGCTGCAACATGTTTCTTTTCAAACTATTCAGTGTTTAGGCAAGGTGTGCCTCGAAAGGGACTCAGCTCATGGAGCATTGCAAGGATTCAGCAGGGACAGATCCCAAAACAACCTGTAAATGATATTGCGAGGTATTCATGTATATAGCAACTTGGCGCGATATTTGGTCCTGTACAGTGCTTCGTTCAGAATTAGACTACCGTTTGGACGAATTGATTTGCCACTTCCGTATTATTTCGCCGAAATGTAATACGAGACCCATGAATTAGGTCATTGTCGGAAGGAATGCCCATACTTCTCACTATTCGAAATGTTACACCCGATTTCCGTATCGAGAGCACAACTAGCGGAGTTGTGAGAAGAGTCCCGAACACCATGCACAGCAGTCGAGGTGAAATACGCAATTCTGGAAAATTCGAACATTCTCTTTCGAACTCCCAATTCGTGCTGATTGCTGGCGATCAAGTATTGTCAACGAATCAAAAAATCGCCATAACCAGTATTCAGCGGATGTTCTTCTACGGCTATGAATAGTCGGTCAATCAGGTGTTAGTAGCAGCCAGTTTTCAGTGGTGATGGCGCTCATAGCCTGATTCTCTAGCTGACTCATAGCCTCCATCTCCTCTACATATTAAAATATTCGCTGTCATGGAGTGGAGACCAATTGAGTGTTTGTCGCGAAATATTCCCATATCAGAGTCCTCTGGTCTCGAAACCGATACTAAAGTTAATCCACTGTATAACGCCGTAATTCTCACGGACCATGGCGCCAGCGGCGCGCGCGCTTCTGCTCCCTCCGTCTGTCATGCGCTCCCTCACTGCCTCTAACCTCCACTCAGCACCGATAGGAGTAGAAACCATGAGAATTTCGCGGTTTTATAGCCTTCAAGATACGTGCACCATACGCAGTGGTGAACGGGTGTCGCAGGTTCACCTTTATCCTGTTCTTCTGCAGAATATTTGGATGCAGCTAACGTCTTTTCGCGTGTTACTATGCATTGACACTAAAGGATTGTAGCCTACTTTTGTTAAAGGCATCGTACGCGCTGAAAACCGCCTACCGTTTTTTGGGTTTGAATCAATGTTTGGGCACGCCTGAGCACGTGGGTAGAGTTTGTCGGGTCACCGATGCTTTTTTGGGAAGATATGGCGAATCGAATGCCTTGAATTCCGCCAAAAGAGGCCGGCATTCCGACAGCCATGTGACCTCAAATGTGAAAAGAAGGGAGCTTATCAACAAATGATACATGAACTTCCAATCATTTACGCGATATCGCTTGTTGAAACCTTCTTTCTTTTTCATTTTATGCGACATGGCTGTCAGAAGGCTGGCCTCTTTTGGTGGAATTCGAGGCATTCGATCACCCACATCTTCCCAATAATGCGTCGGTGACCCGACAAACTCTACCCACGTTTTCGGGGGGGGGGGGCAACCAATAATCCAAACTCAAAAAACGGTGAGCGGTTTTCAGCGCGTACGATGCCTTCAGGCAAGGGAATCTAATGTGCTGAATTCGACAGCTTCATCAATTCCAAACGCCTTTTTCCACATACAGGTTGACTTGCCATTCAATGGCTTTTGGGCGCACGATCAAGTGCCGGTCATAATTCGTCCATACTGAATGAACAGTTCGATATCTGCATTCGGTGAACCGCTTAGGCCCCATTCATAGCTGGCCACTTCGACTTGAAGTCGAAGCGACCAACAATACTGCCGCGATCTGAATCGCTGGACGAAGCGATTGCAAATCATCGCGCGACATGGGATCGCTCATGGGGACCCATTTCCGCGTGAAATAAGACCGAGAAAGGCCTAGTCGCTTCGACTAGACGAATCGCTTCTATCATGGAAGCGACGCGACTAGTCGAAGCGACCTGACAAAATCAAGCCCGTCGCTTCGACCGGCTATGAAATATACCAGTCGCTCGGCGAGCGCGTGTGAAACTGCAGACTGTTCCAACCCGTCGCGAGTCAGTCGAAAATCTGGTAACGCGGCGGGTTTTGTAACTGTTGGCAGTGCCGTGACTAGTCGAAGCGACCAGCAATGAATGCGGTTTTACGTTACTTCATGCACAAGAAAACGCTGTCTTGTAATCGCGTCCGATTTTTTCTAGCGCGACATACCACTGAGCACTCCTATAAAAGCACTTGGACCTAATTTAGTCAATGAGGGTCCCCTCGAGATCTCAACACGCCGGTGCCCAATGGTGCCGAAAGAGCTAGAATTCTGAAACTGCCTAGCTTTCATAGGAGAAGGAAAACAGCTGATCTCACAATGATGTACAAATTAATTACTAGAAAGTTGTCTATAGATCCAGTAAAATTTTTCGGAGCTCCCATTCCAAGAAGCAGGTGTGGGAAACTTAGACTCTATATTCCAATTGCGAGATCACAAGCTAGGTCAGGGGTTTTTACCTACCGCGACGTGAGCAAGTTCAATCAAATTCTAGTTAAGAATGAGTTCCTTCTGAGTGTATCTTTGAGTGCATTCAAGTCCCTTCTGAGGCTCCGTCCATAGAAGACGTCCTAGCGTCAAGTGACTGTAATATGACGCTTGGGGTTTGCATCTTCAGCATTTGTTATTGATCTGACCCCAGCGACCACTGCGGCCGGCCAGTCGCTGACGGTGGAGGCGTAATGATCGTAACGGCTGTCACTAATATTATCGATACCATCGTTCACCACGTGCCATCCTCGGACACGTTGAATGCGCCAGCCGTCGAGCGTTTGAGAGCTGGCGCATGATGCTCCGACGCCTTGACGCTTTGCCGCTGGTCGTCTGCCATGGACGGAGCTTAAGAGACATCTGACCTTCAATCTACTTGTACTGATGGTATTTTGTCCCTTTTACTTCTACAATTACTTTCTGTTACTTGTTTTAGAACGTCATTTTCCGGCTAATTGGTTTTCTTTGTTTCCTCAGCGTAGGTTTTACAGTTGCATTCAATATTTCAGTAATTCTGCAATTTTTTCATTAAGTTGTGTATTGCTTAAGTGGACTTGTTCCGCATCTCAAATAAATAAATAAAAACACGAGTAACATCAAGTTGTGCCATCACGCATTGTCTACTTCAATCTCATCGAAGAAATGTAACTGCGATACCTGGAATTCTGAAAGCTCTTATCTCCAAGGGACACCTGTGTCGTAGGCATTACAACACACGACTGAGCTGTTCATTGCTGCTTCAATTCGTTGCTATTGGTGCGTAATTCTTGGACGAGTGCATCATCAAGCGCTCCATAATAGAAGAAATGAATGCGGTATACCCTTCAAACAGGCATTTGTAGTGGAGGGGTTAAGCATGTGACAGCGATGTAACGTTAAGATGAGGAAGTGGAGAAAACGTGAAGCAAGCTAAGTGCAAGTTATATTCGTTCTACTTACTCGTCATCAGTACACCATGCGTTGAAAATATTTCGCTCGGCACATATTTTTCTGCATTTCCTGCCCTACTGCAGCTTATGCGAGCGTTCATTCTTCTAGCATCAGCAGGAATGTGTGTACTTTCATGCACCTCTCACTATTAAGTCTGTGTGTATTAGAGATGTGTGCAGTTGAGGATCCTTGTGTCCCCTACGACAGCCGTCTAGCTTTGAACAATGACCTGATTGTTGTAATATTGAGTGATTCAGCGCATTTATGGATCATGTTCATATTCGGTGTGAAGGCGTTTTCATTCCCAGCAATAAGCCGCTATGAGCCCTTGCGTATGGTTTCCGTTTTCATTTTAGTCTGACGCTTGGACCAGGCTGCTGGCCGTGCGGGGTTGGCGGCCGCACTGGAGAATGGGTATTCGATTCGCGCGGGGTGATCTACCGTCGCAGCCCCGTCCATTCATCAGACTAAAATGATTGCGCGAACTCTATATGTTTCCGCTCTTCTCGGCTCGCAGGGATGCATACTTCAAGAAAACAGGATGTTGGCCTTGAAGTGATTTTAATGGACAGGACGGTGGACTTGCGAATATTCTCCCCACGATGTTAGGCTCCGTTCATAGCAGACGACCAGCGTCAAGGCGTCGGATGACTGGCTGGCTGCAGTGGTCGCTGGGGAGTCAGATCAATAACAAATGCTGAAGATGCAACCCCCCAGCGTCACATTACGGTAATTTGACGCTAGGACGTCTTCTATGGACGGAGCCTTAGATTGCGTTGGTGAGTGATTCGGCAGCAATTAGAGGTTATTGACGAATAGCATGGGAATCGATTTATCTAATCGTTCCAGTGGTGTCATTTCGTATTGACGTGAGATGCACAGATGTGCGATGGAGTGGTTTTAGGTGTGAGAAGGGGGTTTACGTGGAAGAGTTGCTTATACCATCCCTTCCATTGCATTTTCGTTTTCTTGGGGTTGCGTCCGGATCGCATCTGAATGCATTTCAGCTCCCGAGCCATTCTCGGAAAGTGTGTACTGTGCTTATATGAGCCAAATTCCGGTCCGCAATTGCGTCTCGACACGCTTTGCGGCCGCGCGCTTTCGAGCCAGAACCGTTTCCGGCGCCGCAGCCGCCGATTTGTTGACTCTATGTAGGTAGGTTTTGGAAACTGGTAACTAAAAAAAATTGGAGAGAACTATATAAAAAATCCACAACGATTCGGCTTTGGCGCTGGAAACTCGACTGACTTGAGCACGTGCGGCCGCAAAGCGTGTCGAGACGCAATTGCGGACCGGAATTCGGCCCAGGGAAGCACAGTATACTAGAGCTCTATTGACAGCTTTTAAAACAAAAGCTGTATGTAGTAGAGCATTTGGACTTTCCTATATTGAGGTTTAAAGCATTTTCGTCGGCTACGCATGTATGCTTTTTGTCGATTATGTGCAACTTAATGTAAAAAAGGTTTGTGACAGTAGTGTGGTACTCGATATACCCAAATTGACATCATACCGAGCTCTAGAGCTATTTGGGGCCTGGATGAATCATTGAAATAGATCTGCTGAACTTACTGCGTGTTTACCCTCCCGAAACTAGAGAGGCCTCCGAACAATTTGTCGGAGGTTAAAACAATGTCTACATTCAATGACGTTGACCGCTGTACATAGAACGAGCTGCCTGTCACAGACAATCGGAGAGATGTAATGACTGTTTATGTCGCTGTTAGCTGACAGAATGAATATGATATGTTTGTTCACATTCACGTCGGATCGATACTGTCGGTTTTTCCGGTTTTATTGCGACTCAAATCGAGGGAGGTGGCGAAATTAGCGTTAAAATCAGCGAACAGTTGGTGATTATGTGCTCAAACTAGCAGCATTTGGTAAAAACTGATTTAGGAGTAGTTGAAGGCTAATTGAAATTTGCGATTGATCGCTGTAGGTAGTAATCACGCACGGATTACCTAGATTTACAGCTTTTTACTCGCAGATGAACGGCAGGAATGCTCGAAGTACAACACCCAATCGATGCCCTGATTGCAAAGGTCGCACATTTATTGCTCCAACTCGCCATTGCCATAAAACGGTTAATGATTTCTCTAGAACAAGGTGGCTAGCCTTAATAAGGCAAATTTACTGTGACCTCTATTCTGGTTTTATTCACGGATTTAGGATGACTAGCCCTAGAAATTCCTCGCATAATGCAGAACGTGAAAACATGAATCTTTTCACACCAGAGTACTCATATGTGTCGTAAACAACCATCTGGCTGTACAATACTAAAAGGCTCAGGGATGGCACTATCCTTCCATTAATAAAAAGGATTCATCGGCATAAATGAAAACTACAATATTCATACAAACATGACGAATGAAGAGATCAATGTCGTAGTTTTTCCCAGGAGGCAATCCAGCAGCCACTAGCGCTTCCTGCTTTTCGATTACACCGATGTTCCACATTAGTCATAACTCGGCGTTCCTGAAACATAGTGCAATAATAACGTCAGGCAAGTTGACAGAAGAATCGCAATAGAAAAACAGGAGAATCCCGACATAAACACCGACATTTCGCAACTTCAAGGACCATTATTAACCATTTTGACGTTACTTCAGAAAGTTCTGAAAAAGAAGATTTTATTTAGATACAAAAAGTCTTATCAGATAAAGAAACAGCTCAGGAAAAAAGTCTTTCATTCGAAAACCTTCGAGAAAAACGTTTTATAGAGAAGCTGCCCTCTTTTAAACTGAGCGAAAAAGGCTGGGAAAAGAAAAGAACGCGTATTCGAGCGTGCAAAGTCTTGATGGTTCGAAATTTTTGTGCCGGATCATTCCGAAATTCCCTAGATGTTCTTTAAATTGAAGGGAAGGGATAAATAACGGAACTCTGACGATTGCTTCGCAATCAAAGGAATGCGACTGAACCGAGCTGGAAGAGCCAGTGTCTGCGTTACAACCGCGCCCCATTGAGAATGTGCGCGTCCTTTAAACTCAACCATATCACGCGCCGGATTTTCGCGCGAGGCTAGGAGCGCTCCGGTTCGCGAGCGGTTGTTCCTGTTCTGAATTTCTTTGATATTCTTTTTAGTTGCTTTGAGTGGAGGATCAAAAAATTCTTATCTGTTTTTAGGTTGGAATGATCCCGAAGTCTCGGAATCGCAGCAATTAGAAGACTGTGTGCAATGCATGCTAACGACTTCACATACAGCCAAATATGTTCTATTGATTTGTTTTTAGGTAGGATGGAAAGCCCGACGGAATCAGATAGTTTCCTCTAACAACAAGTTGACGTCAAAGAAGAGAAGCCCAGCATAATTCTTCTGTCTCGCTCAGGATCAACAAAAATGCGCCAAACTAGAAAATGATTTCGTAGTTTTTTTTTACTCTTCATTTGCAATGTGAAGTGCACTCGTGAATATTCCTCAGATAGCATTCTACTGTAGCTACCACACTGGTACCTAGTCAAGCGCGAAGTCTACAACCGGTTACGACGTAAGCATTCACCCGTAAGATACTTTCATGCGGGCGATTCACGTCCCACAGAAAACTTCGATCTGGCGATTTTGTTATACTTGGAGTGGAGCTCATGAAAGGTGGCATGCTATCAACACGTCATGAAGAGTTCGCGTAATAATTTTAGTATGATGAATGGACGGGGCTGCGCCGCCGTAGATCACCGCGCGCGCATTCGAAACCCTATTGGCCTGTGATGCAGCCAACACGGCCGCCTATTCCATGTGTCAGACTAAATCGAAAACGGCAGACATACTTGCCTTAAAGGCGTCGGATAAGATAGCTATTTTATCAGGTGCGTCATATTCACGTACATTTTGACCGCTATGCGCTCGTGACCTACCATAGAGAAGCCTTTACGAGGAACAATAAATATTTCTCAGTACCATCCCATTGTTCTTTTTCGCATTGTTTCACGTCAATTTACCCTCTCATTCTCTGTAAGTTGACGTGGCTTTAGAGCAAAAAAGCAAGTATGCAACGAGTCATAGCTACAAACATCTAAATCTCATCAGTCAAAGCTAGCAGCGTGGTTGTATTTCAGTTTATTGAAGAAAGTCAGTGATCGAACATGACAGCTGAAACATTTCAGGATCCTCTATCAACGGAAATCCCCGCCGTAAAATTTTATCGATTTTTTTTTCGCAAAAATCGTTTAAAAACTGTAGAAGTGGATCACTTAATTCAGGCGGCATCAAACAAGTTCATTAGACAAAGAAAGGAGTGAAAAAAACTCTGTGAGCTGTCTTCACGCTAAATTCCGAGCTCTTTTTTCCTCGATTTGATCAAGATGACAACGAATAAGATTAGGAAACACCCCGTCCTGAACAAAACAGTCAAAATCGAATAGTATTGTTATAACTGTTATTGACTATTACAGGATGAACCTGCGTAATACATCGTAAAACATAAAAAACGCGTAGGGATCGCAAAAGATGAGAAACGCATATTAGAGACATATGTAACGATATAATATAAAAGATCAGGAGTAGTAGGGATATAGAGTGACAAAATAATCAAAAATCACGCTCAAACAGGGAAATCAACATGTCACGCTAGATAAACCGTTTTATACTAACTTTACGGCTCAAAAAGGATTTAAATGAATGAGAATGCAATTAGAGAAACGACTTTGAGACCAAAGAATAGATTCGAGTGATTGCAAAAGTGAATAGAGCATGCACCAAAAAAAATAAGGCGGCGTCCGTCAATCAATAAACCGCAACGCAGCAAGACGGGAAACATGTGGAAGAATCGAGTCAGTGGTTATCGATCGAATGATTTCGCGCCCAATAACAGAGTCGTGGTGTATTTATCGACTGGTACTCACTATTCGACATTTCTTCATCTCTCATGTTGTCTCCCTAACGTCCACCTTAATCCAAGAGTTAAGAATTCATGGGAAGAAGCGCTTACTTTTTACGCACACGAGCCGCGTATCGTGTTTCTCTTCGCCATTTTTGTGAGCACAGCTGCATGTTCGTTTTTTTTTGGGGTTTCTGCAGAGCTCAAGTTTGTGCTCCACATTGTTCCGCCTGAAATTCCACGAGTATAATCTTTTGTTGTGAAGTTCTTGCACTCAGGATCATCAAACTTCTCGTTTCCATACGCATTTGATTTTTCTCCCGGTTGGAACCTCATGCCGTCATTTGGGTTTTCCAGTTGTCTTCTCCTCGCCACCGGCTTGCTTGTTGCGCAAAACAGTTCAGCTCATTCTCTGATCAGGAATATATCACCACATCCTCCAACGCACCGGTCAAAGTTGCTGAACGAATAGTATCTGAGTTTTCTGGACGGTTCTTACACTCAAATTCAACAATCGATTGGCAACAGACTAATAACAATCTAAATCTACTAGCCCGCCCACGATCTACAGTACCCTTGTTCTTGGCGAGACCAGCATGGATTTGAATCCATTGTCGCACGTACGGCACGAACCCATGTTGGTCCCAGCAAGAACGGGGGTACAGTAGATCGGCGCAGGTCAGCAGATTTTGGGATTTTGATGATTGGCTCTGCTATCGTGGACCTTCAGTTTTTTTCCAAGTATCGACTATGTTAACTGCCCATAAATCGATATTCGCTAGTTGCTTCGTTCGCTTCTTTGTTGGACCTAACATAATAACTTGAGTATTCATTACTTACATGTTCAGATGATCTCGTATTGCTGGTCGTGAAAGGATGGACAGCGATTTTCGTGCTACGCCCTTCACGGAGGAGGAGAAGGCTCGCTGGAATGCGAAGGCTGGTTGCATGTTTTTTTTCGTGAATAATTCAATACTGTCCCTTTTTTCCTCGCTGGTTTCGTCGCAAATTCATGCATTCTCCGCATCGATTCGCATCGGTGGCAGAATGCTTTCAGAACAAAAAAGTGCTTTCTGAATATGGTTACGAAATTTGTAATCTTGCTGTAGAAAATCGCGCTTTCCTACACGCCTTGTATGGTCCTTTCTTTGGCTCCATGACATTGCTCACCTGCGTGCGTACGCGTCACGGTCGGTTGAGAGTCGCGCGCGCGGTGAACGCGGAACAACCGCCATTGTTTCGAAGAGTCCCAAGCACCATATACGGCGAAACGGTTATCGTTAATGGCATAAATGGCGTTCGGTTGTTTCCCCCCATCAGCATGGCTTTCAAAAGGGTAAGTCAACCGTGACAGCTATGCATGAAGCCCTAAACAACTGGACGTCTCTTTTAGACCAAGGTAGTAATGTCGATGTTGTTTTCTTCGATTTTTCCAAGGCATTTGACAAAGTCCCGCATCATAAGCTAATACAAAAACTAACAATGGTAGGCGTACACCCGCGCATAGTTTCCTGGATTACCTCATTTCTGGAGCATAGGATCTTTTCGGTTCGAGTGAACACTTCGTATTCGCAGAGTCACCCAGTGTGTAGTGGAGTTCCGCAGGGTGGAGTCCTTTCACCGATCTTGTTCAATATATACACGCACGAGCTGGGGGACTTATTGAGTGGGTTTGGAGTTGATCTCTGTGCATTTGCAGACGATATTAAGATCTTTCGCCAGGCAGGCTCCAGTGAGGACATTAAGGCAATTCAAAATGCAATAGATGCAATGGCGGTCTGGTCTCATGAATGGCACCTGCCGCTATCGAAGGAGAAAACGAAGTGTCTCCATCTAGGTTCCTCAAATAACTGTCATACTTACAATGTCGAAGGGACTGAGATTGACATTGTCGAGCAGATCACTGACCTGGGATTCATCCTCACACGAGACCTCAGTTTTGACAAGCACTGCGAATCGGTATCTACCAGAGCCACCGTGGCTGTCAATAATATATTCAGGGGACTGGGAACAAGAAATAGCGCGGTACTACTTAGAGCCTTTAAAACCTACGTGAGACCTATTCTTGAGTATGGGACACCAGTGTATTGTCCACACAAAAAGAAAAGCATAGTCAAACTTGAAAAGGTGCAAAACGGGTTTACAAGAAAGTTAATGATCAGGAAGCTCGGTTTTTGTCATTATCAACAAATGCCATCTGCAGAAACCAGGAATAGTGAGCTCAAACTGCCAACTCTTCTGGTAAGGAGAGGGTTGAACGACTTACTGCTGCTTCATAAAATCCTGTATCAACCGGACTTTGGTCTCCGGCCTGGGTGTATTGTCGAGGTGAGAACATCAAGTACCAGGGGAGGAGCTTCAAAAATTGTGCGCAAAAATTCAAACCTAAAATGCAGGCGCTTTTTCTTCATAAATAGGACGACCCCGGCATTCGAACGGCTTCGGAGGCTAAAATCCATCCCTGTGAGCCATAAGGCATTTAGAAAACTTGTAACTGAACACTTCGAGAACGAGCGTGGCGAGCGCTAATCCGTCGCGGAGCAATTTCCATGTCTCTGCATCATTATGGGCTATACGTTTATCTGCTTTGAACTCATTACACTACCTGATCGAAAACTGGTAGTTTTTCCTTGTTCCTTATGTATGCTTTTTTGCTGATTTCGTTTATGTTGTTCGTTGCACATAGGTCTGGTACACAGGCTTATGTAAATAAATAAATAAAACATAGCAGCGAAGTAAATAATGCTAGGAGATGCCGGCTTACTTGATTTCACTTGAATGTTGGCATGCCGCTTCGCCGCACGCGACACTCACCGACCGCGACGCATCACTCACGGGTGAGCAATGTCCGCTCCCCTTTTCTTTTGTCGAACCTATCCTAATGAGACCTGATTTCGCTGCGGGAAATAGCTTCTAAAGCAAATTACAAGGAGAAGAATGGAGGGTATCCATTTTCACTTGATAAATCGCTGGCCAGGGAGGCATGAGGGACCTTAAAATTCGTAGATACGGACTGGATCATGACGAAAATCCCGGTTTTACAATCCACAGAATTGATTGACCGTGGAGCGCGCGGTCAAAGTGTTAAGCGAAACGCCTTAACCCAAAAATATTCAGAATGACTGCTTCTGTGAGACTCCATACTTCCCTGGCGTCATCCAGGCCTCACACATGAAAAATAAGTGGTCCTAAAGACTTCCGGTGCTATCGCAGCCAGGGAGCGCTTGGCCACACCCATTTTTCAGTGCCGCGACTATCCTGATTTTTGCAGTGGGGAGAAAAGGTGCTTTCTTAGCGGGGGGCACTATTGTGTCGCATTTGACCACGCCCATTTTCCCGTGCCGCAATGACTCTTGATTTCGGCAGGAGAGGGAAACCCCGGGTAAGCGCTCAAATTTAGTGCGGCATGGTAAAGTGGGCGTGGCCAGAAGCATCACGACATAGTGCCTCCGTTAAGATAGCACCGAAGAAATCTCTATGTATGTTTTTAAGCTGCGTGGGGGGCACGAAAAAGTGGGTGTGGCCAAGTGGCCCCATTGCTGCGATAGCACCAGATTTACTATCGATTTGTTCACTTTTTACCAATTCTGCTTAATGTCGATCGATTATATATTTTCTCTAAAAAATCAGTTTACAATTGCGAAATCGATGGAAAATTTCCAAACGGGATCGGCCACAATGTTTGCCATCTGGATTTGTACAAGAATTGCGGGAGCCAATAAAAATGTAGGTAGTGTCGTTCTCTGGGCTAAATTCCGGTGCGCATTTGCGAACTACGGCTATTGCATCATGCGGCACGTGTTAGTCGTGCTGGGACCGTTTGGTCCCGGCACGAATAACCCTTCTCCCTGCACGATCATCACGCGTCGCATGATGCAACAGCCGTGCTCCGTGAATGCGGATCGGAATTCGGCCGAGAGAACGACAGTACTCTCTTTGAAAAATCGTGCTTCTCACGACTCATGGCGCGAGCAGCGGGCGCGATTCTGCTGCCTCCGTCGTCATGCGCTCTCTCGCTGTCTCTAACCTCTGCACCAGCACGTGTAGAAACCATGAGAATTTCGCGGTTTTACAGCCTGTATGTATTTATGTATGTATTTTGGAGCGTATTTTAGTAGTTTTGGAGCCTGTATGTAGCCTGTATGTATTTTGGAGCGAAATTCACTGTAGTTGATCGCGTGAGTTTCGTAAGGTGTCGATCATACTTCCACTACCGAGCGGCGCAGCGAAGTTCAATCCCATAGTATCGATCGTGCCGCGCCGCGTGATCAATATTACAGGAATGCACTGTGCCGCGTCGCTCGGCGGCGGAAGTGTAAATAGCCCCTAAATGAGCACCAAATTTCTCTCCAAAGTAGAGGTTACATAGAAATTGTCCGAGGCCGTTTTTGATGGATGCTATCATAAAACGGGGGGGGGGCACTGTGGTACCGCATTTGACCACATCCGATTTTTTAAGGGAACGGGGTCTCTGGGTTGGTACTACGAATTGCGTTGCGGCACGAAAAAATGGGCGTGGCCAAGCATGTACATCGGACGAAGTCCGGAGAAAAATTTGTGTGCTATGGACTTGTAACATGGAATAGTACCATGAAACCTGTAGAGTGATCACTTAGTGAGGCTTCGTTCAGGTGGAAAGAATGAAATTCTCTCGTCCGCCACCGAAGCTGCCTGTACCAAAACGGATAAAGGTTGAGCCGACTCCGCAAGCCGATGTACAACCTTTTGTTGAAAACGCTAAGAAGCTTAAGGGTAAGTCTCCTCTCCTTCCTGTCCTCCTTATAACTCGATAATTTTCTCCGGATTTTTTAGATAGAACGTTATCCGTGGATGACAGCGGAATTTCGTCTTGCGGTTCTGAAAAAGAATCCACTCCCGTCAGCAGACGATCGCCTGTGGAACCTACCGGATCTTCTGAGGAGGTTCCCTCGGTATGAGCGATTTTTTAACCTTATCCCTGTGTTTTTGTTACTTATCGCACGTATTTATCTAAAAGAATGTATTATGCCCTTCTCTCCAGAAATCAAGCCGTGTATACATGATTGGCGACGAAGACTGGGATGGAGAGTTCCAAGGTGAGCCTGTTACCTTCTGTTGTGTTTGAACTCTATGGATATCATAGTTTTCAGATCTGCAATCGCAAGCTGGCGAAATCCCGTGTATTAGCTTGGAAGAGTTTGACGAGATAGATCTTAGTCTGGACGGAGGCGATTCCATCGGTGGTGGAAAGGTAGATCTCAAAATTGTGGACGGTCTAGAGGGACGCGTCTTCAAAGTGGAGAAGGACTGCGACGAGTTCAAGTTGATCAAGGCCGAGGTGATGGATGAAGACGAGAGCACCGAGCCTGGACTTCCCATAGTCGATACTCCCGTGAAAAAGGTTGAGAAATGTGAGCCTACAGTCAGCACAGAAAGGCTTCAAAGCACAACGAGTCGATCTTGCAATCACGAAGATCTAGTGGAGGTATCGACGGCTGAAACGATCAGTTTTGGACGATTTGAAAAACCGAGGTGGGACATTTTGTTCTGACAAGGGAACCACAATAAGTCATAGTGACCATTCCAAATGAAATGTACTTTTCTAGAACCATTTTTAGACGAAAAATCCGAATATGCCTATGCCAGCTGCCTAGATCCACTCTGAAAAAAGTTATGAGCGTTTTTTAAAGCCTCGCGGCAAGGTAAGGGTACCCCTATAGAGTTTTAGGGTGTCTTTCAATTTTTCTAAGGATTTTGCTAAAAACATGTATGTAGGGGTAATCTGGGGCGCTGAACACGACTCTGGGGTTCGCTTGCCCAAATTTTAAGGTTTACTGTAGGTTACGGCAGGTAACATGCCATTTAGGATGCAAAACCTACCTCAATGTTCCGATAATCGACAAATGGACATTGAATTCGTATTCAGCACACCAAATAACCCCCATAGAAACTTTAAGACAAAACTGAGACTTTGACCAAGCTACCGTATACCCACCGTAATCTACCGTAAGCTGTCAAAAATTGGTAAACTGACATCAGATTCGTGTTCAGCACTCCAGATAACCCCCACAGGAACGATTTGAGCTACATCTGTCGCCACATTCCGGAAATCGTCAAAAGTTGATTTTGCCGTCAATTTTTTCTGCCAGTGGGAAGCTTTGGACAAATATAGTCGAAAACTTCGGAAAAACGACAAATGAACCTCATATTCGTGATCAGCACCTCAAATAACCCCCCAGAACGAATTTTTAGTCGAATCTGGAATATTTTTCTAAAACGCTTCGAGAGCCCTCCAATTGGTAAAAATAAACGCCCAACCGAAAATCCGTACAAGTCCAAAACGCTGTCAGTCTGCGCAAATATTGGAAAATGTTCCTTCACCCAAACTTCGCTTAGTGGGGTAGTTTTGGGCGGCGAACACGATTATCAGGTGCGTTTCCGGAATCGCGTAAAAATAATGCGCTTTTTGGAGGGTACAATAGGTACGAAAATAACAGAAAAAACGCTCATAACTTTTTTCAGAGTGGGTCTAGGCAGCTGCGATGGGCATATTCGGACTTTTCGTCCAAAAATGGTTCTAGGAAAGTACATTTCATTTGGAATGGTCCTTATGACTTATTGTGGTTTCCTTGTGAGTCCCCTAATTATTTCAGACTCAGACAGTTGAGGTTCCGATTCGGCCTTGATAGGCTTTCGATTCGACTACAAAGCGTTGTGGACGACGATACGGCCTGGTGCTTTTCGAGCGTCTCGTGGCCTAATCGTCGTTCAAGTCAGAAACACGTGCCGCAACACATAGGCGTTCCACTCGGTCACGACAAGCTTTCTATTCGACTGCGATGCAGTTTGAACGACGAATGAGCCACGATGCTATCGACTGGACACATTGATCGATTGCTCCACAATTGATCAGGCGCCTATTAGCCGCACATCACGCCTATAAGGGCCCCATTCTATAGAGAGCTTAGTTGGCTATTCGGGGCCGCTCCTGGAAAGTGACTGCGAGTCTACTTCTTGACGATTTTTGACCGCTGAGGGGACTCCCACATGGCCCTCAGCGAAAGAAGCTCCCTCGCTGTCGACCGTGGCGAGGATTGTGTCCTTGTCGCGGACTGCGGTTGGGGTGTCTCCTTACTGCGGGTCGTGACATAAAAAAACGCGGCAAAAGTTTAGCCTCTCTACGCCACGGGATTCTGTAATATTACGAAGCGCTGCCGTGTGGGAAACGGTGGTATGGCAAGAGTTTCTCCTCCGCGCCCCATAGTCCCTTCGAATAGACCACGTGCTTTTCGGACCAGCACGTGCAGCTGCGAAACCTCCTTTAAACTCGACGAGGTATCGGTTCAGAAATCCTACCATGGCCTAATCGGACTTACCCAGTATCTGAGAAAAAGTCGGGGTTTTTGATCTGACTGACAAAATGATACCACTGAACTCTTCAACTCAGCAGTGCATATACCTGCAAGGGAAACCATTATACCGCAGTCGAAATTGAAAAGAGGCACCCTGTGAGGTTACCCTTCTTATTCTTATCTTTTGAGCACAGCGAAATCCGAAAAAAGATACTAGCGCAGCAAGGTGAACTTCAGAATTTAATTTTTTTTCTGCCCTATCCAAATCTCATCCTTGGAAGTTATCTGGGATTCTGAAAACGAATATAATACTCGTTTTTTTCGTACGACTACGGTAGGTTGCTTTAGAGAAGGGCCATATACCCACCGTGACCGACTGTGGTCGTTCGAAAACTGGCGGGCCTCATATCCATTTTCGGCACCCCCAAATGACTTCCCTGGGGGAATTTCGTGTGAATATGAGAATTTTCCAAATTTTGGGGTACCGTTTGAAATCTGTAACTTTTTGGGATATAGATTTGTGCAGGGGACGCGAACAATTTTCGCTGCCACCAGCGGCATCCTCGCAAGGTATCTACTATCTTGAAGGAGCGAAGTTCTACTCCGCAGCTGCGGACTCTCGCTGTTGCAGCACGCAGCACCACGATAACCGTGGTGGGACAAAGGGTAATTAGGTGGTCCCAGAACTATTATCATCGCGCTGCGTGCTGCAACTGCGGAGCGGAATCGCGCTCGATAGGGACAGCACATTACCTCACTCCCGACTAAGCTTAAACGGTTTATACTTTTTGCTGTTTATTGGAAGATTCTGGTGTGCGTTCGAAAACTTCAAAAGTTGGTCTTCCTCCGTGTTTCTCCACGCTGTGTGAACCGGGCTGACGAATTCCGATATTTCGGTGGCCCATTTTGCGATGTGCATTGCTAATTTTCATCTCATAACCTCCATTGCGTTCAGGTATGGCCGTCTTCTGCTGTCCTGCTCCACGTCTGTACCTTATCTGAAGCATGTTATGAACTCCGCCCTCGAAAGTCTTTCATCCTTCACGAATTCTGGCAAGATAGGACCAAGTAGTTCAGTAGAAAAGCTCGGCCTCGCTAGTTCATTTCTTCACAAAAACCTCACCGAAGACCAATGCATCGAGAGAACTGAGGACACCGCTGTCGACATGGAGGCCATTCAGGATAGTACGCTGGTAGATCAATTTGCGCATACCATAACAACGACATCGACGAGAATCAGTCCCAAGAAGGTTGACAGCAAATCTATTATGAAGAACTCGCCAAATCTGAAGCTCGATTTGAAATCGAGGAGAAGAAGGAGACGGAAAAATACTATGTCTGTGGTGTCAACGACGTCAGATGCTGTAAAGAAGTCGGTTAAAATTGTTATACGAAGAGACCTCAGCCAGGAGCCGAAAGCAATGACAGTGGAGAGGTGAGGATTTGTATTTTCGGGAACAGGTTTCAGGTCAATTTCAGGATGCTCGCGCAAGTGTTCGAGATAGCGACGCTAATAGAGTTTTACGGCCTCTGTTAGAACGCTCGCGCGGTTGGAAGCGTCAAAAACAAGCCTAATTAGTTGCATTTGAGCAATCAATTTCAGGGTGATTGTTTTGAGGGCGGGGTTTGCCGAAAATGGGCGGATCCCTGACGCTTCGGTGATTTATGATGACTTGAATAGATCATTTTTGACGCTCCCAATAGTGTGAATGCATAGTTCAAGCTGTCTATTAGCATTGTTATCTCAACTACTTTTGCGAGCGCGTTTGCGTGGGGGTCGTAGCTTCGCCGAAAATTGGCGCAACGGCCTGATCAACCCTGATCTCTGCAAAGCTTCCATACTTTGTTATTCTAGTTCCTCCAAAGACAAGGCGCTGTGTTCTCCCCGTGTCAGGATTGCCCCTGTGAAGCCGCCGGCTTCGAATAGTGAGTTTAGAAGTGCTTTGAGGACGGCTTTCAGTAAATATTCATGTTTTCAGAAGAGTTGAGGTTGGAGGCCAGTGATGGTGTGCAACGGAAGAATATTACGTGAGTGGTCGAATAATGTTTCTTTTCGCCGGAGCAGGTAGTTAGAAGCTTGTGGAACTTGAGGAATTTAACCTATTTTCACTAAAGTTGAAAGAATTTTGAGCTTACTGGCAAAGTTCACCCAAAGATAGTATAACTTGGTAGGTAACTCGATCAGATTTCCTCTACTGGAAACACGAAAAATTCCATTTTAGATGTCGAGAGAAATCCGATTTCAATGACTATCGATTAAAAATCGATATATCCAATGAGCAGTGTCGCAATGACGTGCCGCGGAAAAAATGAACCCGGCTGTACTGTCATTGTACATGAGATGAATCCACATAGAAATGTTTTGATAGTTTTTTTCAATGAACAGAACGGAGGCATGCTTTGTGTAAAACATCCTAAAAACAAGAAAACATATCAACTAGCTCGCAAATGACAGCTCATCCCGGCAAAGCCCCAATGAATCCACCGTATACTGTGTGTGTTGACCGCAACCGCACAACTCCCCCCCCCCACCTGAGCGGTGGACTGTTAGTACATGGAATACAAATAATATTTCAAGTACTCAGAGCGCATCGTTCGGGCAGAGGGCGGTGGTGCGGTTGTGAACAGCACACAAAGTATGCAGGTAATTCGTTGGGGCGTCTCTGAGATTAGCTGTAATTTACGAGCTAATTGATGTGTTCTCTTCTTTTTAGGATGTTTGCCAACGAGCATGCCTCTGTTCTGTTCATTTAAAAAATCTATCATAAATATTTCTATAGAGATTTGTCTCTTATACTATGGCACTAGAGCTGGGTACATACTTTCCGCGGCACGACATAGCGACAGTGCTCATGGAACACCGATTTTCGATCGATATTCATGATAAACATTGTGTACCGTGGAAGGGAGTGCGGGCCTGATCAATTTGTTTGGAGTTCAATGTTGATCTTCAGGAACGGGAGGCTGAGCGATAATGACAGTGAGGATGACATTCAAATCGTCCATGAGCACATTGTGAGGTAAACTTGGAATATTTTCTTGTGTCCGTTTCTCATTGTTGTTCGACTTTTCGAAGCCCTAAGAACAAGATTCTTTTGCCTCGACGTCTTCGAGTTGGGAGAGTCGTAGCATTGTTTGTTCGAAAAATGCATTTAAATTCAGGAAATCGCCAGTGCAGCGGACCCGGGATCCTCTGACTGTCGAAGAAGCCACAATGATAGAGTTATTACGGCACTATTTGCAGATGGGGCCGCTGGACACGTCTTTGCCGTTGTGGTTAGAGCTATTGGAGTACAAGGTGAGCAAATCGAATCGACGACTTATAGCTTGATCAGACTTTGACTCAGGGTTGGGCTCAGGCTGTGATGGTCATAGGGGGGGCCGCAGGTATCCAATCAGCTCCCACGTCAAATTATTTGTTCTCTAGACGTACAAAAAGCCTGAAAGCAAATGGACCAAATCAAAGTTGAAGACAAGTTTCTGAATTGGTTACCAAAAAAGTTTACGAAATCATCAAATTCAGCCGTTTTTTATGTACAGGTCACAATCACGATCCACCCGAGGGCCCCACAAATTTCTATGCTGGAAAAGGGGACCGCAGAGATTTCTGAGCTGAAGAAGGGGTGCCGCACCTTTCACGAACTGATCACAGCGCCACACTTCACTTTGATTTGACTCATGACTTGCGAAATACGGTGAATAACGTGTTTTATAGTAAAGACACACCCTGGGGCGGGGTAGAATGGTGGAATCACGTTTTTCTAATTACTGAAAAAAATGTGCAATATTTCTTCAAAGAATTTTCGTTTTATGACGAAAAAAGGTGCTATCTTCACCAGGGCCGATTTCGAGCCGAAAAGCATGCCTCGTTCGCGAGGGTCCTCCGGTTAACTTGACACCGACCTTATCTTGTTTTTGACGTAGACATTGAGAATGATACAATTTTTCTCTACTAGACGCTTGAAATTGGTCAACTTTATTCGCCTCTCATGATTTTTCCCTATTTTCACCAAGATGAATCAAACATAGTTTACATGAGATCATCCTAAATTTTTCTTTTCCAATCTCAGGAAGGCTATACTCTGTTTATCTCGAATGGCAAAATACACGGTTGGCCACCGGCCCTCTGTATACCGTAGTGCACGTCCATCGACGCGTTCTCGGCCGACTCCGGTGGGCATGCGAATCAATGCACCAGCACCGCCGCCACTAACTCATCAGGTTGACAGTGCAGTGGCAGGGTGGGTGGTTGAGTGGCGGCTGCTGGCGTATTGATTCGCATACCCACCGGGGTCGGCCGAGATCGCGTCCATGGACGTGCATTGCGATACATAGAGGACCGGGGGCGGACCATGTTTTGTGTAATTCAAGATAAACAGAGTATAGCCTTCCTGAGATTGGGAAGAATACAAAAACCAGGCCGATACTGCCGTTATCGGAACGAAGTTTCTGTCGGCAGTTGCGGAAAAGCGCTGTTGCAGCACGCAGCTTGAAGATAATTGCGGCGGGGCCGCGTGGTCTCAGCACGACTTCGCTTGTAGTCAAAACTAAGAGTGACTCGAGTCGACACCTTAGTTTCAAAAAGTTTTAGGTTTGAAGTTATAGTGGGGCCTTGAAACAAAACTCCATTCAGGGATTATTAGCGATGGTGAACAATAATATGAGGTTCAATTTCGGTTTTTTTGACGACTACTCAGGAAAATGAGAACAAGTTACTTGTAACATAAAAACCCGAAAACAAGTTACTTGTAACATATGCGCCGATGTAAGTTGCTTGCGACTTATCTCAGGTCATTTAAGTTACATGAGACATGTTGGCGGGTTACTGCGTGCCGTGCGCCTCCGATATGTTACATGTAACTTAAATGACTCGTGATAAGTGGCAGGTAACTTACATCAGCTTAGATATGTTACAAGCCACTTGTTTTCGCTTTCTGAGAAGATCCTGCGTTCAGTGCGCCTCCGATATGTTACATGTAACTTAAATGGCACCTTATAAGTTGCAAGTAACTTGAATTGGCCAAGAAGTTACTTTCATGGTTGATGTACGGCGCACTCGGGGGGGTCAGGCTTACGAGTGGCATTGCTGTTGGTTCAATTACCCAAGTTCGAGGTACTTGACGCCACACCAGCAGGGAAGGCTCAGCACAGCATTTTTTGCGTTATGTGAGGTCTGGGACACGCCCTCTGCGTCGCGTGTCGTCTGCGTCACGTGATGGCTACCCATAGTGGAAATTGGAATGTAAGTTACATGTAGCATAAGTGTAACCTACTTGTAATATAAATTTAAGTTACTTGTAATATAAATGTATGTTACATGTAATATAAATGTAAGTTACTTGAGACATTCAAGTAAGCTACATTATATTACAAGTAACTTGTTTTGATTTTTCTGAGTATGGAAGGTCAAGGCAGAAATCATGGTGTCATAACGACCCTAACTCATTGTAGCCAAATCCCAAAAATGAACCTCTTATTTGTGCTCTGAACCCCAAAGGAAACCCGTGTACGATGTTTGGATTTGGGTTTTTTTTCGATTCTAGGACTCCACCAATGATTCAGAGTTGAAAACGTTTCGAGATTTAAGTTTAGGCTTGAGTCGCCCACAGTTGATATATCTATTGGCAAAAGCACACTCGCAAAATACTCCATTTTGCTAACTTTGGCCTTACCTAACATGACTTTCTTTGTTAGCAGTGGAAGCCCCAAGTGTGAGATGACATCACTGGTTCATAATGCAAGCATCATGATTTCAGGCAGAGGAACACGTGAAAGGATTAGATTTCGAGATTCATAAACTCGAAAACATGCGGACTGAGTATGTAAATCTCGTCGAAAGCAAAAGGAAAGAATACGCTCGACTCTGCAATGCCATGATACGGATTAGGTCGCAGGCGGCTAAGATCAGGAGTCTCTCGGATGCAAATCGTATGTTTTTTTCAGCTTTGTCGTCCTCTGACTTCGGTTTCAGAAAACTCTTTGATCTAAGATAACTTTGGCGTTAGCGTCATCAATACTTTTTGAGTATTGGAACACAGCAATTAATTTTTTCCATGCTTTATTTGGACGATGTTTAGCGTCGGCGTATCCGGAAGACTATGCGGGGCAGCATTGTAGCACCTATAATGCAGATCACAATGTGGTTATTCGTAGGGTCGTTTCTCGAGGAAATAGTTCAGGCAAGTTTTCAGACAATTGTTCAAATGTCTTCTCCATTTCTAAGAAGCTTGGTTATACATCGCGCATTAGAAGTGGGAGGAAATGTGTGAAAAAAACCGAATTTTTACATCAAGTCCGACCTCGTGGTCCAAGTGTGATGCAATATGCAGGTTCTGGGCTCCGAATGATCCTTCTAACCAGGAAAGCGGGAAGTTTAAGCTGGAGAAAAAAATCATTTTTCAAAGAAGACTTGACAAGAGAGGCCGCCTCGAAGTTTTTAGTTCCAAAATAACAGTTTTCAATGAAGTTGAAGTCAGGGCAGCATAACAGGAAGTACAAAATTGTGATCTGTGTAGAGGCTGACCCCGGCATGTGGATCGAATCCACACCGCGGGTGTGGCTAAGGAGCAGTTTGGCTAGCACACGCGACGCGCGACGGAAAAACGCTGTGCGCGCTCATCGTCCTTGGGGCGCGTTAACCGAGGACCTCCGAAAAAAAGTAGACGTCCCATTGTAGATGTCCGCCTTTATCATTTTTTTTGCATTTCATTCATGTTTTGTTGTTTATAATGTGCTTTTTTTGACGCAATGCTTCTCGTATATACCATCGTTTCAATGGAATTCGCAACTTTTTTGAGAGCCCTTGATTAACGCGCCCCAAGGACGATGAGCGCGCACAGCGTTTTACCGTCGCGCGCGCCGTATGTACCAGCCGAACTGCTCCTTAGCCACACCCGCGGTGTGGATTCGATCCACATGCCGCTGACCCCGGCACAAACTGGAGTTTTGAAAAGTGATCTGTTGAGTGTTGAGGGGTAAAAAGGAACAATTTAATGTTTGGTAAATTTCCTTAATCCACATGAGTAGATCAACAAACTGCAACAATCGCATTTCGGATTGCAGAAGTTTGAACATTTTTAGCCCAAACCTTATCCAGGGGGTTATTTGGGGCAGTGAACTCGAATATAAGGTCCATTATCAGTTTCTCAAAAGATAACTGTAAGTAACAGTTGGAAAAGTTCATTTGTCTGAAGTAACCTACCGCAGTCTTCCGAAAAAACTGGAAATGGACATTGTATTCGTGTTCAGCGCCCCAAATCACAGTCCTTGACAAAGCTTTGGTCGAAAGTGTTCCAATTCCTAAAATTTAAAAAAATGAGTTTTTTGTCTTTTTTGATCTACTCAGGTGCATAAAGGAATCTTAACGAACTTCAAATTGTTTCTTTTTTCATCTTGCCCGACAACATCCAGCGGGTGTTTTCCGGAACTCCAGTCTGCGCTAGGATCAGTCCCTATTGAGGGCGACCGAACCATTCGGTCTCTAAGGCGCGGGAGTGGGTTCTGGTCTTAACCTGTTGAAATGTGTACTCTGGATGTGCGGGCTGTTAAAGTATATCAAGAAGTTGGCGTATTGCGGACCTCTTGGGGCGGCATGCATGAACGCTTTGAAAAAGGTCAAGGAGCAGCTCCGCGTTCTACGCGTGCAGCGTCGAGCAACGGGGCGGCCCCGAAGTGCATGGCGTATATTGGTGTTTGTGTCGGACGCAATTGCACTTCACAGCATGCCTAGCGACACTTTTTGTCATCCCAGTCGCTTTTATCATCCCTATTGTGTATAGGACCCCACCGTTTCCAATCTTCGCACGTGTCTTCATCGCATAACGATCTCACGCCTAGACGTAGTTGTGGAAAGTGCATTTACGTCCGCTACACCCCATTGTACGCCATGCACTTCGGGCTGTTCCGTGGCTCGACGCTGCGCGCATAGGACGCGGGGCGGCTCCCTGACCTACCTGGCAGCGTTCATGCATGCCGCCCCTGGTAGTCTACGGATGTCATGCGGTTGGTGACGAACACCAAGTTGCGGACACCAGCTTACATGGCACAGCAAGCGGAATATTGGGGGTCGATTACGATAATCTCGATTTGGTGTTCGTCACCGACCGCATGGTATATTTAGACTACCAGGAAATCCTCTCTTATGTCTTCTACCATCTTACGGCTATCATACTCGTATGGCGTTTCTAGCGCTGCTGCAAGCGCTCAAAACGAGTCATGATGACAGTTTTGCGCAATCCTGAAATCCCAGCCTGTAAATACCCGCTCTTTGAATCACAGAATGGAAAGCGGAACTGAGAAAACAACCGATAATCGAAAGTTCGATGAGATAATCTGCCTGATCAAGCGTGCCTGACATGGCATATTTACGTGCCGTTCAACTCCTCCACTCTCATCTAGGCCGAAGTAGATTACCAGTGCTTCAGTTGGCGTAAATGCAGTGTTCACGATAAAAGCTGCCTTCGAGTTTTCACCGGAGATCGAATTTACTGGGGTCCATTGCAACAATAATGGCGAAGGAACGGCTAAAAACGTGCCATAGATAGCCCTATACGGCCCCAAATTTAGTTGTGCTATGCCCGCCCCGCCAGCTTCCTCAACAGCCAATAAGGAAGTGGGCGGGTAGGGCATACCACATACAAGTTTGAGGGCCCTGTAGGACCATTTATGGCTCGTTTAGACTCGTTCTTTCGCCATTGCTGTTGCCTTGGACCCCGGTACATTTGATTTCCGATGAAAGTTCGAAGACTTTTTATCGTGAACACTGCCTTTGGGAATGAAAGAATTGACGCATAAGTAGACATATTAGATGGCAACCGGTCAGGCTACTTGGCGTTGACGTGCTGTTAGAAGCCGTGTTGGCCTTTATCCGTCTTATCTCAATCATCTTCGTGAAGGTGTATCCCAGAACATAGTCGTTGAGAAATTTGCACTGCAGGAAAATCGCCTCCTGTACAGCAGTTCACTCGACTCACTTACCCATTAACAATAGGAGAGAGAATCGCTAGAAGAAAAACCCTGGAAGGAATCGTGGAGAGGTTGAGACCGCAACAAGGTATGGTGCTCTGATACGAGATGAAGGGAGGGTCCGGTCGAAATTTCGATATTCAGAACCCCACAGATATGTGCTGAAAATACCTCCTGATATCCGGAGTGTAGTGAGATTCCCACAAGGCGACGCAGGACTGATGTTTTGATCTAGACCCTTCTAGAAATATATTACTCTTTTCCTATGAATGCGGCTATCAGCCCTACCGAGGAATCGAAATGTGCATGGCTTGCGAAAACAGTGCCACCGCTTGATTATAGTCAATTGCTTGGATAGCTCGGAAAAGACGCATTTGCTGCGTTTCTCGAATGAATCTCCATGTGCGACTCTGCATAAACCTCGGCATGATAATACTATAGTTGCTTGATGAAGTTGAACTCGACACGTGGTTGGTACCAGTTCTTTATGGCTAACGTTTCGGAGTGGCCTCCTTCAGAGCTTGAAAAGATCAAATAAGAAATACGTTAACCCGGCCAAACGACTCCTAACCTCCACTTGAAATCGAAAACCTATTTTTCTGTCACGTATGTAAGAGAGAAAACCAGAGAAAGTACCGCATCTAGCCAAGAATTTGCTAGTGATTAGAGCAGCATGAAGCGTCGGTGAAGGAAATTATGTAGACCACTGTAGTTCCTTCATCAACGTTTCATTGTGCTCTGACCACTAGCAGGGTTCTTGGCTAGGTGCGGTACTTTCTTTTCTCCCTTACCTACATGACAGAAAAATAAGTCTTCGATTTCAAGTGGAGATTAGGAGACGTTTTGCCGGGTAAGTGCATTTCTTCTTTGATCTTTTCAGGCTCTGAACGAGGTCACTCTGAAACGTCAGCCATAAAGAACTGCTATCATCTCGTGTCGATTTCAACATCATCAAGCAACCATAGTTTCCGAGTGGTTTTTTGAAAACCTAGATTTCGGCCGGACCTTGCCTGGAATCTTAGGTTTTGTTCTATGTGACAGTTTTTCTTATTTTAGAGGATGTGCCGCGTGATCCGGCACCTTCTTATCGAGCAGAAGCATCTCCGTATGGCTGTTCATCCTCCCATTCCTCATCCTTCGAAGAATTGCCCACATATTACAGGACAAGAGTAGGCAACTTTCAAGGTGGGAATCATGAAAACTGTGATTTCATATGGTGTACTCATTCTGATGTGGACTTTTTCTAGGAAAGCAGCCGCTTGGTGTTAAGCCTGTTCCGTTGAAAAAGCCGATTTCTCATATTCATAGAATTCCAAAAAGTGGGTTCTTCCGTACTACAGCAGGCATTATTGACTTAGGAGGCTCAGAGCCACCGCGTTATACTGTTAAGTAAAATAGTATAAGGGCTGCTGCGGTCCGTGTGGGTTTGATGGGAATCGATTGAATTACAATGCTAAGGTTCGGTTGAACCTTGTCCGTAGTCTGTCGCGGCTGTTTCTCATCGCCGGGACTTGGATTGGACATTTGCTGGTACAGGGAGGGCCGTGAATCAATCAAATCAATCCGTGAATTAATGGATCGTTCAACCGAACGCGAAGCGAAAAAAAAGCAGGCGTACAGAAAAAGTCGACTACAGACGCTGTCCTGAACCACACGATAGTCTCAACACTATATCTGATGATAACGTGCACACCCACGCGGCTACGCAGCGTACTTGTGTGCCTGTCACACGGTGTATCGATCAGCAGCTGGTAGGATGAGTAAAATATGAGGGGTCGGAAATTTTCAATTGCTCATACCTTTTTGGGTCTGGAGCACGTATAGAGGAAGGGTCGCATTGATACCCTGCGTTCCTTTTTATGCGTTGGCGCAAACTTGATGCTTTCATGTTATAAGATATGCGCGCCGAGTTTGCGCCAACGCACAACACAGTAAGGAACGCAAAGTATCAGTGCGATCCGTGCCGACAGTGTACATATAAACATTCCTATACAATGGCGCGTCCTCCATCTACTACAACCACTTTTTCTTGGCGAAATTTGTTTTCAACAGTTGCTGAACTGGTCTGATCGTGCGACAAGTTGTGAGTTTCAGTATATCAGGAAAATAGAGTGTCTTTATAGTTTTGATACGCCCTGTATTACATGGATGCCGAATGCGATCAATGTGTTGCGTTCAGTGCTTTTGCCGCAGAGGCACCGCATGTTTGATTTGATTTATTACACGGTAGAACCGTGTGATAGACAAACAACAAAACGAAACACCTAAACGGCAACTTAAAGAGACAATAATAAAGCAAATAGATAAACTGACTTAGAGCCACCATGAAGGAATGAGATCTTATAAGCATCGCTCTTGGGACTACAGATAGGTAACTCTCATGCGTCTTTTTGAGTTCAGTGAACTTTCCAACTACCAAACCTGACCGAAGTAATTTCTTGAACTCAGACCCCGCTTTATCGACAAAAAAAGTGCTGTCTTTCATTCCGCCTGGCCCCTCATGTTTTCAGAATGACGGCTCAGTGCAGTCGCATGAGGAAAATTCAGTCAATCCCGTCCCGCTGTGTTACCGTTATCGGTCCGAAATATGCCGAATGCCTTATTCAAAATTAAAGGTCCAATGCCTACGAACGGATAGCCGATAGAGGAAATTCCGCTCATCTCCGTGTTATTACGGTGCGGCATACTGTCGTTTTCGGAGCCAAATTTTCTCAATGGGGTGATAGTCGTGCTGGGACCGCTTGGTCCAGGCAGGATTCACCTTTCTATCAGCACGACTGTCCTCGTGTCGCGTGATGCAACAGCCGTAATATGCAATTATTGACCGGAATTGGGCTCCAGGAACGACAGTAGACGTTGTCTAGTTGCAGGTGCCCACACGATATATCGTCAAACACATCCTCAAGTTATCTACAAGAATGGGGTGCAATACTAGTATGAAACGGAATTGCTTAAATTGGAATTCGAAGGGTAGGTTCAAGTCAGTATAAACATTTTCTAGCAAAGCGATATTTCTGGTGAAACTTTAGCGATGGCAGAAAATCCCAGATAGACATTGTAGTTGCTCTACAGGATCGATGGATCTCATATAAACTCAATGGAGCTCGTTTCATGTCACTGAACTGTTTGACCCACTGTGCTCCTCATGAAAGTTTTAGGTCGTTAAGGCCGCATTAATGGCAGCTTTGCGTATGTTGCATGTATTTTCGTAATATAAATTCTTGAAAAGAGCAGATGACTACATATATTATTGATAATTGAATTTGAATGTGCACTGTATTAAACGATTTACTTTATTGTTACAGGTTAAAATGCCGAGTGAATATCTTTACGTAGATACTGATCTGCCATCGTAGTACTGAATAGTTATCGTAGTTATTGCCAGTGTTAGATACGGTTTTTGTAAATATTGTATTTTCTAATTGGAAGACCAGTAGGTTTTCCCCGCATCACGTTGTTTCTCATTGTTATGATAAATTGTTGCTGTACAGACTTGAGTGTTGCCTAACTATGAGATGGTTTTAACAAGTAAAATATACATAGGATCCCATCCGGATATCCAACCAAATCATTCGAAATCTTGACGATTTAAAATCCGAACCACTTTAAAACCGAACCGAAATCTGAATCACCGAGGAAGGGCCGCGTCCGAATCCAACCGAAACCCGAATCGCCGAAAAAGGCAAATCCGAACCGGAACCAGGATCATCGAATAAACGCCGAATCACTGAAAAACGCCGACTCGAATCGAAATCCGATTCCCCGAAAAAACGCCAAATTCGGATCGAACCGATGTCCGTTTCATCGAGAAAAGCTCTCAGATCAGCCCGGAATTCGAATATTTGAAAATTTTCGACTAAGATCCATTGTGTAAAGTACAAGAGATAACTAATCCGTGACGAACCCCATCGTCTGATAATCATTATCTAGTGGAGATGGTCCGTGTCGTCTAACCAGGAACCTGCGACGCTGCTTGGCGTGAAAATCACGACTGACTACCGTTAAGTGATTTCGCGCTGAGTGCGACTTCCTAGTTGGAAGGCATGCGGTCGACATTCAGTGAGGTATTCGACATTATCTAGTTTCTCCCATCAACAAGTTACTGTTTCATATATCCCGTATTTCGAAGTAGACTTCACTTGTGTCGATCGGGAGCATGTGCGTGCGTACGCTGCGTCTCCTCCCCCACACTCACGCGGCCTCTACGCTCACACGCACGCGAGAGAAAAAACTACATTTCGCTTTGAAATAGGTGATACCTTAACTACGTTATTTAAATTCTTATTCAGAAGTAGACACTTCTTTGAATAGCTTGCACCTTTAGGGGCAGAATAGACTTCCACCGCCGAAAGGCGCGGCAACATGCAATGGAAGAGTATGGATCGTGTGGCGCCGCATGATCGATACCCCTCCATTGCACGCTGCCGCGCCTTTCAGCGGCGGGACTCTAATCGGCCCCTTATTGACAGAATCGTGGAAGCACACATTATTCCGTGAAGTAGAACTGGTTCGAGGGCGAACAGCAAGCAACGAGATTCGGCAACTACGCTAATCAGAAGGAGTAATGAGGTCTAGTGCATTTAAACAAAGCTCTGAATTTAGAATTCCGTCGGTTGCCAGCGGTCCTGCTGCATGTCTCTCCAAGCTGTTCTGGAAACAAATTATCAGGAAGAAGGGTGGCGGAAGTCAAGCGGCATGACTGCTCCTCGCTTTTGGCAAGATCTGATATGGAGAGCTTTTTACGGATGTCGCACACCTTACCTAATTACATTAGCTCGTTTCTTTTTTTTTCAAGGCAGAGTTCCAAACATATGAAAACATCTTTTTTTCCTGCAGAAACGTGGACCTTGGGCTCTTTCAAGGAGAGTGATGTGTGAAAATGGCTTATATCGGCTTACCCATCGGACCAATCGGCTCGCAGCATAGAGGATTCGCCCATCTAATGAAAATACTTGTCGTTTGCCTCGAGAGATCCTAATTCAATGACCAGTACGCTAAGTGTTTCCGAGAAATATTTGCACAAGTTGACCTCTCAGCGAGCTATCAGAAACAAAAACATGACAGCTCCTCACGGGGACATTCTCAGACACTCGTAATTGTGTTCCGCCAGACCACTGTTGTTTGTGCTTGTCTCCGGGCAAATGCCAATGAAACAGAGGGTGTTTCGGAGAAAGCCAGGCTTTCAAGAAAGAGTTGAAAGGCGATGTTTCGGGATAAGCGGCCCACGTTTCGGGGCAACGAATTCGGCACTTATACGGCAGCGGTCTGGCGGAACACAACTACGAATTTCTCGCTATCAGTTGTAGACAGCGATAAGAGCCTAAAGTAGACATATTGAGATGACCCACCCAGGGAACATCTTTATCATATCGCCTATTTGAAATAGAGTATTTTACGCAATGTTTCGCCAGAACCCCGGCTCTATTTGGGATTGTGATGCTATTTGGTTCCGCAGTTTATTGTCCAGATCCTAAAAGTTTATCAGAGCTTTAGGGTTGAAAGGAGCCACAACACATGGGACAAAGGGGAGTAACACCAAACGGTGGTGTGCTCTTTCCGAGGAACTCTTGGAACACGTACCACTAACGTCCTGTCCTTCTCAGACGACCTTGGACAGGTCTCTGCGATAGGCCACGCTTATCTCCGTTCGCATCTGCGTGCAGGCCGCGTTATCACTCCTAAGAGTCGATTGGTATTTAGAAGAATAGTTTCAGATGTGGGGGGGGGGAACGACGGGGGACTAATTATGCACACGTATTCGGGAAATCTGCTGATCCCGTGACATCTGAAAAAGGGAAAACGTCTTCAAAAAGCTAGGGGCTAACCAGTGGAGGCATTATCTCGAACTGTCGGCCGGCTCTTTCCTGAGATGACGCTATCTTTCACTCAAGGAGTGTAATGCCTATTATGTTGGCTGCGAAATTTCATATATAGTGGCTTTGTCAAGTTCAGCCCAGTTAGGCCTGGATCATACTTCCCGCAACCAGCGACAGTGCATCTCATGCATATCGATTTTCTGTTGATATTGATGGTAAACGTTGCGTTGCTTCACTCATCTCTGGAAGTATGATCCCGGCCCTACTCAGAACTTTCCAGCCTAGGTTGTTGCGTCTAATTAGCCCAATTCCTTGTTACATGCGTCTTTACAGGGTCGAAAACGTCATTTCTTGTCGCTTGCACGTATGAAAACACGCAAAGTAACATACGAGGGGGGCGTGTATGGTAAGTGCGTCTTTCGGAAGAGACCACAAAGACGCAAGTAACAAACCGTTTAGACGCAAGAAAGCTACTCAAATTGTTTATGACGAGTGCGTCTTTCACAACTGATTGATTTCTCGTCGATAACCACTACATTTCACCTTTCCCCGATAAGTTCATGTGTTTTGCTGATAAGGAAACTTTCTCAGATTTTCATTTTGTTCGTGATTCTACGAACTATATTTCAAAACAAAGGCGGTAGCGTACGACTGCTGTCTTGTGCTTACTGAAGTCGGGACATTGATCCTAGACATGACTTTCACACATCCTGGGCTTCTCAAGTATTTGCGGTGTTCGTGAAAAATAAAGGAAACCGCGGAGCTGTAGACGACGAGTATACTCGTCCGCGCGTACCTTAACGCTTTGTCGGCGTCAAATCTAAAACTCAAAATCCACATATTACATAGAAATTCGTGCGATCCGCAATTTTACGCCCTGAAATTCGGTTTGAACTTACATAGGCAACCTGATTCTTTCTGGTATAGAGCGCAGTGCAAAAGTATAGATCCACTATAAATTCCGCATTTTCGCTAAATTACGATTCGCGCTTCACGAAAATACGAAATTCAGTTACGCACAGTTACGTGTCCACGGTGAATATCGTCTCCTAATTTCGTCGAAAATTAAAACAATCGGTAGCTCACTGCCGCATTAGAGTTAAAAACGTACAGAAACGGGTCTAGAAAAGCACTATGAGGCCATAATTTTGCGTTTTCCGGCGCCCTTTTGCCTTAACTCTGTTCATGATGGTCAATTTGAGAATCCGAAGAAATATTTGGAATCAGGATCGAGAGTACTCTCTTTTAGCATTTGCACTATTTGGCATACTTTGTACAAAGCATTTAGGCGTAACAGCATGGACACATTCGCTCATAAATGCCTTGATTGCGAAATCGCGATTCGGGTTGATTGTTTCTTGTCTAATTTTGCATACATATCTTGTTTAAGAGGGAGCCATGTGTTATTCCAGAAAAAGAGCACACGATGCTGATTCCCAATATCTTGTTAGATTCCCAAATGGACCCTTTTGAACAGAGTTATGGAAAAAGAGCGAAAAATGCTTTCTAGCGTTTTTGGGCCAAAAACGCCAAAGTACTGGCCAGTATTGCAGTAACAACGTTTCTCTGCAGTAAGGTATCTGCGAGCTCGAGGTATGAAACAATCTTCCTGAGGAAGGTTAAATCTCATAGTTATTTAATAATAATCAGTAATAATCTCAATGTCATATTGTTTTGTTCTTTTATTTGTTAACTACAAGAACGTAGGAACCTTAAGCTATCCATTAATGCACTTGTCGTAGTCAAATATGAAGATAATTAGTGTTTTTGCCCACGAAGATTGGGCCGTTGCCGTAGTTATCGTCATGCACATGTTGAACATCGATTGCGAACTCACGCGATGTACGGCGCGCCTCGTAAGGGCAAGTCGTTGTCATTTGGGATAAATAGTTCATTGGTCTCTCCCGAGTCCACAACCGCCGCCCTGGCGAGGGCTCTGATATCCATAGTGTATTGGGCACGCAAACGTAGAGTAAGGCGCCTGCGTGTTCAGCGTTTGCTGCATGCATCTTTGAGGAAGAATCCATGCGCCTTTGATGTAAGGCGCCTGCGTGTTAAGCGTTTGTTACGTACGTCTTTGGGGAATGATTCATGCGCCTTTAATGTAAGGCACCTGCGTGTTCAGCGCTTTTTACATGCGTCTTTGAGGAATGATACATGCGTCTTTAGTTCTAGGTATTTGCGTCTTTATGGTATGTAGCATGATGCTATCAGACTACATACTTATAAGGCGGAAATAGCTAGGCTGGAAAGTTCTGAGTACTGGGCCATTGCGGTGTTCGCAACGTCGCTGGTTAGGCTGGTTTCGTTCGCACGCGACGATCTACCTCCGCAGCCCCGTCCAGTCACCAGAACGAGTTGAACAAAGAGACTCCATATGTCCGTAACAATGTCAGGAAGCTCTTCATGTTCTTCAATACGTTCAAGGAAAAACATAGTTAACCGTTTGTGGGAAGAAAATAAATTGAGGACTATTTACTATTCTTGACTACCTATTTGGACGTGGAAATGAGAAGCACCAGGAATGACGCCGCGTCGTCCTATGGAGGTGAATACAGAATAAATGAGACATACATTTCTATAGCGATACATGACTACATAGCTTCATTCCTGATCATATATGCTTTTCTGGTCGACAGCACAAATTCCCTTTTCTCACATTGAATTAGCCTTTTTACAATAACATGTTTTACCACCACCCTAGGATTTTTACACTTCTGAGGAAACGGAAGTCTTAGGCGTATCGCTGTTATGTTTTCCAGAATCTACGCCTGGAATGAGAGCAAATACCGTTTTTATATCCCAACTCCAACATGTTTTGTAATGATTCTTTTCCAGTTTTGGATTGTTTCAATGCCACACGACGAGATCGAGGCAGTGTTCGGTCTTCGAGTTTTCATCGGAAATTGACTGTCCCGACATCCATTGCAACACTATGTAGTAGCAAAAGAGCGGCTAAGAACGAGCCACAGAAATCCCTATACGACCCTCAAACTTGCAATCGCTATGCCCTGCCCGCCCACTTCCTTTGAGGAGTGGGCGGGGCGGGCGTACTACAACCGAGTTTGGGGGGCGTATAGGGATATATATGGCCCTTTTTAGCCATTCCCTCGCCATTATTGTTACAATGGACCTCGGTACATTCGATTGCCGGTGGAACCTGAAGACCGTTTTTATCGTGAGCACTGCCTTCAAGAAAATAAGTTTTTATTCAAGAAAAAAAGCACCACAGATTTTTTATCAAGGCTGACATAGCATCATCCTCCACAATACTTAGCGAATTCAAACTGTCACCGAGACATTGACGCAGTGAGGTTGCTTAGGGTTTCAGATCCAATGTGGTGCCATGCTTTTTTGCCGCCGTTTCTTGCTTGACTGCTGGAGAAACCTGCCGCTTGCTTACCTAAGTCACCTTGATGCCTCATAGGCTCAGCACTGAGGTCAGTGCTGCAAATCGGTCACGTCAGATAATCGATGTTGTGCCACAGCCACATTCGCGTTGGCCGGCTTACGTAGACACTGACATTGTTTGGCTGAAACACGTGGATCTTTCAGCTGGGGAGAATCACGTGGGATAGTGGGTACTGCAACGGAGTCTGGTCGTCACCCGACTCAGAAAATCGTGAGGAAGTTTCCGAGAACGACATCAGAACTTCCCTCAAACAACTGGGGAAATTCCCCCGGATTGAGGGGAGGCGTAGGGAACCTCCGGCAAGCAGGTCTTCCCTTGTTCTCCCAATCGCCAGTCTTCCCCAAGCTGTCGCAACCCAACACCCATTGGTCATTGATTTATCAAAAGTCGGCTGGCCGAAACTCGTCGTTTTCCACAGTTTCCTGTTCTTCGAAAGCAGGAATAGGGCCAGAAATATTCACCTTTGTCGAAAGGTAACGGGAAGGCTTGTTATCCCCCTGGTAATCTGGACAGAGATACCTTACACCGCCCTCAAAAGGCAGGTCTGCTCCCTCAACTTGCAAAGTGCGAGACCATCTCGCGGCTAGCCCGTTTGCATCATCGTATACACTGCGGCTTTGTTTTCTCGTTCATCATGCTCGGGTGGGGGGTGGGGAGGACATGGGAACAACCGTGAAGCGAACTTCCCTTGCTCTCCCCCAAGTCGACTGTTTCCAACGCCTTCTTGTTGTGTATAATTCGAGGGGAGAGGGGCGAGACATTCTCTTTCTCGCTCCTCTCCCCTCGACCGAGTGATAACGACCAAACCAGGTCTATTCTTCTCGGGAACTTCGACACAAATATCTGAGGAGTCCACTTCGACATAAAAGAAAACCGTTCTCAAGAGCGCCCCACATCAGTGCACTTCCTCCACGAAAACTGGGCTGCGGATGTGGACAACATCCATGTGATGATCACGCCAGCTGACTTGATAGCCGACTAGACATGACCAAGAAAGGTTTCTCCTTCAAGGTGGAGATCAGGGGTTTGCGGAAATTTCCAACAAAGTTTCAGGAAACATAAAGCCCGAAATGGCCAGAAAACAGAAACCAGAGAGTTTTTGAACCATCCCTACACACGTATACTCATTGTACATACCTCAACTTCTATAAAAAAGGTTATTTTGCAACCGTATCACACCGAGAAATTGTATTCTTGAACTCATTATTTATAGCTTGGGAACACGGTAGCCATCGTTCGCTCCTAGAGGGATAGCACAATCAGTTGGTCTCTACCGTCGATCGAGCTCTCCGTCGTGTATGACGACAACAGCGACTCTTGACGCTACGCTGCAAGTGAATAATCGTTTGCAGATTAGTTGCGTGAGCGAGGTCTCTTGATCTGTGAACTAAACTCCTAATGGGAACATTCCCTTCACGTCAGGGTAGCTTTTGTCTAGAAACAATGAAAATATTCAAACTTTGGCTATTCATGATGAGCTTGTTTGAAACGAGCTTGTAGATCGTATTCACAGAATGGAAAACGCCTAGGAGCAGCTCGGAGGGTTTTCAGCGTAGGCAGTGGTTTTCCTACGCAAGCCTCGCATGTACAAGTCAGTTTCTTCCTAGGTGCCTTCCACTCTGTGTATTCGATCGGAAAGCCTTTTAGCGGGTATATGGCCCAGCAGTAAATACAGGCCATAAAACGGCCAATGTCTCACCGTCGACTGCGTACCACGCGCTGCGCGACCGCACGTGCGTCGGAAGCAGACGAGTTTCGGTCGCCGCGCGCGCGGCGGCCGAAACGCGCGGCGGCCAAACTCGTCGCGCGGCGGCCGAAACCCGTCTGCTTCCGACGCGCGTGCGGGCGCGCAGCGCGTGGTACGCAGTCGACGGTGAGACATTGGCCGTTTTATGGCCTGTATCTAATGCACAAGAATCAACTGTACCAGATGCAACTCACAATGGCAAAGACATGAAGGATTGATTTTTCTGATCTCTTCTGATCTTGGCTGGGCTTTTATGAAAGAGAAAACAGAAAAGTTAAAATGGCTACGCAGCAGAAATCACAAAACAAGGTATTCCGCACATCCCTGGCCGAGATGAGTTCAAATTCTACTGGCGTGATCTACAGATGGATATTGTCCACAACAGCGGCCCAGTTATCGTGGAGGAAATGCACTGATGTGTGGGGCTCTTCGCAACAACCCTCTCAGAAATTCGCCGCATTCAATGCGTGTTGACTATGCGTTCAACTCGAATGACCACACCCATCGAAAGGCTCCATCGCAGGGGCACGTGCTCCAAACAGCAGCGAGTGCTGCTAAATGCCATCACAGGACTACGTGATGCTAAATTCAGTCAGAGGAGCACGTGCGGCAGCGTAGTCCAGCGTGATCGTAGCTGTACGCCGGCGCGCGCCATGGTCCACACACCGACATGCGACTCGGCCAGTTCGCCGAGCACCATCTGGGCCCGCCCGCGGCTGGGCGAGCCAAGTACCGCAAACTCGAGTAAATGAACCGGCGAAGCTGCCGAGGTCTGAGTCCCACCTCAGGAGTGCGTCGTATGCTTTCCTTATTTGAAAAATGGTTACGTTATAGAAGTGAATGTGTATCATGCACACATTGAACGTTTAATTTGTTGGGGCACGTGCTGTAATTTGAAACACAATAGGAGCACGTGCTCCCCTGGCAGCACGTTCCTTGATCGCGCTCGAAACCTCCTAGTCTTCGAGTTGAATGCATTTTCAGCACGCATTGAGTGCGGCGATTGCCTGAGCTAGAGTTCACGTTATAAATTTAGTCTGATGAATGGACGGGCTGCGACGGCAGATCGCCGCGCGCGAATCGAATGCCTATTGTCCAGTGATGCCGCCAGCACCGCACGACCAGCCGCCTAGTCCATGCGTCAGGCTAAATCGAATAAGGAAACCATAGGAACAAGAAGGGTTGTGCTTGTGAAGACTAGGGTAGACTTATTTGTCGTGTTGTAGCACCCAGTACCCCACATGCCGTTCTCCAGTTGAGAGATATGTATGTGTCTTTCAACCAGACAATGCCAATGTCCACGTAAGCCAGCCAATGCGAATGTTGCTCAGGTCGCACCGCATCGGTTATCTGATTTATCTGGTATGCTGCACTAACTTCAGTACTCTGCAGACAGGGGCGTTGGGCATCAGGTGGGCGTTGTCTAGCTGGACAACAGGGGGGACGTGAAAATTTACGAAATTCAGATTTTTTGAGAGGGGGACGTGAAAACTTCGGGCCAAAACTTCAAAAAATCGGGGTGTTTTCAGTTGAGTTTCTCTTTCTGTGAAGAAAACAGGTCTTGAAACGAGAGGTTCGGACGTGGTTGTCTCATATATTGTAATAGCAACAAAAAGATCAAAGAGAACAATAGTACAGCACCACAACAGTACATGTGAGGAAAGTAGGTATCTTTACATAACGATGTAATAGACATATTTTAGGCAATATTCAAATTTTCACCTCATAGACCAATTTTTAGACGAGAGACACTCATTAATCGGGCCTTTTACCGCTTTAATTCTTTGTTTCAAAAATTCGACATTGTAGGTCCTCCTATAAAATTTCAGATTAGATTTTCAAAATTTAGAAAGAAGATCCAGATTCTCCCTGAAATTCCTCACAAACTGAGACCTAACACCCCTCATACTACCTCAAAATCACGAAGACAATCGCCTGAAACACGTTTTACCGTTGTCCAAAACTGTTGTTCAAAACCGCGCCTTCGGCCGAAATCGGACAACGCTCACTTTCTTTCAAAAAAAAACAATTCTGAGATTCTGAAGGTTAAATGTTCATCCCTGGCCTATCGTCTACTAAATACCTTAATGTAACTCGGAAACCTCCCAGATTAGAGCATTCCGGAGCAAGGGTTTAATCTAGCACTGCGGCGAGCCGTCGAATAATATCGCGCTCCAATGCCAAACCGCGTCTGCGACCGACGGTCGTTATGCGGGCAGTGTACTGCGCAACAGTGCCCGAGAATCACAGCCGGTACCACCCCCTTTCCCACCCGCGCTCGCACCCCTTTTGTTTGATGAATACTTGTTGGGAAACGAACTTTTTTGAACCTGTAAAGGTTTACGCACCGACACAAGGGTTCCACCCACCCTGAGGTCCCGATGCAAACCCAGTTGGAGTTTTCTCATGCGTCAAAATGTAGGCTTCTGCCGGCACTATCTGCTATTTCATGGTGCTATCAGTCATTGTTCTCGCAGAAACTCCATCAAAATGCTTAGAGTTTTAATAGTGTATCATTCATTCTTCCCGCGTATCCTGAGTGACCCCATCCAAGTAGGTTTGCACCCAGATGTCGTGAACCCTTATGATTAGTGAGCTGTTACCGAGAGTCCAAAACGTAACCGAATAATGCTCGGCATACGCCAGAGTTTTGCCCATTCCAAGGTTGGAATCCGCTGAAAGTTAGGAAACGTTCTACATCCTCACCGTGATTTCCTCCAGTATAGAAAATGCCTGTCAGCTCAAGCTCTCCTATTGCGTCATTTTTGAATCATTCCTGACTTTTTGTTGACTTACGGCACGATCAAGATTAACACAAAACTTAATGAAAGCAAGGTACAAGTATCCAGCGCTTTTTGTTTCTGCTTTATTTTGCCCACATTTGTCTTCATCGTTATGCCACCATGAGATTATGAGGCGATCTGTGTCACAATCTTAATTACTTCTTTCTCAATACAGATATTGTAGCTCAATGGCAAGTCAAAGCTACACTCCTCGAGGCTAATCAGTCGGATAGGAAAAGCAGTAAATATTTTTTGAAAGCTCAGCCTGAAATATACTTTTTTGAAATTTTTGACCACAAAAACTGTTGAAGATTTTTCCGAACCTGAGGGGGACGTAAAAAATTTGAGAATTTTTCAAAAATTTCGATCTCCAATTGGGTGACGTAGCTTCGTCGAGGTCCTAGACAACGGTCTGCCTGACCCTGTCTATAGAACATGGGAGACATCAAGGTGGCCTAGGTAAGCACTTGAACTGGCAGATCGGTAAGCATCGTGCACTAACACTAAGCCTTCACTCTTAATCTCTGGTATTTTTTTCCGGAATGAAAACTAGATTTTGTAAGTGGTCTGATGGTTTAGAAGCGGATTGAAATACGAAAAATCTTTATAGACTAAGTTGCAGTGGGATATAGAACGGAACCTTGTTCCCCGTCCTTTTTTTGGGAGCAGATTCATGGAAAAAACACTCTGCTCAAAGGCAGTGTTCACGAAGAAAAAGTTACACGTTTTTTGGCTAAAACGTAAGCTTTCGGTCCCTTTAGGAAGACTAAGAACAAAGGTGCGACGATAAACGGCCGGTAAGTGGGTGAAAATCTCGTGGGCCAGCCAACCCATTGGGCCACTCCGCCCACGTCCTATAACAGTTGCCCTGAATTCGTGGTTAGATGATGCGTGATGGTTTCCGATCAAAAGGCCCGTTCTTCTCTTCATTCTCAAGTTCTCTCTTTACTCAGATCAGCTCGCACACATCGGCTGCAAAAAACGTGAGTTACAAGCCTCGAACAACTCGCCCACAACGCTTCCCTTGTGGAATTTCGAGGAGCCAAAACTCCGTTTCAAGGGGATCTTGTACGATTCGAGGGACATCATTGAAATCAGCATGGAACCGTTTTCAAGATAGGCGGAAAAACAAAAAAACCACTTTTATCGTGAACACTGCCTTTAAGATTCCCGTTATCTAAGAACTGTCAATTTCTATGGTGGTCGTATGGTTATGAAATGCATTGTTTTCAGATGAAGTGTATTCTCCTCCTGCTCCTATCCCAGTTGGGGCTTGTCAATGCGATGGAGTGCTACAGGTCGAAAATGAACGTGATTGAGGAGAATTACGATCGGGATGATGCTCTCATCGATGCTCATAAAGCGGCTGCACAGGAACTTGCCGAAGCATTCAAGGAAGATGCTGGAATGAGAATGAATCCTTTCGCAACAAAAGCCTTAGTAAGTGCTAGTGTACGTACTAGTTTGACATCGGATACGGAGAAGATGACGTCCGACAGTTGTCCTCTTTTGCGTAGCTTTTCAGGAAAAACAAGCCTTCAAAGTTATCCTCTACTACGTTTTGGCAGTTCCTCAAGGAGGATCGCCTGCCGTCATCAAACGGCTCAGTGTGAGTCTTTGGAGTAGCATCAACATCTGCACTCGTTTGAACTAATAGCTAGTTTGAAATTTACCTAGCCGGACATTCTCCATCGTCAACTGCAGATCTCTGATATCAAAACTGGAGAAACGGGCGGGATAAGCGCGAAAGACCTTCTCATAAACCCGGAAGGTTTTGCTGCTGAGATGCGCAAAACTTATCGTTTTAAAGCGCAGTACGCGGAACTTTGCTCATGACTGCCCCCAATCATGCCTCTTCCCCACGCGTTTCCCCCCGACCTTGTTATGGTTTTGGCCACTCTGAAGGCAGTGTCTATATTTCTCAATTTAGAAATTGTTCGCTCTCGCGAATACCTGGTCCTCGAATAAGGTTGTGACAAACAAACTAGAAAATGGAACTAGAAATACACGCTCGCGAACGTGGTTTAGATAACTAAGGAAATAGAATGCTATGGCGCGAAGCACAACGCCTACTCATTTTGGAACGTCGAGAACCCACAATGCCGCCGAACAAGTAGCACCCCTGTATTTGCCGTCACCCCTCCAAAGCAGTGGGCTGGACCATTTCCACCGTCGGCGACTTTTGTGGGTGGTACAAGAAGTACATTAAGTAAACCACATACATTGACGCCGGTGGGAATGGCTCAGCACCCCTGTTTTGGAAGAGAACGCAAATACAGGGGGCGGGCAGGTACTGGTGCGGGGCCAACCTCTCACTCGTGTAGCTTCATTGTGGGCCGTTTTTGGCGCTTCAAAATGCGTAGGCATTGTGTTCTGAGCCATACCATTCTAATTCCGCAGTTATCTCAATCACGTTCACGAGCGTGTATGCCTCCTTTAAAGGCACCGACCAAGCTCGTGGGTAAATTTCGATACGGTGCTCCGGCCGATATGTTCAGCAACCCTGCTGAACGCGGAATCTCAGCTCTTCAGAATAAACGAGAAAAATCGGGCACCCACTCTCTCCGCCACCAAATTAGCACCCATTCGCTCCGCCCACTTCAAAGTTTCGGTCTCAATTGGGACGAAACGCGCTATGGTTTTTGATCAAAATCTACGTTCTTCCATTTGTTAGCGGTCTAGCTTTGTATTGTTGTGTGCTCCATTGCAATGGCTGCGAATGACGAGAAAAAAAACAGGCCCGAGACAACTCGTCCACGAATTTCTTGCAGTTCTGATTCACAATCTTTGAGGGGCCCTAACTCCCTCCTTAATGGGTTTAGAGCGACATCGGCGACACCACTGCGAACAGCCAAAAAATACCCCCAAGATAGGCGGCAGAAGTAGAGAGCGATTCCTTGGTTGGACTGTGCCTTTAAAGGCAGCAGACACGCTCGAAAAAGTTGTTGAGATAACTACGATTCTGAAGTCGCATGGCTCCTAGTAGACTGCTCACGCCGTTGGAAGCGTCAAAAACGAGTCAAAACTACTAAATTTCAGCAATGCAAATCGAAAAATTTCTGCAACCCCGCCCTAAGCTTCTGCAACCCCGCCCCGAAATACAAACTCGTCCAGATTGATAGTACTAATACGGTCCCTTTGGCTGGTTTTTGATGTTTCCAACAAGGTTAACGTTCCAGTACGGGCTGTAAGAGTATATCGGCTTCTCTAGCTCAACCTTTTGTGGCTAATATTCGCTGTTTCAACCGCGCGCCGTAAAACTCGTCCTTTTTCACCTGATAACAAAATAACCGTTATTCCTTTATTTGCACATAGTTTTCGTTCGTTTTTTCGTCAGTTCCGAATACAACCAGCTCCAAACCTTTGATTTATGTCATAAAATCTATACCATTTCTGAGCGTGTCTGCTGCCTTTAAGTTACGCGCCAAGCTGCAGCAAAATCTAATATTCGGGAAGTTTTTATCCCGTCGTAGCATGACTATGATTTTTGTCATCCACAGGTCGAAAGCAGGTCAACGAGTTCGACAAGCCCAAAAAGTGCCTACATCCTCCCAGGTACTCGAGAAAGGGGTAGATCAACCCACAGTGCAGAATATCTGATCAGATTCGAGGTATTTCGCTGACTTTAGCATTGCTTTTAGGCGTACGACAGGCTCGGTATGAGAAGGGCCACACAGGACTGGATTGTTGAATTCACAAAGGAACTCTCAGCTATATATACAATCGCTGAACCGCTGACCTTGGAACGCACTATCAAGTATTGCGACGAAGTGGAAATCGATCCTGCCAGTTGGAAGACTATCACCGGAGAACATCCTTCTGAAAATGTTGTTTCAGGCCTCGATAAGAAGTAGAGTTGTGGAAGAATTTTTTCAATTCTTCGTTGGCAAAACGGAGCAGTCACAAATACAGAGATCCTTCTAAAATGGTCTGAACATCATGAAACAAATAACAACTATTTTCCTCCAACGTTCTTCACCACAACGTACACGCACACGCTAATAGCTACTATACCTATTTACATAATATGTATCACTCGAACAAAGAAAACATCGTATTTAAACCGTACTATTTCGAAGACAAAAATTATTGGTCTTCCGAAAGTTTGAAACAGTTTTGCCCCAGTCTGTGCCAGGGAAGCAGCCGCAGAAAATTGATTCTAGGGTCCGAATTCTAGAGGCAACGTCTCAGTTCTGATCCGATTCCGTTATTCACAGATATATCTACTGGATTTCCTGCTTGATTGCCCGCATCAAAGGGTAGGTGCCGTTGCCACAAGTGCCATCAACATCGTCAGATCCTGGAATGATTATATTTCAGGCGAGCTCCATCGAAACCAAATGGGGTGCCTACCTAGGTGGTAGACCATTACTCCGGCAATGTTCAACTTCCTTGCATAGTTCGCTTTGGCCCGCACACTTCGGACGTCTTCGAAGCTCAGCCAAAGCTTGTCGGTTCCTAGTAAAGATCCATTTGTTAGTAAACTAGCAGGCCCTTATCATTCTGCATGCGACAGCTCGTCGAAGGAACTGCCATTTGAAGACAGCAAATAATTTGGCTAAAGTGCTTGAGACGCCGACGCTAATGACCCTACAATGGCCTAGAATGGAATGTTTGCGCTCTAAGAAACGAGCCCAATTGTTTCTGACAGTATTTGAGCAGCCACCTTGATGGCTTTTTGTGGCGAGGAAGCGAAGTTTGCGTTGCTGCGGTCTGCGACAACGATCGTACCCAATCTGGCTAGAAAGGGATTTGTAGCCAAACCCTCTTTCCCCTCCATGAGACCGCACCTGCGAGGTGCTGGTAGGGGCTTAGAAAAAATGGAGATGCGGTTTCGTGGGACCCAAGCGTATCCCAGCGATAACCAAACGAAATGATAATTCGCTGCTGCCATGCCATGACTTTGCAACACCCAGATCACTCGAGTTCAACCCCTCATCGACAGCTGTGGAACTCATGGTTGCCACTTGGAGGCTACGTGCAGGTAGAGCGCTGGAGACATACCACACCACATCCCCACGACCTCCAGGTGACCTCCCAGAGACGTCGAACTGAAGTTTAGTCCTTGTCACATCGAGGTCTCTGGCATATCGCTTGGTGGTCGTGAGGATCTGGTGTGACATGACTCCGGCGCTCGACCTGCGGTGCGCATCCAGTAAAACAACAATCAAACACTCACTCCATATTACATTCATACCACAACCTTTGTAACTTTTCAATGAACTCTTTGTTTTCTCAGCGTTTTTTCACTGCATTGCGTTACATTACATTACAAACATGGACAGATTATCAAAAAACGAAATCATAGAAGTAGAAAAAAGTGATTCACAGCTTTCGCTTTCCAACACTTCCCTCTGCAAATGAAAATTTCAGGTTTTTGATGTATTTTGACATTTTTTTCTACGGATAATGAACATTCTGCAGGGCTCTTTCAGAACAATGAAATCTCTCAAATAAAGATGTGTTCGATAAAAACCGAAGTTTCGAATATTCTCTGAATTTCGAATTTTCCGGTCATAATACACGACTGCAATTGAGCAATTTTTTTTCGAATTGTTAAAAAATCAAATCTCGTGACCATTGTGCACACTCGGAAATATCAAAAATCCAAATAAAGCGTCTGTTCGAAAAATCGAATACAAAATTAATCAAAAGTTTCCTCAGATGGTTAGTGAACCTTTCGAAGAGTTTTTTTTAAAGGCAGTGTTCACGATAAATTTCACATCCGACATCTCCACGGCTTACGGAAGGTCTGGTGCCCTATATAGCAAGGCATGCTTGAAAAGGACACGAAAGACGCGTTTTTGAGCAGTAATAGGCCCTCTCTTGTTTACAGGGGCGGGTCCAAATTCTCACTTGTGTAACGGCGTTGCTGGTCATTTTCGGTGCTTCAAAATGCGTAGGCGGTGTGTTCTGAGCCATAACATTCTATTTCCGCAGTTATCTCTGTATGCTGCCTTCAAAACTATATACGGTAAATAAAAATGAAAAAGGAGGATAATCACTACAGCCTAGAGGCGACTGCTCAGGCAATCGCCGCGTTCAATGCGTGTCGAATATGCATTCAACTCGAAGACAAAGTGGTTTCGAGCACAGTTAGGGAACGTGCTGCTAGGGGAGCACGTGCTCCTATTGTGTTTCAAATTACAGCACGTGCCCCAACAAATAACCCGTCCAATGCGTGCATGATACACATTCAACTTGATGACAAAACAGTTATCCAAAAAAGGAAAGTATACGATGCACTCCTGAGACGGAACTGAGAGGTCGGCAGCTTCGCCGGTTTAATTACCCAAGTTTGCGGTACTTTACCCGCCCGGCCGCTGGAAGCCTCGTTCAATCGCTGACGGCCCAGATGGTGTTCGGCGAGCTGGCCGCGTCGCACGCCGGTGTGCCAGCTCCGTCGCGTCTGTGCGCTGCTACGATAGCGCTGGATTACCTTGCAGCACGTACTCTTGCGATTGAATTTCGCGGCACATGCTCCTGCTATGAAATTTTGCAGCAGGTGCTGCTGTTTGGAGCACGTGCCCCTGTGATGAAGCCTTTCAATGGGTGTGGTCACTCGAGTGGAATGCATATTCGGCACGCATTGATTGCGGCGGTTTTCTGAGTGAGTGAATGGGAGGCGCAAGGCGCTAATTCTGAGTAGGAATATGTGACTTCTTTGAAATAGTTCTACAGGCTATAAAACGGCGAAATTCACTTGGTTCCTAGGCGTGCTGGTGTGGAGTGGAGGTTAGAGGCAGCGAGAGAGCGTAGGGCAGACGGAGGCCGAGGCGTCGCGCGCGCCACTCGCGTCTCGAGTGATGTGAATTTCGACGTTTTATAGATGGTACACGGTGTTTGAACCGTATCCTCTCACTCTCGTCTCACTCTCCTCGTCTGTACTCAGGCTTGTCACCGCCACATCACCACAGTGAGAGAGAAAGATGATGAAATATTACTTGTCACCTCCACACCATAACTGAGTGTGCAAAGGGAGATGAAATTTGGTTCCGAGGAGACAACAGCTGGCCACCTATCATCAATGTCACAATAGTAAGAAGTTATGGGCTCCAGGGGCCGGATGCATCAACGCGCCGGGTTGGGGCAGGGACAGGGCAGTTGGTATTCTTGACGATCGCAGTGTTAGGGCAGTAGATCGTTTAATCAACGGCGCCTCAGCAGTATTTTTCGCTGCTCGAGCTGTCCACGCCTCCTAGCTGGGGCGGCAAGGGCACGATTGATTCTGTGACTTACGGAGGTCTTCAAGGGAGCAGACTGCCTTGCCCCTGACCCAACACGGCTTGTTGATGCATTCGGCCCCAGATGGCAACCACGCGTTTCAGAGAGGACTGAGGAGGGTTTAAAGGCAGTGGTCGCGCTCAAATATGCTCGTCTTCTTTTCCTCTCTAAACCCTTTTCTGGGTATAGAGTAGTAGAACCTATAGGAAAGAATCGCAAGAAAATAGCTGTTCTGGGCCGAATTCGAAGCCTGAACTTTCTTGTCTTTTGATGATGGACGAGTCCACCCCACATCATCGGCATCGATGATCTCTAATATCGAGAACATCAGCTGGCTTGAAATTGAATTTCAATCAATGAACTTACGGATATATGTACACATATAGTCAAAAACATTGGTTGAAGTGCTTGTTTCCATTGTTCAACTGTTTTATTAGGTAAATTTGCATTTATTTCTTCCTCTGAGTGTCGATGATTTTTGAATGCTTGGCATGAGACTGTGATCTTTCTGTGCACGTGTGCACGAATTGGAAGTTCAGACTCTTAATAACTCAAATCCCAGCCCGGTTTTCACCGCGCTACCTTCATAGTTTTTTGCTGTTTTATATCTAAGCCGATTTTTGTAGTTTTTTCGATAACATTTTTCATCATGACCACTGCCTTTAAAGCATGTGCTGCCTTTACAGCACAAGCTGCTGCTAAAGTGTCATTGGTTTGGCGTGCCGACCGCGTTGCCCGATTTGATCATTTTGGTACACTTTACATACGGCAGAAGTGACCTTTGACTATAGTTGTTTTCCCTCATATATTGCGTTTTATATCGGAAAGACGGTCTTCAGAAATTGGTTGAACATATATTTCGTTACCATGAAGATACGGCGAAGCAGCTAGCTCATTCCATACATAGGTGTACACGTTGTGGTTGTCCAGCAACTTGCATATCTAAAATTTAGAACACTAAGAATCAGCGGGAAATACCATTCCATACTCCTGTGTTAGAATTATAACATACTGTCAGCGGTCAATGAGGAAAGCAGTAGCCGCTTAGGGTGCTGCAGTACGCCTGTCAAGCTGCCAAAATACTTTTGGTGATGTGTTAGAAAACTCAACTGTGGGTAGTTGTTGACGTCGTCGACAGCACCCGTTGCAAATGCATATGGCCTGTTCACACGCCAGTTCACCAACCGAAATCCTCTGCCATACGTCGGAATGCCAAAGATCTGAGATTAAGACATTTGAAAATTACTACAAAACCGATCTGGAGTAGACGTAAAAGTAGGAGACCGTTTTGTTGCTCCAGAGTCCCAACTTGGCCCAAGTCGCCATTGATGCCTCCTGTGAATAATGTTTCAAGGTAGCACTAAGTACTTTGTGTAACTAAAAAATTACCGAACCGAATTCATTTCTCCAACCACGCCTAGCTCGGCTTTGATCCGCTTCAGCGGAGCATTGAATCCAACAAATGGATGAAAGTAGGAGAAGATGTGGAAGTCATAGTTCATCACTTGCACCAAATCCACATACCTTAACATTTGATCTACTATTTCCAGGGAATTTCGTTACACTACTAGTCCAGGGGCGATACATTGAGCAAGCCATATGGACGGCAGGTGAGGTGAATCACTGCTGAGTCAACCTTGTGAAGTAGTGCATCGATAGATTGCGTAGAAATACATAAAACATTGATCACGAGTCATTGAAGTACCTACGCAGCAATACGGGCAGCATTATTATGCTCGCGCTCACATTTGTAAAAACGGGGGAAACCGGCGAAACTGGCGAAAATTATCAGATACCTGTAACTTTCTTAACTGACGTTCTTTTCAAAGTCAATAGAAGCTAGGAATAATCATTTTCTCTCATTCCGCTTGCGCACGCGAAGGAACAGAGTAAATCTGACTCCGGAAAAGCGGTTGCGTACCTATTGAACGAGGCTGTGTCATATGCAACTTTCGATATCGTTGGCGGCCCAGATACTGCCACAGTCAGAAGATAAGCTGCTCCAAACTTTTCGCGTATTATCTAAAGTAGAGCGAAATCGCATGCTGGTATACAGTACAGCAAATTTGGCGGTAGCCTTTCCTTGTACATAATATGGGCTACCTTTAGAAGTGATGGAAACCTGTTCCTATCCTTCTTTTCCGCATCCGAGCTCCATGTTGGAAATTCCCAGTCGATGTCTAACCCATCCAATGAGAACTTTTTGAGGTACGCGTAGCAAGAATCGGCGAGGCTAGACATGCTCTTGGGTGAGGAAACCTAAGCCACAGGCGTTACCATCTCAAGGCCAGAAATAGTATGTTATCAACTTTCAAACTTATAAATTCTAAAACAAGCACTTACGAGAGTAGTGAATGCCTCATTTCTCCCTGTCAGGCAAACAAGCAGTTTGATATCATGATTGCGCTTTTTCAGTAGAGAAAACTCCTGCAAATCAGTAACTCTCAGATTTCCTTGGGGGGCTTAGATCATACACTGCGTATCATAAAGATAGGACACCCCCTGAATTTGCCGTTCTCGTGTTTGTTGAACAAGGTAGATCTTTTTCGTTAACACTACTGTGATCAGAATGTTAAATAACCCCGTATACCTCTTTTGGGTTAGATCAAATATTTGTGCACTTTTCTAGAAAATTTTTATGCTTTAAATCGCGTATCAAAACGATAGGACACCTCTGGGCTTTCTTGTTCAATAAAATTGTGTGATCACAAATCTAATGGGCGATAGGCTTTCCTTGCATTTTTACTGCCACAAATACTAGGTTTCGTATATTTTCAACCTAACTGATCGGCCTTTGCCAGTCGATCTTGCTCCATTTCTCGGTTATTGCCTGTTGGAGCGCGAAAATCGGGAGAAATCGCCGGCCATCGGCTCAGACCCGACAAACAAAAATATCCCAGAGATTCCTCATTTTGTTGAGATCAGGAATGTAGACTATCCAGACGTCCTAGACAGGCAAATGCTCTGACAGATTATGGGAGATCTGCGACCGCAGTTGCGACGGCTGAAATGGACAGCACATACTATCAAAATCCTTCGGTAGCACTTCCGACCATCAGACCCATTGAAAAAAGACTCCTATCCGTCAGAAACCATCGCCTATACACAAACAGCCGAAGTAGCTGTCCACTTCAGCCATCGCAACTGCGGTCGCAGATCTCCCATAATCTGTCAGAGTAATTGCCTGTCGAGGACGTCTACAGCCTTCGTTCGCAAGCAGTCGGATGATCTCCAGCGAGTATTAGACGACGTTAGAAAGAAACCTACTTTCATTTCCCCACGTTTTCGGGCGACAAAGTTGCAGTTTCTAGCAGGACAGCCAAAAAGTTTTAGTGAGCAGGTTCGAGGTCGGCTTCTTTGCTCGGCAATAACAATCCTATCCAGAGTGGATAGTCTACGTTCCTGATCTCAACAAAATGAAGAATCTCTGGGATAATTAAGTTTGTCGGGTCTGAGCCAATGGCCGGTGATTTCTCCTGATTTCTGCGCTATAACAGGCAATGACCGAGAAATGGAGCAAGATCGACTGGCAAAGGCCGATCAGTTTGGTCGAAAGTATACGAAATCGAGTATTTGTGGCAGTAAAAGTGCAATGAAGGCCTATCGCCCATTAGATTTGTGATCACACAATTTTATCGGACAAGAAATCCGATTTAGCCCAGGGGTGTCCTTCCTTTTTGATACGCGATTTAAAACATAAATTTATTCTAGAAAAGTGCACAAACATTCGATCTACCCCAAAAGAGGTATACGGGGATCATTTCACATTCTGATCACAGCAGTATTAACGAAAAAAGATCTGCCTCGTTCAACAAACACGAGAACGGCAAATTCAGGGGGTGTCCTATCCAGGAATGTGAGGCAATTGCCGTTTGCCGTTTGCCATTTGCCGTTTGTCGTTTGCAGGCCATTTTTAGGAATTTTTCGCCGCTTGTCGTTTGCCGAAATTTTTGTTATTTTTCCGGCAAAACTCGGCAAAACACATTATAAGGAAACGCCGCCGGTACTGATTTGGATCTCCTGCTGGGAGTAAATTATCCACCCACTTTCTCGCCGCCGACCAATCACATCAGCATTCGCTGCTCCTGTGATAGGTCAACGGCGGGAGAGTGGGCGGGCAACTCCCTCCCAGCAAGAGATCTAGATTAGGGCGACGCCGCCTATGCTCGCGACTATATGGGCACTAGGGGTAATCCAATTGTCCATTGTTCGCTCAACCGTTATCCGGGGTTTTGAGTTATCTGGGGTGGTAGTAAATCTGTTTAAAAACGCGAGTTAACTCGCAGTAAGTTTGCGGTAAACTGCAGCTAAACGCGAGCATTTTATTTGAAGATTTCCAGGAAAGGGACCGGACGGTGCTGAAACCATGTCATGAGACACTAGATACGCATGGTTTAAAAAAATCCCCCCCAAGAAAAAATGGTTCATTCTGTCTTTTCTGAAAAAAATATTGAAAATATAGAAAAATAATTGAAGATTTATTTTGAACTTTTTTAGCTCGCAGTAAGTTCGCGCAAAACTTCAACTTAAAGGCACAGTACGCCCTAGAATATTTTTGTGTAATTGTGTAGAAGACCCCTCCTATATGACAAGTGCCAAATGCGAGATCTCAATTCGTCTAAATAAGCGAGATATAAGCGACCACCACGGGCCCGACCCCCCCCCCCCAGCCACCACCACAGGCCCGGCCCCCTTCCTGGTTTTTGATCTCAATAGCACCTAGAAGGGTGGATGATTTTCAACCGAGTCTTCCTTCTTCACTTCCTTTACGATCTATCTCCTGAGCCTGACACAGTTGTATTGTGACTCATTTCATATGAGTTCCTCGCGGTCGGTTCTAGTTTTGTCAGAGCGCGGCTTCTGATCCCCGAGACGCAGCGGCCCCACCGCGGAGCCGTAGCTGCACAACCGCGCAGCCGCAGAGGCACTACCGTGGAGTCGTAGCGGCACTACCGCGGAGCCGCAGTGGCACTATCCCGGAGCCGCCGCGACATTGCCGCGGCGACTCCGCGATAGTGCTGCTTAGGTGTCTGTAGGAGCCGAAGCGGAAGCGGCGATTTCTTTGAGGTTCCAATTCCATGAGGTCCCTCTATGTCTTGTGTTTATTCATCTTATTTCTTGAAATGAAACTATTCCCTTGAATTAGAACCACTCGATTGTTGACATGAGTACTGAAAAAAAGGAAAGAAAAGTAGAGCGGCACATGTGAATAACTTTGGGGCCAATTTAAGGGATGAGGTTTTTTGCCGTTTGCCGTTTGCCGGCCGTTTTTCGGATTTTCTTGCCGATTGCCGTTTTCCGAAATCTCAAAATCGTTTGCCGCACATCCCCGGTCCAATCTTTATGATACGCAGTGTAAGGCGGTGCTTGTTCCGTCCTGTGTTCCTTTTCTGGCACACGTGAACACTGTGTCTGAGAGAGGATCTTGTGGAATAACCCGCCTTATCGTTTGTCGTCAAGGAGGGGAGCTTATGGCATAGTGTTTACGTGTCGAGCAAGGTCCGCGCGGGAATGTGAAATTCGAAAGTTCCGTCGACGCGCAGCTGCATTATAAGCTGTATTTCTCCATTTTTTAAAGTTTTTTTCATTCTTGTGTTGTTTTCTTTCCATTTTCTCTCCATTTGTTGTTTTATTTCCACCTGTTGTCTATCTCTCACAAGGGAAGAATGCAAAATGTACGTGGCATCTACGAGAACGAATTTTGGCTTGAAGCCGTTTTGGAGGCACCCGAGAAAATGAAATGATTCATCCATGAAAATGAAAACTTGAGCTGATATCAAATGCCTGATAGCGTTATCAGCCATTGATTTCGTGGAGACTCCATGGAAATATTTCGAATTTTGATAGCAGTATGATTCATCCTCCAACTGAATCCTGAGTGCCCCCCAAACGATTTCATACCCGAATTTGATTGCTAGTATCTCGTGGGTATCCATAGTAAAAATGCGCAGCGTTCCGTCCCGAGCTGCTGGTTCCAAGAAATTATAAGTGATTTTGAAGTTCCGCGGAAGGCAAGGGTTTTTCCATCATGCATTTTTGGTGTGCTTGGGAAACTGGGAAACAAGTTCCGGATTTGGTTGAGAACTTGAACTCGGAGTTATTTAGGGTATTTAAAACGAATCTGAGGCTCGTTCGCCGAAACTCTGACGTTAACTACATATGCTACGGTAGGTACCATACCATTAAGCAGGCAAAGCCTGCTCAATAATTCAAAGATTGAACCAAAATTCGTCAAATGAGGTTATTTTTGACGCTGAACACGATAATGAGGTCCGTTTACAGATTTTCGATGGACCACTTTTTGAAAGCACAAAGTGCACAGAAAAATCTATCTCGGCCTCGCACAGTGTTCAGTGCCGTAGCGCACTTCGAACATCAAAATATTTCCTTCCTTGCCAGATTCAGGAGTCACTGCGGCACGGGAAAAATGGGCGTGGCCAATCGCGCTACATGAGTGACCCCCCTGCTTCGATAGCCCTGAAGATTTACCATAGAGGCTCCTAAACTAAATTTTCTGCTACGCTTTTGTGCAATTTGAAGAGAACTCCTGGAGTCTGAGAGAAGGGCAAAAGTCATGTTTATATTACATGACATAGGCCCGTAGTAAACCCACCACTCATTCAGGATCATCTGAATGGGTGCTAAGACGAGCCCGAAACGATCCAGACAGGGCTCAGACGAATCCGAAATCGTATCGAGCGATTGATTGCATTCAAGCGGTCGGTCTTGCAAAGCCATGATGATGGGAGCATGATGATACCTGTGATGACAAGAACAACCGAGCATTATTCTTTACGTGGTCGTTCACGAATCGACCAACTCCATGCTCCGTTTCTCAATGAATGAAATGCTGTTTGTGTCGTGGAAGCTGATATTGATAATGATACATTGATAAGCCGAAATCTCAGCTGAATTATTTAAGTTACTCCTTTGCTCCTTAAAACAGTCTCGAGCGCACTCCTGACCTGGCACGCTGTTTCACTCTTCTCTAGCCAAGAAGTCAGTCAGATCTGACTGAATCGATTCAGTCCGATCTGACTGAGTGATTAAGCTAAACTTGTTTGTTGCTGACTTTCTCTGTTTAGCCTAGGTCGCTATCCTACAACACATACGTCTGAAATGTGTGCGGCTCATCTTAATTCTTCTCAGAACATGAATTCAGATAGGCTGAACTTAAATTTTCGCCGGCTTTACTACGGGCCATAGAGTGAAGTCCATCGAGAGTGTGTCATTTACTTATCAATGAGAAGCGGTCGATTGGAGATCAATGAACATGAAACTCGTTGCAGCACTTCCGCTCTCGCTCAATCGGTATCGAGCGTGCTGGTATGGGATTCATGCACATTGATCCCCAGCCGACCGCTTCTTATTGATAAATAAATGAGACACTCTTGGTGGACTCCACTATATGTTTTCATTCCTTCACAAGTAATATACGCACCTTCGATATTGCAGTGGGAGGCAGTTGTAGGTGACCCAGATTGTCGAGATGAAGTTGTCCTATTAGAATAATATGAGTGCATAGCGACAGATCGACTTCTTTTAGCGGAGGTTGGTCCCAGCTGAATCACTCTGTCTCAACCCAATCCTACTGATCACTAAATTTCTACTAAGTTGTAGACTGTTCTACAAACAGTACTTGTAGTAGCAAGTCATGAGGTATGGTTCGGATTGTGACGCTGTGAAAAGCAGCATAGCCAGGAGGACGGCGAACATTTCCCTGAAACAGCTGCTTGTAAGAAGAGTGGCAAACTGTGACATTTCAGTGGAGTTGTTGTTATTCACCAGTTTTTGAATTTTTCGAATTCACAAAGGTTGACAGATAAGGCAAAGTGTAACGAGCGTCGTACTAATGAGTGCAGAGGGGAAAACAAAGCACTGAAGTAATACGGGCGACTCTGATAACAAAACAAACATTAGCTAGCGGCTTCGGTATCTGAGACATTAGAGAACAGCATTATTTTGAGGAATCTTATACGAGGGAGAAGAGCATCATTCAGGTACCTCCCAAGTAAGGATTATCTATTTTGTTCTGTCAAGTTATAAGACACGTGCACCGAATTATCACCAATGCGGAACACATCGTCAAGAGGGAACCACAACGGTCAGTGTGATCCCTGCCGATTGTAAGCGAGAAGAAATCGAAAAAATGGCGAGTAACATTGGCCAAAACAGGAGAGATGTTTAATGCAAACTTTGAGCAAAAATGTAGGATCGAGATGCCAATGTCAGAGTCATTTGATGGGTGAAGGTCATGCAATCACGATTGGATTGGATGCGCATATAAATTATCTGAGAGCTTGAGTCTATCGATGGGAGCATTCTTCACAGGGGTAAAGATGGTCTACACCCTTTCTGTTGCTCCACGGAGGTCGCTGTTGTCGCAGCGGCCAGAACATTACCATGGGATCATAGTCATCAGAAAGCAAAAGAGGTCTTGTAAGCCCTCCCTCCTTGCGTTTCAACACTTTTAGACCATCACCGTTCACATGATTCCCGCGACGCCGCGCCATCGTCCGCTGCGTTGGGTCTTCAGATTTCCGTAAAGTCTAATGTGTACACGCGTCGCAACGACGGGTTGGATGTGAAGGGATCGGAACAATCCGTCGCGCTCAAGCGCAGTAGCCCAAGTCGTTGTGGAAGCGTGTTGGTACAGAAAAGCATGAATAATGGTTTATGATGAAATACCAAAAAACAGAAGAACAGGATTGAATCGGCCCAGGGAAATCTCTGAGAGATCTCAGGACGGCAGGCGTGGGGTTTACATGCGTTGTGGTGTCTGGGAAAACAGCCCAGGTACAGGTTTAGTTGGTGTAGACGAGCCATTGGTCGTGGAACGAACATTGTTCGTTGACGACTGATCCCTGCTTAAGTAGTGAAGTAGTGACCGGTCGTTGTGTGAAAGGCATCCACCTTGGAATGTATCAGATATAAACATGATAACATGGGAACGGCAAGTCCCTCATATTCCTCCGCGCTCAAGTCCCTGATATCGCGCTGAGTTACACAGCGCCGCTCTTGCAAAGAGGAAGGGGAAGCCCTTGATATTCATCCGCGCTAACCCCTGGCCCTTATACTAGTACTGAGAGCCGTCGCGCGCGGCAAGATTATGGCCGGGATCATACTTCCAGCGACGAGCGACGCGACGCAATGTTTACCATCAATTTCGATCGAGAATCGATATGCCTGATGTGCACTGTCGCTGTCGCTAGTCGCGGAAAGTATGACCCCGGCCTATGGCCGAGTGTATACGTTCCTCGACGAGCGACTAGTGTTTGCCATCTTTATCGATCGCAGACCGGCACGGCTTATGCGGACTTGCTCATCCGGGAAGTATGTAGTAGGAATAGTGGAAGCTGCTATGCGCGTCAGTGTTGTGTCTATGTCGTACTAGTGACGAAGTATGCAGTAGGCCTTATTGATGCACTCGAGAAACAACTACTGGTTTGCGCACTCTCCTCTACCTCTTTACTACCGCATTAACACTCAGATTCTATTCCTTCCTCAGATCCCTCGGTGCGTGAACAAATGAAATTTCTTCAAAGGCAGTGTTCACGATAAAAAAATTATTTCAGTTCGCACTAGGAATGGGTAGTGGCGGGGCACATTGTAACGTTGACGTCGAAAAAACGCACAAAAGCGAGGCAAGAAGAGCCTCAAAAGAGCCCGAAGTTGCCACTTTGAGCGCAAGGCAAACCCCGAAAGCGCAATGCCCGTCCTCCGATGGGAACAAATGAAAACTCAGGATCGTGAGATGAGCGATGGTTTCTGCACAATAGCCCCGTTCTCCGCTTCATTCTCAACTTCTCTCTTTACTCAGGTCAGCTCGCATAAATCGGCTGCATAAGACGCATTAAGCGCTTTTCACAGTCTGCCGGACGACGACGTCCGGCACGTTATAAGAGTGCCGCAGTGCGAGGGAAGCTGCGGTGAACAACCATCAGTTGCGACTCATCAGTACAAAGTGTAGGGCAAAACCAACACGTTTTGACCTGTCATAACTTGCTCCGACGTCGTGTCAATGATTTCACCGCACTGCGAAGTCGGTCGGCCGATGCCGCAGTGCGGGTCTCACCGACGCCGCAGTCCTATCTTGTAACATACCGGACGGCGTCGTCCGGCAGACTATGAAAGGCGCTTAAGGCATGAAGTTACAAGCCCCAGACAACTCGCTCACCATGCTTGCCTAGGTGAATTTTTGAGGGACCATACCTCCGTTCCCAGAAGGTCTTGTACGATTCCAGAGACACCATTGGAATTAGCATGGGACCGTTTTCAAGATAGGTGGGAAAACATAAAAAGAAGTTCTTTATCAAAAACAGCTCTTCTGTGTTAACTTAACATGTGAATACCTGCGATACACCCTTTCACGAAGCCCAGGAAAGTTTTTTTGTCAAATAATCCCACGCTGATGTCAAATGAAAAATAACGTGTCGAAAAAATAGAAGTTATTCGAAAAGAAAATGGAGAATGTCTAATGTCTGTTCAAGTTCCACTTGAGATATTGCGTACGCATGTCTCAACGAGATTGTATGGTGAGTTAGAACGTCCAATACTGGAAACTTGGCATTTCTGTGACAAATGAGGAAATCGACGCAATGAGTTCGCCACGGAGGACAAGAAGGGAATAAAGGAAAAGTTGCGCAGGATGCTAGGCAAATGCGAGCGAACGATCAATTTCGTGTATGAAGACGAAGAGTACTTCATTGATACGGAGTTTTGGGACGATAGATTTGGAGATCGTGTGAAATCTCTGTGTGTGCGTGAGGGCATCGCGAGACTATAAAGAAGGAAAGAAGGATGAGCCATAGGCGCTACCGGACAAAATACAGGTACGGTTTCCGTTTTCGTTCTAGTCTGACGCATGGGCCAGGCGGCTGGCCCAGGGCTGGGCACGCGTCCCGGTTAACCTTAGGGGGGTGCATATTGGACGTTGCAGAGAGGGCAAAGGGGGATGCCTAAACCGGACACCAAAAAAAAAGCGAAGTGCATGTTCTGTAAAATTTCAGGAGCAAAATAATACACGATTCTCTTCTGGTTTGTCATATCTTCCTCTTCGCTTTTTAAGACAAACACTTACAGAATTAAAATTATTGATAGATATGCAGTTTGTGTTCGGAATAATCGCTCCAGCCGCGAAGCGGCTGAGAGGATTTGGTTTTGCCTAGGCTTTGTGATCACTTAGAATTTTATAAAATAGTTTATAGAGTCTTTGAAACAAAACTTCTGAAGATTTTCTTCTGGATATAAGTGAAGGGGTCAGAAGACGCCTGCTGTCAAATTTCAGCCAAATCGGTTCACAAATAACAAAGTTGTGAGCCCGAAAGCTTAAGGAAAATTTTCATGGTGTGCGCCGTAGGCCGTGAGCCGTAGGCCGTAGGCCGTGGGCCGTAGGCCGTGGGCCGTAGGCCGTGGGCCGTCACGCTTTTCATTCCTCACTGCTAGTATCCACTGCCAATGGTCACAGGCGGTCAATTTCAGGCAGGTAAGTTGGTAGGGGGGACGCAGGCTGGTGAAAGTACATCTGGCTTCTGATGACGTCACCGGGACGTCGTGAAAAGTGCATCTGGCTTCTGATGACGTCACCGGGACGTCGTGAAAAGTACATCTGGCTTCTGATGACGTCACCGGGACGTCGTGAAAAGTGCATCTGGCTTCTGATGACGTCACAGGGACGTCGTGAAAAGTGCATCTGGCTTCTGATGACGTCACCGGGATGTCGTGAAAAGTGCATCTGGCTTCTGATGACGTCACCGGGATGTCGTGAAAAGTGCATCTGGCTTCTGATGACGTCACCGGGACGTCGTGAAAAGTGCATCTGGCTTCTGATGACGTCACCGGGACGTCGTGAAAAGTGCATCTGGCTTCTGATGACGTCACCGGGACGTCGTGAAAAGTACATCTGGCTTCTGATGACGTCACCGGGACGTCGTGAAAAGTGCATCTGGCTTCTGATGAAGTCACCGGGACGTCGTGAAAAGTGCATCTGGCTTTTGATGACGTCACCGGGATGTCGTGAAAAGTGCATCTGGCTTCTGATGACGTCACCGGGATGTCGTGAAAAGTGCATCTGGCTTCTGATGACGTCACCGGGACGTCGTGAAAAGTGCATTTGGCTTCTGATGACATTAGCGGGACGTCGTGAAAAGTGCATCTGGCTTCTGATGACGTCACCTGGACGTCGTGAAGAGTACATCTGGCTTCTGATGACGTCACCGGGACGTCGTGAAAAGTGCATCTGGCTTCTGATGACGTCACCGGGACGTCGTGAAAAGTGCATCTGGCTTCCGATGACGTCACCGGGACGTCGTGAAAAGTGCATCTGGCTTCTGATGACGTCACCGGGACGTCGTGAAAAGTGCATCTGGCTTCTGATGACGTCACCGGGACGTCGTGAAAAGTGCATCTGGCTTCTGATGACGTCACCGGGACGTCGTGAAAAGTACATCTGGCTTCTGATGACGTCACCGGGACGTCGTGAAAAGTGCATCTGGCTTCTGATGACGTCACCGGGACGTCGTGAAAAGTGCATCTGGCTTCTGATGACGTCACCGGGACGTCGTGAAAAGTGCATCTGGCTTCCGATGACGTCACCGGGACGTCGAGAAAAGTGCATCTGGCTTCTGATGACGTCACCGGGACGTCGTGAAAAGTGCATCTGGCTTCTGATGACGTCACCGGGACGTCGTGAAAAGTGCATCTGGCTTCTGATGACGTCATCGGGACGTCGAGAAAAGTGCATCTGTCTTCTGATGACGTCATCGGGACGTCGTGAAAAGTGCATCTGGCTTCTGATGACGTCATCGGGACGTCGTGAAAAGTGCGTCTGGCTTCTGATGACGTCATGGGTACGTCGTGAAAAGTACATCTGGCTTCTGGTGACGTCACCGGGACGTCGTGAAAAGTACATCTGGCTTCTGATGACGTCACCGGGACGTCGTGAAAAGTGCATCTGGCTTCTGATGACGTCACCGGGACGTCGTGAAAAGTGCATCTGGCTTCCGATGACGTCACCGGGACGTCGTGAAAAGTGCATCTGGCTTCTGATGCCGTCATGGGGACGTCGTGAAACGTGCTTCGGGCTTGTGATGACGTCATCGGGACGTCATGAAAAGTGCATCTGGCTTCTGATGACGTCATCGGAACGTCGTGAAAAGTGCTTCATGCTTCTGATGACGTCATCGGGACGTCGTCAAAAGTGCTTCGGGCTTCTGATGACGTCATCGGGACGTCGTCAAAAGTGCTTCCGGGCTTCTGATGACGTCATCGGGACGTCGTGAAAAGTGCATCTGGCTTCTGATGACGTCATCGGGACGTCGTGAAAAGTGCTTCGGGCTTCTGATGACGTCATCGGGACGTCGTGGAATTCCGTAGAAAGGGCAGGTATTTGGGACCCGTTGCTGGTCATCCGAGAAGTTATGCAAACCACCCCGTAGAGTGATTAGGAGTCCCGGACCCGTCGCTGGTCATCCGTAAAAATGTGCAGGACACCCCGGAGAGTGAGCAAGAGCCCAGACTCGATGCTAGCTATCCGAGAAACCATACAGGGTACCCCAAAGAATGAGCAAGGGTCTTGAGCTTTGCGATAGTCGTCTGAGATAGTGTGCTGGATGCATCGGAATTAGCGCAGGAGTCTGAGAACACCTTGCAAAACTTCCGTAAATGTGTAAGGATGACAAGCATAGCGTGCAGAAAGCTTGAGATGTTATGTAGGTCATGTTGCCAGGCTGCTTTTCAGTTTCGTAAAGCGCTCAGGCCGTTCACACAACCCCATTTTGAGTGCTTCCTCATTCTTCTTCACCAGGCTACTGATTTTTTCTGAAATAAATGGTACTTGTTTATCAGCATCCAAATTCGAAAAACAAATTCGTTAGAACTATCTCCATTAGCAGCTCAGCAGAGCTTTTCCATATCAAATTCATGGAATCGAAGCGGCTGTTCTGCGAAGCAATGGGGCAGCGGAAACGAAATAATGAGCATAGGAAACCGCTTCGTTCCACTGATATGAAAGTGCCCAGACGGAATGAAAGGTAGTTTTGACTATGCAGGTTTTGAGCTAAATTTATTCGAAAGCGAAGAACTGCGGGCAGAGTCTGCATCCGGCTGTAGGCCAGCTGGCTTTCATGATTATCGACCGGGCTGGCTACGTATGAGCGTGCAACTATAACTAGGGCCTAATGCTCCTATCAGGGTTGGTTGATAAAACCACCGTGGCCAACCCGTTCGACACGTATGAATAACATGGAAGGTGCAAATAACACCCGGTGTAGCCAGATGTGGCTGACGCGTTCAATATGAATGAATTATGTGGAACGATATCATGGATATCATTCATTTCTTAGCTTATATCATCTGAACATCGGTCGTGTCAGCCACATCGGGTGATTTTTCTGAGATAGTTTTATAACAGGTTGGGTCATTGATTCTTGTGACCACAGAAAGAGGACTGATCTAGTGGGGAGATGAAGAGGTCTTTGTTCGAAATTCTTGCATGGGATATTACTGCGTAATATCAAGAAAAAGTGAACAATTCTGTAAAAAAGGGGTCTTCCAAGCAAAAGAGGTTTGGTTCGCGTTACAAATGTTTCAAAAAAAAGGGAACAATATGAAAAGGGAATGAGGAGAGTCTACAAAAAATGAACAATATTCTCTAAAAACTCTTTTTCTTTGTCAAAAAATTCTCAACAGCGCAAACAAACCGTTGTGGTATTTTACGTGGAAGAATTGAATGGTTTCCTAAAACAATTTGGCATCATCTCCTTTTTTAATGATCGCTATTAGGTACACATGCATATATGCATATTTTATCGGCACTCACATAATCAAAGTTCTTCATGGAGCCGAACGCGCTTCCTCATAGAGAACCGCAACGGTTTGTTTCCGCTGTTGAGAAGTTTTGACAAAGAAAAGAGTTTTTAGAGAATATTGTTCATTTTTTGTAGACTCTCCTCATTCCCTTTTCATATTGTTCCTTTTTTGTTGAAACATTTGTAACGCGAACCAAACCTCTTTTGCTTGAAAGACCCCTTTTTTACAGAATTCATAGTTGCTGTCGGAGCTTCTCATCAACAACTCTATTAATTGAAGATCATATATAAGGTGTTTGATTGTTTTGATGAAGGAATGAACACTTCTCCATTATCTAGTAGCAAGTAAGGACTGATGTGGTGTAATGTTTTTTTGGTGTAACGTTCACTGATTACGCTTGTGGGTAACGATTAGAAGCGGAGATACAGAGACAGCGCTCAGACGCGCTATCGTTCACGTTCAGAAAAGGATTAGCGAACTGCTGTATTATGGCAGACTAAAAATACAGATATCACGGTCAGTATAAAAACAAGCCAACGGAATTTCGTCTATGAGAATGACGTATGAGGAGAGCCGACTGTAAAATTGAAGACTGCAAGTTCCAGTGAAAGAAGCAAATAATCGTATTTTCCTACTTAAGAAGTACCCTGTACATAAAAGCCCGAATTTTATCCAGCTTGAATGCCGCAATCCCTTAGAGAGTGGGCTCGCCGTGCGATATGGTGTTTGTCCGCAGCTACACAGCGCACACTGGAGTGGACGCGCGCACGATATTAATTAAAAATAAGTTTTATTACAGAACGGGGAGGAGAAAAGGATCGAAAGTAGAGTAAATGGAAGAAGGCAGAAATAGGTTGCTTTCAATGTAACCATCTCAGAAATTTAATGTAAATAAACTAAATTGGAGCAGGGTGAATTTTTCGGACTTGACAAGGTTCATTCAAATGAACTTTGTTGATTACAAACAGCATAAACCATGAGAACTAAGAGCATTGGGAGAAAGAGGAGAATCTGGCAAACACTTTAGTAACGGACGCTTTGATATTCAATGTGATTTAAGGACCTTAAAACTCGTCCCGGTTTTGTCCCGGTTTTGTCCCGGTTTTCGGGGTAAAACCGGGACGAGATTTAAGGTCCTTAAATCACATTAAAAAACGATCTTGTTGAAACGAAACTGTTTGTCAGATTCTCCTCTTTCCCACAATATCCTTTGCTCGCATGTTTAATGCTATTTTTGATCAACTAGGTTCGTTTGAATTCAACTTGTCACGGCTAAATACTTACCCCTGCTCCAACTTTGTTTGTTTACATTACATTTCTTAAATGGGTACATCCAGAATAGACAAATTTCATCATCTTCCATTTCCTTCGGTTTCAATCGTTTTCTCTTCCCCGTTCTGTAATAAAATACATTTTTTTATTAATATTGTGTGCGCGTCCACTCCCGTGTGCGCTGTGTAGCTGCGTACACACACCAGATCGCACGGCGGGCCGGGTCTCTAAAGGATTGCGGCATTCTACGTGGGTAAGAATCGGGTTTTCCATTCCCTACGCATCTCATCAATCCCTAATTGGTTCCACAACACAAAATAATCCTGAAAATTTTCTTCATCAGAATGATCAAACACGGATGAATCCTTCGTACATAGGTTCATGAAAACATTCGATAGAAAACATTGATTACTGCAATAAAAGTAGCTCTGTTGTTGTTTGTAATTGCTGAATTGTAATGAATAAAAAATTGTTTTATCTTTTGTCACAACCTATCTTCTTATTAAAAATTTTCTTCGTAAGATTGTTTGGAAGTTTAAAAATTACACTACCTTTTATGTTGACATTTTCGGAATTTTCTTTATTCAGTGCTTTTTTTATACTCTGGTTTATCAAAATATGGAAGTCAAGATCATGGCTGTCGTGCTCGACTTCTCGGAAAACCGCCGATTTCGATTTCTCATAGGGGGGTGCCTGAAAATTGCCGAGCTAAGGGGGGTGCATATTCAAAATCGCCCTGCCGGGACGTGTGCCCAGCCCTGGGCTGGCCGTGCTGGGTTGGCGGCCTCACTGGAGGATGGGGTTTCGATTCGCGCGGGGTGATCTACCGTCGCGGCCCCGTCCACTCCTCAGACTAAAATGATTGCGCGAACTCTAGCTGGTTAAACCATTCGCTCAAATACCGCTGAACCACCAAATTTCGAGTTACACCAGTGGTAATAAAAGCTGCAATCGTTTCAGAAGTGGTGCCAGACGTTTGAAAAAAGTGCTGAATTCTCGAAAATTCATCAACGAAATGTTGAGAAACAGAATTCACAAAATCACAGAAAGCACTAATACATGTGTTAGAGAGTGTGAAAAAGGAATCCGCTAGGCCAATTTTGGCTCTAATCTATCCGCTTCTCTAAGTTTTTGAATAACAAGAGGTCATACCTCTTGGTATCTCAGAAATTTCCTGAATGGAGTTTACGAAGCTAGCCGAGTCAAAAAGTGATGAGTTCTCAACTCAGCTAGCAAAATCAGGAGCATCGTTTTCCAACTGTTGGATATGCTCTCTTGATACTGCGATACAATAACGCGTGGTATCCTTATACTTAAAGGCAGTATACACGCTCAGAAACATGGTTGAGATAACAGCATAAATAGGACCGCCTGGCCCCTACCATGTCGTCAACGGCGTTTGAAGCGCTGAAAACCATCCAGGTTGACAGAATTTGAGCATTCCCGTCTCGAAAGCCTGTGGAACCCCACCCCTACGAATAACAGAATGTAGAATGAGGCATGTGGATGCATTTGATAATCTAGAGTGATAGCACTATCAAATGAGAGTCTACGAGAAAAACAGCTTGATTTCCCTGATTATAACTTGTTTACATACCGATTAAGTTCCATCCACTTTCAAGGATGCCGCCTTACTTTGGCTGGCTTATAAAATGGAGCATTTCATCAGCAAACAGACATGTTATATTCAGGTGAATCAAGCCGTTTCTCTCGTAGACTCCCATTTGATAGTGCTATCACTCTAAGTTATCTAATGCTTTCACATGCTCCACTCCTCATTCTGTTATTCGCAGGGGTGGGGTTCCACAGGCTTTCGAGACGGAGATGCTCGAATCCTGTCAACCTGGATGGTTTTCAGCACTTCAAACGCCGTTGACGACATGGTAGGGGCCAGGCGGTCCTATTTGTGCTGTTATCTCATCCATGTTTCTGAGCGTGTATGCTGCCTTTAAAGCAGTTATGTCCCGATGTTTGTATGTATATATGTGTGTGTGCCATTGTGTTTGCCCGTGGATTTCCGGAATGGCCGATCAAAACAGGGATGAAATGGTACCAACATTTGCGTGGGTGGGACACTCATCGCTTACCAAAAAATCAGCCTGAACCACATCTTGCGCGCCTCGGGGCAACCGAGTTTGTCCGTGGGGCGCACTTTTAGCCTTGGGTCATGAAAACTTCTATGAGTCGTCTAGCGCTACAAAGGCTAAGCTCTAATCAAGGCGAGACGTATTTAATAGTGGTGGATGGGACGCCGTTAAGAACCGCCAGGGTTTGAGGAGTGTGCAGGACGTTATCGATAGTGTGCAGGACCTCAGTGGGAATGCGCAGGACCCCAGTTGGAGTGTGCAGGACGCCATATAAAGTGTGCAGGACCCCAGTGGGAGTGTGCAGGACGTCGTAGAAAGTGTGCAGGACCCCAGTGGGAGTGAGCAGGACGTCATAGAAAGTGTGCAGGACCCCAGTGGGAGTGAACAGGACGTCATAGAAAGTGTGCAGGACCCCAGTGAGAGTGAGCAGAACGTCATAGAAAGTGTGCAGAACCCCAGTGGGAGTGTGCAGGACCCAAATAGGAGTGTGCAGGACCCTAGTGGGAGTGTGCAGGACCATAGTGGGAGTGTGCAGGACGTCGTAGAAAGTGTGCCGGACCCCAGTGGGAGTGTGCAGGACCCAAATGGGAGTGTGCAGGACGTCATAGAAAGTATGCCGGACACTAAGTGGGAGTGTGCAGGACCCAAATGGGAGTGTGCAGGACGTCAAAGAAAGTGTGCAGGACCCCAGTGGGAGTGTGCAAAACCCGAATGGGAGTGTGCAGAACGTCATATAAAGTGTGCAGGACCCCAGTGGGAGTGTGCAGAACGTCGGAGGAAGTGTGCAGGACCCCAGTGGGAGTGTGCAGGACGTATCCGAAGTGTGCAGGACCCCAGTGGGAGTGTGCAAGACCCCAATGGAAGTGTGCAGGACATCATAGAAAGTGCGCAGGTCCCCAGTAAGAATGTACAGGACGTCATGGAATGGTTGCAATACTACAGTAGGGGTGTACAGGACGTCGCAAAATGTGATCAGCGCCCAGATGGGAATGTGTTCAGGGCCCAGTGGAAGTGTGCAGGACGTCATCAAGAGAGGAGAATTGAAAGAGCGAGTTTTTGTCACTTTTTTCATGCGAAATCTTAGCCTTTGTGTAGCGAAGAAAACAGATATGAAATCATGTATGTTGAGAAGCGTGCAGCGCGTTTTGAGGAGTACGCGAAACTCTGGAGACACTTCCTCGCCATTCTGACAAAAGAAGCAGCAGCTCCACTACCGCATATTCTCTGTTCGTAACACATTACAACCGCTCAGTCATTTTGATTCACTAACTTCGATAAACCAGTTTTATATATGTTGGAAGTCTGAGCTTATCTAAATCTGCTTCACAAAAACATGAACATCAACGGACATATTTCATTTATTGAGAACAAAGGCATGGCGTTGGTCAACAAGGGAAACCACATCTAAAATGCGAGTGTTTTTTTCTTAACATGACAGGGATGGTAAAGCGAGAATAATAGCTTGGGTACATTACAGACGGAAGGGGTCGTAAATAAGATGCCGGTAACAACCGACGATCTACCGCTGGCTTCTTATGTTTTGCTTTTTTTATGCCACGTTTTTTATACCCTACGCCCAGCCAGTTCTGCTCAGGAGAGTTCATACGGACAGCAACTTTCGCATATACGGAAGGCAGTCAACACCGTTTTGTCAGAATAATCTGCCTCAGGAAGCTAGCGGACGTGAAAAGTCTTTTGAGCGAAAACTTCGCTGGGTCTCGCTGGTATCTATGAATCTTGATTTTATGATGTGTGTCCTGTTTGATCTTTCACAAGTAAGTGATCAAACCATCGTTTCTAAGGCAGCGTCCATACGTGGCGAGAGCGGGCGTTCCCGCTGTTGTTCGCCTCTCGACGCTCCTCAACGCTGGAGCGGCCCGTGTTCGCGTAAGAACACGGGAAAACACCCCCTACCTCGTGTTGATTCGATTGAAAACTTTTGATCGGGTGATCAACCGCTCGAGTCGGCGCAACGGCTGATGATTTCGACCTCCGTGGTGGGATTATGAAAAGCAAGGGCAGTAGTTTTGCTACAGGTTAGGTGCCACCTGCTTTAGTGATGGAGCAGTAGGCTTGAAACTTGCTGCTTGCTTGGTGGCGCTGGCATAAGCGTGCGAGAGCGAGCGGGCGAGGGCGCGCGAGAAGGAACGCCTGTGAGCGGCTATCGAATCGTGTGCCCACGATAACCATCGATTCTGCGTAATCGCACGCTCTCGCCACGTATGGACGGAGCCTAAGCCACAACAAGTGGCGATCAGGATGACTAAGAGCGGCGACACGATGAACGCAAATGCCTGACAACAATTTTCAAGACGCCAAACGATTTCAACTGGATGCAGTGTCACTGACTCGCTGCACAATCGGACCGACACCCGGACAGCGGAAGTGGGAAGGAGGTAAGCTTTTGGTCTAAGCATTTGAAGAATGCCTTCGGTAACGACCGACTTCAGTAATTTTGATGACAATACAAATTCCAGAATAATTGACAGCTTTCTGAATTAAGATTGCCATCAGTTTTAGTGAATCGATGTAGCCTAGACTAATCTTAAAGGCAGTGTCACGATAAATCAGTCTCCCATTTTCACCGGAAATCAAAAGGTACGAGTCCGACATTACCAGTAGTGTTGAAAAAACGGTTAGTAACAAGCAGAGAAGAGGCCCTATACGGCCCCAATCATGAGTGTTCCGCTCATGCAACGCCCACTCCTTTCAACCGCCTCTGATCCGTAAATAAGTGGAAAACCCATTTTAAGGAAATAGCATACATTCAGGGGGGCTATAGTCCACTCCGCTTAACTAGACTAACCACATTCGGTGATCGATTACCTTCCCAAACTAAAATTTTGAGTTGGACAACTTTATCGGTAGCCGTTGAAGGAGTGGGCGTTGCGTGAGCGGAACACTCAAATTAGGGCCGTAAAGGACTTGTTCGTGCTCGCTCTTAGCCGTTTTTCCACGTTTCTGGTTGAATGTTAAATACGGCTCTAATCTCTCGATTTCCGGTAAAAACTCGGAGACTGATTTTGTCGTGGACACTGCCTTTAATTTTAGGTGATATGAAAGACTGAGTTCTCGCGGGCGCCTCTCTGGATCGACGAAGAATCTCTTGCGCGTAATGCTCCTGAATTTAACTAAAGCGAAAATATTGCTGGACAAGATCCAGCTGCCACATGTCAGTTGATAAAAATTGGCCGAGCTTAGAATCTGCCGCACTCATACTTTTTGTAGAGTATGTGGTTATTATTGCCAAGCCTGCTCGGTGGCTGGGTCGAGCATCTCGACCCAGCCACCTACATAGCAGGCTTGGTAATAATAACCACATACTCAACAAAAAGGCCTATGTCTCAACCAGGCAGTTTTTTTTTCGCGTCTGGTCCATGGTTGCTCGCTTCTGGAAGCGCTGGGCCATTATGCAGAAGAACCGAAGGCCTGCATCATTCACTGTTCGGGTCTTCCACAAGCATCCGACTCAACACTAAGAACGCGAAATCATGGAAGTGCGGAAATAAGATTAATACCAGGTTGTCCAATTATTCTTGTCCGAAAATGTCACCATTTTTAATTTTTTTCAACCACATTGAAAAACAAGTCTAATCAACAATATAATCACCACAGTTATCCACAACAGTGGCCCATCGATTGGGCAGGTCGCCGATGCCCTTCGCTCAGAACTCCGGGGGCTGCTACTCGAAGAAGTCCGAGATGTCGGATTTGAGGTTGTCGTAGTTGGTGAATTTTCTTCCGGCCAAATGGCGCTTCAGCGGGCGGAACAAGTGGTAGTCGGAGGGGGCGAGGTCCGGGGAATACGGCGGATGGGCAACCGTCTCCCAGCCGAGCGTCGCCAACTTCTGCTGGGTCTCCTTCGCCACGTGGGGGCGCGCGTTGTCGTGCAGCAGGTGGGCCGAGGCCCGTCGGGGACGCTTTTCTCGGATGGCGGCGGCTAGTTTCTCAAGCTGATCGGTGTAGATGGAGGCGGTGACCGTCCTGCCTTGCGGAAGCAGCTCGAAGTACAGCATGCCCTTGGTGTCCCACCAGCAGCAGATCATGATCTTCAGCGGGTGCAGGTCGGCTTTCGGCGTCGTCGGCGGCTATTCTCCGCACGGGATCCAGACGGCACGGCGGGCGACGTTGTCGTAGAGTACCCAGCTCTCATTCCCAGTGACCACGTCCTCGAGAAACTCCTTGCGATGCGGACGAAGGAGGAGGGACTGGCAGACGGCCACGCGGCTCTGCTTGTTGGCGTCCGTCAGACGGTGGGGGATCCAACGGGCCAGAAATTTGTGGTAGCCGAGTAAGTTGAGTCGATTGTGGATGGTGAACTTGCTGCAGCCAAGCGTCGCCGCCAGTTGACGGGTGGTGGCTTCCGGCTTCTCCTTGATACAGCGACGGACTTCGTCATCATCCACCGTAAAAGGCCTCCCGCTGTGCTCCCTGTCCTCGAGGCTCGTGTCGCCGCTCTCGAAACGATTGAACCAGCGTCTGACTGTGCGTTGGGACACTGCATCCTCCTTGCACGCTCTGCAGATGTTGGCGACCGCGGTGCCCGTGTCGTTGCCCAGCAGCCACTCGTAGTACACGAACGTACGAAATCGACCTTGGTCCATTTTAGCTTGTACTGGTAGCTAGACGCGGCGACTGCGCCTTATATACCCCTAGCGTAGAACTTTGGTGAACCTTCTAGAAGGTTCTTACACTTGCCTGATAATATAACCCTTCTAAGGAAAATTATAGAATTTTGAAAATTTTCGGACAGGAATTATTGGACGGCCTGGTACAACCACAATTCAATTCAAGCGGAAATGTGCGACCTTCTGGGTTGATTGGGCAAACTCTGGTCCGGATGAAGAATCTCTGCAACGTATTTGCGTATTGTATAGCTTCACGTCTGGAAAGCATGTGTCTGCAAAATATTGACGAGGTGAGACTGGCAGAATGTGGCAAAAGAAAGGACGAAAAAGAAGTAGATCACAAGAAGGGGGCGCCACATATTGTAAGGCCCTGGTTATACCCCACGACAGGCCTGTCGCGGTCGCAGAGCACTGCTACATCGCTGTCGCTGTGGGCCAGCCGTCGCTGTCGCTCAGGGCCAAGAAACACCCGGCACGATGCCGGATTTGGCTGGGTCGCTGTCGCTGAAACCCGTCGCAGTGCACTGCACTGCGACGGACAGCCGCGACAGCGACCGATTACCGCACGGTTTCCGCATTTCATGCATGACATCCCCTTTCGAGCCAGCGACCGCGACAGGTGCTGCAAACACTTCCTGCGACAGAACTTTTCTACTGTGTGGGCCTGGTCCCGGCATGATTCGCGACAGTTGACGGCACCCGTCGCGGTCGCAAACTTTTGGATTAACAATGGCCTAATAATATCGAATGGCAGACAAATAAATAAATGAATAAATAGCTTCAGGTAATTATGTAGGCTCTGTAAACAATATTCATCGTCCCAGGAAGACTCTAGAGCTGAAAGCTCATCAATAACAAATTGTCCTGACGAGCTTTGAAGTTACCACTGTGGACCTCAAAATAATTTTTCCTATAGCCCTGCGTCATATGGCTCCTGTAAAAACTCACCTCAGGCTCTTAATTTGAATAAAGATTTGTTTCAAAAGAAATGCCATGAGAAATGGGTTGGAAAAAGTCACGCAGCCCCTACGTTAGAGCGGCACGACTTGCCCCAGGGTGATCATGATAGCAGTATTGAAGGCTCTCCTGGAACGGTAATGCGAGACTACATTTGACACGGCGATAGAATTGTGAAAAGTGTTAAGGTGAAGAATACATTTATTGCGGAAGAACAAACGGTAAGCAATAAAGAATGCGATAAAATTATTGACCAAATATACTCTGTTTCAATCGAATGGGCTTCCCAAGGGCGCAGACAGCCGACACTCACAGTCTGCGTCCCTACCCTACCCGATTATAATTAGCGCAGCTAACCATAAAAAAAAGTGGAATCGATCGCCTTCACCACCACCGCCCTCCCTCCCATATAGGGGAGCGGGAGGGGGGGACATCGCGCCACAAAAATCGCGCGCGATGTCATTTGCTCCGCGATGTACATCGCGCCCACACATCGCATCGCGCTAAAGAGAAACCGTACTTCGACGCCATTTTGCATCTTCACCCAAACATGCACAAATCTGAAAGAGCAGATTTATAGAAGTTCTCGAGCCTATTTTCGCTGTTGTTGTGTTTTCGCAGATGTTTATTTTTTCGGAGTTGTCCGTTTATGTTATTTGCTGAATTCGGGTGTATCTAGATTGGATGAACCGTTTTAATTGAGGAAAAACGATGTTTCGAGGTCAATGTAGGTGTTGTCATGGTCGTGGCACATCTCCAGATAAACAGAACGTCATTCGAGTTAAAGGCAGTGTTCACGATAAGTTTCACTTCCGATAACTCCACGGTTTACGGAAGGTCTGGTGCCCTATATAGCAAGGCATGCTTGGAAAGAACACGAAAGACGCGTTTTTGAGCCAAAATAGGCCCTCTCTTGTTTACGTTGATTTTTGAGCGTGGAGGAATCGACCGCTAGAAGGAGGATACCTATCAGTGCAATGAAGCGATCAGCTCACTTATCAGCGCTTCCTTGACTTGATTATTCCTGTAATCTGAGCCTTCATTTGTTCATTCCGAGGGGGCGGATCTGGGACACCAGGCGTGTCTGGGGCACCAAAAGGCTTGTTTGCAGCCGTTATTGTGCCGCTCCTGGCTCGTTTTCCACCATTCTTTCGACACTGGGAGCCTGGGATCCTTCTCGCCTATCATTTCACTGTAGAAAGTCAACGAGGATGATCATCGTGAGCGCTGCCTAAGGTTTCCTGCTAAGAGAGCTCAGAAATGGCAGTTTAAGTTAAAAGCACTCATAATGTGCTCGAGAAAATGTTTTCGCAACGATTTTTCCGGTTGAGAATCACTTATTTTCACAAAAACTCGAGCGTTGTGCTGTAGTGGGGCTGCCGACGTGTACTGTGCTTCTCTGGGCCAAATTCCGGTCCGCAACTGCGTCTCGACACTCCTTGCGGGCGCACGCGTCCGAGTCAGTCGATTTTATAGCGCCAAATCCGACTTGCTGTGGCTTTTTTATACAGTTTTCTCCAACTCATTTCAGTTTCCGGTTTTCAAAACCCACATAGAGTCAACAGATCGGCGGTTGCGGCGCTGGAAAATGTTCCGACCGGGAAGCGCGCGGCTGCAAAGCGTGTCGAGACGCGGTCGCGGAGCGGAATCCGGCCCAGAGAAGCACAGTACCACAACTTCCGTAGTCGAACCTAGGATAGGTCACTACATTGATCATGAAAAAGCTTGGAAATTCGTCTTTGTAGCAGAGAAATCGATTTTTGAAAAGCGTGTGGTCCAAAGTGGTAGGCTACGCGTGCGGTCGGGAATGTGTTAACAGAGCTTAATGAGCTACAGAATGAAGATGAGCTACAGAATTATCTCGAAAAGAAAAACGACCCGGTACGACTAGCTTCGTGCCGCGTGCTGCAGCAGCGCTTGTCCGCATTTACGAACAGGATTTTCGTTCCGATTGGAGGCGTACACATATCCACTTTACTTCATTCCGCGCAGAGGACGCTGAGACTTCATAATTTTTCCTCTCGCAGAAATATGAAAAGAGAAATTCAAAAAGTAGACGTGTTCAACGAATAAGCGGTCAGCTCTCTTAGGACTCTTAGTAAATCAGCCTTGCCAACCTAAGGAACATAAAATGCTGTATGAATAATTACAGCGGAAAGCTCAAGAGTAGAGAATGTTTGGAGTTCCATATTGAGTCGGAGCATATTATTCAAACTGTTCCATTCACGAATACGAAAAGAAGGATGAAGTGGATTTTAAAAAAGACGACATGCAACGGTTTCGACAAAGTGCGAGAAAATGGCCGAGAACGTGATGTTATCGTCGACAGCGAATAGTTTACTTTCCATCAGTCACATTGACCTCATAAAAGGGCAGCCCAGAGCATAAACGAGGTCTCGATCAGCGGAACCGAGACCACACCGGGGAATAACTCCAAGAACCATTTTCCAATCATTGGACCGCGACCATGGAAAAAAATTTAAAATTCTTCAATGTACAAGAATACAGAAAATTTATATTAGTACGTAACAAACACAGTAAGTCAAATTAAGAAGAAGAATTTCCCCAGCAGTGGTGAATATTTTAATGATATATTTTTGAGATTACATCAGATTGTTATCATTACAAACGCTATGTTCCGATTTGTGAAATCACTCGATAAGTTTTCTGTGATGTGGCATAAGTCCTTTGAAGTATTTGACGGTTTTGACCTGAAAACACTCCAGTTAGGTGGGTGTCTCACTGGTAGCGTTATTTATGACTTGCTAAAGTATAGATAGGAACCATTAAATGATGGTGAGGTGGATGACCTTTGATTTTGTCCGAATGACACTGTCCGACAAGCGCTCGGCGTGCGTGTCATGGTGCGGTCGCGAAGGCATTTTTGAACATGTAAATCGATAAGCAGGAGTGTTAGACGAATAGTGAATAAAATCCCAGTCAGCTGCTCGCGGCTCTGAGAAGGTTCGTCCGAAAAATGCCTTTGCGACGACCGCTCAACGCGCACGCCGACCGCGTTGGCGGACAGTCTAAGTCGGACAGACTTTACGTAAAACCAGCGTAGTGAAATTTGTTCAGGACTTTGTACGCAACTCCGAGGTAACGGCAGTTATGCTGCTGAAGACATTCCAGATATGAAGTTCTATCAACAAACCAACCTTTAGCTCAAGTGTGGCATTCTCATCGGCTATGAACATCGCCTTCGGATGCATTTGGAACGCGCTCACCGTCCACATATGACTCACACCGCATTCGATCGCATGATGAAGTGCTAACGCTTTGCTTGAACCAGTGATGAGTATCATTACCTGAAAACAAACATGCATATCTACTATGGTAGGTGTATCCGCGAAAGGGATAGCTGCGGACCACTCAGCAGGCCGGGCGCCTGTCGCGTGCGCCGATCGATCACCACATTTCTCGTGGGCGCACACGACGCAGCACAGTCTGCTGAGGTGTCCGCAGCTATCCCTTCTCTGGTTACCCTAACTATACATCGAGGTTGAGTTCCGGACCGCAGTCACACACAACCGCTGTTGCTGGATGCAGCTTTGAGATAATCGACGGAACCGCAAGGTCTCACCACGATTAAAGGCACTGTTCGCGATAAAAATCGCTCTCTGTTCTGCCTATCTTGAAACCGGCCCCATTCTGATTCCAATGATACTTCTGGATTCGTACAAGACCTTCTGGGAATGGAGTTATGGTCCCTCAAAAATTGAGCTAGGGAAGCATGGTGGACGAGTTGTCCGAGGCTTTTAACTTCCGTCTTTTGCAGCCAATGTATGTGAGCTGACCTGAGTAAAGAGAGAAGTTGAGAGTGAAAGGAAGAACGGGGCTTCCGATCGGAAACCGTCGCTCAACTCACGATTTCGAGTGTTCCTTTGCTCACGTCGAGGGGCGAAAAGGGGCGGGACCTTCCCACAGCGGCGGGGTTTGCCCACTTTTCTAAGCCGTTTTGCGGCTCCTGGGTAGCTTTTCGTCCCGTTTTTTCGACGCTGTTCTGCTTCTGAGAGCCACGAGAAGCGTATGTCATGAAGAATTTGAGGATGAAAATTATCGCGAACAGTGCCTTTGACCCATTCACGACCACGCCTAATTTTGGGTGGCTGCACGTTCGGACCGCGTGTAATATTGCGTCACCGTATACCGTGTCCCACCGGTGGGCCACTTTTGCTCGAATGGCACGCCACCGAAAAATCGATTTTCGTTTTTTTGTTCAATGTACGACTGTTGACGTCAAAATCATGATGCCAAAGTTTGAGCTCCCGAAACTCTTTCCTTTCAGAGAAATGGCCTCCTTAAATTTAAAGTGTGTAGATAAGACCATCGACAAAATCACGTGAGTTCGTAAAAAATCCAACGCTTTGAATTATTAATTATCGTAGATTACCATGATAGACATTCCTCTGTTCTTCAGTTGACAGGAAATGCTTAGAAAATGATATTTTTCAGATTTGCACTAATTTTTGCGGTGGCTACCTCGCTCTTGCGGTCTATCGCATTCCGACAGGAGTTTTTAGTAGTACACATTTTTAGCATTCTTTTTGGCATTTAGTCGTGTAAAATGCTTCTCAGTTTTCATAATGATTGGGAATGCTGATGGAAATGACCTTTTTAGATCTTCGCCCATTATTTTTTCTCGGCCTCCCCCTATCCCCTCCGGTTCGGTGCCTTCTAAGGTTAGATTTTTCGTAAAAAACATTCTTGAGCGTTCGTTTATTTTACATTTATACGTAGAAAATAGTTCTATTATTGCATATTGACTAGGAATGATTAGTTTAATAACCGTCTCTTAGATTTTCACTCGTTTTCTGCTCTGGCACGTCCCCATTTTATCGTCTGCTCCTCTCCAAGTTAACTATCACCGAAGTTGGAGCCCCGGCCTACGATGGTACACCAACCATAACCTAGCAGGACTTCCAAAAATAGGCCAAGCGTCTCTACGTTGGTGATCTTCGCACGAAAAAGTTTCTGTGAACAGAATACTGACGAGAGAAAAGCCGATTCTCTACACGGGAATGGTGCGCGGTATCAGTAATCATATTTCTGTGATATATTAAATTGTTTCTCGAGTAATGGGAAAAAAGAAAAAATCGCCATTTAGCTAACTGCTTGTAAAAATGCGATCTGTACTCAAGTTTGCGGTTTTCGACCTCGCTGCATTCGAAGGGTCAGATATATTGTAGTGGTGGAGCTTCCAGCGGACCACTAAGTTCATAGTCGAGTCTACAATAGGTCAATGCATTGACCATAAATAGGTTTAGAAATTCCTTCATGCGGTGAAGAAATAGATTTTCGAAAAGAGTGTCCCACCGGTGGGACACGCGGTCCGAAGTGCTAGTCAACGCGTGTCCCACCGGTGGGACACGCGGTCGTGAATGGGTTAATCCTCGTCCCAGCACGATTATCTTTAAGCTGCGTGCTGTAACAGCGACATTCTGCTACTGTGGACCGGAATTTCACTTCGATATAGGCAGTATGTGCTCATTCGTAGCAATAATCCGGGTTCTCCGTCTCCTTTTGACAAAAGATAAAGTTTCAGTTACACACAGCGTTGGATTTCAATTTGCATTTATTCAGTGATATCGCGAAATTTAATCTACGGTGACGCATTCTTACAGTTAGGTCCGTGGCTTGCCTTCACAAGAAATAACATTTGAATCTCACCCGCGGCTGGCGCGTGCGGTTTAAACCTCACCCGCAGCTGGCGGTACGGTAAGCTGATCAGCTGCGCTGTTCTCCCGGCCTGATTCGATTAGTTGGCCGGCGCACGCGACCGCCGCGCCAGCCACGGCTTTGATTTAAATGTTTTTTAGGAGGCAGGCCATGGTTCTAACATTATATTCTCTAGGTCTAAACTTAAAGGCATCGTTCGCGCTGGAAATCAGTTTTCATTTTTAAGGCGCAATTTCATAACGGAGCACGGTAGACCACACTGGTGAGCTTTGACGCGTCAAAAACATTGGACAATGAGGTTGGAAGGCGTCAAAGATGAAGATCCGCCACCAAATCTAGCACTTTTTCCTCGTATGTTGATGCGACTGTAAGACAAGATGAAAAATAGTTACGGCACGAACTCCACATGCAGAAAAACTTCGAAAATGACAGTGACGAGGCCTCCGAAGGCAGAAAAACTCCGAAAAGAATTCAAAATCGTATCTACAATATGTTCCGATTGACTTTTCTTTACAAATGAAGGTTTTTCGTGGGCCCCTTCGACGTTTTCGTTCACTAGAGAGGCCAAGCTACACAAAAACATAAAAAATAGTGTACGGTTTTCTGCGCGTACGATGCCTTTAAGTTTTGAGGGATTTGCGTGGCGCAGCTAGGCTGCTGACTTGCTCAGCATGTCAACTAAAGTAGCATGTTGAAGCTAGATAAGAATTCTACAAAAACTTAAGTCTTCGTCATCCCGCCTATTTATAAACCACATACTTCATTTTTGCTTGAACCACATCAGCCTTGGTGTCAAAAAACATTTTGCGGGAAATGCTGCTCCTTGCCTCAGTTGGAAGAATACTGCTGCTCATGGACATCGGTTGTTATGTTGAGCGTAGCATGTTTTATCAGTGATAATGCTTCAAAGAAGTTTTCAAAAATTTTAATTAAAAACATTCGAAACAATTAAAATTTTCAAAATTTAAAAGCTAGCCGCTCCAGTCTATAGAAAACATAACTTGGGAACGTGACCAACAACAATGATGCAATTAAGTCTCAAATTATAGCTTCAACGTCCCAATATGCGGAAAGGCATGAAAAGGTGATCCTCCAGCGCGTCAACGCCAAGTGAAATGTTGCAAGAAAACGCCGAGAAAACTTTGAGCACGTTTCAGTGGGATGTTACAAGCTTTCCGCTAGAGAAATAGGCTGCTCATTCAGACTAGCGTTTGTTCCCGGATATGGCTCATGAAGTGGTCGAGCAGCACCTCATTTCAAACAAAGAAGTCAAAAATTGGTAGGATTTAGGAGTCGTCTTTTTTATTAAAAGAATTTGACAACGCGCAATTCGTATGCTGCCCAAAAATGAGTATAAATATGTAGTCCCCGACGATGACCATCAGTTTGAATAAAATACATTGCACCTTGTTCTCTGAATAAAGCTTCAAGTTCTCGAGAAAGCCGTCAAAACTTCTTTGTAGACCTAAAAGAATCGGTGTGTCATCGCATGATGAGCCACCGGAAGTGACAGCTGTAGCGGAAATTCCGGAGCACTTGCCGAGATAAGGCTGGATCGAGTTTTGCGGTATTTGAAAACAGATAGATAACCTCTGTTGCATCCATGACTGTTTTGACGCCGACAGTCAACGCCATTGTCGGTACCTTGGACATATCACCGTTGAAGAAACGAGAATTCGCCTGAAATGCAAAGTTTTCGATGGCGAAAAATGCTTGCATAGTTTGAGGAGTGAAGACAACGTCGCACAAAGAATGAAGGGCAGGAAGTTCACTACTCATTAACATTGAGTAATGGATTTCCTGCCTTCACTCTTTGAGCGACACTGTCTTCACTATCAACTTCATCCAAAAAGCAATTATGGTCGACATTGAACCGTTCTTCGGATCAGTGTTTTCTACCGAAAGTATACAGGCACCACATGCGTAAACACACGCACACCCCCAGATATACTCAGGCAAACTCAAATGTCGACAGCAGGTTTCTCAGGTGTCATCACAGAGCACATCAGCTGAGGACACGAAAAAAAGCGTGATTTCGGCGCGAGAGAACCTGGTATCACGCCAAAAAGTCCAGATGTAGACCTCCTAGCGCCGGATTTCGAGACGGCGGCATGACTTAACTGAAGCCTCGAAACGTTCAGCTGTCGACCTGCCACCGCCGGATTCATGGATTTTTCTGTAGACATCCTATCGCCGAACTTTTAATGAGTGTGGCCACCTTCAAGATTCTGAGCAGTTAAACGAGCTGAACCATCGCAGGATTCAGAAACTATTGCTGTATTATTACTTTACCTAGCATGGGCATTTCGGTTTTTTTTCTGCCGTAATTATTTTCGAGGTGTAACTCTTACCGACCCAATATTTAAGCTATTTCGCAGCTATTGTATACATAGTTGGCACGGATCGCAGAGATGGTTGAAGTCTGTAGGAATGAGACTATCTACGTGCGACGCGGTCGGCGTACATGTCAAGCGGCCGTCGCAATTGGCATTTTTCGTTCGAGCCTTCTCACAGCTACAGACGGCTGACTGGGACATTATCCACTCCTCGTCTAATACTCCTGTCAACCGTTTTATGAGTCAAATAAATGCCTTGGCGAGAGCAGCGTGACAGGCACGCGGACAGTCTCGTTCGGATGGTCTTTATAACATCCGTACACCGAGTTTGCAAGAACCCTAATGGGGAACAAAAAGTATCAGTGCGATCCGTGTGCTCGGTCGTACACCGGTCCGACGAGAAACTTTGTGTTAACTGTACACTATACGGCAACGGTAAAAGGCGATGGTGCGGCTGTTTGCTTTCACTGAGCATACTGTAGTCACTGGATGGCTCGGTTCAAAGTTGGTCGGTAAGGAAACAACTCATAATTTTATTCTAGTTACGGTTTTTTTGTTTTTTTTTTGTTTTTTGTGTGTTGTTCCAGCGTGTATCTATTCGAAAGACTTTAGGTGTATTGGTATTGTGTGCTTAATGTTTCTTAAAGTCTCCTGTGCTTTTCTTTCTCCAAAATTGAAGAAAAACTTCAAAAATTGGCGTAGTATAGGTGCTTGAGTGAGCCTCTGCAGACGTCCTGCGGCAAATTGTTATTTATTTCTTGAGTTTGAAAGAAGAAAAAGCATAGTCAACTTTACGAAGTGGTGAGTTCACCCCTGCCCACCGTCGCTGCAGATTCACACACAATATAAGCACACCTAAAAGTGTCCGAATGAGACTGGTCGACCATGAGGCCGTCGTACGTGGCAGGCGGCTGTCGCGTGGGCCGCTCTCGGACGAGCATGCGGAACGACAGCGGGCCATCCCTCGCAGCCACTCACTAGGAGCGGGTCCGGCAGCGGCTGTCAGCAAGCAATCAGTTCTGCAGCCGAGGGGGTTGCCGTTTGAACACTGGTCTGAGAGCGGCACATGCGACGGCCGCCTGCCACGCACGACGGTGGTAGGGTCGGCCAGTCTCATTCGGACACACTTTAGGGTTTTTCCCATGCATACAGTGCGTTCCATTATATACTTCCAACCCACATTTTCGATGACATCGCTCTCCATGATTGTGCTGACTCTTTTCTACCATACACGGATTCGGAGTGTTGAAAAACCTATATATCCGTGTTTTCAGAATGTCACCTTTCCAAGAACTTTTTATAACACTTTTTTCAATTTTCGGGCGTTTCATTATACAGTGCGTCTCAAAATTATAAAGGCACCCCCAAAAATGGCAATTTCGCTCACAGGTCAAAGAATTTGGAGCCGAGACCAATTCCATTCGATTCAGCATAGCCGAAAACCTTCGTAATTTTTTTCATGGGAAACACATCTTCATACTTTTCAAGAAACATTCGCCAACATAAGATCCGACCGTTTCAAAATTATAAAGGCAGCCCTGCGGGGCTTCTTTACCACCCACAGTTTCAATCCTCCTGCACTCCACTTAAAAGGCAACACTTTCTTGTACCTCTCTGACATCATGCCTCGTGGATTCAAACTTTCAAAAGAGGAACAAGCCCAAATGAAAGCGTTGCATCAGGCTGGCCATTCGAAGGGCTTCATCGTAGCTCAGCTTGGCCGTTCTCCAAGCTGCATTGATAGCTACGTCAAGAGTTTGGATTGCTACGGAAAAAATAAGAATGCCGGAAGACCACGAATGCTGTCTGATAAAGACGTCCGCCATATTCGGCGTTCCAGTTCCAGTTCTACGAAGTCAGTCAACCAAGAGAGGTGCGAGCTGGCCCTTCCTGCGTCAAAGACTACGATATGGAGGGCCGTAAATGACAGTCCTGTCATTGTTCGGCAGTCTTTGAACAAGGCTCCAAAGCTGACTGATCTCCACAATTCCAGCCGACTCCAGTTTTCTCGTGGGAATAGGAAAACGGATCGGAAATCGGTAAATTATGTGGCACCCCAAGGCGCTTTTCCATTTTTGCCCAATTTTATTCAATCTACGTTTTCAGATCATCTTTCCTGACGAAAAGAAGTTTAACTCAGATGGCCCTGATGGTTTTCATAGTTACTGGAGAGATTTCAGGAAAGAGCCGCTCATCTTTAGCACGCACAACGTCGGCGGTGGGTCACTAATAGTTTGGGGGCATTCTGCAGCAGTGGCGTTCTCCATCTAGCTTTTGTTTCATGTCGAATGGATTCCAGGTAATACTAGAAGGTGCTCGCTGACCACCTCCTGCCATTTCTGAGAGGACGTCGCCGTCAGAAGTACGTTTCCATGCAGGACAACGCCTCGGTCCACAGCAGACGGTCAACTGTTGACTGGCTTAACAGCAAAAATATCGCTTTTCTGAAGTGGCCACCTTGTAGTCCTGACCTAAGCCCGATTGAGAACATCTGGGGGATTATCGTTAGGTAGATATACTCTAATGGCATGCAGTATAACAACATCGGTGACCTCAAGAACGCCATTCTGAGGGCTTGAGGCAACGTGGACCCCTCTCTTTTAAAGAAGCTAGCTTACGGATAGTATGCCAAATAGCTTTTTTGATGTTATTGCTGATCATGGTGAACCAATCCGTTATTAATCTGTAGTTTTTTCTTATTTTTGTTAATAAATTTTTCGTTTTTCTATAGTGGCTTTATAATTTTGAAACGGTCTCATTCTAAGTTGCCGAATATTTCTTGAGAAAGTGTTATGAAATATTTTCGGAATTAAAGTTGCTTGATGCTTTCGACTACGCTAAATCGCACGGAATTGGTCCCAGCTCTACATTCCTTGATATGCGAGCGAAATTGTGGCATTTTCTGGGGTGCCTTTAAAATTTTGAAACGCATTGTATACTTCCACCTTGCATATATAGCGATTGGAACATTTTTGTGTTCCAACCAAACTGTATGCTTGGTTCGAAATTGGCAAAAATATTCCATATCTATATGGATCGTGGTTCCCAACTGTCTAGGGTGGATGATCCTCCGATCTGGGCTGGGCGTCGCAGAACGCCGGGATGAAGGATTGTCGCATCCTTGGTCGAAATGAGGGAAGCCACTGCGTCGTTCCTAGTTTTCTGAGGAATGAGAACACCTGCGGTCGGAATGCTGCCTTTAGGCGTGCTTAGAGCCTTTGTGGAAGAGATGAACGGCTAATTCGAAAGCGCAAATTCAACACAACGACTAGCGATCACCAAATCCGGGAAAAGTGTGGCCTGCTTACTAAGGAACATAACAGCCGATTTGAGTGCTGAAAGACTCTAGGTTCGGGTCAAGATGAGAGGTGGGAATGCTTATTAAAAGTTGGTTTCCGATGTTCACGTGACAAGAAGGGTGCTAAAGTGGACGAATTTGATTGAAGAAATCCTGCCGTCGTGACTTGAGGGGGCAAACCCGGAACCCCCTGTTGACCAGTGTTCAGCTGTGGATCTTTGATGAGAAAGAGCGCAATCTGTGGTGCCAGAAGGCTATAGCTGGCACTCGTCCGCTATTATGCAGGCTTAGACATGTATCTAAAAGTGTTGCAGTAGCAAATGTCTCTCTTTGAGAGAGAACTGGGACCCGGATCACAAGCATACCCATGTACATTCTAGAAGATACCATTCACCGTGACCCTGGCACCGCAACATTGAAGTTTAGATCTGGCTAGCACTTCGCACCAGTTTAAACAATATGGAGAAATTCTGAAAGATCATTGCAAGTAAGGCTGACACGAGCTACAGACAGCTGTACTTACTTGATGGGCTAAAAACAGCGATCCTCTACATTCAGAGCGATTTAGACCACTCACTGCTTATTGCTCAACAAACAGCTCGTCCAATCGACTTCTCGAATTATATACAATGTGTGGAGCACATGTGGATCGCAGATTAATGTGAAATTGTTTCAATTGAAAAATTATTTCTTTCTCAGGGTGAGTGGAAGTATATTATGAAACGGCCGAAAATTGAGGAAAATCGAAAAAAGGAACGTAAAGAAAGCTTGAAAAGATGAATTCTTGGAGACACGGCTATATAGGTTTTCTAACACCCTGAATCCGCTAATAGTGGTGGAAATGGCCCAGCACAATGCCGGAGAACGATACAATCGAAAATTAGGGTGGAAGTGTATAATGAAACGCACTGTAGACATATGACTAACACGAAAAATGAAAGAAACAGGAAAAACCGTAATACAGACCAAATTATCAGCTGTTTCCCTATCGATTATTGGCAAACTTGGAGCCGAGCCATCCGTGCCTTCAGTATGCTTAAAGAAAATACGCAATCGCACCTCCGCCTTTTCGTTGCCGTGTACTGATATTCAGTGCCGCTTTCATAGTAAGTGAACTCGTCCTAATATTTAGTGGAGATAATGCATCGTCCTAATATTTAGTGGAGGTAATTCAGATCTTTTCTGAGCAGCTTCGCGTCGACGTGATTGGCCGGTCAGACTCCACGTATTCCGCGTGTTGGTGTGAGGTTTGAAAATTTGAAAAAAAAGATAATTCAACCCATACCTGTATGGTGTCGGCGTTGAGGGTTTTCAATCGTGTCCGGGAGGAAAGCGAGCTTCCAGGCTCGTTAAATGCTATGTGGCCATCTGGTCCTATTCCTGAATAGAACTTTTATACAAACAGGTCCGGAGACTTTCCTGAAAAATCAGGGTAGGGAGTCTCTGGTACCGATTTGCCGACCTCGGTGGATAGGAGGTTTGGTTGCCCTGAGCGATGGTCGATCACTCGACAGAATGTGACACTGGCGTTTCTTGCCACTACCCTACACACGCCCTGGTAAAGCGCATACACTGCGAGGCAAAACTATATGACATACCCCAATTTTGGTGGTTTTAGATTTCGAGTGGAATAAGCAGAAAACTGCGAATGCCAATCGACTCAGCACCTTCAAAACCCCTGCGTACCAATTTTCGTAAGAATACGTCGGATTTCGGAAAGCTGGCACCGGAATGTGTTGAAATTGACCGATGCAAAACTACAATCCCCGCGTTAAGTTTTGTAAAAACGGGGAGCACTTGCCAAACTTAGCAAAAAAGCGTCCGATGCATTTAACTTTTTCGGATAAAGACTTTTTTAACTCTGAAAACGCTATCACATTCACAGATCAATTTGCCACCTAAATATGTGCCTTGTGGGTCGAATCACTCTAAAATCGCTTTATTTTCGAGTGAATTAGTTCTTGCGGTCGTTTTACAAAAACGTCGCGCGCGGCGAAGTGCGGCGAATTTTTGAGTAGTAATTGTACAGTTGAAAAAATAGCAATCTCTATGTTTTCTTTGTTGATTAGGTGGAAGTGGGACAATCTCGAGATCTGTGCAGTTCGAATTTTCGAAATCCTCCATTTATCGGTCTGGGGCTTTCGCAACAAAAGTCCGACTTTTCAGGAGGCTCCCGAGCGTGTTTCAAGAAGGATTTCCAAAATTCGAACTTTACAGATCTCGAGCTTGCCCCACCTTCATCTAAATAACGAGGAAAACATAGAGATTGCTCTTCTATGAACTGTACTATTACTACTCAAAGTTTCGCCGCACTTCGACGCTCGCGACGTTTTTGTGAAACGACCGCAAGAACAATTTCACTCGAAAACAAAGCGATTTTAGGGTACTTCAACCCAAAAGGCAAATAATTAGGTAGCAGTTTGATCTGTGAATATGATATCGTTTCCAGAGTTGAAAAAAGTCTTCATTCAAAAAAGTTACATTAGTTACAAGTTTGGCAAATGCTCCGTTTTTCTACAAAACTTAGCCAGGTATTGTATATGACATATCAGAGGGTACAGCCAAACCTTCAATTTTTAAGGCTCTGTACTAATCCGTTTTTCTAATATCAATCAATAACATGAATCCAATAGTCAGTGGAGTTACTCTGACGCAGGGTAACGTCGAATAATCTGTTTGGCCTACCTTTGAAGGCAGTGGTCGCGCTCAAATATGCTCGTCTTCTTTTCCTCTCTAAACCCTTTTCCGGGTCCCGAGTAGTAGGACCTATGAGAAAAATCGCGAGAAAAACGCTGTTCTGGGCCAAATTCGAAGCATGAACTTTCTTGTCTTTTGATGGTGGACGAGTCCACCACGCATCATCGGCATCGATGATCTTTAGTATCAAGAACATCAGCTGGCTTGAAATTGAATTTCAATCAATGAACTTTCGGATTTATGTACAGATCTAATCAAAAACTTTGGTTGAAGTTCTTGCTTTCGTTGTTCAACTGTTTTATTAGGTACATGAGACTGATCTTTCTGTGCACCTGTGCACGAACTGAAAATTCAGGGTCTTAATAACTCTAATTCTAGCCCGTTTTTCACCGCGCTACCTTCATAGTTTATAAGCTGTTTTATATCTAAGCTGATTTTGTAGTTTTTTCGATAACGTTTTCATCGTGACCAATGCCTTTAACTAGGTTCTTGAGGACGCCACCTTTAATTGCGACCCGCTCGGCAACCACGGCTTCCTTCAGTTCAGGTACGAGTTCCTATACGAGGCGTGAGCGGGTCCTTGCGCAGATCTCTCCAGTACGAATTGAATGCATCAGGCTCGTCCAAGTTGAACTTTTTTCGCCCAACAAAACAATCTATGAAGTTATTTCCCTACGAGGTCGTCTAACATGAAGATTGAAGAGGGGACCCACCTTCTTCCAATCGTTTTGCATGATCACTCGGGCAAGCTGGAGCCGCGATTTTTTGTGGTTGTCCGTAAGACTTGGAGCATTTCTCTTTAGTTAGCGTACGACGTTCCGGGACCTACGAATAGTTTGCCAGATTGTGGATTTGTCCACGCGTAGGTCCAAAGCTCCCTTGATCTCGCTGGCGGACCTCACGGAATACGATGCCAGCCTCATGACTCCACGTTCCCCTCGGTCTTTTAACTTCCTTGGTCGTCCAGTTCGCGTTTTATGCAAGTACAGAGCAGGATCTACGATGTATCGAGCAATGCAACCTCGACTTCGTCTGATTCGTTGGCTCAAAGATCGAGTACTAAGGCCCATATGGCTCACGAGAGCAATCTGAGCTCTTTCGCATTCCATCAATCTGGTTCCATGTGGCATTTTGGAAGATAGTTAGCAGGAACATCCTATTGTTCAATAGATTTCATGACACCGTAAATTTTCTCATTGCGAATCTACAAGATTCAGGAAGTTCCCAAGATTCGCCTGCTATGTCATATAGTATTGCATCGGTCAATTTCGACACTTATCGGTACCGGCCCTGTGAAATTTCACGTATTGTTATGAAAATTTGCACACGGGGGTTTTCGGAGGTGTAGCGTCGATTGGCATTCGCAGTTTTTCGGCTCGGCCCTGGCCAAATCCAGAACCGCGGAAATTGGGGTATGTCATAAAGTTTTGCCGCGCAGTGTATATGTAGGCCACAAATGCTGCTATTGTCTCCGTATCAAGTTTAGATTAGTGAATTGACGGGACGCGGCCATTGCGGCTGGCCGTGCAGCGTTCGCGAAACCACCAGCTGGTGGAGTTTACCTCCGCAATCAAGACCACTCACGGGACTACATTGTACGATGAAACACTATACATGCACCCTCTACTTCGAATTAAAATTTATTCAGGTCTGTCGAGCGCGTGTGCGCGCATGCTGCGTCTCCCTTTATCACACTCTCTCGCTATCTTTCCACTCGCACCGCACACGCACGCGAAGCGTTGAAGAAATTTTCACTCCAAAGTAGAAGAGACCTCCGATGAACAGGTCGATTCCGCCAACGCTCTCGATTTTCTTCTCGTATTCACGGCATTCCTTCTCAACGTCCTCAGCGTTTCCATCGAGGATGTGCACATTACTGGGTTCAATATCGATATGACGGAAGAGATTATTGTACATAAACGAGTGATAAGATTCCGGATGATCCCGAGGCAGGCCTGAAACTTATCAATTATGAGGTGTACCAACTTCGTCCTGAGACCTTGAATTTGAACAAATATGTGGTTTCCCAAGATAGATAGTAAATGGAAAAAAAGTTGGTTAGGTGATAGCCACTACTTTCTCTGTTTCCCTCTTTCTTGTTCTTTATCTCTCTCTCTTTCTTTTGCTCTTACTCTTTCTACGTTTCCTTATCTTTTGCTTTTTCTTTTTCGTTTTTCTTGCTTTTTCCTTTCTTTTTTCTTTTTCTCTCTTCGTTTTCCTTTTCTTTTCATTTTTTTCTCTGCTTCTTTTTCTTTCTTTTCGATTTCTTTGTTTTAATTTTTCTTTTCTCTTACCATTTTCTTTTTCTCTTTCTCTTTCTCGTTGTTTTTGTTATCTATTTCTTTGTATAAATCTCTCCGCTCAACCCAGATGATAATTCTTTGTGTCTTTGAAGTCTAAGAACTTCGTCGAAGACAGCTTCTCTTCCTACACAAAACTAATTGTTTCAATTTTAGCTGTGATTAACGTATTTCCTCTAATTGAACACCCCTTTTGGAGGAGGTTGAAAAATAGTTCACCCGGGTGTTCAATTACAGGAAATACGGTATCCCTGGCTTCAGCCAATAATCGTTCAACTCACCAACATACTCATCCATATTAAAAGTGATCACATATTTGAAAGATAAGCTTCCCTCTTCGACGAATTTGATAAGTTTTTTGTACATTCCTAGCGGTGTGGAGCCTGAAATAATGTGTTTGGTAGATTAAACACATAGACTTGTAATCAAGGGACCAGCTAAGAATTACCTGTGGGTAGGCCAAGCACGAAGTAGCGATCAGGTCCGCAATTATGGGCATTGATACGATTTCTCACATAACGAGCAGCGAAATCCGTCACTTGATCAGCTGTATCTTCGATTATTAATTTCATCTGAATTTTTCGTCAAATCGAAATTCTTTGTGCACGAAAAGCCTTATAAGGAGTCCGCATAGACCCATTGATCAATGGGCGAGGTACTCTAGTCCCGCCGACCTTCTTTAAAGACAGTGCTCACGATAAAATCCGTTTTTATGTTTTCCCGCCTATCTTGAGAACGGTCTCATGCTGATTTCCATGATGTCCCTAGAATCATACAGGACCCCCTGGAAACGGAGCTATGGCCCCTCGAAATTCAGCAAGGGTAGCATCGTGGACGAGTTTTCCGAAGGTTGTACATTTCATCTTTCGCAGCCGGTGTGTGCGAGCTGATCTGAGTAAAGAGAGAACTTGAGAATGAAGGGAAGAACGGGGCTTTTGATCGGAAACCATCACGCATCATCTAACCCCGAATTCAGGGCAACTGTTATAGGACGCGGGCGGAGTGGCCCAATGGGTTGGCTGGCCCACGCGATTTTCACCAACTTACCGGGCGTTATTCGTCGCACTTTCGTTCTTAATCTTCTTGGAGGGACCCAAAGCTTACGTTTTAGCCAAAAAAACGTGCAACATTTTCTCCGTGAACACTGCCTTTAAAGGCACAGTACCCCCTCAGATATGAATTTCGAGATTTTCCTGTAATTGTGTAGAAGATCCCTCCTATGTAACACGTGCCAAATGCGAGATCTCAATTCCTTCAAATAAGTGAGATATAAGCGACCACCACGGGACCGAGTCGCCTGACCAGGGATGTGCGGCAAACGACTTTCAAAAATCGGCAAACGACAATCGACTAAAATCGCCCAAAATGGCCGGCAATCGGCAATCGACAAATGGCAACATTAAAAAACCTGGTACAGAAAAGGACACGAATGTTCGAAAAGTAAGTGTAGGAAGAAATTTGATTTCTTCATGCACCTTTCGTAATAAAAATAACAGAATAACGAATCGTTTCCAATAACACCCTGATATGAAAAAAAAAGACAGTACGGTATGAGCATTCCATTGAAAGCTGGTACTCAGAATATTTTATCACTTATTTTGGTGTAAGAGTAGCAATTTTTCGAGGTTCTCTGGTGCCAACCATTTTCGGAGGGCTGACTCTGAGAGAATCTTTCGCGCTAGTGCCGTGATGCTCCCGCGATCCGTGATAGTACCGTGTTCGTCTCCCCCTAGTCCCACGATCCGCGTTCGTTCCGCGATAGTTACCCAATCGACTCATCTGTCGGCATTCTCGTTCTCGTACCGCGATGGTACCGCGATCGTTTAGAGGTTTACCGCGCTAGTACCGTGATGCACTCGCGATCCGCGATGGTACCGTGATTGTTTCCCCCCGGTTCCGCGTTATGATGATGTGCAGATTTGTAAAGCAGCACGGAATACGGCAAGGGCAATACCTTATAGCTTCGTGCTGACCTGATAGGCAACACTCGCTCGGATGAAACATCGAGAGGGCATGAATGCGGTACGATCAGGGGTGGAGGGTGGCAGGATCTCGCGACCGTCCCGCGATTGTTCCGGGCTCGGTTCATCGCGGTTCCGCGTTGCAACGACCCGAATACCTTTATAGACACGATTTGCCCTCAGGTTGAAGCTGGTAGAATCTCGCGATCGTTCCGTGATAGGCCCAGGCACGATTCCTCACGGTTCCGCTCTAGAGCATCGATGAACGAGCGCGGTACGCTCTCGGTTTGAGACTGGCAGATTCTTGCGATCATTCCGCGATAGCCCCATGCTAGTATCCTCTCGGCCCTACCAGAAACCGAGGGGATTCTATCCGTGAACGATCGCGGGGAAATTCTTTCAGAGGAAGCCATAAATCCAGCAATACTAAGATCGCCATTAATTATTGGCTTACAAGTGAAATAGTCTTGCACTTCCTGATAGAGGAATTTCCAACAATTTTTGAATTCCCAAGATCAGATTGATATTAAACTCATACCGTTAGAACTACACCGCATTTTTAGATCCTTTTGTTATTTTTTTCTTCACCACCACAACACTGTAGTCGTTCATCTGTTTGTGAAGCGAAGATTGGTCTTCGCTTTACAAACAATCGTTCAATGTTTTTGTTGTTCAAAAATGTTTTTTTTCATATCAGGTAGTGCACTGAAAAGTTCAACTCCCGTGGTGTTATTGGAAACAATCTTCGTTTGATTCTTTGCTTTACGTCAACTGATGGAGGAGCGAATCAGATGTGGAAAACGTGCTGTTATTGTCTTCATCGACTTTCAAAGCGGCATTTGACTGCATACATTGGCCTCAATAAAACTCTCTCTGCATTCAGAGTAGTAGATGCTCAGACATTGGGATTGGCGGAATGCCGGCATTTGCCTGGCGAGCAAAAACCATTCCCGGTGTCGGACAGCCATTACCCGGCGGTCTGCCAAAACCCTGCCATCGGTCCGACAGGACGCTGGCCGACCGCTGGCAGTCTCTTGGCTATTACCTGGCAGCCCGCTGTTGAACAGTAATTTGCCAGCGGTCCGCCAGTCTCTTAGCAGACCGATAAGTCGGGGTGGGACCCTCACCGCGGATCGTTGCGTAGGGGATCGCCTACGCAACGGTCTGAGGTGAGGCATTCACCCCACCTCCTTCCCCCCCCACGCCGTGGGGACTTTCCCCTCAGCTGCCAAAGATATGCTAGCCTCTGTAGAGTGACTTCAGGTCACCTTCCAGGACCGGCATCAAAGTGCCGAGTGAGCACTGATTGCACTGAATCGCCTTATATACCGGCTGAGCTTATCAATGAAATCAGAGTCCAAGCTATGACATGTTAAAAAGTGCCCTCTCGAGTGCCCGTCATTTGACGACTCAGCGCCAAGCGAAGGCCACTGGGCGGTGAAGCGCCAGCCGAGTGTCGATTGGCGGATAACTGCCTTTTCATGCACTCGGTAATTTCGAGGTGTGATCGCCCCTGTCAGCTGAATGCATGCTATCACGTAGCTTTCAGGCAACTGGCACATTTTCGCCAGCGGTCCGCCGCTCGCTCTGATTGAGATGCCAAATTGAGATGTTAATGAGCCAGCTGTCGGCCTCGTAATTGCCGATTGCCAGCTAAATGCCAGTTATCATCCAGCTGTTAGGCAGCTGGCCCATATTCGCCAGCCGTCCTCCGCTGGCATTACCTGACATGATGATTATTTGTCAACTGTCGGCCTCGTGATTGCCAATGGCCAGCTAAATGCCAGCTGTCACCCAGCTGTTGAGCAACTGGCGAATTTTCGCCAGCTGTCCGCTACTCCCAATGTCTGAGTACCATATGTAAAACTGCGGGAAAAAACGCAATTCGGGTGGTATCAACACCTTCAACTTTGCATGCTTTTGAGTGAGGACGATCCACTCCACATGATCGACATAGCTGATTTGCAGTGTCGAGGTCAAGCTGGCTCAAAGTAAGAGTTGAAGCAATGACTAAAGGCTGCTGGGCCGGCACGCTAGTATATTCTAAATCTCTCGAGTTAGCTATCCTGCTAACTCGAGAGAATGAGAATATACTTGCGGGTCGATTGTACTATCCTGCTCATTTCTCCCGTGAACTGTTTTACTATTTAACTTCAACTTCATTTCTGGCCGTGCACGTCGATAAAGTTTGACTGTACACAACACGGGACTTGAACGATTTGGTAGGACCCTAGTGCTTCTGCGCATTAGGGTCCTAAAACTCTAATTCTGACACGTTTCTCGGCGGACAACCTTCACGGTTCAGAGCTGTTTTCAAATCTAACTTCTTTTCAAGGTTTTCTCAGCAACTTTTTCCATCACAACCACTGCCTTTACACCACTTCCCTTGGAGTTCTTAATGTATTGCCTATCTCTCTCTTTTCGAGCCGGTAGCAGTAAGGCTTACCGGGCCTTCCATGTGACCGCTGCGCCGCATGCTCCGGAATAACTAGTACTCTGAGAAAATCGGTATCGCTGGTTTCGCGATACCCCGAGATTCTCGCTGGTATCGCGATGGGGTATCGGCAGTTGATTGGCGGCTCCGCGATCGTGAAAAAGTGGTGTGTGGCGCAGTGGCCCCGCGATAGCCTTATGTTGGCTCCACGATTCGATAAAGAGGTAGCGTCGACAACACGGCTCCTTGACAAAACCGCGTCGGCACCGTGATGAGTGTGGAGGCTTTCGGCCTACCGCCGGCTCCGCGTTCGACCCACCTCCGAGCTGACGCACATGAGTCATACTGCAGTATCGATCGAAGTTCCAACTATACCCGTCATTTTCTAACCCGGTGTTTTCCGAATTCGTGTTTTTTTAATGGTATCTTTATTTTGACCTCAGCATACACCGCCTATGTAGTGAAATCGCCTTTATATTGAGCTTCCATCCCACGCAATAAGTATTTTTTATATATGCGACATTAACTTAGCGTCGGCTTAGATCCGGAAGAGACTTTGCGTCCTTTATTGAAGGTTGGCACAAACTCGGTGTCATATGCTATAACATAGGTGCACCGAGTTTGCGCCAACCTCCAATGGGGATCGAAAATTCTCTTCAGGATTCATGCCGATCATACTCCGCCAACGCGTAGCTAGATGCCTCACACGGAAACCGGAAATGCTCAGGGTTTCGGAGGCATCTAGTCTAATTTTAACACAAGAATTGACGTAAATTTAGGAAAGTTCAGCATCAGTTGGTGAAATTTTAGCTACAGCGCCCGCTTATTCTACGTGAATTCTCGCTACAGCACCCGCATATTCTACGCTTATTCTTGTTGCAGCACACGGTCGATCGACCCGCAGTCTTGATCTGTACTAGAAAGACGATCCCTGCTGCGATCGAGCGCACCGCCGTTTTCTTCCCCACGGCCTGCAGCGTCAGCGGCAAAAATTGTCTCTAGCAAGGTCTTTCAGAGAGCGACACCGGGTCACCCTCGACCACCCACAGACTGTCAATTTATTCGTTGGTTGACAGGGGCAGGACTGATCGAACAGCATCCTGTGTTCCGCGTAGCCAACGCGGGTTAAGATTGCATTTCAACACAGCCTGCCGCTAAATCCGTAGATTCTCGCTACAAAATTATAGCGAGAATATACGGGTTTAGCGTCAGAGAGAACAATGGTTCGAACGACACAAGAATATGCGCGGTTTTAGCTATCGTAGCTAATACCCTTAAATTCTCGATACATGGAATGGGGCGGCGTTTCAGGCCGCGCCCTCGGAGGCATTTAGCTACGCATTGACAGAGTATATAATCTTGATCGCTTTTTTGTGCTCACACGTCTCCGCGCATTGCGCTGCATGTATTCTTCGAGATTTCGGTTCCAAAACTGCAGCAACCACGATCTTAGAAACAATGCCATTTGTTACATTTCTTAAATTTTCGGGTGCTTTTCGGAGCGTACCTGAATTTCGGAATTAGTTAAAGGGCCGAGTAGGCATGGTCATTCGACAATGATTTTTGAATAAACGATTGCCTTTTTGAAAATTATGTGGGAGTGAGTGTACCTCAATTATCAGACGGCGAACTTAAAGAGATCATCATCATCAAAGTCTTTGTTTGAGTCTTCCTCAAGATAAATCTCTTCGAAAATGTCGGCAAGGTTTCGAGCCATCTCGAGCAGTGCGTTCACGTCCGATAGGAATGAGTCCGCCAGCCTTGAAACTATGAAGGACTTCGTCTTGGGAGCGATCTGCGGGATTTGTAATCCTACAGACCTTGAAAGAACGAGCGGCAACTTGGGATGGAAGTTGTTCAGGCAGTCGCTAACTATTCAGGATTACCTTGTCCCGAACGAGATTGCAAGCGAAGAGTCCAAAGTAACAGCGCTTCCTCTGCGTCTCTGACATTTTTGGATTACGGTATGAAGTCGCGTACGCAAATACGTAGCATGCGTTACCGTAATCCAAAACAGGATTCGTCGAGTTTTTCACGTCCCCTTTTCTTTTTTTTACATACTTGATGACTCTTTTGCATTCTTTTCGCTTGCAATGCTTGTGATACTCACTCTCGATACAAATATTCTTCTTTAAAGGCAGTGTTCGCGATGAAATGAATGGGCGTGCTGGCTGTTCAATGCTTTTTAATTATGAAAAATGATAAGAAATTGTTAAGCTCTTACATTGGCTAGACCAAGCTACCGTAACCTCTATCATGATCAGATGTTGAAGATAATGAACAGTCAACACGCCTATTCGTTTTATCGTGAACACTGCCTTTAAAGGCAAGGTCTGGTCAGATTTTGACATCACCGAAATTCGGGTTAGATAGATTGGGCCGGTCTAGCCGGACACCGTCCAAAATTTTCACAAACTCTAAAACAGTATTGCTGGAGAAAACAACCTGAAAGTCAGGGATTACGGTATTCACAGCATGATAATCATGGCTGGAATGACCGATAATTACAAAGCACTTTTGGAGAATGCGTGGACAACTGCTATAATATGGATGATGGCCACACTTTTCTGGATCATCGGCTAACGGAAGTGGCTGGAATAACTTGAAGAAGACCGGTTTTAACGCAGTTTTCGCATGTTCCTTCGGACTACCTGTACCTCAGGTACTCAGGACGACGGCCGGCGAACCTTTCCCAGCTGGCCCGCGGTCTCCGCCCTCCGGCCGCCCGCTTTTGGTTCGCCGGCCAGCCGTATGTCGACGGCCCGCCGACCTTTACCAGATGGCCCGCGATCATTATTTGTATTATTGTTTAACTCAAGCATGTCACCCCGGCCCCACGGCGGAGAAACGCCCCGCCTCGGTCCGCCACAGTCTGCGGTGAGGAACCACCCTCCCCGCGGATCGCGGCGAAAACCGCCGCCCCCCCCCCCAGCTGCGGGGATGCCCCTATCCCCTCAGCAGTCAAAATTATGCTGGCCTCCGGAGAGTGACTCGAAGTCACCTTCCAGGGCCGGCAGTAGAATGCCGATTGAGGACTCTAGTGAGATGAGGCGCCTTTTATACCGGCTGTGCACGAGATAACCACGTTACGACGAGATCAGTCGTGATCATTATCAATTGTCTTTCCAACCGACCGAATTGAAGATGGCGTGGCGTGTTTTGTGGTTCGCGGGCGAACCAATATCCGAGCTGCGTGTGCGTCGCATGCAGCATGGTTTGCCGCTGGCCGGCACCCTCGAAATGTGGGGGGCCGGCCGTCGTTTTCGGCATAGATGTTCGCCGGCCGTGGTCCTGAGTACCTGAGACCATGAGCACAGATTCAGCGGAAAATCTCAGAATTGAAATTCTGCTCGGACCCTGCCTTTATGTGGTAGGAAACGTATTTCAGGACATGGATAGCAGCCCGGAGGGTACGAATACATCTGTTTTTGGATTACGGTAAGGCATGCTACGTATTTGCGTACGTGACGTCTTACCGTAATCCAAAATGTCAGGGACGTAGAGGGAGCGCTGCTTCTATGGACTCTTCACGTGCGATCTCGCTTGGGACAAGGTATACACAGCGATCGGTGGAGCTTCTGGATTGCCGCCCTTGGGAGCCTCTGCAACCCGGCGCTTCTGGCTATTCTGCCCTTGGCAGTGGGCCACTTCTCACATTCTGCGCCAAGTAGAATATAGGTGCGTGAAGTGAACATCAAGTAAAAACGTATGAGATAGAAAAATGATCCCATTTGAAAATCTACAATAGCTTTTCAGCTGGGGAGGGTCTATTTTTCAGTCTCCACCGAAAGGGAGTTCAATTAGAGGGAGGGGTTCAAACAGAGAGGGGTGTTCAATAACAGGAATTACGGTACATAAAGAAACAGATCGTTAGAGTACCATTTCGAAGCATTCTGAAGAAAATGTGTAAAATCGGTAAACTGGAAAGCTGTATCATCAGCTGTATCGGCGTGTTGTTTAACAAACAACTATTCGAGATCCCTTATTATGGTGAGGGCAATTATATTTGACTGGACTCGCAGGCTTCACAGCGAGGTCGCGTAGTTGTCTTGAAAAACATCTACGCAGCGTCAATCGACGCGGCAATCGGCTCTTCAGCGAGGTGCGATCGCGGAGCCTACTTCGATATCGGCATACAGGCAGGGAAATTTGTAGTGAAGGCACCGCGATGACGTCGTGTAGGTGGCTATAGGGCACCTACACGGCGTCATTGCGGTGCCTTCACCACACATTTCCTCAGAATAGGAGCGAGAAAGGCTTGAGGCCTATTTTCCCTTTGAGTGGGAGCGTCGGTACGTTAGTGGAGCACGGACACAATGAAATTCGAATCGCAAACTTTTAGCGGGATCTAGGGGGTGGAGACACAAAGGTTCTATCCAAAAGACGAGAAAGCTGGGTCATCATTTGGAATTAGGGCGCGGCCTGTTTACTATGGGCCTTGCGTACGAATCGCGGCGGTTGTTATCTATTACTCACTTTTTGCCGAATTTTTTCGAAAAAGGGTAGGAAAAGCGGCAAACGACAATCGACAAAAATTGTCTAAAAACGGCCGGCAAGCGGACATCGGCAACCATCAAACGGCAATTGCCTCACATCATTGGGCCCGATCCCTCCAGCCACAACCGCAGACCCGGACCCTTTCCTGATTTTCGATCTCAATAGCGGCTGGATGGATGAATGATTTTCAACAGAGTCGTCGTTCTTCACTCCCTTTCCGGCCTGTATCCTCTTCCTGTTCTGCTCTCGTGCCGCGACTGCAAATCAAGAGAAATACAGGCCTGAGGCAACTCGTTCACCAAATTTTGCCCTCAAAATACAAGCGTTTTCAAGAAGCCATACCTCCGTTCGTAGGGGGTCCTGGACGATTTCAGAAATACCATTGTAATCGGAGTGTGACCCTTTCCAAGATAAGGATAAAACCTCAAAAATAATCCTTTGGGTCTCCTGTGCCTTCAACAAAGTTGGCGACCTCGCTCGCGGCATACTGCTCATTGGCACCAAACTATTTCTATGACAATGTAAGACGTTACTAACTAGTTTGGTGTTGCCCTAGGACGCAGGTCAACAGTAAACTGAGCGCGAGATAGGGGGGGACTACCTTATTGTTTTATGTAGACTTGTAAAATCTAAACCACAGATTTTTCTTACCGTAACCTGATAGCTAGATAACATTTTGAAAACATATATGAGGCTGTCCAGGTAAGAATCGCGATAGATCGGTAAACGAAAAAAATTTTAGTCGTTTTTATGTTTTAAATCGCCACAGTACCCCGAAGAACTCAGGTGCTCGCTTCTAGAATTTTCGGAAAACTTTTTTAGAAATTGTTATAAAATTCTAAAGTTGGGCATTTTTTGAAAATTGCTTCGCATAGATCCTCATGAGGAACGTTGCAACGTAAACGAATTCTTCTGATGAAAAAAAGTTGGAAGAGGTAATCAACCATGAGGAATCGATTAGCGTTATCAGAATTTTCAAAATCAAGTCCCTCAGACTCTGCGGGGGGGGGCAAGCGCCGGACAATAGAGCCCGTTTTCGACTTGGGGGAGCGACAGCGCAGGCCTCCCCCGAGGGGGGCTTTAGGGGAGGCCCCTGCTCTCCTCCGGCGCTTGCCCCCCCCCCGAGAGGAAGAGAGAGAAAAGATGGGAAGAAGTCGTAGAAGGTAGTTTACGACAATAGAGGCCAGAGAAGGCATAGTAGGCCAAACGCACGCATAGTGATTCACGTCGAGTTTTGTCCCGATTTGACGTGATTTCTCCTGTGATCTATCACGTGCTCGAACGGTATAAAAGGCGCCTCACCTCATGGAGAATCGCATTCGGCCCAACAGGGCCGGCCCTGGACGGCGACTTCGAGTCACTGTCAGAAAGGGATATTTTTGGAGGAAAGCGGAGACGCTTCCGGGGGGGGAGGGTGACGTCACTGCTCCGGAGCCGTGACGTCATGGCTCCGGGGCAGTGACGGGGGGGGGGGCTTCAAGGCAGCGACAGGGGGCCTCAAGGCAGTCACAGGGGGCTTCAAGGCAGTCACAGGGGGGCTTCAGGACAGTGACGGGGGAGCTCCGATCAAGCCAAATTGTCACTCCGGCGGTAGCCCCCCCCGATCGCGGGGGGGGGGCTACCGCCGGAGCCCGGAGGGTTGCCCCCCTGAAGAGCTGCGCTAGCCCCCTCCAGTGTATGAGCCTGTGAAAAAATAATTTTTTTGTATTTACTCTGAGCCGAGATCCTGCAGATAGAGACTATGCTCAAAAGATGCGCCGTTGTCGTTTTGGTTCATAACGAATATAAAATCAAATATCGAAAGACACAAAAAACCTCATTTTTCGATCGATTGACGCTCGCCGGCGAAAAACCCTCGTTTTGAAGGCCGCTCATGCACGCCATCCCAGACAGGGATATCGGATCACCCGGGCGGTTTTTGCCTTTTTTTCGCCGCTGCGAATGCAGCCAGGGTGACTCCCCGACAATTTTCTGGCCGGAGTTGGTTTTAAAATCACCCGGGGGACCATCGAAAGACGGAGGTATCGTCGGTCACTGCTCGAGAGATCGCCGCGTCGAACACATGGGGCTCGCACGCAAGCGAGGAGGTAGTAATAGGATCATTACCTCCTCGCTTGCGTGCGTGCCACATGTGTTCCACGCGGCGATCTCTCGAGCAGTGATCGATCATAGGTGTTTAACAACATCACGAATGATCACGTCGTAACGTGCTTATCACGTCGTAACGTGCTTATCACGTGCACAGCCGGTATAAAAGGCGCCTCATCTCACTCGAGTCCTCATTCGGCATTCTGATGCCGGCCCTGAAAGGTGACTTCGAGCCACTCTCCAGAGGCCAGCATAATTTTGACCGCTGGGGGGATAGGGGTATCCTCTCGGCGGGGGGTGGTTTTCGCCGCGATCTGCGGGGAGGGTGGTTCCTCACCGCAGACCGCGCCGAAGATTACGTCCTTGTGCCGAGGCGGGGCGTTTCTCCGTCGTGGACCCGGGGCGACATGCTTGAGGTAAATAATAACGCCCGGTAGCGATTCGGGTCACCCGGGGTTATTCGGGTCACCCGGGAGGTATCACGGGGGACTCACCCGTGGGTCGTTGCAACTGCTAATACCCCCTTCGCACAGCCGGGTGACTCCCCCGTCCTGTCTGAGATCGCGCGAAAAATGGATACTTCTGATATCTATTGAGCATAGTTTCTATCTGCAGGATCTGGGATCAGAAAAAATAAAAAAAATTATTTTTACACAGGGCGTGGTTTTGGAGGTTCTGGTAACGCCAATCGATTCCTCATAGTTGATGACCTATAACAAAACTTTTTAACAAAGGAACTTGTTTCCATTGAGGATATAGGCAAAGGAATGTTTACAAAATGCCCAACTTTGGAATTTTATAGCATTTTTTTTGTTTTCAGAAAATTCTAGAGGCGAGCACCTGAGTTTTTTCGGGTGCTCTAGCGATATATAAAATAGAAAAAAAATTTTGTGTACCAATCTATATCGATTCTTACGTGAACAGCCTCATATATCCCATTTACTGGTATAATGAGATGTTGCTCGGTGGAATGGCGTCATGCTTTCCGTGAGGTATAAATACGTAGCGGTTGAAATCTTCGGAGGCCCGTCCGGCTAACAAAAATAAATCCTACTCCTATCAAAGGCAGAAATCATAAAATTCGGTATGCTTTCGGTAAAACTCTCCCTAGCAAAACCTGTATTGAGACAACTTTCGCCCGGTCAAGCCCATGCCGATCACTTTTTCCGCAGGGCTACCGTAACCATTCTTGAACAAAACATGATAACGAATGTAAACACACGCTCGTAACAAGCGGGGTATAAAAGAGCGGAGTAGCGGTATGCATTCATCCACACACCGCTCTCCTCGGGAAGCCACTGGGGAGTGGCTGAGGAGGTCGAAATTGTGCAAACATGTTTGTTGGCTATTAAGATGTGCTGACACTTGGAAAAATTTTAAAGGAGGGTTACGGTAGCCCTGCGGAAAAAATGATGGGCATGAGCGTGCTTGTCGCCCGGTCAATATATATGATTTGTTTGGAAGCAGGACGGGCCCTTCAGGCTCCATACTCGCCCTTAGCGAGGTATTCAATTTCGAGGCTCGGGTAATCCATCAGAAAATTACTTGTCAGCAGCCGCCATGGTTTTAGTGCGTCATCAAGTGTTTGTGGCCCATACAAAACATATGGATTGGTCGCACGGATGACCGTCTTTGGAAAAGCATATAGCATGAGTTATTTCTAAGTTTTTTTATTATTGTGGAGCGATCGGACCCCTGAAACTTCATACCGGTATTCCACTTTTTGAGCCTCATTACCACCAAAAATTGAGACAAAGTTGCATGCATTAGCACATTGCACTATATCATAGTTACGGGGGGGGGGGGGGGATGGACAGAGACACGGAATGACCATTCAAAGAAATGAGAAACATAGGCATCGGATTTTTAGATACTGATGGCAATCATTGCTGCGCATGGAAATATTTCGGCCCAAAACTGATTGGGGGGGGCACTTAGGGTTTAAGTTACGAGTGAATGATACCGCTTACAGAAATCAAAGTATTTCCATGGAGTTCCTATGAAAACAGAATCTGATAACCCTATCAGGCAGCTGATAACAACAGAAATTGGTGCAACACTACTTCGGGGAGGGGGGGGCATTCAGGATTAACCTATAGAAATGGAAGGATTCCTCCAGGAAAATGAAATTTTGTTTCGTTATCAGGTATGTGATAACGTTATCACTCGTAATTTCCTAGTAATTCCATGGAATTAGATCGATTTCTGAAAGCGGAATGATTCATTCCTTACATAAATTCCGAGTGCCCCCGAACTAGTTTTGCCCCAGAAAATTTCATTGTCATCAAAGAAACTTTGTTCACCCCCCCCCACCCAATCTAGATTTGCACCAATAATCAAATTTCATCTCTTTGTTTGTTATTCTAGAGCTCACAACTGAGCCCATAATACGTGGCTTCTCTTTAACCGATAAAGCTTTGCATCGCCGATGACTAACGATATTTCAAAGGTCAGTATTATGTACTCGTATCCAAAAATCCGTATCCGTACCGTCCCATAAATTTTTATATAGGAAGGGCACTGACAATGGAGACACTGCAATTGAAACACCCACCAATAGAGAGTGGATTCCATCAAATGAGTTGATACATCGATGTTCAGGACTATTATGAGTGATAATGAAACTTGCGCGCCAACTACAGATAAAATAGATAAAATAAAATATGAAAGGTATTAATCCGATATAGTTCGAAACATTGAAAAAAGGCCCACGGTCTCTCTGTGAGTATGGAAGCAGTCTGAGAGGTTTAGGGCGATGCAGTGTCGCAGAAATTGACTTCAATCAACTATTCATTCAAAGGACAGCACAGTGGCGTTTTCGAGAGAAGAAGAATGGTCTAAGCGAGGCATTCTTGACTGTGTCTATTTTTTAGAACAAAATCAGTGTGCTTCTGTCTTGCATCGAAATACGATATCGAGGAATGTTATGCGATAACGACTCAGAAAAACCAAGCATGGGACGACCATTTCGTAAAAATGATTTTTCGGTCAAATTCGATTTGTATAGAGATTATATAAAGGACATGAACCTTCTTAGCTTGTAACAAAGCTTGATCATTGTCGCAGGATTCCTCGCTTTTCGTGATCGAAATGAGCGAAGAATGACTTAAAAACATATATTTACGCTTCTGTGGTAGATGATTTTTTTTCGAGTACTTACGAGTTTTAAAAACATTCGCAGTTCAGAATTGTGGGAATGGTGCTCCTCTACAATTTTTTGGCACAACACATTGGGTCAAGTTACAGTACCGGACAAATTTCTTGCAGAGAAAGCGTTTTGCAAACGTTTCTTGCGCTCACCAAGCGCCGCAACGCCATAACTTGTTACAAAGTGGTCCAATTTCAATTCTGAAGTTATTTTTAGATTGTTTCCATTTAGTCCTACACGATACATAGTGTTCCAAATCATAGATCCAACTCCAGAAGTTTACCGAAAAATGAATATTTGTACCACAAAATCCCTCATTATGAACTGATCAGATGGTCATGATCATAGCTTCGTTGGGTGGAGCCATGTACTCCACCAACCTCCACCCCTGGGCAGGTGAAGTGGGAAACCTTCACCACTGGGAAAACCGGTGACAACCGGTGAAGCGCTTTGAAAAAGAATGAAAGTGACCCAACACTCATGCAAATCATTTTCAAGATTGGGTGGGTGTCACTGCCGGTTTTTCGGCCATAACTTTTTTCCCCTGGAAGATAGCTTTTTGTAAAAGCTGTTTTCGGAATTCTCATAAAATTCTGCATCGAATAGCGTTTTTAGCTTAAAAAAATACGTTCCCCTTCTACCAGCCGATTTCAGCTTAAAAAGTGAATTTTTTCACCTGAAAATATCGGTTTTTCGCCTATAACTTTTTTGTACTCGAAGATAGACCTCGATGAAGGCTGTTCTCGGAATTCCTATTAAATTCCACGTCGAATAGTGTTTCCAGTTTAGGAAAATATTTTCTCGATCCTCCAGCCTAATTTATTTTACGAAACACCGGTTTTTCGCCTATAACTCTTCAAACGTTGAAGATAGGGTCCTGTAAATGTTGTTTTTGAAATCTACGTAGAATTCTTCATCGAATGACGCATCGGGTTCCTAACTTTTATTGCTCCATAAGACCAACCAGGTCGGTGAAGCCGAGCTCCATAGTTATCTCCATAGAGTGCTCTCGCCTCTATGATGTAAGTAGGAGACGCAGAGCTCTCCTGGAGCCTACAACGGGGCTCGGCTCCACCGACGTGGCTGACTTATGGGGCAAGCAAAGTTAGAAATCCGATATATCATTCGACGCAGGATTTTACGTGGATTTAAAGAACAACCTTCACCAAAACCCTATCGTCAACGGTTAAAGAGTTATAGGCGAAAAAACGGTGTTCCGTAAAATGAATTAGGCTGAAGGATCAAGAAAATATTTTTTCAAACTGGAAACACCGGTCGACGTAGAATTCTATGGGGATTCCAAAAACAACCTTCACCAAAGGTCTATCTTTTACGGTAAAAAGTTATGCACGAAAAACTGATTGTTTTTGGTGAAGGAAACGTTACTTCATAAATTGAAATCGGCTGAGAGACTGGAAACGTATTTTTCTCAAAATGAAAACACTCATCGACGCGAAATTTCATGGAGACTTTAGAAACAGCTCCGTTCAAAGATTCGTCTTGAAGGGCAAAAATTTTATGAGCGAAGAACGGGTAGTTTTTCAGAAAACGCTTGGAAAAATTTTCCTAAAAAAATTTGACTCCAAGACAGCTCGAAGGAAAATTTTCATGACCAGATCATTTCATTAAGAATAGTGAATTTCAAAAGGAGGTCATCTAACGAAAAAAGTATTTCAAAATTAATGATTAAAAAGAAAAATATACTGAATGCAAGAAAAAGAGGAGTGAGAAAACGTCAAATTTTGAAGTTGCAAGTCTATAAGGAACCTTCACCATTCCCCACTCAGGTATCCTGAACAACCATCATCCCTCGGACCGCTGTCTCCACCCCAACGAACCTATGGTCATGATGGCAGAAATCTGTTCTGTTTTGACCTGTGGTCGATGTGAATCTTAGATCTTAGAACTTATTTTTGAACGAAATACCAGAGTTACAAGGGCTTTCTACTCGTACCCCTACATTCGCTTCGCGTAGAGGAACGCGAAAACTTTCTTAAAAACTCATTTTGTCTATTTTGAAAGGAGTTATGGCGATGCGGCGCTTTGTGAGCTCAAAAAACGCCGCAAAACGCTGTTTTTGCAAAAAACATGCGCGGTATGGTAGTCAGCGACTTAAACCTTAAAATAGGTTCTTTGAATTTTGGAAAAAAATCCCGTCGAAATCAGTAACGCTATAACACTTTTTTTTGCACTTGGAAACGTTTTAGAATTTACATTTTTATGTTTCGCCAGGCCAGTTGCTGATTGAAAAGCCTATTTTCTTTCTCAGAAAACTGGCAATTCTCGGGACAGGGGCTCTCTACACATCGAGGGAGGAGTTATCTTGCCTTTGTGGCTCTAATTCTACTCAAGACCACCTTGCTTGCGTTGAGTAGCGTGACATGTCGAACTGCAAAAACAGGAAAACTCCTCCCTCCGTGTGTAGAGAGCCCCTGACCCCTAATTCTCTATTGCGGAGTGAAATTTATTCACCCCGCAATGTGCGCGCGTATGCTGCGGCTTCTCCCCCCCCCCACGTTATGGTTCATAAAATTCTCCTAGGTAAAATCAAGCTCAGCAAGGATCATTTCTTCAAATTAGTTCCGTCCATCACTCGTAGCTCAGGGAACAAGATTTGGTTCGGGAGGGCTAAAACCACCATAAGATCTAATTATCTCATTAACAGAGCTGGCTCCATTTACCTCAAGCTGACCAAGACCACAGTTCTTCCGCATTTACTTAAATCTTCTAAAAAACTATTTCTTCTTCTGTTTTGAAGCCGTAGTTACATTACCTTTTTTCTCTTTTCATAGCGTCATGGTGAGAGCCGTAGGGCATTGCTGAATTGTGCATTACTCGTATTAGTTTTGTTGGGTTAGTTTTTTTTTTCCTTTTTTTGTTCTATATTGCGTATGCCTTATGCAGCGTAAATAAACATAACAACAACAACAACAACACTTTCTCGCTGTCTCTCTCCTTTTTCGGCGCACTCACGCGAAGGATCAAAGTAATTTTGGCTCCGAATTAGAGGATACCAAATCTGGAAACTCAACGCTACTTTTCAAAAACAGTGCACTTCTATGACTTTTCGAATAGTCAAAAACCCCATTAATTGTGACCACGAAAAAATCAAATAATGCTTGTATGATCCATCACTGATCGAGAGATCGCCGCGTCGAACACAAGTGGCACGCAAGCAAGCGAGGAGGTAATGATCCCATCACTACCTCGCTTGCGTGCGTGCCACATGTGTTCGACGCGGCGCTCTCTCGACCAGTGATCGACGATAAAACCGTATGATTCATATCCTCTGTATAACCAATGTTGGAATAAACGAAAATTGAAAATTCTGAATGAATCGATTATTCGAAATATCTTAATAATGTAGTGAAAAGTTCTCCGTGCGATTACCAGCTTCATAGAGTTTACGTAATCAATTTAGTCTCGTAAATAGACGGGGCAGCGACGGTAGATCGCCGGGCGCGATGGAAACTCCGTTGGCCGATGATGCGGCCAACACCGCACGGCCAGTCGCCTGGTCCATGAGTCAGACTGAATATACTGAAACTACTGAAAAATAGTGAAACCATGCTTTTCGGAACGAAACTGACATATTGTACGAAGTCCGGGGCGTGTAGTATACTTTAGCCGAATCGAATGATCGAATCATTATCCGATTGAAAAAAAAAACCGCTTCGATTGAATCGATTCAGTCGACTATTGAAAAAGTTGACATTCCGGAAAGTCTAAAGTCGATTATTCTGAGAAATTTGATTTTCGACACATTCGGAAAGTCGACCGTTCCGAAAAATATTCTTATCGCCCAAGTTAAGTAAGCTCTGGTACATCCCTAGAGACCTGTTGATTTCCATTATCACCAGCAGCGGAGCGGTGGGCCTCAGCGAAATATAACTAGTGATAAGGAGGTTTCGACGAAAAAGCCACAGCTTCGCGCTGTTATAACCGAAAACATGAGTTCATTCGACCTCCGCTCTCTCACTCTACTTTTATTCTGTCTTCTCTCTCTGACTCTTGCCGTCTGCCTCTCTCTGGTCAGCAACGCACCAGGTGAGGCTCGCAATTCAAGGCTGTGGTCGCGATGAAAAACGCTATCTAAAAAAACTATAAGAATCAGCTTAGATCGAAAACAGTTGAAAAACTGTGAAGGTAGCGCGGTGAATTCAAATTTAATTCAAATTTACGTAATAAAAAGCGTTGACCAATGAAAGCAAACACTTCAGTCTAAGTTTTTGGCTAGACGAATCCGAAGGATAATGTTCATTGATTAAAATTCAATTTCAAGCCAGCTGATCTTCTTGATATCGAAGATCATCGCTGCCGATGATGTGGAATGGGCTCGTCCACCATCAAAAGACAAGAAAGTTTAGGCTTTAAATTTGGCCCAAAACTGCAGTTTTTTTTTTCGCGATCTTTTCTCATTGGTCCTACTACTCTAAACCCAGAAAAGGTTTTAGAGAGGAAAAGAAGACAAGCATATTCTATCGCGACCACAGCCTTTGAAAAATAGTGCCTATATTTTTTATTTCAGAGCCAAATTTACTCTTTTTTCTTTGCGCGCTTCTGCGTAGCGAGGGTAGAGACAGCGGGAAAGTGCGGGGGAGAAGGAGACGCAGCATACGCGCATTGAGAACGGAAATAAATTTTACTTTGAAATAGAATATACAATCAAGGTAAGAAGACCAATATTTTATTATTGTGCTTATTCGTAGTATAAACTTCTAATGACTATTAGTGTATAACTAGCAGGAGTAAAAGCCATTTCAATAGTAACAATATCTAAGGTAAATGTAATTTCTGTGCATCGGTAAGTTGAAAAAGTTTGGGACAAGTTTCAGTGAATGTCGGGAATTGGACGCAAGGTAAGGAAAGGAGAGGCTGGCGATGTTTACATTTGGTAACCGAACGCTCTCACTGTATCTTATCACCATAGGTTGCGCTTTCATCAAAGATTGCTGGTGAAAATGACCAGAGTTCGAATTCGGTTTTGGACGTGATTGGCTCGACTAGAGAGTGAAACCAACCCCTACTTTTGTTCTTTTTTAGGAAGGTGGCTGCTTGATTTCGTGGGAGACAAATATTTGATGTCAGAACCAGCCTTTTTACCGCTAAAACTATGCCGAATCATTTTTTCCGAGCTAAGTTAGCTCCTTCCCGATTTACGTTCATTTTAAAAACTATCGAGCACTATGTATCCACATCTGTTCTAAAAAAATATACCTCCACTAGGTATTTTCACCGAAAAAAAGTCTCTATTCTAGTCCTAACTAGGTACTGCTTTAAACTTTCCGTGAAGATATGGGATACCGTGTTGTCGTTGCTGTAGGTCTGTGACAGTACATAAATGAGCCCTGCTTGAAATTCCCTAAATGTCTGCGGGGATTCGGCAAAATATTATCTTTATTGTTTCACAAAAAAGTAAGGGTACCCCATCAGGAAATTTTCGGGGTGTTCAGAAAAAAAATTTGTGGATTCAGCTCAAAACTTCCAAATTGGGGTTATTTAGGACGCTAAACCCGAATCCGGGGCCTATTTCTCGCCAGACTTAGGGTCACTGTAGGTTACGGTAGGCATAATACCTTTTAGCTGGCGTTACTTACCTCAAAGTTTCGAAAAATGGACCTAAAATTCGTGCTCAGCTCCCCAAATAACATCCATAGTGAAATTTAGAACCCAATCTGAGACTTTGACCGAGCTCTACCCACCGTAACCTACCGTGATCTATCGAAAATTGATAAAAGGGTTGCAGATTCGTGTTAGGGGCTGAGCAGAGTGCCACCGCGGCGCGGCGCGGCCTGATGATTGAGAGCCGTATTGATAGATCGCGGCGATCTATCAATACGGCTCTCCATCATCAGACCGCGCCGCGCCGCGGTGGCACTCTGCTCAGCCCCTTAGGCAGGCCGAATAACCGCTATGTACATTTTTAAGGCGATTTGATCGTAACATTCTCGAAACCGTCAAAAGTGACGTTTTTCCAGCACATTTTCCCCCCGTTTAGAAGCTTTGAACCTGATCAGACGGAATTTTTTAAAATATTGACAAATGGGCTTCAGATACGTGATCAGCATCCAAAAAACCTAGAAACGAGTTTTCAGCCCTTTCCGAGACATTTTTTGAACATCCTGAGAACTGCCATTCGTGTACAACGCTTATCTACGCAAAGCTTTGAAAATGCCAACTTTTGGAAATCTCCTGTTGGTCTCTGAGACATTTAGTGGATTTGAAAAACGGATTATCAATGCTGGGTCCCATACCCTTCAAAAAACGCCACTCGCAGTCGTAATATCACAATCACAATTGTAGTACACAGTATACAGTACCCGCACTACATAATTTGCTCAAAAAAGTCGCGAATTCGCGACTTTTCGTCATACTTCGGCTCAACGTGACCCGTCCAGAGGGCTATGGGGGTATTCAGAATCAGCATCGAGAGCTCTTTATTTCGAGCACACACGTTTCTTTACCTGCAAGCAAGGCATATTGGGTTAAGTCCCGTTCTCAGTTTAAACGGGACCAATTGACCTGAGACTTGGCCCACAACTTTACTTTCCGATCCTGTTTCAAATAAGCACTGCGGCAGCCCAATCCGGAAAAGTCGATTTTTCATCCCCTTCACATGTGCCAAGTCCAATCTCGCTTCAAACGGGATCAGGTTAAGAAATAAGTGTGCTCACAATGAAGAGCTCTCGAATCTGTTTCGCAATATGCCCCCTGCTCCCCGAACGGGTCTATTTGAGCCGTGTTATGACAAAAAGTCCCAAAAGTCGCGACTTTTTTGAGTGAATTAGAGCGGGTATTGTACATATAGTCGAGTCCACCAAGAGTGTCTCATTTACTTATCGATGAGAAGCGGTCGATTGAAGATCAATGAACATGAAACTCGTTGCAGCACAACCGCTCTCGCTCATCGGTATCGAGCGTGCTGGTATGGGATTCATGCACATTGATCCCCAGCCGACCGCTTCTTATTGATAAGTAAATGAGACACTCTTGGTGGACTCCACTATATTTCATACCTGTCCACAGCGTCGGCCACACCGGGTGTTTTTCCAACCTTCCTCGTTTATGTCTTTCATACGTATCGACCGGGCTGGCCACATCAGGTCACGGTTTTTTCCCGAATCTATGACATGTATGAGAAATATGAGAGTACCGTTTAATGTCTTTATAAAAACGTAAAGATTATTCTGCTGTATTTGATAATAAAGATAATGGTGTCGGTCAGTCATCAGAGCGTTGTGTGCAGTGCTGGAATGAGGTCCCTTCACAATCCCACTTAATCGAACAGAAAATTTGATCAGCTCGCATAAGGTTCTCAGAAGATTTTCGTTTACTTGATTTCGACTTTAAGAACAACTTTCTGCTTGTCGCCGTAACGAACCACGGTATAGTTGTTTTTACGTGGATAACAACTTGAGATTCACCAAATTATATGTTTTTTTAGTATATCTTAGGCCTTATCTTACAGTATCCCGCCTCGAGCTGCAGGTTCCACGAAGTTACAAGCCTGGAAAGGTTGTTTTTGTGCTTTTTGTAGCTTCCAAAACGCGCGTTAGTCTTGGGAAAAACCGGAAATGGACCTCGTAATTGTGTTCAGCGCCTGAAACTACCCTCTCCCTGAGCTGAATTTGGCTGAAGGCACATTTTTCAACTTTGTACAGACTGATAGCGTTTCGGACTTGTACGGATTTTCGGTTGGGCGTTCATTCATACCAATTAGAGGGCTTTTGAAGCGGTTTCAGGCAAAGTTCCACATATGACTAAAAATCCTTCCAGGTTGAGAATTTGAGGTGCAGATCACGATCCTGGGGTCTGTCGGTCGATTTTTTAAAGTTTTTGATTTAATTCGTTCAGAGCTCCCAATCGGGGGAAAATTTTAGGGCAAAATGTGACTTTTGACGGTTTGCGGAACGCTACGATAGAAATGGCTTAAAATCTTTACCGAAGAGTTATTTGGAGAGCTAAACACGCATCTGGAGTCCGTTTATTAATTTTTGGAAGATTAGAGAAGATTACGGTGGGTGGGTATCCGGTAGTTTGGCCAAAGTCTCAGATTTTACCCAAAATTCGGATACGCGGGTTATTCGGGATGGAGTTGCTTCTAGTCGTTTTCGCAGATGCGTTTACCACTCTAAACACTTCCCTTGTATGTTTGCTATTGCATTTGGATTTTTGAAGGCATTTCTGAGTGTCCTGCATCGATCGAATATCAAAAGTCAATTCAGCAGCACCGAATACCCACGATATGTACTTCGACGGATTCAACAAAAGATTCGTCCTTTTAACGATATGCGACTTCCAACTCTGAAATCCATAGAAAAACTCCATAGAAACTTAACGAAATGGAGGGTTGATTTATTACGCTATCACTGCTGTCCATGGAGTTTTTCACGGAGTTTCTAATTAGCCCCCCCCCCGTCCTTCGACGTGTGCATAGTGAGAAATAAAAACGGGAAAGTGGAAAAAACCGATTATCTTAGGTCTCACTAAAAGTTACCCCGACTTCATCAAATTTTGGAATTTTCAATTTTTAGAATTTTGACAAAGTGTGATAAGCTGCTAAACTGTTTTGAAGCACACACCATTTTCTATAGTTCCTAAGTTATATGCCGAGTTCGATAGGAAATTTTTGAAACTGAGATCGTTGGGTGCGTCTACTTCCTTTCAATCAATCCACCGAAGCTGCTAAATATGACAGGACACTCGAGCCTTTCGAGGGCTATGTAGATGGGTGAAACTTAGCGTTCGCATAATTTTTGATAGAACGTGATTATTGATTTTTTAAAGAAAAAAGTCTTGAAATTAAACATTGCTGCTATTTAAAATCCGCAAGTTCCCTTTCGAAAAAAATTATTTCGTCATTGATTAATCGGATTGCGACGAGAACTGATGAAAAAGGTAATTCAGCTTAGTGGTTAAAAACGTACAAAAAGCCCATATAACATTGACAGCATTGGTGTTCAGCTAGAGGGATTATGTAGTAGGGAATGCGCCTAGTGTGTACTATAAATTTTTTCATCAAATTTCGGTTCGAAAGCCATCAGGTTTGGCTGAGAGCTCAAAAAAAGGTTACACAGAAAAAGATCAGCACTTCCAAACTGTAATCCAAGAATCAGAAGAAAAAACGAAACAAGGTAATATGAAAATAAGAGGAAACAGATCAGGAGCAATGTGAGAGTGAAGAAGTGATTGGAATCGAGAATCTTCCGTGCTTCGAAACCGGCACTCAAATTGTACTTTATGTGAATCAAAGCTTGTTTCTACCGTTTTATCATCTCTAATCGGCCGGCAAAGTGGATTTCGAGTTGTTCTCCCTCGTGGATTAGCGCAATGTAGGGATACAGTTGTTTTGAAGTCAATTCGTAGTTGATAGTCACTGGCAGAAGTCGATGCTTAGTTGAAATAAACTGGTTTCAAGCTAAATTAGTCGAAATAAAGTTGTTTCTGTTAGAGATTGCTGGGAATCAAGTAATTCTAAATGTTCTGAGTACTCGCACAAAGCTGGTGGTAAATTCGCATCTAAAAGGTGGGTTTTCTCGCATTGAAAGCCCATTCACTACCATCACAGATTTTTCGCATTTCGTGATGTGAAACAACACGAGTTAGCAATCACAAAGGTAACAAGCAGTTACAGCAAAAGTGGGCAAACACGTACAGTCGGCATGGATCTTAGTGACATCTTGCGTTCCCCGTTGAAGGTTGGCGCAAACGCGGTACACCGGGTTTAGACCAACCTTCAATAGGGAACGCGAAGTATCACTAGGATCCATGCCGACTGTATGCAGGAACTTTTAGAAAGCTTTCGAGATGCCGCACGCGCGTTTGCGTAGCTGTCGCCCGTCGGGTCAATTTTGGATACTATGAAGTAGCAGGACTGAACCGAATCGGGACGCATTTCGGATAATCGGAATCCGATTCATGAATTGAATACTGGTGGAATTCGGTGATTCGGATTTCGCTTCGATTCGGATTTGCCGTTTTTTCGGGGATTAGGTCGAACCAAATTAGACGGAATTTTCCGAATACTGACAAATGGGCCTCATTGTTATCAGTACCCAAGATGACCTCCAAAAACAAGTTTTCAGCTCAATCCGGGACAATTGCTTTGAGCATACTGAAAATTGCCATTCGTGTTCCCCTTTGGTCTACGCAAAGCTGTGAAAATGCCCACTTTTAGAAATCTCCTGTAGATCTCTGAGGCTAATAGGGGATTTGGAAAATTGGATTACCATTGCGGTGTCCTACACCTACAACTCTCAAAAAATAGTTTTATAAAAGCCCACGGGAAATGTAAGGTAAGCCCTAGTAAGTAGCAGTTTAGCAGTAGCAGTTCTACCATTCCGCCAAAAATGATTATTCTTGATACAAATATCCTGCGTATCTTCACCAAAGGCTTATAGTCGGAGAATGAAGGAAAGGTCCATTTGCTCGCATTCGGACAACGGTGAGGGAACCCAATTTCAATAGCAAGCTGTAGATTATGCGCTCTGTCATCACAGCCGCGCTGCAGCCTCGTGCAGGCGGCGCAAATAGTTTCTTACTCGGGCTTTTTACAGCTGACAATGCAGTTTTCATATTTTTCAAGCTGTTCATGGTCTAAATGTGCTAATATCCTCATCAACTATGGTGGATGATCAACAAATGACTGATGTTTCGAGTGATCGAAGTAGGTTATATGGCGTTTTTAGTTTTTTAAATTTTTTTGGATTTTGAATGTTAAAAAATACGATTTTATTTTTTATTGTCTGCTATTTTGAACCTTTTGACGGTGTGTGTGGGATTGGGGGCATTTTGGGGCTTTTTTCGAACCTAATGCCTTTCTTTCCGATCTTGGAAGAAGGTACAGGGGGAGATTGGGGTACGGGGCGTGGTTTATCCCTTTGCCAGCAAATCAGAGAAGGTCTCTCCACCCCTAAAGCCGTTACCGATCGACCGACTGAGGGTCGAACCCCGTCCTTTACGATTTCGGTAGGAATACGGTACGCTCGTGCAGATTGAATGTTATTTAGCTACACTAGCCTACAGCAATTATCTTCTTCCAAGCACAGGGGGAGAAGGGAGTACTGGGCGGGGTTTGTCCATCCGTCGGCCGATCGGCTACGACTTTGGGATGGGGAGACTTTTGCTTATCGGCTGGCGAAAGGATAAACCCTGCCACGTACCCCCATCTCCCCCTATACCAAAACCTTTTTTATATTTGGGAATAACTTCGAATAAGCTTTAGGGCAAGGTTTCTACCGAATCAGGAAATCGACGTGGGCGTTGATCTTTCCAAATCGGAAAACTGGCCTCATTTTCGTTTTCATTGCTTTATGGGAATCCTCATGACGGTCCCCAGGAATCTCGTTACCGTAGTAAAAACAGTTTTAACGGGAATTCTCGCATCTTAGACTGCACTATACATGGGAAATTGCAAGCAAGAGATCCAGAATCGTCAGCTTTCCGAGGGTTTGAGTTCGATTTTCGCCCCTGCGCCGACGTTCCTTTCAATGTTCAGATACTGGCGTTAAGGGGGGGGGGGAGCCCGGATAAAAGCTTTGCACCCATGTCGAAAATTTTCCAAGCAGGGATCTCCTTCCCTCGAGGGGGGTTAGAGAATGTTTTACACCCATGTTAAAATTTTTAAAAATCGTAGTGTTCAAATCAGTGGCGGAGAACCGAGGCGTGGCACTTTTTGTCACCCTGTAGTCAATTATAGTTCTTTTTTTGGGCGTGGTGAAAGAAAAAGAACAGGCGGAAGTGCTATCCTGGCGCTTTGCTCGTAATTTCTCATGTTTTGCGCCGTTTGCTTTCACAATATTTTGCCCACGCCTCATTTCGGTTACGGTAAGAGATTCCTTGTGTACTGCGTGAGAATTCCTGTCAACGCCCTGAATAACTTCTCCTGGGCGAGGTTTATGCGAAATTTTCTCTCGATTGGAGGTTCAAATCGTTGATCGTTGGGGCTATCACAAAGGGTGGCATTGTGGTATTGCATCTGGACACGCCCATTTTTTTTGCGCTGCAACGACCTGCCTGGCTTCGAAAGAGGAGAATACCCCGCTCAAATTGAGCGCGTAAACTTCGGAATCGGTGAGGCGCAGAAAAAATGGGCGGTCCAAATGCGGTGCCGTAGTGCCCCCATAGCATCATTGGGGTGGAGACAGCGGTCCGAGAGGAGAGGGTTGTTGGATGTGCTGACGGACAAAAAGGTGAATGTTGCCTTCTCACTAACGTATGTCAAACGAATAATATCGATTTTTCCGAATAAATCTAGTTTTCTCTTCATGATCGGAATGGTTTCAACAGCGCTTGTTATCTCATATTAGGGTAAGTGAAAGGTTCTCATATTCGATAAAAAAGTGGGGTTTCGTCGATTCATTAACATGCCACAGCCAATTGATTGAGTTTTTATTCGAATAATCAAATAAATGGTGATAGCGATTCTGTGATGAGATAAATTTACTTTTTCATCAATTATGGAAACCTTGCCCCTTACGTAAAGTTTTATACCAAAGGCAGTTAAAACCATATCGTCTCTGAGAAAATATCAGAGTTAATTGGAAAATCGATACTATTCGGTGAAACACTTCTTCTCACCCCAATTTGAAGAAGGAACATCATTTTTATCACCTCAAGTTTTCGGCCTTCTCATCTTTTCTGTGCCTCAAACTTCATGATGTAACCTGACCTCTACCAAAAAATTACAAGCTTTCCGCCGGTAACATTTTCATGTTCGGAGAAGTATACTACGCAAAAGCGTTTTCTCGAAATTTCCGTAAAATTTTTCGACCAAAGAAATTTTGAGGATCTACCGCGCTTTAGAACTCCCAACCAAGTTCGGCTTGTAAAGTTCTAGTTTCCACCTTATAATTTTTTTTCCTCGAAAATGACCCCTTGTTGAAGGCTGTTTTTGGAATCCCCATGAAATTTTGCATCGAATAGCGTTTTGGGGTTCAAAGAAATACGTTCTCACTCTTCCAGGTGATTTCGGTTTATAAAGTGCATTTTTCGTACAGTTATCGGTTTTTTGTTAATAACTTTTCTACGCTTAGAGAAGGACTTTTGTAAAGGTTGTTTTTGGAATCTTCTTAGAATCCTGCGTTGACTAGTGTTTCCAGGTTGGAAAAAACATTTTCTCAATCCTTCAGCCTAATTCATATTACGAAACACCAGTTTTTCGTCTATAACTCTTTAACCTCTAGAGATACGGTTTTGGTGAAGGTTGTTTTTGAAACCTACCCAAAATTCTACGTCGAATTGCATATTGGGTTCCTAACTTTGCTTGCCTCATAAGTCAGCCAGGTCGGTGGAGCCGAGCTCCATCGTTGGCTCCAGTGAGACTTTGCGTCTCCTAATTACACCATAGAGGCGAGATTACCATGGAGCTTGGCTCCATCGACCTGGCTGGCTTATGGAGCAAGCAAAGTTAGGAACCCGATATATCATTCGACGCAGAATTTTACGTTGATTTCAAAAACAACCTTCTCTAAAACCCTATCGTTGAAGAGTTATAGGCGAAAAACTGGTGTTTCGTAAAATGAGTTAGGCTGAAGGATCAGGGCATAATTTTCCAACCTGGAAACACTAATCGACGCAGATTTCCATGGGAATTCCGAAAAGAACCTTCACCAAAGGTCCATCTCTCAGCGTAAAAAAAGGTATGTACGAAAAACCGATAACTGCGGGCACAAAAAATTCATTTTATGAACCGAAATTCGCTGGAAGAGTGAGAACGTATTTTTTGAACCTGAAAACGCTATTCGATGCAAAATTTTATGAAGATTCCCAAAACAACCTTCACCAAATGTCTGACTCTAAGCACAAAAAAAGTTATGGACGAAAAACTGGCAATGACACACATCCAATCTAGAAAGTGACTTGCATAAATGTCGGGTCACTGGTGAATGTTGGTGGAGTACTTGGCTCCACCCAACGAAGCTACGCCCCCCTCCCCCCCGTTTGCGATAGCACCTTTTCTTATACTTACCTTCAACCTGAATAAATTGGCCTATGGTAGTCACGAAAAAAAATTGAGGAGTGTCAACCTTGTATATTTTCACCAAAGTCCTGCGGCGTAATACTATCTTTTCAGAACATGTCTCGATCAAGAATCCGTTTGGGAAAAAGGATCTCGTGGTGACGGTCCCTAGCGATCAACTTCACGATGATCTCTGGGAGATCAAGGCGCTTGCTGCAATTCGGTAAGGTAAACTTTTGATTATGCCTTTTAAATGAGCTCTATGTCGGACATCAGATGGTTCGTCGCCGATACACTAAAGCCGCATATGATCGTCTGGATGAGCAGTCTGCCTCCAAAGTTCTTTGATAAGGAATACGCAGAAGAGATGAAGTCGGGTCTATGTGGAATTGAAAGCTGTATAAACGAGGTTGGAGAATCAGACTCTTTTCTAATCTTTGACTGTCATTACTTTTATATTTCAGCTTCTGGAAGCCATTTCGAAGGAGAGGCCACGAGTAGATGTTCAGAGTTTCTGCGCTAAGGTGTGGCGTCATATTCCTGATCTTCTGTTCCCTCGTGATGACTGGGCGGAATTGACCCGGAGACTGACGCCGTTGATGGTCAATCACTTCACCTCCATCAGATGTAAGGAGACGAATCCAAAGACTTCGCGTCTTTTTCTATCGATGCGCCTACTTCTGCCGTTTTAGGTGTGACAGTGATTGAGGCAAATATCTGTCGGCGGGATTCGCTGGAGCAGGGAACCTTCTTCGATCACATCCTCTCTAAGCGCTCTGGAAGAATTGAAAAGCGCCGCGCAACTGCGGATGCAATGCTGGAGACAATAACTTACATGTAAATATCGTATTCCAAAGTGGGCCCTTAAGCTCATTCTTATTATCTACCACAGCCCTGTCGCGGTTGCAGACCACAGCGACGTCGCAGTCGCTGAGGGCCAGTTGTGCTATGCCATACATCACGCCAACTTACTTCTGACACGCGCGATCGCCCGCGCAACTTCAGACAAATCAATGACCTGGGATCAGCAGCAAATCAGTTCAGTTTTAGTTCCATAAAGAGGCAGGCTTTAAGATTTATACATTTAAAGGCAGCGGACACGCTCGCAAAAGTTGTCGAGATAACCACATTAGTGGGGTCCTGCAGACAACAGAAGAGCCCACACGAAGTTGCAAGCGTCAAAAACGAGGTAGAATAACCGTATTTGAGCCGCATTGAGTCACCAAATCATCCTTTCTCCGCCCACCGATCCGGGCTCCGCCCTTCAATTCAGATATTCCATGCTCGATAACGGTCATTTTGGATCACTTTTCAGGCTTATATGTGCGCAAGCGTTCCAGAAAGGGCTGTATGAGTACATACGCGTCGTTATCCCAACAAATTTGTCGCTAGCTCCGCTATTCCAGCGAATGCGGTAAAACTCGTCCACTTTCGCACCAATATAGAACGAACCGTTATATCTCCACTTCAGTCGAATTTTTTTCGGTCTTTTTCGTTATTTCAGAATACTAACAGCTTCAGATCTTCGATTCATTCCATAAAACTGATATCATTTTTGAGTGTGTATGCTGCCTTTAAGATGAGGTGAAGAACGCAGGAGAGAAAAGAAAGAAGGAACTAAAAAAAAATGAAAAACCAAAGAAACCCGCACTAAACCGATTACTCCGTCACTGTCGCGGGCATCGATCGCAGCGCGCCATATTGCGACCGATTGCCGCACGGTTTTAACATTCGAATGTATAACACCCATCTGCAACCCTGCGACGCGACCGGCGCATGCAAAGTGTTCTTGCGACAGCTCTTTTCGTGGTGAGAGTGGGTCCCGACCAGGGCTGTGCGTAAGTGAATTTTGTAATTTCGTGAATCGTAATTTTTTAAATTCCTCGTAATTCGTAAATCGTAATTCGTAACTGATAATGAGTAAGAAGCGCACACAGAGCCCGAACCTCATTTTATGTATAAAAAGCACCGTAGCATTTATGTGATGAGGTGGTTCCATATCGGAGGTTGAAAGTTGGTTTCGAATTGACACTTTTTGAGCAGTAATAAATAAATATTCCGTACACATACGTGGGACAGAAACGACTCAAGTAGACAAAATAGAAAGTTTAAGGTTAATTAAAGATAGTGGTCGCAATGAAAAAAGTTGTGGACAAAACCATAAAAATCAGCTTGATCCACAAACGGCTCAAGGACCAGTAAGGTTACGCGGCAAGAAACGAGCTAAAATAGAGTTATCAAGATCCTTAGTTGCCGATTCTTGTACACGTGCACAGTTCCGCCCAAAAAGATCGCAGTCCCATGCTGAGCAGTCAAAAATCATTGACGTTCACAGCCAGAAGTGAATTCAAAGTTAACTAATGAAAACAGTTAGTCAATGAAAGCAAACACTTCATTCGATGGTTGACTCTACGAGGACAGAAATATTCGAGCAGATCATTCCGAATGATATTGTTCATTGATTGAATTCCATTTTGAAGCCACATGACGTTTTTGATATTAGAGATGATGGATGCCGATGATGTGGAGTCTGCTCGTCCACCATCAAAAGATAGGAAAGTTCAGGCTAGAAATTTGGCTCAAAACAGGGTTTTTTCTCAAATTTTTTTATGGGTTCCTCTATACTGAATCCATGAGAGGGTTTAAAAGGGAAAAGAAGACAGGCATGTTTTATCGCGACCACTGCCTTTAAGTATTGAACCTGCACCTGGTTTCGTCCCACCTTGGAATACGAAAAGAAGAGAATCATCGCTTTACCAAACAGTTCAGTTAAAGTCAAGAAGGGCAACACTGTGATGTTATACATTTTGTTTCAGACTTAAAGGCGTGGGATAGGGGCTCTCTACACACCAAGGGTAAAGGCGTGGGATAGGGGCTCTCTACACACCAAGGGTTTTGCAGTTCGAAGTGTCACGCCTCTCAAACCAAGTTCGAAATTCTAGTAAGATCTGAAGATAGACATTAAAGAGCCGCCGTTAAATTCCTCGTCGAATAGTGTTTTGAGGGTTTCTTAAAATTCTTCGTCGAATAGTGTTTTCATTTGAAAAAAAAATTCTTCCGCTTCTATGGCAGATTTGAATTCGCGATGTTCCATTTTTTGCTTGTATTGTCTAACAGCTGAAGATGGATGCGTGGGGTAGGTTGTTTTTGAAATCTCCGCAAGACTTCGGGCTGGAATTCCGCTCCAATATAGACTGTAGCTTCACCAAAGATCTGTCTGTGTCTCTCGTGATCATGTGGCGAGAGCATTCCATGGAAGTAAATAGCTGTGAAGCTCGGATTTGCTGACCTGGCTCGGCTTGCGGCAATGAAAGCTGGAACCAAATAATAAGGTTGGGTCCGTCAGAGTGAGAAGTGGAGCGATCGGTCATACCTAAATATCTAATAGTTATAGTTCTCTATGACTGACCTACTGCTGACTACGCCCGACCGGGAATGTAAGGGTGCGATTCCACCGAAAAAGAAATTCTAAAGAGTAATCAAATATTAGGAATGGGTTAAATTCAAAAGTGCTAAAGTTGTGTTGTATTGAAAGTGCCGAATTTATCGTTGTACCAGACCGCAGATTGCTTTGTTCCTTCAACCGCGTCTTCACGTTTTTGTTACAATTCGTTACGATTTTGGGCCTAAATTTCGTAAATCGTAAAAATTTTGCCAAAATAGCCCGTAATTCGTAAATCGTAAACCCTAATTCGTAATTACGCACAGCCCTGGTCCCGACACGATTCATGACAGATGAGCGAACCTGTTGCGGATGTATAACAATGGCCTAATGGATTGCTTATATGATAGTGTTTCATCAGTTATTTAAGGATAGAAGGTCGATTTCAATTAAATGACCTTGTGATCGCCGTTGTTCACGCGACCTATGTGAAGGTGGGCAAGGCCTACATCGAGCATGTGTTGGAATGCTCCGGTGGCCTGACGATTGAGCAAATGGAAGAGGTAGGAAGCTTTCTTGCATCTTCATGACTTTACAGCACGTTTTCTCCTTTCCTTTCCAATAGTTAGATATTTCCTCTGGAAAAATCGAAATTCCCGTCACTCAACGCGCTACGTGTGCGGGCGATGCTGCTCCCTCCGTCTGCCTTGCTCTGTCACTGTCTCTCGCTTCTGCACCCGCACGCGTAAGAACTACGGGAATCCGAGTTTTTACAGCCAGTATGTCTGGAACATTACTATCCACGGTCAAGCGCTGTAGTGTAATTCCTCAACAGGTTGTGGGGAGGTCGTAAAAATTTTGGCCTCGAAGCGAAAATTTGGGGAGGGGTTAGTGAAAAATTCCGACAATTCGGGTCACCAGGGGGGGGGGCGTAGCGCCGCTGAGGTCTTACACTCAGCCCGCTTGACCCATATGCTAGCCGCTGCAATTATTTTATGTAAGCTCTGCATGCCCACATGTGACTAATAGGTCGAAACAGCTGGATTCCAGCTCAGACAGGTAATGTTCGGAACAAGGCGGTAATTGTTCGACCGAAAAGGAGGGGGGGGGAGGTGTAAAATGTTCTTTCAGAATATTGAGAAATTGTGGGGGGGCACGTGAAATTCGGATGAAAAACTAAAAATGGGGGGTGTTGCGCGAACGCACTCGTGCGCCCGCTTTCCCTCTGTAACAGCTCTGGTCCTTGGGCCAAGTTCGATATGCTGATCGAAAGCACAAGTTCTTTTCTATCCAACGGTGCCTTCTAGTTGGGCTAAAGCCTGCCTATTTGCGATATACATGCTGTAATTCAAGGGTAATCTTTAGGACTGATCATATTTGAGTGCTTCTATTTTCTTGGAAGTAAACCACCAAACTTGCCAGTGTTGAGAGAATGTTTGAGCCTCCTTAGAACTAGATGATAGCGTTTGCGGAGAATTCCGACGGAGTGTTTTTATTCGACGGAGTGTTTTTATTGATTTTTAGTGGATTTTGTGATTTCGAAACTGGTCTTCTATGGCGCATCCGAGATTTAATAGTATTTTTCGTCAAATTGATCATTTTTTTCGAAAATCGATAAAAATGGCTAAAGTTGAATTTTAAAAAGATTTGAAGCGTAATCACCCTCCGTCAAAAATTTCCGCAAACTCTATCATCTAGTTCTAAGGTAGCTCAAATATCCTCTCAGTTCTGGCAGGTTTGGAGGTTTACCTTAGAGTAAATAGAGGATCACAAAGATGCTCAGTTTAGACGATTAGCCCTGAATTGTGGCATATAACTCGCAAACGAGCAGTCGTTGGCCCAATCGGGAGGCAGCGTTAGATAGGCAAGGATTTGTGCTTACGATCGTTATATTGCACTTAGCCGAAGGACCAACACTGAAAGTCAAGTGGTGCGAAACTTTCGCTTCAACTTGATATTCTGAATCTCCTTCGAGTTCTCTACAAGTTGATATTTTGAACCCCTCTCACAAACCTAAAGCTATGAGAAAAATTCGTCAAGCCGTTTTGACGTTCACTACATATACCGTTCTCCGGAATCTCACTTAAGGCCGAAAGAGAACAATAGGGATTTCCTTTGAAAACATTCCTGAGATCCTATATAGCCTCTAAACATCGTTACCCTATCCTCTGCAAACTGCGTTGGGATGCCCTGGAAACTTCGCACTGCAGGCTTTTTTCCTGCCATTGTCTGATCTTTACTGCTCGCGATTTTAAAGAAGTGCCACACCGCATCTGCTGCAGACTACGAGCGAAAACTACCGATTACGCATTAAACCACCGCTGATACCCGCGGTCGCACCCCCCTCTTTCGTTATTTTTGGATTTTCAATTTCCGTTAGGTTTCGACTTACCATCGTGAGGTTATGGTATGAGAGATTATCACCTTTAACTTTGGCTGGATTCCCCGCGAGGATCCAGCCAGAGTTAAAGCCCAGTCCGGAGTTCCTATGCGTGCGTTCCCTGAATCGTTGCGAACGCATACATAAAGGTCTGCTTTGGACTGCGGACGTGTGAATGGAGAGTATGCGTGGTCGCAAGCGTAAAACGTGTTTCTGCTCCTTTTTCAGATATATGAGGTTCTATGGAAATGGTTGAGTACAATACCATTGACAGACAAGGGTGATTTAAATACGATACAGGATCTGGGAAGAAGCTCGATAAGGAAGTTCGTTGTCGATCGTCTGACTGATTCGGTTCGAAAATCTCCTTCAGACCTGTGAATCTACTCTCCTATTCTGTGTTTTGTGTATTGCAGATTTATAATCTGGCTGTGGTTAAATTCCCGAAATCCTATCCAACTCTGTCGGCTCTTCGCCAATGCATGATCAGCGTTCAGGACTATGGCAGAGAGAAGCTTGTCAGGGCACTAATTGACGATGTTGAATCTCAACTTTTACATATTGGTGAGGAGTGAGGTTGTGAGAGAAGATCAGTTTTTCCTAACTACATAAAAATTGAATTACCAAATGTGATTATTGCAGCCGTGGACACTCCAGCTATTCTGAATGGGTATTCATTGTGTGTGGAATCACTGAGGGAATTGGATCCGTCCTGTGTTATCATGCATCGTGTTTGTAAGGTTATAAAAGAGTACCTGAAGTGGGTTTACAGACAGATGTCTCTTCAAAGCGGTTATAACTGAGTGCCTGTTCTTTTTCCAGGAGGAGGCCAGACACAGTTCGACAGATTATCAATTATATTACTTCAGAAAAGCGAGATGATCTGGCAGCACATTTGGTGGGGAGCCTCTTGCAAAATGTTGAGGTTTAGCTGTAATAAATGCAGGCCTCGAAATTTCAGGCCAACAGATGTGGAACTATCGTGGATGAAGATGAGCTCACGGGAGCCAATGACGATTTCCTACCGGAAGCTATGAGTCTGACGGAATGGAGGCATTATGTGCCAGATCCCATAGATGTCAGTCTTGGTAGGTTTCATACTTGGCTGATCTAAAAAAAAAGGATTCCTATGTGTAGTGATTTGCCGGGAAGGGGATCGAATTAACGCTATTGCGGTTGAGGAGCTCAAATTCGCCCAGGGCTATAGTTATACTCTTGTGGGATTCTCAGCAAAATGTGGGCAAGTGCTCGTATTGTGTCCCGTCATTGTGGCTCTTAACGTATCCCTCCCTGGTGCTGAGGCACCTTCAAGGCAGTGCTCACGATCAATATCATGTTGGAGTTCGACTCAAAAATGAGGCTGTTTGGTCGTGAGCTATCGAATAGTAAAGAAACAGCGAAGAAAAGCGCTTGAAGTAAGCTTAATTAGCTGCCGTTTTTATCGATTTCTGGCCCGTTTCCGCTGCTTTCTTCGCCCTTATACCCTCCAGCATCTGCCAGCGTAGTGTTTCACACTGAAAACTCGGAAATGAGATTCGTGGTGAACACAGCTTTTAAAAGAGCATTTATTTGAAAAAAGAAATTTTGTGGAAGGTCGCGGCGGGTCGTTGGATTCCGTTTATACTTTTTGTAGCTGCGCTCCGCAGCTGGTGCCATCTGAGTCGTGAATGCAGTTCGCGATGAGTAAGCGCGTACGTGACACCCTGCGTGGGTTGGAAATCGGGCATCTGTAGTGCGCAACACCTCTGCTGGTCTGTTGCCGACATGTCTCACTTAATATCGTCGCGCTCGCCGTTTAGCATCATTTTGGAGCAGTTTATTGGTCCAGAATAATACTTCCCGACAAGACAGTGCGCCGCTGGTACCAGCTGACCCCAGAACGGCGCGCTTGATGAGTAAGTGTAAGCGTAACGCTCCGCGTGCGTTGGGAATCGGCCATCTGCTACACGTCATATCGATACTGGCTTGTCGCGTACGTGTCATACTTTCTGTAGTCGTGCCTGCCGTCCAGCGCCATAGTGGAGCAACGTTTCACATCACCCGCGCAGCGACGCGATGGCCATTTCATGATTTCTCTGTCATGCTTATTGAACTGGCGCGATGAGAAGTATGAGCCTGATCTATCAACACAGGTAGTACAGGGCGAGTAGCGGCGATGAAAAGATTTGAAGGGGCTAAAGCCGGGATCGTGCTTCTCGTCACGGTTAACCGAGCGCCATTATTATGCGGAGTAGCGATCGTACATTCATTGCTTCAAAATGACGCTAAACGTGGGGCGCCACGATTATGAGCATTTTTCAGTGACCATCCAGCGACAAGATCGCTTGTGGCATCCACCCATTTTCGTCGCCCGTTGCGCATTCACTGAAACATCGTGAGCTGCGTTTTCGACTCATTTGGTCGCGGCGACCAGTCGCGGCTTGCAGGAGAGTGAGCGGGACCCTACTTTTTTGGGTCGTAACGTAGAGCCTGATCTATCAACACAGGTAGTACAGGGCGAGTAGCGGCGATGAAAAGATTTGAAGGGGCTTAAGGCCGGGATCGCGCTTCTCGTCACGGTTAACCGAGCGCCATTATTATGCGGAGTAGCGATGATACATTCATTGCTCCAAAATGACGCTAAGCGTGGGGCGCCACGATTATGAGCATTTTTCCGCGACCATCCAGCGACAAGATCTCGTGTGGCATCCAACCATTTTCGTCGCCCGTTGCGCATTCACTGAGACATCGTGAGCTGCGTTTTCGACTCATTTGGTCGCGACCAGCTTGCAGGAGAGTGAGCGGGACCCTACTTTTTTTGGGTCATAACGTTGGGAGATTTGAGCCAGACCTAAAGCACTGTATATACTGTCCGCCCGCGCGAGTGTGACGGTAAATGTTATTCGTGTGACCCTGTTCGTACTACCTGATGCCGCGTTTCGTCGCCGGTTCTAAGCTGCGAACGCCGCGTGCAATAAACAAGTATGCGCTTGACGCGCTGAGCTTTACGAAAACGGGAGAACTGCAACGCCTAATGCCGTCGCCGATCGCTGAAGTGTCAGTGAGCGTTCAGAGCCAGCCACATGCGACGGTAGTCGTTAGTTATGGTTTGATCAATCATGAAATTTTGATAGGAGCCAAACGTGGTGAGTGTCGCCGGTAGCGAAAATCGCCAGCAGCGATGATAGCTAGCAACATGCAAAGGGATCTGCTGAGTTGCAGCGACGGACAAGTGGTTGCCGAGAGTCGGCCTTGTCGCGGCGACAAACATGTTTTAGGGATCTGCAGAGTTGAAGCCGCGTCGTTGCTCGCAGCGACGAACAGAGCTGGGTGATGCAATTTCGATTACATTCGGCGACGAGGGCGACCGACGCGGCGTGAAGAGCGGCGAGGGGGCACCGCAGAGTGTTTTGACGATGCGACGGCTCTGCGTTTTTGCCAGCGAGCGGCAACCAACGCGGCGACGACAAGATTCGAAAACGTTTTTGTCGCCGCGTCAGGACTAGCGCTCGGCGAGCAGTCGCCGGTCGGGGCAACTCTGCAAACCACTTTTGAACATTATCGTCGCGGCGTCAACACTCTCTGCGGGGACCCGTCGTCGCTTTTCACGCCGCGTCGGTCGACTTCGTTGCCGAGTGTAATCCATATTGCATCGTTCAGCGCTGTTCATCGCTGCTCTCGACGAGACTTCTGCTCCATTTTTTTCAGGAGAGAGTGGTCGATTCCGTCAGGCTGCTGATGTGTTCAATATGCTAGTGTCGGTCTATGGCAGTAAGGAAATGTTTGTGAAGGAATATCGTCAGCTTCTAGCTGAAAGGTTGACCAGTAGTAATACCAAGGATGTGAGTCCTGAGACTTTGTTGCCAGAATCATTTCATTCTATGACCAAATAATAATTGCTTTAAAACAATTCAGCCGATTTTCGAGCGACGATACTTGGACCTGCTCAAGTTGCGCTTCAACGAAGGTGAACTTCAGCAATGTGAAGTTATGCTAAAAGACATTCGAGAGAGTCAACGAATAGATAGAACAGCTTTGGGGAGAAAAGTTAGTCATTGCTAACTTTCCGTTTTTCTGGGGAGGTTGAAACTATCATTTGAAGTCTTATTTTTTGATTTTCAGTGTGTTCCTGTGTCTGCATGCGTGATCTCGTCGCATTTTTGGCCAAAGATTGTGTCGGAGACTGTTTCTGTAAGTTTTGGGCACCTCCGACGCTGTTAATATTTAGCGTACTCACAAGGGAAGTGTTTAGAGCGGTAAACGCACCTACGGAAACGGTATGCACTGTCAGTTTCTCTTGGTCCTCTATGGTAAATTTGTGAAATATACAACCCCGAGCTGTTGATTCTGAGGAGCCACGAACCCGCAAAGTTTGGCTCTCACCGCTCATTGATTTCGGCTGCCTCCACTCATTGATCTTGTCAATCAGGAAGGAAGGCCGTTGAATGTGGCGGCTTGGTGTGATGGATAGCGATATCGACTCGTAAACATGTGATGCTAAAGGTTCCGTTCCGCACTTGTGTGTTTTTTTGCAATTGTATTGGGATTTTGTATTCTACGTGAATACGCCGCCTTTGTTATTGTTTTAGCTTTTTAAAGCCTTTTTAATCACCCTGATATCACATGGGATCATTTACGAACAGTAGGCCACATGAATTTACAATCGATAACAGAGATAGCCAACTTATTTTTTGTTTCTTTGTTTTTTTTTGTCAATTTGAGCACCAATGATAAACTGGCACATAACTTTGGAAACATAAAGACTATTCACAGAAGGAGCAGCGGATGAAGGACAGCGAAATAAGGATAACGAATAATGGATAATGTGCGACAAGGTAAATGTTTTAGTTTTAAACGTATCTGCGAAAGCGACTAGTATTGTTAGTATCTATTGTGGCTCAATAGTAGAAAAGCGCAGTATCTGGCTCCGAGCCGCAGGTTCCAAGAATTTATGAGCTTCGCGAAAAGGCAAGGGTACCCACAAGGCATTTTTTGGGTGTTCCAAAAATTCTTCTCGATCATTGCTCAAATCTCGTATGTAGGGGTAATCTAGGGTGGTGCGCACGAATCTGGAGTTTATCTGTCGATTTTTCAAAGTTTTCGACTAAATTCGTTTAAAAGCTCCAATCGGGGGAACCCAAAATTTGTTTACGGGTGTTATTCGGGGTGGTGAACACGAATTTAACATCTGTTTGTCGATTTTCACAATACTAAGGTGGGTTTCGCCCCCTTTATTACATGGAACCTACTCCAACCCACAGTAAACCTCAGAATTTGGAGAAACGGACTTCAGATTCGTGTTCACCGCCCTGGATTACCCCTACATACACGTTTTGAGCAATATTCGAGAAAATTTTTTAAAACACCCGAAAAAAATGCCTGATGGGTACCCTTGCCTTTTCGCGAAGCTTGAAAAACGCTCATAACTTCTTGGAACCTGCGACTTGGAGCCTCATACTGCGCTTTTCTACTATTGAGCCACAAGAGATACTAACAATACTAGTCGTTTTCGCAGATGCGTTTAAAACTAATATACTTACCTTGTCGCACATTATCCATATTTCGTTATCCTTATTTCGCTGTCCTTCATCCGCTGTCCCTTCTGTGAATAGTCTTTATGTTTCCAACGCTATGTGCCAGTTCATCATTCATTGGTGCTCAAATTGACAAAAAACAAAGAAACAATAAATAAGTTTGCTGTCGCTGTTACCGATTGTAAATTCATGTGGTCTATTGTTCGTCAATGATCCCATGTGATATCAGGGTGATTAAACAGGCTTTAAAACGCTAAAACAATAACAAAGGCGGTGTACTCACGTAGAGTACAAAATCCCAATGCAATTGCAAAAAAAAACACAGGTGCGGAATCGAACCTTCAGCATCACATGTTTACGAGTGCATATAGCTATCCATCACACCAAGCCGCCACATTTAACGACCTTCCTTCCTGATTGACAAGAACAATTAGTGGAGGCAGCCGAAATCAATGAGCGGTGAGAGCCAAACTTTGCGGGCTCGTAGCTCCTCGGATTCAACAGCTCGGGGCTGGATATTTCACAAAGTTACTACAGAGTACCAAGAGAAACTGACAGTGCATACCGTTTCCGTAGATGCGTTTACCGCTCTAAACACTTCCCTTGTCAGATAGTAGGGCGAATCGTTGGCTTTTGGCGGGCGGATCGAAATCCCCTCGCCATCCGCCCGCCATTAGCCAGCGATCCGCCCTCGATGCCACATGTGGGTTATTCTTATGGTTCCCACCACGGTCTCCATGCGTGGGACCACCCACCCCCCGCCCCCTAGCCGTGGGGACCATCCCCTTAGTTGCCAAAAATTATTCTCCGGCTTCTGAGTGATCCTTCAAAGGTGACTTGAAGCAGGATCGGCCTCGAAATGCAGAGTGAGCATTCAGTGAGATGGAGCGCCTTTCATACTCTTCGGTTTGTTTACTCTGAGCATGATACTCATACCGGAGAAGAACTCGTCAATGATTGACAAGTTTCACCGTGCAAAATTTGAGCTTGCGGATCGCTGGCAGGTTGCGGGCGGATCGCTGCATCTCATAGCTCAGCGGGCGGATCGCTGGCTATCAAACAGGGGATGGCGGGGGGTGTGGATATCCATAAGAGCTGCGCCAGGGTGGAGGGGGGGGGGGTCTGAGCTCCTCGGGGACACCTACTATTCTTTGAATTTTGTATTGAAAAAAAACTGACCAAATAACGCTCCTAGCGGGTCTGAGAAAACCGTTAAAAGTTTTTTCCAATAAGCGCTTCTGGGGCGGAGGTCTGAGAAAGTCGCCAAAGTTTTGCACATGCGGGAGGGGGGTCTGAGTTTAATATGTAGGTCTCGTTCACACCTCGTGCCGTACCCTGCTATCAAAGCCCTTGCGGGCGGATCGCTGAGAGGTTGCGGGCGGATCGCCGCTCTAGAGCTTGTCGGCGATCCTCCCGTTAGCGTTGATCATTTTTCCCAAGTGCCGCTATGCGCCCGCCAAAACGCAGCGATCCGTCCTCAGAGTCAACGAGAGGTAGCGATCTGCCCTGCGAGGCCACGGTGGGCAGCGATACGCCCGCAACTTGCTGGAGTACCGCCCGCAGAGGCCTTGATTGCCAGCGGTCAGTCCGCATCTATTGTCTGAGTATATCGTTTCGATTGAGGATTTTCCCCCGGCACTTGAAGAGGCTCTCGTGGAATATGAGAAGTCGTTTATGGATCACAAAGAAGGGCGACGTTTGCAGTGGTTGAGGGCCGTTGGGTGAGCCTTCAGTAATTAGTACGGCATGAACGAGCTACCCATCATGCGAAATGTTTTAATTGCAGATGTGTGGAGGTTACACTGACGTTAGGTGATGTCGAGGTTGACAAGGTGGTTCCGAATCCAGTTGCCGCAGTTCTGTATCTTTATTTGGAGAAAGGTGAGGTGTATTGTTTAAAACCAGCACAGGCTTGACTTCGAAGAGTGAAGATTCAGTGCGCAGTTGCAGACAACCGCTTTCGCAGCCGGCAATTGGAAAATAGTCGTGGTGGAATCCCGTGATCCGAGCGTGATTCTGTTTGCATTGCGCGTTGCAACAGAAGTTGTCCGCAGCGGTCTCTGAGAGAAGTCGCCGCTGCGGCTCCGCGATAGTGTCGCTTCGGGGCCTACAGGCACCGAAGCGGCACTATCGCGGAGACGCGATGGAATTATCACAGAGCCGTAGCGGCGATGCGGCAGTGCCGCTTCGGCTCGGCGATAGTGCAGCAGCGGCTCCGAGAGCGTATTCGATATGAAGTTATTTAAGAAAGATTTTGGCAAAAAAAACATTTTGGCAATGAGCCTAGGTTCCTTCAGAACTTTCATCAGCTGCCAAAGGATAGTCGATGAATTGTAGCCTTTGTATGCTTTCTATTCGTGAATCTTACTATTTTTATCAATATTGATTTACAACTGTTTTTTTTGCTTGTTAGGGTGCCGGATTTTGTATTTCATGGCCACTATGTTTTTACCGTTTTAATTACGCGTGACGACAGTCCGCGTCCATTAAATAAGTAAAAAAATAATACAACTAGGGGGGGGGGCTAAGAACAAAAATACGCACTTGCGGTCGTTACGTCCTCTGTCTAGTAGGGACAGAGGTCACCGCCGCTTCTGCGCTCAAGGAAATACGAAATGTACCTCAAACTTATGTAATTGAACCGGCGACAATTTTGTTTTACTACATAGAATAGTACATCGTGCTCCACGCGGGTCCACTGCGGCATCCTCGCGGAGCCGGCGCGGTTCTAACGCGGAGCCGCTGCGGTACTATCGCGGCGATGTCGAGGCTCAGGACACGGCAGCAAAATCGTATGATCACAGAGCCGCTGCGCTACTATCGCGGAACTATCGCGGCACAGTCGAGGGTCGCGGATTTTTCCCGGCACCGACGGGCAACTTCTCTCAGAGGTAGACCGGAATTTGGCTCCTATCAGGACAGTAATCATCGTTGTGCTCTGGAAGAAAAGAACGATTATCAAATAGATTCGAATGAGCCCTTTTTTGAGGTTAGAATATCAAAATCGATAATGAAGGACCCCTTCTTATGAGGTCCGAATTTCGAATAATATTTTCATGGCACCTTTTTGAGGGCCGAATATCGAATAGATTCGAATGAACCCTTTTTCCGAGGTCCGAGTTTCAAATACTATTCGAATGGCACCTTTTTTCCGAGGGCGGAATATGGAATGGTATTCGAATTTCTGCGATTTTAGAAATTCCGAATTCGAGTAGGTATTCGAATGACAATTATTCGATTCGAATTTTATTGAATCGTATTTTTGCAGAGAGCTGGACAGTTTCCGAAATAGCAGAGCGCCTCTCAATCTCCAAGGGGATTGCTCGGCGCCGCTTGGAGTGGTGGCGATCGCAGGGTCTTCTGACGCAGGTTTGTGAAGTTTATGGGAAAAAGTAGCCTTAGGTTTGGGAAGGGTTTAGAGTCCTACTCGGACTCGCTCCTTTCTTCCTACAATTATCGCCTTTTTAAGTGGTGATTTTCTTGACCAATATTACATTTTCCGTTGGAAGTCGAAAATCGAGAAAATTTGGGGCCCTGTAAAAAACGAGAGGATTGTGGTTCCAGAAACCGAAGTTCACTGAAATCTTTACAGATCCTCCCAACTGGAGCGACAGCAGAGGAATGGTCCTTGGTGACGAATCCAGCGTTGTTGGCCACTTCAAGAACTGCTGCGGACGAAGAATCTGACGAGGATGAGGCTGCGATAGAGGAGACCACAGATGCTATTGATGCGCTGGAGCAGTACTGGAGTTATACGAAAAACTTCATTGTATGACATCAGCTTCTTTTTTCTACTTGTGTTATGCTAGATTGAATGGCAGGTGACGAAAAGTGCGATGAGATAACTGATAAAGTTTGTGTTCAGGCGAACCACGATAACGGCGAAGTGAAGGCGGAACGAATGCATCGCATCTATCGAATGTTCTCTTCTCCATCAGCACAAGGCCCATCTTTAGAGACTGTTACGGCGTTCCTGATGAGGAAGGTGAAATTGAATCTCCTCACCTACAATAACGGTTTCTTCCGCGTGGTTAAGGAGAGCGCTAGTCGAATGGAGAGGTGAAATTTATTGTTGCCTAGATAGTTTTTTTTGTCATAAAAGCTAACGATGCTTGTTTCGTTGTGTAATTTTGTTAGTTTCTGCATCTCAGTGATGGTCTTCTCAATGTGTAGACACTGGTTTTCGAAGCTGGTTCTGCTACTCCTGGATTTTTTTGGATGTTTGTAGTGTGCTTAATTTTTTTGTACAGGATGCAGCAGGAGTTCATTTGTTGGCAGTGTTCAAAGGAAATGTTTACGATGAAAACGGTCTCTGAATTTCCACCACAAGTTCAGATTTCTGGGATCCATTGCGAGGATGATGTCTAAAAAACGTTCGGAAGCGAGTTATAAATAGCTTTATACGGCCTCGATGCGGATGTGTCATGCCCGCCCCGCCCACTTTCTCGGCGGCTGTAAAGGCAGTGTTCACAATAAATCTCGTTCTCGAGTTTTTAGTGGGAAACACTACGCTGGCAGATTCTGGAAGGAATAGAGTCGAAGAAAGGAGCAAAAACGGACCACAAGGCGATTAAAACGGCCGCGAAGTGCAGATTTCGTTAGCCCGGTACGCCTGCCTAGCCCACCCCGTCCCCGTTCTGACGAGCTTATGGCGCGGCGGACGTTTTCGATTTCAAATTGCCAAGCAATTCCGCCACGTCCAGCGTGATCGATTCGCGCATATTTCGCCACCAGTGCGCGCTTGTGGAACCTAGCAGGGCGCGTTAGCTCGTCCGCGCCCTGAACCTGTACTTGCGCTGGAAACCGTTATTTTAGCTCATTCTGAGCGCTTCTTCCGCTGTTTTTTTTCACTATTCGTCAACTCATGACTAAACAACTCCATCTTAGAGTCGAACTCGAATATGAGCCTTTAAAGACAGTGTTCACGCTATAAACGATCTTCGAGTTTTCACAGGGAATCGAGTTCTGAGTTCCATTGAAACAACAATGTTGAAAAACGGCTAAGAGCGAGCTATTAATAGCTCTATATGGCCCCAGAACATGGATAAGCCATGCCCGCCCCGCCCACTTCATTGTTGGCCACTGATGAAGTGGGCGGGTTGGCATAGCACATCTGAAGCGGCCGCGTGAAGGCTGGGTTTTGTCCATTAAGATGTTCAGATTTCTTCTCTTGAATCAATACGCATATCTCAGCTATTCGTAGGAAATCTATGAAAAGGGACGAAAACACCGTCTTTGTTAAAGGCAGTGTTCACGATAAAAAATGTGTTCCAGTTTTCACCAGGAATGGGTAGTGGAGGGGCACACTGTAACGTTGACGTCGAAAGAACGCATGAAAACGAGCCAGGAAAAGCTCCAAAAGAGCCCGAAGTTGTCATTTCGAGCGCAAGGCAAACCACAAAAGCGCAATACACGCCCACCGACGTGAACAAATGAATGCTCGAGATTGTGAGATGAGCGATGATTTCCAATTATTAGCCCGTTCTTCCCTTCATTCTCAACTTCTCTCTTTACTCAGGTCAGCTCGCACACATCGGCTGTAAATACGGAAGTTACAAGCCTCGGACAACTCGTCCACCATGTTTCCTTAGCTCTATTTTTGAGGGACCATAACTCCGTTCCCAGAAGGTCTCGCACGGTTTCAGAGACATCATTGGAATCAGCATTGGGCCGTTTTCAAGATAGGCGGAAAAACAGAAGAGCGATTTTCATCGTGAACACTGCCTTTAAGCTATTTTTTCGGAAGGGTGCGCATTGGTCACGGTATACATTGTGGAGAAAAACGTCCCAACACTCATGGCGCGCGCGCAAAGCTGCTCCCTCCATCTGCCTCCCGCTCTTTCGCTGTTTCTGATCTCCGCACACACTCACGTGTACGCGAATCGCTTTCACAGCCCATAGCATTCAGTAGTAAGGTCGGACCGTGGCACACTTTTCCCAAGCCGCGCATAGTTGCAACCGCTGCGGCTGGGACATTATCAAGCTGCAACGTTATCAATACGATTTTGAAACGATTTAGAAATCACAAAATCGATTTTTTGGTCAGAATTTGTCATTCGTTCTATTAAGCGCCTGAGACGGGAAAGTCGAAGGAAACTAGTAAAAAGAACATATTTCTGTGGTTAGGCTGTATAAGGGGCTCTGTGGGCTAAGGGGTGGTACAGGGGTAGATTGGAGCACGGGGCGGGGTCTTCCCCCCTCCTCGTCGACCAATAGCCAGAGGTATCCCCTCCCCCTATGACTTGCGAATTGGCCGGTGGAGAGAATCACACCGCCCCATACTCCCATCTACCCCTGTACCGGAAAGGGTAAGCGTCAGCACTAAAAAAAAACAATGAGCTATCTCTCAGAAGAAGGCTGGTTTCCCTGACAGATTTTGATTTCTTGGAACACTGATGTATAGCTAGTGTATTTTTTTTGCATGATTCATTAAGTGATGAGTTTGAACTTTTTACATTCTCTTCCAGATTGCTCAAACTCTTCCAGAATTCTTTTAGAGGTAGTGTCCGGCCCTGAAAACCGTCTTCAAGCAGCCCTACACGGCCCTAAGCTTCTGTGTAGAGCGCATTCTCCGCCCACTCCTTAAAGGCACAGTACACCCTCAGATATGAATTTTGAGATTTTCATGTAATTGTGTAGAAGACCCCTCCTGTATAACCCGTGCCAGATGCCAGATCTCATTACCTCCAAATAAGCGAGATATAAGCGACCACCACAGGCCCGACCCCCTTCTCTCACCACCACAGGCCCGACCCCCTAACCAAATTCCGAACTCGATAGCGGCTCGATGGATGGATGAATTCCAACAAGTCCTCGTTCTTCAGTCCATTACCGGACTGTCTCCTTATCCTGGCTTTCTCTCACTCAACGATTGCGAATCAGGAGAAATACGGGCCTGAGACAACTCGTCCACCAATTTTTCACCTTCAAAATCTAGGCATCTTTGAAGAACCATAACTCTGTTCAAAGGGGGTTCTAAACGATTTTAGAGATACCACTATGATCAGCGTGTGACTCTCTCCAAGATGAGCATAAAATCTGAAAATTAATTTTTTGGGTGTTCTGTGCCTTTAAGGGCCACTGATCGAAGCGAACAAATGAAAAATCGACTCCTAGGGAAAATCTATATTCAAATGAGGTGAATTTGTTCAATCCGTGCATCATGCGGGATAGTTTTCTTAAATTGAGCATCGCACGTTTTCTTGGAGTCGATTTTTGGGTCGTTTGCTTTTACCAATAGCCGTTGAGAGGAGTGGGCGGGAAATGCGCTTTACATTGAAGTTAAAGACCGTATAGGGCTATTTTGAGCTTACTTATTTTCAGCCGTTCTTTGACATTGCTGTTGTCTTAGGCCCCGAACCTCTCGAATTCCTGTGGAAACGTGGAGACGGTTTTAGTTTGGATACTGCCTCTAGAATTCCTTCTCTCCTACCTTTTTCAACCGGTGTTGACGAAATATGAATGTTCGCGGGTGATAAATGAAGTTTTTCTTTTAAACAAATGTATCTTCGTGATGTCGTGTTATTCTGATTGTATTGTGGTTGATATCCAACTGTGTATCTCACAGAGAGAGTAGCTGTTTGTCCACCTACACTCAGCGCCTGCGGACGAAGGGTTGAAAGCTGACAGTTATAGACATTGCATCGACATGGAATGTACAGATCTGTAGATGTTGGCAGAGCTACAGACAAACATGAGGCGTCGTTTATACTTACGTTACCGGGCGACGCGGCACGATCAATAGTATAGAGTCAAAATTTGCCGCTCCACTCTGCGGCGGAAGCACAAATGATGCCCTGGTCAGCATGGCGTTAGCGTCGCGGTGCCAAGTGGCGGCGAGGTGCTGTCGTTCTCTGGGCCAGACACGTGTTAATCGTGCTGGGAGAAGGGCGAATCGCGCCGGGACCAAGTGGTCCCAGTACGATTAACACGTGTCAAATGATGCAGTAGCCGTTGTTCGCAAATGCGGACCGGAATTTGGCTCAGAGAACGATAGAAGATCACCCTACCTGGGAGACAGGTTCACAGCGGATTCTGGGTACGCGTTCGTTTTGTCCAAAAGCTGATCTTTCTTAAGCCAAAGACCATTACCTACGTCTCTAAACGAGCTAACATCAGCATGGATCCTGAAGAGACTTTGCGCTCTCCACTGAGGGTTGGCGCAAACTCAGTGCACCTATGTTATAGCATATGGCACCGAGTTTGCGCCAACCTTCAATAGTGAACGCAGTCTCTTCAGGATCCATGCCGACGCTACGCGACACAGCACCTATTCAGTGATAATATTTCAGTAGCTGAACACGAAGGTAGAGTCCTTCTTTGAGTTTTTCAGAAGATTGCAGTATGGTACATTCCGTAAAAAAACGAAGTTCCCATCACTTATCACGCGTGCGTGCGTGATGCGGCTCCCTCCGTTTGCCTTTCGCTGTCTCGAACCTCCGTTCATGCGCGTAAAGGCACTACGGGCACTTTGTTAACCCATTTTTTACCTATTTGGTATCTTTCTGTTCTTGAACTGCTGTTTCAGTGCTGACCGCCCACAGCGCGCTCGTTCGTGACGTCATTCATCGATCTGCCCAGATTAATCGATGGCGCGGCGCGCGAGCAGGCTGCTGCCGGAGGCAATCACGCATAGACTCCCTCATAGTTCTGCATACCATAGCAGATTGACATTCTGAGCTCGGCTGAAATTTGCAAAAGGGGATTTCTTAAGGTGCCGATCACAAACCCAGTTTTTTTTTTGAAAAATTACGGTAGGTAATATTGACGTTAAGCTACCGAACCCTACCGTAGCCCCCCTTGGAGAGCAGGCAACATACATATCCACTATAAAAACCGTAATTCTCACGGTTCATGGCGCGAGCGGCGCGCAATGCTGCTCCCTCCGTCTGTCACTCGCTCTCGCGCTGTCTCTAACCTCCGTTCCACACCAGCACGCGGAGAAGCCATCAGAACTTCGCAGTTTTACAGCCTGTGTGCGTGACCAGAGCCCCCAAAAAGCCTATCTATACAAATTTTCAATCAAATCGGAGAGATTGACGAAACTCCGGTATTCCTACCGTTAGATGATCTTAAGATGAAAACCGATCTAATACTCGGGTGAATCACCCCCACCCCTCCCAATACCTGCCCAGAACACTGTTTGCACTAAAAATTGCTGAACTTCGAAGTCCGAAGAACGAGTACAGTTTTAGGAAACGGAGTTTCGACAGATTTTTCTCTTTGGAAGAATCACTTTAAGAAAAAATAGGTCAGGATTCGTCAGTAGTGTGTCAAATGGGCCACTAGGTGATGTTTGGTGAAGAAGGGGCTATCTCTGAATGCTTGAACTGAAAAAGCGCCAGCGCTAGGGGTATTGCACAACTCAGTGCAATCGAGTGCCACCTCAAGCATTCACGAAACCCTGGGTGTCGTAAGAGTGCGCAACTTTTCGCTATATAAGCTCTGATGTGGTGAATCACTTTTCCCATAATTTACGTTATTGCTTCAAAATCCGTTTCCTTAGACAGATTTTCTTTAATTGAATTGATTAGCCTCGTTTTTTTCGCTCCTTCATCAAAGCAATTCTCCCCTTAGATGCTGTAATTAACTTTTCCAGGATATTTCGTGAAGACAAAATGTATATTCGGAAGAAGAGAGTGAGTTTAACCTTCTAATTCTATGATAAATTATAGATCGATAAGGTGTGTCACATTAAACCAGCAGCAGAGAATGGTCGTTTGTGTGGGTTTTAAAGTTTTTAGGGTTGCTGTTGTTACGAAGTGTTTTTCTGAGACAGCATTAGACTTCGCGGGCACCCTAGGCGTGTATTTAAGTACATAAATAAATAAAAATACAATTAATTCGGTGAGCACGGCGCAGCCAGATCGGTGTCCGCGCCAGGCTGAGGCGCATTGACGCAGATCGCGTGCGTCCGAAGTCGCGTCAGCATTGTTCATTCAATCGCCAGATGATTAATGAATTCGTTTCCTTTACTTTTTTCTCTTGCTTTGACCGATGTTTTTCTTCACTGGTTGTGGGGTTTTTGCTATGGTATGTCCTCGATTTGTATTTGAGAGAGAAATCCTCCATTATGGTGTGGTTTTTAACGACTCTCAGGCTACCAATCGTTTAAGTGCGAATTGCCTTGTATCCTTGTGTTTCGTGGGAGATCTTTTGGTTTTATTAGTTTTCAACCTAGGTTTCTGTTTTGTCCCTCATTCATCATTTGCTAAAATCATTGTCCTATGTCGGATCAAATGGCTTCCTGATAAAATCCTCGTAGAAAGCGAGGTGCAAAACGAGTTAGTTGCGGGGGGAAGGGGAAAATGATGAAAATGAGAAGATTTATTTATGAAAATAAAAAATTTTCCGTAATCAGTGAGGTGATAATGTTATCATTCATTGTTTCCTTGAAATATAATGGAATCACATCGATTTATGAAAGTGGAATAATTAATTTCTCGCTTTGAATCTGAGTGCCCCCCCCCCACCAAGTTCTTGCACCGAAAGCGAATTAGTTGGTAACAATCTCCTTTAGATGGTTGAGACCGTTTTCTCTATCCCGAAATCCCAGCTTTCTTAATACCAGATAATTAAAGACCGAAAATATGGGAGTTTTTGTATCCTTTTTGGGGGGAAGCGGACAATGCTATCCGTGCGTGCTGCGTCGCGGTACACTCGCAGCGAAATGGAGGTGGGCGCGAAATTTCTGCGTTTTGGTGAAATCAAATAAACGACATCTTCTGGGGCTCCGTGACGTTTCTCGCTCGCGTGCGCACGCGTCACGATCTGGTGTGCCGCGAACGCGAAAAAATACCATTCATGGAAGAGTAGTTAGCTCTTCATACGGGAAAACGCCTATTCTTGGTGACATGAAATGAACACAGGAAGGTTAATAAGGTTTCAGGAACTGCCAATTTACCTGAATTCACCCAAATGCAGGGCTGTCGCGTTCCCGCCCATTCCGTCCCGCGCGAAGATCCTAGGTTCTACCGCTTCGCTGCTGAAGGAGCGATTCTACACGGTCGCGCGTGCTACGACTGCGACGTAGCACGCGCGACTGTGTAGAATCGCTCCTCCAGCAGCGAAGCGGTAGAACCTAGGATTTCGTCGCCGCGACCCAGCGATGTAGGAGGCTTGCCAAGAAGCGATCATAGTTGGAGCGCCTTTCCAATGCGCGCGTTAAAAAAGGAACAGTTGTCCCTTGCATGGCCGCAGCGACCACCCGCAGTCAAAACATGGCTTTAGGCCTGGATCATACCGCGAATAACGAGCGACGCGATGCAGTACTTACCTTAATTATCGACCGGAAATTGATATTCCTGGTTAACACTGTTGCTTTCGCTGTTCATGAGAAGTATGAGTCCGCCCTCAATCTTCTCATTCCCATGATTACCCAGTTGACACGCTCAGTAGAAATTATCGCTGAATTTTTTCTTCGTTCGTTTTCTACTTTGCCGACATCCATTGGATACAATTCAACCTCTGTGATGTTTCCTGAGATGATTGGGGGTAGCTAGCTTCTACTCGTGCGAAGCATACCCACAGCTATCTCGGGAGATGTGTTTTAAGCATATACGTGGGCGAGATTCTTGCGATTGTGCAAAAGTTCCGATTCACATTTTCTAAGTATTATGAAATTCTGAATTTGGTTCGAGTTTCGCACTTGTTGGAGAGAGGACAAGGTCAAGGTGTTTGTTACCTGTTGATAGCCTTGATCTTGAAGTTCATGGTCAAGTGGACCGCTATCCCGGATCTCGACAGAAGTACGTCCCCTCATTTGGTGACCGAAAGTCTCGACGTCCGGACTCAATGTTGAGTAGGCCGTTGCGCCAATTTTCGATGGAGCTACGTCCCACCCGCCCTTGCTGTTGACTAAAATTTGGAAAATTCTCTACTATCCCTTTTCTCGGGATTATTTAAAAATAGCTTTAGCTTTTTTCAGTGACAATTTTAGAGAATTTTCAAACTTCTTGTTTTTAAAAGGCAATTTTATTATTTCTACATCATTCTATCTTGCCAAATGATTTGGAGAAAGTTCCAAATTTTCTCCTAAAAATTCTCGAGCCCCCCAAGTTTTAGCTCTTTAAAAAATTTACTAAAAATTTTACGACCAAACTTGAGACCCATCTTCTACCAGACTTCGATGGAGCTACGTCTACTTGGTCACCAAAGTTGTTGGAAAATGCCGAAAGTATTTCGATCCCCCTGAATGAGAATGTTTTTTCCACAATTTCTAAGCTGTCCTTGATATTGAGACTCCAGAGTGGGAATTAGTAGGAAAAGAGTTGGAAATTCAGTGATTTTCTTTAATTTTTCTCTGAATTCTTGTGTTAACAACTGCCTTAAAGGCAGTGGTCGCGATCAAATATGCTTGTCGTCTTTTTCTCTCCAAATCCTTTCCTGGGTCTCGAGTAGTAAGACCTATAAGAAAAAATCGCGAAAAAACCACTGTTTTGGGCCGAATTTGAAACCTGAACTTTCTTGCCTTTTGATGGTGGACGAGCCCTCTCCACATCATCGGCATCGATGACCTCTTATATCAAGAACATCAGCTTGCTTGAAATTGAATGTCAATCAATGAACCTTCGAATTTATGTACACATCTAGTCAAAGCATTGACTGAAGTGATGCTTTCATTATTCAACTGTTTTTATTCGTTGAATTTGCATTTATTTCGTCCTCTGAATGTCGATGATTTTTGACTGCTCGGCATGAGACTGCGATCTGTTTCGTCATCGCTGTGCACGTGTGCACGAACTAGCTTCTTTGGGCCCTAGAAACTCTATTTGTAGACCGTTTTTCACCGCGCTACCTTCATAGTTTTTCAGCTGTTTTTGATCTAAGCTGATTTTAGTAGTTTTTTCGATAACGTTTTTCATCGTGACCACTGCCTTTAATGACGAGCCTCGGAAAGTGTTTTCATTTTGGACTCGATATTTTCGGGCCCGCCCCTCAAAGTTACTATTGTTTGAAAAATTTCACGTCCCTCTCGTTGTCCTGCTTGACAGTTGTTACTTGGCCCGACTCCGACTTCTCTTTTTTTTTGAAAAGTTCGGACCCTCTTCTCGACTGTAATCTCTTGGCCATGTGATTGTCTATATGATCTGTGAGAGAAAGAATGATCGGGAAGTACGAGGAAATCATAGAAAGAAGGTTATTCTATCCATTTTCAATTCCGAAAGCGGAATTTACGCGTTTGAGAAGGACGAAGTTTCAGAAATTATATGTTTTCGCTCGGCACACCCGTGATTATTTACAGGAGCGCATGCTCAAGAAATAGCAACAGTTGCAAAAAGCTTGGGGAACGAAATATGCATCAAAAGTTGAAAAATGTTAGTGTTCGCTGTACATTCCCTATTTAGTGAGCAATGCTTTACAGAAATCAGTTTTTTTCTCTTTCCATAATAATTGGGTTCATGCATAATTTTGGAGTGTTTTTAAAAATATTTTTTTTTCAACAAAAACAATAACAACATTTAATCAAAACATGTTTAAATGATCATTCGAGAGCGTAGTCACCATCCACTTCAAGAACTGCTTCCTATTTGCTTGGCAGTCGGTCGGTTCCACGTGCAAAGAAGTCACGATTCTTGGAGGCAATCCACGCTTTGACATTAGCCACCAAGTCATCCAAGTCGTCGTAGACCTTGTTTGTTTGCCAGTTTCTCAAAGAGCGATTGACATGATAGTCCGTTGTTGCTTCTGTCGGTGAGTATGGAGGATGTGGGAGCAGATTCCATCGCTTGTTGGCGATAGATTGGGTTACACGGCGCTCAACATGTGGACGGGCGTTATCGTGATGAAACACGATGTGTTTTTTTCTCGATTGTAGCGGCAAGGCGATCAAGCTGAGCCAGACGTCGCTGTTGATGCTAAATTGCCGCTTGCCATTTCTGTCCGGAACTCTCCATTGTTGCCTTTCATCTGTGTCGTTAAACCAATAACAAATACCACTTGAAATGATTTCCCAATTGATGATTCCGCTTCTATCCCACGACACACACATTCTTTAATCTTTTTGAATGGAAGCCATGACTCATCCCCAGTGACAAGATTTTTCAAAAATGGTGTTTTTCGTTTCGGTGCTGTAAATCGGTGAAAATTCAAACGCGTTCAGCTATGTTGTTGTCGAAGAGCTCGTGGGGCACCAATCCAGTCAATTTCCATCCCTTTCCAAGCTTTTTCAGGCGTCGAACGATCGTTGATTATTGTTCCTTAGCAAAAAAGTTCGTTGAGATCGCGAAATGACTGGGCTGCGGTCCATCCTTCCTCTCCATAGTGGTAGCGCATAATTTGGCGAATACGAGTGTGATTTTCGAGACGCATTTTTTAACTAAATATTGAGGATTATTTTTATAAAAATGTTGAGGACGAAACGCCAATTTTTACTAAAAAAATCGCGTTAATAAAAACGTTTCATAATTACGCATCAACCCAATAGTTATAACATGTTGAATTTCCGTTCGCCAAAACTGGGGAAAAACCTATATTTTCGATATCATTTTGGTTACCAGCTGCAATATCATGAAAACGGTTGCCTCGCCCTACCGAGGCAGAGCGCTCCACAAGCGATGTGCTTTTTTTGCTTTGCTAATTGTATCCCATGCCTCTCCAAGGTCATAAGCTGGCCCCGCCGCAGTCGTACGAATCGCTGCGACTTTTTATGGTAATAGACATTTGAAACACCAGTCCGCATCAAACGAGTGCTGATTATTTACCTTCCTCGCATGGGTTCAACCAGCCATGTAAATAGAGGTAGGCGCATCCAAGTGTTTGAATTGATTTCAGTTCTCTAAGAGTTTTATAATTTTTTTCTTCTATAGAATTCGCGGGCGAAATTAGTTCAAAGTTTAAACGTCGTACCGGATCGTGAGATTTTGTTGCTAAAATGAGGATTATTTGGTGCGAATCCGGATTACTCAACTAGTTTCTGTAAGGATTTGGAGCATTCCCTAGGAGCTCTCGTTTTAGATTAACACTAGCAGCAAGCGGTTTTTTAAACACACTTATCATAAGTTGGGTTTCACAAAGGCGCTCCGTCTTGCTTCTTATGATAATCGAGAGCGAGAGCTTTTCAGCAATGCTCGGGAGATCATATGATAGAAGTCCAAACTTTAGCAAAATCGTCATCAATAAATTGTTTTTTCGGCTATATCCTACAAATTTCCATGAAAACTCGTTCATCGCTTCACTTAGGAATCCGTTCTCTAGAACGTATCCGAAATTCACCCATGCCTTACTCGAGATACGCCCAAAAACTTGATACGGTGGGAAACGGTTGTTAGAAAGTTTCTGGAAGGCGTCGTACCTCAGCTCAGAATGTTTATTTCAAGTTGTCAGTATGCCTTTCTCTAGTAATGGCCTGTCCCCAATCCAAATTGGTACATACATTCAGATGCACCATTGGAGACCCCTTGTAGGGTGTTTGCATCGAACTGAGTGGCGATTTGTCCGGATAATGTTGCTGGAATGCTTCAGAGACTTTAGGCTGTGTTGCGATCATTTTTCCAAGAAAGAAAAGGTTAAAATAAAAACCAGTCGAAGTTTTAACCCGTTTACATATCATCATCGAGTCGACAGCTCAGGCCATTCTCGGCTCCGAGCCGCATGGAACAGAAATCGGATCCACGTACAATTAGTTCCGTGGCTTGCTTCCTCGCGAGAAAACATTTAAATCTCACCCGCGGCGCCCCGAGCGGTTCAAATTTCATCGGCGGCTAGCGGTATGGTAAGCTGATCACATGCGCTCTTCTCTCGGCCTGAATCGATTAGCGGGCCGCGCTTGAGATTTAAATGCTTTTTTTATTGAGGAAGGTCTTTGGTGTTGCTGTTGGGGTGAACTGGAGGAGTCCGGACATCAACAGCAGGAGGCAGGACAGCTGAAGAAGCGGATCCGCATATTGGGGGAACAAGCCGAACTGTCAGGCTGCTCGGGGCTGAGAATCGCCTGAGAGGGGTTGGAAGTTTCATGAATTGAGAACAGCTCTAATGGGTAGAAAAAAGGGAACTACAGATGTTTAAAGATTTTCGGTATGCAAAACTTCCTCTAGGGTTGGCAGGGATCGTACGGATACCTTGCGTTTCTTGTTGTTCGTTGGCGTAGACTCGGTGCGCATGTTTCAACATGCGTGTACCAAGTTTGCGCCAACGCAAAACAAAGAACGCTAAGTATAAGTGCGATTCGTGTTGACTGTACTTTCTGGGGTTGAATTTTTTCTGTTCGTGTTCTTTTCGAGTAGGGATAAATCTTTTAGGGCAGAATCCAGCATTACGTAATGACCGATCTCGATGGAGCTGTGACCCCTCTCTCTTTGTGACATAAATTTCAGAAAACATGTCCGAAACTGTTGCAAACTTTTCTTCTTCTGCGGAGGAAACGTTAAGGGGTTTGCAGAGTTGCACCGACCGGCGACTGGTCGCCGAGCGTCAGCCTTGACGCGGCGACAAAAATATTTCCGAACATTATCGTCGCCGCGTCGGTTGCCGCTCGCTGGCAGTGATGCAGGATGGTCGCAGCGTCAAAACACTGCGGTGCCCCCTCGTCGCCCTTCCCGCCGCGTCGGTCGCCCTCGTAAATCACCCAGCGTTGTTCATCGCTGCGAGCAACGCCGCGACTTCAACTCTGCATACCCCTTTAGCCTGAGTTTTGTGCGACCCCCTGCCCAAAGTCGCGATTTTTCCTTTTTTGGGCTAGATTTTCAGGACCCCTCATCCACCCCCGTTGTGCAGAGAGAGAAAGAGAGAGAGAGAGAGAGAGAGAGAGAGAGAGTAGGGCGTGTGCTTCCGAATCCATATAATACTTGGTCGGCTGATTGCAGTTTGACGAGGAGAAGTTTGCTGAGCTTCATTCGATGTGGGTTATTCTCAGAAGCCTAGTAGTAGAATTTTTCCAGGATTCATACGTACAGGCTGTAGTAAAATTTTATCCTGTTACCTTTTCACCTATCATTTTAGACACCCTGCTGGGTAGATAATTTGAAGGGAGCAAGAATGAAAAACTTGAAGACTAAGCGTCACAAATCCTGGATATGACGGCCTCGGAATCTCGCGTTTTTTCTTCTCACTATTTTTTCTCCGTCTCTCTCGAGACCTCCATATATCCAGTTTTTCTCGTATAATCCCGTTGAAAAAGTTGTACTAGTCAATTGTGCCGCCGTTCGGTGTCACAGCTTTCCGCGCAGACATTCCCTAGGGGTTCGCATGAGTAATGAGCAGTCGTGTGGAGGCCTCACGAAAACTTTTTTGGGCGTTTGCGGCGTGTTCAGAGATGGTGAAAAGTGGATTGACCATCATTTACCACACGGAATGCGCCGAAAATTCTCGAGAAGACAGAAGGAATCAGTTCGTCGATGGTTCCGATGGGCTGATTTCTCTTTTCTGTCTTAACTCCTCGGACAAAGAGTTTTATTTTGTCTTTCGGACATTTTTCTGAATTGGTTCGTGTTATTACTGCCGTAAATTTTGATATTTTATATGCTGAAGTTTTAATCAATCGTTTGCTCAGCATTGTTGCATGCGGTGATTGAACAACCATGGCGGGAGCTTTCAATCCCGCGGATCTCACCGATGACGAGATGAGTCAATTGCGCGGACTGCGAAAGCGTAAAATGGAATTGATGGGCGAGATCGAGCACATTAAAAACGAGGTAACTTTTCTGGTTCTTGTTTCGTTGGGTTTTCTTCGGAGTTATGTTGTCCTCGAACGGTGAAAAGAAACTTTTTAAGGTTTCAGATTTCCCTGAATTCATCTGGGTACATCAAAAATGACAGGAAAGGTGACTTTCCTGGAATTTCGCGATTTTACACATTTTCAGCCCAGTCTTTGCCCATGATTTTTTTGGGGCGCTGAGCACGAATATGAATCAGATCCGTCTTCGGGTTTTCGAAAGTTACGGTAGGTCACGGCAGCTGAATTACATTCACCTACCGTAACCTTTTGAAAAACTGAAAACAGATTACAAATTCGTTTTCAGCGCTCCAAATAACCATCCCTGGGCAACAAATGGGCTGAAAATGTGTCAATTGTGAAACCTGAAACGTCACTTTTTTGTCATTTCTGATCTACCCAGATGCATTTAGGGAAATCTGAAAACTTGAAAATGTTTCATTTCACCTCCCCCCACGGCCACCAACGCACCGTTTTTCAAGCTATGTTTGCAGCCAAGGACTTCCCTAGTAAACAGGGTTGAGCAGCCCGTTGCGCAAATTTTCGGCTGAGCTGTGACACACGTTGAGAAAATTTTTGTAGAAATTTGAAAAATATTTACGATCCCCTTCTCGAGATGAAAAATTACTCCAGCTTTCTATGAGTGGCAAATTGGGAAATATTTCAAATTTTGTGGTTCCAAAAAACAATTTAATTTTTTTCCAGGTGTCCCCTTTTTCTCCAAGATTTTTACGAGCCCCCCAAAATTTCCCCTTTTTTTCAAATTTTTCGAAAAGTTCTACGACCCCCCGTTGCGCCGAGTCGCAACCCTGCTCAACACTCCTAGTCAAACACAAAACTGCAGTTCAAAATCTGTCAGACTTCAAATCCGAGTTCTGCGCTACAGTTTCTGATAGTTTTTGAGCTGCATTTTCAAGTATGTCGCTGAGTGAGTGGCTAGCCGAGTTGAATTTTGGCTTTGCGGAATCCCCTGAGGCGTTTAGTGAACTTCCAGCATGGATTATTTGCTCTGTCTCTCATATATGCAACATTCAATACACTGCTTTGCAAAACCTTGCGGGGAGCAGGGATGAGTAGGCCATTGCGCCAGTTTTCGGCGGAGCTACGACCCTCCCTGTTGACCAAATTAAGAAAAAATCCAAGGTTGTTACGACCCCTCCGAGATTTATGCACATAATTGCTTTTTGTAAAAAAAAACAGAAATAGAAGTACCACGGAACTCCTCAATCAGGAAGGTAGTTACATTTTTTTCATGTGAATTTGACCATCACAAAAAACTTTAACGATACCTAAAACTATTTATTGAAGCGAAGAGTGGAATCTCCCAATTTCCACGCAAATTTCATGACGGACCCGGCAGATGCGACTGTTCTCGCGCTGCAATCTCACTAGCAGAGGGCGACTGTTACTACCCTATTTTAAATAGCTTATCGAGTACTTTGAAGAAAATCTGCTCTTGGTTCAAAATTTTTGCGACCCTCAATTTTTTTTCTCAAAAAATCTAAAATTTTCACGGCCTTCCGACCCTTGCGCCGAGTCGCAACCCTGTTTGTTCCGGGGGCGGGGGGGAGCTCAAAAGAAGCTTTAGTGAGTTGAGATCTGACCAGAAGTGTTGTCAATTACGCCCCTGAACTATGGTGTCTATTTGTATCAAATAGTCCATCCATCAGGGTGAAGCGGGGCGTTGCGTAAATTTTCAAAATCGGAGCAACCCCCACGCACCATCAACTTTTTTCCGAATCAAAGATTTTTGCGATTCCCTTAAGACGCGATTTCTAGGCAGTTTATATTTGATTACTAAAACTGTTTACTAAAACTGTCGGACGCCGAAAATTCGTTCAGTAGCCGTGCTCAAGCATCTAAAACCTGAGCAACGCTACAATCCTTCCCTTTCAGTGACCAGAAATATCGAGAATTTCGGGGCATATCTCGGGCATATTTTCACTAAATTCTCATTTTCAAAGCGAAACTTTTCCAATCCGTTGCGAAAATTTGCAGCCCCCTTCACAATGTAGTCCATGTCTTGTGAATAGATCGCTGCAATGAAGGAATCGGCGTTCACATGCACAGTCAGCATGGATCCTAGTGATACTTCGCGTTCCCCATTGAAGGTTGGCGCGAACTCGGTGCACCTATGTTGTAGCATGTGGCACCGACCTTGCGCCAATCTTCAATAGGGAACGTAAAGTATCACTAGGATCATAATCAAGCGGAGTTGCGAAATTTCGCAAGGGGGGTCGCAAAAATTTTGGCCCGAAAATAAAGCTAAAGGAGGATCACGAAAATTTCGGACCGAAACGTAATTCTGGTGACGATATCCCAAAAATTCCCGATATTTTTGGACTTCAAAAGGTAGGATCGTAGCATTGCTAAGGTTTTAGACGCTTGAGCCCGACTACAGAAGGGCCTATTAGCCAAGACTATCTTCGGCATCTGAAAGCTTTAATAATCAAATATAAACTGCCCAGAAGTCGCGCCTCAGATAGGGGGTAGCAAAGATTTTGGGTTCTGGGAAACAATTTTCATGATGGGGGGGTCGCTTCGATCTTGGAAAATTACGCAACGCCCTGCTTGATCCTGACTAGGATCCATGCTGGCTGTTGGTGATCTCCACCTCCATGTGTGATTCTACAAGCTTATTTGATTCATTCTGATTCCCTTCAATGTTCATATCAGACATATTCTATTTCTCTGATGCCGTTTTGAGGCGTAGACACCGTTAAATGTCAAGTTTTTAGGCAAAAAAAGACATGTTTTGCAATGGGCCAAGTGTTGATGTTTTTATGGTTAAAAACGTCGTGCTATTTTGGTCTTAGATGTGTGATCATTGTTTTGTTTCTTTCTCTGAACTAATCTATACTTGGCGAGCGATCATGTTTGTTTCACATTAGCCGCGTTCCAATGCAATTACGTGGAGGCGTTGTTTCGTCGCTCACATTTTTTTCTGTTGCCCCCCCCTCTGGATCGACGTATCCTGATTGCTCACTCACTAGTATGACCATTCATCATTCTCGCTCAGAGGTACATCGCTTTACATAAATGGCTAACAGTGTGGATCAACAGGTTTTTTAGTGTTTTGTGGGCCGCTTTCGGCTGTTTCTCTTCGCTTGTGTAAAGTTTGGAAGTGTTAGAGCTGGTTTTTTATCGAAGGTCTTTTGAGCCTCAAGGCAAATCGGCAATTCCACCCATTTTCAGTATTTGTTAAAATCCATTTTCAGCTACGAGATGTGGACGCTGAACTTGAATCGCTGTATTACGTTGACGAGGGCTCACGATCACGGCATAAGCTCATATTCACTGGCAAGAAAAAGTTCAATCAAGATCCGATGCGAGGCATTGAATACCTAACTGACCGAGGATTACTAAGTCGGCAGCCGAGTGCCGTAGCTCAGTGGTTGTTTAAGGTGAGCAGTTTTCCTTTTCCAGAATCAAAATATAATCATAACCAGAAGTTTTTCTTTTTTGGAGAATATACCAAATTTAAATCAAATTGCCTGATTTTAGGGAGAAGGGCTGTCGAAAACTGCTATTGGCGAGCTGCTAGGTTCTCATGACCCGTTTTGTCTCGAAGTACTGGATCAGTTTGTGCTGTGTCATAACTTCCAGAATATGTTTATAGTTGACGCTTTGAGGTATGTTTCGGTGTATTGACTCATTCTTGTTCATTCTATACTTCGGGGCGAAATTTACTCGGGTCTGTTGCGTGCGTGTGCGCGCGTATGCTTCTCCTTCTCCCCCTTCCATTCCTCTATCATTGTCTCTGCCCTAACTCTACTTGCAAATATGACCGAACAGGATAAACCTGTATATAGGAGAAAACTGGAAACAAATTCAGTCCGCTGTGTCACTCGCGTTCAATTTTTTCTGGAGCATTTTGAAACATTGCCTTTTAATTTGCTCTGAATTCTATCGAAATGTTTGAATACGCTGGGAGTGGGTCCTGATTTTTCAATTTTGACTGGCCATTTGATTCTCGTACCATTTTCAAGAGTTTTCCGTACGGCAGCCAGGGTCTCGAAGCGTATATTTATATATTTTCCTCACAATTCCGAAACGTCGACCGCCTCTCCTCGTTGGCACCCTATACTCTGTCCTTAACGAGATTGCAAGCGAAGAGTTCAAAGAAGCAACGCTCCATCTGCGTCTCTGAGGTTTTAGGATTACGGTAAGACGTCGCGTACGCAGATCACGTGCGCGACACAGCATCTGTCTCACCGTAATCCAAGAACAGAATCCATTTCCTGAAACACCATACTTGCCACGTAAATAAGAGTTTCCACATCAAGAGTGAGTATTACGGGCATTTTCAGCGATAGTAGCACAAAAAATGATGAAGTATGCGGAAAAAAAGAAGTGAGAACGTGAAAAAACTCGATGAATTTTGTTTTGGATTACGGTAAGACGGATGCTGTGTCGCGAACGTGATTTGCGTGCGCGACGTCTTACCGTAATCTAAAAACGTCGTGGACGCAGGGGGGGGGGCGCTGCTTCTTTGGACTATTTGCTCGGATTACGTCGGACCTCGTCCGAGGCCGCGATTTTTTCAGAGCTCTGAAACTTGGATTTGAATTCTTGACTTACTTGACTTAATCGGTTGGCTTTCGCCTGACGCGGTCATTCCGCATCTTCACCGAGGTGTGCCGTCCTAGTAGTCAGCCGTGTCCATTTTTCACGGTCTTCAGCCACAATTTGAACACATTCCATCCAGCTGTCACTATTCCATTTCCTGCGAAACGAAACATCGCGCCTGAACTGTCTTTCGATGCCGAGTGACTTTAAATCCTCTTTAACCACATCCGTCCAGAACTTTCGCCTACGCCCAGGTGGCCGTTTCCAGACAGGATTTGGAAGCATTTTTAAAGCGTGTTGTACGAGACGATCCGGCGTTCTTCTTAGTATGCCTATAGATATGCCCGAGCAGTCGAAGTCGACTTTCCATTGCTGCTTGAGATGGCGTTAGGAGATGCTGGCACCTCCCTCGTGTCAAGCGTTGATGTACTGCTTCGATTTCCTTGTAAAGGTCTTCGTTATGGCATACACGCGGCCAGAAATATCCAAGCAAACGCCTAAAAAGCTTCCTCTCCGTGCAATCCAACCTTTCCATCTGCGTTTTCGGTGCTGCCCACGTCTCCGATCCGTACATCATGATAGGGCGAATAGCGGATAGGTAGACGCGCAACTTGACTTCCTTCGCGATGGTGGTAGACCACAAACACTTGGTTAGAGAATTGAATGCAGACGTAGCTTTCGCACATCGTTGTCGAATATCCGCTGCATAACTACCATCGTTCTTCAGCAAACAGCCCAAATAACAGAAATCGTCCACCAGTTCGATACGTTGTCCGTCCACACAAACTCCAGTTGAAGGCCTCTGAGAGACCCACATCTGCTTACATTTGTCGGGACGAAGACGAAGTCCATAGGCTGCGGCATACTTCGAAACGAGGTTCACAATCCTTTGCAGTTTTGCGTTGTTTTTCAGCGAATAACACAATGTCGTCGGCGTACTCCAGGTCGACAAGGAGCGTCCTGATGGGGTTAGGATCACATCGTCAGGAACCTGTTCTGCACCTCTACGCATGGTGTCATCACCGGCGAAGTTGAAAAGAGAAGGTCCTGCCACGGTTCCTTGCCTTACTCCTGTTTTCACCTCGAAAGCTGACGTAAATCCGACAGGTGTACGAACTGCTGCTGTTGTTCCTTTGTTCATGTCCTCGATTAACCGAACATACTTTTCCGGGACTCCATCTGCTCGCAGAGCATTGAGCAATCGATCACGATGAGGAGAGTCGAACGCGGCTTCAAAGTCCAAAAAGCAAGCTGTAATGGCTTCGAAAACCGCTGCCACGATTCAATTACTCTTCTCACGACGAACACTTGGTCGATGGTCGATCTTCCAGGTCGAAAACCGGCTTGCTCATCTCTGGTCGTTCCTTCACGATGTTTGATAAGTCGCTCGAGAATGATACCTTCTAAAACCTTGTACATGACACGAAGTAGAGAGATTCCTCTGTAGTTCTTAGGATCCGTGACGGATAGCTTCTTGTGAAGAGGTACGATGATCGCATGTCTCCACGAATCGGGTATCCTTTCGCTCATCCATATGGCACGGATGGTGTTGGTCATTTCACGAATCCCAGACGGAGGGAAGAGCTTTCAGCATTTCAGCAGTGATGTTGTCATCTCCACCTGCCTTTCCATTCTTCATTTTCCGGACACAATCCAAAACTTCAGACTCAGTCGGCGGTTCCTCACTGACATCGTAATGTGCTCTCTGAACATGCGGGAGCTCAGGTACTGATGGCGCTGGACGATTCAGTAGTGAACTGAAGTAATCCTTCCATATTGGCAGCGTCGCATCACCAACTGCAACTCCATTGGTAGTGTTCAAGACAGGAGAACATCTCTTCATCTTCCCGCTATACTGTCGCAGCAACGTGTAGGCTTTCTTCGGATTCTTCTCCTCCCAAGCCTTCTCGAACTCCTTAGCTCTACACGTCCACTCTCGTTCGCGGTCCCTTTGAAGCTGCCGACGCAACTTCCTCCTCAGACGCTTCTCCTCCACGAAGTTTCCTGCAGTTCGGAGAGCACATACTCTGTTGTAGGTAGATGTTGTTTCTTCTGAGACGTAGGCGAACTTCTTCTTAGGCTGTACAACCGGGAGTGCCTCTTTCGAAGCGTCCTGATGCACTTGACAAAAAGAATCCGCGTCGCAAAGTTTCTTCTAGTCCGTACTCCGATGTGAATAGAAACGCGTTGTCGGAAATTCCTTCTGCACTCTTCATCTCTGAGACTTGTCATGTCAATCCTCTGGAGAGGCTGAGCCCTCGCTTCCTCTTATGAATCCTCGCAGTGAAGCTCAACAGAACAGGACGGTGATCGGAATCGAATGCGACATCCCACACAGCTCTAGATCTTCGAATGTCCGATACTGGAATATTCCTCGTCAGGACATAGTCAAGCTGTAGTTTCAAAGTTGTCATCTTCCGCTTCCGCTGCTCTTCTGGAGATAGCCGGGTTGGTCCCTGCCACGTAAGCTGATGGCGGCGATGATTCCTCTTGAATGTCGATGCAATAATCAGACCACTGCGTTCACAAAAGTCGACAAGGCGGTAGCCATTGTCCGATGTTTGCTCCACTGGGTAGAACCATTTACCGAGTACTTCGGATTCCTGATCAAGTCCCATCTTCGCATTTGCGTCAATCCCCACGACAACAGCATGTTGACAAGGTATCCTGGCCAGCAACGTATTGAGTTCCTCATAAAACGCATTCTTCGAATTGTCTTCGGCGGTTTCAGTGGGCGCATGAGCACTCACTATCCACAGATTGAATCCTCTGTGATCCCGCAGTCGTACGAATGCATTCCGACACGACGTTGAGCCGAACTCCTTGACCATACCATTGAAATCCTTCCTACAGCTATTGCACAGCCTCCCACTCTCCTATCGTCAGCGTTACCGCAGTAGATGGTGTACTCTCCGATGCTGATGACGGGTCTATCCTTGAGGCGGGTTTCCTGCAAAGCAGCAAACGGTGCTTGGAAATAGCTCAGAAGTCTGGATAGCGCAGTTTTTTGGGTATCACTCGACAGCGATCGACAGTTCAGGGTGGCGAAATTGTGGCTTGTGGCCAAAGACTCATGACTCCCTAGGTACGGATCCTAAGGTGTTATGGACCAGAGGCATTAGTGTGTCGGACGGCGACACCTTTATGCAATGTGCGGGATACTTTCGCGATATAGTTGTGCACGCTATATCGCTCGAACGTTCCCTGTGTACACTCAAACGTCTGCTGGGTTCAGTAGAAGCAGGGGCACCAACGAGCAGGTACCAACAGACTTGTATACACACCCCCAGACTTGTATACGGATTTGAATTCAATTGGGAGATCTAACTTTCTGTGTAAGTTGCACATAACTAGGTTCTTCAACTCTCCCGATTTCGAAGGGGAAACCCCGGGTCGGTGCGAAGTTTGTTGGGTGGGAAAATGACGGCGCGGACGAGTTCCGACGCAACTCTTCGCTTGCCACCTCGTTTGGGACAGAGTTCATCAAGGTAATCGTTTCGCGTTTCTCAGTTTTCTGTGCAAAGTTTCCAGTTAAGATTCAAAAAGTCGTTCAATGCTGGCTGCTTACAGTTGTGTCTCCGTTTTACTCTGTCCCAGGCGAGTTGGCAGTCGGAGAGTACAAAAAATCAGCGCTCCATATGCATCTCTGACGGGCGCGCAACGTACGCAACTCACGTACGCGACGCAGCATCTGTCTTACCGTAATCCAGAAACAAATTCATCGATTTTTCCCGCATTCACCTCTATTTTCCGCATTCTTCGTTATTCTTTTGCGTTACTTTAGTTGAAAAGGCTCGTGGAACTCGCACTTGATGCAGATACTCTTCTTTACGTGACAGGTAGTGACACGTAATCGCTGAATTCTGTTTTTGGATTGCGGTAAGACAGATGCTGCATCGCGTGCGTGATTTGCGTACGTTGCGCGCCCGTCTGAGACGCAGAGGGAGCGCAGCTTGTTTAGACTCTCCGATGGCCAACTCGTTTGGGACAGAGTATACTGAAATCAAAGAATAATGTACATCCACACCAGTGTCAGCCCGGCCCTTCTATATGTAAGATCTACACCGAGCTAAGATCCCCTCCCTCTAGTGATTGAAATTTTGAACATTGTCACAATCACAAGATGTCACAAGGTAGCTGAGTTGAACGCGAAACTCAGATGTCGGGCAGGACTCTAACCTGTATTGCACGCTTTCCGGGCGAAAGTGTTGCCATTACACCACCGACACTCCGTTCCGCGTTCCTCAGCTTTTCACACATGAACTGTGTAGGCACTACAGCAATCACCCGTCAACGGGTATGATCTGGTATCCTTATATCGGCATTGAATCCAGTTAAGCTGAGGCCTTTGAAGCCCCTCAGCTTAAGTGAATCTAATCAAAGCAAACCAAACTGAATTTAATGCCGATATGTGCTTACCAGCTCATACCCGTTAACGGGGAATCGCTGTAGTGCCTAGACAGTTTGTGTTTGAATAGCTGAGGAATGCGGAACGGGGTGTCGGTGGTGTAATGGTAACACTCTCGCCCGGAAAGTGTGCGATGCAGGTTTGAGTCCTTCCTGACACCTGAGTTTTGCGTTCAACTCGGCAACCTTGTGACATCTTTGGATCATCTATCCTGCCATAAAAATGTATTAAACATTCTAAAAACATCAAAACTCTATTGTCACAATCCCCTTCCTGAGCTTCCTTTTTTTCAGGCGACGTTCTTGTGATTCGCACCCATGATCTCCATTTTGAGCTGAAGTTTTCCAATACCCCTATCCACCTTACACGAAGTTGCTCGGGCTTGGCTAACTCTGTTCCTAACCATAGGCTTTTGCAGAGCGTTTCTCTGGTCGTTTCGTCTACCTGGCGAGTCTCAGAAAATAGACCGAATTATGGAACGGTTTGCGCAGCAATACGTCGCAACCAATGAGGGTTCGTTCGTTTACTCCATGCATTTCTTCTGCTGCGTATTTTCATACTGTATATATGTACTTTTAAGGAGTGTTCGATACTGCTGACTCTTGTTTTACAATTGCATACTCCTGCATCATGCTCAATACGTTGTTGCATAATCCTAATGTAAAGGATCGGCCAACCTTTGATCGGTATCAAAGTATGAACAAGGTAAGGCTTGCATTTGTAAGGGGTCGGCGTACATCTTATGAAATTTGTGGTTACAGGAGCTTCTGGATGGTGGTTCTGTTAGCACAGCTACGTTAGCTCAAATATTTGATTCAATTCGTACTCGGGAGTTTCAAATTCCCTGTGACGATGCGGCGCGTCTAGATAATATATTTTTGCATCCGGATCGAGAAGGCTGGTTGTATAAGCAGAGTAGCAGCCAGTTTATATCTGGGCCGCTATCATGGAAGCGCAGATGGTTGGTATTCATGAATTATTAGGCGTCACAAATGTATTCAGAATTGATTATTATGAATCGCATTCGAATAATAGACCTGAATAGTGTCAATTCTGTGTTCATGCGCTGTCGGCAGTTTTGTAGCGTGAAATCGCATTTGGCCTCCGCTGCAAGCTTTGATGTTCAGGTTTGTGCTCAGCGATTCATGTCTGTATTATTTTGATCAAACTACGGATAAGGAACCACGCGGTATTATTCCTCTGCAGAATGTCGGAGTCCGACGGGTGGAATCGGCTTCTCGTCCATATATGTTTGAGGTGGGTGATTTAAGGCTCACAAGGGAAGTATGCAAAGCGTAGGTCGGATTTGGGGAAACGAATTATATTGTCAGCATCTCTTGAGCATCTCTAGTAAAGGTGCGCAGTATCTCGCCCCTAGCTGCAGATTTCAAGAAGTTACAGGCGTATTTCAAGCTGCGCGAAAAGGCAGGGATCAGGCATTTTCTTGCGTGTTTCGAAAACTTTTCTCGGATTCTGCTCAGAATTTGTATATAAAGTTTAATTAGGGTGCTAAAAACGAATTTGGGGTCCGACTTCCAAAATTCTGAGGTTTACTGTGTCGCGGCTGGTACAATGCCTTTTTTGAAGCAAAACTTCTAGCATTTCGAAAATTGACGGGCTTTAAATTCTTATTCAGATTCCCGAATAAACCCCGCATAGAAATTTAGAGTCAATTCTGGGACTCTGACCGAATTATCGTATACCCGCCGTAATCTCTCGTGAACTGTCGAAAATCGTTAAAAGGACTTCAATTTCACGTTTAGCACTTTAAATAACCACTAGAGAAAATTTTGAGCCATTTCTACTGTAGTGTTCCGGAATTCGTCAAAAGTCGTGTTTTGCCTTCAAAATCTACCCTGAATGGAGGCTTTGAACGGATATAGTCGAAAGTTTTGGAAAATCGACAGACAAACCCCTGATTCGTGATCAGCGCCCCACGTAACCCACCTGGGAGGATTTTAAGTCAAATTTAGAACATTTTTCCAAAACGCTTCCGGAGCCCTGTGTTTGTTGGTAAAAATGAACGCACAACCCGAAAATCCCTACAAATTTGAGACGCAATCAGTCTGTACAAAGCTTGGAAAATATGCCTTCACTCAAACTTCGCTCAAGGAGGTAGTTTAGGGCGTTGAACACAATTATGAGGTTCGTTTCCGGATTTTCTGGAGACCAACATGCGTTTTGGCAGGTACAAAAAGCACAAAAAACTACATTCTTAGGCTTCTAACTTCTTGGAATCTGCAGCTCGGGGCGGGATATTGTGCAATTTTACTATTGAGCCACAAGAGATACGATGCTAGTCGTTTTTCGCAGATGCGTTTAGCTCTCTAAGGACTTCTCTTTTATTTATTTATTTATTATACGCCGTTGCCGACGCGCTCAAAAATAACGAAGCAGCTCTAAGAAATCTTGGAAAGGACAAAAAAGTAAACTACAAAATAAAACAAAGAAAAAAAAACTCAATGCAACTATTCAGCGGCGGAGAACAAGACTAATGCTTTGATCAACAAATTATTGGAGGGCGACCCTAGTTAGAGTTAGGAGCTGGTAGAGGGATCTCTTGTTAGGGATTTGTTGCTTAGGTTCTGAAAAAGTATCGGTTTCACGTGGGATCTTGTTGTGCTTAATGAAAGGGAAGGCATTGGAAATTCTCTTGAAACTTTCGGAACAATAGCACCTAATGGGGGTCGAAGAAATTATTCGCACAAAAGTCATAACATAATTTTGCCCATTTAAGGGGATTTTTTCCGAATTCTTACTTGGGTGCACAACGTTCCCCAACTTTCCCTAAGGGGATGGAACCTCTGGGTGGGCGACATGCTGACGTGGGTGCAAAATTTTCTTTCGACCCCCATTACGTGTAATCGAGCTTACAAAATCTGATACGACGAAGAAAAAAAGTGAAATCCCAAATATCTGAAATCCAGTAATCTGAAAGTCGAAGGATCCAGATTAGCAATTATTCAAATTTTTCAATATTTTTAAATTTTATTATGTGGCTGATTCTTTTGTACCCATCCGAATGCAAATCTCTGACATTGCAAAATCCGCAAAATGTGAACACCGGACAACTCTCTCCATGTAATGGATAGTATCCAAGACGACTTTTTTATCAGTTCAAGTTTCCGACATCCAGCCGAAAAACGTGGATCGAATTCCTCCAGCAATAGGAAACCAAAAGCTAAAAAGACTGCTTCTCCTCCCGCCCAGTTTAACAAATAAGCAACAAACGTTTAAATTTTGTACTGTGTTGCTATCGTCCCGAAATCTAAAAAAACACTGCAATGCGATCTGACCGCAGCTGTTGAGAGACGTGCATTGTTGCGTCGCGGCGAGACTCGCTGTCGCCGGCCATGTAGGAGTGATTGGGAATGATACGCTGCCAAAACCATGTCGCGCCACGGCAGCGAGGGTGGGGCTTTAAAAGTGGGCGAGCTGAACGAGCTACGCCGCGAGCTGGTTGCTGAACTTGATACAGCGCTCAAATCAAATGACTTCGACCACTTTTGTTGCTCGCGACGCTTGACGCAGGTCGAAGTCTTTTCCTTCGCGTGATTTATCGATCGCCGCAACCAGCTCGCGGCGGGGCTCGTCCAGCTCGCCCACTTTGAATGCCCCACCCTCGCTGCAGTCGCTCGACACGTTTTCGAAGCGTAGCTTTCCAAATCGCTCCTACACACAGCAGGTTTCGCCGCGACGCGACCTTGCGAGTCCCTCAACAGTTGTGGTCAGATCGCATTACAGAGTTGTTGTTTGTGAGATTTCAGAACGATGGCAACACAGGTCGAATTTGAAACGACTTTTGCTACTTTGTTAAACTGGGTGTTACGAGGTCTTTTTGGCTTCTAGATTCCTATTGCTGGAGGATTCCGATCCGAATTTTCGAGCTGGATATCGGAAACTTGAACGGATGGAAAATCGATTTGGGATACTATCCATTACTTGGATACTCTTTTCGGGCTGATATTTGAGTTGTTCGATGATCAGTTCTTGCGAATGTTTCAATATTCAAGTTTTCCATTCGGATGGATTTAGGAGAATCGGTCGTTTAATAAATTTCAGCCGTAGGCGGTGCCGCGGTTCTTCACTGAGGTGAAGTCTCCAGCCTCAGTGAATATGTACTATAGTCACGCTGTGGCTCTGAAACTTTCCGATAGATCATTTCTGTTGTGCTAAGAACGCGCCCATTCAGATATTCTCTTTATCTGAAGATGGCCGGATAAAGGCGTGCAAGACGGAACAGACGGGTAAGATGGTCGAAGGTCGGCACACTGTGTATCGGATCTGTGCGTCGAATACCGAAGATCTGAATGCGTGGTTGGAAGCGATTGCTGGTGCTGCAACGCATTATCCGGCACGGCCACGCAGTGCTAGTTAATCTATCTTGATCTATTCAACATGAGGGCGTAAAAAATGTTGCGTTTAGTTGAAATTCAGCCACAAAATCTGAAGATCTCTTAATACTAGGGTGCCCGAATTCTGTCCTGGTGACATTCAATATACGCAGTTGAACGCGTCTTTCACTTATTTAATGTCTGTTCTTGTGTTTGGGATGCTGCTGACGCGAGAGACGTTTCTAGCACAAGATCAGGCTGCTGTGATGCGAGTTTCATCGTCTACCTACGTCTATTCCTTATTTTATACTTGATGTGATCGACACCTAGATTCTAGAAGGTCTATTATTGCAGTGCACGTATTTGTATTATTATAGGCTTATGTCTCTAAATGTTCTTTTTTTTTGTTAGCTATTACCCATTTTGTTTAGATTAATGTTGCGGTTGAAGTGCATTACATTGTTTGTATGTTATAGTCGTCACTTTATTTTTATGTACATTGTCGAAAAGAGGTTGCGTACCAAGCGCATTACAATCTTATCCGGCAAGACTTTGAGTTGTAAATATTGGATTCTTGGAACGGTGCTTGTGATTTGTCGTTCTAATACAGAACCTGTAGTTTGAGGGATCCGAAGAGCATTTTAGGACAATTGCGCTGGTTTCATGTGACATACTAGTTGTCAACTAGCCACTTCTATATAGTCGCCTGAAAAGCGACGGAAAAGAAAAAGTAATAAATTTGTAATCTCGAAAACAGGCGTCTATTTCACTGCACGATGTGCGATGGCAAACGGGTGGTGTAGAGGAGTTGAGCTCGAAAATCATTACCGATAAAGGTACAGAAGATCAGCAAGGGGCTGAAGCCGAAGACACGCCGGTCTATGAGGAGTTCGATCCGTTCGAAGGGCTTGGTGAGTCGCGATCATGTTGACTGCTTAGTTCTGCTTCTGAAACAAGGTTTTAGGGGAAGGCCACAAATGTACGACATGTGATTGGTCGATGGAAGAGGACGACAGGGACATGATGCTTGGGCACTACCGCAGTCAGTGGCATAGGTGAGCTTCTATTGTACTCGTGAAGTGAAGGGTTTTGTCGCGGCGGGGCTACACTATTCGAATATGCTTTTTCGTCCTTGTGGAAGCGTTCGCTACGTAGTATGAGGAGCAATCAGTGAGCCTTAAACGCACAACTCAACCCCAGAGAAGAAATCGGAGATTTTCGTATAGTTGTGAGGAAGACCCTCTGTATAAGACCTACATACCAATTGCGAGCTCTCAATTCTTGCGAAGAAGCGAGATATAGGAAGATGCCGCTCTGGCGAACCCACAACAAGACGCCGATTCAGCACGCCTCCTTAGACGACGTATCGAGCTCGAAAGTAACAAAATGAGACAGTTTTTCATCAATACCCTGTTGTCCACTCGCATACATCGGTCGCAAATAACGAAAGTTACTAGCTTCGGACAACTCGTCCAAACTATTACTTACCAAATGTGTGGTAGGCTCCAAAAGGGGCTTGCGGAGTTCAAGACGCGGCGTTGCTCACAGCGACGAACAGCGCTGGGTGATGCAATATCGATTACGTTCGGCGACGTTGGCAACCGACGCGGCGGGAAGGGCGACGAGGAGGCACCGCAGTGTTTTCACGCCGCGACCTCCCTGCTTCACTGCCAGCGAGCGGCGACCGACGCCGCGACGATAATGTTCGAAAATATTTTTGTCGCCGCGTCAAGGTTGTTGCTCGGCGACCGCCCGCTGGTCGCTGAAACTCTGCAGACCCCTATAGCCTCTGGGTTCATATCAACCTGTTGGAAAGCCCTAACTCAGGAACCAGAGTCTGTTCTTGCTCTGGTTTAAATTCACAAGAATGGTCATTGCGCGACACATAAAACGCAACATTTGTAAATGACAGAATATCGACCGGTTCTACGGTATATAACTGCAAGATAATAGAACAAGAACGACGTAAACGCGTTTAACGACGTAAACGCGTTTATTCTCCTTATTACTTCACGCGGAATAAATACATAAGCTCTACACAAATCCGCCAACGAATCGGGAATTGACTTCGCCGAAGCTCATACGACGTGTCAGGGCGAGACCTTAACCGCTGAGAAAACGTGTCTATGGGAGGCGACCGGATGCACGATCAGTCAGCACAGGACCTTAAAGGCAGTGTTTACGATGAAAATCGTTTTTCCGTTTTTTCGCCTATCTTGAAAACGGCCCCATGCTGATTCCAATAGTGTCTCTGAAATCATACAAGACCTTCTGTGAACGCAGGTGTGGTCTCTCAAAGATTGAGCTATGGAAACATGGTGGACGAGTTGTCCGAGGCTTGTAACTTCCGCCTTTTGAAGCCGATCTATGCGAGCTGACCTGAGTAAAGAGAGAAGCTGAGAATGAAGTGAAGAACGGGGCTAATGATTGAAAATCATCGCTCATCTCACGATCTCGAGCATTCATTTGTTCACGTTGGTGGGCGTGTGATGCGCTTTTGGGGTTTTCAATGCGCTCGAAGTTGCAACTTCTGGCTCTTTTGGGGCTCTTCCTGGCTCGTTTTCATGCGTTCTTTCGACGTCAACGTTACAGAGTGTCCCTCCACTACCCGATCCTAGTGGAATTTCGAAAACTTTTTTCATCGTGAACACTGCCTTTCACTGAACCCCTTGGAGGCTATCAGGCGACTATGGGAGGGCGGAGGTATGGTCAGGACAAATTTGCTTCGTACAGCTTTTGGGGTATGGTAACTATTGCGACACACGGTCCTGTCGCTGTGCACAGCGACGGCGGCAGCGACAGTATTGGGCCCATTTGCAGTACGTCAGACCCCCGCGATACTTATCCTTGACGGACGCGCGACAACTGCTTCTACGTCGGACGATGCGGTTGCTGGTCCCGCCGCGATTTTGCGCGAGATTGCATGTCGAATAACATATCCCTTACGCTCGCGAAGGATAGGACCAAGACTTTGCTGCGTCGATTCGAAGAGCAGGACACCTCAGGTAGAAGGCGCAAACGCAATGATAGCGGTACCTTCGTTGGCTGGTGACTTCAACACTGGGCGTGCACGGACGTCAGATTGGTTCAATCCATGCGTCTATGCTTCGAAGAGCTTCATCTGACGATTCGTGGCAGGACTCACGGAAGGCCAGGCAGCGGCCTTCATGTGATTAAGTTTAACGGAAGTCACGACAATTTTCGCAGCAATATATTGTCGGACGGCCTGAGCGATTTGCACCCAAATGATGGAAATCAGTTGTTCATTCGCACCCGAATGTAACCGGCGCTATCAATATCTTACCTGCCTAGAAAACCTGGCCTATAACTCAGTCAGCTGTTGGCTCAACCAGTTATTGAAGAGCCTGCAGGACCGACCGGTCGTGGTACTCCGCCAGCTGTGTGTTGTATGAGAGGCTGTCATTCATCTTCGTATCGCGATAACATGGTCATGCGTTTTGGAGAATAGCGACGTTGAGTTTGGGGATGGATGGGGTGGTCGTTCTTGTTCCAACCCATCTCAAATCATTCCGGCAGCGCAAAAAAATTCTATTGTATAGATTTGTCGGTGCTGTATGGCCCCGGGGGAGGGGCACTGTTGTATCGGATGTGGCCGCGCCCATTTTCCCGTGCCGCAATGACTCTCCTGATTTTGGCAGGGGAGGGAAACCCCGGATTGGTGCTCAAAATTAGTGCGGCACGGTGAAATGGGCGTGGCCAAGTGCATCGCTCCACAGTCCCCCCCCGGCCACATGGCACTGAATTCTCTGCATATGGCTGCATATGGGGTCAGTCCTCGGGCCAAAAAAGTGTGCGAGTTCGTGTTGAGGGTTCATGACAAAATGTGGAGGTCGTTACTCCAAACCACCCTGCCCAATGATGTGCTTGATTCTGGTCATCATTCCATCACTTGCATGGCTCGTAGGTTCATCCCCCGGAACGTCGCTCCTATGCCTTGTTGTTTGGAAGTTGGTTGATCACTCGGAGATGCTGTTTCGTCTCCCCCTCTTCTTGTTGGAGCGGAGTAGGTGTCGTTTTTTCATGGAACCCAAACCACGGTGGGCGGAAGCAGGTACCCTTGTAAAAAAGCCTTCTTCTTTTAAGAGATTGTTGCTCCGATTAGTTAATGAGGGTTTGTCAGCTTCTGCAAATTCCGCTTCTGCTTTGTAGTTGGCTTTGGGCTGCTCTTAGCCGACTAGTGACGCTAATTTATCGACGGATCCTACAATCTGCCATACTCTCCACCATTCCCTATTAGATACACCTTGTTCATGGATTCTTTGCAGAAAATAATTGCACATGTGCCAAGTTCAAAACCGCTGAAATCGGTGTAGTGCTGTGATATCTTCGAAGTTTATGATATGAAAAATCCAACAATCAATAGTGAGGGTGTGCCACAACATCTCTTTTGGAAGACCCCAAACGTTCCATCTGGCCCTAGCTGTAAGCACCATTCGGATAAAAATAGAGGTGCATGAATAGTCTCAAAACCGATTTATAAAATGTGTGAATTGTTGGTGTCAAACTGACTTGGGAGCTGTTTTTTTTTCGCAGATTCAACGCGCGTCGTGTCCTCAAGGGACGGAATCCATTGACAGAAGATGAATTCGAAGAGTTGGGAGAAGAAGAAAGAAAAGGTAATAAATGAGTTTGCTTGGTAGTGAGTTAGCAGTTTTTTCTTTCATGATGCAGTTCTTTAGCCAACGACGACGTCTCGTCAACATCGTCAGATTCTGATGACTCTGACTGTGATGACATAGCTGTGAAGCTTGGTTCCAGTCGCGTTCATTTTGTTCACAATGGTGAAGTGTTTTCAACGTATCGGTAAGTAATCTGAGCAATTTTCGAAGGAGAGTTGAGCCAATGTGCATAGGTTCTCTGGGTGGGCCGTTTCATTCTGTTTGTTTGCAGATGTCTGCTTCATTCGGGAGAGTCCGCAATTTCTACTGCAGTGTTCGCGAGGCCATTGGATTGCGCAATTTTTCTTCTGGCTGGCGGTCACTTTGCTGCTGGTGTTTTCAAGAAGCGAGTTCCACATTTGCTAGTTTGAAAATCGAAGGTTCTGTTTTTAGCGATATTGTTGCAGTGGGAAGTTTGTCGCGCACAAGTCGTTTCATCGTTATGTTGTTCGTGCGAAGCAGGGCGGCGCACAGAGTGCAAATGACAATTCGAAGGGAACGGCTCATTCTGCTGGAGCTACCCTGCGAAGGTGTGTTTTTACATAACGAAACTCCTCTTTCCAACTTCATAATATTCCATTTGGAGTTCGAAGATGCAGTTGAAGTCGTCCTCTTCCAGATACAATGAACGTGCTCTGAAGGAGGATATTGTGAAAGTGATGGCGATGTGGTCAGAGCTGCTGGAGGCCACGCCGCTGATTTTCATACGATGCGCAAGCTATCAGCGTGTGATTTTCCATGAAATGGACGAAGCTTGTTTTGATAGGAAAGATCCGAGATTGAGGTGGGTTGTGCATGATTGCAGCGGCATCTCTAGTTCTTTAGAGATTCAAACTTTTCCGTTTAGGACCATACCTTTTGAGACGAAGCGTCCCATACTGGACGAGGTTCGGAGAGTATGGGATCGACTGGGATCGGTTACATGCCACGGCCCGCTGAATGAGTTTGTTGCTGAGAGATTGAAGCGAAAGCAGAGGACAAAGATTCTGGTGAAGAAGAAGCGGCCCGAAGTGCACTGGAGGCCGGGTGATGGTGATGACAAAGAAAAGTCGCCGTCCAAAGAAAGGAAGGTGGGAAAGCAATCTTTGATGCTGAACTGTATCAATTTTGAGCTCCAGCTTTCAGACAGATCACTTGAAATCTGTGGTTCTTGCGGTTGAGCAGCGACCAGATGATGACAGGTGGCCGTCACTGGATAAGAATATGCGGAGAGATATATATGCTATGGTGAAGGAAAACAGAGAGGAGTCTCTGTCAGAGTTGTTGAAGGAGCGAGGAACAGAAGAACGCCGTGAGGTAAGCTGGCATCACCGCCTTTTTATATATGCCATTTCTATGTAACGCGAAAATTTGTAGGCGCTCGACTATTTGAATGTGAATAGATTCTCTGATAATGGAACATTCCTCCATCTGGCAGCTAGGAGTGGATCGGACATGATTGTTCGGGTAAGTATGTACACAATTATTTTTTTACGAAAGTGTAATTCGATTGCAACGGCGTCCTTGGAGATGTTGATCGAAGTCACAGCGCGGGTGGGGTAAAAGAGCGGTTTGGCTGGCAGGCGAGACGCGCGACGGAAAACCGCTGCGTGCATGTCGTCGTTGGCGATCATTAGCTGGGCCTCAACTATTGGGTTTGCAACGAAGTAAATATTTGCGGATTTTTTAGAGAATAAAAAATTTTTTTCATGGAACGAATTATGTAGCTTTATTCTGTGATGTATTGCTCATTTTAATTTAAGCAATGACCTTTTGCCATCTTTGAGGCAACAGCATCGTTATTCCACGTTCAGAAAACTTTTGGTTTTTATCGGCAAAAGACTGAACGAGGTACAATTTGACATCATTATCATTATTGAAATTTTTACCATTCAAGGAGTTTTGCAAAGATCGAAATAAAAAGTAATCAGATGGTGCAAGGTCAGGACTATATGGTGGATGTGGCAAAACATCCCAACCAAACGACGAATTGACAAACTGAGAAGGTGTTGTATTTCATCAAGACAATGCAAGACCACACACATATTTAGTCACTCGGCAAAAATTATTGGAGCTTGGTTGGGATCTTTTGCCACATCCGCCATATACCAGGTAGTTCAATAAGTTTTGTCGTTTGATAAGAAAACACAATTTTATGGTTCAAAATACACTTGATTATTGAGTATGATCTCCCTGAACATTAGTATACTTGCTCCAACAATCCTACAATCTGTGGATCTCATCCCTGAAGTGAGAATCCGGAAGGTCTGCAAAATACGCTCCAACAGCCGTTATGACCTCTTCATTTGATGAGAAACGCTTGCCACGCATACATTTTTTGAGTTCTGGAAAGAAATGGAAGTCGCTGGGGGGCCATATTTGTTGAATATGGTGTATCCTCCAACAATTCGAACTTTAATTCATGAATTTTAGCCATTGTCAAAATGCTCTTGTGACACGGTGCATTGTCCCGATGAAAAAGGATTTTTTCTTCTGAAAACCGGGTCTTTTTTTCACGAATTTTTTCCTTCAACTGATCCAATAGGTTGCAATAATATTTAGAATTAATTGTTGCACCAGTTCGCAAGTAATCCACAAACAAAATTCCTTTCGCATCCCAAAAAACTGATGCCATAACCTTCTTGGCTGATTTCCGGACGCGAACTCGTTTCGAAGCCGAACAGCCAGGTTCACATCACTCTTTTGTCTCTTGTTTTGATTCAGGATCATGGTGCTAGACCCAAGTCTCATCCATATCGATGAATCGACGCACAATATCCACTTTACCCTTTTCAGAACACTCCAAATGTTGCCGAGAAAGTCGCATTCGAATGTTTTTATTCCATTGTAAGCGAATGCGGCACCCATTGTGCACACAGCTTTCTAAAACCCAACATTCCAATTGAAATATGGCTCACACTGTCTAATGAGATGTGTAGAGTCTGTACTAAATCTCTCTCAGTCAATCGACGATCTTCCGAAACCATATCCTCTATATTGGCTATGAATTCTGGTGTTGATGCGCTTTTTGGACGTCCTTCACGTGGATCGTCTTCAAGGCTTGTACGACCACGTTTAAATTCAGCAACGCATATTTCTACTGTTCTAATCTCAGGTGAATAATCATTATACACTTTTAACATTCGTTCGTCAATTTCTTTTGGTGCTATACCTTCCAAAAATAAGAATTTTATCACGGCACGATATTCAATTTTTCCATTGCTGTGACATGCTGACACTAAATGGCTTGTAAACAAAGAATGAATTGACAGATTGAAATAAAACTTCGTATACGTTCATATGAAGAGTGTACCAATAAAACAAAAAAAATGGGCTAGTAGCTATGCCCTCTCTTATCGAACGACAAAATTTATTGAACAACCTGGTAGTCCTATCCTTGTACCATCTGATCACTTCTTATTTCGAATTTTGAAAAACTCCTTCAATGGTAAAAATTTCAATAATGATAATGATGTCAAATCGTACCTTGTTCAGTTTTTTGCTGATAAAAACCAGAGGTTTAATGAACGTGAAATTATGATGCTGCCTGGAAGAAGACAAAAGGTCATTGCTCAAAATGGGCCATACACTACAGAATAAAGTTGTTTCGTTTCATGAAAAACTGTCTTTTATTTTCAAAAAAAAAATCCGCAATTACATAGTTGCCAACCCAATACATAGTTATTTTTTCAGAGGGCCCACGGTTAACGCGACCCAACGACGACGTGAGCGTGGCGGGTTTCCGTCGCGCGTGTCACATGTGCCAGCCGAACCGCTGCTTTGCCCCAGCTGCGCTGTGAATTCGATCAACATCCTGCGCATTTGGTACCTACGACCGTGTGTGGTGGGCAATGTCAGAGCTTGAGGTGCGGGGCTGATATCGCTTGTCTGAGAAAGTGACCTAGATGTAGGTGTGCCGCCGCAATTAGATCCAAGTAGAAGATCCTCATCATAGTCGGCTAAATGCCGGTCTGAGCCGTTCCGTGCCAGTCATAGGTTCCCTGGGTTGGAGACAGCTGTTTCTTAATCTTCTTTCTTTGCTTTCAGTATTTTTTATTATTAATATTGAAACAAAATTCTTATATGGGTTCGCCTTGTAGGATGTAAAAAATTAAAGTGATCTGCTGAATTCGTAAAAGATGCTGAGTTGTCTTGAGAACCAGTTTTTTAGTATTATTTCGAAATGATTTTTAGAAGATTACCGGTTTTTGCTCGAATTTTTTTTTGCCTCTGAAGACACACATCTGGTGGGCTTGATTTTGGAATTTTTGTGAAATTCTGCGTCGAAAACCGATAAGAGGTTGAAGAAAAATTGGGGCATGGTGCTTGATTCTATCGATCTGGCTGGCTACCCGGAGGATGTTCTCCTCAGCCTTTGATTTTTCGGTGCAATTTGGGTTTGCTGGGAAGCAACTCGGCCCAGCAGCCTACTATGATCTTACAAGATGACGAGAGGAAAAATTCGTGATTTAGCTTTTTCAAGCCTGATTTTCAATAGTGAAAAGCTGCGAATTTTCGGAGAATCTGAGTGCTGTGACTTTAAAAGCTGGATTCTATTCATTACATGAAGATGCACGTCTAGCGGAATATCAGCAGTCCCAGAAATGTTTTTATTTATTTTTTCGTTTTCATAGTGAGAATTTCTAATTTTCAGTATTTGTTGGAATCTGGCTGCAATCCGTCAATTAAAAACGAAGACGATCTGGTCCCTTACGCTGTGTCGGCAAGCAAATCTACTAAGCAAGTTTTTGTACAATTTCGGATGGAACATCCCGAAAAGTGGAATTGGACGAGGTATAGCATGCTCTCTCCCATTTTTCCTCGATTAGTATTGCTCAAGAATAGTCTGGCTGTAGGTGGAAAAATACGCTTTTAGGTGTCATATACCGGAACCCGTTCAACTCAGTGACGAACAGGCAGCGAGGTTGGCAGAGAAGAAGAAGGAGAAGAAACAGAAGCAGAAAGAGAAGATCAAAATGAAGAAAGAGGCGGACAAGAAGGAAGCAGAGGAAGTGGTGCGAAAATCTTTATTGCGTTCACGATATAAAATATTGATTGATTTGTTTTGAAAAAGTGTAGCACGGTTGTCTTTCACGTTGAAAGTTCGTACTTGATTCGCTAGAGCGACTGAGCCTTTCGTCGTACGCTGACGTGGTATTATGTAGTCTGGAGCTGATTCTCATTATGCCGATGATTCCTCGTGTTATTGAATTTTGATGCACTATAGGCTGCTCGTGCTGCGTTTCTGGCGCTGTCGGATCGGGAGAAACGCGCTGCTGCTGCGGAGGCCAGGCTGGCGCGATTAGAAGGAGGCTCCAGATGTGTACAGGTGGGTTTTCCAATTGAAATTGAATTTTCCGGTAAAATGACCGTTTCTTTCAGTGCGGTATTACGTATACGGGCTCTGGTTTTGAATGTATGGAATTGAAGTTCTGTAGTCCATCATGTGTGGCAACGCATCGGCGGCAAGTGACGTCATCGTAGACTGTGATCGTGCAATTAATTTTGTTACGCTGTTTCGAGATTTACGAGAGAATACTACAAAATAAATAATTTCAATTGTCGATGGACTGTTGTGAAAGTTGGAGCTTTGTCATACTTGAGCTATTGTCGTATATTGTGATGTTGAAATGTTTAGCGTCCATGTCATTTTTGTAGGAAGCCGTGCCGCAGGCAGCTACGTGGCAAATGTGAAGCGAAAATGTCATTAGGCCATCGCTTCCGCGCGTGCCACGTAGCTGCGTCACGGCTTCCTACAGAAATGAGACGGGCGGTATGTGGTTTTATTCCGTGGCTACTTATGACTCTTTTGTTGTCTATCTCAACCCGTAAGTGCAAAGAAGATGTCGATAGTATCATCTGGGGCCGTATGCACATCTCTCCTCGCACGTCCCCATCCCCTCGAAGGCCAGCTGTGATTAGTCCATTTCGCCTGATGACAAATCACATTTTGGCTTCGTGGGGATGGTGGTATACGGCGAATTCAAGGGGAGTAGGTTCAAAATTTAAAAAAAAGTGCAACTGTATAAGTTTTTGTAATAGGTTCACCTTAGGTTTTCATTTAAGAAAGATCTAATGATTTTTAGGATGAGCGCTGTGGCGAGGCGCCTTCTCTCGACGTCCGCTAGGAGGTAGGTCAGTTTGTAGAATACATTGATTTCATCGGTCGATGGCCTTTGACATCTAAACGATTCTGAGCAGTGTACATCCTTTGTTTCGGAGTGAAATTCACTGCCGTTGATCGCGCGCGTGCGCATGCTGAGTCTCCTTTTCCCTACACTTTCTCGCTGCCACTACCCTCGCTCCGCTTAAACACGCGAGGAAACGCACTGAATTTGCCTACGAAACAGGATAAGTGGGTTCCCGGGATTTGCGGAATCCCACGTCACTAGACTGAATTCTACGAGGGGAATATGTGGCACGCGCTGTAGCGAAAATATCATTAGCCCATCAGTGATATATCGTCGATCACTGGATGGTGGGGGGGGGGGTAGCCGCGACGCTGCTATGATTGCTTTATCATGAAAGTGGGGCGGTCGTTCCTAAGAAAACAATTGTAGAAGTGGGGAAACAACCGATTCGCTCCCAAGAGAGCGAGATAAGGGCTACAACGCTGATTCCTGGGGATAAGATACCACCCATATTCGCTATGGTGTGTGTCACGTGCGCCACGTATGCTGAGTTTCGGAGTGAAATTCGTCTCCGTTGATCGCGAGTGTCTGTGTCTCTCTCTCACTCACGCTTTCTCGCTGTCTCTAACCTCGCTCCGCACATGCGCGCCTAAGAGGAAGGTTAATTTGGCCCCGAACCGGAGGATAGCTGTGTCGTGGCTTTCTTAAAAACCGACACGGACGGTCTTCTATCTTGGTGCGCAATTTTTTTAATCAGTCGCGCAATTAGTGCGTGCCAGCCTTTTTTCGAGGCTAGCAGTGTAATGGGTATCCATCTTAATGGGATGCAGTTAATGACCAGACTATGTTTCGAGGTGTTAAAGGCAGGGTTCACAATGAAAAACTTGCCCCTTTTTTGGCAAAAAGGTAAGTTATGGTTTCTCTAAGAAGAGTAGGAACGGAAGTATGACGAAAAACGGCCGAGAAGTGGGTGAAAATCTTGTGCATCAACCGACCCGTTGGATCACCCGCTCGCGTCATATAGCAGTTGTCCTGCGTTTTTTTCCACCGGAGGAACAGTTGCCGAATTTTTGAATATTCTCTATCGCAAAAGATTCAGACGTTCCAGCATCTACATTGGCTTATCCTATTTTTCAAGAGTTTTCGGTACAAAAGAAAAAAAAACAGAAAACAAATAGACTTGCCGAGAAATTTTGAAGCGCAAAACCATTTCCGACGTGAGGTTTGACTTTTTGTCTGTAGTCTTCCGAAACACACCAAACAGGCGTAATTAAATATTTCAGAGGTTTCTTTAAACGGTTTTTCTCCGCTATTTGAGTGTTCTGTGGGGATTTTTCCCTATTAACCCCTACCAGGTTGTTCAATAAGTTTTGTCGGTCGATAAGAAAAACGCAATTTTATGGTTCAAAATACACTTCATTATTCAGTATGATCTCCCTGCACATTAATACCAATTGTGCACAGAGCTTTCTAAAACCCAAAATTTCACTTGAAATATGGCTCACACTGCCTCATGACATGTGTAGGGCCTCTACTTAATCTCTCTCAGTCAATCGACGATCTTCTAAAGCCATATCCTGTTTTTTGGCTAAGATTTCTGGTGTTGATGCGCTTTTTGGACGTCCTTCACGTGCATCGCCTTCAAGGCTTGTACGACCACGTTTTAATTCAGCCCATCTTTCTACTGTTCCAATTGTAGGTGAAGAACCATTATTCACTTTCAACATTCGTTCGTGAGTTTCTTTTGGTGCTATACCCAGGGCTGGGCACACGTCCCGGCATGGCAATTCTGAATATGCACCCCCCTTAGCTCGGTAATTTTTAGGCACCCCTTATGGGAAATCGAAATCGGCTGTTTTCTGAATAGTTGGACAGCCACGATCTTGACTTCCTGATTTTGATAAACAAGAATATAAAAAAAGCACTGAATAGAGAAAATTCCGAAAATTGCAACAAAAAAAGGTAGTGTAATTTCTAAACTTCAAAACAACCCCATGATGAAAATTCGTTAGTAAGACGGTAAGTTATTACAAAAGATAAAACATTTTTTAAAACAAAACAATTGAACAATTACCAACAACAGAACTACTACTATTGCAATAATTAATGTTTCCTGTCGAATGTTTTCATAAACCTATGAAGGATTAGTTAATCTGTGTTTGATTGTTCTGATGTGGAAATCAGAACTATTTTGTGTTGTGGAACAATGTTAGGATTCATGTGATTCGTAGGGAGTAGAAAACCCGAGTTTTACCCTTCTAGAATGCCGCAATCCCTTATAAAATCGGCTTGCCGTGCGATACGGTGTGTGTACGCAGCTACACAGCGCACACGGGAATGGACGCGCACACAATATTAATAAAAATGTATTTTATTACAGAACAGGGAGGAGAAAAGGATTGTAGCTGAAGAAAATGGAAGATGGTAAAGGTAGTCTGTTCTGGATGTACCCATTTTAGAAATTTAATGTAAATAAACAAAGTTTGAGCGGGTGTTAATTTTTAGCCGTGATAAGGTTCATTCAAACGAACCTAGTTGATAAAAACTAGCATTAAACTGAGAGCAAAGGATATTTTCCGAAAGAGGAGAATCTGGAAAACATTTTAGCATCAATGTGACCGGTTTTTAATGTGATTTAAGCACCTTAAATCTCGTCCCGGTTTCACCCGAACCGGGGACAAAACCGGGACGTGTTTTATGGTCCTTAAATCACATTGAATATCAACCCGTTTGCTATTAAAATGTTCGCCAGATTCTCCTCTTTCTGGCAATGCTCTTAGTTCTCATGTTTATGGGTGTTTTTAATCAACTAGGTTCATTTGAATGAACCTTATCACGTCCAAAAAAATCACCCCGCTCCAACATAGTTCGTTTACATTAATTTTCTATACTGTATACATTGAAAGAATCCTATTTCTGCCTGCTTCCATTTACTCCAGTTTCATTCATTTTCTCCGCCCCGTTCTGTAATAAAATACATTTTTTAATTATTATTGTGTGCGAGTCTACTCCAGTGCGCGCTGTGCAGCTGCGGACAAACACCATATCGCACGGCTAGCCGAATTTCAAGGGATTGCGGCATTCAAGGTGGATAAAACTCAGGTTTTTATGTATAGGGTACTTCTCAATGAGGAGGAAACGGTCATTCGCTTTTTTCATAGTAACTTGCAGTCTTCAATTTTTACAGTTGGCTCTCTTCATGAGTCACATTCTCATGAATTATAATCTGTAGACTAGTTGTGATGCTGACTGTGCTATCTGTACTTTTAAACTGTCGAAATAAATCCTAGCCTGCTCGGATGAGTCCGGGCGGAGTAAGCAGCGTAGCGGTCGGTCATGGCAAAGTATAACAGTGATAAGAAGATTTTGACATGATAAGCCCGATAAGCCTTGCTTCGACCGGCTCAAAATGAGTGACCTAGGCTATTCGTCAGTTCGCTAATCTTTTTTTGAACTTGAATGATAGTTTTCCTGGGCGCTGTCTTAGTATATTTGCCTCGAACCGGTCGCCACCCGCGTAATCAATGAACGTTGCATCAAAGAAACATGACACCACATCAATCCTGACTTGCTACAAGATAACAGAGTAGTGTTTAATCCTTCATCGAAACAAACTTTGACAGTAACTATGAATTATTGCGAACACAACCTGCAGCTCTATCAATAGTTGGAATTATTTTCGTGTTCGACTCAAAAAACGGGGAAGAAGATATGACAAAATAGAAGAATAGTGCGTACTATTTTTTTTCCTGAAATTCGACAAAACATGCACTTCGTTCTTCTTTTGGTGTTCGGTTGAGGCACCCCCCTTTGCCCTCTCTGCAACGTCTAATATGCACCCCCCCCTAAGGTTACCCGGGACGCGTGCCCAGCCCTGGCTATACCTTCTAAAAGTTAGAATTTTTCAATTTTTCCATTGCTGTGACTTGGCGACACTGAATGGCTTCTGAACAAAGAATGACCAACAAAACAAAAAAATGGGCTAGTAGAAACGTCCTCTCTTAAAAACTTATTAAACGGCATGGTACTTAGAGAATTTACCTTCTCAAAAACATCGAAAATTAGAATACGTTTTTTTAAAATCCTGAACACTGTCCTTAACTTTCTCAGCACAACAGAATGGATCGGTCCTCGTAGGGTACAATACTCTTCTACCTCCCTTCTCTAATAGTCGACCCCTGCAATCATGCGAACTGAGGCTTCGCTACAGTTTCCCTGCTTAACGACCCATGGCTCTCACTAACCTCATCGAAGAGTCCTAAGCACTCGAGAACAATGTTTTTGCCATCACGCGACACGCGATATGGGATGAACCCTGTTATGTCTGCCAGCCAGATGTGGGCTTTGACGTGCCCAATTGGTTAACATAATGTTGTCTGCGTGACCGTACTAAATCATGAAAGCAGATTTTTTTCTGTTGGTAATGTACGGCCAAAAGCATCTTTTGCAGATGTGTCAAAAAGAGTCTAGTGTTAAGAGAACACAGTGCACGTCATAGCTTTAAGCCCACCGCTTTACCGAGGTTTTTTATCCAAACTTATCTGGATCTGTGCTCAGCGAGAGTTGATGAAACCTCAGTATTAGTAGGGCGTCAAAACCCTTACCTTACACACTCAATCTTCAGTTTTGAATGGACGGCTATTTCGATTACCGAATATGTTTGCTTATTTGCTTTTTTATTTGAAAATCAAGGCCACATCTGCAGAACATGATCATAAAAATATCGAACCCGTAACATTCGCTTGCCAGCAGGAGACCTTCAAAACCGTCGCATAATATTCCGAGAAAAAAAAATCGCGCAGCATTACCTGAAAGTGAACTCGGAATGAATTCATGCAATTTTGCACCTGTTAGGCCATTGTTATACTCTGCCACAGCCCTGTTGTGGTCGTAGACCAGAGCGACGTCGTTATCGCTGAGGCCAATGGTATAGTTTTGCGACACGCGGTCGCGTTGCTCTGCGCAGCGACAGCCACCGCCTCCCGCCCTTTGAATCTGTCGCTGTTGCAGTGCGCTGCTCAGCGACAGCAACAGTGACAGCGACAGGCATCGGCACATTTGCAGTATGGCAGCCCTCCGCGACACGTTGCTGCGAATGACACGCGACAGCTGTTCCTACGACGGCCAGTGCCGTTGATGTGATCCTGGTTCCGCCACGATTTGTGATAAATGTCATGACTGTCGCTTATGACAGCGACAAAGTATACCATTGACCTTAGGACCAGTTGTACTATGCCGTACATCACGCCAACTTACGTCTGACACGCACCATCGCCCGCGTAATTACAGACAAAACGTCGGATCAATAACCCGGAATCTTAGTGCGAATGTATTGAAATTTTTTTCTATAAAAGGGCAGGCTCTAAGTTTTATACATTTAAATTGAGGTGAAGACACCAGGAGAGGAATGAAAAAAGAAACTACAACAAAGGATGGAAAAAACAGAGGAAACAAAGGAGAGTGCGCCACACTGCGGCCGATGCCCGTGACAGCGACCGACTGCTGCGCGGTTTTAACATTTGAATGTATAACGCCCATCTGCAACCCTGCGACGCGACCGGCACATGCAAACTGTTCCCGCGACAGCTCTTTTCAAGGTGAGAGTGTGGGTCTCGACATGATTTGTAACAGATGAGCGAACCTGTCGCGGCCGCGGGCTGGAGGTATTATAATGGCTTTAAGTATCCCTCTTTTTTGTCCTCCACAAAACGTTCTGGGGCTCTCCTGGTTTTCGCCCACTTCGCTGGACCGCTCTAACCTCCACCCACCCACAAGCCACCCAACATCCTTCCCTTTTCCTCTCCATCACCTATCCCCTTCAGGAGGTGTCCTAGCTCGTAGCTCCTTTTTAGAAATTGGTTGTGCTTTACAGAGTGAATCGAGGTCACCTTGTGGAACGGGCTCCGAAAATCCGAGTGAGCATTCTGTGATATGAGTAGCCTTTTATACTAAGGCGACCGTCCGAACGTGTTTACTGATTTATCGATAAGAGCTGTAGCGCGCGACACGCCCGCAGTTAGCTCGCCACCGGCTGTCCAATGAACTATGCTCGCGACAAGCCATACATCATCGTTTGTGTTGTCTGAGTATGCATGATTTTTAATAAAATACCTAGTCGACTTCGTTCAGTCTTTGGCCGTGGAAGAATGCTGCAAAATTTCGTTTCTCGCAATGCTGTACAGCGGGATTCAAGCCCTTTCATTGGCTACAATCAAGGAAACCACTTTTAGTCAGCCTGGCCATTCCGGACAAAAGGAACATTTCTAGAACCGTTTCTGGCATAGAATCCAGTTGTGATTGTGATCTTCGCAGCTGCCTAAAACAACTCTGAAAAAAGTTAGGGGTCGTTCATACTTCCGCCGCGGAGCGGCGCTGCGAAAAGTGAGGCGGGGCGGCGCGCCGCGTGAAAATCGCGTCACTATTATGTATGATCGAGCTGCGACGAACTGACGCGGCGAAGTCGCAGAATTACGCTGAACACTGCCGGGAGGAGCTCTGAGATGGCACAAGGTCGATTGTAATGAGTGATTTCTTCTGCAAAAGAAACATTTATAATCTTTTGTATCATAACACCGCACTCGAAAGCAGAAAGAGTCTTCTGAGAATTTTTTTCTATTGAAAAATTATTTTATGAGAAAAAAAAAGAACTCACAACCCAGCATACTTTAAACAACTTCCAGGACCTTGAAAGAAAATTTAGCGATCAATCAGAGGAGCCAAATTGAGAATGTATATGAAATATCAGCAAACAAGCATGTGATGTTAAAGAGGATCGCACGCGGCCGCCTCCTCTCCCCGGGCGGCGCGGCAGCACCCAGGCGGCGGCCACGTGCGGCGCCGTTGAAAGATTTCGAGCAGAAAAACTCTAAACGCCTCGCGGCGCCGCTTGATGGATGCGGCTGTATTGCATCTCGCCGCGCCGCGCCGCGGCGGAAGTATAAATGACCCCCTATACGCATTTGTCAAACCCTGGCGGCAAGGTTAGGGTACCCCCTTCATGAATTTTTTACGGCGCTTCGGAAAAAAATCGGATTTGGCTCAAAACTTGTATGCAGGGGTTATCTAATGTGCTGAAAACTAGTCTGGACTCATTTTGTCAAATTTCTCAGGTTTACTGTAGGTTACGGTAGGTACCATATCATTTAGGGGGCAAGCCTACCTTCGTATTTCAAAAATCGATAGATGGACATTAAATTCGTATTCGCTACCCCGAATAACCCCCGCATAGAAATTTTGAGTCAAATCTGAGACTTTGGCGAAACTACCTGGATGCCATCGTAATCTACCGTAATTTGTCAATAATTGAATAAACTGACCTCAGATTCGTGTTCAGCACTCCAAATAACCCCCGGGATATCAATTTGAGCCATATCTATAGAAGCACTCCGGAAATCGTCAAAAGTCGCGATTTGTCATGAAATTTTCCCGCGCTTTGAAGCTTTGAACGAATCAAGTCGAAAACTCCGGGAAGTCTATGAATATACCCCAGATTCGTGATCAGCGCCCCAATCAACACACCCGGGAGGATTTCAAGTCAAAGCTGGAACATTTTTTAAAACGCTTTCAGGGCCCTCTAACTGGTATGAATAAACGCCCAACCGAAAATCCGTCCAAGTTTGGGAAATGTGGCTCGGCCCAAACGTCGCCCAGGGGGGTTTTAACGGTGCTGAACACAATTATGAGGTCCGTTTCCGGATTTTGCATAAGAGAAAGAATTTTTTTTACAAGGAAAAAACTCGTTTTGGAAGGTAGAATGGGTACGAAAATATGGCGACAAACGCCTATGACTTTTTTCAGAGTGGTTTTAGATTTAGGCAGCTGCGCAGGCCATATTCGGGTTCTACTTCAAAAACGGTTCTAGAGAAGTACCATTCATCCGAAATGGCCAGGCTGACCAATAGTAGTTCCCTTGAAGTGATAAGGGTTCAATTTTCACGGTCATGTTCTGAGGAAATAGCCATAATTTGAACTCACACTACGAAATTTTAAGCAAATTCCGTATTCGGAAACTGCTCATTCAAAATTCAAACTTGAGTCTATGTAAGGTAAGGAGTGTTTTGCCTTGTAATATTTTGAAGTTTCACCATATTTCGCCATGTCCGGACCAAAACACGTTTTAAACCGTATCCGTTTGAAATGGGTGGGCGTAAAGTTATGACGCGCACTGGGCCTATACATATAGCAATCGCGTTCCTACGCTCTAGCTTTGGGGAGGAGAATCTACTGAAATTAGAAGAAATTATTGAGTGAAGCAATTGAGTTCATCGACTAGCACTAAACGATACCTCTTCTTTCTTTGAGCCGGTGCTTACAAGTCATGGCTCGAACAAGATATCCATTTTGCGGATAGTTTGTTTCTTGCGCTTCCAAACTACCCAAACCTTCTGTATCAAGTCAGATTTAGGCTAGGTGTGATGTGAAAATTTTACCGCGCTCGGAGTGGATCATGTGTATTGTTCAGAGGGCGTCCTAGTAGGGGAGCGCAGGAGGCTCTGCTGGAGAAGTGCGATCCCGTGCAAGTTGGCTACCTGTCGGAGCAGTGTATTGCTGTAGATGAGAATGATCGTGTCATAAGAGGAATCTCGAAAGGCGATGCGCATCTTATCGATAACTGTGAGTGAATTTTTGATGTAGAGATTGGCGGTCAACTCAGTACACTGGAGTTAATCATCCACAAACCTATTGGTGAGCATGGATCTGATATGACATTTTTACAGGAAGTTTTTGAGAAAGATCCATGTGTAGCCAACAGGTTCTAGATGATGATTTTAATTCCAAATGTGTGAGAATCGAGTTTTTATGCAGCGACGTTACTTCATTTCAGTGACATTACATCGTGCATTCAGTCTTTTCGCCTTCACCCCTGATAGGAAATTGATTCTGCAGAAGAGAAGTGCCCAAAAGGTAGGTTGGATTGATCAGTTTGAGAATGTAGTAGTTGGGTGAAGAGATTCATATGATCCTCTCCACCCAAACCCACCGGATAAGGTCTTTTCGGATATTCTTAGCATGACATTGTTCCTCTATTAGAAGTGTATATGAGCTTCCAGATTACGTTTCCACTTCTCTGGGCAAATACATGCTGTAGTCATCCATTATTTACTGACACCGAATTGAATGGTGCCGAAGGCGCAGTGGCGGCTGCGGTGAGGAAGATTGAGCATGAGTTGGGTGTGCCGGATCTGAAGCCCGAAGAGTGCCGTGCGATGGGACGATTTCACTACAAGGTGAGCTTTTCGACAATAAATAGTACCAGACAAGAAGTTCAAAGTGGAACACAAGGTGTGGCCAATGTGGAGTCGTTCGTTGGATTTATATTTTCTTCCGAAGACGAAAAGACTGGGTTGTTGTATCTGTACACAATAATGGAATAGTTGTTCGGTCTTTTCCAGTTTGAGTTCTACTCGCAAGGGAAGTACACAAAGCGTACATCGGATCTGCGGAAACGAATTATATGGTCAGTATCTCTTGAGCTTGTATAGTAAAACTTTGCAGTACCACGCCCCGAGCAGCAGGTTCCAAAAAGTTACGAGCGTTTTTAATGTTTCGCGAAAAGGTAGGGTACCCATCAGAAATTTTTTGGGGTGTTTTGAAAAAATTTCGGATTTTGCTGAAAACTTGTGCTAGGGGTAATCTAGGGAGCTCAAAGCAAATCTAGGGTTTGTTTGTTGAAATTCTGGGTTTTACTGTAGTTTACGGTAGGTTATATGACATTTAGGGGCAAAACCTACCTTAAAGGCAGTGTTCACGATAAAATTCGTTTCTCCGTTTGCTCGCCAATCTTGAAAACGGTCCCATGCTGATTTCAATGATGTCCCTGGAATCGTACAAGACCCCCTGGAAACGGAGTTATGGCCCCTCGAAATTCAGCAAAGGAAGCATTACGGACGAGTTGTCCGGAGCTTGTAACTCCCGTTTTTTGCAGCCGATGTGTGCGAGCTGAACTGAGTAAAGAGAGAAGTTGAGAATGAAGGGAAGAACGGGGCTTTTGATAGGAAACCATCGCTCATATAACCACGAATTCAGGGCAACTGTCATAGGACGTGGGCGGAGTGGCCCAATGGTTTGACTGGCCCACGAGATTTTCACCCACTTACCGGCCGTTTTTCGTCGCACTTCCGTTCTTAATCTTCTCAGAGGGACCCAAAGCACTGTCTTCAATGGTTCGAAAATTGGCAAATGGACATCAAATTCGTATTCACCGCTCCGAATAACCGCCGCTTACGAATTTTGAGTCAAATCTGAGACTGTGATCAAACTACCGTATCCCCATCGTAATCTGCCTTAATCTGTAGAAAATCTACAAACGGACCTCAGATTTGTGGTAAGCACATCGAGTTACTCTTCGAGATTGATTTTGAGACACATCTATCGAAGAAATCCGGAAATCTTGAGAATGGCCTTTTACCCGCAAAATGTTCCCCGCTGGGATGCTTTGAGCGAATTGATGTCAAATATGGGACATTTTCCTCGAAATCCGTCAAGTCCAAAGCGCTTTCAGTCTGCATAAAGTTTGGGAAATGTGCTGTCACCCAAACTTTGCTCATAGGGGTTGTTTTGGGTGCTGAACACGATTATGAGGTCCGTTCCCGGAAGCTCGAGACGGGGTACTGCGCAGTTTTACTTAAAGGCACAGTCCAAGCTCAGGGACGAAATCCGAGATTTCCACATAATTGTGAAGTAGACCCACCCTATATAGCCCCTGCCAAATGCAAGCTCTCAATTCCTCCGAATAAGCGAGATATAGGGGGAAGCCACCCTGGGGCGCCCACACCCGGAAGCCACTTTGGCACGCCCCTTTTACGATTTTTCGAGCTCAACAGCGGCGAGATGAACGATGGTTTCCGACCAGTGGCCCCGTTCTTCCCTTCATTCTCAGCCTCTCTCTTTGCTCAGGTCGGTTCACGTAGATCGGGTGCAAATGACGGAAGTTACGAGCCTCGGACAACTCGTCCACCATGCTTCCGTAGCACAATTTTGGAGGGGCCATAACTTCGTTCCTAGGTGGTCTTCTACGATTCCAGAGACATCATTGGAATCAGCGTGAGACCGTTTTCAAGATAGGCAGAGAAACAGAAAAGCGATTTTGAGGTTGGACTGTGCCTTTAAGGTGCCCAAGAGATACTAGCATTACGATCCGTCTGCGCAGATCCGGCATGTGCTTTGTATACATCCCTCGTCAGGACTACCGCGCTTGAATGGTTTATCCTGTTTCGAACTGCAGAAGATGGGTGAGCTCATTCATTTTCGTGTACTGAAGCCTCAACCCGTGGAGACTGTATGCCGCATACGTACACACGCAGAGACGCAGACCGTTTAGGCAAGCGCCTATCGGACGAATAATCCCGCTTCGGCTGTGGGTCTTTTCGCAACACGACTGCTGACAGTTTTGTTCTCAGTATGACAGACAGCTCTCTCATGCCTACACGGAATGGCATAGATTTTTGACGGGAGGTTGAAAGTCATTCGGCTTTTCTCATGGCGATGTGCGCGTTCCGTATTTTGAAGTTGGTGTGTTACATATCCTCTGTAGAAAAATCGAAGTTCTCATCAGTCATGGCACGCGCGGCGCTAGCGACGCTGGTGTCTTTGTCTGAGACCCACATGTACATTCATGACCAGAGTCAGGCGGGTGTTGTTTGGCCGGACAACGGGGGAACACGTAAAAATTCTCAAAATAAAACAAATTCTGAGGGGAGGTAAAATTTCGGGCCGAAAGTAAAAAAAAATAGTGGGATGTTTTCAATGGAGGAAGGAAAAAGAGAAAGGGAACAATACCAGTTCTATAACAGTACAAGTGAAGTACACTACGCCATATACGTAACTATGTATTGTTGGGGTAACCACGAAAGCCTCTGCTGATGATAGCTGCGGACACCTCAGCAGGCTGCGCTGGGTCGTGTGCGGCCATGAGGAATGTGGTGATCGATCGGCGCGCGCGACAGGCGCCCAGACTGCTGAGTGATCCGCAGCTATCCTTTTCGCGGCCACACCCACCAGAGTAGCTGTACTTTAGACCGCAGCCAAATGTTTAGTTCATAAGACGTACTTTCAGGCCATTTTCATGCATTAATCGAGCCTGTTAATGTTTTAATCCTTTACTTCGTAGATTGGACAGCTTACGTCCCCACAAAATTTTTAACATTTTCATAATTGAAAAAAAAGATTCGGAATTTCCATGAAGTTCTCTACAAACTGATACCTTTATACCCCTACCAGAGCCAGTTTTCTGGTTGTCCAATACCGTTGTCCGAAACCGCGCCTTTGGCCGAAACGGGACAACGCGCAGAATCTCCAGAAATGGCAAGTCAAAACTACACTCCCCGAGGCTTTTTAGCTGAGTAGGTAGTGCGGTAATTGTTAAGCAAAAAATGTGACCTAAAAAACTTTTCACTGCAAAAACTAACAATTTCTTCGAAATCTGGGGGGACGTAGTTTTGGACATTTTTCAAAAATTTTGATTTCAAGTGGGGGGGGGGCGTAGAATAATCGAGGTCCTGGATAACGGTTTGCCTGACCCTGTTCATGACAGAAACATGAAAAGGATTTCATCGTAAGCACTGCCATTGATTTCAAGGTTCTTAGAGATATCTCTCATTTCAGGCTCTGATGGAGGACTCTCCGTGGGGAGAGCATGAACTCGACTATGCTGTGGTCACGAGAAATTTATCGTTGGATCGTCTAAAACCGAATCCGTCCGAAGTCAGCGATGTGAGAGCAGTTTGTGAACGAGAATTGGCTGAATGGATAGAAGCAGGTGAGTGAAATTTAAGCTGGAGTTGACAGATTCAATGTATTTATTTAATCGTGATTTTCCAGAGCGGTCTACATTTTCTCCATGGTTTCTCTTGTTCCATCGGCTTCGGTTTTTATCAGAGTGGTGGAGCAACATCGACCGAATAGAGTCACACCCCGTCGATATGGAAATCGTGCGAATGATTTGAACGAACTTAAGTCTCTATCACTTACTCGGACTGGATGTTTTTTATTCCTTCTTCGAAATTATTCTGCTTTTTTAAGCTTGGCCGCTTTCTCTCATTTCTTGAGTGCCAGTCTTAGGCCCCGGTCATAGTTGGTGCTATTTGCATCTGCATCCCCCCCGCACCCCCCAACACCCCCCCCCAACACCACCCCGGTCGATACGTATGTTTAAAATGATAGAGTGAGGTTGAGAAAATCACTCGATGCATCCAACTAGATATGACGATGATTACGTGGCCAACAGGATTGCACCTGTTCAGAGAAATAGTGAAGGCGAGTAGGTGAAGTCACGGAGGTAGCAGTAAGGAGTTAGCTTTCTAGTGATACGCAATGTTTTATCATCGACCCACCCACCCGGTGATTTTCTCATCCGCCGTCATCCACGTATTGCATGGATATCGACCGCGTCGGATACATTGAGTGAATTTTCTCAACCTAACTCCATCATTTTAAACATACGTATCGACCGGGGGTGCGGGGGAGCGGGGGATACCCCGGGTGATTCTCTCAGCTTCACCTCACCATGTTGTTCATACGTATCGACCGGGTGGGTGTTGGGGGGTGCGGGGGGGATACACCGAGTGATTTTTGCATCCCATTTCCAATGCATTCTGTGTGTATCGACCGGGCTGGAGGCGTCGGCTCATCCAACTATGACCGGGGCCTTACCGAAGACGTTACAATGATTATGGTAAGGTCCATATCGTAGTGAGCGGTTGCGGACAACCGCTGATGCGACACGGACTGCAAACAAAATCCTGTTTGAACCATTATGGTCTTGCACGACTATCTTCCAGCAGTGTGGTGAAAGAGCGGTGGTCTGTAATTGCGGACCCGAATTTTCTTTCAAAAACAATTTTGAGTATTAGGTTGCCGCGTGAGCTACCCCCCATTCGACTCCGTCGATTTCTCAAGATTCCAGTGTTGGCTCATCGGCCGACTGTGATACAGTCGTCACGGATCGCAGTGGTACTTTGCGTTCCTTGTTGTGCGTTGGTGCAAAAACTCATTCTGCATATGATATCACATGTGCACCGAGTTTGCGCCAACGCGAAACAAGGAGCGCAAAGTATCAGTACGATCGGCGCCGACTGTACTTTCTTTCCATGTTGAGAAAAACGTGGTGGTTTTGAAAATGTATGCTGAAATCCAGCGGGAGTCTTTGGAACTGAGCATTCTGGAGTGATCCTATTTACGCGCTTTGAGGCGAAACATTGAAGCTGTCAAAATCGAAAAGACATGTGGATTCTCTGAGGGCTAAAAGCGTGAAAATCTCGAGCGATTCTGATTGGCAATTATCTCGCGACCTTTGTGAATTTACGACCTAAGTTAATTTTCCAGCCTTATTCAACCAGTTTCGGCCACAAAACTCCAAAGTTAAATATTATGAGCCACTTGCTATTTAGAAGTATAGTAGGAACTGCAGGACGGCGACTGTTCCCTTTAACGCTTCATATACCGCTTCTTACCACCGACTAGGTTCAACAAAAAAAGGATGCAATTAGCCGAACTCATACAGAAAGTCGATGTGATCGGTAAGAAGTTGAAAACGGTAGAAGATGCGTTGAAGTCTATGAGTATTGTCCGTGTCTCTGAAATTGGAAGCCGCGCTCAGCAATCGTGCGTGAAGTTATTCGATCGATAGCCGTCTTCCCTTCGTTTTCTCGCGCGCAAATTTTCCCGCAAAACAGCGTCACGGCTACCTACCTAAATTACACAAATTATAGCAAATTGATCACTGCGGTGCCGTGCTGTCATGATTTTTGCCAGAGATGCATTCAGCTGTGGATGGCCGAGAGGGCTCCCTTGCAGAACTGTCCAACATGCCGCTATTGGATCGTTCGAACATCGAAAGATTTGATGGTCGGAGGCGCAGTCGAAACACTTCTCTCAGCTAAATCTGAGCACGGGAGTATCATGGAGGAATGCCGAGAAGGCGGAAAAGTCGCAGCAACATTGACAGTGCAACAAGAGCAGCAAAACCCCTCATTACCACCCGGTCAAGATGCGCCTTCAGGCACGCTCAGTTCGTCCACCGAAGCAGACCTAGTCGCGATTACTGATAGATTGAGGGAGATATTACGATCCCATTCCGAGCGATTCATTCGAGAGGTAGTCACGGAGACTACCCTCTATAAAACGTCGTAATTCACACACATTCGAGGCGCGAGCGGAGCGCGCGACGCCAGGGCCTCCGTTTGCCCTCCGCTCTCTCATTGTCTCTGACCTGCGCTCCGCACCAGCACTTGTAGGAACCATGTGAATTTCGCCGTTTTATACCCTGTACAATTAGTTGGTAAATTGAGATCACTAGTCTAAGCTCCGTAAGCGACACTCCTTCATTTGGCGAGTATTTGCTATATCCTTAACCTCCGCTCCGCACATCCCAAGTAACAAAGGAAATCGCGTTTCCATGCAGCCCGTAAGGTTCGTCTTTTAATTATGTCGTCACCCTCAACAAACAAGGAAGATTGTACGAAACCAGAGTTCTGAGCGGTGAGGCGTCCTCCTGTCGTGGAACAAAAATAAGACGTCTTCTTTCTAGGCTGTGAGAGCGAAGAGATTTCTCAAATCTTTTTGTGAATGCAATCAAAGGTCGACGTCGAGCAGCTGCAAATTTCATAGAGGGCCATTCATGGAGTTGAAATGGACGCAGAAGAGTGTCAAGGTATTGTGGGACGAGTGAATCGCGGGACGGCGGGGACGAGATGCCCGGCAGCCGTCGACTAGTGTTTATTCAACGCACTCGTTGGCTACAGTAGATGCGTCTACGAACAGTGAGGAGATTCGCGCCGCGAAGGAACGTCTTGTACGGGTTAGAAGGCAGGATCTAGATATCGGATCTGCTGACGACAGCGAAAGCGAAGAGAGTATGGCCTCCGTTTTCTATTTAGTCTGACGCATGAACCAGGCGGCTGGCCGTCCGGGGTTGGCGGCTTTACTGGAGAATGGGGTTCCGATTTGCGTTGGAGATCTACCGTCGCAGCCCCATTCATCCACCGGACTAAAATTATTTCGCTAACTCTATCTTGCCTACTCACACAAACCATCGCTGCGAGCGGAACCGGCTGTTCCCAGTTATGAAGTCACCGCCCAGACAACAGCCGAGGGTCGAAAGGAAACCGCGACTCTCGTCCGATGCAATTGCAGCTTCGGATCTCAGGGCGGCTGCGGAGTCGTCGCGAGAGATTGAGAGACGTTGGATTGGTCGTTTTTTGAGTGATAACGTGCGTGTCACGTGATTGACCGCTATGAAAGGCGAGCCATCTCATACAGACGGACAGCTGGCTTTTCCAGGCCACTCTTGATTGGTGGCTTCACCTCACTCTCTGGAGGACAATTTTTGGCCCCTACAGGTTTTGACAGGCACCGTACCCTTGTAAGGTGCTTCATTCTCCTGAGAAAAGGCAGGAATAAAGAAAGATCAGTGGTTGGAAAAAAATGAAATATCGCTCGGACAGCAACCGCGGTATAAGACGCAACCGAATATTGCTCCGAGCGGAACCGCGGTCGCTCAGATAGCAGCCGCGGCTGCCCGAATAGACTGCTGATTTCCGCTCGGAGCGGAGAGGTAGCGTTTCTCGCGTTGTTCTCCGGGTTCGCTTCGAGCGGGTATTGGTTTGAGTAGGTACAACTTACGACAGAGGAAGAGGTCAATTTCATACTTTGAAGCTGGTTAATGACGAAGGTACTGATTGCTGCTCAAAATTGCTAGTGAAGCTGTGGGTTGTATCTTATCTCCAGGAAGCCTCGTTGCAAATATTATCGCGCTATCTTCGGAGCGGAGCAATTGCTTCTCCATTTCCATAATTTTGTCTTCTCTGAGATAACCGCTCGGCTTTTACGGCAAAGCTATCATAGCAGCGTGGCGGCTTCCCTCCCCATTCAGAGCTAGACAATATGTCGGCAAATTTTGCTCATAGGTCCTTTATCTCATGAGATTTGACACGTGAGACATGCCTGCAGGCATGTCTCATGCGGTGTGTCCTTGGATTGAGTTCTCTGTTCTGCGTGTTGTTTAGCACATGTTTCATTGCAGGGTGCTGTGCCATCTGTGATCTCATACTATACGCCTAAGCTTTAATGTGGCAAATTTCTTTCATCATTTTTATCGATTTTTGAAAAAGATCGATAATTAACAAACTATTTGGACACAGTTGGGTACGAGCTCGCCCATCATATTCGACTTTGACGTACCACTATCGTAACTGGTTGAATAAGGGAGAAAGAACTAGGTTTGCGAATTCACAAAATCCGCAAAAATCCGTAAGCATGCCCCGTCGAGAATTTTCGCGAATGCCATTACCTCGCGATAATGTGCTCACTTGTTTGATAATTTTTGGCAGTCGTGATTACTTGCCGGAAAGTAAGTGCAGTCTGTTTGAAGATGTAATTCCCATAATTAATGAAGCGCGCGTCAGCGTTCCCTCCGCTAACTCCCGCGAAGTATCCATGGGAATATGTTCCGATACAGACCGTAGAAGCGCACATAGATATTCTGTTCTTGAGGTTTCCTCACAATTTCTCTATTCGGGTCATCCTCGAAGTGTAAAGAAGCCTTGAATAGAAAATAATTTGCTTTTTCGAGCGGCAAATCACACCTGATCAAGAGACGAATGCTGAGAGTTTTAAAATTTGGCGAAGTCAGTAGGCAGGAAATTTCCACGAAAACCTGATAGTGATAAGTGGAGAAGCGTGCGCAGTTTCTCAGTTTTCCTGTATTTTTTTTTGAAATACTTTTAATTAGGAGATTGTATTCCTGATGTGGTGATTTGAACTGGTGAACTTATTGTAGTTGTTAAAGGCAGTGCTCTCCATAAAAGCGGTCTTCGAGTTTTTACCGGAAATCGGATGTGTTGGGGTCCATTGCAACAATAATGGCGAAAGAACACCTAAAAATGAGCCAGAGATAGCCCCATACGGCCCTCAAACTTTGTTGTGCTGTGCCCGCCCCTCCCAGTCGCTAACGGCCAACAAGCAAGTGGGCGGGTAGGGCATAGCGCATACAAGCTTGAGGGCTGTATAGGGCTACATATGGCTTGTTTTCAGTAGTTCTTTCGCCATTATTGTTGCAATGGAATCCGGTACATTCGATTTCCAGTGAAAAGTCGAAGATCGTTTTTATCGTGGACATTGCTAGCTTCTATGTCTTAACTCACGATTCTACAGATATCGAGATCGGCTCAGTTAGAAAACCTCTGAATATCTTTCCAACTTCAGGGACCTCTAGCACTATATTGTATATCTATGTACTCCAGCCGTCGCTTTAGACAGAAATGTTTAGACTGTGATATTTTCATGTTTTCATGTATGCCTATACTTCTTTCAGTTGTGCGTTTAGACGCGTGTGTCATTGAATTCAGGACAGTACAACAATCTGCATAATTTGGTAGTTTGTTGTGTTGCTTTCGTTGAAACTGTCTAGTAATAAATTGATTTCTGCAAAATTTATTGATTATCGTTCCCTGGGTCCTGTGCCAGTCTACTTTACACATTTTCGTGAAAGTTGTTTTCTTTTCAAGTTAAATTGAGACTAAAAGTGAATTTCAGCAATGCATTCGGTGTACTCGAGGGCGAATGCATTGTTCGCGTTCATGTTATGGGTTCTGGCCGCGGTGACGTTCGCCTGCTTCCTGAGCACCACATTTGTCGACCATAATGTGAACGTTGAGATCACTGTGAACAATCCAAGAGTGTAAGATTTTGTTAATTTTTTCAAATAATTTTTTTAGTAATTGGGAGAGAAAGCTTAAGGTCAAACTTCACTCGCGCGTATGTTGTACTCTGTCTCAAACGAGTCAGCGATCGATGAGTGCAAAGGAGCAGCTCTTGCTCTGGGGCTGCCCTCTTATCACTGCTGCGCGCCTTACAGCAGGGAACCGTGCCACTGTGCCATGCGTCTCTAGTACGGATTCAGTGCTAGAGACGCAGAGGGATCGCATCTTCTTTGAACACTGTGATCGCTGACTCGTTTGGAACAGAGTATATATTTGTGAGAAGTTCGCCATCGCGGGCTGAAAAAGTCGTAGCCACCTGGGATATCGAACCAGCGCTTCCCTTGACTTCATGCCGAATGACCGACGAGACATTTGACGCCCTTTTTTTTCCAACGAATGTGATTGTGGACCCAGTACACGAACAGAGAGAAGCCGCGGACGAGATGTGGCTGTGTTCGCGTCTTCGCTGGAATGTGCTGGCGGCGGAATCTCGTCCCCGACTTCTCCTTATCGTGTACTGGGCCCACAAGTCTTCTGAAAAGAACGCAGCAGATCCTCCTCTCCGCGTCGCGTCGCGTCAGCCGATCGGTCCGCCACCTTGTTTTATGTGTTGGGTTCACAAGCCTAAAGCCGCAGTCTACACCCGTAGCCTGCGTTTTTATGTGTTTATGTCTTTAGAAAAATATACCTTGCCGGCAAACGATTTTTCGGCTACTTTATTTGCGACAAGGTCAAGTTGTGGTCCCGGACCGCGGTGGAGCTAAACTCTGACACCGCCGTAGTGTGCTACACGAGCGAGGCTCACCGGTTGCGTACGGTCGAGCAGCGTGCACACTTGTGGTTAATAGGATAGGGCCTGCGGTAGCATAAATAATCAGAAGTCGAAGAATATTAGGAATAGTCGCAGAATGCTTCTGAGATAAGATTTTTATCCTATTGCAGGCTATCTAGCGGAGGTGAGCACGCAGCGCGACCGCACGCAGCCGGTGAGGCTCGATCGCGTAACCCTTTACGGCGGTGTCAGCAGGGTTGCGACTCGGCACAACGGGGAGTCATAAAATTTTGAACCTTTTTTTTTTGGAAAAAATGAAAAATTGGGTGGGGGGTCGTAAAATATCGGATAAAAAAAGGAAGGTACTAATAGTCAGTCGCGTGTGAGAAGCATGCATTTTTAGTTTGTTTTTCGTCTAGGCGGGATCGTAGGAAATTTTAGAATTTTTAGAAAAATTCGGTCAACAGGAGGGGTCGTAGCCCCACCAAAAAATGACGCTACGATCTGCTCAATCCTGGGTGTCAGAGTTTGCGTCCCCTCACTGTTGACAAAATGTTGGAAAAATCGAAATATGTGACGCCCTTCTAGGAGAAAAATTTTCCGACAAGTTGGTCGGCGACGGAAAAATTCCGAGGAAATATAGAAATTTCCTGTGTGTTTTCACTTTTTAGTAATTACGTCTCCTTCGAATTTCACAGGAGAGTAAAGCCCGTATAAACGAGGTTGCCGCCCACGCGGTCAGCGTGCGAGTTGAGCGGCCGTTGGATAGACAATTTTTGGGAGTGAAAACCGGTGGGCGGGAATATCAAGCAAGTGCCAAATATTAGCCCAGTCAGCTTTCTGCAGCTGCAGCCGTGCGAAGTTTGTCCAAAAAATGCCTTTGTGACGGGCGCGCGACACGCACGCCAACCACGTGGGCGGACGGTGTTGCTCGGACAGATTTTACCTGCTTGAACCCGTTTTGCGAGTTGAGAGAAAAACGTGCTTTCTATCAACGTTCTGTTGCCTGAAAATATTATGTCTTCGAGCTTCACGTTTAATCAATCAGGGCAACGATCTCGAGTTAAAGAAGGGTGCATGGTGTGTCCTGAAATGTCCTGCGTAGTACTTTAACTAGCATGGCTCGAATTGCTCTACGGATGTTCGTTGATATTGATTTATAAAGAAAAAGCGGATTTTTCCTGTGATACGCTTCTTGGTATTAAATTGAGATGAAATTCGAAATAATATTTCGAGCCTTTGGTTTGTTTTACAGGCGATCGATTGCTGATTACTCGTCGGACTCGGAAAAAGCTGATTTGGGCATGCTTGACTTCAGCATTTCTGGCGACTTCTCGTCGGCTTTCAACTGGAATGTGAAGCAACTTTTCGTGTACCTCGTAGCAGAGTATGAGACGCCGGAAAATGTAAGCGTGTATTGCCGCTGTTTATTCTGGCTGAACTGGATTTGTCATCCATTTTGTTGGATCAGATGGGTCGAAAGCGTTCGAGGCGCACACAGTCTATCTGGCTCAGCAGAGTGGATGAATGACGTCTGCTGATTAAAATCGTTTTATTTTTAGAAGATGAATCAAGTGGTTCTATGGGATAAGATTGTGTTGCGCAGTCAACGGGTTGTGCTCGATGAGCGCCGTCTTCAGAGCAAATACTATTTCTTGGATGACGGCACGAATTTGCTCAATCATCAGAACGTCACACTAGTCTTGAGGTAAGGGCTCGAGATTCCACCCTCCATAAAACGTCGTATTTCACATCATTCGAGGCGCGAGCGGCGCGCGCGACGCCTGGGCCTCCGTCTGCCCTCCGCTCTCTCGCTGTCTCTAACCTCCGTTCCGCACCAGCTTGCGTAGGAACCATGTGAATTTCGCCGTTTTATAGCCTGCGCAATTAGTTGGTAAATTGATATCACTAGTCTATCAATGTACCCGGCTGACCCAAGCGCCCCCATTGCCAAGTGGTGTCTTTCCGTTGCGATGTTTCATTAGATTTATACAGGTAGCAGTGTTGGATACCGGGAATGTTTGTCGTCTCATACGAACAGTTCTGAAAATTTCAAGACATTTTTCAGAAAAAACTGATTTTGCGCCTAGTTTTCATCAAGAACTGTAACTTGAGCTCGGATGTAGATTCATCGAATTGAAGACAATCGGCTGGGTTTGTGGACCCAGTTCGAAAAAAATGAGTGGCCGCGGACGAGTTGGCGTGCTTTAGCGTCGTGACTTGAGAGCGTTTACACTATGCCCTCCTAAAAAGGGCAACGACGAGAAAGCAGCGGATTTCCGCCGCTCACGTCTCGTCCAGGCCCCCCTAATCGTCAGCGGCTGCTCCTTTTCCGTGTACTGGATCAAAGAAGAGAGATATACGGAAAACCATGAACTCACAAGGGAACCACTATAGTCATAGTAACCATTCCAAATGAAATGTACTTTGCTAGAACCAATTTCGGACGAAAAGTCCGAATATGACCATCGCGGCTGCCTAGACCCACACTGAAAGCAAATATGAGCGGTTTTAAAGGCAGTGTTCACGATAAATCTCGTTCTCGAGGTCTCGGTGTGAAACACTAAGTTGGCAGGTGCTGTAGAGGGTAGGGTCGAAGAAAGCAACGAAAACTGGCCAGAAATAAATACAAACGGCTTTGAAAGCTCTCCCGGTGCGCCTCCCAATCGGACGAGCTTGTGGCGCCGTTCACGTTTCGATGGCAAATTGCCAAGCAACTCTGCCGCAGTTAGCATTGTCGATTCGCGCAGATTTCGCGATTAGCGTGCGCTTGCCGAAATCAGCAGGGCCCATGATTCTCGTCCACGCCCTGAATGTAGAAACCGCCATTTTGACTTATTCTGGACGTTTTTCTTCCCTGTTTCTTCACTATTAGTTACCTCACGACCAAGCAATCCCATTTTTGGGTCGAACTCGAGTGCGATATTCATCGTGAACACTGCCTTTAAAGCTTCGCGTCAAAGTAAGGGTACCACCCCTCATGGAATTTTAAGGTTTTTTTACAATTCCTTAGGATCCTGCTGAAAACATGTATGTAGGGGTAATCTGGGGGTGCTGAACACGAATCTAGGGTTCGCTTGTAGAAATTTTAAGGTTTACTGTAGGTTACGGTAGGTAATATGCCATTTAGGAGGCAAAACCTACCTTAATAATTCGAGAATCGACAAATGGACATTGAATTCGTATTCAGCACCCCAGATAACCCCCACATAGAAACTGAGACAAATCTGAGACTTTGACCAAAGTACCGTATACCCACCGTAATGTACTGTAAGCTGTGAAAATTGGGAAACAAACATCAGATTCGTGTTGAGAACTCCAAATAACCTCCAGAAGAACAATTTGAGCCACATCTGTCGCTACATTCCGGAAATCGTCAAAAATCGATTTTGCCGTCAATGTTTTTCTGCCGGTGCGAAGCTTTGAACAAATTTAGTCGAAAACTTTGGAAAAACGACAAATGAACCTCATATTCGTGATCAGCATCCCCAAATAACCTCCCAGGGCGAATTTTAAGTCAAATCTGGAGTATTTTTCTAAAACGCTTCGAGAGCTCTCTAATTGGTATAAATAAATGCCCAACCGAAAATCCGTACAAGTCCAAAACGCTGTTAGTCTGCGCAAACTTTGAAAAATGTTCCTTCACCCAAACTTTGTCCAGGGGGTAGGTTTGGGCGCTGAACACGATTATGAGGTCCGTTCCCGGAGTTTCGTAAAAATAATGTGCTTTTTGGAGGGTACAATAAGTACGAAAATCAGAGAAAAAAACGCCTATAACTTCTTCCAGAGTGGGTCTAGGCAGCTGCGCTGGGCATATTCGGGCCTTTCGTCCGAAAATGGTTCTAGAAAAGTACATTTCATTTGGAATGGTTACTATGATTTATAGTGGTTCCCTTGTCAGAAGCTGAAAACTTAAGTGGAAAAGAAATTTCGGCCTAAAACGGATACACCAAAACATACCGTAAGGCAGAAAACCGGGGTGGAGCCGGGTTGCGATTTGGCGCAACGGGGGTCGTAAAACTTCTAGATAATTTTCGGAAAAAATGAAATACCGGGCTGGAGCTCATAAAATCTTTGGAGAAAAAATTCCTCCAAACCTCTTGGTAAGCTAAATTGGGGTAGTAATAGTCGCCCTCTAGTAGTAGTATTGCAGCGAGAGAACAGCTGTGTTTGCAGAGGTCGTCTCGGTGTGCTGAATACAAATTTTATGTCTATTTTTCGAAGGGGGATCGTGAAAAATTCTCGAGTGTTTTCTAAAGCTTGGTCTAGGGGGGAGGTCGTAGCTCCGCCGAAAACTGGCTCAACGGCCTGCCCAACCCTGATGAAAATTACGGAAGTTCGAAAATTCAACGATTCGTCTCCAGGTCTTTTTTTAGAATACTTACGAATATATTTACCCAAAATATAGGAAAGCGGCAAACCGAAAGCGGATGTTTTCGTACATTTCTGACCCACATGGGCTCCTTGATTTAGCGCGAGCTGTCGCGTAGCTGTAATCGCTGACAACTAGCTGCTTGAGCTTCCCTTGCCTCTCTAGGTGTAAAAAAACTATTGTTGTAATGCGGGAGGAAAGCTAGAGAAAGCTGGATGTATCGGTCCAAAATTTAATCTGTGCGCATTTTTTTGAGTCAACGATCTGATGTTTTGAAGTAGTTGTGTTCCGCCAGACCGTCACCATTTCAAAAGTGACTTTTGGCCCGAAACGCCCGCCGTTTATTCCGAGACATCGCTCATTGGCAGAACGCTGAACGGCCTCGTTCTGTCTGCAGCCCCCTTCTCTCCTCTCGAAACACCTTGCATTTGTCTTGCCCCGAAACAAAACTAGGACGACAGCGGTCTGGTGTAAACAAACTACGAGGGTGTAAGTGAAAGATAGCGATTTCGCTTTCAAGGGTATTACTGTTACCAAATGTTTCCTGTTTACCGTGAAAATGATAGTTATTTGTTACAGATATAACGTTGTGCCTAATTCTGGATATCTGAGGCTTTCACAGGCGGAAGGACAAGCTGTCGTTAAGTTTCCGGCCACCTACACAACTAAGAAGCATTAGTTCTATAGCTGAATGTTCAGTTTAAAAGTAATTGGTGTTAATGAAATGCCGACGAATTTGTTGTCTGTTTCTGGTCATATGATTTATATTTCTAACGTAGCGCGTTGTGAGAGAATTAAGCGCGTTTTTTGTTGTTCTCTATTTGATTATCGATGGGTATCTCTAATTTTGTCTTTGTGGGATTTTGCTTCTGTTAGAGCTGTGTTTATCAAAATGTCTATAATAAATGTGTTTCTTTCCACTCGTGTAGATCCTGAAGATGCTTTTCCTTGTGGTAGTGGGAGAACAGACAATATAATTCGGGCCTGGAAGATTCCTTGAAATCCGGAGGGCTAAAGATTAAGAGGCATACAGGATTTGCCTAATCTGGTGTGGTCAATGGACGAAATGCGATCATTTCAACCATCGCCCAGAGGGGCTTCTATCGCGAGCGAAGAGTAACCGCCAGGTCCCCGCCCTATCAGTAGACTAGAATCGATGAAAGACAAAGTGTGTGTCAAATCTTTATGCTCACCCTGTTAAGGTAACTTGTTGCTGCGCAAATCAAGATAATAGCAGTTTGGTTCTTTGTGGGCCAAACCTAATGGAAAACCGGATCGAATAACCTATTAAAGGCAGTGTTTACGATAAAAACGGTCTTCGAGTGTACACCGAAAACTGAATTTACCAGGGTTCATCCCAATAATAATGGCGAAATAACGGCTAAAAACGAGTCATAGATAGACCTATACGTCCGTCAAGCTTGTATTTGCTATGCCCTGCCGGCCCAGTTGTAGGCCGCTGAGGAAGTGGGCAGTGCGGGGTTTGCACAGTCAAGATTGTGGACCGCATACTCAGAAGTTTTGAATTAAGTTGAATGTTCTTTTCGAGTAAGTTACGTGAAGTCTTCAACATACTTCTATGTCACAAGTAACTTACTTAATGTCGCAAGTAACTTACCCAGAAGTAACATTTAACTTACTCCTTAGATGCAGGTGACATTCGTGTGCGACGATCACGCACCCCTGGTGAGTGATTGTCGCGGTCCACGGCAGAGACAGCCCAGCCTGTGTCCACTACAAGGGCCTAATTTTCACCAAGGTCTGCAGCGAGGAACCACCCTCCTCGAAAACCGCCCCCCCCCAGCCGAGAGAATACCCCTATATCCCCAGCGGTCAAAAATAAGCTGGCCTCCGGAGAGCGACTCGAAGTCACCTCCCAGGGCCGACGCTGGAATGCCGAATGAGGACTCGATTGAGGTGAGGCGCCTTATATACCTGCTGTACACACTCCGAAACCCGATTTCCGAAACTTCATATTTTAATTCCGCTCATTCCTGGGGCGGTACGCATGAACGTAGCGAACGGTGTCAGGAGCCGCTCCGCGTGTCATGCGCGCAGCGTCGAGCAACTGGGCGGCCCTGAAAATCAGGCACATCAATACACGCCACGAAATTCGGGGCCGCCCCGTTGCTCGACGCTGCGCGCATGGCACGCGGAGCGGCTCCCTGACACCGTTCGCTGCGTTCATGCATGCCGCCCCTGGTATGAATGGAGGCAAATAGAAGTTCTGATTGATAGAAGGCGTCCTAAAAGTGAAGCACCCCACGTTATAGATTCCCTACATGAACTTAACCCCTCTGTATGTTTCCTACTTGCATAAACTTTCTCAGCCTAACCTCATATATGTGCAGTTCTTTGCTGTCTACTCAGGAATGCATCGCCTCTGTGTAGCAAGAAAATGCGATTCCGAGGGATAATAAACACGCGAGATTCTTTCTCTACCTCATAGTCCCAGCAGTACGTATGTATATTAGAAATATGTAGGTGGCAATAAAAGTGAGCAGGTAATTAAATTGGATGTTACTCAGGTAACGAGTGTCCGCCACGCGTCACATTTGTGTCCAATTTATGGTAAGCAAAACAAATTGCGGTTATTACGACTATAAAAATCACCCTACGATTAGCTGTAGGAATTGACTGGATGAAGAGCATAGCTTCGTTGGGTGGAACCAGGTACTCCACCAACCTTCACCTCTGGGCAGGTGAAGAAAGGAACCGTCATCACCGGGAAGATCGGTGACGAGTGGGGAAACTCCCCGAAAAAAAAAATGAAAGTGACCCGACAAGTCATTTTCAAGATCGGATGGGTGTCATTGCCGGTTATTGGTCCATAACTTTTTGGGCTTAGAGATAGAGTTTTGGTGAAGGTTGTTTTTGGAATCCTCATGAAATTCTGCATCGAATAGCGTTCTCAGGTAAAAAAAAAACGTTCTCACTCTTATAGCCGATTTTCGGGTTATGAAGTGCATTTTTTTTTGTGCCTGAGGATACTGGTTTTTTGTTCATAACTTTTTTTTACGCTAAGAGATGGACTTGTGGTAATAAATGCTTTCGGAATACCCATAGAATTCTACGTCGGCTAGTGTTTCCAGGTTGGGAAAAATATTTTCTCGATCCATCAGCCTAATTCGTTTTACGAAACGACGGGTTTTTGCTTACAGCTCTTTAACGGTTAAAGATAGGGTTGTGGTGAAGGCTGTTTCTGAAATCTACGTGAAATTCTGCGTCAGATGACATATCGGCTTCGTAACTTTGCTTGGGGGGAGTGTATACAAGTCTGTTGGTACCTGCTCGTTGGTGCCCCTGCTTCTACTGAACCCAGCAGACGTTTGAGTTTACACAGGGAACGTTCGAGCGATATAGCGTGCACAACTATATCGCGAAAGTATCCCGCACATTGCATAAAGGTGTCGCCGTCCGGCACACCAAGGCCTCTGGTCCATAACACCTTAGGATCCGTACCTAGGGAGTTCATGGAGTCTTTGGTCACAAGCCACAGTTTCGCCACCCTGAACTGTCGATCGCTGTCGAGTGATATCCAAAAACTGCGCTATCCAGACTTCTGAGCTATTTCCATGCACCGTTTGCTGCTTTGCAGGAAACCCGCCTCAAGGATAGACCCGTCATCAGCGTCGGAGAGTACACCATCTACTGCGGTAACGCTGACGATAGGAGAGTGGGAGGCTGTAAATAGCTGTAAGGAAGGATTTCAATGATATGGTCAAGGAGTTCGGCTCAACGTCGTGCCGGAATGCATTCGTACGACTGCGGGATCACAGAGGATTCAATCTGTGGATAGTGAGTGCTCATGCGCCCACTGAAACCGCCGAAGACAATTCGAAGGATGCGTTTTATGAGGAACTAAATACGTTGCTGGCCAGGATACCTTGTCAACATGCTGTTGTCGTGGGGATTGACGCAAATGCGAAGATGGGACTTGATCAGGAATCCGAAGTACTCGGTAAATGGTTCTACCCAGTGGAGCAAACATCGGACAATGGCTACCGCCTTGTCGACTTTTGTGAACGCAGTGGTCTGATTATTGCATCGACATTCAAGAGGAATCATCGCCGCCATCAGCTTACGTGGCAGGGACCAACCCGGCTATCTCCAGAAGAGCAGCGGAAGCGGAAGATGACAACTTTGAAACTACAGCTTGACTATGTCCTGACGAGGAATATTCCAGTATCGGACATTCGAAGATCTAGTGCTGTGTGGGATGTTGCATTCGATTCGGATCACCGTCCTGTTCTGTTAAACTTCACTGCGAGGATTCATAAGAGGAAGCAAGGGGCTCCGCCTCTCCAGAGGATTGACATGACAAGTCTCAGAGATGAAGAGTGCAGAAGGAATTTTCGACAACGCGTTTCTATTCACATCGGAGTACGGACTAAGAAGAAACTTTGCGACGCGGATTCTTTTGTCAAGTGCATCCAGGACGCTTCGAAAGAGGCACTCTCGGTTGTAAAGCCTAAGAAGTTCGCCAACGTCTCAGAAGAAACAACATCTACCTGCAACAGAGTATGTGCTCTCCGAACTGCAGGAAACTTCGTGGAGGATAAGCGTCTGAGGAGGAAGTTGCGTCGGCAGCTTCAAAGTGACCGCGAACGAGAGTGGACGTGTAGAGCTAAGGAGTTCGAGAAGGCTTGGGAGGAGAAGAATCCGAGGAAAGCCTACACGTTGCTGCGACAGGATAGCGGGAAGATGAAGAGATGTTCTCCTGTCTTGAACACTACCCATGGAGTTGCAGTTGGTGATGCGAGGCTGTCAATATGGAAGGATTACTTCAGTTCACTACTGAATCGTCCAGCGCCATCAGTACCTGAGCTCCCGCATGTTCAGAGAGCACATTACGATGTCAGTGAGGAACCGCCGACTGAGTCTGAAGTTTTGGATTGTGTCCGGAAAGTGAAGAATGGAAAGGCTGGTGGAGATGACAACATCACTGCTGAAATGCTGCAAGCTCTTCCTCCGTCTGGGATTCGTGAAATGACCAACACCATCCGTGCTATATGGATGAGCGAAAGGATACCCGATTCGTGGAGACATGCGATCATCGTACCTCTTCACAAGAAGCTATCCGTCACGGATCCTAAGAACTACAGAGGAATCTCTCTACTTCGTGTCATGTACAAGGTTTTAGAACGTATCATTCTCGAGCGACTTATCAAACATCGTGAAGGAACGACCAGAGATGAGCAAGCCGGTTTTCGACCTGGAAGATCGACCATCGACCAAGTGTTCGTCGTGAGGAGAGTAATTGAATCGTGGCAGCGGTATTCGAAGCCGGTACAGCTTGCTTTTTTGGACTTCGAAGCTGCGTTCGACTCTCCTCATCGTGATCGATTGCTCAATGCTCTGCGAGCAGATGGAGTCCCGGAAAAGTATGTTCGGTTAGTCGAGGACATGAACAAAGGAACAACAGCAGCAGTTCGTACACCTGTCGGATTTACGTCAGCTTTCGAGGTGAAAACAGGAGTAAGGCAAGGAGCCGTTGCAGGACCTTTTCTTTTCAACTTCGCCGTTGATGACATCATGCGTAGAGTTGCAGAACAGTTTCCTGCCGATGTGATCCTGACACCATCAGGACGCTCCCTTGTCGACCTGGAGTACGCCGACGACATCGTGTTATTCGCTGAAAACAACGCAAAACTGCAAAGGATTGTGAACCTCGTTTCGAAGTATGCCGCGGCCTATTGACTTCGTCTTCGTCCCGACAAATGCAAGCAGATGTGGGTCTCTCAGAGGCCTCTAACGGGAGTTTGTGTGGACGGACAACGTATCGAACTGGTGGACGATTTCTGTTATTTGGGCTGTTTGCTGAAGAACGATGGTAGTTATGCAGCGGATATTCGACAACGATGTGCGAAAGCTACGTCTGCATTTAATTCTCTAACCAAGTGTTTGTGGTCTACCACCATCGCGAAGGAAGTCAAGTTGCGCGTCTACCTATCCGCTATTCGCCCTATCATGATGTACGGATCGGAGACGTGGGCAGCACCGAAAACGCAGATGGAAAGGTTGGATTGCACGGAGAGGAAGCTTTTCAGGCGTTTGCTTGGATATTTCTGGCCGCGTGTATGCCATAACGAAGACCTTTACAAGGAAATCGACGCAGTACATCAACGCTTGACACGAGGGAGGTGCCAGCATCTCCTAACGCCATCTCAAGCAGCAATGGAAAGTCGACTTCGACTGCTCGGGCATATACTAAGAAGAACGCCGGATCGTCTCGTACAACACGCTTTGAGAATGCTTCCAAATCCTGTCTGGAAACGGCCACCTGGGCGTAGGCGAAAGTTCTGGACGGATGTGGTTAAAGAGGATTTGAAGTCGCTCGGCATCGAAAGACAGTTCAGGCGCGATGTTTCGTTTCGCAGGAAATGGAATAGTGACAGCTGGATGGAATGTGTTCTGATTGTGGCTGAAGACCGTGAAAAATGGACATGGCTGACTACTAGGACGGCACACCTCGGTGAAGATGCGGAATAACCGCGTCAGGCGAAAGTCAACCGATTAAGTCAAGTAAGTCAACTTTGCTTGCTCCATGAGCCAGCCAGGTCGGTGGAGCCGAGCTCCATAGTTATCTCCATAGGGTGCTCTCGTCTCTATGGAACAATTAGGAGACGCAAAGCCTCACTGGAGCCAACGATGGAGCTCGGCTCCACCGACCTGGCTGGCTTATGAGGCAAGCAAAGTTAGGAACCCGATAAATCAATCGACGCAGAATTTTAAGTAGATTCCACAGACAACCTTCACCAAACCCAATCTTTGACGGTTTAAAGGGTTATAGACGAAAAACCGGTGTTTTGTTAAACGAATTAGGCTGAAGAATCGAGAAAATATTTTTACAATCTGGAATTACTAGTCGACGTAGAATTCTTTGAGGATTCCGAAAACAACCTTTACCAAAACTCCATCTCTAAGCGTAGAAAAGTTATGAACAAAAAACCGAGAACTGTACAAAAAATGCACTTTATAAACCGAAATCGGCTGGAAGAGAGAGAACGTATTCTTTGAACCTTAAAACGCTATTCGGTGCAGAATTTCAAGTGGATTCCGAAAGCAACCTTCACTGAAGGGTCAATCTGGAGTGGAAAGAGGTTATAAGGGGAAAATTGGAACTTCGCAAGCCGAACTTGTTTAGGAGTTCTGAAGCGCCGTAAATCCTTTTCGTCGAACAGTTTAAAGGGATTTTCTAAAGAAAAATTTTCGCTGAATGTCCTTTTTTAAAGATAAAAATGTTACCGGTGGGAAGTCTGTAACTTCTTGGAAGAGGTCAGGTTACCTCATGAAGTTTGAGGCATTAAAAAGACGAAAAGACCGAAAACTTGAGGTGGTATCAATGATGTTCATTCTTCAAATCAGGGTGAGAAGACAACCTTTACCTTTTTTCCGTCAACCCACCCAACAACCTTCACCTCTCGGACCGATGTCTCTACCCCAACGAAGCTGTGATGCAGAGTGCACTCCCATCAAAACGAAATAAAGAATGTATTTCCGACTGAAAGAAGTTGAAGTAGATTACATCTGCTTCTTGAGTCGATTGTTCGGAACTCCACATCTAAGAACTATTTGAAAATATTTCTTAAAGGCAGTGTTCACGATGAAAATCGTTTTTCTGTTTTTCCGCCTATCTTGAAAACGGCTCCATACTGATTCTAATGATGTCTCTATAATCGTACAAGACCTTCTAGAATTGGAGTTATTATCTCTAAAAGATTGAGCTAAGGAAACCTGGTGGACGAGTTATCCGAGGCTTGTAACTTCCGTCTTTTGCAGCCGATGTATGCGAGCTGACCTGAGTAAAGAGAGAAGTTGAGAATGAAGGGAAGAACGGGGCTAATGATTGAAAATAATCGCTCATCTCACGATCTCGAGCATTCATTTGCTCACCTCGGTGGGCGTGGAAAGTGCATCTGGGTGCGACGAGCTGACGGGTGTCCAACTTTGGGGCCGTAGGGGACCGTTCCAAGCTCATTTTTCTTAGTTTTTTTTCAACGTTAGGGTTGCGCTAGTCCCCGCAGCTGCTGATCTCCACCGAAAAATCAGACATGGTTTTTATAGTGGACACTGCCTTTAACAGAGAACTAAAGGCACAGTTTAACCTAGAAATCGTTTTTTGGGTTTTCTGCTCAACTTGGAGATAAGTTTGCGCTGATCAGAATGGTGTCTCTAGAATCACTCAGAACCCACTACGAACGGAGTTATGGCCCCTCAAAAATTGCGAATTTCAATAGCGAAAATTCCATGGACGAGTAGTGGCTTGTTTTTTTCTTGTGATTCGCAGCCATCGCACTGCAGCAGACCACTCTATGAAGCTAGACCGATAACAATCGCAAGGACATAGATGAACCAAAACGTTCGGAATGTGATTTCTAGCCCCTTATATGGTATACATAGGGCGGTGCAGCCGCATACTGTATTTGTATTTTGTACAGCACAGTCAAGATTTCACCCGTAAAATCCTAAATGTATTTTCAGATTCGCAATATTTTTTTTGAATGGAGTTGTGAAAAAAGCACCTCCACGCGCGACACAATCTCTCATATAAGCGCAAAATGCGTTTTATTTATTGCTTTAGCAATCTCGCACATTTTCATCCCGGATTATTGAGGCTAATCTGTTTCTAAGAACGGGTCTCTCTGCATTTCTAATATGTACACGTCCAGCATAGTACGTGGGCGGTAATAAAATTTCGTCACTCCGTGAAATTCTAAGAAACCCCTAAAATAGCACCGGCATTCATTCCTTTGTCCAGCCATGGCATGTTGCGAGCAAAAGTAAGTAATGAAATATTAGCCGACTATACATAGCCTAAACCACGCACACTGCACTATTCCTATCGTAGTAATGCGTTCTCACTCCACTGTACGATTTGAGCTTTGTTACTTGAAGTATATACCTACATGTCCTCATGATTACAGAGTGAGTTTTATTGTTTTGAACAATAAGCTTTTTCACAGTCAGTGAGACCAAAAACTATCTGTTTAGGCTTGGGCAGATACTCAGTTTTCCTAGGACTCTTGTTATGGCTTCGGCAGGAAAATATGAGTTCGAATGGGAAAGTCGGGCGTCGCTGTGTTACTGCCGATGTTCCTAGTGTCGAACTTATCCCCACTTTAAAAGGCTGTAAAGATTTATCCAGCGATTTTTTGAAAGCAAATCAGGACACTCAAGAAGAAGACTGCACTTTGTGCGGCCTTGCTATACTCCGCATCTGGAGCACATGCTAGACGGAATATCCGTCATTCCATTGACAGGTGAACACTGCGATTGGAACGAAATAGCTACATATAAAAAAACACCATAAAATGCTCCATAAAAAAGAAAATTAGGAAAGCGTCTGGTCATCAAGGGAAAAGCAAAGGCAGTGAGCTGAACACGGCGCTGATGGGGTACGCGCGTGGCTTGGTGTAGTGCGACGCATAGGTATAACAACACCTTTGGAACAGGCGTTTCGTATGTTGGACCGAGGTTTCCGATAATGGGTTGGGTTTCTATGTTTTTTTTCCTGCGACTAAAACGAGGGATCGATCACTTGGTATAACCAGATCTTCTCCATTTGTCCTCAGTTACAGTAAAAAGTCTGCTCTATTTATGCAAATGCTCTACGACGACATATTCAGTATATGAATTTCATGTGTATTTTTATAAAAACAATTTAGGTTGATAATACTTACCTACAAATTCACCTCTCCCCTGTCGAGAAAGCCCGGGTTAGTTCCCTTTCTAACCCTGGGCTAGGATTTCGATGAACTTCCAGAAAGCTAGGACGACCAACTGGAGGCGACCCTGAGTTTGTGATGAATCTTGAACCGCTCAACGCCTATGATCTCCCAAACGTCTTAGGAAGTTTGGTGAACAATACTAATGACACATTAGTTGACGAGTCCCCAGCGACATCGTTTGAACCCCGAAGACTCTTTACAAACTGACGCTCAGTTGCTCGGCAGATACCATTTTTCCATCACACACCACTACGGCAACCTTGTGGGCTTCAGGCTGAGGCAATCTCATCACACAGAATATCATCACAAGCACACCTGGCTCTGGCTCACACCATGAAACGCCAGCCAAGTAACTGTCGACATGTGGGAGATGAGGTCCATAAACAGTGAACCCTGGTCCACTGGTTTAGCTTCTATTCTTGCATACATTCTTAGCAACATACCTAATCGTAGTGCAGGGTTTGTTCTTTGTGAACCCTACTCATGGATGACGTTCACGCAGGCATGCTTTATCAGAGCTTGCGAGAGGCTTTCACAAAACACATATAGGGGTCTGCAAAGTTGAAGTTGCGGCCTTGCTCGCAGCGACGAACAGCAGTGGGTGATGTAGTATCGATTACTTTTGGCGACGATGGCGACCGACGCAGAGTGAAGGGCGACGAGGGGGCACCGCAGAGTGTATTGACGCCGCGACGGCCCTGCATCACTGCCAGCGAGCGGCAACCGACGCGGCGACGATAATGTTTCAAAACATTTTTGTCGCCGCGTCAAGGTTGACGCTCGGCGACCACTTGCCGGTCTCACCAACTCTGCAGACCCCTTTATCACGCAAGCTGTGTGCTTCAGTACCTATACAGTGCGTTTCATAACCATACGACCACCCCCCCCCATATTAGCCTTCCTGGAAAAACTAGAGCTCCAGTGATTCCGCCATTGTGTTTTTCAGATTCTACGTCTAAAATAAGGGTGGGTACGAGATTCCGTTTCTGTTTTTGGATTTGAATTATTTTCATAACAACTTTTTTAATTTTATGCTGTTTCAAAACCATACGACCACTAGTGAGGATACGCTGTTAACTTCCGTTCTACCGTAGCGAAAGCGTCGCGAAGGGCTTTCCCGTTCTAAACACATTACAAAAGAAGGTCAGCAGAGACGGGAATCAACTCCGACAATGCATCGAGTTATGTTGCAGGATTCCGAAGAACGCGCAACGATGTGACGTTCTCCATCGCACAGGCAGCAGCATCCTCCGGTCGTAATCGAGCGTTCTCATAGTGCTGTGTTCTAGCATTCGAAGGATTTCAAAGCATACGGTGCATTCTGATTCCTGGCCGTCACCGACAGGTGACCGCTAATGAAGAGCGACGGATTTTGAAGGAAGCTTCAAACAGCTCGTCGTTTGTCAATCACATTCGCGCAGACCTACAACTACGTCACCCGAGATCTACGGTTCCGAGGGTGATTTCGAGCAGCACCAACATAAGGAGAGAAGCCGTGATGAAAACCCCACGACTCACCGAACATCACAAGGCTGTGCGACTAGAGTGTGCTGAATGTAATCTGACAAGAGACTGGACAAAGGTAGGAGGGCTTCACACTATTGCCTTATAGACTCTTTGTTTCCAAAAACAAATGATCAGGTCGTGTTTTTGGATGGAAAAAAATTTTGACTTGGACGGACAGGACGGCTCAAAGTTTTAGTGGCGCGATCTCCGGAAGAATTCAGTCAACTTCAGCCGACGTAAGTTTGGCGGAGGAAGTGTAATAGTGTGGGGCGCGTTCTGCGGTAACTTGGTTTTGAGATTAGCGTTCGTATCTAACAATATGCACTCGTATGATTACCAGACCACCCTCGAGTCACACCTTCTTCCCTTCATGACGCCGACAAACCGTCAACAGGACAGGATAACGCAAGCATCCACGCAATCCGGTCAACGGAGAGTGGCTCAGATCGCATAGCATCGCTTCCCTGACGTAGCCAGTCTGTAGTTTCGACCGAAATCCAGTGGAGAACCGGTGGAGAATCGTCGTCAGATAGGTTTGCATGAAGAATTGCCAGTTTCATTCAGTCGCTGAGATGAAACGTGCAAGCGAGGCAGCATGGAACGGAATGGACTCATCAATTATGAAGAGCCTAACTGCAAGTATGTCTCGAAGGCTATTTGAAGTAGCTAAACAGCGTAGTCGACCTATAGACTTTTAAACTTCTGGGTTGTTGCGTTTTTCTTTGAATGAAATGTGTTTTGTTTGAGTGGTCGTATGGTTTTGAAACAGCATAAAATTGAAAAAGTTTCTGCAAAAAGATTTGAATTGAAAGAAAAGAGACGGAATCTCGTACCCACCCTTATTTTGGACGTAGAACCTGAGAAACACAATGGCGAAATTACTGGAGCTCTAGTTTTCCCAGAAAGGCTAATATCGGGGGTGGTCGTATGGTTATGAAACGCACTGTAGGAGCATGAAAGAGCACGTTCCAATCTACCCTTACATACTCACAGTTGACATTTCCCAAGTTTTAAAAACACAAGTTTATATTTCTTAGCAACCTATCAATTGGCTTCTCTGACAGCCACGGTCAAGAATCGCTCGAGTAGATAAGAAAAGGGCAAAATTGTATATACAGTATGTATGCTGGGCAGTGAATTCATGTACGAGCTCAGGGAGCAAGTGTCTAAAGAGTTGAAGAGTTGCGTTATCGGACACTTTCATGTATTCATTTAACTGAGGATTGAAAAAAATCCGCAGAACCCTATTTTTTCGGAAGTAGAAAAAGTGAGAATTATCCAGTAATGATAATGCATCGAGACCTTGTAGTAAAAACCGAGCTCTGATCACCAAGGCAAAACAGTACAAAAAAGTCACGGAGTAAACTCGAACGCACCTAAAAATGCGAGAAAAACGAAGGCGCTGGACGGAAATCTTCTGCTAATGCAGGTAGCGGGCAAACTCGTCCAGATTTCGCTGCTCACACCACAACTCGTCTATTCTTCAAATTTCCAGCAATGAACAGAGCCTCAGTCTAAAGCCATCAGTCGCGCCGACAACTACTTTCCATTTTCAGGCTCAATTTCACTAATGGGCCCGGTAGACTACACCAGTGAAGTTTTGCGCGTCAAAAACGCTCAGAAGTTGGAGTTTTTTAAAATGTGGATCCTTCACCAGTTCTAACCGACCATGTAGAAAAAAATATAGAAGAAACAGAAGCGCCATGTCAGGCGAAAACGATCCAGTGGTGAAAACTCTTATCTCGGAAAAAATTCAACATTCGAACTTGCACAGTCAAGGATGCTTATGTTTGAGTATTTTTTTGGAAGGAGGAAGACAAGAGAGGTTCACTATTTCGATAGGTTCAAGACTTCAAAACCGCTTTCAACGTTTAAAAAAAAACTTCTGACATATTGCGCCGAACACACCGAAATTATTGGATGAGGCGGCGTGAAAGAAATGGTTTGCAAAGTTTTTAAATCTGTTTTGTTTCTTTTTTTGAAAACTGAGGGTTCTGTGGGGCTACTTTGCTGTTGTCGTGTGCCTAACTGGCTTGCCTTCTCAAAACGGTGAAAAACAATACACGGTTTTTTGCGCATGCGACGCCTTCAAAGTCCATGTTCACAATGGAAAACCGTATTCTAGTTCTCATGTTTCTGAGTAGGCAAGTTGACGAAGAAGTGGATATTAGGGAAAAGCCTCCATTATTAAGCTCTCGATTATCGGAGAAAAAACTGTTAAAAATACCTATCGTAGACTTTTTCGCGCCTGCTGTTGTATTTTGTGCACTGCGGACAAAACGTCAAACTAAACGACTCAAATTTCTTGAGCTTCGGAATTCTTAGGTAAGTGACTTCTTTGCTTTCTAATTCCTGTACCAAAAACTCTTGAAGAATATGATGGGTCAATGCACATGCTTGGATGTTAGAATCTTTCGCGACAAAGGGTACTCAAAATTCGTCTTCTGCCCCCCCCCTCCCCTTGTGAAACGAACGCAGTACAACTGTTACATGACGTGGGCGGGGTGATCGAAAGGGTTGGCTGAACCACGAGATCTCCACCCACTTCATGGCCATTTTCCGTTGTACTCTTCTAAGAGGGACCCAAGGCTTCCGTTTCCGCCAAGACACGGGCAACTTTTGCATCGTGAACACTGCCTTTAAGCTCTTTCCCGGCGTTTTCTATCGTTTTTTTCTCCAGTTCAATTGAAAAGTTCCTATAGCCTCTGTTTTCGTTGAAAGCCGGGAGATGATTTTTTTCGTCGACGCTGCCTTTAAATAAAGTATCGAGGAACTTACTGCAGGAAGATTTCCGTAGGGTCGCCCTAGCATCTCTGAGACGGTGCCTAATTAGTTTCACCGTGACACGAATGTGGCCCAATAGATACAGTCGGCACGGATCGTACTGATGCTTTGCGTTCCTTAATGTGCGAAATGTGCGTTGGCGCCAACTCGGTGCACTTATGCTGTATCATATGAGCACCGAGTTTGAGCAAACGCACAATAAGGAAACCCGAAGTATCAGTGAAATCCGTGCCGACTGCACTTCAGGGCTGATTTGGGCTAGTAGAGTTCGCGTCTTCTTCCGAGATACTATTCATTCATTCGACTTCGGGAAGTACCCTTTTTCCAGAAAAAAAGAAAAGTTAAACTCCAGGCTCGCCTAATTTTATATTGTACGTGTCTCTCATTTAGAAAGCCGCGCTCAGCAATCGGGCACGAGATCATTCAATCGATAGTGGTCTTCCCTTGGTCTTTTCGTGCGCAAAAGTTCCCGCCAAACAGCGCCGCAGTTTCCTACTTGATCTACACGGACCATATATTCTTTATTCGACTAATTACCTATGGTTTGTGTTATTTAATTAGAAAACCGCGGCGCTGCTTGGCAGGAAAAATGACGCGCGTTTGAACGGAGAAATTATGACTATCCATCTTCAAGTAGTTTCTTGCCATTCGGTGATTGTGGCTTTGCGGTTTTTGAATGACATGAACGACGCACAGTGTTGAGTGAGATGTCGACACCTAACTCTGATCTGCTTTCCTTGTGCTAGCTCTGCCGAACAGTATATTAATGAGAAATCGCATCAACCTGCAATAACAGCGTGCCCGATCGGCAGATCATGACGACCCATGCAGAAAATAGAAGAAACCTATAAGACATAATAGATTCCTGATTGCCTCAACCATGTTTTCGATGCCGTCTCATTAGTCGCATTAGGAGACAATGGAATTGCGTCTCTGTGTGGAGTTATCATGATATTTGGCTCGCTACAAATAAATGCTTGTGACAATCATCTCACTAAGAGAGCTCGCAAGGCCATCTCCACGATTTCAAAGATGATGAATGTTTTGTGGTCAATTTTGGCTCACTGTCTCCAAATATGACAGCGGATTTTGCTGTGGACACCTCTGAACTAAGTTATAAGTCTTTTTAAAGCTTTATGAAAAGGTAAGGGTGTTCGAAAAGAGGTAAGGGTGCTTCAGCAAGAGTTTGTCTAGGCGGACGACGCATCAAATCTGTGGGCGATTTCTGTTGCGCAGGCTGTTTGTTGAAGAGCGATGATAGTTAGGCCGGGATCATACTTCCAGCGACGAGCGACGCGACGCAATGTTTACCATCAATATCGACCAAAAATCAATATGCCTGATCAGCATTGTCGAAGTCGCTGGTCGCGAGAAGTGTGATCCCGGCCTTACGCAGCGGATACTTGACAACGATGTGCGAAGGCTTTATCTGCGTCCATTTTCTTAAAGGCAGTAACCACAATAAAAATCGTTTTTCTGCTTTTCCGCCTATCTTGGAAACGGCCCCATGCTGATTCCAATGCTATCTCTGAAATCGCACAAGACCTTCTAGGGACGGAATAATGATCCTTCAAAAATTGAGCTAGGGAAGCATGGTGGACGAGTTGTCCGAGGCTTGTAACTTCCGTCTTTTGCAGCCGATGTATGCGAGCTGACCTGAGTAGAGAGAGAAGTTTAGAATAAAAGGAAGAACGGGGCTATTGATCGGAAACCATCGCTCATCTCACAATCTCGAGCATTCATTTGTTTACGTCGATGGGCGTGGAAAGTGCATCTGGGGGTGACGAGCTGATGGTTATCCAGCTTTGGGGCCGTAAGGGACCGTTCCTAGCTCATTTTCTTTAGTTTTTCCAACGTTAGGGTTCCGCTAGACCCGGCAGCTGCCGATCTCCACAAAAAAATCTGACATGGTTTTTATCGTGGACACTGCCTTTAACCGTTTGTGGTCTGTCCGCTTTGCAAAAGGAGGTCAAGCTGCGTCTCTACAGACCACGACAACAGAAATGGGCGCTGGTGCGGTTACTTCTTCTCATTAAGCATACTGTTATTTATGGCTGATTTCTTTCCAAGTTTGCCAATTATGCACAAGGTAACAGCGGATATCTTAAGGTAGCTGAGGTGGACACAAAACTTAGGGGTCAAGCAGGACTGGAACCTGAATCGCATCGATTTGTGGGCGGGAGTGTTACCATTACACCACTGACATCCGCTCCGCATCCCTCAGCCAGTTAACACAAGAACTGTATCGGCACAACAGCAATCACATGGCAACAGATATGAACCTACACCCGAGGGATGCAGAGCGTGTGTCGTTGGCTCAATGGTAACACTCTCACCCGGAAAGCTATGCAATGCAGGTTCGAGTCCAGAGTAATCCGTATGTGTTGTATTCAAATCGGCTATTGATATCTTGTGATCCTGAACTATGCAACAAAAAGGCATAAAAAATTCAATAACAGCTGGTGTTTTTTCTGGGTTAATTTTTTCAGTGTTTATTTTCTTTTTTTGTGTTTTATTTCTGCGTGTAGTATAAGTGATTTCGTGATAAAAACGCTGGTAATAAAGAGCATATGCCAGGTTTTACGAAGTAGCCAGAAGTTTTGAAAGGTCTACTACAATTCCCGCACTAATTTTTTCAAAAAAAGCCGCAAAAGTCGCGAAATCGGGCATATTTGGAATCAGCATCGAGAGCTCTTTATTTTGTGTACAAACATCTCTTAAACGGGCCCCGTTCGAAGCGAGAATGGACTTGGAACATGTGAAGGGGATGAAATATCGACTTCGACGGATTGGGCTGCCGCAGTGCTTATTTGAAGGAGGATCAGAGAGTAAAGTTGTATGCCAAGTCCCAGGTCGATTGGTCCCGTTTGAGCTGAGAACGGGACGTCGGTGGTGTTTTCGTTCACTCGAATCTTCTATTAACCCTGTATGCCTCGTTTGCAGGCCAAGAAATGTGTATGCTCAAAATGAAGAGCTCTCGATGCTGATCCCAAATATCCCCTAGCTCCCCGAACGGGTCACTTTGAGCCGAGCTATGACGAAAGGTCGCGAATTGGCGACTATTTTGAGTAATTTATTGCGGGTATTGTAGATGCAATACCGCTGCTATCCAAAGGAAAAATTTGCGTAATTGCCAAAGAGGGCAACTAAAGCGTCTTTCGACCACAAATCGCTTCAAAGTGCTCCGTTTTGAATTTTGAAAACGCCGAAATGTACAGCAGCACGCCGTAATCCAGTCAATCATATGAAAATACTTCGCGAAATTAGGAAGGAACTTTTTTTTCAAAAAGAAATATTTTTATATTGACAATGCTAGAGGTCGCGTATGGTGGTTTTCGATCGAACGGGCTCGTTATCTCGCGACAACATTATCAAATTCATGAATAATTCCACCTCAAAAAGGGTTTCCATTGAGAAATTCAGAAATTATTTTGAATAGTTGGATGGATCGTGGCACGTTGAACATCCTTTTTTCTGGTCCTTTCGAAATCGAAAACATAGCACTTTGAGGCGAGTTGTGATCGAAAGACGCTTTATCGCCCACTTTGGCTATTTCGCTCATCTTCTCCTTGGATAACAGCGGTATTGTTGTACAAAGCATTAGGTAAATGAAACAGAATCTAGGACACTGGAGCCATAAACTCTGGTTTTCGTGGCAACAAGGAAATAGAGAGCACATGCACTGGTCAAAAACGGAAGAGGAAAAGCTTTCTCTTCCTGTAATGGCCACTAATTCACCTTGTTTGTAGCTTTCCATTTGCATGCCTCTGGATGACTCGGAACAAACTGAATTTCTCGTAATGTCGGCCTTTGAAACCTCACCGGTACCTGCTGAAATCATTGGGAATGGATTGCTGGGTAGTTTGCGCCCCTCGGTAAGCGTTTCTTTCTTGTGTTAGATGAACTAATGGGAAACTCAGCCTTCTCGGCCCTATAGCCGTTTTCGTGGTGCTTTAATAGCATTATGCATGCTATTTTTGAGGTTTCTCTGTTTGCGAATCATCCTTACTTGGTTCATGGACGGGATTGAGGAGAAAAAGTACAATATTGAATCCCTTTGCAGGCGGCGGTGCCTTTCATAAAGCACTCGTAAAATTCTGATCAGGGGTATCAAGTGGGGAGCAGGGGGCGGGGATAGGAGTAGTTGTCCGTAGTGTGGACATGCCATGCACGCGTTGACCGCATTCTCAATCATCTATTATCAACATTGCTTTCACGTCATAGATTCTGGCCCCACCCTTCACTTTCATCGTTCCATCTTTCAGAAGGCTTTTTCCGAATATGAGGCGAATACGAGGCGCGAAATTTGACACTCGGTCAGTACTCTATGAGGGATTCCATTACTGCAGGAAAAAAAGGCGAGAATTCTATGTCTGCAACGTGCTGTAGAAATGACGCGGCAACTGGTTTCAATGAGATCAAGGTTACGTCCGCACGAAAAAAACCATATTGTTTTTATCTCAGTACCATGTGTGAATAAGAGTCAAGGTAGTCCATAAGGTCGAAGCTTCAATCTTGCGTATCTCTGTCCCGTGAAAATAGCTCGTTGATCTGAAAAGTCGGAGTTCCTTTCGGTCGATCATCTAGCACAAGTTGGAGAAGCGCAATGACAGGATAAGCGGCCTGTTTCAAGACATTCATTTTCATACATGGGCATTATAGGCTTCTTATTTTCGGAAAATGTTTCGAATAAGATATATAGAGACAAAGACACTCTTTTTCGAGGCATTCGAAGCGCGGAGCCATCTCGGATGTTGCAAGTTTTGTTACACTGAGCACACGAAATAGACGATGGGTTGGAAAATGGATGCTCTGGAGGAATCTTCAAACTTTTGTCGAAAATTGGGAGCTTTTGGGAGCCTTTTTGTTACAGGTATTGCTCTAGTTTATGAAGGTGACAGCGCGGGTAATAATATAATGAGAATCGATTTTTCACGTGTACGCTGCCATTAAAAGGCAGGGTTTTCCATAAAATCAGTTGTTGTGCTATCCCCATGGAATGGTAGATCTGTCCATCACAAAAGCGAAATTAAGTAAAAAATAGGAGAAAAAAATTTGGCTCAGGAACAAGTTATTGCTTGGTGTCTTCCCGCTCCCGATTTCTGGGGATTCGTGTAAAAGTTTGTTTTCGTAAAGGCAGTGGTCACGATGAAAAACGTTATCGAAAAAACTACAAAAATCAACTTAGATATAAAACAGCTCAAAAACTATGAAGGTAGCGCGGTGAAAAACGGGCTGGAATTAGAGTTATTAAGACCCTAAACTTCCAGTTCGTGCACACGTGCACAGAAAGATCACAGTCTCATGCCAAGCATTCAAGAATCATCGACACTCAGAGGAAGAAATAAATGCAAATTTACCTAATAAAACAGTCGAACAATGAAAGCAAGCACTTCGACCAATGTTTTTGACTAGATGTGTTTATAAATCCGAAAGTTCATTGATTGAAATTCAAGTTTAAGCCAGCTGATGTTCTTGATATTAGAGATCATCGATGCCGATGATGTGGGGTGCACTCGTCCAACATCAAAGGACAAGAAAGTTCAGGCTTCAAATTTTGCCCAGAACAGCTATTTTTTCGCGATTTTTTCTTATAGGTTCTACTACTCTATACCCAGAAAAGGGTTTAAAGAGGAAAAAAAGACGAGCATATTTGAGCGCGACCACTGCCTTTAACTTTTATTTTGCTTCTTAAGTAATTTCTGAGCATAACGCCCTGAATATGTATTTAGTTGTGCCTATTCCAGTGTATTGCTAATTGCGGACAAAACATCGGACCACACGTCGGAAATTCTTTCGCGCTTGCAGGAGAACTGTTATGGGACGTGGGTGGGTTGGCCCAATGAGTCGGCTGGCCCACGAGATTTTCACCCACTTCCTGGCCGTTTCCCGTCGTTCTTCCGTACTGACTCTTCTTAGAGGGACCCTAAGCTTACGATCCCGCCAGAAAACAGGCATTATTTCATCGTGAACACTGTCTTTAACACCTGAAGACGGCGTCCACGCAGCTGCTTGAACTAAATGGAAATATTTGGCAAGGCTTGAGACCTCAATGCTATGTATTCATAATGCTGTTGTCTCTTGAAAACTGCTCTGAGGTCTGAAAAAAATCGTTTTCCTTGTCGATTATCTGGCACGAGGAGCAGAAGCGCCTCGACAGGCTCCGACAGGCAGTCATCATCCAAAATTCTATAATCCTTTTTTTTTGAGAGATCTTCGCGTTCGAAAAGTGTGTATTGGAAGCTTCTTGTTTTTAGAGATTTCTTGACAATGGGAAGGCCAAAAGAAATCTCTGGGGAGTTTGTTTGACAGGTTTTATTAACTACTTTACAGAATTCTAAGTGATCACAAGTCCCGGGCAAAACCAAACCTCTCCAGCCGCTTCGCGGCTGGTGAGATAATCAACCTAGTGTCAAGGAGGCTCAACCATTTCAGACGTCCAGTTTTCCGACATTTGTGTATTACACAAAACACAGCGGCCAGAAGTGAAAAAGGAATTTGGATGCTCAGGCGTTTTCGAGCAAGTTTTCTCCGGAATTTTGGTGTTTTGGGTAGCCTCCAGGCGATATATCACAACTTGGTAGGCCTACTTGCTCAGAACAGCGGAAAAATTAAATATGGTTTTTTGCGCTTACGCTGTCTTTTAGTGGTATGTTATTTTTATGGAAGCTGTAGCAGGAAGATCGAAGATAATCGCGCTTGTGCCGCGTGGAGAATGTTTCATAGCCCACCGCTTGACCCACGCGTCTCGCGCTTGCGATGAGAACCATAAAAGACAGAGTCAGGCGGGTGCCCAGCCGGACAACGGGGGGACACGTAAAAATTTTCAAAATTTAGAAAATTCTTCCGGGGGGAGGGGGCGTAAATATTTAGGGTCAAAAATAAAAAAAAATGTAGGGTGTTTTCGAGAGAGAAAGCTTCTGACAGCGGTAAATAACGAAAATTCTTACAAGGGAGTTCATACATACTGTAGTAAGAAGAAAAAGTTGAAAGGGAGCAATACCAGCTCTATAACATCACAAGTGAGGAGCTTTTTAAACGTAACGGTGTAGCAGCATCTTAGACTGTACTGAAAGTTTTAGCTCATAAGTCATACTTTCAGACGAGTAACATACATCAGTAAAGCCTATTAATGCTTTAATCATTCACTTCGTAGATTGAAAAACGTACATCCCCGCATAAAATTTCTGATGTTCTTAATACTAAAATAAGATTCGGAATCTCGTTTTTTTCTCTACAATTTGATACATAAAAACCCTCCCATACCCTTAGAATCATGGATAAAAGCGCCCAAACCTGTCTCCACATTGTCCAATACCGTTGTCCAGACCCGCACCTTTGGTCAAAACTGGACAACGCAGCTGTTCCGCTTTAAAAAGGCAACCCTGAGGTCGCGAAGACCCTGTTCTCAACCTAGGCCTACCCTCTACAAACTACGGTAAGATCGCCTGGATACCCCGCAGCTTATGGTAACCAACGGCAATATTCTCAATTGCACCGCGGCGAACTGTCGAAAAATAACGCTCTTCAAAGTCAAACCGAGCTACGTTGGTGGCTCTGTAGCGTGGAAACTGAAGAATACTCAGAAAGAGCAAGTCAAAAATACACCACCAAGGCTCATCAGTAGGATTGGGAGTTCAGTCATTATTAAAGAAGACATTTAACACTAAACAACTAACAATTTTTTTGAGAATCTGGGAGGACGTAAAAGTTTTCGACATTTTTGAAAAGTTTTGATCTTCAAGTGGAGGGGGACGTAGCTTCGTCGAGGTTCTGGGCAACGGTCTGCCTGACCCTGATAAAGGAGGCCTTACATCTTGCTCGTGAATCGGCGTTACTTCCGCTAATTTCACCAACTATGGAGTTCCGATCTCAAGTTCAGCACTAGAGACAGCAGAGACAAGGATATATCGCATTACCGGAATTAGACACTTCGGGCACATTTTTCGGCCTACGCCAAAAGGTGGTTAAATAATAAGTTGGTGTTCAAATAGGGGGGAGCGCTCTAAACTATAACTAATAAATTCGAAAGTCAATATGAGTTAGCAACGTGTACCGGCAGAGCAGGAGTAGTACATTACCCGTCGAAGTTCACATTGAGACTAACACGAATTCGAAAACTTCATTTAAAACCTTCTCAAAATTATTGTATTGTGACAGTCTGATCGATAGCAGGCGTTTGCGTAGGTTCGGGAATGGTGTGGAACACCCTGGGAATTTTGGTAAAGGCAGTGTTCACAATGGAAGAATCTCTGGTTTTTTTTTCACATAAACGTGAGCTTTTGGACCTAGTGATGAAAATAATAAAGAAAGAATCACAAAAAGCCTTTGGGAAGTGAATGAAAATGGCGTGGGCCAGTCAACCCATTGGGCCACCCCGCCTCCCAAACTAATCCTTTCTGAAGAAGCTTGAACAAGTGAACAGCCTGTCAGCAAAGATAATGGCTATGATAAGTAGCAGTGGATAAGGTGGATCACGCTATCACATGGAAAGACTTCATTCCTTCACACCGATCAATCCTTACATTCTCAAAAATATGACGTCACACAAGAGGTCCTGCTTAGGCGTGAAAAAGTGCTTTCTCGTCACTTTCTGCAGTTCTTTCTGACGCTGCTGTCACAGTAAGCTCTTGACCTATCATAATATGTAAGAAGCTGAACATCCACGATTGATCGTGAACACTGCCTTCAAGCTTGAGATTCTCCAAAAACTTCTGGACATTGCGTAACCCTCAACGTTGGGATCATTATTATCACCCTTGTTTCGCGCACTTTGGCTTGAAGCGGGATATGCAAAACGGAAGAAAACGATTTATATCAAATCCTACGAGCTGCAATCTATAACTTTCTTGATGAAATTTGATGTCGATTGCTTGCTCAATCAAAAAAAAAAACGTAGGGTCATAGTGCCCACCTTGTCTCGAAAAGGTCTCAAGTAGATGAATTATAGCTACAATTGTGCCGGAATGGCCTTCGCTGTACCCCTGGTTTCTCCAAACTTCACCTGGAACCTTCCCAGTCTCAATTCTAAACCTTCCTTTTCCACTCTATTTGTAAATCCGTCCGGACCTGGTGGTAACCTTCGACATCTCATTAATCTCGGCAACGAAAATTGTTCACCTCATCGCCACCCGCCACCACTCCCTCCTGTCTTCTTCGAGCCGTTGCCACAGCTCTCCCCCTCCCTCTTCTTATAATCATCATCAGAGTCCGGCAAGGCTCCGCCTGCTCATGCTCACACTCACACAACCCGACAGGCGTGGCCTGAGGGTGCGTATCGATTCGAGCCCAGTCTCACTTGCTCGTGTGCTTATATGGCGAGAGGTGGTTGAGGGCACATGCAGCCCACCTATTCTATTTCAATCTTAATTGTCACCTGCATCTGCCTCAACACCGTAAACCCGCTACTTCTGTACGGTACGTGTTACGGTATTCAGCACACAGACGCGGGCGCCTTTCGGCACGCCCATTGGCTGAGTTTTCCCGATTCACTGGCTATTTGTCTTGGAATTTTCCAGAAAAAAACGGATTGATTAGGTTTTTCAAATGGCTTTATATTCACTTGAAATTGGGCAAAGGTTTGTTTGGTTACACATGTACCTGAAGGGAAGTGAAGGAAGAATTTCAGTGCCAATGAGAATGTTCATACTACAGTATTCTCTCTCCCACAACATATTATCGCACTCTTAATTGCCCCGTTATCCTATAGAGTCTATAATTTCCTGTTCATTCTGGGACACAGAATATTTTCTCGGTTAAATCTGGAAATAGCTTTATTTTTTTCTCCTTCGTCTGCTATTTCATCTCGCTTTTTCAGGCCTTGAGACTGGTCTCTGGCCGTTTCTTTATGATTTTGTCTTTTGAGGCATCCCATGTGGGCCCTATCCTTAGGTTTGAATTTTTTATTGTAGATTTTTCCAAGTAGCACGAAGATGAGGAGACTTCTGAATTTTCCTAGTTTTTTCGATAGATTCTGAGCTCAACGGTGTAATTTCGACACAAAAGTGAAGTGATCGCGAGTACAATACTTTGAAAGTCTCCATACCTATGCAAAAACCTTTCGAGAGTGTTAGGATGCCAAAACTTCCAGCACCAACTCAGAATTAAACCCATTCACGACCGCGTGCATTGCGTTTGAGGGGTCGTTTATACTCCCGCCACCGAGCTGCGCGGCATAATGCACTTCTGTAATATTGATCATGCGGCGCGGTTTGATCGATATTGCAGGATTGCACTTCACCGCGCCACTCGGCGGCGAGAGTATAAACGACGCCTAAGGGGTCGTTCATAGTTCGGCCACCGAGCGACGCGGCAAGGTGCAATCCTATAATGCATATCGATCGTGTCGCGCGATCGATATTGGGGGTCGTTTATACTCGCGCCGCGGAGAGGCGCGGCACAGGGCAATCCAATGGTATTGATCACGCGGCGCCGCACGATCGGTATTTAAGAAATGCATTTCGCCGCGCCGCTTGGCGGCGGAAGTATAAAGGACATCTTACAGAAATGCACTGTGCCGCGCCGCTCGGAAAATGCACTGTGCCGCGCCGCTTGGCGACGGAAGTATAAACGACCCCGAACCGGGGTTTCATACTGGCTCGGATGGCGCGCCGCTACGAGTACTATGTAATCGATTTTTTCTAAGGTTTGAATTAGATTTTCATAGGAATGCAAAACCTATCTCGCTCATGTCAATCCAGGTAGAGCAAGCAGCGGAGTGGTCGGTGATGAAAAATTATAACGGTAATAGAGAGATTTTGACATGATAAGCCCGATTAGCCTTTTTTCGGCCGGCTGGAAAAGGGGGGGGGATAGGCTGTAGCTCTGAACGCGGAACATCGATAACTGCCGATGGTGCGCGTCATAGGATGTGTTTACTAGGCCTAATACCGATTTATCCGGTTTGAAAGCTGAACGAATTATCGAATTTTGGATTGATCCCAAAATGACGTTTCTCTGTATCACCGGATTTGAGTCGTTCGCGAATTGTACTTACTCAAGATGATTTCAATTCGTCAAAAGTTGAATAGATTTGGATTGAAAGTTCATCCGACTGGGCTTGTCCGCCCACGCGCTCGGCGTGCGTGTTGAGCTGTACTTGCGGCGGCATTTTTTGTACTTGTAAATCGATTGGCATTAATATTCGACAAATAATGAATAAAATATCCCAGTCAGCTGTTTGCAGCTATGGAAAGGCTCGTCCGAAATAAAAACTGACCCCGGAATAGCCGCTAGACACGCACGCCGACATCGTGGGCGGAGGGTTTCCATCAGACGGATTTTCAAAAATATATAATTAAAATTCAGTGTTCTTAAGACGGTTTTGCGTTGGTGCTTGAGCACTAATCAGTTGAGTGGCGTTTGTCTTCAAAAGAAATGGAATTTCATTGCGCCATGAAGAAATTTATCCGTACATTTTCTCTATTAATGCCATGTTCGTCAAATTCTTCTCATGAATTTCTTACTGTCTGGCCATTTCGGCTGCTAAGATTACCAATAAATGGCTTTTCTTAGGCGGTTTTGTGCTGCTGCTTCAGCACTAATCAAAAGTTGCTTTCCTCAGGGAATTTGATCAAAGTTCCTACATGAGGAAAAAAATTCAATTATAAAGTCCTTTCCTTCACTATAGAAATGGTACCTTTCGCAGACGCAGGCTCATATTGATCCCGGGTAGACTACGCAGGGATACTGTAGCAGGGGGAGGATGTTTTGATGAGTTGAAAATAACCTGCTCAAATAAGCTTGTCAATAGGCAAGCGTTATTATGAGAGAGGAAGTAGTTAATGGGAGTCGTTCTGCTAATTGGACAACACAAATCCCATGCAACCTTAGCTCGTGATCCTTGAGCTGTGTATAGATGTGTGTTGTTGTTCGATCACCTAGTGGCATATGATTTGATGTAAATGGCTCCGCTTAGAGTAATACGAACCGCAACTACCGTAGTCACGATCTGTTCATAGGGATTCAGCTAAAAAAAAGGACAACTTGAAGGTGTTTTCTTTGGGCCGGATTATCCGTTCTTAGTTACATACTCCTGACCCTGAAACTTTGACCAGTCCATTTCAGTATCTCTTCATCAGCTTTTGCAAAAAAGGGATAAAAATCGATTTAATTCAATTGTTCGTCGTTTGGGGAGCACGCGATGTATGTACTTTCGTCCCCAGGTGTGCTTGTCCTGACATTTTGTGTACCTTCTATGTGATTAGATTAGGAAGTTGGATAAAGCTGTCATGCACCTAATCGTTCGATTAATACTCATGATCCATAAAGTCCGTCCTAGTGAAAATGTCCGCCCAAACGGTCGGCGTGCGTGTCAAGCGGTCGTCGCGAATTTTTTTCCAAACCTGCATATCGAGTACCACAAATAATAGGCAAATAATGAATAATATTCCGGCCATCTGTTAGCAGCTGTAAAAAGGCTCGTACGGAATATGCCTTTGCGACAGCCGCTCGACACGCACACCGACCGCGTGGGCGGACAGTCTCATTTGCACAGACTCTGGACAATGCCCACCACAGTAAAGTTGCTCTTGAACACGTTTATGATAAAAGTCATGTTTTGACAGGTTTATCACCTCGAACCGAATTTGAAGGCCTGGTTTATACTTCCACCGCGGAGCATCGCGATGGCATGCTCCTAAATCGGATCAACGCTCAATCGATCGATACTCATCAAGTGGCAATCAGGGATGAGCGGAACAAAAACATGAATTTTTGGAGATCGGTTTTCGGGTTCCGGAACTAAAATTTCTATCGGGCTTCGGAAATCGGGCGCGAAACGTCTGAAAATGCGCGGAAACGCGGTTTCCGGAAAGCGAAACGCGGAAAAATTCAGAAATTATCTAATTTTTTCTTCCTCCCAGATGACCTGATATTTTCGCATTCCGCAGCGCTTTTGGCGGTTTTCGGAATGTGGAACGCGGAATGCCAAAAAGCGCAAAACTGCGGGTTTCGAAACGCGAAACGCGGAACTCCGCGCTTCCCTGGTGGCAATGCAAGCGTTCACCCGGCTTAGCGCGTAGAGCATACTTTCCCCGACGCACTACAGCGACAACGCATATTAGCCATATCGATTTTTAATGGATTTATATGAGCAACACTATGTCGCGTAGCTCGTCGTAGGAAGTATGCTACTAGGCCTAATGCGCCTAACAATATGATGCTTAATGCGGTCTCAATTACGGCGCTTAGGAGAAATCTCGCCGGGTCTGTGCGGACCAGGGGTGTGCGGAATTTTCTGTTTTCCGCCCATTTTTGGAGATTTTTTTCTGTTTCCTGTCAAACTGGATTTTCTGTTTTGTTTCCAAAATTTTTTCCCGCACATCCCTGGTGCGGACATACCCGTTTTCCGTTTTTCTGCCTGTTCGCAATACCGTTTCTAATTTCTGGAAAGATCACGGAAAAATCGGGAAAAACTAGTTGGTGGTTAGAGTTTACGATTTCCCATGTCTTTGTTCCGTTTCCGTTTTCTGCCTTCCGGTTCGTCTAGGCGTGTGCGTTGTCCCTTACCATTTTCCTGGTAGAAGCTGCTTTCCATTTGAATTACCGGCTAAAATCTTTCTCTACACTTTTTTGACGTTTTTTCTTCCATTTTTTTGAAATTTGATATCAAAATGACGTGAAATCTGGTGTGAACGTGCTAAAACATTAGCAGTTCGCAGTAGTAGCAATTTTATATTCACTCGAACTTATAAGCAAAGCAATAAAGTGCGCGAAGTTAGGGGATCTACCAGACTTTCTATTCTCCTCATTCTTTCTTCTCTCGCAAGAACATTTTCCATAATTAAACAGCTTTCAGATCTATGAATAGGGTTGAATGACTTTGAAGAACTTGACAAAGACAGTCAGGAGCCGAGTTCCGCATTCCGAAAACCGCAGAAAACGCTGCGGAATGCGAAAATACCGGGCCGTCTGGGACGTAAGAAAACATTAAATTATTTCTTAATCACTCCACATTCTGAAAGCCGCATTTCCGCGCAATCTCAGGCGCTTCGCGCCCGATTTACGGGACCGAATAAAAATTTCTGTTTCGAAACCTGAAAACCGATTTCTGAAATTTCAGATTTTTATTCCGCTCATCCGTGGTCAGGAGACGATTCTGACGCTTTTTTAGGAGACGAGTGCATTTATGGACGATTTATGATTTCCTCTATCTTTCTGAGACTTTTACTGCGTTAGACCTGACGTCGCCAACCGAATCCACTCTTATATATCCTGTGATCGGATATGCGCTGATCTTGGAAGCTTTGCTATAATAGCGAGAAAATCGTCCGTGCGATTGGATTTCGTTTGCGTCACTCTAGAACGGTTGTGATTTAATCGACCTCACATTAAGCAAATTACTCTTACCAACGCGAACTCCCAGATTCAGGCCTTTTTTGTCGAAGAAGCTGGTTGGTGACGTCGTCGTTTCACGCTCACTGTAATTCGATACCTTCCTCGGCACGGAGAAGAGCTTGAAAGCTTGCTCTTATTCCAGTCCCGAATTTTTCTAAGGCTCCCTGGAAGTCTGGAAGATTCAAAGAGTTACCATCAGCTCCATAGTAATCATTAGTTGCTTAGGGAAATTTATTTCCGTTCGCGTGCGTCTGCGCGTGTATGCTGCGTCTCCTCCTTCCACACTTCTCGCTGTCTCTCCCATTGCTCGGCACAAGCGCGCGAAGGAACAGAGTAAATTTGGTTCTTACCCAGAGAATGAAGGCTTTTAGCCAAATACAGAGGAGAGAATGGACGAGACGCGGCCAACAGTGGTGTCACGAAGGTCGGGCAGCGTTCGCGACAGCGTCCGCAGCCCCATCCTTTCACTGGACCAAATTTTACGAAACTCTATATGCAAATATTTTACATCAGCAAAGCTATATTATCGTTTCATGTCATTTAACAAAGGAGCACTCAGCAGTCAATATCATTTTTGTTTTCAAAATCATTTTCGATCGATAGCAGTCTTCTCTTCGTTTTCCCGACTGCAAATTTTTCCACCCAGCAGCGTCGCGTTGCGATTTCCCACTTCAATTACATTGACTGTATACAACTGGTCCGTGCCAATCGATTAAGAAGTGGCCCTTGAATAATTGGCGCGAAACACGTTTCGATTGACAGCCACCACCTCTTCATTTTCCCGTGTACCACTTTTCCCTCCAAGCAGCGTCGCGTGTTCCCAATCGGATGAGACGGACCATACCACACTTTCACCTACTGCAGTTTTTGGGCTCGTGCACTAGGTTGCACAACCTTTTGCGTGCGGACTCACAGGTTATAGCTACCTTTCTTCAAAATGTCATTTTATATTCGTCAGTGCAAATTATTATATGCGTAGCTTCAATTACTAGTTACTAATACAGGCTTTTGGCAATGATAATTTTGCATAATGAGGATTGCACTAGCGTAACAAACCAAGACCACCCTGTAGATATAATAGGAGAGACTTAGTGAAATATTTCCAGAGTTCGTAACAGGGCTGTGCGTTTTAATAAGGAATTGGATCAGACTACCAACCATGACGTGAGTTGAGTAGCGCAGCATCAATTCGCCTTTTTGTCGTAGGTGATCAGAAAAAACAGAGCTCTCACATACTTATGGTCTGTGTAATCCGAGAAGGACGCCGCGACGATACTTGGCGGGAAAATCTGCACGCGGAGAAATGAAGGGAAGGTGGATAACGATCGAATGATTTCGCGCCGCATGGCTGGCCGCGGCTTCCTCTATGAGAAACACGGACGATACCATTCCTTGTGCCATTATTGCCTTGCTATTTGCACTCTACGATAAAATTTCAGGTTTGAGGGGCACGCTAATTGGGTGGCTGACCATATGCCTTGACGGTTTCATTAGCACGCTTGCATGACCAAGGGTGCATTCAGAAGTCATGCACTTTTGTTTCTCGCGGAAAGCTACTATCCATTCAATGGGTACCGCGCCTGCGATCAATAGTGTGCGGTTGGCGGACGACTTCAGAAAAGTTTTCTTCAAAAATCCAATATAAACTTTTTTGGTGGGCAGCTGGTAGCTCACACCATCTAAAGCGAATCTTCGAGTTCGTGATTTTTGATACTCCGAAGAACGAACAGTTCTGGATGCGTGAGTGACAAGGTGTCCGGCTACTCTAGAGATCGACCAGCTTCTAATACGTGATCGGCATCAAACACCGAGCCGTTTTTTAAAGAGTCCCAAGATGACCCACTGGGTGCGCTCTCATAACGAGCGCTGCGGGCGCGCCATCTTCAGGCCTTGTCACGCTGGTAATGTCAGGAGAAGAAGCCCAACAGGTCAAAGATCTGCTGGCGGGAGTAGCCCGGTCAGTGGATCCACTTGTCGCTATAAGACTAGCGGGAGTCAAGGAAAGGTAATAGGTTGGACGGAGGAACAACCAGAATCTGAGTAGTAAATCTCAAATCATCTTAGTGTTTCACAAAGAGGATTATTAGCTGTCTTTTTCCTGGTACATATATGATATCCATGCTATTAAAGATTGAATATATACACATTTGTACCAATTCTCTAAACTAGTGAAACCCTACTTATCAGATGAGTGATGCAAATCTCCAAACCATCTCCTCCTACGCGTACTTCATAAGAGACGACATCAGACTGCTTTGAGTGTGTGTTTGTCGGAGAATTCGTCGCTATGTTTCTATGGTGACGTCGGGGGAGCGGAAAAAACTCCGACAGGGCGGGTTCCCCAGGGAAGAGGTATCAGTGCCGTATGACGTCTTGGGTATGTCACGTGCGAGCTGATGTGGTTAGTGACTGTAATTCATTGGCGAATAAAATTATAACTTTCCTGTACATCCGGACAGGCATGTTGTCCCCTTTGGAACATGAATGAACGGATTGGATACAATACCGCTCGTAGGATTTGGTCAGAAAGTGAGCGAGGTCGGGTTTCCGCGTCTTTTTCAATTTTTTTTTGTATAACCCGCTCCAAGCTCAACTTCGAGCGAAACTGGGGTATTCATGATCTTGGCGTTGAGGGCTATCCCATGGTCTAGGCATTGAGGGGGGGGGGTTCGTTGAGAAATACCAGCCTATTTTCAAATTACGGTACCGTGGCGAGGGGGTCAACCGTCTCTGTCTGCGTTTCCCTGTGTCTACCGTACATAGAGTTCGCGCAATAATTTTAGTCTGATGAACGGAAGGGGCTGCGACGGTAGATCACCCCGCGCGAATCGAAACCCCATTTTCCAGTGAGGCCGCCAACCTCGCACGGCACGCCGCCTTGTCCATTCGTCAGACTAAATCGAAAACGGAAACCATAGAGAGCTGGTTTATTGCGAAACTCCCATGGTTCTCAACGAAACCCCCACAATGGGTAGACCTTTAGATAGCCATCAACGCCAGGATCATGAGTATCTCCTGGTTTCGCTCAAAACTGGCTTTGGAGCGAGTTACACAAAAAAGACGCGAAAGCCCGACCACGCTCGCTTTCTGACCAAATCTTACGAGCGGTAGTGTTATTCAAAAGAAAGCCACGACGCTGGAAAATTTACACGCGGTAAAACGAGGAGAAGGTGGTTATTGATCGAACGATTTTGCTCCAAGTTGCTGAGTGCCGTTTTCTAATTGATTGACTTTGACGATAATTGTTATTGGATGGGTTGAGCTGGCAGGTCCTTCAGCTCACTTGAGGCAACTTCGGATCCGTGCAAGAGCTGATCTTGACAATTTCAGAAGAAAAACATCTTTCCTGAATCACTTTAAATGTCAGACTGTTTATGGAATTACTCGTCCTCACGTTGTTTCTTGAATAAAATGTAAGATGAATAGGAAATAAAAAATAGGAAATTACCTCAGACAGCCGCAGTCCCAATATTAAACGGATCTAAGATATACTGCCAACAATTGTCTTCTATTATTTATTATTTATTGGTTCAGGGTGGTTTACGTGTAGAAATCGTATAGCTGATAAAGCCGCCGCTGGCCAGCGCTGTTTTTCTCTGTCCGCCTCAGGCTGCCGCTGGCCGTCACCCCTTTTGGAATTAGCCATGCAACGGCTCAAGTGAGCGTACTAGTAGTAGTACGAGTTATTCGTTTAGCCGTGGCCTTTGCCACCTTTAAATTCGGCTTGAGGGAAAACATCCGCACCCACTGCTTAGTCAACGTCTATATATTTCCAGTAGGAAGCATGTGCGCTGCTTGGCGGGAAAATTTTCATGCGGGAAAACGAAGAGGAGATGGCTGTAGCCTAGCGAGCGCCCTAAGCGTGTAAACTTCTCCTTGCCGTCCGTGTCCTTCAAATAGGGAGCTGCTCCCAGCGATTGGGAGCGAAATGATTCGATCGATAGCCGTGATCTCTTCATTTTTTTCGCTCGCCGCCCCTCAAGCAGCGACGCATCTTCCAAATTCATTGAAACGGACCGTAACCCAGAATTGTAGACTCCAAATTGAGGTCTGATGAGTACCGTAGCCTACTCCTTTCTCTACAGAGTGAGAAGGACTGCTGCCTTTTGCGTGTATGTTTTTGAAAATTGAATGATCTTGTAATAGAACAGTCGGCGGTTTTGGTGTATGCTCGCCTAGAATTAAATTTCGTAGCTACACAATGTGAAGTGGGGAGCTTTTTTTGGAAAGCCCGAATTCGAGGAGGCATTAGGAAACTAGCTATTCAGATACTCATACGCCCACCAAATAAGATTTCGGATGAGGGCAGCTTAGGCTAAATTTCCTTAAGAAAATTGAACCGTCTGTTTTTCATCCACCCCGTTTTTGTCACATGCTGAAAAGCCTGATTGCGAGGCGGGGGAAGTGCTCAAATTTCTCACAATGACGTTTGCGTTGACTCCAAATCCGAGCCATCCTCTCGAAATTCTGCCATTCTCACTACGTTCTTTTTTTTTGGAACGGACGCAAATACAACTATGAGGCCTGAGGACATTGCTTAAACTCAAGAAAAAGTACAAGGATAATAGAATGAAGTTCTCGGCTTTGATTAATCCCTCAAATTAAAAATAAGAATTGGAATCATTATCCTAAAGCTCAAAACAGAAGCACATATTATGTATGATATGTAATTAATCTACTTCACAGAGAGTACTCCATCATTATTCTAGTTTTTTTTTCGGCTCTCTCTTTCACTTCATTGAAATGCTCCTCACATGCATGACAGCACTAAAGTCCCCGCCAGCCATAAATCACCCTGAATGGTAGCGCTATTCAACATGAAACACCTGCCCTTGAATTTATGGTTTCTTATAATCAAGGGATATTGGTATTTCTGATTGCAGTAGTAAGGGGCGTTAGAACTTAGCCATAATTTCCGCGCTGCTCTAGCAAAGTCCGTGGCTTGCCCCCTCAAGAAAAATTCAAATTGCACTCGCTGCTGGCACACGTGCATCGAGTTTGCGCCAACACACAACAAGGAACGTGAAGTATCAGTGCGATCAGTGTTGACTGTAGACATTGAATTCATATCGTAAACCTCCGCATACAGCCGAGACAAGACGTTCTGGTCGTGGAAAACCCGTCTGTAGCCCCGAAAGACCTAGAGGTTCTTCTGAAGGCTCTGCCTATTGTCCAGCCGCTCACTTCCTATTGTGGCGCCACATTTGCGTCCCCCCACATATTATGGAACTGTTTGTGAGAACTATTACCTTTTTATGAACTCTTCTGGTCGAGGAAGTATATTGCCCGGTTTCTACAAAGGGAAATATTCCGGATTCGACGTCTGTTTTCAGTGTATTGGAAAATCACAGTAGAATACTGTGAAATGTTGATCGTATCCACACCGCGGGTGTGACTATGGAGCAGTTCGGCTGGCACATGCGCCGCGCGCGACGGAAAAACGTTGTGCGCGTCGTCGTCCATGGGGCGCCTTAATCGAGCGCCAACTATGGTTGTTTTTTTCAGAGAGCCCAGGTTAACGCGCCCCAAGAACGACGACGCGCGTAGCGTTTTCCCGTCGCGCGAGGCGCATGTGCCAACCGAACTGCTATTTAGCCACATCCGCGATGTGGGGACAGAGTCTCTCTACACACCGAGGGAGGTGATGTCTGGCTTTTCGCGGCTCTAATTCCACTCGGGACCACTTCGCTTGCATTGAGTGGCGCGACGTGTCGAACTGCAAAAACGGGACAACTCCTCATAAGTGTAGAGAGCCCCTGTCCCGCGATGTGGATTCGATCAACATGCCGATTACTGTACGTAGGTCGTAGTAGTTCGATGTTTTGCATTTGACTAAAACTTTTCCCAGGGAGTGGGGTCCTCAGAAAGGATTTGAGGTTTTAGAGGACCAGGGTATATGAGGACAGCTTCAATCTATACAGTTTCGTGACCATAATCTTTTGAGTATCGGGAAACGCACCACGGATTTATGAGCAGCATTCCAAAAAAGCCCTTCCGACAGTGTTTCAGACAAGTCACAGACTTTAACCAATCTTCGTATTACTGTAATTTGAAAAAAATGTACCTCATATTTGTGTTCTGCACCCCGGATGACTTCTCTCGATGAACTTTGCGAAACAAAGGTTTTCGATACTTGGGACAAGTGAGCAAGGTCACAATTATTTCACACCGTACTTGATGTCAGATTTATTTACTATTTTCACGAAAAGAGATGAAGGACAAGGTGATGGGATTAGAACCTTACTTCTAGAAAAATATCATGAGCACTGGTAAGCAAAGTAACAGAAAACACATAGTTGTTCACCAAATTGCTGTTCATAGGGCATTCGAAAGTGGTGGAGGGGAAGGTTGACGTCATACAAATTGCAGTTTGTGCAACCAGAACACTCTGATAAATGACCGACGCCTATGCGGCGCTATTTTTGTTGTTATGCCTTTATGCGTGCAATGACATGGTTTTTGGTCATGTCGGACGCCGCACAAGTTCGAGGAGACACGGTTGGAAGTTATTTATTTATTGTACGCCGTTGCCGACGTGCTCAAAAACCACAAAGTAGTGAGTTCGAAACGTGGAAAAAGAATACAAAAACAAATGAAACTTAGCGTCAGCCACAAGACCATTGTTCTTATTAGAGAATAATTGCAATGGCGAAACTAACTAAAGTTAGGAGTCATTGGAGGTTGTGGGGACAGCAAGAAAAAAAACCGAAGTAGTGCTAAAAGCTTGAAACCAATCAATATTTCTTGTTTCGGGAAATAAATTCATAGCATTCCGTATCCTGTTCAAGTAGTTGTGTTGAAGGCTACCCTACCCACGCGGCTTCCCTGGAAGCATAGGGTTCTCCGACCACTGTTAGGTATCTGGGGGATGTATCCTAAGACAATTCCAAATGCTAATGGTTGAAACGTGTAGATGATGGGTGAAGGCGATTTCGTTCCAAGTTGCAAACCTCTAGCACCACACTTCAAAATGGGAGAAACTTGAAAGATGAAGTACTAAAAAGAAATATGAAAGGATGAGATAGCATTCCAAAACATCGGCATCGTATGGGTAATGTGATTTGACCCAGGACATTCAGGGCATAATTTTCAGTGTGGAAAGTTAGTCCAATCCTCTCTTTTTGCGATGCCCATCAGTCTCCTATTTTTTTAATATGCATGAGGTGGAATAGGGAGAAGTGCAACACGATTGATAACGAAGGCTGGCTACATTTTCAACGGAAGCAATCTCCAACATCTCTGATCAATGCAAAACTTTTTCCGATCCGAAGGGAATGCCTTCACCCACTCAGGAGTGAATGGCTGCTATTTTGGATCGTCTTCAGCTGCTCACAATGACGCCATTGTTTTTCCTATTCTCAAATCATCGACGGACTTGCGTGACTTCGTAAACGAGGCGGCCGGAAAGCGCTTGCTGCCTTTGACGTCAGGCAGGGCGAAGTCAATCGTCGTGTCTCAATGGCCGTGCACCCCTATTTCCCAACCTAGTTCGGGGAAGACGCACTGTTGTTTGCAGCTTCTTGTCTATTACGTGGGAGGGGATGTTTTCTGCGGTCTCAGATATCAGCTGTGGCGACGTAGTGAGGTAGCACTTAGCCAATTAGCGCATTGCTCATGGGATGCATTCCTACTAGTGCTCAGATGACCGGTCAAGATATCGGGCGAAGCAGTTTGCTCACAGGAATAAGATATGAAAAAAAACCTCTTTTGCGAGTAGAGCTGAAAATCTTGTCGGTTAAATTCGGCTGAAGTACTTGACGGTTGAAGCCGGCTCTGAAGGGAAATGCGCATTTTCCTGGTCACAGAAGGTCAAATTGTGGCCAGCGGGTAGGCACATATGCTCATTTCATATGCGGAACCCATTGGCCCTGATCTCTGCGAGAATAAACCCTGCCTTAGAGTGGGTATATTCAACATTGATCTTGACAGAAGGACACTGACGGCCTCAGTGAGGTCTGTGAGGTCTAGGAGCTTTTGGTTTCACTCTCTGCTATGCGTTTGCTGCATCAAACCACTAGTTTGAGCAGTACTTGTGCCACCCGTCCCACTTGAAGGATGGCACAAGTGCGCAAAGATATCAACTTCGTGTCGGTCTCAAGTTGATGACAGCATGACTGGATATGGACCCCACCAGTATGGTCATTGAGCCTCCCTTCTCCACTTGGGCTAATAACCCTGGATCGATGAGGTGGTTTCCGAGGACACAATTTGGCATTACGTCGACATCGACGTGATGTCATGTCATGTCACATCAATCGCGTATGAAGCCATCGAATTTAATTTACTGTAGTAAAAATTATTATAACACCTGACAGTATGGCTTCTCAGAGGTCCTTTGATCGTTGACGGCTTCAGAGAATGCGAAATGACGTGATAGTGCGCCCATGTCATCTTGACTAGGATGTGATGATCGGGTTGAGCAGGGGAACGTAACGGGAAATAGTATGGTTTCCGTTTTTATTTTAGTCTGACGCTATGAGCAGGCGGCCGGCCGTGCGGGGTTGACGGCCTCACTGGAGGATGGGGTTTCGATTCGCGCGGGTTGATCTACCGTTGCAGCCCCGTCCATTCATCAGACTAAAATTATTCCGCGAACTCTACGTGGCGGCGAATCTGGGTTCTGCTATCGGATGACAAAAGGGCGCTGGGTGGTTCTACTGTCGTCTCATGCTGGTTCAAACAATATTTATTTGTTCATATGTACATTTACGTCACAAAAGACGCGCTTCCTACAAAAGAATTAGCAAAATTTGGCTGCATAGTCCTACACCTACTAGTCGGTATGATGGTCGCATAATGCTCTCTTCCCGTCTTTTGGGGCACAATACAAAAAAATTACAAGAACACACATCCTACGAGTTGGGTACTCAAACAGGCCCTGAATGAATCAACAACAACCAATCAGTATCATGGGCGGCACGGCATCGGGGACCTCACCGGTACAGGGACCAGAAATGGAGAGCCTTGCGGCTACCTAGACTGCTCGGTCTCAATTGCGTGTAGTATTGATGATGAAATGATTGCCTTCAATGGCGATGGGCAGGATGCCCTTTTTTGTAGACGATGAGTCGAGCAGTCGACCATCTTTCAAAATCGTTTGCCGCACATCCCTGTTTGCCACCCATGATGGCAAAATTTTGCCGCTGGGTTTGTCTTTGAGACAGATTTAGTACCTGATCGCCCTGATCAAACGTGGAATGCAAGTGATGCGGGTCCCCAACGGAGCAGTCTGATGATGGCCTCGTCTCAGAAGCGGGCACCTTCAGATATCCTCTTCATATATTCCCTAGACCAGTTGGAACTGTGCACAACTCCATCAGTTTTGAAAGGTTTCTTGGAATAGCTCATATATTACGTGCACTACCAAATGTTCGTGGTACAATACGACTTTATTCTCGTCGATAGTACTTTTGAATGAGTAAGCCGTATCGAAAATGACTTTACACAGTTTCTCACACAAGACAATGCATGAGTACGTGAGTTGAGGCAATGTGAATACTCCTAATAAAGTCCTCGAGCATTTTCATGCGTGAGCAATTTGCTGAGTAAGACACATGCTCAGCTCAATCTCGTTATGGTCCAGTTCATGATAGACATTCAACTGTTCTCACTCCCGGAGCAACACTATCACCTCAAAGTGGTCAATAGGCTCGATAGACTTCTCTTGGGCACGATGTCCTGCACTGGTATAGGAGAAGTGTCCATTACTGAGTAAGATTAGATTCAGCTAAGCACTGTTGGGAAGCCGTTTCATTGTTGTCTGAATGTCTGTGTAAGCATAATCAGCGCCGTTTACTGAGCAACAAATTCTCGTGTTCGCCGTATCCGTTGCGAGTCACATGCGAACGCAGATATGCATGAATCAAGCAAAACAAGCACATCAACTTCTAGGAAAGCACCCATACACACGTCATTACAGAAAAGTTACATCATCAGAGCACGATCTCCGTAAAAGTGTGTACAACTTTCTTATCTGGGCTTGTGAGGGCTTCATGGCGATGATGATGTATAGGGACGAACATATTTTGAAAATTCCGACTGCCCTATAACCTGCATCAATCACAGGGCACTCCGCAATGAAAGATTCGTGACGTTATGTTAACCTTGATTTATTGGTGATAATTTTGGCACGAAACGTGTTCACGATGTTCAGTGTTCTGTTCACGATAAAAAATGTGTTTCAGTTTCCTCAAGGAATGGGTAGTGGAGGGGCACACTGTAACGTCGACGTCGAAAAAACGCATGAAAACGAGCCAAGATACGCTCCAAAAGAGCCCGAAGTTGCCACTTCGAGCGCAAGGCAAACCCCAGAAGCGCAACACACGCCCTTCGACGTGAACAAATGAATGCTCGAAATCGTGAGATGAGCGATGATTTCAATTCACTAGCTCCGTTCTTCCCTTCATTCTCAGCTTCTCTCTTTACTCATGTCAGCTCGCATAGATCGGATGCGAAAGACGGAAGTTACAAGCCTCGGACAACTCGTCCAACATGTTTCCTTAGCTCAATTTTTGAGGGACCATAACTTCGTTCCCTGAAGGTCTTGTACGATTTCAGAGACATAATTGGAATCAGCATGGGGCTGTTTTCGAGGTAGAAGGAAAAACAGAAAAAACGATTTTCATCGTGAACACTGCCTTTAATTTGTTTTGGAAAGGTGAACTTTTTTGCTGGTATTATCAACCATTATTCACTAAACTCCCAGACGAGAATATGAAGGGTACTTTATAATGGCGTCTGGCTCAGCGTTTACTCTTTTGAAACTCGCTTTCTCCCCTTGGTCTATGATTCCTTAGTGGATGACATAAGTCCATTCAAAGCCTATAGCTGGAATTCTGACGCTGCTGTCATTAGTCGCTGGTCCCGGAGAGCAGTGGTGAGAGGAATTGAAAAGCCATCTTCAACAAGAGTGCTGAACGGGACTCTGGCGTCAACATTAGCCTGGCTATCCAACCGTGGACACGAGAGAGGAGCTCGTTCCGAACTGGACTTAATTACATTAATCGCGCACTCACATCCACACACACATGCCGACATGGACATCTCCTCAATAGAAACGGAATTAGCCAACGGATGCGTGGATATTGATGGGAATTCTTGGACTGAGGCGAGAGGGAGAATCCACTGACAATGTACTGCTGGTTTCCCCTCCTGTCTTCCACACTTTCCTCATGAAAAAAACATCATAATGCTGAAAAGGAATAAAGAAGGAGTCAGAGAAGAGGAAAGTCGGCAAAGTTCTTTTTGTCTTGAGCTCAAGACGAAATTTATAAAACAATGCAGGCGAGACTTTTCGGTAGAGAACAGAATTGTCGATGAGAAATAATAATGAAAATGGAACCAATGGTTTCCACTAGGCGTCAATTACATATAATGCGATGTTGATTGTACTTCAGACCCCACGCCTTACTTGACGCCAAATTCATTTGTCATCACTCGAGTGTCCTAGTAACTATACATTGAAGCCGGCCCACTCATTTTCGAATACTCATCCAAGTGATCCGAAATTTTCACGATTCAAAATGCGATTTACCGGGAAAAACCTAAAAATCTGATCCAGAAGCCGATTCATCAAAAATGATAAAAGTTGCATGATTCAAAATCTGAAACATCGAAATATGTCATGATTCGGATTCGTAATATCTGAAATATGCCGTGATCGGCTTTAATAATGAGTCGGGTATTGGTAGATTTCGCATGGGCTATGACCTAGAAAGGTGAATCTGGTGTCACAACTCAATATTTCCTCCACCGCAGTTATGAAGGTACATAATAACACTGCGGACAACTAACAGTTGTTTCTTTTTAAATATTTTGATGTTTTCCATTTGATTGTTGCTCAATTTCTTTTGTGGCTGATACATGAAGTAGGATGGGGCAAGGGCCTCCACCTCAGGATTTTGATAAAGAATCCGATTCACCAAAAAACTTAGTTCTCGGACTTCTCCGAGATCCTATTAGGCTTACTAGGCTGTTTAGGCTCTTTACTTGGGTAGTATAAACTATCCGGTGTTGCTATGTTGAATCTATGCGTTTGTCGAATATTGCCGATTTCTGTCTTTTCTTGAATTATCCAAAATTCGATTATCTGAAATTTCTCTGTTTTGAATTCGATGTGTACTAGGAATTGTGTTCTGGTGAATGAATAGGTATATCGTTTCCTTAAAGGCAGTGTTCACGATAGAAATCGTTTTTCTTTTTTTCCGCCTATCTTGAAAACGGCCCCATGCTGATTTCAATGATATCTCTGAAATCGCACAAGACCTTCAGAGAGCGGAGTTATGGTCCCTCAAAAATTGAGCTAAGGAAACATGGTGGACGAGTTGTCCTAGGCTTGTAACTTCTGTCTTTTGCAGCCGTTGTATGCGAGCTGACCTGAGTAGAGAGAGAAGTTGAGATTGAAGGGAAGAACGGGGCTATTGATCGGAAACGATCGCTCATTTCACAATCTCGAGCACTCATTTGTTCACGTCGGTGGGCGTGGAAAGTGCATCTGGGGGTGACGAGCTGATGGGTGTCCATCTTTGGGGCCGTAGGGGACCGTTCCGAGCTCATTTTTCTCAGTTTTTTCAACGTTAGGGTTCCGCTAGGCCCCGCAGCTGCCGATCTCCACCAAAAAATCAGACATGGTTTTTATCGTGGACACTGCCTTTAAATTACTAATGCTCATCGCATCTTTGATTTTGTGGTGGTTCAACACTAAGCATGATTAGCGATCGCCTAGAGGACAGATCATTATATAGAGTTTTTATAATATTTTTTCGATGGAAGATGTTCGGTCTGCATGCTCAACGACTTTGAATCTAATCTAATGCGGATATCATTCAATGAAGTGATGTGAGAGGATAGCCAAAAAAAGTTGTCGTAATTGTATTTTCCTTCGAGCAAAGCAGCGCATTTGCTATGCATGCATAATCATGGTAATCAAGGAGTAATGGCTTTCAAATGATGAATTCATCATTGAGTTTGTCCCTCATGTTATTAGATGTACATATCTGCAGCTCTCCAGCCAACAAACAACTGGTTGGGATCCACTTCAGGCTCGGTGGCTCTCCCGGATTATATACAACAGTATGCAACAAAATATGCAACAAAAATGCCTTTGGGTGTTTATAATATTTGATTGAATTCAGTACTTTGCTAATGTACCACTCCGGAGGTTTCATGGTTTTGTGGAGAACCGTTTGAAACGCTGCCTCCAGGGGTTGGATACCGACTTTTTTTTGGAAGGCATGGCACGCTCAGAAATTCATGTCCTATTGTTTCTACGACTTTGTATTTCTAGTCTTTCCTATCATGGTAGAGACTTCCCCATAGCCGGGCCAGGCGAGTCGCGTTGCAGTACATAATAGGGGATAAGGGGCGATCACGAAGCTCCCTCCTATCCTCTCTCGTGACTTCTCACGATCGAATATGTGGAAGCCTCAAATGACAAAGCCTTCAAAAACTTCTGTACGGAAAACCAGCCACAAAGGCTTACAAAGAGCTTGTGAAGCGCTCCATCACAGTTTTCGAGCACTCTTCCGATTCTACTTCAGATACAGGTAGATAGATGAGCCACCTAGAATCCCATTTTTCCGGACCACAGAGCCAGAGTCAGCATCGTTCGAATTATTATAAATGCATGTGGTCCTCGAACTTTGTGAAGGATTTCATTTGATCGCATTCAGAGATGGGCAAAATTCCGATTTCCGAATTCTGGTTTTCGCAGGTTTTTAGGGCACGGAGTTCTCTTTCAGAGTTCCTAAGTTTTCAAACTTGACTGGATTTTCGATATTCGAAATTTTGAAGCTTGTTTTTAATTTCCGTTATTCAGTTTGCGGAAATTTTAATTGGTTTCGGTTTCCGAAAGTGAAAATTTTATTCCGCTCATCACTGATTGCAATTGTTCTATTCAAGGTTATTGAGAGCGCACATTTCAAGTGATATTGGAGAGTTCAGAAATGATTTGCTCATCACCTACTGTTCAATAGAAAATTCATTGTAGCGTAGTCGAAGGTGAGCGGAAAGCTGTACCTTGCCAGGGTTTTTTTCTACTTGCAGTGAATATCGTTATTGATTCGCCCACAAACATGGTCTCGAACCTGTAAATAGATCAGAGAATGAACAACTTATTTTTTGCCCGAGTTTTCTCCAGGGGGGTTACTCAGGGTGCTTAATACGGATATGAGATTCATTTTCGGTTTTGGGACGAATACGGCAAAATAATATGAAAAATGGCATCGCAATCGTTTCGAAGGCAAATATACTCTGTTCTTTGCGCGCTTATGCCGAGCGAGAGGAGAGATAGCGAGAAGGTGTGGGGAAAGGAGACGCAGCATTCGCGCGCAAATGCACGCGATGAGCGGAAACAAATTTCACTCCGAAACAGAGGATACCTACCCCTAAACAACAAAATACGGCTTCAATCCAGCGCAACCCACAGTAGTCGTTTCAAAAAATCGTAAAAAGAACCGAGAAACTCTCTGGACAGTGCATGGACCCAAGACAATATTTTCGGTTTTTTAGGTTCATGTACTGTTTAGAGATTATACCTTTTTGAAATCGACGTTTGGGAAGGAGTCATTCACGCTTTTTACTACTAGTATTGAAGGCATCCTAGCAAGTTACTCCAGGACTACTGTGAAATGGCTATCCTCGTGAGAATTTTCTGCGCCCCGCAAACCTTATTAAGGACGGGGCTTGCGATAAAAACGGTTGTTGTGCTATCCTCATGGGAAGGTAGATCTGGCCATCATGAAAGTGGAAATAGGTGAAATGTTGGAGAAAAACAGCTTAAAGGCACAGGACACCCAAGAATTTTTTTCCAGATTTTGTGCTTGTCTTGGAGGGAGTCACACGCTGATCACAGTGGTATCTCTGAAATCGTCCAGGACGCCCTTTGAACAGAGTTATGGCTCTTCAAAGATGCCTAGATTTTGAGGGTGAAAAATTGGTGGACGAGTTGTCTCAGGCCTGTATTTCTCTTCATTCGCAATTTTTGTGCGAGAGCGAGCCGGCATAAGAAGACAGTCTGGCAATGTACTGAAGAACTGCGACTTTTTGAGAAATCATCCATATATCTAGCCGCTATCAAGTTCGGAAATCTGGTAGGGGGTCGGGCCTGTGGTGGTGAGTGAAGGGGGTCGGGCCTGTGGTGGTTGCTTATATCTCGCTTATTTGGAGAAATTGAGATCTCGCACTCGGCACGTGTTATACAGGAAGGGTCTGCTACAAAATTACATAAAAATCTCAAAATTCATATCTGAGGGTGTACTGTGCCTTCAAGAACAAGTTATTTTTTGGTGACCGCCCGCCCCCAATTATCGAGACTTTTATAAATGCCTGTTTTGCCATCCTTATTATTGTTTTTAAAGCACTTTTTGAGCACTTTTAGATACTTCTATTTTGAGAGCAAAATAAAAGACGGGTAAACAAGCATTCAGCATTTTTGTCATTCTCCTATTTTTTTCTGCTTGATTTCTGTTTCTGACTCTTTAAATATTGCTAATAGGGGCTTTTCTTAGTGTGTGAGGGGAATTAGTCGTTTGTTCGGGTTTTGAAGTGTCTTTTTTCTCAAAATTCTACTTTAAAATTGAAGAAAAAACGGCGAATTCTTTTCGCACACTAGGAAAAGCTCCTATTTGCAATACTAGAAGGGTCAGAAACAAAAATGAGGCAGAAACAAGCGTAAAAAAAAACCGTAACTAACCCAGAAAATCACCCAAAAATCGATGACGAAGTCTGGCGAAGCGTCAGGTTTTCCACTGTAGTTTTAGTGAGTCGACCGCAAGCGCACCATAGCATTTTAACATTGCGGTAAACTGTACCACAATTTTCACCTTTTTTCACTTCTTTTTTACTTTTATGATGACCAAATCTAGATTCTCATAAAGAGAGCTCAAAATTTGTGTTCATCGAAAACCCTACGTTTGAACTGCAGGTCCGCCACTTTTTGCGAGTTTGCGCCTAGAAACGGATCTCGAGAAGAAAAATTCTGACCCTGTTCCAGACTCCATTATCTGAAATTTGAACCGAGTTTTTTGGGAGGCGATATTACCTGTATACTTTTTTCACCTCTAGCTTCTTCCTTTGTCAGAGCATGTAGCTCGAGTTTTTTCGAGCTGAATTCATCCGCTTGTGTCCACTTGTCTTGTCGCAAATCCTCCTCTTTGCGAGAAGAATAACAACTTCTACGATGTCCTTTTCTCGGCTCGCTCCTCCTCGCTCTAATTGAGAGACACTCGAGGGAAGACGGAGGATGACGCCATGCGACGTCATCTACCCCCGCCGAAGTGCCTAAAATAAGCCAGCACTGATTACACATGAAACCGAACCGATTCCAGATGCAAGTGTCCCCACAAACACACATACATTATTGGGAATTGCACGAAACCAATAATAAACGTGGACTCACGTCAGCCCCTATTCACAGCTGATCAGTTTAATGTAATGAAGTAAATATTACATAGCCTTTGAATAGTCTGAATACACACGCAGGCACCTCACGTCATCCTCTAAACTGACGAGAAGTGACGTGGGGAGCACGGCGAGAAACTTCTTAGAGCAACTAGGCTCAACAACTCCCATCAGAGCTGCACTTTTGCGCAATTCAATGACGACCGATGACATCGCTCGTAACCACTTGGCATGAAAAACGACCAGCTTTCGAGTACTGAATACAACAACCTTCCATCTATAAATTTGAATAATCATATTATCAATATGATAATTCGATAAATGGATTACAATGTGATTGCTAAGGCTGCGTGTAGCTCAGGGGCAATATTCCACCACCGCTTCCGTTGTACATTGTCGTGTTCGATTCCCATTCAACGTTAACCGAGTCTTTTAGCCTCAAAGGGCTGTAAAATAGGTACCAGACCTGTCTGATACAAAAGATAGGTCCGAAAGGGATTTTCCGCCCACGCGGTCGGCGTGCGTGTCGAGAGGCCATCGCGGAGGTATTATTTGGATCTTTATCGATCAGCAGGAATACTAGAATATAAGGGTACCAGCTACCTGTTTGCAGCCTTGAAAAGGCTCGTCCGAGAAGATGCATTCGAAACGACTGCTATACACGCACGCCAGCCGCGTGGGCGGACAGTCTCACTCAGACACACTTTACTAGAGAAGCACTGCTTCAGCAGAAGATCTGAAATTTGAGATTCACACAAGATCTAGCCTTTTTAAAATGTTATGGTGCTATTCGTGCGAAACTGATTAGGGCTTGCCTTACAGTTTTCCAAAAAAATGGCGTTTTCATAGCTTTGCCAAGAGAGAAGGGGTGCACGAATGGCAATTTATAGGGCATTCAGATAAATTGTCTCCGGTTCAGCTTAAAACTTCTTTCTAGGGGTTGTTTTGGGAAGCCCATTTGCTATTATTCAAAAAAAAATTCGTCTAATTTGGTCCGAAGCTTTGAAGTGGAGGGAATTCACCTGGCGACTTTTGACGATTTCGAAAATGCCAATCTGTGGTCCGCTAATCGATATCCCTTCGATTAGGGGATGTAGCGGTGGGTATACTCAGTTAAGGTATCAGATTTGACTCGGAATTTTTCTGTGGGTGTTATTTGGGACGCTGAAAAGGAATTTGAGGTTCATTTTTCGATTGTCTCACGACAAATAGACTCGGATTCGCGTTCAGCGCCCAAATTACCCTCTATTCGAAGGTTTTGAGCCGAATCCGAAGAATTTTTCTGAACTCCCCAAAAATTCTGATGCCCTTACCTTTTCGTGGAGCAACGAAGATGCTCTTTTTTGGAATCCCCGGAGGCGTTCAGAGAATTCCAAGCACGGGTCAATTTTGTACTGTCACAGACCTACAGCAAAGAAAACATGGTTTTCCAAACCGTCGCGGTAACGCATTCCGTAGTGGGGTTGTTCGCAAGCTACGGATTCCCTTTTGATCTCTCGGTGCTTTTTTGCTTTACTTCTTAAGCATTTCCGTGTTTTAAGCAAGATTAGCTCGATGACGATTCCAGCATATAAAGGCAGTGTTCTTGATAGAAATCGTTTTCCTGTTTTTTCGCCTATCTTGAAAACGGCCCCATGTTGATTCCAACGAAGTCTCTGAAATCGTACAAGACCTTCTGGGAACGGAGTTATGGTCCCTCAAAGATTGAGCTAAGGAAACATGGTAAAAGAGTTGTCCGAGGCGTGTAGCTTCCGTCTTTTGCAGCCGATATAGGCGAGCTGACCTGAGTAAAGAGAGAAGTTGAGAATGAAGGGAAGAACGGGGCTATTGATTGGAAATCATCGCTCATCTCACGATCTTGAGCGTTCACGTCGTTGGGTGTGTGTTGCGCCTTTGGGATTTGCGATAAGTGAGCCATCACCATTCTGAAGTTTGTTATCACACCTTATCACGGCATCAGGTTTTTGGGTGTACAGTAACTAGCAATTTTTTTTTTGCAAAAGAGGGGTCTTGCGGCGCTTTTTTGCGCGCAGAAAACGCCGTATCGCCATAACTCACTTCAAAATTGACAAACTGCATTTTCAAGGAAATTTTCGTGTTGCTTTCACTTAGGCTGATGCAATGGTGTCTGATAAAAATTTTTCTGATTTAAAAAATTTGGTCGAAAAATGCGTATTTCCTTTCTTAAATTCCCATCGAGAACAACCCGACTTCTGCGTGATGAGGGATTTTGTGGTGGAAATATGCGATTTTCGATAATCTTCTAGCTTTTAATCTATCACTTTGTAGCGCTACTGTGTAGAATGCGTTGAAAGCAATTCAAAAATGGCTTCAAATTAAATTTGGACCATTTTCAAGCAAAATATGGCTGTGCGACGCTTTGTGCTCGCGAAAACGCCATTTCTGCAGAAAATCTCATATGTATTGTATGCTAAGTTGGCGTCAGCAAATGTTGATGAATGTTGCGCATGCTATAGAGAACGTAACTCTGAGCAGAATGCTCCAATATCAGCGGGGTTTGAAAACTGTGTTTATGAACTGGGAAACTTGGCAAACTTTTTAAAGGACATAGTTATGCATATTAGAAAAAAAAGATCTTTGTAGGCTTCATACATTTCTCGTAAGAGCCTCTTAATGGACCAACTTCTAGGATTAATTGAAGCAAATCGCTTGGTGTGGCTATTGTACCATAAGGCCCTAGTTACACACCAGCTTTTCGCCGCCGCTGGCTTCCGCGGCATGTCTGCTATTGGTCAATTTCGAAATCTGACCAATCGCAGACGTCCCGCAAAAACCAGCGGCACCGAATCGCCGATGTATAACTAGGGCCTAAGACCTTATAATACAATCCTTAGTCTCTTAGGATTTTGCCAGAAAACGCGCGGGACAGGTTCTTGTGTCTTTAGCGCGTTTTTTTGAAATCAGCGTTTTTTTCAGATCTCGAAAGTTGCTTAGGATCCAGAGGGAGAGAGATGGCCAATAATATTATGCTTGCTAGGGTTAAGTTTAAACAGGGAAGTTGGGAATGCCATTTTCAGATCGTTATATAGTAGCAAAGCAATGTACTCCCGCTTACTCTATGTTTTTGTATGCTTTATGGCACACTAAACTTTCATAGCAACCATTTTTGTTTGCCCTTAAAGGATGTGTCCACGATAAAAACAATGTCTGATTTTTCGGCGGAGATCGGCAGCTGCGGGGCCTAGCGTAACCCTAACGTTGAAAAAAACTAAGAAAAATGAGCTCGGAACGGTTCCCTACGGCCCCAAAGTTGGACACCCCTCAGCTCATCACACCACCAGATGCACTTTCCACGCCCACCGACGTGAACAAATGGATTGCTCGAGATTGTGAGATGAGCGATGGTTCCTGATCAATAGCCCCGTTCTTCCCTTTATTCTCAACTTCTCTCTTTACTCAGGTCAGCTCGCATACATTGGCTGCAAAATACGGAAGTTACAAGTCTCGGACAACTCGTCCACCATGCTTCCCTAGCTCAATTTTTGAGGGACCATAACTCCGTTTCTAGAAGGTCTTGTACGATTCCAAAAACATCGTTGGAATCAGCATGGGACCGCCTTCAAAATAGGTGGAAAAGCAGAAAAACGATTCTTATCGTGAACTCTGTCTTTAAACCATAGCAGTCATTATACCGTTGGATAGCCCTTCTTACAAGCATCCCGCGTTTAGGACACTGAAGACGTGAAAGGTTTCTGACCAAATACTGTGAGCATCATTGTGTTGGGTGAAAGTCATGTATCCTTACGTTGAAATTCAATTTTTATAATTCTGAAATTTTTCTGGAAATTCGACTCGTCAGATTGAAGTGAGTTACGGCGATGCGACGCTGTATGCGCGCAAAAAACGCGGCAAAACACCGTTTTTGCAAAAGATCTGCTCGGTGCTGTAGTTCTTCTAAAAATTTCTTATTATTGCTGCAACGAAAACTCACCCAGAAATGCAACCTCCTCAATGACATCATTCCTGCAGTATATCCTTCTGTTGACGCGACATTCCGCATTAAAACTGTGTGGGATTACGGCCATCTGTCAGTTGAAGTGATGTCATTACGATGATATGAAGGGGGTGTGTGGACATGCGTGACGCGGAACTTTCTATTTTTGTTTAATAGATTTGCGTGGGGAGAGCTTTGAATTAATTCTGGACTATAGTACTGGCATATTACGCGTAGTGGTTCTCAGAGAGATAAAATTACATGCGTCACGATGAAATTTTTTATGTATTAGTGCTGCACTCATGATAGACTTCAACTTTGAGGGAAACGTCCTATGAAGAGTCTCCTTGTTCAGGTGCTCACTTGTAGATATTCATCAAATCTATCATGGTTGCATGAACGGGCTTTGATATTTTTCGCATAATTGAAATTTCTCGAGTCATCCTTCTTCAGATTTCACGAACGAGTGAATTTTTCAAACACACTGTTTTACAAATTCGGAATGAATCAATTTTTTCTAATCACTATTTGTGATTAGATTATCTGGGCGAGGAACCGCTCAGAGCGAGTCTTTTTTTATGCAGGCTACTTTCTTTCAAATGTACTTGCTGAGATTTTCAAGTATGCACGTCATTTATATTTATATTATATGGGAGCATTTCTGACGTTGATTTCTGAAATGTAATTTTTTAAAATGTAAGTAGTTTGTCTGAAAATCTGAAGAGCCGAGTTCTAATTGTCTATCATATCTAGCAGACGCCTCATTCTGGTGCTAATTGTAAGAGGCCAAGAAATGTAAGGTCGGCCTTTGTTCCCCCGGGAAGCTCGATCATGTTGTTCAATATGGGCGCCGCACACATATCCGAATCATAGAGGGAGTCACTCAAAAACAATACATGTCTCAAAAATGCTTGCCACGCCCCCCCCCCCTCCAAGAAAATGGAATATAGTCAAATAAAGATTTCAAATTTTTGTGAACAATTTCGTTCTCGGAGGTGCACGGAAACGCAAACTTAAATGTTTATTATATAAAATGGTTACGAAAAGTCTTGAAATCGGAAAAGTCAGAATCCTTTCCGAGATTTGTCAAGTATATTCTTAGCTCGTGTCACTTTTCCCGCCGAGCAGCGTCGCGACTTCCTAATTGAATAGCATGAACCATATGGCGTCTTCGTGGGATTTAGTCGAGCGAGTGGGCGGGGTGTGGAGGTAGATCATGGCACGTGATCGAGAGCAGGGATGTGCGTAATAGAAATATTGTAATTCGTTAGTCGTTAGTCGTTCAACTGGCCAAAACCCTTGTTAGTCGTTAGTCGTTGATCGTTAGCCGTTAAAAATCTAGGCTTTGAAAACGAGCACGATTGAGGCAGAAAAAAGCATTCATGAATAGAAAAAAAGGAAGGCATGAAGAGATGTTTTTTTCTGAAACATTCATGGCCACTAAAGACACAAATCATTCCTTGTTAGAGAACCTAGTTCAAACTGCAAGTCTGTATATACATAAATAAAAATATCTCCATGAAGGCATAGGACACCCAGTAAAATATTTTTCAGGGTTTTATGCCTATCTTGAAGAGGGTCACTTTCTGATCGCAATGGTATTTCTGAAATCTTCCCAGACCCCCTACGAACGGACATATGGTCCCTCGAAAATGCCTGTATTTTGAAAGCAAAAATTTAGTGGACGAGTTGTCTCAGACCTTCCCTTGAATCGCAGTCGCGGCAGGAGCGCAAACAGGATGAGGAGATAGGTTGGAAAGGGAGTGAAAAACGACGATTTGGTTGAAATTCATCCATCCATCCAGCCGCTATTGAGATTGAAATTCAGGAAGAGGGCCGGGCCTGTGGTGGTGGCTGGAGGGGGTCGAGCCCGTGGTGGTCGCTTATATCTCGCTTTTTTGAAGGAATTGAGTTCAAAAGGAGGGGTCCTCTGCACAAACACGCGAAAATCTAAAAAATCATATCTGGGGGTGTACTGTACCTTTAATCATTCAGACATCGCTGCACGAAAACTAATACTCGAGAGTGTAAGTTTATCGATTTTCGTCTTTTTTTTCGGTAACAAAAGAAACAGAACGGGAAACCGAGACAATCTAGAACTTTGTTTTTTTTTCAATGGAAAATTTGCCATTCTGCATTATATGATGCTATTTGAGATCTACCCGATGGTGACAAATCGGAGAATCGCATCGACTCTGCACGAATTGTTCTTTGCTCAGCGTCGCTTGTTCGTGTTCTGTTTAGGGCTTGTTCCCATAATGGGGAAGGGTCGGAAATGAGCAGTGAAAATTTTACCCCTGAGAGGTCGCAGCACCTTTTTATAGAAACCCCATATTTCAAGTTTATGACTGAAAATCGAAGGACGGCACCCTTCTCAATCCAATAATCGGATACAGTTCATGTAGCTGTGGCCTGCAGGCACCGCTCCATCTTATCACCTCTGATAGTGCCCTCAGCCGAAATCTCCGCTGGAGCCGGTCTGTGCCGGAACCGGTTCAGTGAGCCTACCATAAAGTAGCGCGACCGACACGAAGTCGCATAAGTGCTGCGCATACAGTACCGAGCAAATTTTTTGCAAAGAAAGCGTTTTGCGGCGTTTTTTGCGCTCACAAAGCGCCGCAACGCCATAACTTGCTTCAAAGTGGTCCAATTTCAATTCTGAAGTCATTTCTGGATTGCTTCCATTTAGTCCTATACGACAGTGTTCCAAAAGGATAGATTCAACTCCGAAAGTTTATCGAAATTTGCATATTTGCACCTCTTAACCCCTCATAAGGAACTGATCAGACGGTAATGATAGCAGAAATCTGTCATTTTTTGACCTGTGGTCGATGTGATTTTTAGAAAGAAATACACATTTTTCAACAAAATGCCAGGGTTAAAAGAACTTTCAACACATACCATCACATTCGCCTTACTGAGTTGAGCACGAAAGCTATCTGAGAAAAACTCATTTAGTCAACTTTGAAGTGAGTTATGGCGATGCGGCGCTTTGTGAACTCAAAAAACGCCGCAAAACGCCGTTTTTGCAAAAAATATGCTCGGTACTGTAACCTTGCGCAACGTTCGGTAGGGGTTTTAATGTGGGTTTTCCAGAAATGCCTACCAGATTCATTGGAAATAATAAATACTGGAGGCCAAGGTTATTTTCTACTATTCACCTAAAACAACCAACAGGGCAATATGTATCAATCCTGCTGCAAGCCTTGGGTCGGAGCGCGATTTGAATGATTCCTGACTTTCTAACGAATCTTAGGATTGCTTACGAAATATTTTTATTTTCGTTAGTCGTTCGTCGTTAGTCGTAACACCCAAAAAGCCCGTTAGTCGTTAAATTCGTTAGTCGTTAGTCGTAATTACGCACATCCCTGATCGAGAGCCCGCCGGCCGGTTTTGTTGCGAACGTCCCACGGCCCTTCGCAATGATCGCGCCTTGTCCATTTGCTAGACTAAATCTTGAGAATGGCCTTCAGACTTAAATGCAGCATATCTAGAACCTCCCCGAGTATCTGCACTCTGCGTTTCACTAAAGGCATGACGTAACCAGTGAGAAAATTAGCCGTATCGTGACACTAGAGATTCTAATATGTCCTAGATTCCGTGAATTCTTAAACGAAAAACGTAGAAATTGCTTTTTTGCATGTGAAGTGTGACACTGAATGATGTAAAAAAGTATATAGTGAAGTTCTAGAAAGAGTCTGGTTCGTCGAATACCCCATTGGTGAGGCTGGGAGTTGCTAGCTTTATTTTCTGGGCATTGATTTTTCTTGGAGAATGAAAATTTTGGGCGGAGCATCACTTGGTTCAGAGAGTGCCTTAGGCAATTTCACAGACAAGATTGTTATCAGCGCGTAATTCTGTCCAGGAAGAACAGAAATTACAAGAAAAAATCATTTTCGTTTTTGGTCCGAAGCTGCATTGAAACATTTTCGCGAATACGTCAACATAGGTGGAGCTTTCTGAGGTTCTCTATTACCGCCCTCAGCTTGGAGAATTACTTTGTTTTCGTTAAACCTGCTTCGCCTTCCCACAGCGATCACAATATAAGCTTTCATGCGGTAGTAACGCTCATAAAGGCGCTCCGCCACGAAAACACTGCTGTGAAGCCGCGGCGTGAATCTAAGCTGAGCCGCGGAGGAACGTCAGAGATCAACGACCCAGTGTCTACTTACCTTGTAGAAGCATCAGCAGTTGACAGCTGTTCATTGCAAAGGCAACAAAACCGCCATTTTCATTCATTTAACGGCTTCTCATTGGGCAAAGCGCTCGAATAAACGTCAAAACAACGGCATTAATGGCTTAGACGGTCTGAGACGAGCTTCAGAAGTGGGCTTGAATAGATGGATGGTATTTGGCATGGAGATTGACCCTAACCAAATACTGCGACACACTTACGCTTTTCTTTGGTTGAGGTTAGAAGGCTGTGCACAAGCCGCAGTGAAAATTTCAAAGTTATAATCGGGGCAGGAATTTGTAAAAAGATTAGAGACGAGTTCCTAGTACCAAAAAAAACTAGAATACACAGACAGTTTTGTTTATCGAAAGCAGGTCGATAGGAGGCCATCTCAATAACGACATCCTATTGACAACAAAAACTTGGCTCATTTGCCACGAAAGATCTGTCCGATGGCCGCGTATCCACATTCTATTGTGCTGCATCTTTATTGGCTGCTATTTTCATTCGCAAGAGTGACAGGAGTGAAAGTTCGAGACAGTGGGCGAAGGAGAGACGCAGAGGGCTGCATTGGCGTGGGTGCGATGAGAAATTCGTTCTAACCCAGACTGTACATCCTATGAAACTGTCCCCTTTGTATTAATTCTTTTCTCTGTCAATAGATTTCTGAAAATTGGCACCGAGTGTGACGGATTCGCATGCATGGTGTGAAACACAAAAAAATGCATTGTTCACTCTGCGAATGGCTGAAGCTTTCAAAGGCAAGAACTGGAATTCCGTCTGAGCGCTCCCCTTATCTGCCAATGGAAGTGTAGAGCAGGGCACTTGAAAAGCGCTACTAGGGTGATAGATAATCGTCGGCGTAAAGGCACAGTTCAAGCTCAGGGGCGAAGTCTGAGATTTCTACATAATTGTGAAGGAAACTCACCCTATACATCGCTTACCGATTGCGAGCTCTCAATTCCTTCGGACAAGCGAGTCGAGTTATATGTAGGAGGAAGCCACCCTGAGGCGCCCACATCAGAAAGCTACTTTGGCAGGCCCGTTTTGCGATCTTTCGAGCTCAAAATGTGGCGAGATGGTTTCCGAACAGTACCCCCGTTTTTTCCTCCATTCTCGGCCTATCTTTTTATAGACCTCGGCTCGAATACATAGGTTGCGAAAAACGGAAGTTACAAGCCTCGGACAAGTCGTCCACCATGCTTCCGCAGCTCAGTTTTTTAGGGAGCATAACTCCGTTCCCAGGAGGTCCTGTTCGATTCCAGAGGCATCATTGGAATCAGCGTGGGACTTTTTTCAAGATAGGCATAAAGACCGGAAAACGATTATGAGGTTGGACTATGCCTTTAAAGGCACAGTACACCCTCAGATATGAATTTTGAGATTTTTATGTAATTTTGTAGTAGACCCCTTCTGTATAACACGTGCCAAATGCGAGATCTCAATTACTCCAAATAAGCGAGATATAAGCGACCACCACAGGCCCGACCCCCTCGCTCACCACCACAGGCCCGAACCCCTCACAGATTTTCGAACTTGATAGCGGCTCGATGGATGGATGAATTCCAACAAGTCGTCGTTCTTCATTCCACTGCCGGGCTGTCTCCTTATCCTGGTTCGCTCTCGTGCAACGACTGCTAATGAAGACAAATACAGGCCTGAGACCACTCGTCCACCAATTTTTCACCCTCAAAATCTAGGCATGTTTGAAGTGCCATAACTCTGTTCAAAAGGGGTCTCAGACGACCTCAGAGATACCACAGTGATCAGCGTGCGACTCTCTCCAAGATAAGCATAAAACTAAAAAATAATTTCTCGGGTGTCCTGTGTCTTCAAGGCAGGGCAATCGGCGAATGCTGATCTGTGGCAGCCGGGAATCAAGGCAGAGACACGCTCAGTCGGATATCGTCAGTGTCTAACGAGTAGGAAGCTGAGCTTGGCTACTGGGCGCGAATCATTCAATCGATAGCCATCCTTTGTCAGTTTTCCCGCGCACAATTTTTCCCGCCAAGCAACGTCGCGGCTTCCCCCCATCCAGTGTTTATCGATATCTACCTAGAGTTTACGTATACTCTGTTTATCTTGAATTGCACAAAATACGGTCCGCAAATAGTCCTCTAATTGGCCCGCTAGTACCGTAGTGTACGTCAACGACGCGTTCTCGGCAGACCCGGGTGTGCACCCGGTGTGCAGAGCAATCGATTCGTCAATGCCGTCACTTGGCCACCCACCCTGCCACCCGGGTCTGCCGAGAACGCGTCGTGGATGTCCAGTACGGTACTAGCGCCCCAATTAGAGGACTGTTGGCGGACCGTGTTTTGTGCAATTGAAGATAAACAGAGTATAAAAAATTTGGTCTGGTGAACAGACGGAGCTGCGACGAATAATGCTATACAGCCCACCCCCCATTTGACTTTCGTAAACAAAGTTGGTGATATCCAATTGATAAAGGGCAGGGCATAAAAGAAGTGGAGAGCGGTGCGTCTTCATTCTTGCACCGTCCTCCTCTAGGGGTCAGCAGTTGAGGCTCCGTATGGGCAAGAAGTTGGGAAAGCAGCACCACCGGTGCCCAAGATATGCCAAATTGTTTAAACTTTGAGAATTTTATACCCGATTCGAGGGAGTCGATTTGGGCGGGGGTGGGCTGGATAAGAGCACCCAGCTGCGACGGTAGATCGCCGCGCGCGATGAAAATCCCTTTGACCGGTAATGACGCCAACAACGCACACTCACATGGCATGCGGTTCATTCCACATCTCTTCTGAACTTTCCAGGAAGTTTGTTTTGGTAAACGAATATGCATGGCTCGCGTTATTCAAATAGGAAACCGATACGCTGCTTGGCGGGAAAAGTGTCACACGGAAAAAACAAAGAGGCGTTGGCTATCGATCGAATTACTTCGCACTCAATAGCTGAGTGCGGCTTCCTAAATGATTGACCCAGACCATACAGTTCATCTACGTAATCGCGTTCAGACCGCGAAGCGCACAAATCAGTCCGTAAGTAAACCGCCCGGGTGATCCGACATCTCTGTCTGAGGATCCTCGAAGCCACGCCGCATCACGCTTTCGCAATCAGAATGCACTTTTGAACGTGATTACGTAGATGAACTGTATTTTGTCTAGCGATCCTATTCATTCAATCTTGTTTCCAATAGGATAATTATGTTGTACAAACATTTCGTACTCTACCGTTGTTTTTTCTTAATGTCGAGAGACAAGAAAGTCTCTGATTGAGATGCAAATCGAACGACTGCCTCGAAATTCGTTAGTGTGTCAAACCCACAAGTGCCAATTTGTGAAACGAGAGCTGGCCAGCTCCACCTAGAACGTCGACTATAGATGGTGTTCCCCGACGACCAGCAGAAGAAATTAGCGATTCAGATGAGGCCATAGGGCCGTTGTTTGTTGTCGCTCCAGCCGAGGAGGACATTGTAATTACGAGTAGGCCCTCGATTCGTATAGCTGATCCTTGTGTGAGACTAGGGTTGCAGTCGGATATACATAGTCAGCTTAAACTTAGTAAATGTACGTAAACGCATGAAGTTGGCTCTCAATTTTAGGCCGTCAATAAATTCTGAAACACCTTTGTTCTCTCAATTCCCTGCCACCTACCTTCTGCATAAATATTGTTCAAGAGAACGAAAACCGAAAGGTATAAAGCCAGTTCATCAGTTTCTGACATTTGTTGAAAAATGAACAAATGGAGCAATTTTCGAGCTGCTGCTGATCTATCCATCTTCATCCGTCATCAACTCTTCGCTGATTTTCCGCTAGCGTTCGCATGCGACTGCCAGGTCAAATCCGTCCCTCTGCGGTCGAGCAATGAGCGACATGTCATTTGTCATGTGCAGGAACGCTGTTTGCCCAGCAGAATGTCCAAAAAACCAGGATTAAAGTATCCAAATGACGTGGGCCAGTTGGGAGCAGCCATTATGTGTTGTTGCGGCTATGACATCATTGTGCCCTAAGAGTCCCACATATCCGGATGTTGCCCACGATTTCTCCCGGATTTCAGCTATAAAACTGAGTTCTGATCTAACTTTTCACTTCCGTTCCGTTTTTCTTACCCTCTTGTTTGTCCCTAAAATGCACTGCCTACATTTGCATCCAGCAGACGGTGGCAGGTCCTTAGACCTTTAATTTTCCATGAGAACACAAAATGTGCTGGGCCGTGCGCATGCATTATTTGTGCTCTCCTATTGAAATGGAGAACGCCATTTCCACATTTCCAGTGAGGACTCAATTTAGTGTGAGAGATATTCCAGAGAATAACACCCTGAAAATAGCCACTGAATATGGAAAAGTACCAATAATTGTGATTGAAAGTTAATTTTTTTTGTCGAAGAGTAACCAAGTATATTTAGGCTGCACACTCACCGACACGCTATGTGAGGACGATGAGTACTGTTTTCCGGGTGAGTCTTAGACATAACATAACATAACATAACATAACATAACATAACATAACATAACATAACATAACATAACATAACATAACATAACATAACATAACATAACATAACATAACATAACATAACATAACATAACACAACGCAACATAACATAACATAACAACATAACATAACATAACATAACATAACATAACATAACATAACACAATATAACATAACATAACATAACATAACATAACATAACAATATAACATAACATAACATAACATAACATAATATAACATAACATAACATAAAATAACATAACATAACATAACACAACGCAACATAAAATAACATAACATAACATAACATAACATAACATAGCAAGAGATGACATGAGCCGACATGATATAACATTGATACAACATCCCATAACATAACATAATATGATGTGACATGCAATGACGCAACATAACGTAGTATAGCATAACGTAGCATAGCTTGACATGACATGCCATGTCATAAATTACCTTGCAAAACATATGTTTGAACATAACATGACCTGACACCACATGACATCACATAGCGTATCATAGTATAACATGAGGTGATATGACATGCCCCGCGCGATACAACAAAGATTACATAGCGTGACATGCCATAACATGGCATAACACAGCATAACATACAATAACACGACATGACGTGTTTGACATGTTTTAATCCCTTGGTCATTAATGTAATTTATACTTCGAAAGTAACTGAAGCTCCCGAGATTTCTTTTCATGCCTAGGGGTTGAAGAATAGATGAGTCCCGCAGAAAAGAACTGAGCGCAATTATTCACTAGTTAGAGTTACCACGTGGGTAGAAAGAGTTCGAGAGTTCAGAGATCAATTTCGAGCTCCTATTCTGCGACACTAAGTGCGTGCCTCAATAATATTTTGTTGCTGCTGCTGCCCTTTCAGAGGAAAATTAGTCTCCAGAATTGCGTTCCGTTATGCACTCTTAGGTTACAGAACCCAAGGGTCGCCTGGGGAATGCATTGTTCCACCTAGAAGTGAGGGAATGTATATTTCAAATGAATTTATTTTAGGGAGTGCGCGGTTTTGAGGAATCTTGCTCTACTTGAATTCCATTCTCTATAAAGATTTGCAGAGCTTTCCTCAATAAAAAGCTCACATTTTATGATTTGTTGTGTTGACAAATATGTTAATGCGATGTCTCGTGGGGTTCTTTTGAATTGACGGGATTAGGCTACTGGCTCGCTCCTTGAAGTAGTCTTCTCGAGAGCTCTCCAGAACAATCGGGGAGGAGTGAAAGGTCCTTGTGCGCAGAAAAACTAGGAGGAAGGAATTGGGCCACAACGAGATTTGGGATTTCCAGAAAAAGCTTCTTCCTCATTTCAAGAAACTTTTTGTCATGTAAGAGATGAAAAACAAGCTCCCGCGATCTTGAGCATTGTCGAAATTGAAATAAACTCCAGTCACCCAAAAATAAAGTCCAATAAGATCCTTAAAAATTATTTTGCGTGGTTGGACCCATCATAGCGTGCAAAAAAGTTTTGATCTTTAACAAACTCAAAATGAAGCATATTGGAGCAAACCAAGCCGAGTTCGTACTTCCCGCGAAGAGCGAGGCCACGCAATGTTACGTCGGCATGGATCCTAATAAGACTTTTCGCTCACTCTTGAAGGTTGGCGTAAACTCGGTGCCATATGCTATGACATAGGTGCACCGAGTTTGGGGACCAACCTCCAATGGGGAGAGCAAAGTCTCATTAGTACCCATGTCGATGTTATACCAACTGCTTCTGCCGGAAAATTACATGTATGCCATGCGTTGTTACGTTGCGTAAAATTATGAACATTCTAACTTTCTCATCTTTTGATGGTCGCAGGCATTGCATCCATTTGAGAAGGGGAATTGAGACTTCGGGAAAGAGATTCACATAAAGTCTGATTGAATGAGACTGTCCGCCCACGCGGTCGGCGTGCGTTTCAAGCTGCTGGAGCGAAGACCCTTCCCAGAACTGTAAATCGATCAACATGATTCTAAGAGGAACACTGAATAACATTCCAGTCAGCTGTCCGCAGTCGTGGGAAAGCTCGCCCTAAAATTTCCTCCCTAACGGCCGCTTGACACGGTCACCTACCGCGTGGGCGGACAGTCTCGCTCGAATAAATTTTGTGTATAAATTTTCCTGCATAGTACTGAAATACGTATGAATGAACAGCGTCTCTTTTTACTTTCCATATACCTACATACATATATTTGATTTTTGTTACAAAGGAAAAAGTCACTACTTACAAAGATTTCGTGCATTGTAAACCACGCGTTCGACTTGTTTTTCCGCTTGTGCTGTGGGGGTAAAATTAGATTTGTGAGCCGTGTTTGAGTGCAATTACTCTTTACTAAATGGGGAAAACACACTTATGCCTGCATGCCTGACTACGGCATGTGTCCGGTAAACAAGGGGACTTGTGTGGAAAGCTGGAGGGGAGGCTCTGAGCAAGCTGACCTGCTTTAAAGCCTGATGAGGGAATTGGAAATGTTGAAAACACTTTCTTTCTCAAAACGTCAGCATGAAAATCTTTTTTGCAACCCCTTGGATCATTATCGAGAACAACAGTTTCCAGTCTTTATGGAGTATTGTTTACTGCATTTTGGTTGGAACCTCTTATGAACGGAATTGCCATCGTAGGGGGTTGGCTGAGGGAAGAGAATGACTCTCAAAAGCGTAAATAGACCACCAAAAGCTAAATATTTCCCCAAGAAGCTCAATACAAATCAACTTCGAGGAGCCTAGTATCGAAACATTCGAAAGAAAGACTCAAACAGTCAAAAAAGAGAAAAACGCACCTGACAGTGTGCGCTCTTCGTTGAAGAGACGGACAACTGGTTCTGCACCTATTTAACCCACTTTCAAATGAAACTGAATCTAAGACTTCTTTCCCGTTCAAGGATCTGGAAGCTTGCTATAACATCCGCATGCACGTCGTGACTGCATACCTTCTGAATTTTCCAGCCGCTGCCTCAAAGTTCGCATCAGTGGGTACGAGTTTTCCTGCGGCGAAAATTCATCCATCGCGCGCGGCATCGATTTATGAGCGCGGCGGAACCCATTGTGTTTCGTCATCGAAGTAGTCCGCGGGCTCACATTTTCTTCTGAAATGGGGCGGGCGTGACGGCCTTACAAAATTACAACTTTGCGGCTGTTCGCTCTCCATCCAAAACCTATTGAACGGTGGTATAGCAAGCGACACACGGCCTGCCGCAGTGATCGCGTCTCGTCCATTCGCTGGACAGACTTTGACGAAAAGTATTTACACTTTTCCAAGGAATGTGGAAAACGGGAGAAGAATTAGAACGAATAGTATTAAGAGCAATATCTTGAAAAAAAAGGTTTTGACAAGTTGAGAAAAGCACTGATCGATTATCGATTTTTCCAGACGGAGTGTTCGGACAGTGCTATTCGACAAATAGCGGCGCACCTACACCTACCGTAATAGATCACCTAGATGACACACAGCTGGAGCTACTACGTTTAGAACTTACCAGGTATGTCGGCTATGGGGTGCTGAGATTAGTCACCTGAAGATATTTTTGATAGACAATCGATTTTCTGCTTTGAATTTCTTCTGGGTATGACAGAATTTTGGTTGTGCAAAATTTCATAGTAAATTGAGATACGCTTGCCGTAGAAGATCAATATCTAAAAGAGATTTCGGGAAGTTGAGAATGAGTATATGAGCATTCTCCAATTTCAGATTAGCCAAGCAAGGCCTTGAATGGCCGGATCAGCGCTCACAATGTGTGCTTTCCTACTTCAAACTATCAATGTACTACGGCCTCCAGTACGATCCCGACTTTTGTCAGGTTCGAAATCCTGCAAACATCTGGGCTCTTGTACAGGTACAGTATACAGTCAAGGTCTATCAACGAACATGCATTTTCTGTACATTTTCAGTTGATCGAAATGGGTTTGGGCGAAGATCCGACCATTCTCGAGACGCCGGAACTACCCCCTTCCGGTGACGCCATCGAGGATTTTGCTGTAGTCGATGACCCTAATGAAGTTGTACGTTAAAATTTAGATACCTATTCAAGCTACTTTGAATCTTGCGACAATTACCAATCTGGTTTATTTAATTTCTCATATTTGGCGGTACAGTAGCGGTCATGTCTTTCGCGTTGCGGGCGAAAAAGACGCAAAAATGCGTTTTTGTTCCCTTTTCTCATAACTCTGTTCAATGTGGTCTATTCGAGATTCTGAGAAGGTGTTTGGAATCAACACTTAGAGCCCTTTCTTCTGAGCCCCGTATGCCTTACTCTACAGCAAAGAATATGGGCATGACACAATCAATCGCGTGCGCGTACCATAACGCGAAGGTGGAACTGAGGTCGGGGGATAGAATGTGTCTATATTACCATTGTTGATATTTGAGTGAGATAATCTGATTGGATTTTGTCTGAACCAGTGAGATTTAAAGGCATTGTTCGCGCTGGACATTTTTCAGGCTCAATTCATGAATGAGCCCTGTAGACCACACCGGTGAGCTTCAGTGCGTCAAAAACGTAGGGTTATGAGGTTGGAAGGGGTTAAAGATCACAATCCTCCACCGGTTCTTACCAGTCATCTAGCACTTTTTCCTAGAATGTTGATGCCACCGTCAAACAATATAAAAAACAGTTACGGCACAAACTCCACATGCAGAAAAACTTCGAAAGCGATTTTGGCGCAAAATTCAATATTGTATTTACAATGTGTTCCGATTGTCTTTTCTTTACAAAAGAAGGTTTTTCATAGGACCCTTCGACATTTTCGTCCACTAGAGAGGCCAAGCTACACAAAAACATGAAAAAATAATATACAGTTTTCTGCGCGTACGATGCCTATAAGTTTCGATTCCTCCCATTTCCAAGTATCCATATTTCTGCTTTTTTCTGCTTACGTTCTCGGCTCAAATGGGACCAATCGACCTGACCATTAATCTTTATTTGACAATGGACTTATAGATCTGAATGTGGGGAAAATCGAGTTTTCTGAATTGGGCTGCTGCAGAGCTTAGTTGCGAGAGGATCACGAAAAAGGTTATCGGCCGAGTTTCAGGTCGATTGCTCCCGTTTGAGCCGAGAACGTGAACAGAAAAAAGCAGAAATATGGATACTTGGAAATGGGAGAAATCGAGATTGAAGTCTCACTAGTTCATTCGAAATCCAATCAGAATATCTTACTAGAATATAAACAATAATGAAAAAATATAAATAATATTCGCGTTTCGAGCACACAATTGATTGTGTCACGTCTTTATGCTTTGTTGTGGATTAATACATGTGGGAGCTCAAAAGAAGGATCTCTCAATGTTGAGTCCAAATATCTTTTCAGGTTCTAAAATGGACCACTTTGAACAGAGTTATGAGAAAAAGACACAAAAAATTGCATTTTGCGTTTTTTTATGGCCCAAAACGGAAAGATTGTGACCGGTATTGTACATACGGATATTAGTACTTTAATATTCTCCGTATACTATCTTACATTATTTTTTAAGATAGTAACCCCTTCAATACGATTTTCGTTGCAGCCACTTGCTGACGACGGAACGATTGATGCTGTGATCCCTCTGGAGGACCAAGAAGTCGAGAGCTCCGATAATGACACCGACACAGTGCCAGATGCGGTGCCAGAGAATGAGATACAGAACATCCTCGACCAGATACAGGAGCCAGCACCACAGCTCGACGTGGACGGTGAGTCAACGATTTCATCCCTTTTGCTAGTTTATGCGAGCATTTGGCGTCGTTTTCGCTTACAATATTTTGTTTTTATTTATTTGAACAAATTGTATTGGAAATTCGCTTCATCTGCTGCCCAATGGTTCATTTCATAATTTGCATGTTTAAAATCTCATCGATGTAAAGTCGAATGCTGTCCGCCCATGCGGTCGGCGTGCGTGCCGAGCGAACGTCGCAATGGCATTTTTTTGGACGAGCTTCTCCACGGCTGCATACGGCTCACAGAAATTTATTTCACTAATTGTCTACTACTCCTGCTAATCGATTCATAAGTCCAAAAAGTGCCTTTGCGATGGCAGCTTGGCACGCACCCCGACCGCGTGAACGGACAGTCTCTTTCGTGCCGAGTTTACTTCTAATTAGAAAGTGATTGAAAACGGCAAACGATGTTTCTTTGCAGTGTACTTGCCTAGGACTGCAAATGAATATTAGGTACTCGACACCAACCTTCTTTCCAAAAGACCGTTAAACACGTTTTTTGATCCATTGACGCACATGATTCGGATAATTAACAATTCATAGTCACGTAATCTTGTAGTCTTCGGCCAAGTGTAGTGCACACACCTTTTTCCGACCTGTTGCGCATGAGCTTTTTGATTGACTGTAAGAGTTGAAACAGTCAAGTACAGGGGGTGCCAGCTAGTTTTTCTCGCATTGCATTCGATGATGTCATACTTGATTGACGATGTTTTCCGCCGCGGGCCGCATCTGAAGCTGTCTGCGCGTCGTCAAGGATGTCGTCTGAATTATTCACAGTTTTGATGGAATTGCCTGGATTGACGGCTTTTGACGAAATTCCCGTCCTCGGAAAGCGAACTCATCAAAAACCTGACAATGGAATTGGAAGGTCTTCTTCGTTGTGGAGAGGAGGAGGAATGGATTCGCTTTGACTGATGGGTCTACTTTTTTTCGCTTTCCTAAATTCCTTCTACACTCTTCAAACTGAATGAGTCGTCCTGTTCTCAGTTGTGCACACCTGCACGTCAGGAAAACAGAGGCTACCGCTCCACCTGAGTACAGTGTTGTGTCCATCCATCATGAGGAATTTTCCGTCTTTGAACACAACGATATCATATTTTAGCTGCGAAATCGTCAAAGGGTTAGACTCACAGAGAGGACAGTAGGAAGGAGAACTCGGTGTCAGTTTCGAACAGGGGAATAGTTTGAAAATAGCGATTTTTTGAAATTATGATTTGATTTTTTTTTGTGAAATATGTAGATAAGTCCAATGACAAGTTTTTTGTTCGGTAGCAAGGTTTTTTCCGTTTATCTTTTTTTTTCGAGTTTATAAATTTTTCACAGAGAGTGCTCTTCTGAATTTTCCGAGTTAGAGATTTTCTTCAAATTTTCTGCCCAATTTTTTTTGATTCTTCTGAAACGCTTAGAATGATCTTCGGAAACAATTGGAAGTTTTTTCTTATGATCGAGTATTTAGGCACTGTCGCCTCGAATCTTTCGAGTACTCGAAGAAACCAAATATTTTCTTCTACCGTAAAACTGGAATAATAAACATACTGGGTAGTTTTAACTTGCGACTGAATAGAATAACTGCATACAAAAATGGAATTCATGGTTGAGTAAGTTATTCAAAATTTCATCGATTTGACGTGAAGCCTAGGGATAGGTTTTCGATTTCACTCACACATTTGACGATTCTAAAAGTTTTGGTCAGAATAATCAATCGAATTATCAATCCAAATTCAACAAAGGCTTCTACAAATTATTCATTACCACTGAGGTTAGTATTGATGGTCGATTTCTAATAAGCACACAAAGTAATGCTCCCATGCTCTGTAATTCTCTGCTGGTCAAAATAATCAATCGAATATCAATCAGACTCCGGTGCACAGAGTAATGCTCGGTAATTTCGTTTGCTTCTTTTCTCACTACGTTTTATATGCCGTAATAATTCTAATCTAATCTAATCTCATCTCATCTCAAAAACAGCTTAAGGGCAGCGTTCACGATGATAATCCTCTGTGACTTTCCACAGTGAAATGATAGGGGGAAAGATCCTAGGCTCCCAGTGTCGAAAGAACGGAAGAAAGCGAGCCAGGAGTGGTAAAATAACGGCTGCAAACAAGCCTTTTGGTGTTCCAGAACCGCCCCGTGCTCCAGGTCCGCCCCCTAGAGGTGAACAAATGAACACTCGAGATTGTGAGATGAGCCATGGTTTCCGATCATTAACCCCGTTCTTCCCTTTATTCCCAACTTCTCTCTTCACTCAGGTCAGCTCGCACTTAAAGGCTGCAAAAGACGGAAGTTACAAGCCTCGGACAACTCGTCCACAATGCTTCCCTAGCTCAATTTTTGAGGGATGATAACTCCGTTCCCAGGGGGTCTTGTACGATTCCAGAGACATCATTGGAAGCAGCATGGGACCGTTTTCAAGATAGGCGGAAACACAGAAAAAACGGTTTTTTTTATCGTGAACACTGTCTTTAGGGCAGATCCTTTGGGCCGAGCATCTTCAATCATCAAATTTGCAATCGCTCCTACAAAGTCCGTTGCAGTGTTGGAGACTTTCAAGGGTTTCCTAACTATGTTATGACTACCGTAATCTACAGTAATGGCTCCAAAATGTATGATAAAATTGGACTCAAGCTGCTCGGGGGTTCATGCATGCACATGAGGGAATGACATATGCGTGTGGCATTTCAGTGTAGGGAAAATCATGGGGAACAATCAGTTATAGTTTATTCAGAAATATGTCAGTAATTACATAGGCTAGAGGTCTAATTTGCGAACAGAAGAGTACAAGAAGTCTTCGAATGCGGGCACTATGTATGTTGCAATTAAATAAATCATCTATCCAATACATATTGGATGGGTGTCCTTTAGGTTGATGAAATCGGACAAATTGTGTGCTGCAGATTTGATGAATTTGATTGGCATAACAGGGGCTTGCCGGTCTAATTTCTACTGCTTTTGTGAATATTACTTCATTTCACTCATTTTTTCTGATCCTCATATATGAACAAGTTATGTGGCATTTTCATCAGCCTTTAAAAATCGTCATTTCACTTTGATAGGATCCTCTCTGAAGTTCCAAATCCGACCATTTTCTTCTTCAGTACCAAAGTGGATGAGGAGACTTCGCAAGGAGTGTCTAGCGCTGCCGCTAAAAAGAGCAGTGCAGTGAAATTCGAGAACTGGCTGAGTGGATGACTAATTCCGTTTTTTCCTCGAATTGATTGCTGCAGTGCGCAGCTTCTGCCTTATTCCCCCCATGCAACACACCCATCCATGCGAGCTCTAAGGGGGTCTCTACTTGCAGAAGTTCTTGTCCTTGAAAAAAATGAATTCCTCGCATTCTTCACCACATTTTCAGTAGATTTGTACATTTAGTACAGAGTGCGTCTATGAAGGATGCATGGAGAATTGGACCCAGAGATTCATAGGAAAAGTAGGGTCATCCCTGAGCAGGAAAATAAAACCTAGTGTATAGAGAGGAGCCGTTCCTGAAATTGGGGAGCGAAGTCAAAGAGAAATGAAATCACATCGAAATTTTGTCTACTCAGGGGTTCTAGCCCAATGGAAGAAATTAGGATGCGTTTAGCCTCCATGTTAGGTTACAGAAGTCCCAGACCTCCAATCTATGGACAAAAACTGGAGGACGGCGCCCCTTACTACCCCATTGTCGGATACATTACCGCCTGGAGAATAGCCTAGAATATCGAAACATTATGAATCACGGATATGTTTACGGGCATTATACAGTCCATATCACAAGAAGTTCCCATGTATTCTTCGCATGTGTGTCCGAGAGGAGAGGCAGCGAGATATTGAAATGACAGATGAGACGGTGACGGAAGGCAAATATGTTCGACGAGTCATGGGAATTTTGCAGTGACACAGAGGGCAATGTAGGCTCTATCCGAATGAGACTGTCCGCCCACACGGTCGGCTTGCGTGTCGAGCGGCTCTCGCAAAGGCATTGTTAGTACGAGCCTTCCCACGGCTGCCGACAGCCGACTCTAAAATTTTTAACTAATTTTTTGGTGATTCTTTGTACTTTATTGTGGCCAATAACAAATTGAAGAAAAAACGTTCCTGACGTTCTGCGCCTTTGGAGATTTTCCTTTTCCAGAACTGAGTGATCAGGATCCGAGTGACGATCCAGAAGTCGAAGAGTACATTGAGCGAATCGTACGAGAGGAGAACCCAGGTTGGCATGTACTCCAAACCTTCTCGATATCAATCAATATATCGATCCCTTGCAGATCTGTCAGTACTTTCTGATGAGCAACTGAACGAATTGATTCGGCGCCTTTTCATTCTGAAGAACAATCTCGCAGACGGAGAAGACGACATCACAGATCACAGTGAAGGTGGGGTTGTGTTCCTGTTTGAAACGCAGATTTTCCATTGGATTTGTTGACCATGAGCCCAAAATGGATTTCTGCTGGCATTCTGAACAAATTTCTCATGTTTGCCCGGCACCATTCCACCTACAAATCGCATAATCTGTGCTCGCTGCAACTTTTTTCTTCTGCTCTGGCACATAAATCGAAATCGGCTAATGGGGAAATCCCCTGCAGGCCAGATATAGGCTATTGGGGTACGCAATTTGGTTTTGTTTGCAAAGGGCGAGGAAGAGAAGCAGCTGAAGCGACGCGCTGCCAGTTACTCATCAGACAATTTACCCCCTCCAGGGAAAATCCTTCGTTAATTTGCCTTCATCCTCAAGGGCTTCCGGATTCAATTTGGAATCCGACCACCGGACACAGATCTCGCGGCTTCCTACGTCTACGGATGAACAACGATCAGCTAAGGGGTTTCGCGAGATTAGTTAGACTACCATGTGGTGCTCGAATAGGGAATGCTGAAGGATAAAATGAAATTAGGAACATTTCGCAGCGTTCCGCTTGCAGTTGGAGGTTCTTTAAAACAATCAATATACTTTTTCTCGAAACTTGATCTGAAAAGTTATTGGCTTTTCGATAATTTTTTTTCAGGCATTGGTTTATTCTGTTCCTTTCGCATCATCGGATTATCCTCTTCTCTCCAGTCTTCCTTTGTATGTACCTCTCTACTTTCTCTGCCTCTACCCTTCATATCCATTTCTTCCGAGTGCTTCTTCCCTCACCTTTTATTCCCCTTCTCAGTTTTCCGGGTATGTTGTGTCACTTTGTCCCATTCTTTCCGACGATCCCTATATCTCCTTTTCTTGCTCTGTCTTTGTCTGTCTGTCTGTCTGTCTGTCTGTCTGTCTGTCTGTCTGTGTGTCTGTCTATTTTACTTTCTGTCTGTCTATCTTTCTGTCTACATCTCTCTTCCTCTCGTTAGCTCTGTCTCTTTCCGTGTCTTTTCTGTCTGCCCTTCTGTCTTTATATCTCTCTCTCACCTTCAACCACTGTCTTTCAACTGCTTCCTGTACCTTCTTTTTTCTTTCGTTATACGTATTCCTTTTTTTGCGGTCTCCATTATTCCATCTACTCTATTCGGCCTTCATTTCTCTACTTTTCCTAATTTTTGACTCATGTTCTTATCTTCTGGTTCCTTCATATTTTTACAGATAATCGCCTTTTCTGTTTCTTGGACATCTTCCTGTTATCCTATTCTTTCCAATATTCTTCTGTACCTTTCCCCTTTCACTCTCTTGCCCTTCACTCTTCGTATTCGCTTTTTGAAAAATCTGAAGTAAGCGTGTATTCACTTTTTTCAGATGGTTATTTCTTCATGTTTCATTACTCTTCTTTCTTCTGGGTCTACCCTATGTGTAACTTTGACCCTTTTTGTATTTCATTATCTCTCCTTTTCGTCCTCTTCTCTCCCTCTCTCCCGTACCCCTCTCTATCTGACCTCCTCTATCCCCTTTCTCCACACTCTCACTCTCTCTCCTCGGTGTTCCCCAATTTTGTACTGCTCCTTGTTGTTTCCCCTCTTCTGCCCCTGTAGTGAAATGAAACATTCTCTCTTCTTTTCACTTTACGTTATATAATCTTCTTAAGTGTTTCAGTGAGTCTTCCTTTGTCTTCTTGTCTTTTTCTGTATCTCTGTCTATCTTTCCGTCTTCCGAATTCCTTCTCTCTCTCTCTCGTTCTTGCTCTCGCTCTCGCTCTCGCTCTCGCTCTCGCTCTCGCTCTCGCTCTCGCTCTCGCTCTCGCTCTCGCTCTCGCTCTCGCTCTCGCTCTCGCTCTCGCTCTCGCTCTCGCTCTCGCTCTCGCTCTCGCTCTCGCTCTCGCTCTCGCTCTCGCTCTCGCTCTCGCTCTCGCTCTCGCTCTCGCTCTCGCTCTCGCTCTCGCTTTCGCTCTCGCTCTCCCTATCTCTGTCGTTCTTTGTTTGTTGCTCTGATACACAGTCTCCTGCTTCTTTGTTTTCCCTGCCTCTCTTTCTAGCTATCTCTTTCCACGTCTAACAAAATGCTCTCGTACACAATATCTTCGTTCTACTCTAAGCCTATACAATCTTGTTTGCTCTCTGTAGCCTCCAACTTCTCTACTCATCCACCCCTCTCTGCATTCATACTGTCTGGCATTCTCTCTCATATGCACATTATCTATGTATTTTTTAATAATTTCCCTGTCGATCTCTTTCTTCCTGCACCTCCTCACTCTCCTTCTGTTACCCTAGTTTCATATACATACCTTTCTCTGTTCCCTCCGAGCCACCACACTCTCATTGTTTTACTCAACTTATCATTCCCTCCTCAGTCTTGATTTTCTTCCTTCCCTCATGCTTACGATTAGCTTTTTGATTGCCTTTATGATTACCTCTTCCTCCAAGTTATGTACTCGTTTTCGCTTTATCTCCCATGTTTTTCCTTCCACTTCCTTTTTCTCTACCACTTTCCGCATTAGAGGCGCTGTACTTTCCAATTCTATGAATTTCCTAGAAAGACTCTTGTGCGCTTGATTTACTTCCTTCTCTCCACGAACAGAGTTGTGATCCCTCGAAATGCACCTTTCTATAGAATGTAGAGTCCGGGCAGATTTTCAATTTTGAGTTTGCCGGCTAAATCGGAAGCTACAATCATTGCCAGAAAACGTTCAAAAACTGCAGGAAAAACGGCCTTCTTCGAGTTTTTTTTCGGGAAATCTTAAAAGACATCATAATAAAAAAATGTGGGCGTCGTCCAAGTTTTCAGCCATCGTCGGCTTTTTCTTAACCGCGCACGGTGGAAATCGTCTACCAGTCAGGGGTCTGCGGAATTTTCTTTTTGTGTGTTCTTCCCATTTTTGAACATTTTCTTCTGCTTTCCATTTTCTGTAAAATTAGGCAAAATTTGGCAGAAAACAGAAAAAATCGTGAGCCTCGACTTGTGACGAATTTACTTCGAAGACAAGTGGCCAAACTCATAGACAGTAAACCCACAGGTTTGGAGAATCCCACCCACAGTCTGTGCAGTTTCGTACGGTAAACTCGTCTATCTCGCTGTGGTGGTTACCAAAGCTAGGAGCATAGTGGAGTGATGCGCTGCTGCTCGCTCGACACGGTAGGGTTCGATCCTCCTCCAGGGTTACCTGGATCCTCTATTCATTCGGAGTTCTTGAGTCGGTACTGGATTCATGTGAGGAGATGAAGATGGATATGGATATCCTCAGTGGAATAGAGGTCGAGTGCGCTGCGTATCACAGTAGGGATTCTATCAAAAAGGGGTCTTCCAAGCAAAAGTAGTTTGGTTTGCGTCACAAAAGTTTCAACAAAAGGGAACAATAGGAAAGTGGAGTGATGAGAGCCTACGAAAAATCAATATTCTCTAGAAGCGACTGTAACAGAGTTACGAGCGAACCCGCTTTGGTAGAGCGACCGGCACCCTAGGGCATTGATACTCACAGGCACTTCCGGTACGCGCGTGGTTCTAGGGCGTTGAGAAGTACAGAATTCAATCCAGCAATTATCTCAAAATCATCGTCAAAATCTGTGCTTTAGGGAAGGACAAGTCTGCTCCGACTGAATTTATGTCCTCTTTGCACATAATGAGCTTCTGATCAAGTAATTAAGTGTTGTGGTTTCAGAAAAAAGGAGGTTAGAGGGATATTCTGCACTTATATTCTGCCTCTCTCGGAAGTCTACATTTCTTTCTCCGGCCAATTTTTGGCTTTTGGATGTTGTGCAAAAGAACCATTTATCACGGAAAATGTGTAAAAAATTCGAGGTTGTAAAAAATCTCAGATAATGTGCGCTGAACTCTATTTATTGATTTCAGGAAAATTTTCTGTTTTCTGTTTTCTGCCCATTTTTTAAGATTTTTTTCCGCACATCCCTGCTACCAGTAGCGCCATGAGAGCCGCGAGTGCGGTGCTTCCACTGCGTGGCGGCAAATCGACCAAATCGACAACCACCCTCATGCCGCAGGAACATCGACATTTTGCCGGGCTGATAATTCTGTGAACACTGTAATTCTTAACTTAACGGCAGCATACACGCTCACAAACGTGGTCGAGATAACATCATAAATAGGCGCGCACGGCCCCCACCATGTCGTCAAAGACGTTGGAAGCGTCAAAAACCATCAAGGACGACAATATTTAACAATGTTCGAGCAGTCTTGCCTTCCACGCCTGTGTTTTCAGACCCATTCGAGTACGAGAATGAGAAATGAAACTTGAGAGAACATGTGAAAACTTAGAGTGATAGCACTATCGAATGGGAGTGAACGAGAGAAAAAGCTCGAATTACCTGAAAATAACATTTTTGTTCACCGATGAAATCCTCCATTTCAAAAAGTCAGCCGAAGTATCTAGAGCGGCATTTTCGAAAGTGGACGAGAGTTAATCGGCATGCAGACATGTTATGTTCGAGTAAATCATGCAGATTCTCTCGTGCACTCCCATTTGATAGAGCTATCACTCTAACTTATCACATGTTTTCTCAAGTTTCATTTCTCATTCTCGTACTCGAATGGGTGGGAAAATACAGGCGTGGAAGGCAAGATCGCTCGAACGTCTCTGCCAGCGCGTAGCTAGATGCCTCACATGGAAACCGGAGATGCCCAAGGTTTCGGAAGCATCTAGTCCAATTTTGACACGAGAATTTACGTAAATTACGGAAAGTTTAGCCTCAATTGGTGAAATTTTAGCTACAGCGCCAGCATATTCTACGTAAATTCTCGCTACGGCACCCCCATATTCTACGCTAATTCTCGTTACAGCATTCGGTCGATCGACCCACCCAGTCTTGATCCGTACTAGAGAAGCGATCCCCGCTGCGATTAAGCGCATCGCCGTTTCTTCCCCACGGCCTGCAGCATCCCAGCGTCCAAAATTATCCCTAGAAAGGTCTTCCAGAGAGCGAAATGGGGTCACTCTCCACGACCACCCACAGTCTCTCAAGTAAGCACTCTGTGAGTTGACTGGGCCAACACTGTTCAAACGGCACCCGGCGTTCCGCGTAGCCAGCGCGGGTTCAAGATTGCATTACAACACAGGCTGTCGCTAAATCCGTAGATTCTCGCTACAATTTTATAGCGAGAATATACGGGTTTAGCGACAGTGAGATCAATGTTTCAAAATTAGCCTTCGTTTTTACGTAGAATACGCGCAGAATTTGCACCCTTGTAGCCTCGACACAAGAATATGCTGGTTTTAGCTATCGTAGCCAAAACCCGCAGTTTTCCGCTATATGGAATGGGGCGGCGTTTCAGGCCGCGCCCTCGGAGGCATCTAGCTACGCATTGGCAGAGGTTGTCAAATATTGTCATCCTGGATGGTTTTTGGCGCTTCAAACGTCGTTGACGACATGGTAGGGGCCGTGCGGGCCTATTTATGCTGTTATCTCGACCACGTTTGTGAGCGTGTATGCTGCCTTTGGAGGCCATTTCCTCTATGAGTAACGGCTTATATGTAGCTTACAAAACTGCTAGATGGGGTGTACCCAGTCCAAGTCAACCTATCTGATCCAAATTTTGGGAGAGTCAAAATGTGACCAAACCTTGCCTTTAAAGGCAGCAATCACGACAAAAACGGTCTTCGAGTTTTCAGCGGGAACCGACTGTACTGGGATCCATTGCCAAAATAATGGCAAAAAACGACTTAAGACGAGCCATAGATAGCGCTATACGGCCCTCAAACTTGTATACGCTATGCCCTATCCGACCATTTCCTTGTTGGCCATTGACTGAGTGGGCGGGGAGGACATAGCACAGCCAAGCTTGGGGACCGTATAGGGCTGTCTATGGCTTGTTTTTAGCCGTTCTTTTGCCAGTATTGTTGCCATGGATCCCGGTTCATTCGATTTCAGGGGAAAACTCGATGACCTTTTTCGTCGTTGACGCTGCAGTCAATAGAATATTGGTACGACCGATTCTAAAAAAAAACACGAAATTTTTTTTTCGGTAAAATTAGCGACCCCAAATCGGCAACATTGTTGCTAATGTACGAGTGCAGTGCCTTTTAAGGCAGGTTTTGCGACAGAAATTTTGTGGAGTTCTCTCCATGGGAATACAGATCAGGTCATCACAAAATTGGAAATTAGTGAAAAGTTGCCGCAAAAAAAACGGACAAAAACAAGTTAGAATGGCTAATTGATGGGTGTCCGTCCGCCTCAACTAACAAGATTTTCATGACTCCTTGTTTTGTAGTCTTTTAGTCTGTTTTTTGAAATAGTCAGCAGTCTCATAAAGCAACTGCTCAAAGAAAGGGCTCACGATGATTTTCGTCCTCGAGTTTTTCTCATAAAACAATGCGTTGGCCTCCACGAAAGACCAAAATTACGAAGAAACGGCGAGTAGTAAAACGTCGTATTTCAGTGACATTATTCTTTAAAATGGACTAGTTGTCCGTTTGGATGAGCGGATTCATGGTGGTTATCACCTGTGGAAAATCGGGTCAATCGGAAATAGAAGAATATTTTATGCAAAGCAGGATTAGTTAGGGCCCTAAGGAAAGAACGGAGCAATATAGAGTAGAGAATTACACAGGACGGGTCCAGAAAATATTTCATTGTCACAACAAACACTTCCTGTCATAATTTAGAGGAGGGGTGATACTCAAGGATTTCGTGTACTTCTGGTGCGTTTTTCTCAATTTCTACGTCATTTTAGTTCTATCTGGCAGCCACTTATTTAAAATAGCGAATAATCTCAAATATGAAGATTATCGTGAACACTGTCTTTGAGGAGCAGAATGAACCGCGGCAAAACAAGAATTCCTAGAGTACCTCGTTAATTGTGGATTGGCGGACACCCACCACTAACTTGTTGCTGGGCGTTTGTTCTCGGACTTTAAACATACTTTCACTTTTGTGATGGCTAGACCTACCTTTGCATGAGAATGGCAAAACAACCGTTTTCATCGCGAACCCTGCCTTTAATTAATCGTTTGCAATGCAGTCAGTGACTACTGAGCTGGGTTTCACGAAACGCGAACCACATTTGAACCCTTGCTAAACACATTGTTAAGAAATCGATCAGCATCAAACCATGGCTAATTGTGAGGCGTAGTTGTTGTCTTATGAATTCCAACTTTAGTCGTCAACTTAGCCTTTTTCAAGTTCGCTTGTTCACATGGGCTCAAAATTGCCACTTATGTATCGTGTTTTGTCAGAAAATTCGTTCCCTATTTCATTGTGGAGCTCATTAGCTACTCCTTCCAGGCGAAGCTGAAGAAGCGATTCCTCTAGATGCGCTGGCTGAGGAGAAGCTGGTGCTGAAAAAGGACGCCGAAGAACTTGGTGATGTCCGTCAAGGTAAGGATTCATCAATGTTGACGTCGTGTGTTTGGTCTCACAATTTCAAGTATAAACAATGAGGACTTTACTTCGTCGCACTCGTTCGCAGCATTAGAAGTCAATTGCAGCGCTCAGCCGCGAGGCGGCAGAGACCACACGCACGCAGCTCACTAACTCGACTAGAAATTTCGAGGCGATTCAGTGTATGGTCCGTGTCATTCAACTGGAAAGCTATAACGCTGCTGGACGGGGAAAGTGACACGCCGGAAAACGAAGGCATGACAGTTATTGATCGCACGATTTTGCTCCCAACAGCTGCAAGCGGGTATCTAATTCTATGACATGGACGGTACATATATGTACCGTATACCCAGTTAAGATGATTCCATTTGGTTCTTGAATGAGAAGGGACATTCCATTCCATATAATTTTTTTGCCCTCTGCATTTCGTGACCAAATGAGTTTCCCGCATATCTAATCCCACGGAGAACATTACAGTTGAGCTTTTCATAAAGCAGTAAAAATTTAGTTAGGTATGGATTCTCAATATGACTTATGAGATTTTTACAGATTTCTTTTTTTTCTGCGTAAAGTAGAGCTAATTACATGGCCTGCTATACGAATAGCGTTGGCGTCGTCGGCGTTGAGCTGAAAAATTGGTTATTTTGGGATGGAGTTGTTTGCAGCTAATTGCCCACTAATCAACACCATACCCGTCGTTATTTGTGTCAGTTGAGAATTGAAGACGCGTTTTAATGAACACACGAACAGGTTTAGCACCGTAATTATGCGAATCGATTCAGCTATTATGCGTCAGAAGTGGATTTTGTTTAGGGAAATTCTTGTAGCGGAAACGTGGAAATGAAGGACTCGTGGTGAGATGGGGGTTATTAAAAAAACAAACCTAGAACAGGAATAAAATGCGAAAAGTACAAACAATTATTTCCATCGGAAAAAACCCTATTAAAATAATTATTAATAGTGGATCAAAGCAACGGTCCTGATGGAAAAATAAGAAAAAATCAGGAAACCTCCGATTTAACGACGTTCTCGGCAATATGCCCGAAAGTAGACAAAGGCATGTGCAGTAAATCTTCGCTACAAGTTCTTTTCATTAGCGATAGTATCTTAATAGAGAAAAAGTTGAATAAATGAGAAAGAATTTAGCGAGGCGAAATTTTGTTCAGGAAATTTCAAATGAAAAAGTAAGTATTGGACTGATGCTTATTTATTGAGACTTTTTTGAAACGCGTTTCCGTCCTCCACGAAAGAATTTTTTTGGTAAGTTGGGAAGCATTCCGAAGCACTTTTCTTCCTCTACAGACCGCTCATTGCAGATTTTCGCGAATCTCTATATTATTCATATTAACTTTCAAATTCGATGGGTGGTCCCAGCACTGAGTACGCGATCTATCTTAATTTTTTCAAGAAGATTTGTTCACCAAAAAACGGTAAGAACACTGAACAGAAAGATGCTGAAACTTTCACCCAAACCGCTGTCACCAATCAGCTTCACGAGCAGCGTCTACATTGTACGGCAGAAGGTCGATCCCTCACAGGAGAAGTGGTCCTTGGATGCTGTTCACGCATTTACATAGATCATTGAGTCATCCAAACCTTAATGAATCTTGTTCGTTCGAGAGATTTTCAACTAGCGATTGAGCCAGTAGTTTGTGGGAGCTCCGGTCGGTGAATATGGCAGACGTTGGCAGTTCAACTTCATCGTTGTCTGCGAAGTCGACCGTCTGCCTAGCAAATGGGAAGCAGTTCATGAAGTTGATGATGAGCATGCTCTAGAATGAAATTTATACATTTTTATGTTCAACATTTGGCATTGTAGACTTTGTTGAAAAAAATCTGCAATAAATATGCAGCCACCAATAGATGGCCTACTCAGTGCTGAGACCACACATTGAGTTTGAAGGCTGAATTCGAACATGACTAGGCTGCACGGAACTCTTATAAGGAGAGATTATTAGAGTAAGCGATGCGCTATCGAATAGCATATCACGAATCACCAAAACGACTCTAATGAAAGAAAACGCGTAAAAAACCTCAATAACTATACAGCAACCTAACACAAACAATTCAACTTTACTTAGCTTCCCTCTCGATAACCCCGTGGGGCTTTCTCTGTTTTAAGTTAAACGGAACCACCTCAGAGGGTAGATATTACCTCCATTACGCTCAATAGCGCTCAATCCGCTAGCGTTTTCGTCATAGGTGGCGTATCTCCACATACGCCTAGAGAACGGCCATCTTAGTGCATCGTATTGAGGGAGGGTTTCGCGAGTCGCACAGCATGCGAAGCTGTAAATGTCTTCGAAAACTACTCAAAGAGGAAAAAGACTTGTGTGTAAGGTGCGACATACAATTCAGCCACTAAGTTCTTTATCGACTGTTTACGAAATCAATCGATACCCATTCACAGCATCGGTTTTGGCTCTATTTCGCTGAAACACCTGGTACGCATGGCATTTTTGGATAGGGCGAGACGTTTTCGAAGCAGTGAAAACTTTCAAAGGGTAACAAGAGGAAATCTTAGACCGAACCATACTTACCGCGATAACTTGTGATAATCAGGCTGAGGTACGCAAAAATGTTGCTTAAAATCGAAAATCAATACCACCACAAAACAACATCATCGTCACAAGACTTGAAAAGGGTTTGCCCACCCGAGGATCGCTCACACCCCGTTTTCTCTTTTGGCTTGCGCTCCTGTGAGCAAATCAGCTCGTGGCCACGATGTGATCTCATCGCTGTGCAGTGCAGAGGGCCGATTCATCATTGAGGTAACTTTGAGTTTGTGAATTTTGGTTGGGATTAGTGCGAGATTTAATGCGGCCGTGCTCGTTTCCAAACTCAACCCAAATCGACAAACCCAAGTTTAACGCCATGACGAAGTCGGCCTCAGATCGACGCAACGTCATCGCAATGGAAATGTTTGCTGAAATGATTCTAAAGGGGCGGAATCCTATTTTGAAATTTCAGGAAAAACCGAAACGGGAAAGTATGTACTGTTATCAACCATGAAGCTTTCTTTGTATCGAAAACGTGGAACGGAATAACCTCACAAACTCACTTCATGATTACACATATCACGACGCTGCATAGTTCTCATATCTCCTGGTGCGGCATGCATAAACGATTTTGAGGAGGTTAGGAGGCCGCTCCACGTCCTACGCGCGAAGCGTCGGGCCAGAAGCGACCCGAAGCACATGCCGTCCCAAATGCGTGGGGGAAGCAAGCTCATTAAGAACGGTAATCATCTCGCTCAACTGCGTTTCTTCGACTTTATTGTGGTGCGCGCGAAGCGCGCACCAGATTTGGTTTTGATCTGGACCCGCCCGCATCCCGTTTTTCGAAATCTAAGTTCAAGGTGAAGGTAGAAATTAGCTGTTAATTGCATTGGAAAGAGCAGAAAAAGTGTATTCTAATGCCCAGAAATGGTTTGGAATGGTTTCCTAAGATTTGAGAAAAACTTGAAAAACCGCTAGTTTTCCCTGTTAATCTTCCTTTTTTCAGACGGCGTACACGATCTTGCCGGTACACTTAAAATTGGGCTAGGGAGCTCATTTTTGGACAGGAGACTGGAAATGGATGCAAGTCGCTCCTAGTACATTTTGAACTTGATGACTTAACTTTGAAGGGAACCTCAAAATCGTGGGTTTTTATACTAAATTAGCCATGGAGCATGGAAACTGCTCGGGCGTGCTACGGCTGTGGAGACCGGGATTACAGGATGGATCTGCAGCCAATGAACACAGGTCGTCGGAGGTAATTACTGAACTTGTCAGAATTCGTTCTCATGAGACGTCATCGATCGATAATCAATATTATCGATTTTCGCGCTTCGCGCTTTTTGCACAAATTGCGGCGAGGAGTGGTGATTGATGATGGGCTTGGTTTTCCTGGTTGAGAATTTTTGCTCACCAGTCATTATCGATAAATACCAATCAATAATATCGATTATTTAGCCTGTTGCACAAAAGTCCGCAATGATTTTTGATTGTTGATGGCTCTAAGTTACTTGTTTGGAAAATTCTTATCATCATGCAAGATCGAATATTATGATCAATCAATATTATCGAATTTTCATATGTTGCACAAAATGCGGCAATAAGTGGTATTTTTATGGTTGTGGGCAACACGTTTCAAAAATTGTACTCATACGACAATATCGTCTGTTAGATGTTTCATCACTTCGAAATGGAAATCGTGGAGAAATTTGGTCTCAGAAAGGGAACCTCCGGAAAAAGTGTGTGAAACTTCTGAAAATTTAGCTTCCTGGCAAAAGCAACGATTTGGCAGTGCCGTCTGAAAGTAAAAAAAAGCTTCGAAAATATCTTGAAATATTCTAAAAAATGATTTTGCATAAATTAGTCTGGAGTAATAAAAAAAGCTAGGAAATGAAGTGAAATAACCAAAAATGCGATTTGGTGGTCGATCATTTCACAAGCTTCTTATCAAAACTTTAACTTATCAAAACGAAATCGAGCGCGAAATGGATTGAAGCATTGCGTTCACCTAGCTTGACGTACACTGATTCCCTTATTACAGGTTTCAAAAAATGGCTTAACGTTTGCGTTGCGCGCTTGATTTCGTTTTGAAAAGTTTAACGGAGAAGCTTGTGAAATGATCGACCACCGAATCGCATTTTCGGTTATTTCACTTCATTTCATAGCTTTTCTATTACTTCAGACTAATTTACGCCAAATCATATTTAAAATATTTCAAGATATTTTTGAAGCTTTTTTTACTTTTGGACGGCACCGCCAAATCGTTACTTCTGCCAGGAAGCTAAATTTTCAGAAATCCATGTCTAGAACAGCTCAGTCCTTGCGATATATTACGGAAAATGAAAAACTCATTCAAAAAATATTTTTTATGAAAAAAAAAACTAGAAAAAACACGACTAAACCGGAAGAAATGCAGTTAGGCGGGGATTGTGACGTGCGCAGTGAGCTATTCAAAGCAAACGCTTGACCAACGCCTTCTAATCACAGTCTAAATAGATGTTCTAAGAATCGCTATTATCGTTAGTGCGCCGTGTCTGGATTCTTCAGCTGCGTGTAAAATAACAATCTTCCCAATCTATCTGTGGTAAACACTAGTCGAAATGCACTATTTGTTTTCACACACTCCCAACCACCATACATATGGGCTAGCAATTAAGTCAATTGGCATTGAAAATTCAAAAACCGGAATGTAGTCGGCAGCCTCGACAAAAGGATGCTAATCGGTCTGGTGGCATTGATGAATGACCAATGAGGGCTTTTGAACCACATCGAAATGTGAGAGTGACTAACTAGCTATCTAAAAGTGGAAGGAACATTAATTTAACTTTTGAATTTGTCCACCAAAATCATTATCGTGAAGGTTTGCCATGTTGTGTGAAACCGTTTCCAATGTCCTACCCTACACTCTGAATAATTTTAATTTCTGTTGTGTAGAAGCCTCAATGTCCCATTTTCAGGTCTCGAAAATGTGGAGCATAAGATTGTCAAAGGACGTAATACGGCTGTGACGCGAGTGGTTGGTAATAGGGTATATTTGAAGGTGAGCTCTTGCAGCCTATCCGCATGTACGGTAATCTGTTGTGATTGTTCAATGACGTCCCAGAAAAACTGAACACAGTCAGAGGGGAAGAAAACAAGTGCTGTGAGCGCTCTTTTTTCTCTTATGAATGCCCTCTAATGCAATTGTAGGATTACTTTCTATCGGCATAATTAGTGTATAGAAATCATTTCGCAGGCTCATAGCGTGCGTGGGCTGGTTCTGCTGACTACTTATGGGTAATTGCTGTTTTCAGGTGAATATCAAAGATGAAGAGCAACTCTACCCGTTAATTGAGTTCCTGCAAAACAAAATTGCTACACCCAACAATCTGCTGTTCGATGACTTCAGGTGAGTGAACTTCAGGTCGAAGCACGTTCGAAGCAGTAGATTAGGGAGGGGGAGGGGGAACAAAGTAAGTTAGCTTCATGGTTGTACCCTTGCCCTCCCCCGAGCATGGTAAGCGCGAAAACATAACCGCAACGTATGCGGGGATGTAAATTGCTTAGTCTCCAGGTGGTTTGTGGTGGCAAATATTTCGCTCAAGGAATGTTTATGGTGTCGCCTTCCGTAATTCAGGAAAAAAGAATAAGCTTCCCTGTAACGTGCTGTCAGAGGTGATGATTTTGGCCCTAATCCAGCTGTCGAAGGAGTTGTCGAAAGCACGTAGTTTTGACGAACCGATTTGGGTTGCGACACCATGGGGTAGACCGATACCTGGATGACCAAGGGAAGACAGGGCCCGTAGTAAATCTCCAGTCAGCCTGGATAAATCATGCCGACTGCTGAGATGGCGGGCGAACGTCAACGAGCGGACACGAACGTCGAAGGACCGCAGACAAGTGCACCGACGCAATACCTGACGCAGTCGATGATTCAGGCAGAAGTCAGATGGACTTCACAAATCATCCTGAAAGTAGCACTGCTATTCGAGAAGAATTCCAGCTTAAAGGCAGTGTTCACGATAGAAAAATCTCTAGTTTTTTTTTCACAGAAACGTGAGGTTTGGGTCCTACCGATGAAAACAGTGAAAAGAGATTTTTGAAAAAATCTCGGGAAGTGGGTGAAAATTGCGTGGGCCAGTCAACCCATTGGGCCACCCCGCCCCTCAAGCTAATCCATTCTGAAGAAGCTTGAACACGTAAACAGTCGGTCAGCAAAGCTAATGGCTTCGATTAGTAGAAGTGGATAAAGTGGATCACGTTATCACATGAAAAGACTTCATTACTTCACACCCGTCAATCCTTACATTCTCAAAAATATGACGTCACACAAGAGGCCCTGCTTAGGCTGAAAAAGGTGCCTCCTCGCCACTTTCTGCAGTTCTTCCTGACGCTACTGTCACAGTAAGCTCTTAACCTATCATAATCAACAAAAAACGGAACATCCATGATTTATCGCGAACACTGCCTGTAAGTCGTAAGCTACAAATAGCAATTTACGACTCGGGATGAAATTCGGGAGAAGTCGCAAAACTCCGTCCTTTGTATCAGGCAAACGCGTTAGCTCGGGTGGGAGCTCGTCCACTCCGTAATTTTTACACAATTGGTTCAAACCTTGGTCGATTGGATTGCAGCTTGCATCCTCCCCACTGCGCCATTCTGTACTGTGAGACCACTCTCTGACAATCGTTTGTGAAGAGAGAGCATCTTAGATCTTGTGCAAGAACTTCACTCTTCAATGGGCTCGAACCATCGTGACATTGCGTGGATACTCAACCGTCTACTCTTACCTACACAACTACGCTCGCTAGTGCAGCTCGACCCATTTCGACTTAGCCAAAGGCTTCTGACCACACACAGCCGCTTCTGACCACACGCAGCCGTCTAGTCATTGATTGTTCGACGTCTCGTCACCTGGGCCAGTAGCAATCCCCGATCGTGGTGACTTTAAATAGGCAGCCAACCTGAGGTCGGTGACGTCTAGATGCCTCCTATGGTTGACACCCTGGAACGAGATTTATCTCGAAGGGTGGTGTTGAATGCAAAACTCTCAATCGTAGAAGTGTTTGAACCAACACAGCACTAGCCTAGGCGACGGATGCCCATTACAGCGCCTTAGACCACTAGGCCACATGTACACATACTATGAGTAAACGTTTCATGCTTGCCTACATCTCTCCACAGTCCTTCGTATCCATTGCAACTTTGATCGAACTAGCGGTCGTAAATATGGGTTTCGAGAACGTGCCAATGTGTAACCTTCAGGTATAACAATTCTTCAGCATTGAATGATGGGATTCTAGAGTCTTCCACGAAAATCATCGACCTGACAGAATTTTAGGGTTTGAAAGCGATTTTGAGATTATTTTGTTAGATGGCCATTTATCACCGATATCACGATACGCAATACTTTGCAATTTCAATGTGGAAAACCAAAGAGTTCAAAGTATTTTTTTAAATTATGGACTAATTTTTCCTCAGTCTGTTTCACGCTTCCCAGTCCACATAGAAAGTAGTGAAATTGTTCCTAGAGAAGTAAAAGACAAAAACCGCACTCAGATGAACAATTATACAGAGTTTAGTAACTAGAACACGCGGATCACGTGAATTTTATGCTTTTTCTTGAGAACGAAACAATTTCGCTGCCATCGCTTTTAGATGGCTATCTTGGCGAATCTGTTTTTACTTGCGGTGAGCGACTATTAAAAGAAATCCAGAATTGGTCGAATATGGCCAAAACAACTTCTAGGAAATTCAAATTTAGCTCAGAATAGTAGTAAAGCATGTGAAATCTATAAAGGAGGCTCCTTCATGACAGCTGTGTTCAATTCGAAGTGAATTTCCCACCAATCTTTGCCAGGAATCTTTGAATCATCAATTGAACCTTCGAACGTTCCGCCTGTCTTTCCTTTCAGCTGGCAGCGGAGCTGGATGGCTGCCAGCCTGCGGGTGCAATTATTCCTTGACCCACTAAACAGCGAGAATGGCCGCCCTGCTGTGATGGGGTGATAAGTGGACAGCGGACAGGTCGGTTTGCAAGCGCTCCACTGCCTTCTCTCGGGGCGCACTTTCCTCAAAAAGTAGCCACCATTGGACGTGCACGACCCCACGTCCGCGGTATCAACGAAAACTCTCTTCGCTCCGCGCGCTATTTCTCTTTCCTCTGCGGTGGTGAGCGAAGTCACCACCAGTTTCTTGCTGTCAGCCACCTCGCAAAAGAACGCTCACTGCTGCCAGGTGGCTGACTACAACGGTCATTAACTTGGGCGCCGCCTGTGCAGTTCTATGCCGGCGTGTTCACATCGATAGCCAATCACTGATTGACACTGTCACCACGCAGTGACAGCCGGTAGCTGCCACCTCCCGGGGGGATTGCTACTGGTCCTGACGAAGCAGAACAGCGCAACAGCACCGAAGGTCATCATACTCTTTTGCTCGGCTGATGGGGTTCACTATGGTCCCAGCCCATGGATTCTAGGCAACAATTTCTCCAATTAGAGCTGCCGAGGCTTTAGTGTCGAAGTCGTGAACACTATATATTAGTTTGTTCGTTCAGATTCGACAAAAATCAACTATCTATGCGTATCAGTCGCCCTGAGAGCAGCAAGCCGAAAAACGAGAAACGCATCGACACAGTGGAAGGAGTCGCCCAAGCTGTCTGTAAGTACACTTATTGAGTATTAACAGATGTTTGATTTTATAGATATACCTTTTCATTCAAATTGAGGAGTGCTTGCAGTAGGAGACATATTTAGTCAGACATTCTGGGGTCAGTCAGTGGCTGCCGCGTACTGCATCTTGGATTTTCTCTTAGTAAATGTACATACTGTTTTTTTTTGTCGTATTCCAAGTCTAACATATTGCTATACACGTATGATGCCTATCATTTTACAAATGTCTTTTCTGAGGGACCGTGGAAGGAAAAGGGTTCAATTGATCCGGATCTTTCAGACAAGCGAAGGAAGGACATTGCGAGATTCTCGGGCGCACAAGTAGACGAAACTGGTATCGGCATTGGCGAAGTGGGCTTATCTCCTTCTTCTTTGTTCCTTTAAATTTACCTATCAATAAGGTATGAATGCTGCAGGGTTCGGTGCCTGTTGAGTCATCAGATCGAGACTGGATGTTCATGCCGGTGTTGTTCATCTGCGCGTTCACCATCACTGCTCTAGTCTCCGTTCTAGCGGTAAGTTCCCTCTCTTTTGTAGACGAGCTGTCGTGATTCGGGACCAATTCTGTGAGTGTTCAGGTACACCTTATGAAAAACCGCCGCTACTACGCTACCAATATCGCACATGCCGGAGGAGCGGAAGACCTCGAGGGAAAATGTAGTCTAGCCTATCAGGTTAGTTTACCTCATTGTCAACTAAGGGGAGTGCCTTAAAGTTATTTATTCTAATGCGTAACACACATGATGTGTACATGTACACACAGCATACGTGAAAGCCCAGCTGAAATCCAGAATCGATCTGAGATCGTGTCCCTTAGGAACTTTGTCGCCAACGAATGACGCAGGATCCGTCATCAGGACGTGGTAGCAAGAGCTCTTCGACGTCTAGTTGGTGCGAAGAAGCCGTCGCCCAGTCGAACATCGACATTTCAACAGGACATGTGATTCTGGTACGTTATTGCCGAGGTTATGGTTATTTATAGTAGAGGCTAAGCACAGGAGGAAAGTATTTGGACAGCAGCAACTACTGGTTGTGCAGAACCTAATCGCCTGTGCCTAATCGTTGTGAAATTCCTTGTTATAGAACTTCCTACAAGAATGTCTGGCCGAGCCATCGAAAATCGAAGCCCAATGGGATGCGATACGTGACTACCGCACACCAGACAAGCACACCACCATAGGTACAGAACACGCCAGTCGCAACCGAACCGTCGTGCCATGTGAGTTCTGCAAAAACTTCGTCGGAGCCTTACCGGTCACTGATATCGGTTTTGATGACTTGTGCTACAGTAGGCTTTGCGTTGTCGTGGAGCAGCTCGGGCGGTTCTCGGCTACGACCCGCCTGACAGTTTGGCTCATTCTTCCAATCTCCTGGTCGGCTTCTGTTGCTGTTCGAACCACTACTGGTGCTGTCTGGGCTGCTCCAGGCCAACCGAGCAGCAGCAGCACTGGCCTGGAGATCGGAGGAACGAGTTAAACTGACAGGCGGCTCCGATTCCTCTTCGGTGCGGCTCGGGGCCAAGAATCGCCTGATGTGAAAATGTTTAATTTGGTCGCGTTGGTTGAGCATTTTCTATTGAACAAACCCCACTTGCACGGCGTGTTTGAGCTACAGGGAAGCCCTTGTCGTCTGTCCTGTTGTACTCGAGCATTCCAACGTGCATAACACTTTATTTACAATCAGCATAGACCCTAGTTATACTTTGCGTTCCCCATTGAAGGTTGGTGCAAACTCGGTGCACCTAAGCTATAGCACACAGCGCGACATTCTGCGACTGTGATTTTCCTGAGTTCTGGTATAAAAACCGTTGAAATTCTGTAGCTACATAATCAATGAGGTACATCAGTGTGATTTCAGTTGATGAAAGTCTTGTCCCTGTTGATTCGTGGGAGGAAGGAAAGACGGAATACCTCAATGCTAGCTTTATATACGATGATGATCCACGGTTAGTCTAGGTTTTATTCTGTCACGAATAATGTATGCCCAATTTATGAAAGTAGGCGATAATGGTGATTTCAGACAACCCGTCTATATCGCCGCACAAACACCGCGCGGTGAAGATGTGGCCGCATTCTGGCAGGCGATTTGGCAGCATGGAGTCTGTTTGATCGTCAACCTGTCCACCATTGACGAAGCCAAGCAGGAGAAGTGCTATTGGCCGGAATCTGGTTCCGAAGTGCACGGTCCATTCGAGGTGATAATCAGGTCTCAGCTTCCGTCTCATTGGATATTCGGAGTAGTTTACATCTAATTAAAGATTCACCTTGTCTCGGAGCACATCTGGAGTGATGACTACCTCGTGCGTTCGTTCTATTTGAAGAATCTTCGAAATGGTCAAACTCGAACCATCACTCAATTCCACTATTTGTCGTGGAAACACGGCGAGACGCCGGATAGCCCGAAGAGTCTCATCGAATTCAGACGGTATGTGGATATGAATACAGAGACTGGGGCTTGTTTTACACAACATAAATTTACTGACCATTTTTAGTAAAGTGAACAAATCCTATCGTGGTCGTGCTTCGCCAGTACTGGTACACTCCTGGGAAGGCGCGGGTCGAACAGGTGTCTTCTGTGCGGTTGATTTACTATGCGCACGTCTTCTCAAGGGTGTCCGCCAATTGGACGTCGTCGCTTCCGTCGAACATCTTCGTGACCAACGAGATGGTGAGTTTACTAACACATTTCACGTGGCCACAACTCACCTCTCATAAGGTTGCCGCCTTGATAGTCTGCATCGACACAACGGGTGTTGCGAATCGGTAGTTGTTTACCACCCAATCAAACTGCTGACTGTAATAGATATAGAACCACGACAATACCACCAACTAGAAGTAACCTGATGCCCCCAAATTGTTCCTGTTTAATTGTCGATATGCATCCCAACTGTATTACGATTGCGAAATACTACCCTCTTACACGACAGAACACGATCAATTTAGATTACTTTATACTCTAAGAAGAATACGATGTAGAGTAGGAAAAGAAGATAATCTGAACACTAGTTAATCATAGGCGAGGATCAGATATGAGCAAAGAATACCACTGAAATAGCAATTAATCTCCACGTTCGACTCTCTATGAACCTCGGCATCAGAATATTGGTGGATAGTTTGACTGTAGCAGGCACGAGGTGGTATGGTTTTATTGTAGACTAACGTTTCGGCGGTTCCGCCCTCTTCGAAGTCTGAAGAAGGTCGAATCTATGTGTAAAATTACTCGGCCAAACGTAGTTTTTTACCCTACAGAAATTCAAGACAACATTTTCCAAACAAATGGCTGGGATGCTTGAAGCTGAGTGACATACCTTTTCAAAGTCCGTGGAACATCAGGTATTCGGTAGATAGACGACGGGGTACCGAGATATCAGAAGGCAGTACCCCAAATCAGAAGGCTAATCTGATGTAGGGCTGTAGTTCCCGCGTTATATTTATACCCTCGTCCTTCCGGTTGATCTTAGGTTCCCTCGCATTGATCCAGAATGCCTCTAGCGCTTTTCGCGCACTTGTTTTGGTCTCCCGCGCTACTATCTCCACTCTCACCCCGTCATGGCAATTAATTCTGTGGCAACCTACTAATTCGCGCCTTTTCCTTCCCATCCAAGTGCTCTTTGATACCCACATGCAGAGGGCGGGCTGTTTCACCGATATATTCCTGGGCACAGCTCTGACATGTGATCTGATAAATAACTCCAGAAGCAATACAGTCACCATCTCTGCCCGATGGGCAAATGACGCACTGTGGTGTGACACATGCGCGATCATATTGACGATTCCGCACTAATTGCCGTTTTAAATTATTGGGCGGGATGGCCACAAGAGATACAGTATTTTCCAATCCCGCTCCTCGAAGGCATTTTCTGACAGCGCGGCTCACATCGTCGGATATGAATGGCATTATGAAAGGAACTTTGTCGCCTTGTGGTATATTATGACTTCGCTGACCTTCGTAGGCGTTCCGCGACCTCCGCGCGTGTGGTCCATAGCCATTAAGAGTCGCTATTTGACAAGCTAGGCTTTTTGACGCCTACGAATTACGTTTGGCCGAGTAATTTTACATATAGATTCGACCTTTTTCAGACTCCAAAGAGGGCGAAACCGCCGAAACGTTAGTCTACAATAAAACCATACCACCTCGTGCCTGCTACAGTCAAACTCTCCACCGAAATAGCAATTACTGATAAACAAGGGGTTCGGCCGATGAACAGTTCATCAATAATGGTCATCGCGAGCAGCTGTATTTCAGAGTTGGATATGATGTTCTAAATGCCCTAATCCCCCACAGCGTAATATTGCACTAAAAAAGACGGTAATAAAACAAAAGGATGAGCGGCCGCAGCCGATCGTGGCATAGGGACGAATGATAACGTCAATCCAACCAATCCGGCGCGGGCGGCGCAAGTCTACTGTACGTCCGGCTTTTGCTGCGGGACCGGCAGCGTCCAAGCCCTCGTGGGAGCAAAGCTTCGCGCTTGAGCGACAAAAGGTGCTTGGCTTTGATGTTGCTACCAGGGGTGAGCCAATTGTTCTTTATTCGTTACCCATTTAAAACCTCACCGGGTTGTTTCGACCAATTCGTTTAGTTGTTCACTACCCTACCAGTTCGGTAGCGGGTAACTGATAAAAACCAGACAACACTACAATATGGGGTTAACACTGCAATAATATCCCTGTATCTGGAAGCCGTTATCCCCAGGGTGAGGCAGACCGTTGCTCAGGACCTCGACATTGCTCACCACTCTCCACTTGAAGATCAAAATTTTTGAATAATGTCCAAAACTTTTACGTCCTCCCGGACTCCCCAATTTTTGAAGTTTCTGCAGTGAGAATTTTTTGAAGGGAAATTTCCTATTCAATAGTTACTGCACACCCTACCCTACTGATGAGCCCCAGGTAGGGTAATTTTGACTTGCTCTTTCTGAAGCTTCTGCGGTTTCCGCGCTCCAAAGCCACATAAGTTGTTCGGTTTAGCTTTGGAGCGCGTTATTTTTCGACGGCTCGCCGCAGTGCAATTTGGAATATTGCTTTCAAATACCTTGAGCTGCGGGGTATCCAGGCGACATTACCGTAGTTTTTAGGGTTTCAGGCGATTTCTCCATAGATTTTACGTTACGGAAGTGTTGTAAGGTAGCAGTTTGTGGAGAATTCCACGATGATTTCGATTCTTTTTTAGAATTATGAGAATCTGAAAATTCATGGGGGAACGTACGTTTTCCAATCTACAAAGTGAAGGATAAAAGCATTAATAAAATGCGACTCGTCTGAAAGTGCGTCCTATGAGCTAAAACTTTTGCTACAGTCTAAAATACTGCTACTACATCGTTACGCATAAAAAGGTTCTTCTTTTCTACTGTTATGGAGATGGTATTGTTCCCTTTCACCTTTTTCTTCCTAACTCAATATGTACGATTTCCTTTCGTAAAAAGTTTCGTTATTTAACTTTGTCAGAAGCCTTTTCTTCATTGAAAACACCCCACTATTTTTTTACCTTTGGCCCAAGATTTTTACGTCTCCCCGAGCAAAATTCCGTAATTTGGAGCATTTTTACGTGACCCCTATTGTCCGACTGGACAACACCCGCCTGATCCTGATTATCCGCCCATCCCCAATCTTGACATACTAGAAGCACACGCGCATCGAATACAGGGCCACTAAAGGGGTCCGTGCAGTTGCAGCGATTGGTGATCTGAAGCTCAGCGGCGATAGAGGACGCCTTCAAAAGCAGTGGTATCGATGCATATTGCTTGCCTCCCCCCCCAAAAAGCATTCCGGTCTCAAAATTGGAAACTCATGTTGACTGCTATGTAATACTTAATACCCTTTTACAGGTCTCGTTCGCACAGCCGATCAATTCAAACTTATCTACGGTTGCGTGGCGCAAGAAGTGAACTCGTTGCTGAAAGCACTACCACAATGAGCATCGATTCAATCATCGCGGAGATTCTTCCAACTGCATATGATCTATCTGTCCGTCCGGTTCTCATCTCTACATTTCATCCAGCTCTACTGCAGTTTGTCGCAGCACAGCCTTCTTGCCCAACATCTCTTCTAGCGTGATCTCATTGTTGTGTAGCGTGATTCTCGCTGTTTTGTGTAGCCGCTACGACGCAATGGCCCGCGCCACCGCGTGCCATACAGTTCCGTGATCTCAAATCTCTCTCGAACTTCTATCCAGATATCATCCCACCCCCTGTGACATACAAACATATTACGCGCCGTCGTTGATTTCATGGCTATGTAATGAATCAGTGTTAACCATATTTACTTCTTCGAGAAAAAAATCTTAACAAAATTATGTTGAATGGTTGGAAAAGGAAGTTCTAGACTGATATACGTTAGAGAGTGAGCTTAAGATATCGAAACTCCATCATAAAGGACACGCGACTTGTAGCAAACAATAAAGTGAAAGCACAAGGAATTTCTATCGCCATTCTCAATGTATGGCAGCCATAGGAAAGTAACGACCCACGCAATATGAATGTGAACGACCAATAGGGCATGGAAACGATGACAGACAAAACGCTGGAAAACTCGTAATAGGTACCTTCGATTGAACATTGTATAATACGTATCATACATACTTATCGAGGCTCCAGACATACACTACTGCAACTCAGACAATCAGACAGTCGGCCATTGTAAAATAAACCTCTCGTAGGATTTAGTCGGAAAGTGAGTGAGGTCGGGTTCTTGCTTCTTTTTTTGTATAACTCGCTTCAAAGTTAACTTTGAGCAAAACCAAGGAGATATTCATGATCCTGGCTTTGAGGGCTACACAAGGGCTTAGCCTTTGTGGTAGTTACATTAAAAACCGCAGAAGTACCGCAAACAGCCGGGTTTGTAATTACGTCTGCGTTTCCCTGTGTCTACGATATATCCTTCAGTTCTCAACGTAACTCCCACAATGGCTATACAATTGGATAGCCCTCAACGCCAGGATTATGAATATCTCCCTGCTTTTGCTAAATGTCGACTTTGAAGCGAATTATACGAAAAAGACGAAAAAGGCTTGGAGATCCGACCTCGCTCGCTTTCTGACAAAAATCCTACGAGCGTTAGTGTATAACTGTCGCAGTCACGGTCGGTGAGTCGACTGACAGGGAAAGTTTTAAGAGCATTAAACGCATCTGAGAAAACATTGTGTATTGTTAGCATCTCTTGGGCGTCCATACTGCCAGGTATTCCGCCCTGAGCTGCTGGTTCGAAGAAGCTATAAGCCCAAGACCGTCATTTGTCGTACATTTTGTACCTTCCAAAATGCTCGGTAATTTCTCCAAAGTCTGGAAACAATCATGCTCAGCGCCCAAAATATTTTGGACAAATTTTAGGTGGAATCACATTTCTTGAAGTTTGAATAGAGTAATAGCGTTTTCGACTTTACGGAATGTTGATTGAGCGTTTACTTCTAGTCATATGGGGGATTTTGAAAGCGTTTAGGAAAAATGTTTCAGTTTCTTCCACTGGGTTATTTGATGTGCTGATTTTACTACACGAATTCCCGGTTTTTTCACGCAATTTTCTTGTTTACTCACTTCTTTCCGAGCGAACAACACTTGCGGTAGTATATTTCGATGAAAATTCTTGGGCATTCATAGTAAGATCCTGGTTTCGATTACCACAGCAAGGCGCAGTAGCTTTTTCTTTAGATCATCCGTATCAGCAATTATATTCTACCGAGGACTACCGCTTCGCTGATAATCGAATTAGGGAGCTCACTAGAGATTTCCCAGGGTTTGCGCATCTTTCCTATTCTGGAAGTAGTTAGCTTTAGGTTATACAAGGCGCCCAATAAGGAGGTTTTCCTCGTTGTCCTCAAGCGATTGCCATCTATTGCATAGTGGTGGGGCAGCAGATCAGGGACGAAAATCTCATAGAGCAAGCGTACCCTGGAACGAACCTTCCTTTCTGCTTGGAAATCGAATAGTCGTTTTTGTGAGCTGAATTGCGCTGAAAATCCTTGAGCGAACAAGATTTTGCTGAATTCTAGATGAGATACCGCCACTATTGTTTAGATGGAAAACAGATCATAAAACGACAAGTGAAAGTTACGAGGTATGCAAAAAAAAACAAAAACAATAAGTGAAGAGAACGACCAAATTGATTTTTAATCACGGTAGGTGGCACTGCACGCATTAAATTAGGTTGGCCAGAAAGTTCTTCGCAGAATAAAGGTCAGCAGATTTTTTTCTTGTTCGTCTGTGATCCTGTGATTTTTTGATACAGCGATGTATGCCTTCCGGAAGCACAACTCTTCCTTTGTCCAAGTGCTTTTAACGTTACACGAAAAACTTGACCTGCTTCAAATTTCGTATCAAAAATTTCTGAAAGTTTAGCTTCCTGGAGAAACTAGCGATTTGAAAATGCCGTTTAAAATTTAATAGAAGCTTCAAAAATATCTTGAAGTATCTTAAAGAATGATTTGGCGTAAAATAACCTGAAGTAATGAAGAAGCTAGGAAATGAAGTGAAATAACTAAAAATACGATTTGTCGGTCGATCATAGACCAACTATCGATAAATAGTGACAGACGAGAGATCGGATTGTACAAGCTTCTCCGTTAAACTTATCAAAGCAAAATCAAGCGCGCAAGGGAAACCGTAAAATATTTCATTGAGCTGAAATACGGAAATCAACATAGGTACCCTTTATGGCCGTAGTTATACACGCGGCGGAAACAGCAAGACAACTTCTACTTATAAGCGTCCCAACTGTGCTGAGGCATGCCAAAAGGAACAGTTGTCCTAGAAAAAAGCGCCGGAAAACCGCACCGAGCAATTATACACGCTGCGGCACTGTATACCGTATCCTGGAGGGACCCAGCCCGTTGGACATTTGCCAAATTCCATCAGCTGATCATTTTTTAGATCTAAATTTGTTAAAATATCGCCAGAACGGCAAAATGAGCACTTCTGTGACAAGAGCGATAGATTTCCAGTGACTTTCTGCAATAAAGAAGTGATGGAGACGTTAAGTATCGATAAATACCATTGAAATGCCCGGAAAATTTTAGTCTGCAATATTGCGTCAAAGACGTATGAGACGCAATATTGCAGGGGAGTCCCTGATCCACGCAGCAAGCGGCGGCATTGTCATTGCGAGACGTTTTCTTTCCGCTGGTGTATAACTAGGGCCTATATAACGGCGTAATTCACACCACTCGAGGCGCGAGCGGCGCGCGCGACGATTGGGCCTCCGTCTGCCCTCCGCTCCACACCGGCACGCGTAGGAACCATGTGGATTTCGCCGTTTCATAGGCTGAAAGTGAGCGTGACGTTCAAATGATTTGCGATTTTGCCTTGATAAGTTTAACGCAGAAGCTTGTAAATTTTTTCTGCCATTACTTCTCGATAGTTGGCCAATGATTGACCACAAGATCCAATTTTCGGTTATTTCACTTCATATCCTAGCTTTTTCATAACTTCAGGCTCTTTTACGCAAAATCATTTTTAAGATATTTCAAGATATTTTTGAAGCTTCTTTTGAATCTCAAACGGCATAGCCAAATCGTTACTTTTTCCAGGAAGCTAAATTTTCAGAAATCTCATATATTTTTCCCGAAGGTTCCCTTTCTGACTTAAATTTTGCTCAACGATTTCCAGTTTGGAGAGATGAAACCTCCACAGGCGATATTGTTTATGGCTACAATTTTTGAAACTTGTGACCCACAACCACAAAAAAACACCATCGCCGCATTTTGCGCAACAGGTAAAAAATCGATATTAGTGATAATAAATATTCGATTTTGCATGATGAGAAGAATTTCCCATACAAGGGGCTTAGGGTCATCAACAATCAACACTCATTGCGGCAGTTTTTGCAAAAGGCCAAAAAAAACGACATTATTGAGTGGTATCACTCGATAATGTTTGATGAGTAAGGTTCCCAAACCAAGAGACCCATACCCATCAACGATCACCTCGAAGCGCGAAAATCGATAATATTGACTATTGATCGATGACGTGTCATGAGTACGGAATCTTACAAGTTCAGTACTCATCTCCGACGACCTGCGTTAATTGCCCGCAGCTAGGCAGTTTTTGTGATCCACGACTAATTTAATACGTAAACCCGCAATTTTGGGGTACCCTTCAAAGTCAAGGTACCGAGTTCAAATTGGAATAGGAGCGACCTGTTTCCACTTCCAGCCTCCTGTTCGAAAATGAGCTTTCCAGCTCAATTTTAAGTGTACCAGCAAAATCGTAAATGCCAGCCGAAGATAGAAAAAAAGATTAACACCAAAATCGAGCCGTTTTTTCAGTTTTCTTCGAAAATCAGGAAACCATTCCGAACCATATTTGGGCTGTGACACCAACTTTTTTCGTTCTTTCCAATGCAATTTAGAGCTAATTTCAACGTTCACCCTGAGTTTAGATTTTTTCAGGTTTTGAACCGGCAACGCGCGAGGAGCGGTTGCGGCGCTTTGCGCGCACCACACTTCTATGGAATTTTTATCCCTGAAAATGTGTGAATGCCCCTTGTTCTCTTCATTTTATCCATAGAGGCTGGCTAAGTTTATAGGACGTTCAGATTGTGAGGGCTATGTAGATTATTGCGGTGAAACAGACCCGCGAAATTTCTTCAATGGGGCGAATTCAGTGTTCGCCAAAGAAGGTTTGTCGGGCTATCCCATGAGAAATCAAATCTGGCCATCTCAAAATTGAAAAGAAAATGCAAATTCGGAGAAAAAAATCCTAAGGGAAGAGTTAGAATGGCTAAATGTTGGGTGTTCGCCCGCCCCTGAATTACGATATTCCCATGATGGTTTGTTTTGTGAATTTTTATTTTGCTTTTAAACCAGTTGCCGACTTTTCTAAGAAATCGCTGGGTTCATGAGTGGAATAAAAAGACGGCGAAACAAGCATTGATAAAAATCTCGTTGATTGGGGGCGGGCGGAGAACCACTATTTAGCTGTTCTAACTTCTTGTGCATTCTCCCTCCAGCTTTCCCTTATTTTCACTTCTGTGATGGCCACATCTACCTTCTTGTGAAAAGAACTCAGCAACCGCTTTTATCGCGAACCTTGCTTTATAGGCAGTGTCCACGATAAATTTTATCTTCGTTTTTTTTTTTGCCGGAATTCGAAAGATCGGGGTTTCATTGGAGCGATAGGGTCGAAAGAACGGACAAAAACGAGCCCGAATGAGCCCTTGTTGGCTCTGAGATCCGTTCGCGCTAGTCATTACCTCGCGTGTAACAGATACGTATAGATTTACTAGAAAGGTCCAGCGTGAGCGGATTCCGGAGCCGACAAGGGCTCTTTCAGGCCCTTTTTGTTCGCTCTTTTGACCCTATCGCTCCAATAAAACCCAGGCCTTTCGTTTTCCGGCCCAAAAATGAAGACAAACTTTGTCGTGGACACTGTCTTCAGAGGCAGTGGTCACGATGAAAAACGTCATCGGAAAAAAAACTACATAAATCAACTTAGATCAAAAACAGCTGAAAAACTATGAAAGTAGCGCGGTGAAAAACGGCCTAAAATTAGAGTTTCTAAGGCCCAAAGTTGCCAGTTCGTGCACACGTGCACAGCGATGACGAAAAAGATCGCAGTCTCATGCCGAGCAGACAAAAATCATCCACATTCAGAGGAAGAAACAAATGCAAATTTACCCAATGAAAACAGTTGAACAATTAAAGCAAGCACTTCAGTAACTGTTTTCGATTGAATAAGCAATGTTCATTGATTGAAATTCAATTTCAAGCCAGCTGATGTTCTCTATATAAGAGAGCATCGATGCCCATAATGTGGAATGGGCTCGCCCACCATCAAAAGACATTTGTTCACGCTTCAAATTTGGCCCGGATCAGCGGTTTTCTCAAGGATTTTTTTCTTATAGGTAGTGTTACTCTGAACCCAGATAGCAGTTCAGAGAGGACTAGAAGACAAGCATATCTGACCGCGGCCACTGCCTTTGAAGGCAGCGTACTCGCGAAAAATGCGTGAATTCCGAGTTCTTGGGCAGAGTTAATCATTATTGGATAGACGAGGTGTTTTTCTGAATGGTGTTCCACACTTCATCAAAAGATCACGGACAAGGGAAGATCCTCTCATCTTTTTCAGCAAAATTTTTGGACCAACTTAATAATTGAGGGAGTGGAGGTGTACAGCAGGGAGAGACAGTAAAATCATTGGCTAGCTGCGCTCTTCGGAAGCCCACTCGGTTAATGCAGAGTATGAAAGATAGAAAATAGTGTTCTGAATGTCAACGACTTTGGAACGAGCGCTGCACTAAATGACAAATCTAGCAAGGGAAGGTCACTTGGAGAAAGCGGCCATTCCGAACAAAATGCAACTTTCTATGATACGTTATTGAAGAGAAATTCGAAACCCTTCACTTTGGTCGTTTATTCTAACGTCATTAGCGTCAGCACTAACCACCCATAGTCAGGACACCCATGTTTAAACCTTTCTGTACATGATGCGTTCCGAGAACGCAGTCTAACTTCGTCACCTCACCCGAATAGGTTTTCTTATTCTCATTGTGAAGTCGTTTCAATTTCTCGACCACACTGAATTCAACGATGACGAATCCTAGGTTCGGTTCGTATGGCTGGCTATTTCGGCGATACAAAAAAAGCAAACACACCCAACGCCTGCAGTCCACGGCGGGGCCGCCTCGTAAACCTGTACACCTTCTGCCACGACAGTCAGGCCACTGCTACAGGACATTTTTCATTGAGATTACCATTTGTTTCTCTTTTTTTTTCTTCAAAATTTAATCGGTGTCTCTGATAGGAGAGCTTCTCAAAGCTTCTGAAAAACGACGTCTCTTAGAAATACATATTAGAAGCCGATGTGGGGGAAGTAAGAGAATTAGTCTCCATGGGAGAACCAGTTTTTTTTTGTTTTTAAAACTGCTCGTCTTAGAAGGGAAGTATACAAAGTGTTGGTCGGACCTGCGAAAACGACTAGTATCGTTAGCATATCTTCTGGCTCAATATTGAAAATGCGCAGTATCCCGCCCCGAGCTGCAGGTTCAAAAAAGTTATGAGCATTTTTCAAGCCTCGAAAAAAGGCAAGGGCATTTTACCCATCAGGCACTTTTTTTGGAAGTTTCAAAAAACTTTCTCGGATTTTGCTCAAAAGTTGTATGTAGGGGTAATCTAGGGTGGTGAACACGAAGTTGAGGTCGAATTGTCGAAATTTTGTGGTTTACTGTAGGTCACGGTAGGTAACATGTCATTTTCGGGGGCAAAATCTACTTTAGTATTTTGGAATTCAACAAACGGACGTTAAATTCGTTATCTCCACCCCGAGTAACCCCCGTATACGAATTTTGAGTAAAATCTGAGATTTCGACCAAACTACTGTATACCCACCGTAATCCACCATAATCTGCAAAAAATCGACAAACGAACTCCAGATTCGTGTTTAGCACTCCAAATATTTTTCCCTGAGATACAATTTGAGTCACCGGGCAAAAATCCGGTTTTCTCGAAAGTGGCGTTTTTCCCTCGAAACTTTTCCCGGTTGGGACGAAATTAGCCGAGAACTTTGGAAAATCGACTAATAAACCACAGGTTCGTGATCAGCACCCCAATAAAAACCAAAGTAGGAGAATTTAAAGTCAAATCTGGAACATTTTTGTGAAATTTTAAAGTCCCAAACGCTGTCAGTCTGGACAAAGTATGAAAAATGTGCCTTCACCCAAACTTTGTACTTGTTATATATTTTTGTACACATGAACTATACATACGTCGTAGTGTAATTTATTTGCCAAGGGAGGTGGGTAGTTTTGGGCGCTGAACATATTTATGAGGTCCGTTTCCGGATTTTCCGAAGACAAATGCGTTTTTGGGAAAGTACAAAAAACACAAGAAAACTACTTTTCAAGCTTGTAGCTTCCTGGAACCCGCATCCCGGGGCGGGATACTGCGCATTTTTACTATTGAACCAGAAGAGAGACTAACGATACTAGTCCTTTTGGCAGATCCGACCTACGCTTTGTATACTTCCCTTGTTAGCATAGTCGAGTGCATTTTATCCTCGGCTGTCCACAGTCACCTTCATCGCGGTACGCAGAGGAAAACAGTTTAGGTTGGAATGGATTGCGTGAAAACCGAGTAAGTGAGCGAAATGGAGGGGTCAATAAAATGGTAGAATTTAGAAGGGGTGATTGGATAACCAATATGGGATGCTAACGAATGTAAGCTATGACTTTCGTCCGCAAAGAGGAGAAGCGTTGGCTGAGAGTCTTAATTTTAGGGAGATGCCCTATTCACAAACGAACTCTTGGTATTGAGGCGATTTTCCAGCTATTTTGAGGCTGTATACTACCATCTTGAGAGTGGAAATCTTCAATAGCTTTTTTCTGTATTGCTGTGTTCTTATGTACATATATTCTCTCCTCATCAAAGGCAAGATTCGCGATAAAAAAGGTTTTTGTGTTACGTACATGTGGTCATAACTAAAGTGAAAAAATAAGTGAAAGACCGGAGTTAAAACGGTTAGGAGCAAATTAGAATGGCTAATTACTGGGTGTCGGCCCTCCCACCCATAATTAAAAAGATCTTCAAGAATGCTTAATTCATTGTCTTCAATTCTGCTCTCAAAGTAGTCGGTAGTTACTTCAAGACACTACTAAATAGTCTAAGAGCAAAATGAAAGACGGTAAAACACCCATTTACAAAAAAACTCGTTAATGGTGAGGGGGGGGGGCGTGGGGACACCCGATAATTAGCCGTTCTAACTTAAAGGCATTGCACGTGCAGAAATCTAAATATTTTTTCCATGTTTTTGTATAGCTTGTCCCTCTGGTAGAAGTAAATGTTGGAACCTCACCTAAAAAACCTTCATTTGTAAATAAAAGCCAGTCTGAGCGCACTATGAAATTGAATTTAAAATTCGCGCCAAAATCGTTTTTGAAGTTTTTCTGCATTTGGAGATCTCGTCGCTGTCAATTTCAAAGTTTTTCTGCATGTAGAGTTTTTGCCGTAAGTGTTTTTCATGTTGTTTGACAGTTGGGTCAAGATTCTATGAAAAAGTGGTAGATGACTGGTGAGAACTGGTGGCGGATCCTCATCTTTAACCCCTTCCAACCTCACAACCCTACGTTTTTGGCGCGCCGAAGTTTACCGGTGTGGTCTCCTGGCCACATTCATGATATTGAGCTTGGAAAGGGAAAGTGGTTTCTAAGGTGAACGACGCCTTTAATCCTGCCCTTTTTACTGCAAACTCTCGCTTATTTTCAATTTTGCGATTTTTAGATCTATTTTTTTTATGAGGATAGCACACAAACCTTTTTTTTTAAACCCTGTCTTTAAGAGTGATCCCGTAGGTAATTGAGTTGATTCGAAAACCGCGATACGCCGCTTATTACTGGAGCTCAAAAAAGCAGTCTACTATTCGGAACCAGTTGTGATTATGTCCTGCGTTCATTTATAGTTGAGTTTTGCGATCAATTACCTCAGAAAAATTCACAACTTGTTCCTAAATTGTCACGGTCGTGCCGACTGCTCCCAAACAACGTTTGTGAAGGCAATTTTTTGAAGTTACTGCCGGAGAACACAATTTTTCAGTTGATACACTTCTACTTAACAGGAAAAAGAAGAAAATCCTACTTTCATCTGAGAAAAGATAGGCGAGAAGTGATTGATCGATAACACTACAGTGCGTATGAAAACTATAAAGTCACCCTATTTTTTGAAGAGACTGAAATTTACAGTTAGTTGTGAGACGAGCCGAGTACAATAACGAAGCACCATCCTCCTACAAACTCAAATATAATAATAACTTACAACTTAATCCTTAGCAAGGGCAGTTTTTCAGAGTCTTCAGTTTTCTCCTTGTATCAAAACTATAAAGGCACCATGGGGATAGCTGCGATTCCTGACGATATACCCAATCTCAGTCCTTCAGTTCTCACTGAAGTATGTCATGCTTACCTGCTAATAATCTACCTGGTTTGATGCTCACTTCCGCAGAAGAAGCCCATATGGAAGTGGGACACGAAGGTGGACACTCCAACACAGGCGAATGTGCACAACGTGGTTGTTCCTTCACCAATATTGAAACATATCTAGGTTTTTTCGTGTGCATACAAAAAGGAACATAAAGGTGGAATGACGAGCAAGGGAATTCTGGGGCTGATGAGAATGATTGCTGGTTGATTGCAGGGTCAGGTAGGCCGTTGTCCAGGACCTGGACTGAGCTACATCCCCCCACTTGGAGATAAAAATTTTAGAAAAATGTCCAAAACTTCTTTGTCCCCCCAGGTTATGAAACAATTGTAACAGTTTCTGCGGTCGAAATTTTCAAAAAAGTTGTGGTGCTGTACTAATGTTCTCTCTGATCTTTTTGTTGCTAGTAAAATAAGTGAGACAACCGCGTCGAAACCCCTCGTTCCAGGACCTGTTTTTCTCACAGATAGAGAAATGCGACTGAAAACACCCCCGATTTTTCCAAGTTTTGGCCCGAAGTTTTCACGTACCCCCGAAAAAATCTCTAGATTTCGAAAATTTTCACGTCCCCCCCTGTTTTCCAGCTGGACAACGCCCGCCTGACCCTGGGGCCGTATTCATCAATGATTTACCCGCTGGGTAAGTGTAAAGTCCTTCAAATTTGGCACTTACTCGGTATTCACACGCTTACTTACTCGCGATTTTCGAGTTATAAATCCAGGTAAAATTTACGCACTGACGTATGGAGCCGGGTAAATTTTACTCCCAGCCGGCTACAGCTGCACTTACCGCGGAAACAGCAATGGAGCGCATTATTTTCATCGATAATTAAACTGCTCGTTCCATTATAGGTTATTTTGCCTTTTTATGATTAATTCAATGTTTCTTTCCACAAACAGAAAGTTATAAATGTTTTTTCATGCGTGTTCTCATTGGTTTTGTTGTGTCGTGAAAAAGCGGTAGGCTTTCCCTTGCTTCTGTCCACTAGATTTCTTTTACCAAATTTTTAATGCATCAGAAAATGCAACTAAAGATTTTCTTTTCGGCTTTATACTCCTCGTGCAATTGTTCAATGAACTCTTACTGAGTTAGGTTATATTGTGCTGAATCGAAAGTAATAGTTTGAGAAAACAATATCCTTGGCCCTGATTGAATTTCAGGTCATATGTTAATAGTGTAGCTGCCGAGAACGCTGACGTTCCTTTATCTAATACTTTGACGCTCCTTTTCTAGAAAATGATAATCTGTGATCCTAACGCTCGGATTCAATTTATGGCTTAAGTACTGACATTTTCGCATTTCCTGAACTTTTTCTGTGCAATGAGTTTGGACCTCAAATCTCACAGTACATTTGTACAGGTAATATTCTCATCCACCATAGATAATTCGCGAATAGTCAATCTTTCATACCACCACTTTCTGCTTTTTCTTCGAATTTTGAAAAAAAAATACTTGACAATTCGCAATGAAGTGATTTTTAGAAGAAAACTTCCAGCAGTATACGACAGAGGGAGAGGCGCCTTTCTAATGCCAAAATTTATTGTGCCGAATAAATAATGGGTTTGAGTTTTTCTCTACAATTAAATAAGCACGACGCAATACAGAAGAATCCTCTGGCTTTTTTCGTCGAATTGTATTACGCACGAAAGGGCATATTTATCGTTGGCCGATCGGTGAACATTTGCAAAAGAATTTACCAAATTTTTCCCTGAAACTCGTGACCCACCAAGAGTAGCTGAAAGCTCAAAAAAATCTTAGATAGGAACAAATTGGCGCTTTTGAACGGTGTATCAAATTTGGTTGAAAAACTGGACCGAAAAAAGACAAAAATGAGTAGTGGGTTGCTTTATCTACAACCTAATACTCCTAGAGGAAAAATTCCATCATAGAGTAATCCTCCACTAGAGTAGGACAGCGATTAAAAAAAAATTGACGAGTGCCTTTGGAAGATTCTCGCTAGAAGAAATTGAATAGTCAGTAATGTTAAATGATGCTATTTTCTATATAGGAGGGGCCCCCTATGATGTACTTCAAAGTTTTCATTAATCATCAAACCAATGCACCCTATTCAGTGTTTTGGTAAGTGCACAATAAACACATTTTGCGCGGGATCTTACCCGGGTAAGTAAGTGTGTGATGAATACCATTTCGCAGTGAGTAAGTTATCGGCTCCGGGTAAGGTAAATGTAAAGTAAGATTTACCCGGCATTTCAATGATGAATACGGCCCCTGGTTGATTGTCGAACAACACCAACAGCTTTGCGAAAGTCCAAAACGTACTCTAGCCTAATCCCTCTATGACGCACATCTCGAGGTTTGTAAAACGTAACGAAAACATTTCCAGAGACTTCAAGAGCGCTTAACGCTCCAATCCGAGGGTGTATAAGCACGACCAGAACGCACCTTACACTTCTGCACAACTGGTGAAGACGCTAAAAAAATAAATATTATGCAGGTAGCGGAAAATTCTATGTCTAACTTCGTCTGAATGCTTACAAGATCCTTGATACAACGTAGATGAAGACTATCTTTTGAGCCAAAGCGAATTTTTCAAAATTTCTGTGTTCGCACAGAGAATATATTGCGCGAACTTTGCTCGGGAATCGACCTGTGATTTTAATTTGAGTACATCACGTATACTAGAAGAGAATTGCCTTATACTGATGAAGCAAAAAAGTTGATGCAGGTCCGCCAGAGCACCATGCGACGTCATTTGATTGAGAATAGCAACAGCATTCGGAGGAAGGACTATTCAAAAGTGACAGTTTACAATCATGGTTAAAGGCAATGTTCGCGATGTTCGCGTGGCCTTTCCGCGAAAAATGTTTCTATAGGTATCTTGGCTTGCCCTTAGCGAAACTTGATGAAACTTTGGTATGTTATGGGGCATCAAAGCCATTGCTTTACACATACAAAAAATCGGTTTTTGAGCGTGCAGTTTTCAGAAATGAAATTTTTTAAACATTTTGTTTTAAAACCTCAAATTAGGATCATTTCTTCAAAATATGGGCTGTAGTAGACCACCCCTATCAGATGATCTGATATTATTTCGATAAGACAATCCGATATTCTTCCAGACAAGATTCAGATGATCTTAAATTCGTATTGATTCATAAGTGTCGCTATCAGTCGCAACTGGTCGATGAACTTAGGCCCGTATTAATTCCATTAGCGGTTAATTGCCCTAAAGCCGTCGTCCTCGCATACTCATGATATGATAACACGTGATTATACGTGCGAGAATACGAAAAGCCGGCCCTCATTCTTCAGGTGGTCATTCTCTAATGGACCAACCCCATGCTTTCTTTCTCAATGAATGGAATGAGATGTTTGTTGTTTTGTGATAGCTGATAATGATAACTGGTATTTCATCTGAAGAATAAGAGGCGCTCCGGGGTTACTCTTAAAGACAAGACGAGCTTCTGCGGGAGTTCGTGCTCTCTCGCTTTTCTCTGTCCAGATGATCTGTAGAAGTTCAGCTAACCTGATGAAATTAGCATCATCTCAGAAATGTTCATCATCTGAATGATGCGCTTACAGATTAGATTCATATCCTTCACCATATCATCAAGATAATCTTACAGATCATTCCAACATTTTTTCATACGATCGTTTAAGATCATCTTAACTTCATTTTCAGGGGGTTTACTACAGCCCTATGACTTTTACAATATCAAACCCGTAGCAGTTATTCACCATTCGGAGGTCTTCGGAACGGTTGTATAGCTTTGTGAGAGAATAGTCTCTGTTAGTCTCTATCAGAATTTTTCTGAAGACCGAAAATTTAACAGGTTGGAGTTAATTCTTGGAAAGTCACCCCTATAAAGTTCTTCATCCCAGAACCATTACAAGATAAGTGCTTTATAGGCTTTGACAAAGTACAACAGGTACATAAATTTCGCTCTTTTACGATAACGTCAAAGAGAGATACTTAATATGTAGGTGCAATTTTCTTTCGAATTTATTTCTTAGAAAAATTCGATGGGGATCAATCTTTTACAAGGGTATACGACGGCTCTGAAAACATTCGAATGGCGAATATTCTCTACGAGTTTGAATTTGTAATAGCCATGTTTTGAAGAAATATGTAGTCCTAATTTTAGACAATACCACAAAATGATAAACAAATTCCATATTAAAAACTGTACGCTAAAAAACCAGTTTTATGTATATGTAAAGCAAGGGTTGTGATGCCCCATAGCATACCAAAGTTTCATCAAGTTTCGCTAAGGGCAAGCCATGATACGTACAAAAACATTATTCGCGGAAAGGCCACGCGAATAGACTTTTGCACGGTACTGTGCATAGGTTTTGCCAGAACTCGCAACTACGCAGCTACTATGAGAGTTCTGTCATAAAAATTCCGCTAAAGTTGCTATAGAGGCCGGAAAACTACCGAAAGAGCAAGCCGACGAGTTCGAGTTGGCGCGACGGCCTCTTATCGCTTATGGCTACAGATAATGATGATTTATTCGTGAGCTCATCAACTGATCAGAGCAAGCTACGGTGTCCCCAACCAATATCTGTAGCCAAAAGTGAAGAAAAGCCAGCTTTCCCGTTCGAATTCGTCGGCTTGCTCTGTTCGAGGGTTTTCGGCTTCTGCAGCGACTGGGGTGGAATTTTTAGGCTGGACTTTTACAGTAGTCACCCATACTCACGATTTCTGCCAAAAATTCTGAAACGGTTCTAAACGTGAACTCCGACCTTGAGAAGTCCAATACATACAAAGCTATGCCAACTTGGAGCCGATAAATTCATTTATTGTCAACGAGCACACACAAAGCACAACTTTCTTAAGACATCTGACGATGAAATGCTGAATTTCGAACAGTCCGACCTTTCGCCGCACATTTTTCTTTTCAAAGTGGTTGTTTCTTGCAGATAACAATGGAATCCCTTGTGAAACGCACACAAGCAGTTACACTCTTTCACGCGTTTCATATCGCTCTGGCATGCCCGCCACAACCATTAGGGAACTGTTACGCAGGTTGGTGAGATTTTTCTCCGTAGGGATTGAGAAGGAAAAAAAAACATCCGAACAATCCTTCTCAAATTGCCAAGGAATTCCACAACCACAAACTACCCGCAAACTTTTACGATTTTCGTTGTTTTTTTTTTCGCCGTAACTACAATATGTACTGATCATATCTATTGCGTTTTGGGCGAAAAAAAAACACGAAAACGCGTTTTTTGCGTCTTTTTCGCGTAATTCGTATGTACAATACCGGTCACAATCTTTGCGTTTTGGGCCTCAAAAAAAAATACTCAAAATGCTATTTTTTTGTGCCTTTTTCTCATAACTCTCTTCAAAGTGGTCCATTCTGGAATCTGAGGAGATTTTTGGAGTCAGCAATGAGAGTTCTTCCCTTTGAGCCCTCACATGTCTTACTCTGCAGCAAGGCATACAGCCGTGACACAATCAATTGAGTGCGCGAAACGCGAATGCGGAGCTGGGGTCTGAGGATTGAATGCGTTTATATCGCCATTGTGTATAGAGAAACATTATGAAGGAATTTCGACTCATTTGATAAGATGTGAGATTCGATTCCTCCCATTTTCAAGTATCCATACTTTGGTCACTTCCTGGGTGACGTTCTCGGCTCGAACGGGACCAATCCACCTGAAACTCGGCCAGTTACCTTTTTATAATCCTCTTCCAAATAAGCTCTGCAACAGCCCGATCCGGAGAACTCGATATTTCACCTTCTTTTGAAATGCAAAAACGTTTTTTTTGTGTGTTTTTTTTCCAAAAAAAAGGTTTTTTTTCGCGTTTTTGACGCCCCGGCGAACACATTAATATCTTTTCTCTCGGCCGCAAAACACCAGAGATCACAGCTATGCTTAGCAGAGACTTATTTAAAACAGAATCAACCAGTCCGGGGCAGGGATAAGCGGAATAAAAACATGAAATTTCGGGAATCGGTTTTCGGGTTTCGGAACAAAAAAGTTTTCTCTAGCTCCGGAAACGCCTGAGAATGCGCGGAAATGCGGTTTTTCGTAACGCGAAACGCGGGAAAATTTGGAAATCATTTAATGTTCTCTTCCTTCCAGGTGACCCGATATTTTCGCATTCCACAGCGTTTCTGCGGTTTACGGAATACGGAATGCCAAAAATGCGCAAAACTGCGGGTTTCGAAACGCGAAACGCGCGACTCCGCTCATCCCTGCTCCGCGAATATTCCCTGTGTAGCGGCACCCAGGTGATTTCGGTTCAGAGTAACCAAAATCACCGACGTTCCGTTCTCGGCTCAAACGGAACCAATCGACCTGAGACTCGGCCAATAGCCTTTTCATATCTTCCAAGAAACCACTACAGCAGCCCAATTCGGAGATCTCGATTTTTCACCACCTTCAAATGTGTGAAAACAGCGTTTTTTCGCCTTTTCGACGCCCAGGCAAACACACTTATCTTCAGACACACAATATATCTACAGAGAGCTCTAATTCCAAACAATCCATCTGTCATTGTCGCTCACGTCGCTCCTAGTATTTCATTGTTAATGACAACCAACTGCATAACTCGACTACATCAGTCCGGGACGGCGGTTAGGCATCAAGCATCGGTGGTTCAGTGGTAGAATGCTCGCCTGCCACGCGGGCGGCCAGTGTTCGATTCCCGGCCGATGCAATTCTTTTGCTTTTCTCACTCTCTGCTCTATTGTTAATGACTACCAACTGCACAACTCAACTACACCAGTCCGGGACGGCGGTTAGGCATCAAGCATCGGTGGTTCAGTGGTAGAATGCTCGCCTGCCACGCGGGCGGCCCGGGTTCGATTCCCGGCCGATGCAATCGTTTTGCTTTTCTCACTCTCTGCTCTATTGTTAATGACTACCAACTGCACAACTCAACTACATCGGTCCGGGACGGCGGTTAGGCATCAAGCATCGGTGGTTCAGTGGTAGAATGCTCGCCTGCCACGCGGGCGGCGGGTTCGATTCCCGGCCGATGCAATCGTTTTGCTTTTCTTTTTCTCTGCTCTATTGTTAATGACTACCAACTGCACAACTCAACTACATCAGTCCGGGACGGCGGCTAGGCATCAAGCATCGGTGGTTCAGTGGTAGAATGCTCGCCTGCCACGCGGGCGGCCCGGGTTCGATTCCCGGCCGATGCAATCGTTTTGCTTTTCTCCCTCTCTGCTCTATTGTTAATGACTACCAACTGCACAACTCAACTACATCAGTCCGGGACGGCGGCTGGGCATCAAGCATCGGTGGTTCAGTGGTAGAATGCTCGCCTGCCACGCGGGCGGCCCGGGTTCGATTCCCGGCCGATGCAATCGTTTTGCTTTTCTCCCTCTCTGCTCTATTGTTGATGACTACCAACTGCACAACTCAACTACATCGGTCCGGGACGGCGGCTGGGCATCAAGCATCGGTGGTTCAGTGGTAGACTGCTCGCCTGCCACGCGGGCGGCCCGGGTTCGATTCCGGCCGATGCAATCGTTTTGCTTTTCTCACTCTCTGCTCTATTGTTAATGACTACCAACTGCACAACTCAACTACATCAGTCCGGGACGGCGGCTAGGCATCAAGCATCGGTGGTTCAGTGGTAGAATGCTCGCCTGCCACGCGGGCGGCCCGGGTTCGATTCCCGGCCGATGCAATCGTTTTGCTTTTCTCACTCTCTGCTCTATTGTTAATGACTACCAACTGCACAACTCAACTACATCAGTCCGGGTCGGCGGCTAGGCATCAAGCATCGGTGGTTCAGTGGTAGACTGGTCGCCTGCCACGCGGGCGGCGGGTTCGATTCCCGGCCGATGCAATCGTTTTGCTTTTCTCACTCTCTGCTCTATTGTTAATGACTACCAACTGCACAACTCAACTACATCGGTCCGGGACGGCGGCTAGGCATCAAGCATCGGTGGTTCAGTGGTAGAATGCTCGCCTGCCACGCGGGCGGGCCGGGTTCGATTCCCGGCCGATGCAATTTGCTTTTCTCACTCTCTGCTCTATTGTTAATGACTACCAACTGCACAACTCAACTACATCGGTCCGGGACGGCGGCTAGGCATCAAGCATCGGTGGTTCAGTGGTAGAATGCTCGCCTGCCACTCGGGCCGGGTTCGATTCCCGGCCGATGCAATCGTTTTGCTTTTCTCACTCTCTGCTCTATTGTTAATGACTACCAACTGCACAACTCAACTACATCGGTCCGGGACGGCGGCTAGGCATCAAGCATCGGTGGTTCAGTGGTAGAATGCTAGCCTGCCACTCGGGCGGCCCGTTCGATTCCCGGCCGATGCAATCGTTTTGCTTTTCTCACTCTCTGCTCTATTGTTAATGACTACCAACTGCACAACTCAACTACATCGGTCCGGGACGGCGGCTGGGCATCAAGCATCGGTGGTTCAGTGGTAGAATGCTCGCCTGCCACGCGGGCGGCCCGGGTTCGATTCCCGGCCGATGCAATCGTTTTGCTTTTCTCCCTCTCTGCTCTATTGTTAATGACTACCAACTGCACAACTCAACTACATCGGTCCGGGACGGCGGCTGGGCATCAAGCATCGGTGGTTCAGTGGTAGAATGCTCGCCTGCCACGCGGGCGGCGGGTTCGATTCCCGGCCGATGCAATCGTTTTGCTTTTCTCACTCTCTGCTCTATTGTTAATGACTACCAACTGCACAACTCAACTACATCGGTCCGGGACGGCGGCTGGGCATCAAGCATCGGTGGTTCAGTGGTAGAATGCTTGCCTGCCACGCGGGCGGCCCGGGTTCGATTCCCGGCCGATGCAATCGTTTTGCTTTTCTCCCTCTCTGCTCTATTGTTAATGACTACCAACTGCACAACTCAACTACATCGGTCCGGGACGGCGGCTGGGCATTAAGCATCGGTGGTTCAGTGGTAGAATGCTCGCCTGCCACGCGGGCGGCCCGGGTTCGATTCCCGGCCGATGCAATCGTTTTGCTTTTCTCACTCTCTGCTCTATTGTTAATGACTACCAACTGCACAACTCAACTACATCGGTCCGGGACGGCGGCTGTGCATCAACCCTCGGGGTTTCAGTGGTAGGATGCTCGCCTGCCACGCGGGCGGCGGGTTCGATTCCCGGCCAATGCAATCGTTTTGCTTTTCTCACTCTCTGCTCTATTGTTAATGACTACCAACTGCACAACTCAACTACATCGGTCCGGGACGGCGGCTAGGCATCAAGCATCGGTGGTTCAGTGGTAGAATGCTCGCCTGCCACGCGGGCGGCCCGGGTTCGATTCCCGGCCGATGCAATCGTTTGCTTTTCTCACTCTCTGCTCTATTGTTAATGACTACTAACTGCACAACTCAACTACATCGGTCCGGGCCGGCGGCTAGGCATCAAGCATCGGTGGTTCAGTGGTAGAATGCTCGCCTGCCACGCGGGCGGCGGAGTTCGATTCCCGGCCGATGCAATCGTTTTGCTTTTCTCACTCTCTGCTCTATTGTTAATGACTACCAACTGCACAACTCAACTACATCGGTCCGGGACGGCGGCTGGGCATCAAGCATCGGTGGTTCAGTGGTAGAATGCTCGCCTGCCACGCGGGCGGCGGGTTCGATTCCCGGCCGATGCAATCGTTTTGCTTTTCTCACTCTCTGCTCTATTGTTAATGACTACCAACTGCACAACTCAACTACATCGGTCCGGAACGGCGGCTGGGCATCAAGCATCGGTGGTTCAGTGGTAGAATGCTCGCCTGCCACGCGGGCGGCCCGGGTTCGATTCCCGGCCGATGCAATCGTTTTGCTTTTCTCACTCTCTGCTCTATTGTTAATGACTACCAACTGCACAACTCAACTACATCGGTCCGGGACGGCGGCTAGGCATCAAGCATCGGTGGTTCAGTGGTAGAATGCTCGCCTGCCACGCGGGCGGCGGGTTCGATTCCCGGCCGATGCAATCGTTTTGCTTTTCTCACTCTCTGCTCTATTGTTAATGACTACCAACTGCACAACTCAACTACATCGGTCCGGGACGGCGGCTGGGCATCAAGCATCGGTGGTTCAGTGGTAGAATGCTCGCCTGCCACGCGGGCGGCGGGTTCGATTCCCGGCCGATGCAATCGTTTTGCTTTTCTCACTCTCTGCTCTATTGTTAATGACTACCAACTGCACAACTCAACTACATCGGTCCGGGACGGCGGCTGGGCATCAAGCATCGGTGGTTCCAGTGGTAGAATGCTCGCCTGCCACGCGGGCGGCGGGTTCGATTCCCGCCCGATGCAATCGTTTTGCTTTCTCACTCTCTGCTCTATTGTTAATGACTACCAACTGCACAACTCAACTACATCGGTCCCGGACGGCGGCTAGGCATCAAGCATCGGTGGTTCAGTGGTAGAATGCTCGCCTGCCACGCGGGCGGCGGGTTCGATTCCCGGCCGATGCAATCGTTTTGCTTTTCTCACTCTCTGCTCTATTGTTAATGACTACCAACTGCACAACTCAACTACATCGGTCCGGGACGGCGGCTGGGCATCAAGCATCGGTGGTTCAGTGGTAGAATGCTCGCCTGCCACGCGGGCGGCCCGGGTTCGATTCCCGGCCGATGCATCCTTTTGCTTTTCTCACTCTCTGCTCTATTGTTAATGACTACCAACTGCACAACTCAACTACATCGGTCCGGGACGGCGGCTGGGCATCAAGCATCGGTGGTTCAGTGGTAGAATGCTCGCCTGCCACGCGGGCGGCGGGTTCGATTCCCGGCCGATGCAATCGTTTTGCTTTTCTCACTCTCTGCTCTATTGTTAATGACTACCAACTGCACAACTCAACTACATCGGTCCGGGACGGCGGCTGGGCATCAAGCATCGGTGGTTCAGTGGTAGAATGCTCGCCTGCCACGCGGGCGGCGGGTTCGATTCCCGGCCGATGCAATCGTTTTGCTTTTCTCACTCTCTGCTCTATTGTTAATGACTACCAACTGCACAACTCAACTACATCGGTCCGGGACGGCGGCTGGGCATCAAGCATCGGTGGTTCAGTGGTAGAATGCTCGCCTGCCACGCGGGCGGCCCGGGTACGATTCCCGGCCGATGCAATCGTTTTGCTTTTCTCCCTCTCTGCTCTATTGTTAATGACTACCAACTGCACAACTCAACTACATCGGTCCGGGACGGCGGGTGGGCCTCAAGCATCGGGGGTTCAGTGGTAGAATACTCGCCTGCTACGCGGGCTGCCCGGGTTCGATTCCCGGCCGATGCAATCGTTTTGCTTTTCTCACCCTCTGCTCTATTGTTAATGACTACCAACTGCACAACTCAACTACATCGGTCCGGGACGGCGGCTGGGCATCAAGCATCGGTGGTTCAGTGGTAGAATGCTCGCCTGCCACGCGGGCGGCCCGGGTTCGATTCCCGGCCGATGCAATCGTTTTGCTTTTCTCCCTCTCTGCTCTATTGTAATGACTACCAACTGCACAACTCAACTACATCGGTCCGGGACGGCGGCTGGGCATCAAGCATCGGTGGTTCAGTGGTAGAATGCTCGCCTGCCACGCGGGCGGCGGGTTCGATTCCCGGCCGATGCAATCGTTTTGCTTTTCTCACTCTCTGCTCTATTGTTAATGACTACCAACTGCACAACTCAACTACATCGGTCCGGGACGGCGGCTGGGCATCAAGCATCGGTGGTTCAGTGGTAGAATGCTCGCCTGCCACGCGGGCGGCGGAGTTCGATTCCCGGCCGATGCAATCGTTTTGCTTTTCTCACTCTCTGCTCTATTGTTAATGACTACCAACTGCACAACTCAACTACATCGGTCCGGGACGGCGGCTGGGCATCAAGCATCGGTGGTTCAGTGGTAGAATGCTCGCCTGCCACGCGGGCGGCCCGGGTTCGATTCCCGGCCGATGCAATCGTTTTGCTTTTCTCACTCTCTGCTCTATTGTTACTGACTACCAACTGCACAACTCAACTACATCGGTCCCGGACGGCGGCCTCGCATCAAGCGTCCGTGCTTCAGTGGTAGAATGCTCGCCTGCCACGCGGGCGGCCCGGGTTCGATTCCCGGCCGATGCAATCGTTTTGCTTTTCTCACTCTCTGCTCTATTGTTAATGACTACCAACTGCACAACTCAACTACATCGGTACGGGACGGCGGCTGGGCATCAAGCATCGGTGGTTCAGTGGTAGAATGCTCGCCTGCCACGCGGGCGGCGGGTTCGATTCCCGGCCGATGCAATCGTTTTGCTTTTCTCACTCTCTGCTCTATTGTTAATGACTACCAACTGCACAACTCAACTACATCGGTCCGGGACGGCGGCTGGGCATCAAGCATCGGTGGTTCAGTGGTAGAATGCTCGCCTGCCACGCGGGCGGCCCGGGTTCGATTCCCGGCCGATGCAATCGTTTTGCTTTTCTCCCTCTCTGCTCTATTGTTAATGACTACCAACTGCACAACTCAACTACATCGGTCCGGGACGGCGGCTGGGCATCAAGCATCGGTGGTTCAGTGGTAGAATGCTCGCCTGCCACGCGGGCGGCGGGTTCGATTCCCGGCCGATGCAATCGTTTTGCTTTTCTCACTCTCTGCTCTATTGTTAATGACTACCAACTGCACAACTCAACTACATCGGTCCGGGACGGCGGCTGGGCATCAAGCATCGGTGGTTCAGTGGTAGAATGCTCGCCTGCCACGCGGGCGGCCCGGGTTCGATTCCCGGCCGATGCAATCGTTTTGCTTTTCTCCCTCTCTGCTCTATTGTTAATGACTACCAACTGCACAACTCAACTACATCGGTCCGGGACGGCGGCTGGGCATCAAGCATCGGTGGTTCAGTGGTAGAATGCTCGCCTGCCACGCGGGCGGCCCGGGTTCGATTCCCGGCCGATGCAATCGTTTTGCTTTTCTCCCTCTCTGTTCTATTGTTAATGACTACCAACTGCACAACTCAACTACATCGGTCCGGGACGGCGGCTGGGCATCAAGCATCGGTGGTTCAGTGGTAGAATGCTCGCCTGCCACGCGGGCGGCGGGTTCGATTCCCGGCCGATGCAATCGTTTTGCTTTTCTCACTCTCTGCTCTATTGTTAATGACTACCAACTGCACAACTCAACTACATCGGTCCGGGACGGCGGCTGGGCATCAAGCATCGGTGGTTCAGTGGTAGAATGCTCGCCTGCCACGCGGGCGGCCGGGTTCGATTCCCGGCCGATGCAATCGTTTTGCTTTTCTCACTCTCTGCTCTATTGTTAATGACTACCAACTGCACAACTCAACTACATCGGTCCGGGACGGCGGCTGGGCATCAAGCATCGGTGGTTCAGTGGTAGAATGCTCGCCTGCCACGCGGGCGGCGGGTTCGATTCCCGGCCGATGCAATCGTTTTGCTTTTCTCACTCTCTGCTCTATTGTTAATGACTACCAACTGCACAACTCAACTACATCGGTCCGGGACGGCGGCTGGGCATCAAGCATCGGTGGTTCAGTGGTAGAATGCTCGCCTGCCACGCGGGCGGCGGGTTCGATTCCCGGCCGATGCAATCGTTTTGCTTTTCTCACTCTCTGCTCTATTGTTAATGACTACCAACTGCACAACTCAACTACATCGGTCCGGGACGGCGGCTGGGCATCAAGCATCGGTGGTTCAGTGGTAGAATGCTCGCCTGCCACGCGGGCGGCGGGTTCGATTCCCGGCCGATGCAATCGTTTTGCTTTTCTCACTCTCTGCTCTATTGTTAATGACTACCAACTGCACAACTCAACTACATCGGTCCGGGACGGCGGCTGGGCATCAAGCATCGGTGGTTCAGTGGTAGAATGCTCGCCTGCCACGCGGGCGGCGGGTTCGATTCCCGGCCGATGCAATCGTTTTGCTTTTCTCACTCTCTGCTCTATTGTTAATGACTACCAACTGCACAACTCAACTACATCGGTCCGGGACGGCGGCTGGGCATCAAGCATCGGTGGTTCAGTGGTAGAATGCTCGCCTGCCACGCGGGCGGCGGGTTCGATTCCCGGCCGATGCAATCGTTTTGCTTTTCTCACTCTCTGCTCTATTGTTAATGACTACCAACTGCACAACTCAACTACATCGGTCCGGGACGGCGGCTGGGCATCAAGCATCGGTGGTTCAGTGGTAGAATGCTCGCCTGCCACGCGGGCGGCGGGTTCGATTCCCGGCCGATGCAATCGTTTTGCTTTTCTCACTCTCTGCTCTATTGTTAATGACTACCAACTGCACAACTCAACTACATCGGTCCGGGACGGCGGCTGGGCATCAAGCATCGGTGGTTCAGTGGTAGAATGCTCGCCTGCCACGCGGGCGGCGGGTTCGATTCCCGGCCGATGCAATCGTTTTGCTTTTCTCACTCTCTGCTCTATTGTTAATGACTACCAACTGCACAACTCAACTACATCGGTCCGGGACGGCGGCTGGGCATCAAGCATCGGTGGTTCAGTGGTAGAATGCTCGCCTGCCACGCGGGCGGCGGGTTCGATTCGGCCGATGCAATCGTTTTGCTTTTCTCACTCTCTGCTCTATTGTTAATGACTACCAACTGCACAACTCAACTACATCGGTCCGGGACGGCGGCTGGGCATCAAGCATCGGTGGTTCAGTGGTAGAATGCTCGCCTGCCACGCGGGCGGCCCGGGTTCGATTCCCGGCCGATGCAATCGTTTTGCTTTTCTCCCTCTCTGCTCTATTGTTAATGACTACCAACTGCACAACTCAACTACATCGGTCCGGGACGGCGGCTGGGCATCAAGCATCGGTGGTTCAGTGGTAGAATGCTCGCCTGCCACGCGGGCGGCGGAGTTCGATTCCCGGCCGATGCAATCGTTTTGCTTTTCTCACTCTCTGCTCTATTGTTAATGACTACCAACTGCACAACTCAACTACATCGGTCCGGGACGGCGGCTGGGCATCAAGCATCGGTGGTTCAGTGGTAGAATGCTCGCCTGCCACGCGGGCGGCCGGGTTCGATTCCCGGCCGATGCAATCGTTTTGCTTTTCTCACTCTCTGCTCTATTGTTAATGACTACCAACTGCACAACTCAACTACATCGGTCCGGGACGGCGGCTGGGCATCAAGCATCGGTGGTTCAGTGGTAGAATGCTCGCCTGCCACGCGGGCGGCCCGGGTTCGATTCCCGGCCGATGCAATCGTTTTGCTTTTCTCCCTCTCTGCTCTATTGTTAATGACTACCAACTGCACAACTCAACTACATCGGTCCGGGACGGCGGCTGGGCATCAAGCATCGGTGGTTCAGTGGTAGAATGCTCGCCTGCCACGCGGGCGGCCCGGGTTCGATTCCCGGCCGATGCAATCGTTTTGCTTTTCTCCCTCTCTGCTCTATTGTTAATGACTACCAACTGCACAACTCAACTACATCGGTCCGGGACGGCGGCTGGGCATCAAGCATCGGTGGTTCAGTGGTAGAATGCTCGCCTGCCACGCGGGCGGCCCGGGTTCGATTCCCGGCCGATGCAATCGTTTTGCTTTTCTCCCTCTCTGCTCTATTGTTAATGACTACCAACTGCACAACTCAACTACATCGGTCCGGGACGGCGGCTGGGCATCAAGCATCGGTGGTTCAGTGGTAGAATTCTCGCCTCCCAGCCGGGAGGGCCGGGTTCGATTCCCGGCCAATGCAATCGTTTTGCTTTTCTCACTCTCTGCTCTATTGTTAATGACTACCAACTGCACAACTCAACTACATCGGTCCGGGACGGCGGCTGGGCATCAAGCATCGGTGGTTCAGTGGTAGAATGCTCGCCTGCCACGCGGGCGGCCCGGGTTCGATTCCCGGCCGATGCAATCGTTTTGCTTTTCTCACTCTCTGCTCTATTGTTAATGACTACCAACTGCACAACTCAACTACATCGGTCCGGGACGGCGGCTGGGCATCAAGCATCGGTGGTTCAGTGGTAGAATGCTCGCCTGCCACGCGGGCGGCCCGGGTTCGATTCCCGGCCGATGCAATCGTTTTGCTTTTCTCACTCTCTGCTCTATTGTTAATGACTACCAACTGCACAACTCAACTACATCGGTCCGGGACGGCGGCTGGGCATCAAGCATCGGTGGTTCAGTGGTAGAATGCTCGCCTGCCACGCGGGCGGCGGGTTCGATTCCCGGCCGATGCAATCGTTTTGCTTTCTCACTCTCTGCTCTATTGTTAATGACTACCAACTGCACAACTCAACTACATCGGTCCGGGACGGCGGCTGGGCATCAAGCATCGGTGGTTCAGTGGTAGAATGCTCGCCTGCCACGCGGGCGGCGGGTTCGATTCCCGGCCGATGCAATCGTTTTGCTTTTCTCACTCTCTGCTCTATTGTTAATGACTACCAACTGCACAACTCAACTACATCGGTCCGGGACGGCGGCTGGGCATCAAGCATCGGTGGTTCAGTGGTAGAATGCCCGCCTGCCACGCGGCCGGCCCGGGTTCGATTCCCGGCCGATGCAATCGTTTTGCTTTTCTCCCTCTCTGCTCTATTGTTAATGACTACCAACTGCACAACTCAACTACATCGGTCCGGGACGGCGGCTGGGCATCAAGCATCGGTGGTTCAGTGGTAGAATGCTCGCCTGCCACGCGGGCGGCGGGTTCGATTCCCGGCCGATGCAATCGTTTTGCTTTTCTCACTCTCTGCTCTATTGTTAATGACTACCAACTGCACAACTCAACTACATCGGTCCGGGACGGCGGCTGGGCATCAAGCATCGGTGGTTCAGTGGTAGAATGCTCGCCTGCCACGCGGGCGGCCCGGGTTCGATTCCCGGCCGATGCAACCGTTTTGCTTTTCTCCCTCTCTGCTCTATTGTTAATGACTACCAACTGCACAACTCAACTACATCGGTCCGGGACGGCGGCTGGGCATCAAGCATCGGTGGTTCAGTGGTAGAATGCTCGCCTGCCACGCGGGCGGCCCGGAGTTCGATTCCCGGCCGATGCAATCGTTTTGCTTTTCTCACTCTCTGCTCTATTGTTAATGACTACCAACTGCACAACTCAACTACATCGGTCCGGGACGGCGGCTGGGCATCAAGCATCGGTGGTTCAGTGGTAGAATGCTCGCCTGCCACGCGGGCGGCGGGTTCGATTCCCGGCCGATGCAATCGTTTTGCTTTTCTCACTCTCTGCTCTATTGTTAATGACTACCAACTGCACAACTCAACTACATCGGTCCGGGACGGCGGCTGGGCATCAAGCATCGGTGGTTCAGTGGTAGAATGCTCGCCTGCCACGCGGGCGGCGGGTTCGATTCCCGGCCGATGCAATCGTTTTGCTTTTCTCACTCTCTGCTCTATTGTTAATGACTACCAACTGCACAACTCAACTACATCGGTCCGGGACGGCGGCTGGGCATCAAGCATCGGTGGTTCAGTGGTAGAATGCTCGCCTGCCACGCGGGCGGCCGGGTTCGATTCCCGGCCGATGCAATCGTTTTGCTTTTCTCACTCTCTGCTCTATTGTTAATGACTACCAACTGCACAACTCAACTACATCGGTCCGGGACGGCGGCTGGGCATCAAGCATCGGTGGTTCAGTGGTAGAATGCTCGCCTGCCACGCGGGCGGCGGGTTCGATTCCCGGCCGATGCAATCGTTTTGCTTTTCTCACTCTCTGCTCTATTGTTAATGACTACCAACTGCACAACTCAACTACATCGGTCCGGGACGGCGGCTGGGCATCAAGCATCGGTGGTTCAGTGGTAGAATGCTCGCCTGCCACGCGGGCGGCGGGTTCGATTCCCGGCCGATGCAATCGTTTTGCTTTTCTCACTCTCTGCTCTATTGTTAATGACTACCAACTGCACAACTCAACTACATCGGTCCGGGACGGCGGCTGGGCATCAAGCATCGGTGGTTCAGTGGAAGAATGCTCGCCTGCCACGCGGGCGGCCCGGGTTCGATTCCCGGCCCATGCAATCGTTTTGCTTTTCTCCCTCTCTGCTCTATTGTTAATGACTACCAACTGCACAACTCAACTACATCGGTCCGGGACGGCGGCTGGGCATCAAGCATCGGTGGTTCAGTGGTAGAATGCTCGCCTGCCACGCGGGCGGCCCGGGTTCGATCCCCGGCCGATGCAATCGTTTTGCTTTCTCACTCTCTGCTCTATTGTTAATGACTACCAACTGCACAACTCAACTACATCGGTCCGGGACGGCGGCTGGGCATCAAGCATCGGTGGTTCAGTGGTAGAATGCTCGCCTGCCACGCGGGCGGCGGGTTCGATTCCCGGCCGATGCAATCGTTTTGCTTTTCTCACTCTCTGCTCTATTGTTAATGACTACCAACTGCACAACTCAACTACATCGGTCCGGGACGGCGGCTGGGCATCAAGCATCGGTGGTTCAGTGGTAGAATGCTCGCCTGCCACGCGGGCGGCCCGGGTTCGATTCCCGGCCGATGCAATCGTTTTGCTTTTCTCCCTCTCTGCTCTATTGTTAATGACTACCAACTGCACAACTCAACTACATCGGTCCGGGACGGCGGCTGGGCATCAAGCATCGGTGGTTCAGTGGTAGAATGCTCGCCTGCCACGCGGGCGGCGGGTTCGATTCCCGGCCGATGCAATCGTTTTGCTTTTCTCACTCTCTGCTCTATTGTTAATGACTACCAACTGCACAACTCAACTACATCGGTCCGGGACGGCGGCTGGGCATCAAGCATCGGTGGTTCAGTGGTAGAATGCTCGCCTGCCACGCGGGCGGCGGGTTCGATTCCCGGCCGATGCAATCGTTTTGCTTTTCTCACTCTCTGCTCTATTGTTAATGACTACCAACTGCACAACTCAACTACATCGGTCCGGGACGGCGGCTGGGCATCAAGCAACGGTGGTTCAGTGGTAGAATGCTCGCCTGCCACGCGGGCGGCCCGGGTTCGATTCCCGGCCGATGCAATCGTTTTGCTTTTCTCACTCTCTACTCTATTGTTAATGACTACCAACTGCACAACTCAACTACATCGGTCCGGGACGGCGGCTGGGCATCAAGCATCGGTGGTTCAGTGGTAGAATGCTCGCCTGCCACGCGGGCGGCCCGGGTTCGATTCCCGGCCGATGCAATCGTTTTGCTTTTCTCCCTCTCTACTCTATTGTTAATGACTACCAACTGCACAACTCAACTACATCGGTCCGGGACGGCGGCTGGGCATCAAGCATCGGTGGTTCAGTGGTAGAATTCTCGCCTGCCACGCGGGAGGGCCGGGTTCGATTCCCGGCCAATGCAATCGTTTTGCTTTTCTCACTCTCTGCTCTATTGTTAATGACTACCAACTGCACAACTCAACTACATCGGTCCGGGACGGCGGCTGGGCATCAAGCATCGGTGGTTCAGTGGTAGAATGCTCGCCTGCCACGCGGGCGGCCCGGGTTCGATTCCCGGCCGATGCAGTCGTTTTGCTTTTCTCACTCTCTGCTCTATTGTTAATGACTACCAACTGCACAACTCAACTACATCGGTCCGGGACGGCGGCTAGGCATCAAGCATCGGTGGTTCAGTGGTAGAATGCTCGCCTGCCACGCGGGCGGCCCGGGTTCGATTCCCGGCCGATGCAATCGTTTTGCTTTTCTCACTCTCTGCTCTATTGTTAATGACTACCAACTGCACAACTCAACTACATCGGTCCGGGACGGCGGCTGGGCATCAAGCATCGGTGGTTCAGTGGTAGAATGCTCGCCTGCCACGCGGGCGGCCCGGGTTCGATTCCCGGCCGATGCAATCGTTTTGCTTTTCTCACTCTCTGCTCTATTGTTAATGACTACCAACTGCACAACTCAACTACATCGGAACGGGACGGCGGCTAGGCATCAAGCATCGGTGGTTCAGTGGTAGAATGCTCGCCTGCCACGCGGGCGGCCCGGGTTCGATTCCCGGCCGATGCAATCGTTTTGCTTTTCTCACTCTCTGCTCTATTGTTAATGACTACCAACTGCACAACTCAACTACATCGGTCCGGGACGGCGGCTGGGCATCAAGCATCGGTGGTTTAGTGGTAGAATGCTCGCCTGCCACGCGGGCGGCGGGTTCGATTCCCGGCCGATGCAATCGTTTTGCTTTTCTCACTCTCTGCTCTATTGTTAATGACTACCAACTGCACAACTCAACTACATCGGTCCGGGACGGCGGCTGGGCATCAAGCATCGGTGGTTCAGTGGTAGAATGCTCGCCTGCCACGCGGGCGGCGGGTTCGATTCCCGGCCGATGCAATCGTTTTGCTTTTCTCACTCTCTGCTCTATTGTTAATGACTACCAACTGCACAACTCAACTACATCGGTCCGGGACGGCGGCTGGGCATCAAGCATCGGTGGTTCAGTGGTAGAATGCTCGCCTGCCACGCGGGCGGCCCGGGTTCGATTCCCGGCCGATGCAATCGTTTTGCTTTTCTCACTCTCTGCTCTATTGTTAATGACTACCAACTGCACAACTCAACTACATCGGTCCGGGACGGCGGCTGGGCATCAAGCATCGGTGGTTCAGTGGTAGAATGCTCGCCTGCCACGCGGGCGGCGGGTTCGATTCCCGGCCGATGCAATCGTTTTGCTTTTCTCACTCTCTGCTCTATTGTTAATGACTACCAACTGCACAACTCAACTACATCGGTCCGGGACGGCGGCTGGGCATCAAGCATCGGTGGTTCCAGTGGTAGAATGCTCGCCTGCCACGCGGGCGGCGGGTTCGATTCCCGGCCGATGCAATCGTTTTGCTTTTCTCACTCTCTGCTCTATTGTTAATGACTACCAACTGCACAACTCAACTACATCGGTCCGGGACGGCGGCTGGGCATCAAGCATCGGTGGTTCAGTGGTAGAATGCTCGCCTGCCACGCGGGCGGCCCGGGTTCGATTCCCGGCCGATGCAATCGTTTTGCTTTTCTCCCTCTCTGCTCTATTGTTAATGACTACCAACTGCACAACTCAACTACATCGGTCCGGGACGGCGGCTGGGCATCAAGCATCGGTGGTTCAGTGGTAGAATGCTCGCCTGCCACGCGGGCGGCCCGGGTTCGATTCCCGGCCGATGCAATCGTTTTGCTTTTCTCCCTCTCTGCTCTATTGTTAATGACTACCAACTGCACAACTCAACTACATCGGTCCGGGACGGCGGCTGGGCATCAAGCATCGGTGGTTCAGTGGTAGAATGCTCGCCTGCCACGCGGGCGGCCCGGGTTCGATTCCCGGCCGATGCAATCGTTTTGCTTTTCTCCCTCTCTGCTCTATTGTTAATGACTACCAACTGCACAACTCAACTACATCGGTCCGGGACGGCGGCTGGGCATCAAGCATCGGTGGTTCAGTGGTAGAATGCTCGCCTGCCACGCGGGCGGCGGGTTCGATTCCCGGCCGATGCAATCGTTTTGCTTTTCTCACTCTCTGCTCTATTGTTAATGACTACCAACTGCACAACTCAACTACATCGGTCCGGGACGGCGGCTGGGCATCAAGCATCGGTGGTTCAGTGGTAGAATGCTCGCCTGCCACGCGGGCGGCGGGTTCGATTCCCGGCCGATGCAATCGTTTTGCTTTTCTCACTCTCTGCTCTATTGTTAATGACTACCAACTGCACAACTCAACTACATCGGTCCGGGACGGCGGCTGGGCATCAAGCATCGGTGGTTCAGTGGTAGAATGCTCGCCTGCCACGCGGGCGGCGGGTTCGATTCCCGGCCGATGCAATCGTTTTGCTTTTCTCACTCTCTGCTCTATTGTTAATGACTACCAACTGCACAACTCAACTACATCGGTCCGGGACGGCGGCTGGGCATCAAGCATCGGTGGTTCAGTGGTAGAATGCTCGCCTGCCACGCGGGCGGCGGGTTCGATTCCCGGCCGATGCAATCGTTTTGCTTTTCTCACTCTCTGCTCTATTGTTAATGACTACCAACTGCACAACTCAACTACATCGGTCCGGGACGGCGGCTGGGCATCAAGCATCGGTGGTTCAGTGGTAGAATGCTCGCCTGCCACGCGGGCGGCCGGGTTCGATTCCCGGCCGATGCAATCGTTTTGCTTTTCTCACTCTCTGCTCTATTGTTAATGACTACCAACTGCACAACTCAACTACATCGGTCCGGGACGGCGGCTGGGCATCAAGCATCGGTGGTTCAGTGGTAGAATGCTCGCCTGCCACGCGGGCGGCGGGTTCGATTCGGCCGATGCAATCGTTTTGCTTTTCTCACTCTCTGCTCTATTGTTAATGACTACCAACTGCACAACTCAACTACATCGGTCCGGGACGGCGGCTGGGCATCAAGCATCGGTGGTTCAGTGGTAGAATGCTCGCCTGCCACGCGGGCGGCCCGGGTTCGATTCCCGGCCGATGCAATCGTTTTGCTTTTCTCCCTCTCTGCTCTATTGTTAATGACTACCAACTGCACAACTCAACTACATCGGTCCGGGGCGGCGGCTGGGCATCAAGCATCGGTGGTTCAGTGGTAGAATGCTCGCCTGCCACGCGGGCGGCCCGGGTTCGATTCCCGGCCGATGCAATCGTTTTGCTTTTCTCCCTCTCTGCTCTATTGTTAATGACTACCAACTGCACAAATCAACTACATCGGTCCGGGACGGCGGCTGGGCATCCAGCATCGGTGGTTCAGTGGTAGAATGCTCGCCTGCCACGCGGGCGGCCCGGGTTCGATTCCCGGCCGATGCAATCGTTTTGCTTTTCTCCCTCTCTGCTCTATTGTTAATGACTACCAACTGCACAACTCAACTACATCGGTCCGGGACGGCGGCTGGGCATCAAGCATCGGTGGTTCAGTGGTAGAATGCTCGCCTGCCACGCGGGCGGCGGGTTCGATTCCCGGCCGATGCAATCGTTTTGCTTTTCTCACTCTCTGCTCTATTGTTAATGACTACCAACTGCACAACTCAACTACATCGGTCCGGGACGGCGGCTGGGCATCAAGCATCGGTGGTTCAGTGGTAGAATGCGCGCCTGCCACGCGGGCGGCCCGGGTTCGATTCCCGGCCGATGCAATCGTTTTGCTTTTCTCCCTCTCTGCTCTATTGTTAATGACTACCAACTGCACAACTCAACTACATCGGTCCGGGACGGCGGCTGGGCATCAAGCATCGGTGGTTCAGTGGTAGAATGCTCGCCTGCCACGCGGGCGGCGGGTTCGATTCCCGGCCGATGCAATCGTTTTGCTTTTCTCACTCTCTGCTCTATTGTTAATGACTACCAACTGCACAACTCAACTACATCGGTCCGGGACGGCGGCTGGGCATCAAGCTTCGGTGGTTCAGTGGTAGAATGCTCGCCTGCTACGCGGGCGGCCCGGGTTCGATTCCCGCCCGATGCAATCGTTTTGCTTTTCTCACTCTCTGCTCTATTGTTAATGACTACCAACTGCACAACTCAACTACATCGGTCCGGGACGGCGGCTGGGCATCAAGCATCGGTGGTTCAGTGGTAGAATGCTCGCCTGCCACGCGGGCGGCGGGTTCGATTCCCGGCCGATGCAATCGTTTTGCTTTTCTCACTCTCTGCTCTATTGTTAATGACTACCAACTGCACAACTCAACTACATCGGTCCGGGACGGCGGCTGGGCATCAAGCATCGGTGGTTCAGTGGTAGAATGCTCGCCTGCCACGCGGGCGGCGGGTTCGATTCCCGGCCGATGCAATCGTTTTGCTTTTCTCACTCTCTGCTCTATTGTTAATGACTACCAACTGCACAACTCAACTACATCGGTCCGGGACGGCGGCTGGGCATCAAGCATCGGTGGTTCAGTGGTAGAATGCTCGCCTGCCACGCGGGCGGCGGGTTCGATTCCCGGCCGATGCAATCGTTTTGCTTTTCTCACTCTCTGCTCTATTGTTAATGACTACCAACTGCACAACTCAACTACATCGGTCCGGGACGGCGGCTGGGCATCAAGCATCGGTGGTTCAGTGGTAGAATGCTCGCCTGCCACGCGGGCGGCGGGTTCGATTCCCGGCCGATGCAATCGTTTTGCTTTTCTCACTCTCTGCTCTATTGTTAATGACTACCAACTGCACAACTCAACTACATCGGTCCGGGACGGCGGCTGGGCATCAAGCATCGGTGGTTCAGTGGTAGAATGCTCGCCTGCCACGCGGGCGGCCGGGTTCGATTCGGCCGATGCAATCGTTTTGCTTTTCTCCCTCTCTGCTCTATTGTTAATGACTACCAACTGCACAACTCAACTACATCGGTCCGGGACGGCGGCTGGGCATCAAGCATCGGTGGTTCAGTGGTAGAATGCTCGCCTGCCACGCGGGCGGCGGGTTCGATTCCCGGCCGATGCAATCGTTTTGCTTTTCTCACTCTCTGCTCTATTGTTAATGACTACCAACTGCACAACTCAACTACATCGGTCCGGGACGGCGGCTAGGCATCAAGCATCGGTGGGTCAGTGGTAGAATGCTCGCCTGCCACGCGGGCGGCGGGTTCGATTCCCGGCCGATGCAATCGTTTTGCTTTTCTCACTCTCTGCTCTATTGTTAATGACTACCAACTGCACAACTCAACTACATCGGTCCGGGACGGCGGCTGGGCATCAAGCATCGGTGGTTCAGTGGTAGAATGCTCGCCTGCCACGCGGGCGGCGGGTTCGATTCCCGGCCGATGCAATCGTTTGCTTTTCTCACTCTCTGCTCTATTGTTAATGACTACCAACTGCACAACTCAACTACATCGGTCCGGGACGGCGGCTGGGCATCAAGCATCGGTGGTTCAGTGGTAGAATGCTCGCCTGCCACGCGGGCGGCCCGGGTTCGATTCCCGGCCGATGCATTCGTTTTGCTTTTCTCCCTCTCTGCTCTATTGTTAATGACTACCAACTGCACAACTCAACTACATCGGTCCGGGACGGCGGCTCGGCATCAAGCATCGGTGGTTCAGTGGTAGAATGCTCGCCTGCCACGCGGGCGGCGGGTTCGATTCCCGGCCGATGCAATCGTTTTGCTTTTCTCACTCTCTGCTCTATTGTTAATGACTACCAACTGCACAACTCAACTACATCGGTCCGGGACGGCGGCTGGGCATCAAGCATCGGTGGTTCAGTGGTAGAATGCTCGCCTGCCACGCGGGCGGCGGGTTCGATTCCCGGCCGATGCAATCGTTTTGCTTTTCTCACTCTCTGCTCTATTGTTAATGACTACCAACTGCACAACTCAACTACATCGGTCCGGGACGGCGGCTAGGCATCAAGCATCGGTGGTTCAGTGGTAGAATGCTCGCCTGCCACGCGGGCGGGCCGGGGTCGATTCCCGGGCGAGGGAAGCGTGTTGCGTTTGTCACTCTCTGCTCTATTGTTAATGACTACCAACTGCACAACTCAACTACATCGGTCCGGGACGGCGGCTGGGCATCAAGCATTGGTGGTTCACTGGTAGAATGCTCGCCTGCCACGCGGGCGGCCCGGGTTCGATTCCCGGCCGATGCAATCGTTTTGCTTTTCTCCCTCTCTGCTCTATTGTTAATGACTACCAACTGCACAACTCAACTACATCGGTCCGGGACGGCGGCTGGGCATCAAGCATCGGTGGTTCAGTGGTAGAATGCTCGCCTGCCACGCGGGCGGCCCGGGTTCGATTCCCGGCCGATGCAATCGTTTTGCTTTTCTCCCTCTCTGCTCTATTGTTAATGACTACCAACTGCACAACTCAACTACATCGGTCCGGGACGGCGGCTGGGCATCAAGCATCGGTGGTTCAGTGGTAGAATGCTCGCCTGCCACGCGGGCGGCCCGGGTTCGATTCCCGGCCGATGCAATCGTTTTGCTTTTCTCCCTCTCTGCTCTATTGTTAATGACTACCAACTGCACAACTTAACTACATCGGTCCGGGACGGCGGCTGGGCATCAAGCATCGGTGGTTCAGTGGTAGAATGCTCGCCTGCCACGCGGGCGGCCCGGGTTCGATTCCCGGCCGATGCAATCGTTTTGCTTTTCTCACTCTCTGCTCTATTGTTAATGACTACCAACTGCACAACTCAACTACATCGGTCCGGGACGGCGGCTGGGCATCAAGCATCGGTGGTTCAGTGGTAGAATGCTCGCCTGCCACGCGGGCGGCCCGGGTTCGATTCCCGGCCGATGCAATCGTTTTGCTTTTCTCCCTCTCTGCTCTATTGTTAATGACTACCAACTGCACAACTCAACTACATCGGTCCGGGACGGCGGCTGGGCATCAAGCATCGGTGGTTCAGTGGTAGAATGCTCGCCTGCCACGCGGGCGGCCGGGTTCGATTCCCGGCCGATGCAATCGTTTTGCTTTTCTCACTCTCTGCTCTATTGTTAATGACTACCAACTGCACAACTCAACTACATCGGTCCGGGACGGCGGCTGGGCATCAAGCATCGGTGGTTCAGTGGTAGAATGCTCGCCTGCCACGCGGGCGGCCCGGGTTCGATTCCCGGCCGATGCAATCGTTTTGCTTTTCTCCCTCTCTGCTCTATTGTTAATGACTACCAACTGCACAACTCAACTACATCGGTCCGGGACGGCGGCTGGGCATCAAGCATCGGTGGTTCAGTGGTAGAATGCTCGCCTGCCACGCGGGCGGCGGAGTTCGATTCCCGGCCGATGCAATCGTTTTGCTTTTCTCACTCTCTGCTCTATTGTTAATGACTACCAACTGCACAACTCAACTACATCGGTCCGGGACGGCGGCTGGGCATCAAGCATCGGTGGTTCAGTGGTAGAATGCTCGCCTGCCACGCGGGCGGCGGGTTCGATTCCCGGCCGATGCAATCGTTTTGCTTTTCTCACTCTCTGCTCTATTGTTAATGACTACCAACTGCACAACTCAACTACATCGGTCCGGGACGGCGGCTGGGCCTCAAGCATCGGTGGTTCAGTGGTAGAATGCTCGCCTGCCACGCGGGCGGCGGGTTCGATTCCCGGCCGATGCAATCGTTTTGCTTTTCTCACTCTCTGCTCTATTGTTAATGACTACCAACTGCACAACTCAACTACATCGGTCCGGGACGGCGGCTAGGCATCAAGCATCGGTGGTTCAGTGGTAGAATGCTCGCCTGCCACGCGGGCGGCCCGGGTTCGATTCCCGGCCGATGCAATCGTTTGCTTTTCTCACTCTCTGCTCTATTGTTAATGACTACTAACTGCACAACTCAACTACATCGGTCCGGGCCGGCGGCTAGGCATCAAGCATCGGTGGTTCAGTGGTAGAATGCTCGCCTGCCACGCGGGCGGCCCGGGTTCGATTCCCGGCCGATGCAATCGTTTTGCTTTTCTCACTCTCTGCTCTATTGTTAATGACTACCAACTGCACAACTCAACTACATCGGTCCGGGATGGCGGCTGGGCATCAAGCATCGGTGGTTCAGTGGTAGAATGCTCGCCTGCCACGCGGGCGGCGGGTTCGATTCCCGGCCGATGCAATCGTTTTGCTTTTCTCACTCTCTGCTCTATTGTTAATGACTACCAACTGCACAACTCAACTACATCGGTCCGGGACGGCGGCTGGGCATCAAGCATCGGTGGTTCAGTGGTAGAATGCTCGCCTGCCACGCGGGCGGCGGGTTCGATTCCCGGCCGATGCAATCGTTTTGCTTTTCTCACTCTCTGCTCTATTGTTAATGACTACCAACTGCACAACTCAACTACATCGGTCCGGGACGGCGGCTGGGCATCAAGCATCGGTGGTTCAGTGGTAGAATGCTCGCCTGCCACGCGGGCGGCGGGTTCGATTCCGGCCGATGCAATCGTTTTGCTTTTCTCACTCTCTGCTCTATTGTTAATGACTACCAACTGCACAACTCAACTACATCGGTCCGGGACGGCGGCTGGGCATCAAGCATCGGTGGTTCAGTGGTAGAATGCTCGCCTGCCACGCGGGCGGCGGAGTTCGATTCCCGGCCGATGCAATCGTTTTGCTTTTCTCACTCTCTGCTCTATTGTTAATGACTACCAACTGCACAACTCAACTACATCGGTCCGGGACGGCGGCTAGGCATCAAGCATCGGTGGTTCAGTGGTAGAATGCTCGCCTGCCACGCAGGCGGCCTGGGTTCGATTCCCGGCTGATGCAATCGTTTTGCTTTTCTCCCTCTCTGCTCTATTGTTAATGGCTACCAACTGCACAACTCAACTACATCGGTCCGGGACGGCGGCAGGGCATCAAGCATCGGTGGTTCAGTGGTAGAATGCTCGCCTGCCACGCGGGCGGCCCGGGTTCGATTCCCGGCCGATGCAATCGTTTTGCTTTTCTCACTCTCTGCTCTATTGTTAATGACTACCAACTGCACAACTCAACTACATCGGTCCGGGACGGCGGCTGGGCATCAAGCATCGGTGGTTCAGTGGTAGAATGCTCGCCTGCCACGCGGGCGGCCCGGGTTCGATTCCCGGCCGATGCCATCGTTTTGCTTTTCTCCCTCTCTGCTCTATTGTTAATGACTACCAACTGCACAACTCAACTACATCGGTCCGGGACGGCTGCTAGGCATCAAGCATCGGTGGTTCAGTCGTAGAATGCTCGCCTGCCACGCGGGCGGCCGGGTTCGATTCCCGGCCGATGCAATCGTTTTGCTTTTCTCACTCTCTGCTCTATTGTTAATGACTACCAACTGCACAACTCAACTACATCGGTCCGGGACGGCGGCTGGGCATCAAGCATCGGTGGTTCAGTGGTAGAATGCTCGCCTGCCACGCGGGCGGCCCGGGTTGGATTCCCGGCCGATGCAATCGTTTTGCTTTTATCACTCTCTGCTCTATTGTTAAAGACTACCAACTGCACAACTCAACTACATCGGTCCGGGACGGCGGCTGGGCATCAAGCATCGGTGGTTCAGTGGTAGAATGCTCGCCTGCCACGCGGGCGGCGGGTTCGATTCCCGTCCGATGCAATCGTTTTCCTTTTCTCACTCTCTGCTCTATTGTTAATGACTACCAACTGCACAACTCAACTACATCGGTCCGGGACGGCGGCTAGGCAACAAGCATCGGTGGTTCAGTGGTAGAATGCTCGCCTGCCACGCGGGCGGCGGGTTCGATTCCCGGCCGATGCAATCGTTTTGCTTTTCTCACTCTCTGCTCTATTGTTAATGACTACCAACTGCACAACTCAACTACATCGGTCCGGGACGGCGGCTGGGCATCAAGCATCGGTGGTTCAGTGGTAGAATGCTCGCCTGCCACGCGGGCGGCCCGGATTCGATTCCCGGCCGATGCAATCGTTTTGCTTTTCTCACTCTCTGCTCTATTGTTAATGACTACCAACTGCACAACTCTACTACATCGCTCCCGGACGGCCGCTGGGCATCAAGCATCGGTGGTTCAGTGGTAGAATGCTCGCCTGCCGCGCGGGCGGCCCGGGTTCGATTCCCGGCCGATGCAATCGTTTTGCTTTTCTCACTCTCTGCTCTATTGTTAATGACTACCAACTGCACAACTCAACTATATCGGTCCGGGACGGCGGCTGGGCATCAAGCATCGGTGGTTCAGTGGTAGAATGCTCGCCTGCCACGCGGGCGGCGGGTTCGATTCCCGGCCGATGCAATCGTTTTGCTTTTCTCACTCTCTGCTCTATTGTTAATGACTACCAACTGCACAACTCAACTACATCGGTCCGGGACGGCGGCTGGGCATCAAGCATCGGTGGTTCAGTGGTAGAATGCTCGCCTGCCACGCGGGCGGCCCGGGTTCGATTCCCGGCCGATGCAATCGTTTTGCTTTTCTCCCTCTCTGCTCTATTGTTAATGACTACCAACTGCACAACTCAACTACATCGGTCCGGGACGGCGGCTGGGCATCAAGCATCGGTGGTTCAGTGGTAGAATGCTCGCCTGCCACGCGGGCGGCGGGTTCGATTCCCGGCCGATGCAATCGTTTTGCTTTTCTCACTCTCTGCTCTATTGTTAATGACTCCCAACTGCACAACTCAACTCCATCGGTCGGGGACGGCGGCTAGGCATCAAGCATCGGTGGTTCAGTGGTAGAATGCTCGCCTGCCACGCGGGCGGCCCGGGTTCGATTCCCGGCCGATGCAATCGTTTTGCTTTTCTCACTCTCTGCTCTATTGTTAATGACTACCAACTGCACAACTCAACTACATCGGTCCGGGACGGCGGCTAGGCATCAAGCATCGGTGGTTCAGTGGTAGAATGCTCGCCTGCCACGCGGGCGGCCCGGGTTCGATTCCCGGCCGATGCAATCGTTTTGCTTTTCTCACTCTCTGCTCTATTGTTAATGACTACCAACTGCACAACTCAACTACATCGGTCCGGGACGGCGGCTGGGCATCAAGCATCGGTGGTTCAGTGGTAGAATGCTCGCCTGCCACGCGGGCGGCCCGGGTTCGATTCCCGGCCGATGCAATCGTTTTGCTTTTCTCACTCTCTGCTCTATTGTTAATGACTACCAACTGCACAACTCAACTACATCGGTCCGGGACGGCGGCTGGGCATCAAGCATCGGTGGTTCAGTGGTAGAATGCTCGCCTGCCACGCGGGCGGCCCGGGTTCGATTCCCGGCCGATGCAATCGTTTTGCTTTTCTCACTCTCTGCTCTATTGTTAATGACTACCAACTGCACAACTCAACTACATCGGTCCGGGACGGCGGCTAGGCATCAAGCATCGGTGGTTCAGTGGTAGAATGCTCGCCTGCCACGCGGGCGGCCCGGGTTCGATTCCCGGCCGATGCAATCGTTTTGCTTTTCTCACTCTCTGCTCTATTGTTAATGACTACCAACTGCACAACTCAACTACATCGGTCCGGGACGGCGGCTGGGCATCAAGCATCGGTGGTTCAGTGGTAGAATGCTCGCCTGCCACGCGGGCGGCGGAGTTCGATTCCCGGCCGATGCAATCGTTTTGCTTTTCTCACTCTCTGCTCTATTGTTAATGACTACCAACTGCACAACTCAACTACATCGGTCCGGGACGGCGGCTGGGCATCAAGCATCGGTGGTTCAGTGGTAGAATGCTCGCCTGCCACGCGGGCGGCCCGGGTTCGATTCCCGGCCGATGCAATCGTTTTGCTTTCTCACTCTCTGCTCTATTGTTAATGACTACCAACTGCACAACTCAACTACATCGGTCCGGGACGGCGGCTGGGCATCAAGCATCGGTGGTTCAGTGGTAGAATGCTCGCCTGCCACGCGGGCGGCCCGGGTTCGATTCCCGGCCGATGCAATCGTTTTGCTTTTCTCCCTCTCTGTTCTTTCGTGAACAACAACCAGCTGCGTGACTCGACCACATCTCTCCAAGACGGCCACCAAGCACCAAGCATCGGTGGTTCAGTGGTAGAATGCTCGCCTGCCACGCGGGCGGCCCGGGTTCGATTCCCGGCCGATGCAATCGTTTTGCTTTTCTCACTCTCTGCTCTATTGTTAATGACTACCAACTGCACAACTCAACTACATCGGTCCGGGACGGTGGCTAGGCATCAAGCATCGGTGGTTCAGTGGTAGAATGCTCGCCTGCCACGCGGGCGGCCCGGGTTCGATTCCCGGCCGATGCAATCGTTTTGCTTTTCTCACTCTCTGCTCTATTGTTAATGACTACCAACTGCACAACTCAACTACATCGGTCCGGGACGGCGGCTAGGCATCAAGCATCGGTGGTTCAGTGGTAGAATGCTCGCCTGCCACGCGGGCGGCCCGGGTTCGATTCCCGGCCGATGCAATCGTTTTGCTTTTCTCACTCTCTGCTCTATTGTTAATGACTACCAACTGCACAACTCAACTACATCGGTCCGGGACGGCGGCTGGGCATCAAGCATCGGTGGTTCAGTGGTAGAATGCTCGCCTGCCACGCGGGCGGCGGGTTCGATTCCCGGCCGATGCAATCGTTTTGCTTTTCTCACTCTCTGCTCTATTGTTAATGACTACCAACTGCACAACTCAACTACATCGGTCCGGGACGGCGGCTGGGCATCAAGCATCGGTGGTTCAGTGGTAGAATGCTCGCCTGCCACGCGGGCGGCGGGTTCGATTCCCGGCCGATGCAATCGTTTTGCTTTTCTCACTCTCTGCTCTATTGTTAATGACTACCAACTGCACAACTCAACTACATCGGTCCGGAACGGCGGCTGGGCATCAAGCATCGGTGGTTCAGTGGTAGAATGCTCGCCTGCCACGCGGGCGGCCCGGGTTCGATTCCCGGCCGATGCAATCGTTTTGCTTTTCTCACTCTCTGCTCTATTGTTAATGACTACCAACTGCACAACTCAACTACATCGGTCCGGGACGGCGGCTAGGCATCAAGCATCGGTGGTTCAGTGGTAGAATGCTCGCCTGCCACGCGGGCGGCCCGGGTTCGATTCCCGGCCGATGCAATCGTTTTGCTTTTCTCACTCTCTGCTCTATTGTTAATGACTACCAACTGCACAACTCAACTACATCGGTCCGGGACGGCGGCTGGGCATCAAGCATCGGTGGTTCAGTGGTAGAATGCTCGCCTGCCACGCGGGCGGCGGGTTCGATTCCCGGCCGATGCAATCGTTTTGCTTTTCTCACTCTCTGCTCTATTGTTAATGACTACCAACTGCACAACTCAACTACATCGGTCCGGGACGGTGGCTGGGCATCAAGCATCGGTGGTTCAGTGGTAGAATGCTCGCCTGCCACGCGGGCGGCGGGTTCGATTCCCGGCCGATGCAATCGTTTTGCTTTTCTCACTCTCTGCTCTATTGTTAATGACTACCAACTGCACAACTCAACTACATCGGTCCGGGACGGCGGCTAGGCATCAAGCATCGGTGGTTCAGTGGTAGAATGCTCGCCTGCCACGCGGGCGGCCCGGGTTCGATTCCCGGCCGATGCAATCGTTTTGCTTTTCTCACTCTCTGCTCTATTGTTAATGACTACCAACTGCACAACTCAACTACATCGGTCCGGGACGGCGGCTGGGCATCAAGCATCGGTGGTTCAGTGGTAGAATGCTCGCCTGCCACGCGGGCGGCCCGGGTTCGATTCCCGGCCGATGCAATCGTTTTGCTTTTCTCACTCTCTGCTCTATTGTTAATGACTACCAACTGCACAACTCAACTACATCGGTCCGGGACGGCGGCTAGGCATCAAGCATCGGTGGTTCAGTGGTAGAATGCTCGCCTGCCACGCGGGCGGCGGGTTCGATTCCCGGCCGATGCAATCGTTTTGCTTTTCTCACTCTCTGCTCTATTGTTAATGACTACCAACTGCACAACTCAACTACATCGGTCCGGGACGGCGGCTAGGCATCAAGCATCGGTGGTTCAGTGGTAGAATGCTCGCCTGCCACGCGGGCGGCCCGGGTTCGATTCCCGGCCGATGCAATCGTTTTGCTTTTCTCACTCTCTGCTCTATTGTTAATGACTACCAACTGCACAACTCAACTACATCAGTCCGGGACGGTGGCTAGGCACTGTTTTTGAACTTTATTCCCCGCCCCAAACCCGGGCTCCTACACTTTAGCTTTCAACTGTATCTGAAACAGCGAAGTTTTCGAACAAAATGGGCGAAAAGCATTTTTTCTCAATGCCCGCTTTTTCTGCTGCGCTAAACATAGAATATTGCATTTGAGGCACAGTCACCTTATCGAGCTCCTATGCGGGCGGAATCACAAATCGCAGATGTGCTGAAACTCTTAACAAGGAATGGTGTGCCATAAGGTATGCGTCTTGGCCGTTCTTTTTCGATTTATGACAGTGACGTAAACAATGCATTTCAGTTTTTACTCCTTCGGAAACACCGCGAATTTCGGTTGCGCCAATGATTTCGCGATTCCATTCGGAGCAGCCACCTGTGGTGACGGAGCGGGCTTCATCAACCAGCAGGGTTGTTCCATGGTGGGGATCCGGGAGCATTTTTCAACTCTTCATCCCCATAGATTCCTACCATTTCCTTCAGGCAAACACACCCTCCGGACCATGTTATTTCTGCTGCTGCCGCGGTGGTTCCTGCAATCATCCAGCAGTATTCGCACGGGAGGCAGCCCGCCTACCCACCTCACCTCAGGGACTTCAACAGATATTTATCAACAACTCACCTTCGATTTCCGGAAAATGTGTTGCATTGTTAGTCGCTGTTCTATTCACACCTAATCTGTTATAAAATTCTGTGTATTCGTGCTGGCTCTGAAGCAGTTTCCAAAAAACACGTTACACATTCCAGTCGTCACTTTATTATACAACATTCACCTCTGGTCAAGTTAAAATCAACAACAATTCTATGCAACAACTCAATTATTTTAAACGGTTTTTGCTGAGAGTATAAAACGATTCTGGGCCGGAAAGGCCGAGAGGGCACCACAATCATGGGCACCCTGTAAAACGAAAATACATACAGCGCATACACCCATCACAAAACAACAAAAACAGAATTCGCGGAATATGAACATTAATATCATCTGAGTTACCCAAGCTCGAAGATCTCGAATATTTTTTCAACATTTTGAGATTTTTTACTCATACATATACATACAGAAACAATACGCGTACGGTGATGAATACACGGAAACAAAGAGCGAACGATGAACAAAAGACCCGATCTACATAGCATACTAAACCAAAGAGAAATAGAGCATTACATCGAGTACGACAGTATAACTTACTTCTTCTAAGCAAAGCTGTACCCGTGACAAAACTGAACAAAAAAAAAGGAAAAAACTGGCACACAGCCGTTTTACTAGGACTGCGCTTTTCTAAAGCGCGAAACTACCTATTTATAAATAACTGTTTGAAGAGCTAGAATAGAATTACTCCAATTCACCATCCTCCAACTCAGCTCCCATAGGTGGTGGAGGGGGTAACGGTGGCAGAACCGACGGAGGTAACGGCGGTGGAGACAACGCTCGAGGCGGTTCCATGGCCCGGCAGAATTGAGACGAATTCTGCAATTGATCTCATTACTAAAACGGTCACACCCAAAAATACCTCCAGACACATGCATTATGTTGATGACGAAAAACGTAACATGTTTCTCGCCCGTCTTTGCCCTGAGAGACCCTACCAGCATTCTGCGAGTTGAGACAAATACGAAAACAATGAGCGGCTACGCAGCTTCGCAACCGCCCGTTATTACCCCTCATGAATTTCGATGGAGCTTCAGTCGACACGGAACGTACTGATAGTTTGGGCTCCTTATTGTGCATTGGCGCAAACTAGGTGAGCGTTTGCTACAGCATACGTGAACTGAGTTTGCGCCAACATATAACAGGGAAAGCGAAGTATCAGTACGATCCGTGTTAACTATACGTACTTCTTTCGTTGGTGACCAGATTTTTTGAAAACGTATCGGAAACTTTTACGTCCCCCCAAATAATTTTTATGGCTATTTTGGAACTAGAACCTTCCGAAAATTTTCGCTGATTTCAGCACCTCCACTGACGAGCCTTGGAGTGTTAATCAATACTGGCACAAAAACTTTACGCCCCCCCCCGCCCCAACCCATTTCTTTCCATTCTCACATCACCTTCCAATGCCCGCGGGACAGCGACTGATCAAACCTGATGAATGTAATCTACGCTAAACTAAACTTCTTAGCTGCCCTTCATTCCCTATCGTTGTCGCATCTCGCAGAACTTGGTACGGCCTCTTAATCTATCATGAAAAGGCACTCGCGATCACTAGACTTCTATTGTATCATGCTTTCTGCCGCTTTCAGCGAAATCTGAAGATTTCCGGATTCCATAACACCCTATCCGTGCGCAGTCGCCTCACAAGATCGCACGCAGCACGACCTCTTGCCACGTCGTCCACTGATCTTGCTCGTATCTATCGATGGCGCGGCACGCGAGCTGGTTAAGCAGATAGGTGAATGCGCACGGAATTCCTTCTACATGAACTTGTAGAATACCTTCAGTACTGAGAATGTTCCAACTTTTATTAGCACCGTATCCGACAATGGGATAGACAGGGAAAAGTAGACCGTTGTCCCTCTCGACGGAGCCACGCCCACACTAGTAACCAAGTTTTTCCAGCCCGAAAAATTTCACGCTCCCAGTAAATGGGGATTTTTTCGAGACTTTCTAGGCTGAAAACCTAAACAAAAAAAATGCCTTTTTAAAACTTTCATTTTAATTATCTAATCAACTCCCTACCGACGAGCCTCAGCGAGGGTCAGTTTAAGGACAGTGTACACGAAAAAACCAGCTGTTCAGTGCAAGAATAATAGCAGGAGAACGGCTAAAAACGAGCCATAGATAGCCAATACGGCCCTCAGACTCGTTTGTGCTATGCCCGCCCCGCCCGCTTCCTCAACGGCCAACAGGGAAGTGGGCGGGTAGGACATAGCTCACACAGGTTTGTGGGCCGTATAGGGCTATCTATGGTTTGTTTGGAGCCATTCTTTCGCCATTAATGTTGCAATGGGCCCCGGTACATGCGATTTCCGGTAAGAATCGATTAGCGTTTTTTATTGTGAACACTACCTTCAACTTCTACTTGAAGCAACATCACAAATTTTCCATTTCTAGCCAAGCATTTGTACACTCCCAAGTTCGCGAATTTTGATAAAAATTTATGCCCCCTCGCTGGACTGGGGATAATGATGGTCCCCCATAAATCGGAAACCTGGGGTGATAAAGAATTCTACAGTGGGTTCGAAACGTTAGTGGTTTTCCCCAGTAGGGTGAACCACAATGCGGGCAAAATGCTGCCGGAACTACCAAATTCACCTTCAACCACCATCCCTCCTGGTCGGAACATCCATGCCGTCGATCTTAGACTTGAACACCTTTTTATTGAAATATCTTACATGCTCTGAACTCCACTTTCTCAACTTCTTCGATTTTCAGATACGTCCGAAATTCAGATGGTTCGATTGTCGAACATTCCCAAGAACTTCTTTTTCGACTTCACACTTTCAAAAATGTTCGAAAAAAAGTAATTCTCGACTTTCGAAATGAAGTATATCCGAACAGTCAGTCAGTGAACACTACACTCGATCCAGTAACCCGGATTCAAACCGCTGAGCTACATGTGGCAATGAGATAAGGCAGGATAATCCGATAATATTGATCACCATGATGCACGATTAATATTGGATTACACTTTGCCGCGCTGCTCGACACTGGGAGTATAAATGACACCTAAGCGCGTGTATACAACCCTTCGCCGCAGCACGCTACGCGCCACGCCAACCTTCCGAAAAGGAGTGCATATACGTCAAAACAAAACGGGAATCAAACCTTAATTATATCCTTCTCACTTCGTGGATGCGAACCATTTGCAGTTGGATTGTGTCCATGCAAAGCCGGGTGATGTTGCACTTGAACTGGTGCCATAGGCCGCGATTTTGACGATGATCCACTTCCAAGACTAACAGATGAGCCGACTGCTGGCGGAAAAGACGTCGATGGCTCGTGACGAGGTCGTTTCTCCCTAAAAAAAAACAACTATTGGGAGAATCACATAAGCCTACAGGCAAACAATAGCTGTACATACGCAGGCGGATGATGCGGGCCACCTGGCTGGCCACCACTAGCCATTCGGTCGTGTTCTCGTTTCCGTCGTTCTTCCTCCTTACGCCTTTCTCGATCCTCAGGACGCTCAGGGTGACCACCATGTCGTTCCCGTTCTTCACGCCTCCGCCGCTCCTTCTCCCTCCTGCGCTCATCTTCTCGCCTGTTGTGCTCTTGCCTTGCCTTGTGGCCATTCTCGTGTGCTGGCGCTAAATCAGAAATTTGGGTAATTCAACTGCATTGAAAAAAATCCCGTTTCGGTATCAACAGCATATCTTATTATTCACATCAATGACTAAACTTTGAGTTTCTTACATATGTCATTCCTGGCTTCACGCTAAATGTGACTAAACCCAGCAAATTATATGCAAATATGATGAGCGTGTGTGATCTTCATGCAATCGGAAGTTGGCGATTACATGCCCACACAAACTATCCCACGAGGGAGTTTCCTGCATTACTTGCAAGATTTTCAGAAAAAAAAACATGCAAATTTGCACAAGCCATACTACATGACTTGTGTAAAACATCTAATCCTTACACAGAGCACTTAAATGGAGACTTAGCTTCTCCTTCAACATTTCATAGAACGCCACCAACACCATAGGATTCAGGACTCCCAGGAACCATACCACAGGTGGTTTTCAGAAAAAGATAGTATTTATAGTTAGGTCCGTGTCTTGTTTCCTCAAGAAAAAAAAAACATTAGAATCTCACCAGCGGATCGCTAGGGCGATCATGTGCGCCGGCCCGAAAATCGATTGAGGACGACAGAAGAGCGCAGATGATCAGCTTACCACACCGCCAGCCATCGGTGAGATTTAAACCGCCTGTCCCTGCCGCGGGTGAGATTCTTGAGGAAGCAAGCCACGGACCTAACTATAGGTAGTTTTAGAATTGATTACCGATTTTTCACTATTCTAAATTGGTAGAGCTACCTTCGACGCTCATCATCCTTAATCAGATACCTTTTCCAATCGGGTCCAAATGATGTTCACGCATGGGCCCTGTCATAGTCTCTCCGATGCCTACCATGCCTCGCTAAACCGTTCTCTCAGTTGATGATTTGGTTTGGATTTCCTCTCTGCACTCTGCAGGACCACTCGTCACACTGTTGCTCATCTTGGTTAATGAAAAAAAACATGGCAGCTCATCATTTGAGATATGCAGCTTCGCATGGAAAAAATAAACTTCCCAAAAGACCTCGCTCACCATCCAGACTTGACCATCTTAGAATATAGCGGCTGGTGTCAAACTGCACTCACTCCGTCAACCGGGTCACAAATAAGCTGCTGCTCCCTGCTTCAAAAATTGAGGTCTGGAGAGCGGCTAGTAGAGCAGAGACGATTATGAAAGCTTCAATGCGAGCGGCCTACCACGACAAAGCTCACGTCGAGATCACACGCAGGAACGCGAAGACAAAAATCAACAATTTCACTTCTCTAACCACACGTTCGTTTCCCCAAAGCACTATTACGTTGAAGCGAAAGTTTCCGGCCACTTGACTTTGACGAATTTCAAACTTTTCCCGGTTGGTCCTTCGGCCCAGTGCGAAATGCCAATCGAAAGCACAACTTCTTCTCTACCAAACGCTGCCTTCCACTTGGGCCAAAGCTTGCTCATTTGCGAAACATAGCTATAATTCAGTGGTAATCTTCAGTACTGAGCGCAAAGCGCTTCTATTTACTTTGAGGTAAACCACTACACCTGCCAGAGTTGACGGGATGCTGAGCCGCCACCTTAGAACTAGATGACAACGTTAGTATAAATTTCGACAACGTTAGTATAAATTTCAATGGAGCGTAATTATTAATTTTTAGTGGTTTTTATGATTTCGCAACTTCGACTTTTCCTGGAATATCCAAGAAGTTACGACCTCGAAGCTTCAAAGTTGGGTATAATGGCCACTTCCCACTAAACAGTTTTTTCGTCAATTGATAATTTTTTTACATTCGATTTTCGCCAATTTCATCGAATTTGAAGAAAATAATTAAACTAAACTTTGAAGCTTTGAGGCCAACACTTCTCGGATAGGCAAGGAAAGGACCGAAGTTGCAAGATGACAAAACCCGCTAAAAATCAATAAATACGCTCCGTCGAAATTTTCCAAAAACGCTAACATATAATTTTAAAAAGGCTCAAATATCCTGTCAACTCTGGCGGGTTTGGTAGCTTACCTCAAAGTAAATGGAAGCACTCAAAAATGCACAGTACTGAAGATCACAACGGAATCATCATAGCATATATTTCGCAAATGAGCAAAATTTGGCCTTAACGGAAGGCGGCGTTGGATAGAAAACAATTTGTGCTTTCGATCGCTATGTGGCGCTTGGCCCAACAACCAACGCTGAGAGGTTCCAAATTTGTCGGAGTCCACTGGCGGGAAACAATCGCTTCAACCTAATAGAAAAGTTTTTGGTTGGGCTGAAACCGAAAGTGTTGGTGCCCTCTCATGGATCTTCCAAGGAGGAGCAAAATCTTCAATTTCACTCTAAAAATTTGCATCCAACTGTACTGCGGGTCCATTTCTGTAAGCTCATACAAAAAATACTCCAATGACACAAAAATGTTATTCCTTACCTGCAGGTGTAGGTGCTAAGGGCTCCTGCCCTGGCAGAGGTAATGAAGGCATCGAAAGGTCCGCTCTCACTTGAGACGTGTCAGGAATGAAGCTCCTTCTCGGAGGTGCACGTTCAGCACCTGGACGATCACCACTAGGCGCCATGGACTTAGTACGCTCCTGAGAAAGAACGGAAATTATCTTCCAGCCACTTGAAGCCAGAGCCTCAAAAGACACACATACTACCCACCTTGTACTCCGACAGGTCAACCTTCTTGTGAAACGTGGGAGGTGGTGGCGGTGGCGGCAATATTTCCTTCTCCTCAGCTCCACTTCGGGAAGGCGTAGGGCTTGGTGTCGAAGGCTTCACTATGCCTTTGGCAACGAATCGGGTCAGAGCCAGCCATTCTCGACATGACTTGTATATACTCGCAAACTCTTGAGCCATTTCTGAAATGAAAATGTAAATTAAATAGCCAACCAACACTTTTCAGCAAGAAATCGCATTCTCACCAGTCAGAAGGTCCTGAGTCATGCCTGGATATATCTTCTCGTACCAAGCCTTCTCTCCAGGAGCAGGAGGAGGAATCTGAAGGTTCTGAATATGGAGTAACCAAGTCTGCTACTAGCTATGAATATCCACTGAATCACTCTTCGTCGCTACACACTAAAGGGGCATTCGAACAGGAAAAAAGGCAGAACTATTTGAACTGGACGCTAGGATTTTTCTCTCGCATAACAATAACACTCGAATGATTCAAGTTATAGGTCTTTCGTTCAATTTACCATTCATAATTACTTATTCTTACTTCATTTTTGGATGAAGTAAGATCAATAAAGTCCGTTCTTGGCGAACTGCTATCGAAGTATACAAAGCATATGTCGGATCCGCAAAAACTACTTTTACCTGGTTTCGAGAAGTTATAAGCTCAAAACGGGGGCTTTTTGTACTTCCAAAACGCTCAGTAAATTTCCGAGAATCTGAAAACGGTCCTCATCATCGTGTTCAGCGCCCAAAACAAACCCTCTAAGCAAAAATTGCGTGAAAGCATATTTTCCGAACTTTGTGCACACTGACAGTGTTTTGGACTTGAACAGATTTTCGGTTGAGCGTTTACTTTTATCAATTAGGGGTTCTGAAAGCGCTTCGGAAACATGTTCCAGATTTCATTTGAAACTCTCCCAGGAAAGTTTTTTGGGGCGCTGACCACGAATCTGAGGTTTACTAGTCGATTTTCCAAAGTGTTCGGCTTAATTCGCTCGAAGCACCCCAGTGGGGAAAAATTTTGAGGGCAAAACGCCACTTTCGAGATTTCCGGATTTTTTCGATAGATGTGTCTCGAAATCATTTTCTGATGGTAATTTGATGTGTTTAACACGAATCTAAGGTCCGTTTGCCGATTTCCTACAGAATACGGTAGTTTACGGAGGGTATACGGTAGCATGATCAAAGCCTCACATTCGACTCAAACTTCGTATGCGGGGGTTATTCGGGGTGATGAATGCGAATTTGATGTCTTTTTGCCGATTTCCGAACTCTTGAATTAGATTCTGCGCTCTAAATGGCATATTACCTACCGTAGCCTAAAGTAAACCTCAGACTTTCCACGAACCGACCCCTGATTAGTTTTCAGCACCCCCAGATTACACCTACTAACGAGTTTTGAGCGAAATCCGAACTTTTTTTTTTCAACCCCCCCCCCAAAGAAAATGATGGGTATCTCTTCGCGAAACTTTAAAACGCTCATAACTTTTTGCAACCAGCTACTTGGGGTGGGGTACTGAAAAGTTTTACTTTAGATGCTCAAGAGATTCTGACAATACAATTCGTTTCCGCAAATCCGGCATACGCTTTGTATACTTACCGTGTTAGTCCATAGCGGGCAAATGTCTCTAACTGAACAATAGGTCTCGGACTTCGTTCATACTTGAACGATATTCCTGTCGCCCATAAGCCGGCCGTAGTACACTGGTTGTAGCCGCAAAGCACTTTAAAGAAAGAGCAGGGGAACAATTCTAATCGCGGACGCAACGCGCACTACGGAAATCCGCCTTGGTCACGCCGTCGCTTGGGCGCATTCACCAAATGCTCCCGATAAATTCATGGCACTCCAAGATTTGGATATTTCTCTCCTCATTTGTCATGTTGTCTAAGCTGGCTGAGTTGGCTCCCAGTGGATGGACGATGGGAAGAGCAAACTTAGGCGACCAAAACCAATGAGCAGAGGGAAATATTCAAGATGCCATGAAATTCTCGAGAGCTTAGGGTAGACACGCTCAAGCGACGTGAACGGGAACGAATTCCCACCGCGCGCGTCGCGTCTACGCCTCCAACTCCTCCTTCAATGTGTACTGCGCCTGAAACCCGCAGCCCGGCTTTATCAGTCCGGCTGCTTTGCCAGCTCAGACAATCGCCGCATTCAATGCGTGTCGAATATCCATTCAGCTCAAAGACAATGTGGTTTCCAGCAGATTCAGCATAAGTTGCTAGGGGAACACGTGCTCCTATTGTTTCAAGTTAAAGCACGTGCCCCAACAAATGAAAGGTGCAAGGCCAAGCGGGGTCGCAAAATTTCTCAACAGGGGGGTCGCAAATTTTTGGCCCGAAATTAAAGGTTAGGATGGACCACGTAAATTTCGGACCAAAATGAAAATTTCTGAAAGTGAAAAAATTGGAAATCACTTTCCACTAACAAAAATTTAACATTATTTAGCAAAAAAGTGCCCAAAATTACACCATAGGAGGATCGCAAAGAATTTGAATTTTTGGAAAAAACTTTGATGGCCGGGAGGGGATCGCTCCTATTTCGGAGAAATTTTCCCTGCTTGAACCTGGTGCTCAACGAGCAGGCCGAGATGAATATCGGTGCTCAGGCCGCGTCGCGTGTCGCTGTGATGCTACGATAGCGCTAGACTACCTTGCAAAACAAGCTCCTGCGCTGAAATCTTGCAGCACGTGCTGCTTTTTGGAGCACTTACCTCTGCGATGAAGCCTTCCGATGGGTGTGGTCATTCGAGTTGAGTGCATATTCAGCTCGCACTGAATGCGGCGGCATTGTGAGAGCGTATGTATGGGAGCCAGGTGACACTACGGACCACATAAGACGGTCACAGGAGGAGAATACTTTGTCTCTGTTCCGTGTTCCTAACACACATATTTACAGGACACTTTTGCTCCCTGTTTTGGGCGCAGTTGAGAATTATCGGCCGGGTAGGACTACGGCCGATCGACCAACTATGACAGAACCTGAACGATAATGCAGCAGTGGCTGCCGTAATCGAACGGCTCTTTTCATTTGGATGTGTTGGGCCCGCGGACGTTTGCCCTTTATGGACTGAACAGTTCGTAGCTCTGATGGACCTTTACAATTCCCGCGTCGAAATCATCGTCGAACTTAGTTGAGAACACGGACAAAATGAAGAGCTTCGTCAAGGGAAACGAATTTTGGCAGAGTCCGGAGCGGTGAACTGTGAAGTTCCCACCACAGAATTACATAACAGAAAGATGAAAAAAATATCAGGGTCTCACAAAAGACATACCTCTTCGATTTGATTCGCCTTATGAGAATGTTTGTTTGCCCAAATGCCCCGAGAAACTTGCCAGCGGCCAAGGGAAGCGACGGGATCGTGCGCGGGCCGTGTCAAGTCATCGTGGAGCCGTTTGTTGAACACGTGACGACACTAGAACCCTCCCACGCACGATCGGTTCCGCCATACCGCCCTCAGCACGCAATACAAAGCGCGACTCTAGGCAGAATTGGGAACAAGGGTTGACCAGCACCTCGTATCCAGCGTATACGCACACGAGATGCACACACACGCAAGCTATAGCACTCGCGTTGTACCGGATCGCCCAGTTTGTCACGCACAATCTGAAATGAGATCATTCAAACTGTGAGCGACAAATTAGCCAATATAGGAACCGAAACGAACTGCTTCTAACTACAATAACCTTCTATTCTATTGGAGTGAGGAACAGAGTTAAACGATACGGATCTCAAATAAGTCCCGATTGCTTTGAAGCATTTCTATGATCGCTTCCTGTACTTGCGAAGATAGAAGAGGAAATTGACCATACTCCTGTTTAGATGGCACAGGAAATTGAAGACAGGAAATTTACCTTTCGAATAAGGATTTCATTCAATCCAACTTTTAGAGAATATCCTGTTATGTTCTTTTTTCTGTCGATGGATAAAGTTCCAGCGCACTACTCTTTTCAAATAGCACATGTAAAAGGCTAGTAATTCGATGCCATGTGAAGCACACTCACACGATCCTGCTAGAGTAGGCGACGAGAATTTTCTCCGGAACCATAGACTACAAAGGCAAAAGGGGGTGGCTAGGGTTCGATGTCTCCTCGATAGCTTTTCTTGCTCAACTAGGACCAGCTGAGTAGAAAATCCCCGGCGATAGAGCATTCTACGATTTGGGACGCGGCCAAAGACCTGCCTCCAGATTGTTCGATTAAAAGCATTCGACAAGGCGTTCGATCACTTGGATCGAACTCTAACTCCAACCTACACCCTGACCCCCGAGGGAGGATTACACGGTAGAAGTTTGCTTTATTCTTGAAGACAGCGTCGTGTTTGCTGCTCCGCAAGACGCGGCCAGTTTGAAGCCGAGCCTCTGCTCTTGATATGAAAAATATCACAAGGGGCAGTCACAAGGGGTCGGTTACTCTTGCCGTCATCAGTTAGCTCCACTAATGCCATACGTACGGTGAATAAGACCAGCATCAAGCAGCGACAATTCTTATGCTCGGGGTGACTATCCAGCAGTGCTTTTTCTCACTTATTCCTTGCAAGCACGTAGGGATGGTTGCCACAGGCTAGGGAACCGGGCGACAAGCGCTAGCTCGGTTAAAGAATTAATTGTGATGAGAATTGTACCCCTCATCAGTAATTAGATAGACCCGCGATATCACAGCCGTGATAACTGCAATCCAAGCAGTCCTCAGGCTTACTGGTATCCATCCTGTGCATGTAGGACGACATTAGTTTAGAATATCCCCATTTTGATGAGGCGAGGATGCACCTGGCACTCTTCTGAGCAGACTCCGCATTGTTGGGTTTGCGCAGCACTCTTGAAATGCGGCCTTAATCAAGTGGTCCCTGAAAACAGGGTAAGCTTCGCGCAAAAGAGATGTAGGCGCTTTTTCTGAAGTCAGCTCGTTGTTGCAAGTTGACTTCCTTGATACACCAGCATATCGCTTTCTGCTCAATTTCCTTCCCAACGAATGACTAAGCAGCTTCAGAAAGACTATTGTGTACAGTCAGCCGCTGTACATGTGAATGATGACTCCTTTACTGGTCAAATGATTGATTTGGGCTGTATGTGCTCAACTCGGTAGCTTTCAGCCGCCGAGTTGTCGCACGTTCGTTACATGGCAGTATGATGAAACTAATATCTCCTTCGTGCAAACTGACACCAACTTCTCCGCAAACGAGAACTTTCTCTTGGTGTGGCTGGTCTCACCTCTCTTCCGGTTTCTATTACAGAAAATTGGCGTTTAGAGGAATCCAAGATTAGCTCAGAAGGTGCCGGATGCCACATGTCCACCAACACGCTGTTCAACACCTGCACGATCGTTCCATTACTCTTCGCAAGCTGTTGTATTCTCACATTCTGCTTATTCCCTTCTTCGTTAAACTGGGAATCTCAAGGCTGGCGAGCCAGAATTGCTGGATTAGTGATTCTGTGCCGTTTTCGGCGCTTCCGACGGCGTTTGTGTTTGGTTTGTATGAATCCCATCTTAACGTTCTTACATTGATCATCAGATCGAGCGTATATGTGGTAATCCATTCAAATGAACTCCTCTACGAGGATTCTTTCATGTTTATTGCCAATAACTGCATTGAGTGCTGATTAGCAATCTATCGACTGAATCTCACAACCATGTTTGCCTTTCGGTAACATCTTTCTTCGATTAAAGCGAGAATGAAGCATTTTGAATGAGGTATGTCTCTTCAGAGCGCGAACTTTGTTCCGTCGCTTTTAGCCCGAGTGCGGAAGGTATACGAAGGTCGCGTGTCAGTTCGTTGCGTTTCGTAACCACAAAACGAAACCTACACATCGGTAGCGAAGAAGTACGCACATTCTGTGAGCTTCTTATTGCCTGAAAATCAATTAAAATGTTAAATACAATCTTCTACTGGGCCATCACAAAATTTCTCAGATTCCTTACTCGGAGCAATCTCGTGCATAGCGGCCAGAACGAAGGGATGTGGCATCTCGACCTTCAGATCGAAAGCTGAACACAGCCGCTCAGTTTCTTGTCTGCGATTTCACCATTAAAGGCAGTATTCACGATATTTTTCGATTTTGAGATTAACCGCTAAATCGATTGTTTGGCCCCCGGTTAGAACTGAAATGACGAAGAAACCGAGAAAAACGCACCAGAAAGGCAAGAAATCCCCTACTCTCACCCCACTTCTTTACTCTCATTGGAACTGTTCGTTGTGACAATGAAATCCTTTGTGGACCCATCCTTTGCAATTCTCTACTCTCTGTTGCTCCGTTCCTTGCTTCGAGCCCTAAATAATACTGTTTTGCCTAAAATATTCTTCCATTTTCGATTAGCCCCATTTTTTTACCGCTGACAACCACCGTGAACATGTTCATCCAATCGGAAAACTAGTCCAAGCTAGAGAATAATGTCATTGAAATAAGACGTTTTAGTGCGTTTTCCGTTGTTTCTTCGTAATTTTGGTAACACTTAGTCGCCAACGCATTGTTTTTAGCGCAAAACTCGAGAACGAAAATCATCATGAACACCGCCTTTAATCACAGAGTGTTCCCTACTCACCTATCGTTTGGAGGATGATGTTTTCCAGCTGCACGATTAATTGCGCCGCCTCGACGTAATGCTGAAATACATGCATCATTATAATGTAAAAAACGCGGCAAATATTTTCCAGCACCTCTGTGTGGGGTGAAACAGACTACACTCACTGTGGCTTGTTTTACGTACACCCCAAATGGTTTGGAAAACCATGTTTTTGATGTAATAGGTGTAGTTTTCTGCATCACTAGACCGCGGATTGATCTCAAAACCTATCTAAGGTTGGTTTTGGGTGCTGGTTACAAATCTGAGGTCCATTTGTCAATCAATCAATCAATCAATCCATCAATCAACAGCTTTATTTTTCAATAAAGAAATGCACATACTGTGTATAAATAAATAAAGAGGTAGAGCTTCAAACAATTTAAACAAAAGAACACTCGTAACAATAGCACCCTGAATTTGTCGACTTTTTCAAAAATCCGACTGATTTGGCCTAACGCTTTTCAGTTGGAGAAATTTTGTTGCTCGAATGCGACTATTCGCGATTTCGAGAAGCGTTATTGCAACCACAAAATTGCCCAATATCTTCTCCATAGGGGTTATTTAGACTGACTAGCACATATTTGTGGTCCCTTACTTATTTTCCTGGATTAAGGTACGTTATGGTGGGCATATTTTGGCGGTTATGACACAGGAGCACGCAGTTGCTATCTTGGCCCAATTTGAAGACTGGCACATGGTAAATTGACCAAGTCTCAGATTTGGCTCGAAATTCCTCTGTGGGGGTTATTTGCGACGCTGAACATGAATACAAGATTCATCTCATATTTTCTAAATTTTGAGATTGGTTACTCAAAAAATCTCTCCACTCAATGCGTCTCGAATATGTACTCAACTCGAGTGACCACTACCATCTAAAGGCTCTACCGCAGGGGCACGTGCTGAGAAATCTCATGGCGAGAGCACGTGTTGCAAGATAGTCCAGCGCTAGTCGAAAGGCACTATGCCGACCCTAACCATCAAGAACCCTCAGATTCGCGAAAAGCGGACCACAAGTTCGTGTTCAGCACCCGAAATAACCTCCAGCTGAAAGTTCTGAGCCGAGCCCGAACAAAATCTGAACACCCAAGAAATTTCCTTTCTGCAAGATAGGAAAACGCCCTCTTTTGGAATCATCGGGGCATTTAGGAGATGTCGAGCACGGAGTATTTATGTACTGTTACACACCTACAACAACGAAAACATGGCTTTCCAAATTGTCGCGGTGCGGGTGAAACAGACCCTGATCAGTCCCGTCAACCCTTCCACCCTAGCCACCCCCCCCCTCCCCAATGAATATCAATTATGCATCAGCACAAAGCAGACAACCACAACGTATTGCAGATATAAAACAAGTTACACCCCAGGTGAAAGTACCCTTTCTAGTTACAGAACAAGTTAAACATTACAGTTTCAAATTCCCCATCTCCGAAATCACCTACTTTTTTTTACATATTCTAGACTCGACCAAATACCGCTCTTTTCCTTCACATACCACTCCTGCTACATCTTCTTCCCTTTCTGACGCTTGAAAACACGATCAGCTCCATCATACAAAACTCACTGTCCATCAAACGCTGAATTTCTGGAGAATTTATACAGCCCCAGTCCTAGCTGGACAGCAGCAATGATGCAACAGGCGTGAAATCAAAAACTACGGAATTGCTATGCGCAAAGCTGAACCTTCTCGGCTAGTTCGGCTGCCCAAAATCGTAAAACTGTGCAGAATCCACACGAAATGATACACTCACATTATTAGATGGTATATTGGGATGCCGTTCGAATTTCTTCGCCCACCAAACCCGCACAATGTGCTCCAACTTTCTCGGGCACTCCTCGCTTTTGCCAGCCAAAAACAGACAAGCAGCAGCTACATCCTGAAAATAATGTCGAAAACTACAACGAGAACAATTTCTACATACGAAGGCATTTTTGACGTGTGTTTGGAACAAAGAGGTGACACAGACTAGAGAAGAACTTGCGTGTCCGGCCCCGTCAAAGCTGGTCGATCGACTGAGCCCTACTCGGTAGAGACGCACCAAAATAGTGGCAGACGGATGCAGAAAATCCACCCAATGAGTCCGGCGGCGACCTTCTGCTTGCGACTGCAATCCACCCAGCAGGGTTGAGCAGGCCGTTGCGACCGGTGACCAAAATTTTACGAGCCCCCTTGGGATGAAAAAATATTCATGACCAAGATTTTTACAAACACCCCACCTCCTGGGATGGAGAAATGGTCCCGATGAAGCTCCTCCTCATTCTACCTTTCCGAATGGTTTAAAGATAAAGCCCAATTTTTTCCAAAAATTCTACGAACCTCCCCTCAACTTTCAGTTTCTTCGAAAAATTTCCTAAATCTTCACGACCCTCCGTTGCGACCAGTCGCAAGCCTGCCCAACCCTGCCACCCAGTCGATACTGGTGTTCTACGCGCGCACAAGGGCAGGGCCAATGCACCCCTGGTCGGTTTTTCGCACCGGGCTCAATGGGTAATTCGACGAAGTCTGACGAGGGCCTCCCATGTTTACGTTCCTCCGAATCCCTCCGAAAAACTTGGCCGGTTGATGAATGCAGCAGCGGCTGGATATAACTTCCAGATAAAGAGTTCATAACGCAACTCAGACAAATCTCGCGATCTGGTTTTGTGTGCATTCGGAGCACTTTTCCTGCGAGCGAGATCCACCACAAGATTTTTGGAACCGGCACACATCGGAACAACCAGTGAAGAATGACCGAGGCTTCTCGGACTATTTATCGTAGACGAGTAAAGCCCACATCATTTACGATATGCGATTGCCCAATACGTTACCCAACTTCGAAGTACCATTATAGTATCCTTGAATAGCTCTCAGGAAGTCAAGTAATGATATTTTTAATCCCATGTTCGGTCTTCTTGGAACCTGGGCATTCCTTCAGTTTTTTCTTCCTGCGCCTTACAGGTTATTAGGGTAAAACTATTTATTGGCCGACGTTTCGACGCTCCCGTAGTTTTTAAGGCCTCAAAGGTTGGACACGAAATAACTGTGAAACCCATCCAGTCAAATCAAAAAAGAAGGCAAACCACACCCCAAGCTCAATATATTTCGCAACTCCTGTCAGGTGGTGGCCACCGGTAAGCGACAAAACATGACCTGTGCACCATCCATCGGTGCCTCGGCGTTCGTGCCACGGTCACTGCCATCTGGCTCGCTAAATTTCGCTTCCTGATTCTTCCCAGCAGATTATGAGCGTCAGAAGTTATTCTGAGTCCTCTGCCAGACCAGAGATGGGGGAAGGAAGAAGCACTGGATCACCCAGTATCAGGGTTGAGCAGGCAGTTGTGCCAATGTTCGGGGTAGCTACGACCTTCCCCTGATGACCAACAAAGTGGAAAATTTTCACGATCCCTTCCCCAGAGATGAGAATTTGCTTCAGTCTTTTCAGAAAAGATGCTTTCCTAATTTTAGCTCACCCAGTGGTTTGGAGAAAATTCCTTTTTCCGGAAATTTTACGAGCTCCCTCAACTATTTCCTTTTTTTTCAATGTTTTCCAAAACTTTTACGACCCCCGTTGAGCCGGGTCACAACCCTGCTCAACCCTGCCCGGTATGGTATTGCGGGGAGCCACCCGCTCCACCTGCAATACCATATCGGGTGATTCAATCAATCGGGACACCCGCTATTTCGTCTCCATTCCCGAGTTAATGTGCCAGTAGTTTCTCCCCGTTTCCCCTCTTGGGAGCCCCGAAATTTTCGTCTGCGTAGGCAGAAAAACGATGATCACGCTGAGTGCATCATGAGGAACCTGGCTTGACCTAGCGTCAAAAGGTCGACCAGCCATTGTAAAGGAAGGCAACAAGTTTGGAAGTCGTGGAAATTTTTGTCCAAATACGAAACACTGGAGGCTCGTCCTAAAGTTCGCGTGAGAGCGAAAACTTCGGAGGTGATCGTGTGACTTTTCGAAACTTCTGGTCGCATTAACACTAAAAAAAACCCATCTCCACCCCCTAGTTGGTCGCCTCAGAATTCCCTGGTTTGCCTTTCTGTTAGGGAAAGATTCACTACCGATAGAGAATGATTCGCCGAAGAGGAAATTCTTCGTTATGCGGAGACTGGTTTTCGTTGAGACAGCTGATAAGACCAACTAGCAGGGACGAGACAGGTAAGCTACGGGCAGTCTCAACACGACCGGGAGAAATTCCCATATCACGCAATAGCTTTGACAAACGGCGCCTGCAGGGTGAACAGCGCTTGGGTTAATCAAGCTTCAAAGAGTACCGAATTCGACCTGAAAATAGTAGACAAAAAGATGCCCTCGAACACTTACCCGATAGTCGAAGAACTTGAAGGAATGAAAGCAGAAAAACCGATGCATATGCATAATGGCCGCACACATGCATAGCTGAGAACTGAAAAGGTATCGTATTCATCGTATCAGCAGCGAATTCACTACACAATAGAATAGATTAACACAATAGTTTAAACCAGTCGGGAAAAAAGTACATTAGTTAGCATTCAGACTAAGGCAATAGCAAATAAACACGTCATACAAAGGAGGTTTCTAGGAAGCCCGGTAAACACTATTTTACTGGAGAGTGCAATGTATAGACCAACTAATAAACTCACATTTTCCCCCGCTGGTCACGAACATTATGATTCAGCTGATCAACCATAATCTGAATATATCTCGTCGCCTGTTGCCGATACGTCAGCTCTTTTTCTGGAGTGAACGCGTGCTCCCGAATACTGGCGGTATTTGCAGCCTTAATAATGCCGATACACTGATTTTCCTGCTATCAGTTAGCTGATGTCCTTATGAAAGCTTTTAGAGCAATTGCACGTCAGCAAAATTTTCGCACTTCACTTGAAATACGAGAAAATTTCTCTAGTGACGACTCCTAATGACATCAACTTCTAAAACTGTTCGAATAAAGAGAAAGTGCCGACGTCTAGAGTTCGAAAACGCAAAGAACCTCGAGTTCAATACAAAATTTATCCTCTAAACAAATGACCAGGGTCAAGCGGGCGTTGCGTAATTTTTCGAAATCGAAGCGACCCCCCACCACCAAAATTGTTCTTCCAAAACCCAACATTTTTGCGCCCCCCCCGAGACGCGATTTCCGGGCAGTTTGTATTTGATTACTAAAACTGTCAAACTCCGAAAATTCGTTCAGCAGTCGGGCTCAAGCGCGTGAAATCTGAGCAATACGACTCTTCCCTTTGGTGCCCGAAAACTTCGAATAATTTTAGGATATCTTCACCAAATTTTCATTTTGGTCGAAATTTTGCGAGAAATGTTTTTGGGCACCAAAAGGAGGAATCGTAGCATTGCTCAGGTTTTAAGCGAAAAAGCTCGACTACTTGAAGAATTTTCGGCGTCTAACACTTCTAGTAATCAAATACAAACTGCCCAGAAATCGCGCTTCGGGGGGGGGTGTCGAAGAAATTTTGCAACTTTGGAAAACAATTTTGATGGTGGGGGAGGATCGCTCCGATTTCGAAAAACTACGCGACGCTTCGCTTAACCCTGCCTTCATTTTAGGGCCAAAAATTTCGCGACCCCCCACCCCGTTGCGAATTTTCGCAACCCCGCTTGACCCTGGTTGACGAATAGGAGAGAAAATTTTCAGTAGGTGCAAGGTATGGGACTAGGATCAAGCAACCCGAAGGGCTAAATGCGTTCGTTGTTGCGACCCCCCTCCATTCGAAGCAGAGCTTTGCGACCCCCCCCCAACAATGGTCCCGCTGAATTCAAGGTAAGCCCGCCCATTTTGCCGAAGACTTAAATACTCGTCAAAACTGCAAATGTCCAAATAGCGAAAAATTGTTTTTGGGGGCCTTCCAGTGATAAGTACAATGAGCTCTGATGATAATAGAATAAGAAACAGAAAATTGCCCGTTGGAAAAAAAATGGTCTTAAAAGGCCGCATTTTCCAAATGACCTCATCAGCTTGATTTCTACTTAAAGAGGCGACAGTCGGTCAAAAAGTGCATCTTCTCAAAAGTTATCGCAAACTAAATTAGCTGGATCAGATTTTTTTCTTGAGATTTTTCGCCTCACCACATTTTTTCACCTCACAGTGGTAAAATGAAAAATCTCTTTAAAAAAAATTAGCTAGGGTAGTTTTCTATAACCACTCAGAAGATGCACTTTCTACCCGACTGCCGCCGTCTATAAGTGAAAACCAAGGCTGAAGAGGTCATTTAGAAAAAAAGGCCCTTTAACACCACTTTTCCCAACGGGTTTTCTCACTCTACAGGAGCGACTTTGCCTTTTTTTCAGTTCCTGTCTTGGTCTGTTATACCGAACCGCTCAGCTACGCCCAAGAGAGCACTTGAGATGACGCTAGAGGCCCATCAACACATTTTTTTGGCGTTTGGACACTTGCAATTTTGACGAGCATCCAGGTCGCCAGAGTTTGACAAACATGTATGAAAAACTCGTGATTGTGAAAGAAACATTATGTGGTAAACGTTGAAACCGAGAAGAAACAAATTGAAAAAATCCAGCGATGCGACCCCACACAATTTTCGAAGTTAGGTGGCGACCAAGTTGGGAAAATTTCCAACACTGCTTGACCCTGTATGGGACCATTTTAGAGTCTACCATCGGTCGCAGTGAGGCGCACTGCGACCGGTGCCCGCGACAGGGCAATTGATCTAGTGCGGGTTTCCTCTGTTTTCCATCTTTCTTTTTGTACTTCCTTCTTTCTTTTCTCTCCTGTGGTCTTCATCTTATCTTAAATGTATAAATCTTGAAGCCTGCATCTTCGCAGAACTCAAACTGAATTGATTTACGTTGATTCCGGGCTATTGATTTGTCTGCAATTGCGCGGGCGATAGCGCGTCGGACGTAAGTCGGCGTGATGTATGGCCTAGCACGACTGGCCCTCAGCTACTGCGACGTCGCTCTGGGGCGGCATGCACGTACGCGGCGGGTTAGGTTGGGGTTAGGCAGGGTTTGGAGCGTCGGCGCGTTTGATGATAGCAGCGCGAGGGCTAAAAGGGGGTTAGGCTAGCACTGAAAAATCGTTCCCTCGCAAACCATACGTAGGAGGGTGGGGCAGCCGAAACCCCGTTGAGACCCCAACTATTGATTATCTCCAGCACTCGCACAGCAATGATCAAACGCGCCGACGCCCCAAACCCTGCCTAACCCCAACCTAACCCGCCGCGTACGTGCATGCCGCCCCTGGTCTGCGACCGCGACAAGGCTGTGGCAGAGCATATTAATTGCCTTAGCTCGCCCGCTCTGATAGCTCACCCTCGCTGCCCTCACACGGCACGGTTTCCGCAGCGTAGCACTCGCCATCGTTCCTACGCACCGCGAGACAGCGAAATCCGCCGCGACACCACTTCGCACGCCCCTATAGAGGATTTTGACATGTGAAAGGAAAAAAAGTACGCCACAAGGTCTCAGAAGGCGGAAAACAGAAGGACTGAGAACCTCACGCAGGGTCAGGCGAAGCGTTGCGTAATTTTTCGGAATCGGAGCGACCCCGTCACATTTTTTTCCGAAATCCAAATTTTTTGCGATCCCCCCTCCCCGAGGCGCGATTTCCGCGATCGCTCCTTCCCGAGGCCGGCCAGTATATAGTTGATTACTTAAAGTGTAAGACGCAGAAAATTAGTTCAGCAGTTGAGCCCAAGCGCCTAAAATCGAAAACCGATCCTTCCCTTGGGGACCAAAAGAGTAATCGAGAATTTATGGGATATCCACGAGATTCTCATTTTTGGACCGAAAATTTTGCGATCCTCTTAACATTCACTTTCGGACCCAAATTTTTGCGACCCTCCGTTGCGAAATTACGCAACCCCGCCTGACCCTGACCTCACGCTCCGTCATCACCTGGTTTTCTTTTCGAACCTTTTTGTCAATTATCTAAAGGAAAACATGCGACTACTCAAAAAAGGGAATTTACTCTAAACCGCTTGGTAAACTAAATTGAGGAAAGCATTTCTTCTAGGGAAACTGAAACTAATTTTCATTTGGGGGGCGGAGGGCAAAAAGGAAAGGGTCGTAGCTCCACCGAAAATTGTCACAACAGCCCGCTCAATCCTGTTTGAGGACCTGAAATTCCCGAATTTTTTCTTCGATCCCTCCCCAATTTCGGGCTTTTAGGCAGGAATTCTCACGGTCCCCACTTGAAATTTCCATTTTAGGGGTCAATTTGCGACCCCTCACCACCTGTTGGCAATTTACCCAGCCGCGCTTGACAGCCCAGACTCATCCAGTCTCTCGAATCCACTGCAACTAGGTCTAAACCCGGTCTCGTGTTTTTTTTTACACCCCAACCTTAGAACAGATCTGGCGGCGACAGCTACACAATGAGCAAAACCGAAATTAAGAGAAAAGATCAAGAAGAAGTACACGAGAAAAATCACCTCCTCCTTGGTGAAGTACCATTTATGAATACTGCTTGGTGTTCCTTCAGAGCTACCTGGGAGTGAACACATTTGATCCACCGGTACAATCTGAAAAAAGACTTCATTCAACAAAACAGTGGGATCCGTATGTTGAAATTGATCTCATCGAGCGTTGAAACTTCAGGGACCCTTGGCGAAAGAAATAAGGGTTTATTACAACTTCGAACTCCTGAGCGAGGTATCAATAAATAGACGATTATAAATTGCCAACGGCACAAAATTCTCACGGTGAACAAATTGATGATACCCAATTGATGAAGGATAGGAAATAAAAGAAATTGAGAGCGGTGTATTTTCATTCACACACCGTCTTCTTCAGAGGTAAGTGGCCGAAGCTCTGAACGGAATAGGGAAGCGGCCTCAACGGTGATAAAGATATCACGATATCGGGCCCTAAACATGGCGAACTCTGGGAAGGAAAATTTCTACACTTCCGTGAGAATTTTGTGCCGTTGGAAAATTATAAACCTGTTCAATAAATCTATCATGTGAATCGCAGTTGCTCAACACTGCTCTAGTTAGTAACAGAAGACGCAAGCTGAGCGAATAAATCAAAAAGAACGGAGAGCTACTGTATGGTTCCGAGCCTGCTTTAGTGTATGCAATTGCGGACTTGCGTCGTGGGGGCGCGACGCATCGCTTTGGTACGAGCTTCCGCGCCTGCCCCTCATCAGCTGATCGTGTGCGTTTTTTTTTTCTTTATTTTCAAGGTTTCTTCCTCATTCTTTGCTCGTACGAAAGCGATGCGTCGCGCCCCCACGACACAGCTCCGCAATTGCACACACCAAATCAGACCCGGAACCACAGGATACATGAGTGTAACGATAATAGCATTGATACGCAACAAATCTATCTTTTACTGAACATTTTCTCAGATGAGGACACTGAGACAAGGCTTTCTATCGAAAAAATACTAAATCTGGAGTTTAAAATTGTAATTCATTTCCGGTAGATAAAATAAGCTAGTGTCAAAAGATAGACTCTGTTTCAATCCAAGTGAATTCATGTTTTCGGTTATCATAGCGCGGAGCAGTGGCTTTTTCGTCGAAACCTCCTTATCACTAGTTTATACTTCACCGAGGCCCACCGCTCCGTTCTTCGTGATAATCGAAATCAGCAGGTCACTACGTATGTATAGTCTACAGCAAGGGGAGTAGGACCTTGTGAGGTTGCGGACTCTTCCTAACATACTGTAGTCTGACTGTGTTATCACTATTTTTTTCGGAATAACTGAAATTGGTTGGTGAGTTTTCATTTCTATCTCACTTTTTCACCTGTTTTCATTGCATCCACAGACCTAGTCATATCCCTGAAAATACAGACTCACCGATCTATCACAGCTGTTTCAAAAAAATTGAGTGATACCACTAACAAACTACCGTATGTTAGGACGAGTCCGCAACCTCACCAGGTCCTACTTCCATTGCTGTAGACTATACCAGAGCTGGGTCGAATTTTCTGATAGCAATAAGGGGCATTCAGAGTGACGTCGCCGCGAGATTCGCTGTCGCAGGGTTTGTACAGAACATGGAGTGCTACGCAGTACTATTATGTTTTGGACAATCCCTGCGACAGCGAATTGCGCAGCGACGCTGCTCTGAAAGCCCCTACAGTTTTGAAACTTTTCACGTTAGAAAGGTGTGGATTTCATTGAAATAAACAGATGAAAGGCTCGACGACTAACAAAACGGACCACAATCCCCAAAGGGAGCCGCCGAAATGTTGATTTTACATTCGACACAACAATAATATGCAAGCATTCATCTGTCGAAAATGAAAATAGTATATTTTCTTTTTTTAATATGTGATATGAGAAATTAGATTTACAACAAATTTCAAATTGTTCAGAAAATTTGAATGAAAACCATTGCCGATTTGTAATACGATGCTTAGATCAAGTCGAACACGACCCGCATAAATATTGAAAAATTGACCGTCGAAATAACATTCGTTTGTATTTTTAGCACTGTAGAAAAAGGCGGCTACCAAGGATAAAATCTTCAATATAAGGCGAAAAAGCACCACGTGCTGCAGATTAAGCAAACGGTTTACCTACTGGGATGAGAAGTGTTCTGAACTTTAATTCTCTCAAATTTTATATATGGCTTCGTCAGAAATTTTCTGGATGTTCTACAGCTATCTTACAGCAAAAAAATAATGATAGAAACGTTAAAAACTCTGCATTTGGATTTTAAAGAAACAAGAAAGGGAAAGCAGAAAGAAGAATTTGAGAAAACATTTTATCGGACATTTCGCAGAGCAAAAAATCTCTAAAAAGTTGGCAAACATGGAAAAACATCAGAAAACGAATATAACGCATGCTTAAACGTATCTAGAACACAAAGAAAAGATAAAATCACCAGCAAATGCATTCGAGGAGAAATAAATGAAAAAATGACGAAAATACAATCAAAATCAGCGAAATAAACGCGAATAAACAAACAGGAACGGACCTTGAATGTATTCAGACAATATTCAACGATGAAAACATAAAGAAAAGGTGAAAACAAGAACGAAAACGTAAAAAGAAAGGAAATTCTTTAGCGGTGACGCACCGCGCGACCTCCCACCGCGGCGCCTGTTTCCGTGCCAAAACTGCATGGCAGCCCATATAGCACGGGATTCGAGCTTCACAAATCACAGCAGCGGGTTGTCACGCAGAAGAGCTGACTTCCGTTAAGAACGCGCCTGCCGCACGGCGTTTCGGCGCAAATTCAAAACTGGATTTCGGCCCCTCCCCGGCCGAACGGCGAATCTCGCACGAAGGCGGGTTGCCCGAAGCGATGGGCGGGGCCAGAAGGCAACGAAGGGTGCGAGTGAGGGAGTTAGTAGCGCCCGGACAGCTTCTATGTAGAAGCTGCGGTTTCCTCTCTTCAAACCCACACTGGCTGCCTGGGTGACTTTTCCTGTTCGTGTTGGGACCCGCTGTTTGTATAGCTCTACTTCCAACTGCGCGACTATGCTCGAACAACGATGAGCGATGCCGGTTCGGTGCTATGGGCCATCACGATGGCCGTGCTCTCGATTGTGACGGTGATCGGCAATTTAGCCGTATTGCTATCGTACTACCTCGACAAGAATATTCGTCATCCGTCCAACTATTTCATATTCTCACTTGCTGTGTCGGATCTGGTAAGTTGGGCTGTCACGCTCAATGAGATGGTGACCTACCTATGAGATTCTGCACTGGTTATCAGCTGATCTATATTTTTTGTTACGGTCGCAAGAGTCTGCGATTGCACAAAATGACCCATTTCTGCCCATATCGCGTCGCAGTGGCTGAACCGCGCACGTTTAGCCGTGGTGCTAGTGCGGCATAACGCCGGCGGTGAAACATCATGGTAGGTTTTCTGAACCAGGGCCGGCACTGCTTTAAAAAAAGGCTTTAGCAGCCGACTTTTTGTATGCGATTTTTGAGGACTAATTGAAGTGTCGGCAATTTTGAAAAGTTCTACTTCTATATTGTAATAATAGATTATTGAGCTCCCATATTATAGTTGAATACATATCGTATGAGTAACTTTTTTACTCACTCATTCGGCGGAATCAGTGCCTGCCTAATATGCTTTCACCTCTGAAAACTACCGGTTCGAGAACAATCAGAGGACTTGCTGCAGTAACGGCATGTCCTCCTATTGTGCTTCAATTGCTACTCCTGCCTCACGAAATAAGACATGGAATGCGTGCACAAATCTTCAATAAAGTTCGGCCAGAAATTTTCGGAGCGCATGTATATGTGTTCGCGCCGTTTCGAAAAAATAAAAAAATGATTTGCAATATGTTGACCTCGAATACGAGCACGTGCTGCTATGACAGCGCGAACACAATTTGCAGCACGTGTTCCTGAGGCAGTGGAACCTCGGCAGCTGAAATTTGAATCATTTACCCCATGTATTCCTTCGATGGGTGCATGTGCTGCTAAGATAGCGCGAAAGTAGTTGGCAGCGCCTGTTCTTGCATTGAAATTCTGCAGCACGTGCTGACACCTACCCTTGCGAGAAACGAGTTTTCGCTGAAATTGAATGCTTAGTCGACTCGCATCGAATGCCGCGATCACTTGAGTATGACGCCGCGCCGCAGCTATTGTGCTTATCTGGGCCAAATTCCGGTCCGCAATTGCGTATAGACACGCTTTGCGACCGCACGCTCCCGAGTCAGAAGAGCTTCCAGCGCCGCAGCCGCCGGTCTGCTGACTCTAGGTGGGTTTCGGAAACTGGAAACTAAAAAAATTGGAGAGAATTGCATAAAAAAGCCAAATCGAGTCGGCTTTGGCGCTGGAAACCCGACTGGCTCGAGCACGTGCGGCTGCAAAGCGTGTCGAGACGCAATTGCGGACCGGAATTTGGCTCAGATAAGAACAGTATGTGACATACGTGACACACATCAAAACGAAGGGGTGATGACGATTGATCAAATGGCTTCGCACCGGGTAGCTGCGTCGCGGCTTCCTAAAAAAAATGTTAGGGACCATTTAGCCACGATAAGAACCGTGTCTGATTTTTTTTTGGAGATCGGCAGCTGCGGGGTCTAGCGCAACCCCAACGTTGAAAAAATAAGAAAAATGAGCTCGGAACGGTCCCCTACGGCCCCAAAGTTTGACACCCCAGATGCACTTTCCACGCCCACCGATGTGAACAAATGAATGCCCGAGATTGTGAGATGAGCGATGGTTTCCGATCAATAGCTCTGTTCTTCCCTTTATTCCCAATTTCTCTCTTTACTCAGGTCAGCTCGCATGCATCGGCTGCAAAAGACGGAAGTTACAAGCCGCGGACAACTCGTCCACCATGCTTCCCTTGCTCAATTTTTGAGGGACCATAACACCGTTCCTAAAAGGTCTTTTACGGTTCCAAAAACATCATTGGAATCAGCATGGGACCGTCTTCAAGATAGGCGGAAAAGCAGAATAACAATTCTTATCATGAACACTGCCTTTAGGCCTGTGAAGAATTCGAACTTCGTTTTAGCCTTTGCTGTTGGACATGACCTTTAGTTTTGGTTGGTATATGCAATTCTGGAGTGAAGCTTGAATTTTTTCCAACTGATCCCCTCTTTGCTTTTATTGGGTTTTTCTTTATACCGTGAGGTCTTTTGCGAGATGCGTTGCGTATAGGTAGAGACGCAGCGAGAAGTTTAATGTTTCTCTGCGCTCTTGGCATGCTCACTGAATTTAAGTATGTAGAGAACATGTACTTCGCGGCTGACCTCCATACTCTATTAGATGGTATGCTTTCCAGGTACATACTTATCCATCTAGAAGATCAAAGTCTTTTGAATCATTTAATTATCTTATGTGTCATTCATGGAGGAAGTCGCAACGCACCTAGCCGCTGCTTACGACTCACAGAATCGAGGGGTAGATATGAGATTGACTTCCTATTCAATGCTATCGTGCTATTTTGTTGCGTAGAGGCCTTCTACAAGAATTAAAATGTGCATAGTTAATCTTGTCATGTTTCTTTTTCTCTTTTTTTGTTGAATTTGTTCGTATATTGTTCGGTTTACCTTTATTGTACATTTCGGAGAAAAATACTCTCACCTCAATTTGACATGAAATTCGTCAAATGGAAACTACAGTCGTGTTGATGAGAGATTCCCTAATTGCGGACAGCGTGAGCGGTCGCGTGGCGGGATGCTTAGGGTATTTTAATTGAAAGACAAAACCTCTCAGCTGACCTATAACTTTTCTCCCTAATTTTGACCCTGTTTAAGTGAGGCTTATCGGGATCATCATGTAAAAATTGCCTTATCACTGTTATACTTTGCCATGATCGACCGGGGGGGGGGGATGTGCGTGATTACGACCAGCAAAGTTGGAGAGGGCTATGTTTTGGGGTATCCTTCAGTTACCTATGGTACAGAAATTTTAAACATTTCGTCTACCCAAATACAGAATGACCATTAAAAATTGCTAGTTATCGATATCGCGCTCCAGATTGGCACACGTATAATCTTGACCCGACGCTGCTTCGTTAGGCGCCGTTTATACTTCCGCCCCGTGCGGCGCATTGTGATCCTATATAATTGATCGTGCCGCGACGCGTGATCAATCAATATTATAGAAATTCACAGCTCCGCGGTGCTTTGCGGTGGAAGTGTAAACGATACCCCAGTGCGGCTTCGCGTTCATTGCGCGACGTCATGGTAGTTTCTCTGAATATTGGTCTACACAATTCAACCCGGGGACGAATCTTGCCGCTGGTCGAATTGTGAATGAATTAACATACGTTTTTTTTTAAGATTACTTTGTTTTCTTCTATTTTGTACAGTAAGGTAAATTTTCCAGGAAATTTCTCTATACTAAGATACTCACCGTGATCTGCGGCTCGGCCGCTTTTGAGAGCTAGCTCTGTTCCCCGGAATGTCGGCTATTTGTGCCGGGGCTCTGCGGAGAATTAGTAGTTCAGCGGTCTGGTTTCGTGCGGGACATCCGCCGTTCCACCCGAAACACCTTGTATCAGCTCCAAAACAAACGCGAACTGGACTGCCCTTGCAAAACATTCGCCGAGGAAGACATCAATCGGATACTTTTCACAACGCATCTTCCTGACACAGACTTATTGGTATTGGTTCCGTTTCCATCGCGTGCGTGTGCTCGTGTACGTTTCTTCTTCTCCTGCCTAACACTGTCCCGCTGTCTCTCCCTCGCGCCGCACACGCACGCATAAAGTGAATTGCACTGCGCGATAGAAGGTATGCAAGAGAGGGTCACCGGCTCAGGCCACTGCCTCGCCATACGCCATCTTATGCCTAAAACTGCTAAATGGGATCACTATTGGAGCGCTCGTGGTTGTCTTTGACTTAATTATACAGTTTTTTGTACATTATTAGTCATTCTTCACCGCATAGGTGACTGCACTATTACCCTCATTAAACACGTGTGTGAGTGTGAAAAAATGAATTCAGCACCACTGCGTCCTTTAATAGGGTTACTGTACTGATGAATGAGCTAACAACTTAGAAACTTCCAGTTTGCGCGTATAAAAGTGCTTGTTAGCCTAATGAAGCGAGCGGGGCGAAATTATCCCCTCCCCTTTACCCTCCCTCTCTAGGCAGGTAAGGCGCTAATAGATGAGATTCCCGCTTCCACCTATACATATGTGGATTTGAGTCAGCCTAGCCGCGCCCTAAATTGGCTTTGGACTATGCCGTTAAGCAGATTTCCTTATGAATCGGAGGAAACGAAGCACTAGTATCGATCCACGTTGCGTGTAGGTGTCATGGATTTCGCACATACGGAACATAATCGCATAAAAAAGCCATTACTCGATGGGCTAGACAACAATTGCCACTGGCTCTCTCTACCTCACTTTGATCAATTCAGAAGCAATCCAATCTATCACCTAGTTCCTGAGCGAATATTCTACACGACAAAAAACATCATCTGCTCAAGTAGAAGTAAGGAATGACGATCGCATGCTAAAAAAAAACAACGAAAAAAAAACAGTGTAAAGGTCCATTCATAGATGGATAATAGTCCGTAGTCCTATCCGGTCGATATGCAGGTAAAGCACACAAACAAGGACAAAAAGTTGTATTTCCATAGTCACTTCAAGGGACCAATTAGTACCAAATAGTCCCACCCGGTCGATAGGTAAGGTCTGTCTGAATGAGACTGCCCGACAACGCGGTCGGCGTGCGTGTCGAGTGACCATCACTGAGGCATTTTCCGGACGAGCCTTCCCAAAAAAAGCTGACTGAGATAATGTTCACTATGCGTCTCATATTCCTTACAATCGATTAACAGGTCCTGGAAATGCCCTTGTGATATCTGATAGTTTTGGCCGAGAAATAGCCGCGAAATAACCGCGAAATAGCCGCGAAATAATTTCAAACACGAAAAATATTGAGTGGTGTTCCTCAAAGCCATTAGCATAACGTCATGTTCTGCTTCTTATCGACGGCATCATTCATGTCAACGATTCGATCAAGTCGGAACTGATTGGATAAATATCATCATTAACGAGGTCTGACAAGTATGTAAAGCACTAGAAAATCCCTCAACTGCAACTCTTCGTTTTGATGAAGGAAAATACGGGAAGTTCTTGGAGGTATTGCAAGGTAGCTGAGTTGAATTAAGGACTCAAGGTATATGCAGCTCTCGAACCTGCATAGCATCGCTTTCCGGGCGAGAGTGTTACCATTACACTACCGACACACGATCTGGGGCGGCATGCATGAACGCTGCGAAGGAGGCCAGGGAGCCGCTCCGCGTCCTCCGTGCGGAGCGTCGAGCCAGAGGTGACCCGAAAAAACATGCCGTCCGCTTTGCGTAAAGACGCAACCTCACCACGCACGGTGAACTCCCCGCCTAACTGTTTTTGTTTTAAATTTTAATCATGCTTAACTTCGTTCTTTTTTGTTTTCTCCCTCATAGTTAATTATATTTTGAATTATTTTCCGTTTGGCTCTAATGTTTCACAGAAATGAAGCCGTTCTAGATAAGGACCAAATCAAAAAAGAGCTGATAGGCGTGGGGTTTGCTGTCCGTAGTGAGTTTGCGTCCCAACGTTAAGAGGACGGCATGTTTTTTTGGGTCACCTCTGGCTCGACGCTTCGCACGGAGGACGCGGAGCGGCTCCCTGAACTTCTTTGCAGCGTTCATGCATGCCGCCCATCCCTCAGCCAATCAGGTCGAGATCTGTGTCGGCTCTATGGCAATGCCCGACAACGGGTATAATCTGGCAAACACAAATCGGCATTAAATCCAGTTATGCCGGTCTTCTAAAGATAGAATTTCGACGTTTAAAGGCAGTGGTCGCAATCGAATATGCTTGTCTTCTTTTCCTCTCTAAACCCCTTTCTGGGTTTCGAGTAGTAGGACTCATAAGAAAAAATCGCGAAAAAAAAAACGCTGTTTCGGGCCAAATTTGAAGCCAGAACCTTCCTGTCTTGTGACGGTGGACGAGCCAACTCCACATCATCGGCATAGATGATCTCTGATATAAAGAACATCAGCTGGCTTGAAATTGATTCCAATCAACGAACATTTACTCATCTAGTCAAAAACATTGACAGAAGTGCTTGCTTTCATTATTCGACTATTCTAATTAGGTGAATTTGCATTTATTGTTCCTCTGAATGTTGATGATTTTCGACTGCTGGGCATGAGACTGCGATCTTTTTGAGCGGCCCGTGTGCACGGACCGCCATCTTTGGGCTCTAGAAACTCTAAATCTAGCCCATTTTTCACCGCTACCTTCATAGTTTTTCAGCTGTTTTCCATCTAATCTGATTTTTGTAGTTTTCTTGATAACGTTTTTCATCGTGATCACTGCCTTTAGAGGCATCGTTCACGATAAAAAATGTGTTTCAGTTCCCACTGACAACGGGTAGTGGAGGGGCACGCTGAAACGTTAACTCCGAAAGAACGCATGAAAACGAGCCAAGACGAGCCCCAAAAGAGCCAGAAGTTGCCACTTTGAGCGCAACGCAAATCCCAAAAGCGCAATGCCCGCCCTCCTCGACGTGAACAATTGAAAACTCGAGATCGTTAGGTGAGCAATGGTTTCCGATCAATAGCCCCGTTCTTCCCTTCATTCTCAACTTCTCTCTTTACCCAGGTCAGCTCGCATACATCGGCTGCAAAAGACGGAAGTTACAATCTCGGACAGCTCGTCCACCACGCTTTCCTAGCTCAAATTTTGAGGGGCCATAACTCCGTTCCCAGAAGGTCTTGTACGATTCCAGAGGCGTCATTGGAATCAGCATGAGACCGTTTTCAAGATAAGTGAGAAACAGAAGATCGATTTGGTGGTTGGACTATAAAGGAGCGAGTTTTTGTCAGAGGCTCGATAATAGGCTAGCTTTACGATTCTCTCGTAGCGACGCTGGCGCACGCGATGCACAGAACTAATTTTCACTCCGAAACACAGGATAAAGTCTGTACGTATGAGAAAGACCGTGCGTAATGAGCGGCCGTCACGGTGACACGGTGACATTTTTTTTGCACGAGCTTCCCCAGGACTGCAGAGAGCATACTGGGATATTATTCACTGTGCGGCTTATAATCCAGCCAATTGATGTACATGTCGCTCGACACGCACGCCGACTGCGTGGGCGGATCTTCTTATTCGGACAGGCTTCATCGATGGAAATATAACACGCAGTAGCAATTCCGCAATTTTCTATTCTGAAGACCTACGAAACACTCGAAATTTCTTCACAAAATCATGTTCGTGAAGATAGGTCATACAGATTCTGTCGATACCCAATCGGTTCGCAAAACTCTTTGGTCACCTGCAGTTGTGTGAGGTATCCTCATGCCTTGCAATTATCCTCGCTAATAACTGTGTAATCACCTTCGTCATTCACAATCTACGTACTTCCTTATTGCGTCAAGAGTCTCAATATTACGCCTGTGATTTTAGCGAATTCAAACTCTCCTGATTGTTCGTTGGCATCATTTAATCAATTTTCCTGATGTTTCACATTACTTTTTCTTTCTTGTGTTGCCATGATATTCATCGTGCTCTAGAAAACCGGTCTGATTGATTCTTCCTTGTTTTTTTTAAGCTCTCACTCCTCTCGCTGTTGAACCTGCAGGTCTCCAGGGGGTTTCTGAAGTCTTCATATGAATCGTATTAAGCCGACACACGGCTAACTTATCGACTCGCTCGTCGAACACGTACACGCCTTCTCGGGGAGCTTCTAAATTACTTGATTATCTCGTAACGTGGGGGTGCTCTTCGGCTTTAACTAATTCGTTCTCGTACACACGTCGGTTTTTTTTCCTCCTCGATGCGCGGTCGCCACGCGGAAATAGGGCAATATCATATAGAAAGGAGATTAGCCACAGAGAAGGAGGCTTTAGTCGGACTAGAATGCTTGACGGCATAGAGATTATTTGTGATTCCCTTTTTAGAATTTTGAATTTCCGTCTTATTTTCTATTGTCTATGGTCGCAGGTCCATTTTAGAATCCGAGGGACACTAGGCGCCCTTCAAGTAGTTTCTAGCTTAGCGATTAAATTTCTCGGCCTTTTCATAGAAGTATACTAGTTAAAAACTACTGCAACAATTTGATAACTATCTGCTATCCTTAGATTGCGCAAAGATCTTGTTTTCATAAATTGGAAGCATCCAGTCATCCTCTCATAGTTGTTCTTCGTGCCCAATTTTGCATCAGGCTTAAAAAAATCATTCATAACCACCGAATTCAAACCCTCATAACGTTGACGACGTCATGAAATGGCTTATGGAACCAGAGAATTGCGTACTTGTGAGCACAATATACTTGAAAAAGTCGCTGTGATTAAACAATATCACTGCTGAATGACATTTATATCCAAAGAAACACTAAAGACCCTCTACAAGCGGGGCTTTGACCCATGGAAACAGGCTACCCTCAAAATGAGAAGGGCTGATGAACGAGTAATTCCATACCAAGGCGATTCTTGGCCCCGAGCTGAAGCCGCCAGACAGTTTGGCTCGATCTAACACTCTCTGGGCTACTGCTGTTGCCGTTTGGGCGACAACAGAAGTAGCTCGGAGATTGTAAGAGCAGCAGTAGCCCGGAGATTGGGAGAACTGGAAGAGTCCGGACACCAACAGCAGTTGCCCAATTAACAACGGTAGCGGTGGGCTACTGCTGTTGCCGTTTGGGCGACAACAGAAGTAGCTCGGAGATTGTGAGAGCAGCAGTAGCCAGGAGATTGGGAGGACTGGAGGAGGAGTCCGAACACCAACAGCAGTTTCCCAAATAACAACGGTAGCGGACCCGGAGAACGAGCCGAATTGTCAGGCGGCACAGGGCTATACATCGCCTGAGGCCATTGTTATACCCCACGACAGGCCTGTCGCGGTCGCAGAGCACTGCGACGTCGCTGTCGCTCAGGGCCAAGACCCACCAGGTACGATACTGGATTTGGCTGGGTCGCTGTCGCTGGCACCTGTCGCAGCGCACTGCACTGCCGCGACAGCGACCGATTTCCACTTTTCAGGCATAACATCCCCTTTCGAGCCTGCGACCGCGACAGGTGTCCGATAAGCTGAAGAGTAAAAAACCCAGAAGCCGAAGCAATAGGTTCAAAGGCAGTGTTCACGATGAAAAATATATTTCAGTTTTCTTTAGGATTGGGTAATGGTGGGACTCACTGTAACGGTAAAGGCACAGTCCAGCCTCAGAATGGTTCTTCACAATGTTTTTGCTTGTTTTCTAGAGAAATTAACGCTGATCACAACGATGTTTTTCGAATCGCTTAGAAACCACCACGAATGGAGTTATGGCCCCTCGAAGATTGTAGATTAGCCGACCAAGAATTTCGTGAACGAGTTGTCTCGGTCCTGTATTCTCACGTCATCGCAGTCATCGCACTGCACTAGGTTGAAATATGAAGCTCGACCAATACCAAGTTTAAGGAAAAAGATTTTGATGAAAATCCACCGCAGCTTTGGTTCTTGTTGAGGTCGAGAAATTGTCAGTGGGCGTTAACCATTTTTCCTCATTGCGGCGTGGTCAACCTTTCCTCGCTTATTTGAGCGAATCGAGATTTCGCCCTTAGCAGGCTTGCTATACACGGCGGTCGCACCATAATATTCAGAATTACCCCTGAGGTTGGACTGTGCCTTTGACGTCGGAAGAATGCATGCAAATGAGCCAGGAAGAGCCTCAAAAGAGCCCGAAGTTGCCACTTTGAGCGCAAGGCAAACCTCAAAAGCGCAATGCACGCCCTCCAACGTGAACAAATGAAAACTCGAGATTGTGAGATGAACGATGGTTTCCTGTCAATAGCCCCGTTCTTCCCTTCATTCTCAACTCATCTCTTTACTCAGGTCAGCTCGCAAACATTGGCTGCAAAAGACGCAAGGTACAAGCCTCAGACAACTCGTCCACCATGTTCCTTAGCTCAATTTTTTTTGGACCATAACTCCGTTCCCAGAAGGTCTTGTACGATTTCAGAGACATCATTGGAATCAGCATGGGACCGTTCTCGAGATCTTGAACACCGTTTTTGAATAAAATGCGCGTCGAGCCTCTATAGAAGTCAGAAACTAGCAGAGGGGAGCGTGCTACTCTGGCTCTTGTTTGGAGGTGTGGCAGATGGCTTCCTTTTGTATCTCACCTAACTGGAGCCTGATTGGCAGGTCGAAGATCCTTCATTTGGCGAAAGGGATCAACTACCTCACAGACGTTTGAAAACGCCGAAACGAATACCCTGTGGTATCTTGGTACCATACAGTATACAGTACTGTCTCTCTCTTCGCTCCGCGCACGCATGCCGAGAAACAAATTAAGTTTTGCCTTGGAATAGAGATCAACTATATTTCGAGGGTTTGTTAAAATACTAGCGAATTCAAAGATTCTGTAGATTCCGAAATTTTGTGAAAAAATCAATACTAATAAAAAAATTTGAGAAATGCAGAAGACGAACACATAAACCACGCTTGAGGCTTGAGGAGGTTTTCATGAATGTTGTTCATGAAAAGTATAAAAAATAGTGTTCCTAAAAAAAGTATTCTTGGGGTGGAGTTTGCAACCCTAGTAACTTGCTCGCTGTTTAGAAGCTTTCTAGCATACTGCGATCAATTTGTTAGGTTGTTTAAAGGCAGCATACACGCTCGCAAAAGTTGATGAGATAGCTACATTAGTGGGATCGTACGGGCACTAGAAGAGCCCTCGCGAAGTTGCAAGCGTTAAAAACGAGTTGAATTGACCGTATTTGAGCCGTATTGAGCCACCAAATCATCCTTTCTCCGCCCACCGATACGGGCTCCACCCCTCAATACAAATATTCAATGCTCGATTACGGTCACTTTGCCTCATTTTTTACGCTTCTAACGGCGCAAGCGTTCCAGAAAGGGCCGTACGAGTACATTAGCGTCGTTATCCCAACAAATTTGTAGCTAGCTCCGCTATTTCGGCCAATGCCGTACATCTCGTCCACTTCCGGACCCATATAGAACAAACCGTTATATCTTCATTTCAGTCGATTCTTTTCGGTTTTTTCCGTTATTTCTGAATACTGACGGCTTCAGGCCTTCGATTCATTCCATTAAATTGATATCATTTTTGAGCGTGTATGCTGCCTTTAAAGGCAGCAGACACGTTCAGAATCGTATCGATTTTATGACATAAATTTAAGTTTTGGCGCTGGTAGTATTGGAAACTAGCGAAAAAGACGAGTAAAACTGGTCGTTATTAGAGAAATAACGGGTTGTTCCTGTTATGGAGCAAAAAAAGGACTAGCTACACCGCAGCATGAATAGCCAAGCTACCGGTAAAGTGGTTGTCATAGCGAAGATTATAGACTTTTGCTGTCTGTACTAGAACGCTTACGTCGTTGGAATCTCTGAAAACTAGCCAAAGCGTTTTATTCGACTAATCAATCTGGACGAGTTTGTCTTGGTGGAGGAGTCTACGAATTTTCTTGGCTCTATTTTGCTCAAATTTGGTAGTTTCGACTCCTTTCTCACGCTTCCAACGGCGTTGGCGTTGTAATTGGAGCTATACGGTCTCAGTGATGTAGTTATCTCAACAACTTTTTCGAGCATGTCTGCTGCCTTCAAATAAGTCTGACGTTGGATACTGAGCGAATTTGAATCCGTCCAGTATGCGTTTAATCGAATTTTTGAATTTTCAATTTCTAAGTTACCCCAGGAACTCGATTATCGAAAATTTTGGAATTTCGAGTAGCCGACGCACTCGATTTTTTGAAATAACGTCTAGTCGATCTCTGGATGGGGAAAGCCGCTTCGAAACTAGGAGAGCGCGCTTCTAGAGTGTGGAGTGGCCCCGATGCGGATGAGAAACGATCGATATCGGCCACCGCTGAATTTTTATAGTTGTCCAATTCGTCTTTCTCCTATCTCTTTTGTCGCTCTTTCTCCTCTATTCGCTGGTTTTCTCATATCAATCGTTTGTAATCCTCTATTTACACATTGAGTGTTGCTTCACCTTTTTTCTCTTCATGGTATAATTCGAACCGAATGGTTTACGACGGGAAAATCAGTGGTGAGCGTTATCAGTAGTTTTTTATCAGTTACGGGGTCACTCGACACGCGCGCTCCTTGTGTCGGCGCGGCTTCCCCCCATCCAGAGATTGACGATATGAAATCGAGTTGTTGAGATTAACTGTCGCTGGAACATTCTCGAAACCCATTGAACTGAAGCGATTCAGTTTTTATGCCATGCACTCTAACAACAAGCTCTCGGCAGGCTGAAAGATAATTGTCCACATTCTCGGAAATCTATTTCGGCCAGAAGCTGTTTGATCGTAGTTATTTCTAAACAGCTGATTTTGAAGTGATTTGCTACTTTACCATCCTCGCCAGCAGCTTTTCTGAGAACTATTCTTAGTCAAAAGTTGAAGATCTGCAATTAATTCCAACCAGCATGTAATTACACCTGCGCTACAACGTCATCTGCACTTCAGAGGTGCTGACGAAACACTGCAAAAACGATGACGTCGCTTCCTTTTTCTTCGTTCTTCGAGGTAGTTGCTGCTTGTGTTGGCCACTTTGAGACAACTTCATCGAAGTTTCTGGCAAATGTTGGCGAGCACTGCTTTCTGAACGGGATTCGCAACAAGATTTTAGCACTTGGGGAAATTTCTATTCTTGCAAGTATAAAGCAAAAAGTTGTTGGCGTATATTAACCCCTCTTGGGATGTTCCACACATTCGACTTCTAATCATAATCGTAGAGGCTTTTGATTGTGTATTGGGCCTATACAATGGCTTGCAGGGCTAGTGGATGTTCAAGTCATTATTCTTATTTACTCGTACAAGTCTGGTACCAAATTACCGACCACGGAGGTATAGAAGGGGCCTTAGGTGAGTATCGATCACTCGACCGTGTGCGCGACAGTGGCTCCTCTTGCCACTGCCCCGTATGCCCCCTCTTCTCAAGTATCTTGTCTAATGTGCAGTGATAGTTCTAGGAGTACGGCTGACGACTAAGAGTTTTTTAGCATTCTCTGGAAGTCCAATGACCGTTGAAATGAAAAAAAAATCATTTGACGTAACATAGAAGTTTTGAAACTAAATAGTACATTTTCATCAACAGAACGGACTAACAAGGTAATAAAAGGATAACTGCGTCATCACTTGGCAATAGACACATTATTGCCTACGACAGCCAGAAAACCTGACGTCGGCTTGCCTTGGCCTTGCCTGACTTGCCTGTTGACCGAAAGTGACTCACCGTGAAACAACTTGTCTCACAGGAAATGCCCCAGAGCTTACTTCGGCCTTTTCTGTTGATCACGATCCCACTTTTTTGGTCAGATTACCAACAAGTTACTTGAAGACTGTACGCGGCTCGCTTACAGCAGTGTGTGATTGTAAAACTGGTGGCTATATCTCCAACTTTCTGTGTTTTTCTTGCAAGTGTGTGTTAACAACCTTCCAACATGTTGCTTGAAGGCTTCATGCAAAGTGCTGCGTTTATCTAGCAAGTAAATTGCTTTTCCGTTTTCTAAAAGTTGAATGAAGATTAAAATGGCCCAACTGACAATGAGAGCAACTTTTGGACAGGTTAAGTGAAGGCTTCGCACAAGCTGCTCTGCTGCAGTTGATATATTTCAGAAAGTTTGTACCTGACATAAACTGAGTGAAAAAACAAGCTACTTGCAAGATAAACAAAGTATTGACAACTATCCGAGTAATTTGCCCAAAATTTGGAGGTAATTTGTTCGGAAATTAATGAGGAAATAGTTACTGAACCAAAATAGATTTAAATGATCTACATTTCTCTCATGAAGTTAAGATTTGTAGTTGCTTCCAAACAACTCATGTGAAAGCTTCACACAACTTGCTGCATTTATTTTACAAATAACTTACTCTACCCATGATTTTACTTTACAAGAAGGGCCGTCGACTGCAAAAAACATAAATTAAAAGGAAATAAACAAGCTATCGTTATATTATGCCGCATCCGTCTTCAGAGTTTGCTTCCCGCATTACATTTTATGAGTTTTCTAAATAAACGGCGCTGAAACAGGTAATTCCCTGCGATCTTCCTAACAAGTTGCCCTCAGCTTTAGCCCAAGTTGAGGGCAACTTGTTCGCAAGTTGTTGAAGAATTGGCTATGGAAATACTACAAATTCAAGTGTCTTTCAAGTGTTCTCTACGGAATGGTATTTTTCTATTTTTTTTTTTTGGAGAATATTTCATCTCAATCTCTAGCATAACTCTCTTTAGGCTGCCCGTTTAGGTCTAGGATTCCTTCCTTATAAGCAGACAGCGAAAAAAGTAGTGAGGTTTTGCAATTGTTGAAAGTACAAGTGTCGTAATCAATGCGTCAGGCAACAGAGAGCCCTTGTTCTGTCCTGGCACAGGAAATGCCTCCGCTTAGGATATCCAGTGCTGAATTTTAGGGTTACCGTAGTCTAGCCGTGAACGTGCAGGGGCTAAAAGGCAAATGTTTACAGCCACATTCACACATTATATATTCAACAGGAAATTGCTGTCCGGCCGCAAACTGTCCAGTACACCGACAAACAATAATAAACAATATGATTAATGTCTAGTGGCCCCCTTTCCGTCTTTAATGATCCAGTATGGGTCATGATTTACTGGCGGCCATTATTCATTTCTATCAGTCTGTTTTTTCCTTTGCTTTTCTCGTCATACTATCCATATAAGATGATTTCCGGTGTTTTTCCACGTGTTGACGTCGGCGAGAAGCAGATCCGAGACGAGATCAGCTTATCACTAAACGATGAGTGTCTCGAGTGGCTCTGATGGGGGAAGAGGCTGATGTTCGATGGAACACATTAGGGTTCCTCTGTATGCGGGCGAAATTCTCGGTAGGGAGATTATTCTCGATTTAAAAATCTTTCGAATCTTTGGATAACATCAGGTTTTTCGGAAAAGAAAGACAAATTTGTGTGGCAGTCAAGTACTCGTGGAATTTTAGAATCAACGTTCAATTCATGTGAGCATGAAATGGTTCTTGGAATCGGTTCAGATGGACTGTTCATGGAATAACTGCTTAGAAATCCGGTCCTCTTTGTCTGTATCCTGAATTTTCAATTTGAATGAGGTTTAGCAGAATTCCGCAATTCTTCAAAACATTCTTGAACACTTCGAGAGCGTCGGAGGACCTCCGAATCGCGCCCCCATGAATTTGTCATAATCAGAGATGCCCGAAAAATTTTAGAAATCGAAAAACGAAAAATAAATAAAATTAGTCAAAGATTGGTAGACTGCTTCGCTACACTGTGCTATGTACATAGGAAAAATGCACGTTTTCCATTTTTCGTTTTTTTTTCCAAAAAATTTATACAAAAAAAAACCGAAAATTTTTGGAAAAATGGGTGACTCGCCAGCCAGTAGCCAGCGCTCCGCTCGCTGTTTGCCAACGGTACGTCCTTCAATAGGAAGCTATCCTCCCGACAGTAAACAGCGATCCGCCCACTGTTTGCCGGCGATCCTTCTATCGGGGACAAGCGATCCGTCAACTAATAGTCAGCTATCCTTCCGTCGGAAGTTAGCGACCTGCCCGCTAGCGGGCAGTGAGCCGACCGCGGAGGCTACGAGGTGCAGCGATCCGCGCGCAAACCTGCCATCCATACGTCCTCCTAAGTCACAGTAAGCTGCGGTCAGCCTGCAAGTATTGTCGGAGTAGTGCCAAATACCTACAGGCGATATCGAGGAACAACTATGGCGAATCGCATCGAAACTGCCGCTGCAGTACCGGGATAGTGCCGCTTGAGGACTTAAATGCACCATATGGACACTGTCACCCCCGTTGCTTCTCTAGTTCTGGGCAATATCGTAAGCTTTGTAAGCTTTGAAGATTGCGCGCCCTAAAATTGACTCCGGGAAAAAATTGGTCAAGTTTGGGAATATTCTTCTATTCCGTTCCTATCTACGTACTTTTCAAACTCCAGGATCACATAAAATTTTTTTTTCGAAAACTGTCCTATTGGGCTGTTCACGATTTTGAGCACGATTTTAGCATTTAAAGCCTTTCCAGCAATCAGCCTCTTCACCCTTCGTTATTATACGTTTCTATCCTATCGAACAACCGATTTTCATCCTACTATTTTCCCTGTTTTCGTCCTTTATTTCCCATCACAACAATTTCCAAATGACGACGGGTTGAGGGCGTCTTTTTCTTCCTGCTCTGCAATTTATGTCCTTTTTTTTCGATGTCTCTCATCTTCTTTCACAAGATATTCGGATGAGAAGCATTCATATTGTCTTGTCTTGTATGTATGTGACAATGATGTGTCCGATGATTGTCATCCGAAACGCCGAGGGTTTTTTCTCGAATCATCGAGGGCTTTCATGACATTCTTTAAACCACAGCCGGCATCATCACGTGGTTTCATAACCTTTTCACGAAATGCTAACTCTAGGGCATAAGGTGGGATAAGGATTAGTGCAGCTAGGAAGCCGTGCAAATATATGACGAAACCAGGTGAATCCCTTGGTTGTGCGGAAACCAGGTGATTCCTCTAGTGGGACCTCTGAAGTGATTTACATTTTTTTCGACTGAACCACTAGTGAATTAATGAAAAGTTTACATTTTCTAGCCTGATGACCTCGATTTGGTTTGCCAGAATCAGATTTCCTCCCAAGGTTTGAAGCCTGACCGTTATCGGTTTTCAACGTAGATCCGATGAATACTGCTATAAGATTCGCCTAGCAGCATTTCTCTGGGGGCCATCCCATTTATTCGTTCTTTGTATGCTCCTCCGATACCCGAATCGTCATCGAAAGTTGATAGCCTGTGGGAGAGACACGTGTCAGGGATGCATGGAAGTCCTCTCCAGTAGTTCTCCACGAAGGGCAGAAATGAATTTCCTATCAGATGGAGCCATTGCAAGTGGGAGATTTATAGCGGAACCCGGGCGACTTCAGTAGAGTTAGTCAGGAAAGTGCATGGAATATGTACCTGCCAAGTAGAAGTAAGATCTAATTTCGGCTGAACTGCGGGGGTCGGTTTATTCAACAAAAAAACTATGGTTCGAGAACAGTGATCGGAAAGGCATGATACTGGCATATTTATTCATTTAATTGTATGTGGAGTACCACGCGTAACTTTCAAAACAAAAAGAATAAGGCAAACATTAGCCACGAAGAAAATGAAAATGCCGAGACAATCCAGAATGAACAATATCAGACAATGACTTTATCAGTGGTAAAACTAAGCAGCCTCTACTTCATTGAAGTACGACGTAAGAACGATATGTAGATCTTTCGGTAGTCGCGACGTAAGATTTCGTCATCTGGTCGATGTAATTCAAACACATAGGAGGGCGTGGCTCTGCTTGGCGGGCACGAGGAAAAACGAGGAGAATAGGGCTATCGATCGAACAATTTCGATTCTAAATGCTGAGTGCGGTTTCCTAATTGAATGACACTTACGATAAATAATACGATTTTTGGATGTTTTTTTGCCGTAACTGCAGTTCAACGTCGCAGTGCACGTTATGGTATGTTTACACAAGGTGTTGAGTTGATCGCAAAACGCTTGGCTCCGGGCGAGATTGAACCAGCATATTCCCTTTCCGGGGGAGCGCCTTATCGCACTGCACCACCGAAGCCCCAGCGCCGGTCTCACTCAACTGCTCGGTAAATCTTCACCGAAGCAATCATCCTTTCACCCGCATAACGGGGTGAAACAGGTATACCGTCAGAGACTATCTAACAGTCGTAGACCTGTCAAGATGATGCCCTAGTTAAGTCTTACACGATTTTTGGAAGTTTTTTGCCGTAACTGCAGTTTAACGTTGCAGTGCACGTTATGGTATGTTTACACAAGGTGTTGAGTTGATCGCAAAACGCTTGGCTCCGGGCGAGATTGAGCCAGCATATTCCCTTTCCGGGGGAGCGCCTTATCGCACTGCACCACCGAAGCCCCAGCGCCGGTCTCACTCAACTGCTCGGTAAATCTTCACCGAAGCAATCATTCTTTCACCCGCATAACGGGAAGGAACAGGTATAAATAATACCTTAAGATGTGACTGAAAACTGTGGTCATGCATCCTCGTATAACATTGATGTTCGTTTTCCGTTATTTGTTATTCTGTCATTTTGAAGAAAATTCTACCGTTTTAACGTCAGCATGGATCCGGAAGAGACTTCGCGTTCACTGTTGAAAGTTGGCGCAAACTCGGTGCCATATGCCATAACATAGGTGCACCGAATTTGCGCCAAACTCCAATATCTCTCCAGGATCCATGCCGATGTTATGTTATCCGGCCTTCGTGTCTTTTTTAACAGAAAAGTCTTGCAGTTTCTCAAGCATGCTAGACACTATCGATCATTCATTAATAATTTGTTACATTTGTATCTTAATGTAGTCTGTGTTTGACTATAATCTGCCGTGTACCTTCTGATTTTTCACTATCCAGAAGAGACGACCAAAAGTCTGAAAAGTACAAATCCCATGGAAAAAATAGAAGCAACTTAACGACAGTTCTTTTTTCGAAGCACACTCCCTGGATTCCCAGGAAGCTTTGAGAGGGTGTTCCATGCTTTTTTTTTGATTCACTTTATTTTCTGCAGCGTCCTGCAAAGAGCCTACTGGAAATCACTCGACCAAAGTACTTAACGCGACCATATCAGTTGAGCCGTGAATGTTTCCACTTTTTTTAGACCTATATCAATTATTGATATTCCGGCTCTGCAGTTTTTCATGTCCATCTTAGACACGCAGGCTATCTCCTGAAGTATGTTGCAGGAAGTGATTTGTCGTGAAGTGGATCGGCGGAAAATGAATTAACTAGTGTGAAGTGCCGAAATGATGGGGTAGGATAGAGGAAGGAGGGGTGCGAAACGAAGGCGTTCAGAATTTTCTGCAGCAAAAGAACGAAAAACAAGTGCGTGGTAATTCAGCATTGGACAACTAGGGCAATACATCAAAATCGTCAGAAATGATGATGATGATGTTAACGACATCGCCTCCGTCTCAAGAATATTCCTCCATCATGACGACATATGCAGTTTAACCCGGGACTAAGACTCAGATCAATACACTCCCAACCACATGTACTGGTTAGAAATGGGAATTCGATTCTTGAAGTGCGCATTGTTAGGAAGATTCTAGGAAAGAACCTCGTGTCTGACAGACGAGGACAGGAGGTAGTGCCATTGCGAGTCATCAGGTGCGAAGTGCTAGGGTGTTGCGGATGATCTGGTGTGTCGAAAAAAAGCCTAGTCATAGAGACTTGGAAGGCTGCACTGAAGACCCTAAGACTGTTTACCATACTTTGACGGTGACATTCGTTAGATAAGTGTTTGTCATATCGCCACTTTCCTACTACCACATGTAACAGCGTCGTCTTATCTGGGCCCGTATTCATGAACTATTAACCGGTGGGGCAATAGTAAACACTTTTCTGAATATTTGCATTTCCTGTACTCTATACCTCCATCGCGCTTCTCCGCGGAGGAGTAAGGCCGCCGTCAGAGGTGGTCGATGATCTGAGTCCCACCGGGTCGATACGCACCGAAATAGTGACAGTCGGATGCAGAAAAATCAACCCATTGCGTCCGACTGCGGCCGACTCATTGCAACTGCAATCCACCCAGTCGATACGGGTGTTGAATGCGCGCACATCGGCAGGTCCATTGCACCGAGGTCGGTTTTCCTGCCCCGGACTCAGTCGGACTCGGTCGGTTTTTCGACCAAGTCTGATGGGAGCCTAAGATGGAGGTATGGAGCACGGGAAATCAGAAATTCAGTCCAACATCAACCCTTACTCCGCCGGTAAATCGTTTATGATTGCGGGGCCCTGGTTATTTTGGGCTGCATACCCTGAGTAATACCCGTTCTTTAGGTAGCACGTGGTACACCTGCTTATTCAGAAAGGGCGTCATTTTGCTCGCTGTATAATAAATATTCTGGTCCTTCCTACCTTCGCTCCTTGACAAGCAAGCTCATACCGATCAGTGAACGAAGGGCAACCGTAACCATTCTTGAACAAAACATGATAACGAACGATAACACGCGACCATAACATGGGGGTGGGGGTGGGGGGTATAAAAGGGCAGAGGAGCGATATACATTCACTCACACACCGCTCTATTTGAAAAACTACTGGGAAGTGGCTCAGAGGTCGAAATTGGCTTGTTGATCGAATTCACAGCTCAAAATGCGTGGCTGCCCTCTCATCACCACGGCGCGCCTTAAAGCGGTATCTAGGCCGCCATGAGCTGTGGATTCGACCAACAAGCTGTCGAAATTGTGCAAACATGTTTGTTGGCTACTGCGATGTGCTCACGTCCAAGCTGACACTTGGAAATTTTCGATAGAGGGTTATTCTAGCCCTTCTTCCACTGATCGGTAAGAGCGTGCTTGTCGCTCCTTGTCATCTTTCATATACTTCGTTTTGTGGTAGTAATGTCGAGATCAGGATTCTATAGTTAGTGGTACTGCATCCCTCGATATGGCACGGATAGCACTGATACTTTTGGTTCCCCGTTGGCGGCTGGGGCAGACCCGGTGCACATTTGCTAGAACATACAGTTCACCTCCGCACTGTCGTTCAGTCCGTAAAGCGCACGCTGATCGCGAAATCGTGCTGCGGCGCGGTTGCGAGTATCCTCAGACAGGGATGTGGGATCACCCGGGCACCAAAGGCAAAAACCGCCCGGGTGATCCCACATCCTTGTCTGAGGATACTCGCAACCGCGCCGCAGCACGCTTTCGCTTACAGCGCGCACTTTGCGGACTGAACGGCAGTGCGGAAGTAAACTGTACGTGCAATGCAGTGCGATCCGTGCCGATTGTATGGTCAGTGCCGTTCCAACAGAAAGTCGCAACGCTACTTGGCGGGAAAATTGGAATACGTGAGAACAAGGAAGCGCGGCTTCCTGATTGAACGAAAGGACTATGTTTTCGTCATCCTTCCCCAAGCACGGCTTTCCATGAGCCTCTGGGTGAAGCAGCAGCCCTGTAATTTTGATGTTTTGAATGTTTATGCCTTTTTATTGTCATGCTATATGGTCATACGAATCTAGAATATAATTTTGTAATAGTTGTTAAAACTTGTCCCTCGAGCGGCGCAACACAGTACACTGGCTTGCACAGGTTTCCGCATGATCGCCGTCATCGGAGCCTGAAAAGAGCAAATCAGAAATGTGTTTACCCGGCCAAATATACTTTAAAAACTAAACTTTAAAAAATAGAGAGAAGTGCTTCCAAAACGCAGACGAAAAGCAGAGAAAACTAGGAAGTTACCGCACCTTGTCAGGAAACTCGCTAGCGGGATCAGCACCATGGAAAGGTTGGATCAGCACCATAGAAAGGCTAAGTAACACAACACTATTCTGGCGCCGGAAGTCGGAGGTACAGTAGCGATCATAAACCTATTGACATCGGTTTTTCCCAAATATCTTTGCTCTAACTTGGGTTATCAATCTCATCTCCCAATATGATGATTTCGATCATAATGCCTATATAACGACGTGCGTTGCAGGATTATAAAACGAATATACATCGATGGTGAAGATGATTTGTCAATATTGGCAATCTGCGGCTTTTTGTCTCTACCTAAACTCGTTCACTGTTTTCGTCGTTTTCGATATTCACTTGGTGATTTATGTATTTTAAAGGATTGGTAGTTCATTTCGAAGTAGAAATTTGTCACATAGTGATCAAAGATCTATCCTATGAGATTCTGCTGAGTCTTTCAGGAGCCGTTCTTGGTATAGTGTTGGCCATCACAATACAGGCCATTCAAAAAATTTTTGCAGGTGAGCACTAGTTATCTATTGAGGCAGGAATCTTGAGATAAGAGCATTACTGGATGATATCAAAGCACGCACATTAAGCGACATTCTAAGGCTCAAAGCTTAAAACATTAGAGGAAATCTTAAGGAATTTATGAAACATGGATAATTTTGTGGGTTTATCTAATTGGAGAATGCTTATAAATGTTTCTCAGGTATCATTCGATACTGCCAAACCTTGACACACTGACTCCGGATTCTTTCCACGTCAACTCATCGAATGTCTTTTGATGGTAGAAAGGCATCAGAAGACCAGGCTAGTGTGGACTACAAAGCATCTTCACTTGACTCCACAAAAATTTTAAAAAGTAGTTTTTCTGGCTGCATCTACACCTCGTTTGTTTGTAGCACCAAAATCAGCTGAGAAAACTATTTTTTCCTTTGTTGTGGAGTCAAGTGAAGATGCTCGGCCGTTCACACTGGCATGGTCTTCTGATGCCTTGCTCCCATCAATAGCCATTCGGTGCGACGACGTGGAAAGAGTCCGAAGTCAGTGTGTCGATCTTCGGCAGTATTGAATGATACCTAAGGAACATATATGAGACTTCTTCAGGAAAATAAACCCACAAAATCAACGTGTTTCATGAAAATCCTTGAGATTTCCTCTAAGGTTTTGAGGGTTGAGCCTCGGAATGTCGCTTAATGTGCGTGCTATGATATCATCCAGTAATGCTTTTATTTCGAGAAGTCTTTCTCAAGATTCCTGTCTTAATAGATGACCTGTGCTCACCTTCAAAAATTTTTGAATGGCCTGTACTGTGATCGCCAACACTTTTCAAAGAACGGCTCCTGAGAGACCCCTAGCAGAACCTCATATGATAGATATTTGATCACTATTTGGGGAATTTCTACTTCTAAATGAACTACAATTCCTCTAAAATACAAAAATCACCAAGTAAGTATCGAAAACGACGAAAAAAGTGAACGAGATTAGGTAGAGACAAGAAGTCTCAGATTGCCAAGATTGACAAATAATCTTTCCCATCGATGTTTATTCGTTTTTTAAACCTGCAAGACACTTCATTATATCGACATTATGATCGAAAATATTATTACAAGATGAAATTGATAGGCTCAGTTAGAGCAAAGATATTTAGAAAAATGCCGATATCAATCGATTCATGACCGCTACTGTATTTCTGCTCAAGCTTTCTTCGGGGAGGGCAAAAGGGGTTGTCAGGAGCTCTGAACACAAATCTGATCTCCATGTGTTGATTTCCATTAGAATCCTTATACTTAAAGCAGTTATGTCCCGATGTTTGTATGTATGTATGTATGTATGTGTGTGTGTGTGTAATTGTGTTTCCCCGTGGATCTTCGGAATGGCCGATTAAAACAGGGATGAAATGGTACCAACATTTGCGTGGGTAGGACACTCATCGACTACCAAAAAATCAGCCTGAGTCTCCTCTTGCGCGCCTTGGGCCATCCGAGTTTGTCCGTGGGGCGCAATTTTAGCCGTAGGTCATGAAAACCTCTATGAGTCATCCAGCGGTAGAGGGGCTCTGATCACGGCGACAGGTTTTCGGTAATATTTTACGGGACGCCGTACAGAATCTCGGGTGTGATGAGTCTGCAGGACAGCAGTGGTAGTGTGCAGGACCCCAGTGAGAGTGTGCCGTACCCGAATGGAAGTGTGCAGGATGTCATAGAAAGTGTGCAGGACCCAAATTGGAGTATGCAGGACGTCATAGAAAGTGTGCAGGACCCGAATCGGAGTGTGCAGGACGCCATACAAAGTGGGCAAGACCCAAATGGGAGTGCGCAGGACATCATAGAAAGTGCGCAGCACACGAATGGGAGTGTGCAGGACGTCATAGAAAGTGTGCAGTACCCCAGTGGGAATGTGCAGGACGTTATAGAAAGTGCGCAGGACCCAAGCGGGGGTGGGCAGGACGTCATAGAAACTGTGCAGGACCCAAGTGGGAGTGTGCAGGACGTCATAGAAAGAGTGCAGAACCCGAATGGGAGTGTGCAGGACGTCATAGAATGAGTGCAGGACCCGAATTGGAGTGTGCAGGCCGTCATACAAAGTGCGCAGGACCCGAATTGGAGTGTGCAGGACGTCATACAAAGTGGGCAGGACCCAAATGGGAGTGTGCAGGACGTCATAGAAAGTGCGCAGGACCCGAATGGGAGTGTGCAGGACGTCAAAGAAAGTGTGAAGGACCCAAGCGGGGGTGCGCAGGATGTCATAGAAAGTGCGCAGCACACGAATGGGAGTGTGCAGGACGTCATAGAAAGTGTCAGTACCCCAGTGGGAGTGTGCAGGACGTTATAGAAAGTGCGCAGGACCCAAGCGGGGGTGTGCAGGACGTCATAGAAACTGTGCAGGACCCAAGTGGGAGTGTGCAGGACGTCATAGAAAGAGTGCAGAACCAGAATGGGAGTGTGCAGGACTTCATAGAATGAGTGCAGGACCCGAATCGGGGTGTGCAGGAAGTCATACAAAGTGGGCAGGACCTAAATGAGAGTGTGCAGGACGTCATAGAAAGTGCGCAGGACTCGAATGGGAGTGTGCAGGACGTCAAAGAAATTGTGCAGGACCCAAGCGGGGGTGTGCAGGATGCCATAGAAAGTGCGCAGGACCCGAATGGGAGTGTGCAGGACTCAAACGGGAGTATGCAGGAAGTCGTAGAAAGTGTGCAGGACCCAAGTGGGGTGCGCAGGACGTCACAGAAAGTGTGCAGGACCCAAATGGCAGTGTGCAGGACGTCATAGAAAGAGTGCAGAACCCGAATGGGAGTGTGCAGGACGTCATAGAATGAGTGCAGGACCCGAATTGGAGTGTGCAGGCCGTCATACAAAGTGCGCAGGACCCGAATTGGAGTGTGCAGGACGTCATACAAAGTGGGCAGGACCCAAATGGGGTGTGCAGGACGTCATAGAAAGTGCGCAGGACCCGAATGGGAGTGTGCAGGACGTCAAAGAAAGTGTGAAGGACCCAAGCGGGGTGCGCAGGATGTCATAGAAAGTGCGCAGCACACGAATGGGAGTGTGCAGGACGTCATAGAAAGTGTCAGTACCCCAGTGGGAGTGTGCAGGACGTTATAGAAAGTGCGCAGGACCCAAGCGGGGGTGTGCAGGACGTCATAGAAACTGTGCAGGACCCAAGTGGGAGTGTGCAGGACGTCATAGAAAGAGTGCAGAACCAGAATGGGAGTGTGCAGGACTTCATAGAATGAGTGCAGGACCCGAATCGGGGTGTGCAGGAAGTCATACAAAGTGGGCAGGACCTAAATGAGAGTGTGCAGGACGTCATAGAAAGTGCGCAGGACTCGAATGGGAGTGTGCAGGACGTCAAAGAAATTGTGCAGGACCCAAGCGGGGGTGTGCAGGATGCCATAGAAAGTGCGCAGGACCCGAATGGGAGTGTGCAGGACTCAAACGGGAGTATGCAGGAAGTCGTAGAAAGAGCGCAGAACCCGAATGAGAGTGTGCAGGACGTCATAGAATGAGTGCAGGACTGCAATGATAGTGTTCGCAACGTCACCAAGAGTGTAGAATTTCAAAGAAAAGAGATTTCGTCATCTTTTCCATGCCAAATCTCCACCCTTTGTAGCAAAGAAAAATAGAAGAACACGTATCTCGAAGAGCGTGCGACTCGTTCTGAGACGGGCGCAGAACTCCGCAGACTTTTCCTTGCCAATCTGCGAAAGCAAGCAACAGCTTCACTTCCCCACCCCTGTTCGTCGCTCATTACCACGGCTCAGTCATTTTGATTTACTAACTTCCCTAAACCAGGTTTATATATGTTGAAAGTGCGAGCTTATCAAAATCTGCTTCATAAAACATCAACATCCACGTGCACACTTCATTTATTGAGAACAAGCGCATGGTGTTGGTCAACCAGGGAAACAGCACCTAAATTGCGGGTGCGTTGTTCCTTATCGTGACAGAAATGGTAAAGCGAGAATAATCGCTTGGGAATTCTGCAAATCGGAAGGAAGGGCAGAGGGTTTCGACATAAAGGAAGGAGGGATGGCAGAGGTCGTAGATTTGGTGCCGGTAACAACCGATCTACCGCTGGCTTCTTATGTTTTGCGGGTTGATCGGACATTTTCATACCCGCAAGCCCAGTTATAAATGTCCGGCAGTCTGCTCTGTTTAGGAGAGTCCATACGGGCAGCAACTTGTGGGTAGACGGAAGTCAGTTGACAAGCTAATCTGCGTCAGGAAGTTGGCGCACGTCAAAGTTTTCTCGAGCGAAAACTTCGCTAGGTCTCGCTAGTATAACATTTAATGACATAACTAACACGATCGATTTCTCAAATCACCATTTAGGCAAGATTGAAGCGAAAATTCGCTTTCGGTCTCTACCCCCTCCCCCCGGTTTAGGTCTATTCCTTATCGAGAAAAGATATGTACTGTAAGTATACCAGCAATTACCAATCCAGAGACCCATATTTCGGAATCGGAAGCTCTATATGAACACTCACTCACATGGACGGCCCTCAGCAAACATTCGGAGGGCGAAAATCATCGGATGCAATAGCGAAGGAATAGGGCAGAGAAGTTGTCCAACGCGTCATAATTCCCATGGAAAGGACAAAAAAAGGGACAAGGCAATCTCATCAACGAACTGCTGCCTTGGAATGTAGTTTAGCTTTGTTCCATGTTGGCCTCCACAGCCTGAAGAGAGAAACAGGAAGGGAAGAAGATAAAAACGCGAAGCAGTCTGACGAATTCTCTATTGAACAGAAGGTATCTTTTGTTCTCCCCACCAGGGAGCATGCGAAAAAAACTCGCTCAAGTACCGGCTATGCGGCCGCTTGTCAGTTTATGGGTTATGGACGAACAAAGTGCTCCCATGATGACCTCATGTTGGTTCATGGCTGGCTCGATTTCCGGCCCTACGTGACAATGGCGGTGACACGTGTCAGAAGGCCAAATCAAACAGCTCATTCGCTCTCTTCTTTTGCACCCGAGGACGCCCTAATTTCTGAAAATTGCAATTGCAATGATTGATTGGGACTGCCGAGAAGATTAATGAAACTGAAACAATGGCAAGAGGACATCAGCTCCATAACTCGGACCGTTTGAAAGCTGACTTCAACCGGCTCGCCAATCCTTATACTTAAAGCAGTTATGTCCTGTGTGTGTGTGTGTGTGTGTGTGTGTGTGTGTGTGTGTGTGTGTGTGTGTGTGTGTGTGTGTGTGTGTGTGTGTATGTGTGTGCATGTGTCCCGGATATCTTAGGAATGGCCGATCAAAACTTGTATGAAATGGTACCAACATTTAGGTGGGTGCCACATTTATGGGTTACCAAAAAATCAGCCCGAGTCACCTCTTACGTGCCTCGGGGAAACCGAGTTTGTCCGTGGAGCGCACTTTTGGCCGTGGGTCATGATAACTTCTGCGAATCGTCTAGCGATGCAAAAAATGCAGGGCGTCATAAAAGGTGTGCAGGACCCCAGTGAGGGTGTGCAAGACTTCATAGTAAGTGTGCAGGACCCTAATAGGAGTGTGCAGGACGTCATAGAAAGTGCGCAGGTCCTAAGTAGGAATGTACAGGACCCCAGTGGGAGTGTGCAGGGCGTCATAGAAAGTGTGCAGGACCCTATTCGTAGTGTGCAGGACGTCATAGAAAGTGTGCAGGACCCTATTCGTAGTGTGCAGGACGTCATAGAAAGTGTGCAGGACCCTAATCGGAGTGTGCAGGACGTCATAGAAAGTGTGCAGGACCCCAGTGGGAGTGTGCAGGGCGTCATATAAAGTGTGCAGGACCCTAATCGGAGTGTGCAGGACGTCATAGAAAGTGTGCAGGTCCCAAGTAGGAATGTGCAGGACCCCAGCGGAAGTGTGCAGGACGTCATAGAAAGTGTCCTTATACTTAAAGCAGTTATGTCCCGATGTGTGTGTGTGTGTGCATGTGTCCCGGATATCTTAGGAATGGCCGATCAAAACTTGTATGAAATGGTACCAACATTTAGGTGGGTGCCACATTTATCGATTACCAAAAAATCAGCCCGAGTCACCTCTTACGTGCCTCGGGGCAACCGAGTTTGTCCGTGGAGCGCACTTTTGGCCGTGGGTCATGATAACTTCTGCGAATCGTCTAGCGATGCAAAAAATGCAGGGCGTCATAAAAGGTGTGCAGGACCCCAGTGAGGGTGTGCAAGACTTCATAGTAAGTGTGCAGGACCCTAATCGGAGTGTGCGGGACGTCATAGAAAGTGCGCAGGTCCTAAGTAGGAATGTACAGGACCCCAGTGGGAGTGTGCAGGGCGTCATAGAAAGTGTTCAGGACCCTATTCGTAGTGTGCAGGACGTCATAGAAAGTGTGCAGAACCCTATTCTTAGTGTGCAGGACGTCATAGAAAGTGTGCAGGACCCCAGCGGAAGTGTGCAGGACGTCATAGAAAGTGTGCAGGACCCCAGTGGGAGTGTGCAGGGCGTCATAGAAAGTGTGCAGGACCCTAATCGGAGTGTGCAGGACGTCATAGAAAGTGTGCAGGTCCCAAGTAGGAATGTGCAGGACCCCAGCGGAAGTGTGCAGGACGTCATAGAAAGTGTCCTTATACTTAAAGCAGTTATGTCCCGATGTGTGTGTGTGTGTGCATGTGTCCCGGATATCTTAGGAATGGCCGATCAAAACTTGTATGAAATGGTACCAACATTTAGGTGGGTGCGACATTTATCGATTACCAAAAAATCAGCCCGAGTCACCTCTTACGTGCCTCGGGGCAACCGAGTTTGTCCGTGGAGCGCACTTTTGGCCGTGGGTCATGATAACTTCTGCGAGTCGTCTAGCGATGCAAAAAATGCAGGGCGTCATAAAAGGTGTGCAGGACCCCAGTGAGGGTGTGCAGGACTTCATAGTAAGTGTGCAGGACCCTAATCGGAGTGTGCAGGACGTCATAGAAAGTGCGCAGGACCCCAGCGGAAGTGTGCAGGACGTCATAGAAAGTGTGCAGGACCCCAGTGGGAGTGTGCAGGGCGTCATAGAAAGTGTGCAGGACCTTAATCGGAGTGTGCAGGACGTCATAGAAAGTGTGCAGGACCCTAATCGGAGTGTGCAGGGCGTCATAGAAAGTGTGCAGGACCCAAATGGTAGCGTAAAGGGCGTCATAGAAAGTGTGAAGAACCCTAACGGGAGTGTGCAGGACGTCATAGAGAGCGCGAAGGTCCCCAGTTGGAGTGTGCAGGGCGTCATAGAAAATGCACAGGTCCCGAGTGGGAGTGTTCAGGTCATCAAAAGTTAGCAGGACCGCAGTGGGAGTGTACAGGACGTCACCAAGTGTGTAGAATTTGGAAAAAGGTTTTTCAATTTTTTAATGCTAAATCTTAACCTTTTATGGAGAAGAAATAGATAGGAAAACATGAATCTTGAGGAGCGTGCGACGCGTTCTGAGATTGACGCAGAACTCCTGCGACATTTTTTTGCCAGATTTAGGATACAAGCAGCAGCTCCACTTCCGCACCTTCTCTGTTCGCCACTCATTGCAACCGCTCAGTCATTTCGAATCCCTAACTTCCGAAAACCTGTTTTATATATGTTGCAAGTCTGAGCTTATCAAAATCTGCACCACAAAAACATAAACAACCACCTACTAATTTCATTCATTGAGAACAAGGGCATGATGTTGGTCAACTAGGGAAACATCATATAATATGAGAATGCGTTTTTCCTTATCATGATAGAGACGGTAAAGCGAGAATAATCGCTTGTGAACTTTACAAATTGGAAGAAAGGGCAGTGGGTAGCGACGTAAGGGAAGGAAGTACAGAAGGGGTTGTGAATTTTGGGCTGGTAGCAACCGACGGTTTACCACTGGCTTCTTATGTTTTGCTTTATGATCCCACATTTTGATACCCCCACGGCCTGCTGTAAATGTACGGCACCCTGCTCTGCTCAGGAGAGTCCATACGTACAGCAACTTTCCGGTAGACGGAAGTCAGTCACCACCTTTCTAACAAACTAATCCGTCTCAGGTAGTTGGCTCACGCAAAGGTTTCTGTGAGCGAAAACTTCGCTAGGCCTCGCTAGTTGTGATTATGAAATACTGAATCGGTGCTGAATTTTCGGGTAGCAAGCCGGGATAAATCACAACTTTATGCGAACGAACAACTCAGACAAAGCGTTCACCTTCGAGGTTCAGAAATAGAAAAATAGAATGAATGACCATCGATAATGATTAAAACGACTGTGAAAACTAGAGCATAAGCTCAATCTCCCCTCTACTCACAGTTTTTCGTATAACTGTCATAGATAAGATGCGGTTTTGAGACTGATTTCTTCATTTTCACTGTTCATTCTCTCGAAAGACAATCGATTCGCATTTACGATTGTTACTACTCGACTTCCAGAAGCCGTAAAAAGAAGGGTACATGTAGAAGTCCGCTAGAGCGCAGGAACAGGAGAAGAGTAGACGAGGACGGTCGATCATCTTTCACCGGACCTCAGAAATTCAAGACTGGCCTAAAAATCATTATCGCAATCACGTTGCGTAAGGCCCTAGTTACTCACACACTCGCGGGGGTCGGTGGCCGGTTGAGAGGAGTTGAACCGGTAGCGTGCTCCCGCTCGAAACGAAAAAAGGGGCGGGCAGGGCCCTAAAACTCCCCCAACCGAAAACTCCGCGTGTCAACCTCCCACCGACCCTACAATGCCACGCCATCCTTGACCCGTTCACACCGAAAGCTCTGCCTTATCACCTCCCGCCTTCCACTCAGTGTGACGTCACACCCCCAGCGGCGGCGAAACGCTGGTGTATAACAAGGGCCTAAATTGGCGTGCGTTTTCTTCCTCTGCGGACAGGTTGTTCTACGGTACCCCAAAATACTTTATTTAGGGATCCTTCTGTATTTTCATTGAGGTCCCTGTCATTTTCGGCCGAAGGCCGGAATGAGTCGTCTTCTTCCGTCCTTAAAGGCACGGTACACCCTCAGGTATGAATTTTGAGATTTTCATGTAATTTTGTAGAAGACCCCTCCTGTATAACACGTGCCAAATGCCAGATCTCATTTCCTCCAAACAAGCGAGACATAAGCGACCACCACAGGCCCGACCCCCTTCGCTCACTACCACAAGCCCGACCTCCTAACAGATTTTCGAACTCGATAGCGGCTAAATGGATGGATGAATTCCAACAAGTCGTCGTTCTTCAGTCCATTGCCGGACTGTCTCCTTATCCTGGCTCGCCTTCGCTCAACGATTGCGAATGAAGAGAAATACAGGCCTGAGACAACTCGTCCACCAATTTTTCACCCTCAAAATCTAGGCATCTTTGAAGAGCCATAACTCTGTTAAAGGGGGTCTTGGACGATTTCAGAGATACCACTGTGATCAGTGTATGACTCTCTCCAAGATGAGCATAAAATCTGAAAATTAATTTCCTGGGTGTCCGGTGCCTTTGAAGGCAGCAGACACGCTCAAAAATGGTTTCGATTTTACGTCATAAATCGAAGGTTTGAAGCTAGTAGTATCGGAAACTATCGAAAAACCCGAAGAAAACTGCATGCAAATACAGAAATAAAGTCTGTTTTTGTTATGGGGTAAAATTGGACGAGTTATGCTCGAGCGGTTGAAATAGCTAATGTTAACGATAAAACGGTTGGGATAGCAAAGCCGATAGACTCATACGGCCTGTACTAAAACGCTCACCTTGTTGGAAGCTTCAAAAACCAGCCGAAGTGACCGTATTCGTATATTGAGCGGGCGGGGTTGAAAACTCATGGGCATGCTTACAAAAATTTTCGACTCCAATTTAATAGTTTTCACTCGTCTTCGACGCTTCCATCGGCTTAAGCGTTCTACTAGGGGCCATACGACCCAAGAAGCGTAGTTACCTTAACAACTTTTTTTTTAGGGGGGGGGGGTGTCCGCTGCCTTTGATGATCTTGATTCGTCCTCTCCCGTGCCTAGCAGGGATGATCCGAAATCCGATTTCCGCAGGTTCAAGGCCTCGGAACTCCGGCTCCAAAATTGTGAAGCTTGTTTGGATTTCCGAAATTTTAATTTTGTCTCGGTTTTCAATTTCCGAAATTCACAATTTCTATTCTGCTCATCCCTGGTCCCTAGTAATCCTGCGCCGCCCCTAATCTGTCGGCTGCATGCCAATCGATTATTCTTGAGCGCATTGCGGCCGGCTCAGTCCGACCGCAATTGGAGGATTTCCCACCTCAGTAAGGAATGCTCAGGGCTGACCAGGTGGGCTCAGTCCGGCCACATCGAAGGGATTTCTCGACTCGAGTGAGCAATGAATTGCATGCGTATCGACCGAAACGGCCACGGGCGGCACACGCATGCTCAGTCCGGCCACAACTCGCACAATGTAGATGCTTATCGACCGGACTGGCTGCAGCCGATCGGCCGACTATGACAGCCGACTTTTCGCTTCCTTATTCTTACATCAGCTCGGATACATTATCTGATACCCCTAGATTGCAACTGGTTCTACTGCCGAATGATTTTGTAGAATTCTTTGCAAGTCCGATAAATAGCTAGTTATCGATAAATGAGTTCAACGTGAAGTCTAGACGTAGTTTTGTTTCCTGAGTACCTAATTAAAATGGTTGAAAGACAGGTGCTTAAGAAGTACGCGCAGAAGTCTATTTCTTCCGTGGGCTGTTGTACCCACTTGAAGTCATCAAGTCCGAAATGGGGCAACAAACTGTGTTCTCCCTTGCTGAAAATGGTTCCCGGGTGTAAAAGGTTCCAGTTTCGGTCGGCTATCCCATTTTTATCGTTGGGAACAGAAAGCATGAGACGCTCTGAAACCTATACCATCGCGTTCGGCTCGCCAGAAAAACCTTTCGAGACTTAGATTCAAACAGTTTTCCGCTAAGTTTCATTTCTTCATTCTCTTGAAGAAAAAAAAACAGCTTCAAAATTTTACACCCACCGTGCCTCTACGACAAGTTAAACACAATCCCTGGGACGTTACCTCACCAAATTTTCGGGTACCAACTAGTGAGGTTGAGAAGCCAAGTTCTCATGAAACGGACTCCCAATCACAAATAGTCCGCTCATCCCTTATCAGGAGCTCCCTTGCCTTATAGGTATCAGTTATAACACCTACTTTTGAGAATAATAATATGCTCTTATCGAACTAAGTTACATCTCCCTGAATCGCGACAGCGTGTTCATGCTCATACTGCTTTATTTCCGGCAGGTGAGGATTTTTTGCTGTGGGTCGGAAATGTGCTGTGCTCAAACTTTCACTGGATAGCTCGCTTCATTCGATAATGCTAGACGAAGTGAAATATTCACAAGTGCATATCTGAATAAATGATGGAGCAAGCACTCTCTAAATATGACAATTTCCTCATAAATTAGGGAGTGCTCTGCATGAACCGGGGATTGTTTTTTACCGGTCTTTGCAAATTCCTGGATTGCATTGCACATTTCCCGGCTCTTTGCCTTATCCTCCTTTGTATGATGATAGACTGTAGCCCACATTTTCCAACAAAGTACATTTATTCAGAGGATTCTAGCCCAGAGACAACAACCAGCTACATACCTCGAGAATTGGAGTAATCGTATTTGCCATGTTGAATAGTTACTTGATTGGCCCAACTGAACATGGCAAGTATGCACTTCTAATGCCTAACAACAAGTGGAGGAGAATGTGCGCTGTTTTTCTGTTCCTTCGAATCTTCTTCCGCAGGTTCCTTGTTCGCCACCGCAGTTAAATCGAGAAAGTTAAATGTAGAGTTCACTTAAAAAATCTAGCATAATGAATGGACGGGGGCGCGTCGGTAGATCGCCGCGCGCGTATCGAAATCCCGTTGGCCAGTGATGCCGCCAACACCGCGCCGCCAGCCGCCCGGTCCATGCATCAGACTTAAAGGCAGTGGTCACGATAAAAAACGTTTTCGAAAAAACTACAAAAATCAGCTTAGATCAAAAACAGCTGAAAAACTATGAAGGTAGAGCGGGGAAAAACGGTCTACAAATAGAGTTTCTAGGGCCCAAAGAAGCTAGTTCGTGCACACGTGCACAGCGATGACGAAACAGATCGCAGTCTCATGCCGAGCAGTCAAAAATCATCGACATTGAGAGGACGAAATAAATGCAAATTTAACGAATAAAAACAGTTGAATAATGAAAGCATCACTTCAGTCAATGTTTTTGACTAGATGTGTACATAAATTCGAAGGTTTTTTGATTGACATTCAATTTCAAGCTAGCTGATGTTCTTGATATAAGAGGTCATCGATACCGATGATGTGGAGTGGGCTCGTCCACCATCAAAAGACAAGAAAGTTCAGGTTTCAAATTTGGCCCGAAACAGTGGTTTTTTCGCGATTTTTTCTTATAGGTCCTACTACTCGAGACCCAGGAAAGGATTTGGAGAGAAAAAGACGACAAGCATATTTGATCGCGACAACTGCCTTTAATCTAATGCGTAAACCATAGTACTCACCTGGATTCGAAGGCAGAAAGTGCTGAGACAGGAATTTTCAGAGAGTTAAAAAAATTATCTGGGATCTGACTCAAAACTTTCAACTGAGGGTTGTGTAGTGCGCTGAACACTATACTGGGGCCTGTTTGTCACTAGACCTAGGGTTACTGTATGTTACTGTAGGCATTATGCCAACCTTAAAAATTCCAAAATAGACAAAAAATCCTCAAATTCGTGTTAGGCGTCCCAAATATTACCCGCAGTGAAATTTTAAGCCAAACCTGAGACTTCGACCAAACTACTGTATACGACCGTAACATACCATAATCCAAAAAAATCTATGAGAAGACCACAGTTTTGTGTTAGGCCGTTTAAATAACCCCGATTAAGAAGTTTCAGGACAATACCGTTGTAGTATTCCAGAAATCGCCAAAAGTCGCATGTGGCCATCAAAAAATTCGCCAAGTGCGAAGCTTAGGAGAATTCAGCCGGGGTCTCTGAAAGGTCGGCAAGTGGGCCTCAGATTTGTATTCAGCATTCAGCACAGCCCCCGAAAAAAAATTTGGAGCCCATCTCAAAACAATTTCCTTGAACACGATAGAAATTTTCTTTCGCGGACCACTTTCCTCTGCGAAAAGATGGTGAAATGAAAATGCCATCTTATGGGAATTTCCTGGAAATCCCTGAGGCATTTAGAAATTTTCGAACTCGGATTATTGATAGAACGGACTGTTCCTCAAAATTTTTCTTCCTCGCAGAAGTAATGATTTTGACTTTGTCGCATGTCTAAATGCGATTTCAATAAAAAAGGAAGAATATAGCTTTCTCATTGAGGAAAAAAATGAAAATTTATTAAAATATTTTCAAAATCGTTTTGGCGCTGAACGATTGAAAGCAAAGAAAAACCAGGGAATGTGGTGAATATTTAAAAATACGTTTCGTAGGTTGAGCTAAGACCGACTACATATTAATAAGTATTGTAAAAAACAAGGGATTTGATTCTAGAAACTTTATCGTTAAAATTATCATAGCAAAATCAAGCTCGCTCTGAGAGTTCTGCAATATTGTTCTAGAGTGATGGTCTAGTTACACGCAACGCGAGCGGTCGCGTCGCGGCACGCACTATCCAATTTTCAAGGGATGGGAGGTGGTTTCCTTAGAAGTGTTGAAAATCGGGAAACGGAGCGATTATTTGAATCTCGGAACGCCGAAAACCATTGGAGATTGGAGTATCGTAACCATCCATGAAGGTTTTTCTGATTTTCTTCCTACTTTGAGACATTTCTCGGAAACCGAGAATCGAACATCAGAAGGTCAAAAGCATTATTAGCGGTTAAGTGCAACTCCGCTTTTATAGTTAGAGGTTCAAACGAAACTTGTCGTGACGCGACTGCTCGCTCTGTCAGCAGCTGGACTATCTTCTTGGAGACTACTGTACTTTCGAATTGACCGGGGAAGGGACCAGACCTAGCTTGTGAGCCTGTTTTCTGCTATCCAAGTACGTTTTTTCATTATTGTCACACTATACTTCTGCTCTATGTTGATGTCGAGTTCATGCTTATAATTTTTCACCCTTTTTCTTCATCCTTTTCGCCCGCGGCATGCTCCTGGCTAGGTCCAATTTTTTTCTTTCGTCTGCATTGTGTCGCCCATAAATCATGTCGTATAATTGTTAATTTTCACTTCTGGCTGGTTGAAGTTTGACAAAATGAAATGATATGCGTGACGGCAGTCCTCATGGAGCAAGGGGGGCTGGTTGGGGTGAGAAGCGCGCTGGCTCGACGGACGGACGTGGGACGGGATGGCGCTGGTGGGGCGAAACTCGATTATCATAAATGAACCGCATGCAGTGCGCTATGAGGCATACTAGAACTTCGTTTCTGGCACACAAGAACGACGACGACGACATCATCGCATGCCCCTCGGGTTGGGGTGTGTAAGTTCAGAAGGGGAGGGGGGGGCAGGTATCGAAACTGGTGCTGCTGCCGACTTCTGACGAGAGTCACGTCATAGCCTCCCAGCAGGGGGCAGGGGAGTTCTATTGAGCAGGAAATCGAATAGGTGGTTGAAATTGCAGTTGAAAAGATGAAGGGAAGTCCACGATCGCCGCCGGAGAAAGACAGCTTTATAAAAACCTAAGGCTATTCATAGTAGTTCATGGGATGCATAGCCAATGCAGATCGGAATTAAGTGTTTCACCCACTACTCGTCCCTTGGGAGGTGATTCAGCACTTTCGGAGTTTCCTCGTCTTCTTTGATCTATGGAATGGGTCAGCGCCGACCAGAGTAATGGGAATCGCCAGAGAAGGTTACATATCCTAAAAGCTGAAGAAATGAAAAATTAGGTTTTCTTTGAAAGCTAAGTTCTTCCTTGAAAATAGGTTCGGCTTCGAAATTTGTGAAAAAATCTGTCTAGTGATAAGGAGATCGCTAAGGTTCTGGCCTGACAATTTTTTCAAATTTCAGTTTCCTAAATCACTTAGGCTACAGCAAACCTTATTCTGCTGCTAGCTTGGTACACGAGTGACACAGAAGTTTTACACTTGAAAAATCGTTTTCATGATTAGACCTAAGGCCGGATTCATAATTGAGTTCCTCATCTTTGGCTTGTCGACTTGGGTTGGGTTTAGCGCGAGCACAACTGCGTGAATCCTCGTCTTGAACCCAACGCAATTGGACAAACCCTGGGTTGACGCAATGATCGATCCGGCCTCTGAACAGTATACTCAGTGTGCAGACCAGGGCTATGCGTTATAATAATAAAGCGTTATCGAATTAACGGATTAACTCGGGTTTTCTTTTGAAAATCAACGATTAACGTCTAACAAAAAAGTTTTGAATTTACGGTAAACTAACTAGAGTACGTTAGTCATAGTGGAATTATGGCACGGATTAATATGGGACCTCTGATGATTCATTGATTTCTGATATGAATAGGTAGTGTTTTTTTCAAAATTTCTTAAACTGATGCAAAAGTATCCTGTTACGCATAAACGGGTCAACGCGGTTTTTTTTTCGAAAAATTTTCTTTGGTACGCATTAAAGGCAGTGTTCACGATGGAAGTCGTTTTTCTGTTTTTCCGCCTATCTTGAAAACGGCCCCATGCTGATTCCAATGATATCTCTGCAATCGCACAAGACCTTCAGGGAACGGAGTTATGGTCCCTCAAATATTGAGCTAAGGAAACATGGTGGACGAGTTGACCGAGGCTTGTAACTTCCGTCTTTTGCAGCCGATGTATGCGAGCTGACCTGAGTAGAGAGAGAAGTTTAGAATGAAGGGAAGAACGGGTTCATTGATCGGAAATCATCTCTCATCTCACAATCTCGAGCATTCATTTGTTCACGTCGGTGGGCGTGGAAAGTGCATCTGGGGGTGACGAGCTGATGGGTGTCCAACTTTGACGCCGTAGGGGACCGTTCCGAGCTGATTTTTCTCAGTTTTTTCAACTTTAAGTATCCTCTAGGCCCCGCAGCTGCCGATCTCCACCAAAAAATCAGGCATGATTTTTATCGTGGACACTGCCTTTAAGGGTTACAGCATCCTCCAATGTATTTGTACATAGCTGATTTTCATTGTATTTTTCTGTTCAGAGCATGACATCATGCCACGTAGAGAAGAGGCTCCATGTGTTAGGCCCAACACGGAGGCTGTTGGTTACGCGGCACGATGTTACGCCTTGAGTGCGACTCGAAGTGTAGCACAAAATCAGTAGAAATCTCCAAGGAGAACAAACGCAGTCGCATCGCTCTGCTAGGAGACTCTTAAAGCTATCTGAGACGTTGTTTATGGTTGCGATTCCAAACGAAGCCTACGAAGTGCAATTCTACATGAAAGGCAGATGAAGGAGTCTCGTCGACAAGCTGCGCGATGATACGCTTTGAACGCGCATTGGAGCGAGATACGATATCAGTCGATTTCCACAGAAGGCGCTCTGGCACGTGATCGTTATAATAGAATTGCACAGTGCCGCGCCGCCTTGCGACGCAACTATAAACGACATCTAATGGACCTTAAAGAGAAATGCGCCATTGTGTCAACTTTCCTTCACTCGCACATAAGTTCCTCGTTGCCCAACATTGCGCAATTTCGACTATGTGACAAAATTGTAACTTGACTAAAATGTCGACAGAAAAAAAAGAAACTAACCTAAAAAAAGTATGTGAGTACCCCAAGAGGCAAAGTTCGGTGTAAACTTGCGCGCAGCCTTCAGTGCACTTTAGATTATTTGGTGTAAAGTATCTCTTTCCTTCAGGCAGGTATCTGATTTTGTCTGATAGTTATTCCCACTGCATTTCAAATTTTGCTCATTCCAAAAATTTATAACTTTGAGCATAATTTCAGTGGGATTGGAGAGAAATTCAAGTTGCATCTCTGGAACTGTATTTCATCAGAATTGCAGGTGCCTTTCGAACTCCTAAGCGGAATTCTTATCATCAAAAGCCGAGATAAGAATTCCTTCTCATCACTTCTTTAGCTTCATGACATACTGATTGTTGTACATATAATACATAAAGACCTTGCGGTATTTTGAGTCGAGCTTATGGATGGGATGCGATCACTGCTACGCGCCGTGTGACGTCCGCCACACCACCGTTCAGCGGGGTTTCGAACACGAGCAATGGTCTACCAAAGCAGCCCCATCCATCCACTAGATTAATGTCGATCCGAATGAGAAAGTCCGCCCACGCGGTCGTCGTGCATGTCGTGCGGCCGTCTAGCAGGCATTGACCGGACCTATAAATCGATAAGTCCGAATATGAAACGAATAGTGGGTAATATCCACGTGAGCTTATTTCAGTCGTACTGCCTTGGCCACGGCCGCTCGACACGCACGCCGACCGCGTTGGCGGACAGTATCATTCGCGCAGACCTAAAATCCTACGAAGATGCCATTGGTGCTCAGACAGTTTGAAAAAAAAAACACTTCTGCGAGTCGAATAGGGGACTTCTGCAGCTTTTCGTGCAGCGCTACGCTAAAATACGAAAATCTGCAGGAAATACTACATCTTTGCACCTCGAGTAATGGGACTATTTTGGTTTACTCGATATTGTTTCCTTCTCTGCATAGCTAGACCTTTGCCATAAGGGACAGTCCTTCATGAGCACGGGTGATGTCATTTGTAATCTTTGTCTTCGTGTGTTCCTCAGAGCTACAATTGAGGTAATCTCTGCAATACTAGAGTAGCTGTTTGTGCACTTTAAAGGCAGTGTTCACGATGAAAAAAGTTTTCGAAATTCCACAAGGATTGGGTAGTGGAGGGACACTCTGTAACGTTAACGTCGAAAGAACGCATGAAATCGAGCCAGGAAGAGCCCCAAAAGAGCCCGAAGTGGCAACTTCGAGCGCATTGAAAACCCCAAAAGCGCATCACACGCCCACCGACGTGAACAAATGAATGCTCGAGATCGTGAGATGAGCGATGATTTTCAATCATTAGCCCCGTTCTTCTCTTCATTCTCAGCTTCTCTCTTTACTCAGGTCAGCTCGCATAGATCGGCTGCAAAAGACTGAAGTTACAAGCCTCGGACAACTCGTCCACCATGTTTCCATAGCTCAATCTTTGAGGGACCATACCTGCGTTCACTGAAGGTCTTGTATGATTTCAGAGACACCATTGGAATCAGCATGGGGCCGTTTTCAAGATAGGCGGAAAAACAGAAAAACGATTTCCATCGTGAACACTGCCTTTAAGATGAGAATTCCAGTAAAAAAAAGATTCGCGTGGTTTGGTGTGGTTCTGCAAATCGCAAGTTTGTTTTTCAGCGGAATTGCTGAATTTTCCCCGCTCTTGTTGAATGCATTTTACGGGCATATTAGGGGATATTGATGGTGATTTTGTTGTGCACAAAACGCAGGCTTGGGTAATCGTTCACCCTCGCTCTCCCAAACCGCTTAATAATGAATGCTTGTTTGTGGCTGAATACCCGGCGGTACACTAATTTGTCGGCGAATTTCTCACGCTTTACAACGCTCAGGTGTGCTTTTTTTCGACTGAGCCGACGGCATTCCTACCTTAATAGAGAGGGCGATTGTCGGAGCAGGGCGCAGCGCGCACTTTCACGGAAGTCTGTGCGAATGCGTTCAGGAAGCTCGTAGTGACTTGACATGGATATTACACGGGGTTCTCTGTGGCACGATTAGAAGGTAACGAAGGGACTTGTGCCGCCTTGACAACGAGTACTATGCACTTCGAATAACATACTAGTGCGCATAACACGCGGCGTTACTCCTACAATATTTGCGCTTGGAGAGGAGGAGGGGGTGTTACATGTTGCAGGCTATCTAGTTAGGATTCTGGTTCTATGAACTCATTTTGGCCGAGGACTGGACCAAGATGCCGGATTCGAGAAAATTCTAGAGAAAATAGCCTGCTAACAGATAAATGTATAATCTTATTTTGATAATCAAAAAAGCTTGATATATGTACAAGAATTCATAACCACAATTTCTCACCTCCTAACGACTTCCAACGATTCATTGGACGTATTTTAAAATCTGGCCCATGAAGGCGCATTTACACTCGGCACGGATCGTTCTGATACTTTGTCTTCCTTGTTGTGCGTTGGCGCCAATTTGGTGAGCGTATGTTGTAACATCTGCGCACTGAGTTTGCGCCAACACACAATGAGGATTGCAAAGTATAAGGGCGTTCCATACTTACTGTACACCGCCTGCGCTCATTGTCAGAATGATGGCCCTAAGGCCATGCATTTGCAGATTAGGCTTGATATGAATAGTAGTGCAATCGATTACTGTCCGTTTTTATTCGTTACGCGATCCTGGAATCACAGCAACCTTAGAAAGAGCTCTACGTGACTTCCTCATGTCTGGGATTTTTCACTAACTTCCCGTCATAGGATACTCGGAATACATAATCTTGATCAGATTCTATTTCCTGATCAAGCTGAAGAAAGAAACTTGAAAAAAGTTTTTGTGCCGGAAGCTATCAAATTGGAATTAAGTAGAACATGCGCTTGAAGACGATGCTTCCGGGAAGGTTTTTCCAGTGGTATTAGCTCTTCAAAGGGTACATTTTGAATGATTCCGTCATTAAAGGGAGTTCCATATGTAGCTTTCGAGATTCCCCGTTGAATTGGAGCATATCCCACAGAGAGTTCTAAAGAGGGTGCGGGAACTGCGGAAAACTGTCTTCTTGAAGTTAGTTAATTTCAGTGTCAAAAAAGTGTGTCCATCGTTCATATTTTAGTCATCATCCACTCATTCTTCAAATCTGCCGTGTAAATATCGGCATTCTGGCAATGATTGTCCAGCAGTTCGTGTCGTAATCCCTGACTTCAAGACTGTTCTCTCCAAAATAAGGACCAGTAGTTTGTGAAATGTCCAGACGGTGGTCAGCTGAGCCAGCCCAATCTATCTAATTTAAATATCAAAGTGTCGAAATTTGGAATAGATCTTGCCTTCAGGTACGTAAATAGGCAAAGGATCGAGCGAGTGAAGTAACGCTATCTCGAATCTTTAATTGCATTTAGAGTCGTCTAACCCAGAGAAACGTAAGGCATCTTTCATAGTCCTCACCGCAAGCGCGGCACGCGCGTGACGCGCGGGACGAGCGGTGGACTATGAAACTTTTCACCGCGCGGCACGCGCGGGACGAGCGGGAAGCCACTATGAAATCTCCAGCGGCACCGCCATGGCGGTGCGGGTTAAAGTCGGGCCTTAACTGGGACTTGTACAGAAATTGCTGGCTTGCATTTGCGTATGCGGTGGCGCAGGATAGTCCCAGAATTATTTATGTTGGAGTGGCCTCAAATCGAGAAGCAATTATTGATTGAAACGGTAAAACCGCCATGACTGTTTGTGCGGCGCCGCTATGGTGGTGCCGATGGACTATGAAAATTCTTATCGCGCTTCCCGCGCGTGCCGCGCGGCAAGAACTTTCTTAGTCCTCCGCCTTTCCCGCGCGTGCCGCGCTTGCGGTGAGGACTATGAAAGATGCCTAAAACGACATCTCACCCAGTCAGTCGTTCAGTGAAGAATGTTATCTGATGAACTACTTTCTGTCGAATCTTGAATTTGCCATGGGGTTCTTGCCAGTTACGTCGTATTTGTCGCGTTTGAAGACAGCGTTTATGATAAAAAACCGTATTCTATGTTCCGATGTTCTTGTGTAGGTAAGACCACAAACAAGAGGTTAATAGACCAAAGTTCCCATAGATCTCTCAAGTAGCAGAGAAAAATTGTTCAAGGAAACCTACGAAATATTCATCGTCTGTTTGGTGTGGTTCGGGGGACTGCGGATAAAGCGTCAAACCTAACGCCGGAAATGGTTTTGCTCTCCAAAATCCTCAGGTAAATTGTTTTCTGCTAATTGCACCGAGAGCTCTTTAAGAACAGGATGGGTCAATGCACATGACCAGATGTTAGAGTCTTACGCGATAAAAAATATTCAATTTTCGGCAACTGTTCCTTGATGAAACGAACTCAGGACAACTGCTGTATGACGTGGACGGGGTGATCCAATGGGTCAGCTGGTCCACGAGATTTTCATCCTTTTCCTGACCGTTTTCCGTACGTCTGCGACCCCATAGGGGGAAAAGCGGCCAACTTTCCATCGTGGACACTTCCTTTAAATAGTGAATTTTCATTTCCATATGGCGAAGAGAATCTAAGTAAACATATTGTTCGTCTATGTCGCCTGTTGAGTACATAAATCCAATATTTTCCAATCAGAGGAAGCCTTTGCATGAATCCAGCCAGAGAGGGAGATTCTCGTTAAGGGCATTGATCTGTAGGGCCAGCTGTACTATGTGACTCCAGTGTAGAAAGCGGTATTGAAATTCAATACATCTGTTTCCTGGATGTGGTACATGCGCATAAGTGTGTACTTTTTTTCTGTGAAGCTCTCAAGTAGTGCGAAAATTCCGGTCAAGGAGGAATTGACCGATCTTGAACGATTTGGTTAGGTCTGGGGAAAAGTCCGGAATTTTTTTTCGTTAGGCCATATTTTGTCACCACCACGATCCACCATTTCCGGATCATCTGGTCATAACTCACTGCCCGAACACCATGAATACCCACTCGACGGTGATTTCTCTACGTGCCTTCCTCAGCGCTCAGATATAGGTCCACTAAAATAGCATGACTTGAGAAAGGAGTTTACCTGAAGTTATAAGGGAGAGAGGATAGCATTCCTCTTCTTTGTCACCTAAAATCTCAAGTCCTACCGCATCCGCCTAAGTTTTGTCGATGTGTTCAAATCTATTAATGTTGTTTACGCCGGAATGCCTTCAGATTCTATCTGGGATGTCTGCTTATGCTTTTGGCACCCTCGATGGTGGCTTCTCCTCGTTTTTCGAATCTTCTCCGACCCTTCAAACTCGTCGGTTGCGTCTCAACGGGCACGCTCTCTTCGCGCGGCGTTGATTTGGCACTTCACCCCGTCGGCCCGGCGGGAAATCCCCGAGGGCCCTCGTCGAGTAATAGCGCGGTTATCTGCCCTGTTGATGCGCATAACCGGGGCGAACTCATGTGCTAGGAGGGATTTTCGTTTTTCTCTTGGCTGAAGAGGAATCCGTGTGGGCCAGAACGATATCTTTAGCACCGATAGACCGATGTGAGCCGAGTAGCCAAACGACAATTGAAGGCCGGATTTCTTTTCTGAAAAGTACTGTGATAAGCATATATAATTCCGTTGTGCAACATTTGCAAAAATTTTGGAAAGAAAAAGGATCTGGGTAGCTACTTTTTTAGAGTAGTCGACCATAAGTTCCAGTGGATAGAAAATTGCCACGGCAGTAAAGTAGCAGACTGTGTCACGTTTCATTCAGACGTTAACGAGTTTAGCCACGTTAGTCTGACCATTTGTACTATTCTAGAACCACTTATGGACGTAGAGTTCAATATGCCTTTCTCAGATGCCTGAAACAACTCTGAAAAAAAAACCCATTTCTACCAAATAGCAAACCTGTACGTTAAAAGATTTTAAGTACTGTGAAAAAAGTGATAGAAAGTTTTTCTGCTAATTTTCGTACCCATTGCGCTTTCCGAAACGCGCAGTATTATTTTATAATCTGGAAACGGACCTCGTATTCGAGTTTAGCTTACAGAAAACCCCGTGGACGATGTTAAGGTGGAAGCACGTTTTCCGAACTTCGAGCAGACTAAGAGAGTTCCCCACCTGTACCGATTGTTGTTTGAGCGCCAAAAGGTTCTGCAGAGTTGCAGCGAACGGTGAGTGGTCGTCGAGCATCAGCCTTGACGCGGCGACAAAATTGTTTACGAACAATATCGTCGCGGCGTCGGTTGCCGCTCGCTGACAGTGACGCAGGACCATCGCGGCGTGAAAACACTCTGTGCTGCCCCGTCGTCGCCCCTCACACCGCGTCGGTCGCCCCCGTTGCCGAATGTAATCGATAATGCACCACCCAGCGTTTTTCGTCGCAGAGAGCAACGCCGCGACTTAAACTCGGCACGCCTCTTGAGGCTTCGTTCATAGCAGACGTCCTAGCGTCAAGTGACGCTGGGGGGTTTGCATCCTCAACATTTATTATTGATCTGACTGCCCAGCACCCCCCCCCCCCCTAGCGACCACTGTAGCCGGCCTGTCGCTGAAGGTGAAGGCATAGCGGCAGTAGCGGCTGTCACTAATTTTATCAATACCATCGTTGACCCCGTGCCGTTCTCGGACACGTTGCACGCGCCAGCAGTTGAGAGTCATGCGCCAGCGTTTTGGTCACGGTATGACGCCTGCCGCTGGTCGCTGGCGCCCGGCGCTTGTCGCCTGCTATGGACGGAACCTAACTTACATTAATTAAAGGGTTCTGCATGCGCTCAAGAAAAATAGTCCAAATTCGACTTGAAATCCTCCCAGGATTTTCGTTTGTGGCGCTGATCATGAATCGGAGATTTATTTGTCGATTTTCCTGAGTTTTCGATAAAAAATCGTCCAAAAATTCCCATCTTGAGGAAATTTGAGGGCAAACCGCGACTTTCGAGTTTTCCAGTTTTCCAAGACAGATGTGGCTCAAATTGTTTCTCTGGGGTTATTTGAAGTGCTGAACACTAATCTGGGGTAAGTTTATCGTTTTTTTACAGGTTACGGTAGATTACGGTGGGCATACGGTAATTTGGTCAAAGTCTCAGGTTTGATTCAAACCTCCCATACGGGGGTATTTGGGGTGCTGAGTACGAATTTGATGTCCGTTTGCCGATTTTTGAATTATTAAGGTACTTTTCGCTCTCTAAATGGGATTTCACCTACCGTGACCTACACCAAATCTCAGAATTACCACAAGCGGACCCCAATCGTGTTCAGCACCCTAGATTACCCCTACGTGCAAGTATTGAGCTAAATCCGAATATTGTTTTTTAAAACACCCTAAGAATTGCGGGTACAATGCCCCGATGGATGAGTCGCGGAGCTTGAAAAACGTTTATAACTTCTTTCAGAGTAATTTTAGGCACCTGCGAAAGATATATTCGGGCTCTGAGTTAGGAAATGCTTCTAGAAAAGCACATTTCATTCGGATTTGCCACTCGGATCTAGAGGAGTTCCCTTGTACTCTGAGAGTTTTGGCCGAGAAATAGCCGTGAAATGCCTGCTCGCCGCGAAATAGTCGCGAAATAGCCGAGAAGAAATGCTCTCCAGGTAGGTATACGGCGCATTCCAGAATCATGATTCAGATGTCAACACCTCTGAGAGTTTTGGACGGGGAATAGCCGCGGAATGCCTACTTGCCGCGCAATAGCCGCCAAATAACGCTCGCGGCGAAATAGCCGCTAAATAATGGTCGCCGCAAAATAGCCGCAAAATAATGCTCGCCGCGAAAAAGCCGAGAAACAATGCTCTCCAGTTAGATATACGGCCCATTCCAGAGGCATGAATCAGATGTCAGCACCTCCGTCGGTTGAGAGACCTAAGTTTGAGGTACTTGAACCCCGTGCATCCTCTGGAGACCCCGCCCAACCGCCGGCGGCCCCAGATGGTGACTCGGCGAGCCGGCGACGGTTGCGTCTTTGTTAAATTTGTTTACTTCTAAATATGTATAATACTCGGGTATATCTCGGCTATTTCTCGGCTACTTCTTGTCCGTTCCGTGAGAAGCCGAGAAATAGCCTACCAGGAGCCGCTGCGGAACCTGTTGTGCTATTTCTCGGCTATTTCGCGGCTATTTCTCGGTCAAAACACTCAGAGTAAGGTCATTAGCTTCGTAGACGATCTCTGCACGACCCAGGTGTAAGTGTTAACTAGAGAAGAGAAAATGTCATTTTCAGTGCGCGCAAAGCCTTTTAATGCAAAGTATGTATTTTTGAAATCACTCACATTTTCTCTGTGAGATTCTGAAAAAATCTCAGAAACTTCTGTACCAGACTGTTAGATCGCATTTTGCAGCTCAACCGCTTTTGCAGAAAGCTAATCGGAACTGCGTTCCATAGTGAAGAAGGTACTCCAACTCGAAACATACTCATAATGTCTGTGTGTGCGTGTGTTCTTTCTGTGAACGACTTGAGACAGGGGGCCGTGCTCTGGCGAAACTCCCTCGCCACCTCCGGCTTCCTCCATCTAATCGCTCTCGGAGAAATAAAGGCAATTAGGTGAGTTCTCTCGCTCACCGCCGCCGTGCTGCGAGCTCTTCAAGGGGGAAGGGCCCGTCGGAATTCGTTAAATGTTAATATTGCGCTCTGAGGGATACGGGCCACATAATCCACTCAAGTGGTGCTATCCGCAGCTCATCGGGGTTCGTGCGATATTTATCACATTGCGACCTGATCCGGATTTGAGGGAGCGCAGTGCACTGAGTTCACTGGAAAACAAACGTAACATAAGCTAAGTCACATGATCGAATAACATTGAAATGGAGAATGTTCTCAGGAGAAAAAAGGGAGAGCGAATTGAGAGGGGAAATTGCGTTTGCCATCAAGAATGTGCATCGCAATGCTTCTGCTAAAATTAAAGGAAGGAAATCTTTGCAAAACTCGCTTCTACACTCAATGCAAAGTGAGAAGAACGAGTACAGTGGGAATTACACTCAGCACCATTCGAAAACGAGTCAGACTACGTTTTCGCTTTTTCAACTCCCGAATCATATTCCCTCCAGCTGATTTTCTGCATGAATGCATGTACGATCGCACCAGAATCTCCAGTCTAGTGAACGGACAGGGCAGCAGCGAGACGAAAAGAGACAATTTGAAGTTCGGTTAATTTCTTTAATGCACCTGGGTAGATCGGAAAACGACAATTTTTTCCTAGATTTTTGACATTTTCACCCCAAACTTCGTTCAAAGAGATTTGTTGGGGCGTCGAACACGAATATGAGGTCGGTTTTCAGTTTTTTTTCTCGTAAGATTACGGTAGGTTACCGTAGACTAGTGGTACTTTTCCTACTGAAACTTACAGTAATCTTCTGAGAGAATGAAAATGGACCTTTTAATCATGTTCGGTGCTCCTAATAACCTCCCTGGACAAAGACTGGGCTGAATAGTTCAATTTTCTGAAAGCGAACAAGTAGCATTTTCGGTAGTTTTTGATCTACCCATATGCATTGGAGAAAATTACCAAACCTAAAATTGTTTCTTTTTATCTTCTCAACAACACTTGACAGACCATTTTTCGAAACTTCTGTTTATGCTGGGATCAGTGCCTAGTAAGGTGAGGTTTTTATCATGAACTTTGCCTTTAGGAGTGTTTCATGTGATTTATTACCAAGGTTTTGTTATAATATTGATTTTCGTTGTTTAAAATCGTTACTTATTGCAGTATATATTCTCTGGTTCCGAGTCAGATTTACTCTGTTCCCTAGCGCGCTTGTGCGAAGCGAGGGTAGAGACAGCGAGAAAGTGTGGGGAGAAGAAGACGCAGCATACGCGCGCCGACGCTTGCGATGAACGGAAATATATTTCAATAGAAAACAATGGGTATGTTCCTTCATATAGAAAATTTAGCTATACTTTTTGTGAATAGGAACTCCAATATAAAAATATGTAATATATTAGCAGGGCTCGCGATAAAAACGATTTCTGAACTTTCTTCAAAAAAATGCGGATCTGGTGAAAAGTAAAAACAAGTGAAAATAAACTAAAATTTGCAGGAAAACTGCACAATAACAGGTTGGGACGGCTAAATACACTCCCCCCCAATTAGCGATATTTTCATGAGTGCTTGTTCATTTGTCATTAACTTTGCTTTTAAAGTACCCAGCAATTACCTTAGAAGCAAAATATGAGACGGAAAATTAGGCATTTATAGAAATCTCGATGATTGGGACAGGCGGACACCTAGCAATAACATGTTCCTGAGCGTTTTTTCTTCAACTTTCCACCTATTTTTACTTTCGAGTTGGCCAGATTTGCCTTCTCATGATGATAGCACAGCAACCATTTTTTCGCGAACCCTACCTATGAGACGTTCTAACCAAATACAGTAATCTATGTTGGATTACGTTTCGCTAAATTAAATGACCTTCTTTAGGCATCAAACATCGTGCTTGTGACTCTCATAAATTTTTTTCTTGGTTTGAATCATTTTTCTGCGGTGGAAGACAAATATTTTCAGGCTAAATGAATACATTAACGATCGAATGAATACGAGGAAAACTGCACAACATCTCAAACTTCAGTGTTATTTGGGTGATTACCAGTATATCCGGTACGACTGAAAGTGACGAATTGTCGCCACAGTGCGACATCGCGCGCATTGATGAGCGGCGGCGAATGGCGGCATGTACATAATATAATATGCAAATTGTTGAAGAGACAGCAAAAACATTTTTAGAATTGCTCACTGGAGCACTTCATTGCGAATGCACTTACCCGATAGATATATGGAGATGCATACAAACTCTGCCTATGCAAGTGTAATATGTACAAAACTGTTGAAAAGTATGTCGGGAAATCGTTGTAATTTCGCTGGGAAAAAATTATTACAACTTTTGGGTAAAATTTCAAAAAAATATGCGCAAGATGCGCAATGAATCGAGAGAAGTGAGAGCGACGGATTCTTCTAACATGGTGAAGCAAACGAAATTCTCCTCTTGGATCCTACTTATCTTTCTATGATCAGTATGTTGTCAATACATATATCAGTAATTTTCCAGTTGATGCTTCTGGTTGAAAAGTATTCATACTCATTCATTTTTGGAAACTTAAAGGAACTGTTGGCGATGAAAATTTTGTCCGTTTTTTCCACAGAAACGCAAGCTTTAGGTCCCTCCAAGACGAGTAAGGACGGAAGTACGACGAAAAACGGTCAGGAAGCGGGAAAAATCTCGTGGATCATCCGACCCATTGGACCAACCCGCCCACGTCATATAACAGTTGTACTGCGTTCATTTCACCAAAGGAACAGTTGCCAAATTCTGAATACTATTTACCCCAAAAGATTCTAACTTCCGAGAGCAATCTTTGAACAAACGTATTTTTAAAGAGCACTCGGTGCAAGAAACAGGAAACAACGTCGCTTATAGTCTGTTTCAGAGTGAAATTTATTTCCGTTTATTGAGTGTGTCTCCGCGCGTAACGTCGGCACGGATGCTGCAGAGACTTCGCGTTCACTGTTGACGGTTGGCGCAAACTCGGTGCCATATGCTATAACATAGGTGCGCCGATTTTGCGCCAACCTCCAATGGGGAACGCAAAGCCTCTTCAGGATCCATGCCGATGTTGTGTGGCGTCTCCTTGTCCTTCACATTTTCTCTGTGTCTCTCCCCTCGCTCCGCACAGACACACGGAAGAGCACAGTAAATTAGGTTCCGAAATAGAGGATACCTAATGCGTCTTTCACAGTCTGCCGGACGACGCCGTCCGGCACGTTATAAGATAGGACTGCGGCGTCGTGGAGTGCCGCAGTGCGACGCCGGATGACAGACGTCGCAATGCGGCGCTCGATGTCGGTGCGAAATTTCTCCGTTGATGGTGGGATGGTCGATATTATCGGTTGCTCTACCACAGGCCTTGTGGGCGCCGCGCGCGACGTCGGATAGCATTGCCGGACGTCGGACGGCAAAATAACTGTGAAAGGGGCTTAAGAATTTTGAAGGTGCAGAACCATTTCCGACGTTTGGATTTTCAAAAGTACGCAGTGCGCCAAATATACCGAGCAGGCGTAATCAAATATTGTAGAGTTTTTTGAAACTTTTCCTCAGAAATTCGAGATTTGTGGAGACCTTTTCCCTATTATCCTTTGCTTCGTGGACTCGCCTACTAGAAACATCAGAAAATAGAATACAAGTTTTCACGTGAAAACTTTCTTTGAAAGAAGTGTTCACGATAAAAAACCGTATTCTAGTTTTCGTAGTTTTTGTTAAGGTAAGTAGTAGAGACTAATAGGGAAAGTGCCCCTTATGCAAAGGAACTTCTGAATTATTCAATTACGCCTGTTTGGTGTGTTTTGCGCACTGCGGCCAAAACGTCAAACCAAACGTCGTAAATGGTTTTGAGCTTCGGAATTCTCAGGTTGTAAGTAAAATGGTTATCTGTTTCGTGTACCAAATACTCTTAAAAAATAGGATGGGTAATTGTCCATGTTTGGATATTAGAATTTTCCTGGATAAGGAGTATTTAAAAGTTCGGCAATTGTTTCTCTGGTGAAACGAACGCAGGACAACTGTTATACGGCGTGGACAAGGTGATTGAATAGGTCGGCCGGTTCACGAGATTTCCCACCTATTTCCTGGCCGTTTTTCGTCTACTTTAGTCCTTACTGTATTAGGAGGGACCCGAAGCTTACGTTTTCGCCAAAAAAAACGGGCAACTTTTCCATCGTAAACACTGCCCTTGAAGCCGGAAGTCCACCTCGAACACTCAATGTTTTTTGTCTGAATAGTGAGTCTTGCAGTTGGGTCCAGGTTGTGAGACTATCGGAATTCAAGCGCGCGATCGCGATGCGGACACTTTTTTCCTGCATACTCAGCGACACAGGCTTCCTAACCCGAGTAATTTATGAATTTTGAAAAATGCGGTTTCCATTTCATACTTCCTGAAAAAACGGCAGACCCCTTATTGGACTCCTACAACGGCAGCTGCTTCTTCCTTATTTGTTCCTAAATTTCCTAGTTAGTCCAAACGACTTCCCACCGCAGAATGTCGAGCACATTAGTCTCTCCCATAATTTCTTTTCAAAGTGACTTTTGTTGGCTTCTCGATGATGCGATGGCCGGCGGCTATTTCTGGCGAGTGATGGCCCCATCTGAAGAGCGAGCGAGGAGATTCATTGAGTTTCTTAGCAGTTCTAACCCTCTTCTGTGTCCAAAGCACTGGCGGGCCGCCACAGCTCGCGGCAATAGCGGAACGCTGAAAAATCTCTCGGAAAAGAATGGATGGCTTATAAGATCGCGCAAGATTGATGGCGGTGAATAAGTTTTGGCGAGCGCCGCGAGTTCGCCATCCAAAGAAGAAAAATCGAGGAAATTCCAGCACCACCGGCTGCACGCGGGGGACGGGATTTATTCTGATGGGGGCTATTTTCATGACGGACAGAGGGATTTTGGAGGGCATTTTCGTCAATCAGTGACTCTGGAAAAGATCAGACATATTCTCAAGCGGAGGGGAGGTACTATTCGAAATTGTGAATTTTCTCATGAACCTTCATCTTGGTATGGATCCTTGGCAGGCGCCTTTCCAGTTCATGTGATGCGCGTAGGCAGTCAGAATGTATTCTATCCAAATGGTATGAAAACCGCTATTTTCTGAACAACGCGGAAATATAGCCCTCCGTGCGATGTTTCAGGTCTACGGCGAAGTTACGATATACTGACCTTGAATCCTACATTTACTCTCGAACAGCCCCTGCGATTGCGGTCGTTTCCGCAAATAACCTTCCAGCGCCCTATAGAAGCGTAGACTAAAAACATCCCGACCTCATTAAAGGCAGTGGTCACGATGAAAAACGTTATCGAAGAAACTACAAAAATCAGCTTAGATATAAAACAGCTCAAAAACTATGAAGGTAGCGCGGTGAAAAACGGGCTAGAATTAGAGTTATTAAGACCCTAATTTTCCAGTTCGTGCACAAGTGCACAGAAAGGTCACAGTCTCATGCCAAGCATTTAAAAATCATCGACACTCAGAGGAAGAAATAAATGCAAATTTACCCAATAGAACAGTTGAACAATGAAACGAGCACTTCAACCAATGTTTTTGACTAGATGTGCACATAAATCCTAAAGTTCATTGATTTAAATTCAATTTCAAGCCAGCTGATGTTCTCGATATTAGAGATCATCGATGCCGATGATGTGGGGTGGACTCGTCTACCATCAAAAGACAAGAAAGTTCAGGCTTCGAAATCGGCCCAAAACAGTTATTTTTATGCGATTTTTCTCTGGAGGTTCTACTACTCTATACCCAGAAAAGGGTTTAGAGAGGAAAAAGAAGACGAGCATATTTGAGCGCGACCACTGCCTTTAAAGGCACAGTCCAAGCTCAGGGACAAAATTTTAGATTTGCACATGATTGTGAAGCTCACCCACCCTGTATAGCCCCTGCCAAATGCGAGCTCTCAATTCCTCCGAATAAGCGAGATATAGGGGAAGCCACCCTGGTGCGCCCATACCAGGAAGCCACTTTGGCACGCCCCCTCTACGATCTTTCGAGCTACCAGCGGCGAAATGAGCGATGGTTCCCAACCAGTAGCACCGTTCTTCCCTTCATTCCCAGCCTCTTCCTTTACTCATCTCGGTTCGTTACATCGGCTGCAAATGACGGGAGTTACGAGCCTCGGACAACTCGTCCACCATGCTTCCGTAGCACAATTTTCGAGGGGCCATAACTTCGTCCTTAGGGCGATGTACGATTCCAAAGACATCATTGGAATCAGTGTGAGACCTTTTTCAAATTGGGCAGAAGAACAGAAAAACGATTTTGAGGTTGGACTGTGCCTTTAAAGGCACAGGACACTCAGAAAATTATTTCTCAGATTTTGCGCTTATCTTGGAGAGAGCCATTCTCTGATCACAATGATATCTCTGAAATCGTCCATGACCCCTTCCGAACGGAGATATGGCTCCTTGAAATTGCCTGCATTTTGAGGGCGAAAATTTCGTGGACGAGTTGTCTCAGGCCTGTATTTCTCTTCATTCGCAATCGTTGCGCAAGAGCGAGCCAGGATAAGGAGATAGTCCGGAAATGGACTGAAGAACGACTACCTGTTGAGAATTCATCCATCCATCTTGCCGCTATTGAGATCGAAAATCAGGAAGGGGCCCGGGCCTGTGGTGGTGGCTGGAGGGAGTCGGGCCCGTGGTGGTCGCTTATATCTAGCTTATTTGGAGGAATTGAGATCTCACATTTGGCACGTGTTATACAGGAAGGGTCTTCTACACATTTACATGAAAATCTCAAAATTCATATCTGAGGGTGTACTGTGCCTTTAAAGGCAGTGGACGCGATCAAATATGCTTGTCGTCTTTTTCTCTCTAAACCCTTTTCTGAGTCTCGAGTAGTAGGACCTATAAGAAAAAAGCCCGAAAAAACACTGTTTTGGGCCGAATTTGAAGCCTGAAATTTCTTGTCTTTTGATGGTGGACGAGCCCACTCCACAACATCGGCACCGATGACCTCTTATATCAAGAACATCAGCTGGCTTGAAATTGAATTTCAATCATTGAACCTTCGGATTCATTTACACAACTAGTCAAGAACATTGACTGGAACGCTTTCTTTCATTGCTCAACTGGTTTTATTAGGTAAATTTACATTTATTTCTTCCTCTGAATGTCGATGATTTTTGACTGCTCGGCATGAGACGGCGATCTTTCTCGTCATCGGGCCTGTGCACGTGTGCACGAACTGGCTATTTTGGGCCTTAAAATCTCTATTTCTAGCCCGTTTTTCACCGCTCTACCTTCATAGTTTTTCAGCTGTTTTTGATCTAAGCTGATTTTTGTAACTTTTTCGATAACGTTTTTCACCGTGACCACTGCCTTTAAGGCGTGTTTCACGTACACACCGATGACTTAGAGAACCATTCAATAATCTGTGTTCAGAATTTCCTAAATGCTCCAAAGATTTACACGAGATATCCAAAAGTGAGCATTTTCATTGCTTTGTGAAGAGAAAAGATGTACCCGAAGGGCAATTTTTAGGGTGTTCAAAAACATCGTCTCGGATTGAGCTTAAATTGTTTTCTAGGGGTTGCTCTGGGCGCTTATCACGAATCTGAGGCCCATTTATCGATTTTGCAAAAATTTCGGCTGATTTGGTCCGAAGTTTCAAAAATGGGGAAATTTCGCTGGCCAAACGCGACTTTTGACGATTTTGAGAATGCTACGAAAAAATTGCCCCAAAACTTCTCCATGGGTTCTATTTGGGCTGCTTAACACAAATCTGTGGTCCGTTTATCGATTTTCCTTGCATTACGGTATGTAACGCTGGGTATACGGTAGCTCGGTCGAAGTCTCAGATTTGACTCAAACGTTCTCTGTCGGCGCTATTTGGGACGCCGAAGACGAATATGGGGTCCACTTTCCGATTTTCGAAGTATTAGGGTAGGTTATGCCAGTTAAGAGGCATCATGCCTAGCGTAACCTACAGTAACCTTCAAGGCATCGTTCGCGCTGAAACTCAATTTCCATTTTTTAAGTCAAATTTCATGAACGAGCCCGGTAGACCACGTCGGTAAAGTTTTGCGCGTCCAAAACTTATGGTTCTGAAGTTGGAGTGGTTCGAAATGACGATCCGCTACCAGTTTTACAACCATCTAAAACAAGAAACAGAAGCGCCATCAAAGGCGCACACGATTCAGTATTTGAAATTCTTATCTAAGGAAGTTCTAACATCCAAACTTGCCCAATTGATACTTCTTATTCAATAAGTTTTTTTGGGCCATCACAAAAAAATAAGTGAAAAATTGGAGAAAAAACGCCCAGGAACAAGTTATTGCTTGGCGTCGTCCCGCCCCCAATAATCGAGATTTGTGTAAAAGCCTGTTTTGCCAACCTTTATTTCGCTTCTAAAGTAATTTCTGAGCATTTCTGGAGACTACTGACTACTTTAGCAGCAAAATAAAAGCGGATAAGCAAGCATTAATGAAAATCTCGTTGATTAGGGGGCCGGCCGACACCGGTAATTAGCCGTTATACTTTGTTTTTGAGCGTTTTTCCAACGAATTTCCGGGTTTTTTTTTATTATTTTCACCTTTGTGATGACCAAATTTACATTCTCATGAAGAGAAATCAAGAGGCGTTTTTATTGCGAACCCTGCCTTTGAAGGTACAGTCCAGCTTTGGAATCGTTTTTCTGTTATCCTGCCTATCTTTAAAGCGGCCCCATGCTGATTCCAACGATGTCTCTGAAATCGTACAAGACCTTCTAGGAACAGAGTTATGGTCCCTCAGAACTCTAGCCACGGAAGCATGGTGGACGAGTTGTGCGAGGCTTGTAACTTCCGTCATTTGCAACCTATGTATGCCAGCTGACCTGAACAAAGAGAAAAGTTGAGAATGAAGGGAAGAACGGGGCTATTGATCGGAAACCATCATTCATCTCGCCGTTGTTGAGCTCGAAAGATTGAAAAAGGGGCGTGCAAAAGTGGCTTCCCGAGATGGGCGCCCCAAGGTGGCTTCCTCTTTTATCTCGCTTATTCGGAGGAAATGAGAGCTCGCACTTGGCAGGTGTTATATATTCACAACTTTTCACAAGTATACAGGTTGAGGGTGATAGTTTTTGGAGCTGAAACTATCACACTAGACTGAAATTCTCAGCCGACAATCTTTTTTGTCTGTGAGACTCCTCTTCTTTTCGCCGAATTTCAGGCAACCTTTGTGGGTCTGCTTCACCATTATATGGAACTCTCGGATTTCGTGCCTGAGCTTGGACAGTGCCTTTAAAGTCTAGCAACAAGCAGAACCCAGGTTCGCGTTCAGCGCCCTGAATAATCCCCAGTTGAAAGTTTCCAGCAGAATCCGAAAAAATTTCATGAACACCCAGAAGTTTCCATGACGGGTAGGCACCCTTACTTTACCAAGTTAAGTTGCCCAAAATGACATTTTCAGACCGAGTGTAACGCCTAAGCCCCTGAAACTACATATTGTCAGCGAAAATGAAACCGTACTTTCAAAAATATGTTTTCCAGGACGTCTAGGCTCGGGAAGGCTCCTGCCTAGTGCGCCTAATTGGTACTGCCGGGATTTGAAGAGGTTGTTCTTCTGAGGGTGATAGTTTTTGGAGCTTAAACTATCACACTAGACTAAAAGTTTCAGCCACCGGTCTTTTTTGTCTGTGAGACTCCTCTTCTTTTCGCCGATCTTCAGGCAACCTTTCCTAAAAATGTGCAAAAAACTTATCAAGCTTTCCTGGACCAGAGGCGTTTCTGAAAATCGTGTTTTTCAAAGATAAGTTTTTTTGATCACACTAACGATTGCTTTGGACTCCCGTCTATGGTATTCCGCGAAAGTTACATTTCTTAGTTCCCCAATCGTATTATGCATGAAATTCTTTTGGCCTTATACATGGTTCCGAGAAAAAGTATTGACATATCGATGAAAAAGATGAGCTCCTACATTTGCCCGTTTTTTAAGAGCATTCTGAATTATTCACGATTATCTAGGGGCTGTTCTAGAATTATTCTTGGTGCCCGTTTTCATGACTCGAAGGTTTCTGATCAGTGTTTGACGTTTATCCGTCTAGTGCCCTTTTTATCCATCTCGACGATTTTAGCAATTGACGAAGTGCGACTAGGTCTTAGATGATGCTAATTCACGGTATGTTCTTTCCTTGAGCTGCTGCCTATTCCGTAAAGTAAGCAGACATCTGGCAAAGTAGTTTTGACATCTCATAGCCGTGAGCCAAGTCTGTTATTCATACGGCCTGCTTAAGCGAAAGGGGACGAAGAGAGAGTGAGTGAGTGAGTGAAGAAATGAGTACCCTAACATGCATTTTGAGAGAAGCACTAATCAGTTATGAATTCAACATTTCGGCTTTATTGTTCGTTGTAAGCTTTTCGATCTGATCATCCAATTTTCAAAACTCTTTTTAGACGAAAAGTTCTTGGCCACCGGCCAGCATTCAGCTGTCTCGACTCAGGTTCTGAAACGCGGGCGCCATAATTAAATTCCTCACGTCCAAGCAGCAAAGAAAAGCGCATTCTTCCTGGTGCCCGCATCAAAGATCATGATCAACTCTTCGGAATGGTTTACTTCTCGTGAGCTATGCGCTTCATGTGTGTAAAGGGAATGGTCAACCGAAGTTCTAATAGGAAACCCAATAACGTACTCACTGTACAGCATTACCCCGATATGTTGAGCCGGGCGGAGAAAACAGCGTGACGTTAGGTTAAAAGCAGTGTCCACGATAAAAACCTTTTTTTTCTGTTGTCTAGCCTATCTTGCAAGCGGTCCTATGCTGATTCCAATGATGTCTCTGTGTTCGTACAGGACCTTCTGGGAACGGAGTTATGGTCCCTCAAAAATTGAGCTAAGGAAACATGGTGGACGAGCTTGTAACTTCCGTCTCTTGCAGCCGACGTATGCGAGCTGACCTCAGTAAAGAGCGAAGTTGAGAATGAAGGGAAGAACGGGACTGTTGATAGGAATTAATCGCTCATCTCACTATCTCAAGTTTTCATTTGTTCACGTCGGAGGGCGGGCATTGCGCTTTTGGGGTTAGCCTTGCGCTCAAAGTGGTAACTTCAAGCTCTTTTTGAGCTCTTCCTGGCTCGATTTCACGCGTTCTTTCGACGTTATCGTTACATTGTGGCCCTCCATTACCCATTCCACTAGTGGAAACTGAAGAACATTTCTTATCGTGAACACTGCCTTTGGGAGAAATATAACAGTAGATTACGAGATTAAAGGCAGCATACACGCTCCCAAAAGTGGTTGAGCTAGCGACCTTAATAGTGTCGTATGGCTACTACTAGAACGCTCACGCCGCTCCAAGCGCGAAAAACGAGTCGAAGCGATCGTATTTGAACCGTAATCAGCCGCCGAACCTTGAGTTCTCCTCGCACTTTCAGTACAGGCTCCGCCCATCAGCACAAAAACCCTCAAATTAAATGCTGAAACACAGTAAATTTGGCTCGTCTTTTAGGCTTCTATTGGCTTAGGCGGGGAAATAAAGACCGTACGAGTGTACTAGAGTCCACTTTGTCGATCGCTTCTCTACATCAGCCAATGCGGTTTAACTCGTCCACTTCCTGACCAATACAGCCATTATTTTTTCACCAGCGGCGTCGGCCGGCTGACGCCGGCCTCTGCCGCTGGGGTCCGGCTACGTCGGCCCATTTGCCGGCTTCGCCGGCATCTTGAGTATAAGGCGAATGAATCGAAATCCGCTGATTCTATGTGAAATGGCGTACAAAAGATCTCACGTTTGCCGGCTATCGCCGGCCTCTGTCGCTGGAATCCGGTTGCGCCGGCCCATGAGCTGGTTTCGACGACAACACTCGAGCAATCAGAAATTACAAAGCATTTCAAACCTTGCAAACCCTGCTAACCTCCTTTCTTATGCAGTTGCACACCGACCCTTACCTAGCTTTAAGAGGTCCTAAAGTGGTAGTTCATTTATATTCAATTCTGTAAAGATAAAGACAACCGCTGTTTGAGATTTAGTAAACGCCTCCATGACCAACCGACACCCTGCTACCTTTATTGCCAAATGAAGTATAATGATGTTTGTGTTTTCTGGATGCATATTTTGATTAACTCACATTTCCATCGTATATAAACCCGATTTAGAAAGGTTTGTGCATATAAACAGCTAAGCAGTTGAAATGAGTGGTTAAGGGGGAGGGGACGTGAAGAAAGGGGTGGTATACACTCTCTTATAGATGCACAAAACGATTTTGAAGCTCTGCGCTAACCCACTTCGGTCCCGCACACTTTCTACGGCGTCCGGCGCACTCTACCTTGGGTCCTGCACACTTTTTTCGGCGTCCTCTGCACTCCCACTTGGGTCCTGCACACTTTCTACGGCGTCCTACGCACTTCCACTTAGGTCCCGCACATTTCTACGGCGTCCTACGCACTTCCACTTGGGTCCCGCACACTTTCTTCCGCGTCCTGCGCACTCCCACTCGGGTCCCGCACACTTTTTTCGGCGTCCTGCGCACTCCCACTTGCGTCCCGCACACATTCTTCGGCGTCTTGCGCACTCCACTTGGGTCCCGCACACTTTCTACCGCGTCCTACGCACTTCCACTTGGGTCCCGCACACTTTCTTCGGCGTCCTGCGCACTCCCACTTTGATCCCGCACACTTTCTATGGCGTCCGGCGCACTCTACCTTGGGTCCCGCACACTTTCTACGTCGTCCGGCGCCCTCTACCTAAGGTCCCGCACACTTTCTACGGCGTCCGGCGCATTCTACCTTGGGTCCCGCACATTTCTACGGCGTCCTACGCACTTCCACTTGGGTCCCACACACTTTTTTCGGCGTCCGGCGCACTCTACCTTGGGTCCCGCACACTTTCTACGGCGTCCTACGCACTTCCACTTGGGTCCCACACACTTTCTACGGCGTTCTGCGCGCTCTTGAGCCCGTACCCGTAAGGTAGCCCGTCTTGAAAGTCAAGCCGAATAAACGGTCAAACAAACACACAGAGAAACGCACACATACATAAACACACACACGCACACACAAATTTACCAAAATATATATAGTAGGATTTCAATCGGGTTTTTGTGGTCTTTTTGTCATTTCTCGATACTACTAACAGCTCCAGACCTTCTATTCGTGCCATGAAATTTATATAATTTCTGAACGTGTATGCTGCCTTCAAAGACATAAAACGCTCAGAAAACCGTATACTTACAGTTCCGTGCAAAAGTTTGTTCGCGTGGCATTTCCGCGGATAATGTTTTTATGCATATCTAGGCTTCCCCTTAGCGAAACTTGATGAAACTTTAGTAGTTATGGGGCATCACAACCCTTGCTTTACACATACACAATTTTGGTTTTTGAGCATCCAGTTTAATAAATATGGAATTTATTTACCGTTTTGTGGTATTATCTCAAATTAGGGTTATTCCTTTAAAACATGGCTATTACAATTCCAAACCCGTAGCAGTTATTTGCCATCCAAAGGTCTTCGGAACCGTTGTATAACCTTGTACAAAATTGATCTACATCGAAAGTTCTTTGGGAATAAATTCGAAAGAAAATCATGCGATATTGCACTTATTAAGTATCTCTCTTTGACTTCATCGAAAAATAGCGAAAACTGTGTTCCAGCTGTACTTTGTCAAAGCACAACTAGAACATATTTTGAAATGGTTCTGGGGTGAATAATTTTATAGGGGTGATTTTCCAAAAATTAGTTATAACCTATTCAATTTTCGGTCTTCAGAAAATTCTGATAGACGATTTTCTCACAAAGCTATGCTAAGATTCCGAATACTTTGGATTGGTGAATAACTGCTACGGGTTTGGATTTATAATAGCCATGTTTTGAAGGAATAGTCCTAATTTGAGATAATACCACAAAATGATAAATAAATTCCTTATTTAAAAAAAACTGCACGCTCAAAAACCAAGTCTTGTGTATGTGTAAAGCAAGGGTTGTGATGGCCCATAACATACTAAAGTTTGATGAAGTTTCGCTAAGGGCAAGTCAAGATATGTATAAAAACATTAATCGCGGAATCGCCACGCGAATAAACTTTTGCACGGTACTTTATAATGTTTCATGTTTTTGTGTAGCTTAGCCTCTCTAGTGAACGGAATTGTCGAAAGGGCCCATGGAAAACATTCATTTCCAGAGAAAGGTCAGTCTGAACATAAAATTGAATTCAGATTTTGCTCCAAAATCGTTTTTGAAGTTTTTCTGCATTTGTAGACCTCGTCACTGTCATTTTCAAAGTTGTTCTACATGTAGAGATTGTGCGTAAGTGTTTTTCATGTAATTTGACGATCGCATCAACATTTTATGAAGAAGTGGTAGGTGACTGGTGAGAACTGGTGGCGGATCCTCATCTTTTACCCCTTCCGACCCCATAACCGTACTTTTTTGACGCGCCGAGTTCTACCGGTCCATTGGGCTCACTCATGAAATTGAGCCTGTCAAATGGAAGTTGGTTTGTCTGTCAAATGGAAGGTGGTCATATGGTGGTGCCTTTAGAGTCATGGTCGACAGCTCGGCTTCCCTCATCTACCGTCTCGAAACATTGAGGAAAAGCTGTATGTGAGAGATGAACTACCGGCACAATGCCTAACGAGGTCGATAATTTAAACTGAAGTCAGATGGATTTCACAAATCATCCTGAAACTAGCGTGCTGCAAAACAACGTCGCTGAGATGAAAATTGGAAAGAAACGCAACACTTCGATACAGGGAATTCGGACCTTGGTCGAATGCGCTGCAGCGCGTCATCTTCCCACTGCGCCAATCCATCCGTCCGAAAACTCAAACAATCATTAATGAAGTGGGAGCGTGCTACGTATGTGCAAAAACTTCACCCTTACTGGGGCTTGAACCCTCATGACGTTGCGTGGATACTGAATCATCTACCTCTGCGCCGCGTCACTTGTGGCTACGTCGCGACTCATTCCCCGTTACCCTAGCGGTTCTGTCCTCATAATTATTGTTCGACGTCTTATCGGCTGATAGAGCAAATCAGCTTAACAGTCCACCGGTGTACATCCTAACTTCATCTCTGAACCCTTTGCGCTTCCGTAGTAGCTCTTGTTTGCCTACTTTGTCACTGAGGGATACTCCACATATGCGTCTTTCCTTATTAGTCGCAAGCATTTGTTCATCTCTCTTCGTAGCCGACCGGATTCCGCTGGCATATGCTATCGCCGGTAGTACCGTCATGTAGAATAAGTCAGTATGTTTTTATGGAATTTTGTGAAATTGCGACTACGCTTGTTGCTGTCTTATCACACTGCACTCAGTTGTAAGTCGACTGAAACGGCGACAGTCTAATGTAGGCAAATGTAGGAAGGCAAAAACTGATTCTTCTATTTTGTAGTTGACGTATAAGTCTGACAAGTCTTCTTTAACAAGTCTAATGAATCCTGTAATGATTTTCAAGCGTCTCTGTACAAAATGCTGCCGCTCGCATGCCTTCTCTTCTCAAAAAAAAATGACAGCATTAATACATGTGGTGTGAGGCCCACATGTTTACACGTCCCTATAATGCATATAATCACAAGAGATAGCCACAACGTTCTTGTTTCTTGGTCAACAGCCTAACTGGTAACACCTAACTAAACTAATTTGGCGCCCCACGTGTCAAATCATCCAGCATCTTCTTATGCTACAGAAAACAATCATGAATCAGAACAGAGGGCTTCTCTATACTTCAGTGTGACACCCACGCCAGCCTGTTAGACCTTGCAGAGAACCTCACACTCCTATGTTGCTAGACCTATTCTGCGGAAACTCGCTAAATATCATCACTGGTCCGCGTTTCTCCCAAACACTTCCACTTTCTTTAGTACTATTTCTGACTGCTACTATGATGTGGCTTTACTTTTTGTTTTCGTTGAATGTTAGAAGCAGGTTTTTTTTCCTCAGAAAAGCACAGAAAGCTCGTCTCCTTAGCGCCAGGTTTTTTGTCTGCAATATGATGCGCGCAGACCTGTGCTCGTCGAAATGTAATCATCCGGAACGATATCGCAACCCTAAATTAAAACGAAACTCTGACTGCTTGCCAATTAGTTAGCATGATATGAGATGACGTACTTGAAAATCTTCTCATGCAGAAGAAAGGCCTCTTTTTCCAATTGCATTCTAATAACTCTGCAAGTTCAGCTTTCCCACGTGATTACAGCTGGAATCTCTTCCTCTTGTACGCTCGACTGAGTCGATACCCTTGCAGTTGCTTCAATCCGTTAGCCAAGTTATCTACAACATGCACCATTAAGTAGCACATGGGGATCATGATCGTGTGGAAATAACCTTTCCTAGTTATGGTTCTTCAGGTTAGATCAGGCTAAATTCACAGAGATCTTGTTACCAGAATTCCGCGAAGGTTCATGCAAATCTTGATGTCTGTCCCGTCTAACCTAGCTTTATAAAAAAACGACTCCGGGGGCTGAAATCATGAACCAATTCTCGAGTGTAATTTGACAGTGAGTTTTAGCCCGAGATCATACTTCAGACGACGAGCAACACAGTGTTTACCATCAATATCGTTCGAAAGTCGATATGCCTGATATGCCCTGTCGCTAGTCGCTGGAGGTATGATCCCAGCCTTTCATAGCATACACAAAACAAACCTTACACCCCCTTAAAGGCACAGTACACCCTCAGATATGAATTTTGAGATTTTCATTTAATTGTGTAGAAGACCCCTCCTGTATAACACGTGCAAAATGCCAGATCTCATTTCCTCCAAATAAGCGAGATATAAGCGGCCACCACAGGCCCGACCCCCTTCGCCCACCACCGCAGGCTCGACCCCAAAACATATTTTCGAACTCGATAGCGGCTCGATGAGTGGATGAATTCCAACCAGTCGTCGTTCTTGAGTCCATTATCGGACTGTTTCCTTATACTGGCTTTCTGTCACGCAACGATTTCGAATGAAGAGAATTACAGGCCTGAGACAACTCGTCCACCAATTTTCACCCTCAAAATACAGGCATCTTTGGAGAGTCAATAACTCTACTCAAAGGGGTCTTGAATGATTTCAGAGATACCACTGTGATCAGCGTGTGACTCTCTCCAAGATAAGCATGAAATCCGAAAATTAATTTTTTGGGTGTCCTGTGCCTTTAAAGGCACAGTACACCCTCAGACATGAATTTGGTGATTTTTGTTTGATTGTGTAGCAGACCCCTCCTGTATAACACGTGCCAAGAGCGAGATCTCAATTCCTCCGAATAAGCGAGATATAAGCAACCACCACAGGCCCGACCTCCTTCGCTTACCACCACAGGCCCGACCCCCCTCCGGATTTTCGACCTCGATATCGGCTGGATGGATGAATGAATTTTAACCAAGCCTACGTTCTTCAGTCCATTACCGGTCTGTGTCCTCATCCTGTTTTCCTCTCGTGCAGCGATTGCGAATGAAGAGAATTACATGCCTGAGACAACTCGTCCACCAAATTTTTGCTCTCAAAATGCAGGCATTTTCAAGGAGCCATATGTCCGTCCGTAGGCGGTCATGGGCGATTTCAGAAATACCATTATGATCAGAGTGTGACCCTCTCCAGGATCAGCATAAAATCTGAAAAATGATTTTCTGGGTGTCCTGTGCCTTTAAGCGCATTTTAAAGGCAGTGCACACGATGATTTTCGTTCCCGAGTTTTCCACTCAAAACAATGCGTTGGCTACCAAGGGTTGCCAAAATTACGAAGAAACGGCGAGAAAAGCACTAAAACGCCTTATTTCACTGAGATTGTTTCCAGGTCTGGATTAGTTGTCCGGTTGTACAAACATGTTCTCGGTGGTTGTCACCTATGAAAAATGGAGTTAATCGGAAATGGAAGAATATTTTTGGCAAAACAGTATTAGTCAGGGTTCGAAGCAAAGAACGGAGCAACAGAAAGTGGAGAATCTCAAAGGACGGGTCCACAAAAGATTCCATTCTCACAACAAACAGTTCCAGTGAGAGTAAAAAGGCGGAGTGAGAGTAAAGCATTTCGTGTACTTGTGATGCGTTTTTCTCAATTTCTTCGTCACTTCAACTCTACTCGGGGGCCGAACAATCGATTTAACCATTAAAGGCAGGGGTCGCGATCAAATATGGTTGTCGTCTTTTTCCCTCTAAACCCTTTTCTGCGTCTCGAGTAGTAGGACCTATGAGAAAAATCGCGAAAAACCACTGTTTTGGGCCAAATTTGAAGCCTGAACTTTTTGTCTTTGATGGTGGACGAGCCCACTCATAATCATCGGCATCGATGACCTCTTGTATCAAGAACATCAGATGGCTTGAGATTGAAGTTCAATCAATGAACCTTCGGATTTATGTACACATCTAGTCAAAAACATTGACTGGAGTGCTTTCGTTCATTGCTCAACTGTTTTTATTGGGTAAATTTGCATTTATTTCTCCCTCTGAATGTCGATGATTTTTGACTGCTCGGCATGAGACAGCGATCTTTTTCAGCAGCGCTGTGCACGTGTGCACGAACTGGCAACTTTGGGCCTTAGAAGCCCTAATTCTAGGCCGTTTTTCACCGCGCTACGTTCATAGTTTTTCAGCTGTTTTCATTCTAAGCTGATTTTTGTAGTTTTTTCGTTAACGTTTTTCATCGTGACCACTGCCTTTAATCTCAAAATTGAAGATTATCGTGAACACTGCCTTTAAATGGGTCCGCGTGAGATCTGATGTTTCGGCTTCCTTACACCGCGATATGATAATCTAAGGATCCGTCTCCTGGTCAGAACGTGCTGATGTGGAGGCAGCACCAGTAGTCATGAAAGGGCCGAGAAGTGGATGTCGGTGAGAGCGCTTTGGCTCCAAAATGCGCTGAGCCGCGAACGAACGTGCTGATGACCGGATTCATCAGTGGCCAAATTCGATTTGCGAAGCGCCACCGCGTCGTTGCCAGTCACCACCATGGAGTGTTGTCCTGTTGATGGTAATTGATTTGTTTTTTGTGATCCGAGGGGTCTATTGAGCAGGAGTGAGGCTTCTAGACAGGGGGTCACAGTAGAAAACACGCAGATGAGAGCATGTCGACCCAATTGAAGCGTGCCTAGTTGTTTGAGCAACTTCGTTTTTCTGCAAGGACCGTTCTAAGAATGTACTCATGCGCCTCTCAATCACTATGGCAATCAGAGCGGCCGTGCTCAAGGGATTTACACTTCTCATCATGTCTCATCGTCTCCAGGGCGAACTCAGTGCAAGCACAAAAAATGCTTGCGAACTGGATTCTTCTGTTAACGTTTGGCTACCTGGGGTAGTTGGGCGTTCACGAGAGGACCCACACCTGATAGTAAGGTCATAAAGCGTGGATGTCTCACGATACATAGGCGTTCTAACTCCCGATTGCAGTGATCATATCCCACTGCGGCGAATAAGCAAAGGTCTGATCAAACTTAGAAGGCACGGATTTTTTTTTAGATGGAAAGAATACGAAAAGTTGGGACATTATTTGTGAGCAATTTCATTTCTTATTTCTGTTTAGCCCTGAAAATTACCATGACGCCCAGTCCACATCCTAACTGTGATGACCTTAAAAAGCCTAATTTTGCTCTTTTCACTTCCTATCATTACACTTCCTGTCTAATGTCCCCTCCTTTTTGGGAAATGATTGCTTTATTCGAAATCATCAGGCTTGGTTGATCACTGACTACATTTACCTACCACCCTCTTCGATTCAATCCAATTGGAAATCTCTTAGCTACAGGCCATGGCAACGGAAAAAATGCGAATGTGCATTTGCGTATTTCTACGAGGCATACTGTAGGTTGCGTCATAATTCACGGGTAAGCTGTAATTTTCCTCCTGAATCTTCAAGAAAAAATTCCGACAATGTTAAGAAACGCTTCATTTCCCTCAACCGCACATTATCAACACATCTTAAGTCTTTATCGTAAATACACGCAGGAATAACCAGAAAAAACTTAAAAATACAAAAAATGGAAATAACAGAGAAAATCTCCTTTCTGTTTTTCTTGCGTGATTCTACGGTAAAGACTCCAGGTACTTTCGTTGATAATGTTTGTGTGTGGGGAAAAATTCACCGTTTGTCAGCGTTCCCGATACGTTCTCTTCAAAATTCAGGAGAAAATTATAGCTTCACCGTTGATTATGGCGCAAGCTACATTATGCTTAGTGGAAATACGCAAGCGCAGAATCGGCTTTTTTCGTTGCCGTGGATTGTATGCCGCCTGCCTTACCATTCAACACGTCTTCCTTAGCTCTAACAACTTCTACGTAAGCCAAGTACTGTCTCAGGCGTCGCTTATACTTTCGCCGCCGAGCGGCTTGGCGAAATTCAATCCTATAATATAGATCGTACGGCGTCGCGTGATCAATATTACGGAACTGAACTCTGCCGCACCGCTCAGCCGTGGGAGTATAAACGACGCCTTAGCGACCTCCCACCTCTTGCGGGCCTTTCAAACAGTACTGAACCCCTCAAGCAGCTGCATATCCTGCGGTAATCTTCTACTAGCTTCATTTTCGGCTTTTAAATAATTTTCGATGAAGCCTTGATTCAGCATCGACACCTCCAGTCTCTCCACCTTTTAGTTGATCAATCCTGTGACCGTATTAATAAAGTTACGGGAGCCTCCCGGGAGGGTTCGAAGTCCGCCCGCAACGATTGGCTCTGAAACCCTTCCCGGGAGGTTCCCATAGTTTCATGAATACGGCCACTGCTCTCTCCTGTGGAGTTTTTCTTACCTCATAATAATCGATGGTTGAGAAAGTAAAAAACGGCCGATAATTCGCCACGTGAATGTATTATCTTCATGTAATTTGGTGAACCTAGCGCCTAATGAGCCCTTATTATGTATGAGCTTCTCATGAAAAAATTATGTACGAAAATGAAATTGCAGAAGTGAGTGTTGCCAAACTCTTCTTTAAAGGCATCGTCCACGATGAAAACCGAATTTGGGTTCATGCGTTCATTCGGACTAGTGGGCCATGACAATGTCACTCAGAAACTTTGGAGTTACAAAACCGTCTCTGAGTGGAGATTCGCTTACCTCAAAATGGCTTCCTGGGTTTGGGGGGCCGGCCTTGGGGTCGATCCGTTGTTACAAGGAACACAACTCCTGGTTTGCTGACGGCGGGCGTGCCTTGACGCGTCGTAGGGGGCAATACACACGCCAGTCAATTTCGAATTCGGCATCGATCGAAAGCAGCCGGCAGCACTGGACGCAGCAGGTGGGTAGCCCATTTTAATTCAGCTGAAGTCCTCGGTGAATTGCTTCCAACGCTGCGCCAAGAAACGAAGCGTAAAACTGTTCCTTGTATTCTCTGCGCAACTATACCAAGTTGATGCCGGCGCAAAATTCAAATTTGCTATGAACTTTCTAAAAATGGGTTTTTCTCAAAAAGTTGACGTTTTTGAGGGGGCGTTTTGCTACCGTTAGTCACTATAGGGATAGTACAACACGAAAACATCAAAAACCCAAATATGGTTTTCATCGTGTGCGATGCCTTTAAAGGTTCGAACTTGTTATGACCGTTCTTAAAGGCAGTGTCCACGATAAAAACCTTGTCTGATTTTTTGGTGGAGATCGGCAGCTGCGGGGCCTAGCGGAACCCTAACGTTGAAAAAACTGAGAAAAATGAGCTCGGAACGGTCCCCTACGGCTCCAAAGTTGGACACCCATCAGCTCGTCACCCCCAGATGCACTTTCCACGCCCACCGACGTGAACAAATGAATGCTCGAGATTGTGAGATGAGCGATGGTTTCCGATCAATAGCTCCTTTCTTCCCTTCATTCTCAACTTCTCTCTCTACTCAGGTCTGCTCGCATACATCGGCTGCGAAAGGCGGGAGTTACAAGCCTCGGACAACTCGTCCACCATGTTTCTTTAGCTCAATATTTAAGGGACCGTAACTCCGTTCCCTGAAGGTCTTGTGCGATTTCAGAGATATCATTGGAATCAGCATGGGGCCGTTTTCAAGATAGGCGGGGAAACAGAAAAACGATTTCTATCGTGAACACTGCCTTTAAGCCGATAATTTCAAGGTAGAACCACAACAATAAAAAGAGCTAGAAGGAGGCGAAACATTCATTCTAACAGAAAGAAAAGATATGAAAAAGCGATGATGCTGTACAGGAATGGTATCAAACATGATTTATTTGAAGGACGCCACAGGAGAATGCACTAAACGGTGTTCAGAGTTCATTCGCAGCGCGACCTGACGTCATAATTAGCCTACGTATCGGTTGAGCGACGTCGCTAGGCGTTCACAGTGATGAGGCGCGATACATAAAACATGACGCGCAATTTGCCGTCGCGCGACGTCGTTCGCTTCACCTTGCAATGCAACGCGACGCGATGGACGTCGCGCGAAGACCAATTGTTTTTCTCAGTGTTTTTCATTAACCTAAAGAGATCTACATGCGAAGGAAACAACATAAGCATATTTAGGATCACTTGCACACAAACAAACATGAAAAAAATGTTGCTATGGTTACGAAAAATTTGCCGTTGCTTTTTTACGCGAATTCGCGTATGTACGCAATTGCGCGTAGTCGCCCAGCCTCCGCGCAGCGTTCACTCCTTTCGCGTCGCACTGACATGTGCTCTGAACGCCGCCTTTTACTGAACCATTGCGCAAATTTCAAATGCAGACAAAATTGCTACTGGAGCGCGCTTTCCGGTGATTATGATCAATCACCTCGAATATATGCATTTATCCTCTGGTTCCGAGCCAGATTTACTCTGTTCCCTCGCGCGCTTGTGCGGAGCGAGGGTAGAGACAGCGAGAAATTGTGGGAAGAAGGAGACGCAGCGTACGCACGCATACGCACGCGACGAACGGAAATAAATCACACTCGGAAACATAGGATACATACAGTGGCACAGATTGCACTGATACTTTGGATTCCTTGTTGTGCGTTGGCGCAAACTCGAAACACAAGTGTTATAACATGCGTGCATCAAGTTTGCGTCAATGCACAATAAAGAACTCAAAATATCACTTCGATCCGTGCCAACTTTTTGTATCCTCTATTTCGGAATAAAATTCGCCTCTGTATGCGCGCGTGTGTTGCCTGCCTGCGTCTCCATTTCTCCCACACTTTCTCGCTGTCTCTCCCTCGCTCCGCACAGGCACGCGAAGGAGTAAACCGAATATACCACCGAAACAGGGGATATGGTGGGTGTAGCCGCGAAAAGGATAGCTGTGCATTATAGTTGTACACGAACGAAATTCTCGAAAATTTTTTAAACGATTTTTCGAATTTTTTTTCGTTCGTTCTCGTTCGTTCGAAATTTCGTCGAACGAATTTTTTCCGAAATTCGTTCGTTCGGAATTTTTTCGAACGAATTTCGAAAAAAAATTTCGAAATTTTTGGCAAATTCCGAAAAATTTTCGAAATTTTCGACGAGTTTCGAAAAAATACGAAATTTCGAAAAAAATCGAAATTTCGATCTGTTTAGAAGTTTAGAATTTCGTTGGTTCGACCTCCGAAACTTCGAAAGTTTTTCGAAATTCGTTTGTTCGAAATTTCGTCGAACGAAATTTTTTCAAGTTTCGTTCGTTCGAAATTTTTTCGAACGAAATTTTTTTCATTTTTCGTTCGTGCGAAAAGCTTTCGAACGAAAAAAATTCGGTTTTCGTTCGTTCGAAATTTTTTCCGAAATTGTACAACTATACTGTGCATCCTTCAGCAGCCCGCGCGCCTGTCGCGTGCGCCGACCGATCACTATATTTCTCATAAGCCTAGTTTTGACTGCATCGCTGCTGTTTTTCATCGCAGCGATTTCGCATCCGCTGCTGCAGCGATGTAGCAGCGGCAGCGATTCTGTTCATAGTGCATAGGCCCACGGATGATATAAAAAATTCAATCAGTGAAATTAATGGCTGGTATTCATCAATAACGCGTTTCGACCCGTAAACACTGAACTTGTCATGTGAAAGGGTTAACGTTCATTAGACGAAACGTGTCATTCGCTGGCAATCGCTCCATCGCTGCCATTTTGGCCGTGATGGAGCGATGGTCAGCGACCATTGAGAATCGCTCTTCGAGCAGCGATGCAGTAAAACATAGGATTTCGTCGCCGCGACCCAGCGATGTAGGACGTTTGCCACGAAGCGATCACAATTGGAGCGGCTTTCCATTAGGCCTATGGTATACTTTGTCGCTGTAATGAGCGACAGGCATGCAATCCAACACAAATCGTGGGGGGACCCGCATCGGAGCAACGGCAACGGTCGTCGTAGGAACAGATGCCGCGTGTGGGTCGCAGCGACGTGTCGCGGAGGGCTGACATACTGCAACAGTGCCATAGCCTGTCCCTACCACTGTCGCTGTCGCTGTGCAGTGCACTGCGACAGCGACAGATTTAAAGGACGGGAGGCGGTCGCTGTCGCTGTGCAGAGCGAAGCGACTGTGTGTCGCAAAAGTATATCATACCCCTTACGCGCGATGAAAAAATAACAGTTGTCCCTCGCATGGTCGCAGCGACCACCTGCTGTCAAAACTAGACTATAGTCGCACACGACGCAGCGCAGGATGCTGACGTGTCCGCAGCTATCACTTTCGTGGTTACCCCAACAATAGTAAGATCACATGACTAGGGTAACTTTCATAAATTTTACTAGCAATTACCAGTGTTGTCCAGATTTTTTCCGATGAATTTTTGGGAAAATGCCTAGAAACATGGCATTTGCTTGATCTTTTTGTAGGGAATTCGAGACTTGTAAGGACGATAGCGTGGAGAGATTTCAGCGCCGTACTGCTATTCAATAAAAGTGTTGCAATCATTGAATTTTTGATTGATTACGGCCGAAACTGACGAAAATCAACCCTTAGTTCTCTTCCACATTATTTTGTTGCCAGGATTTTTCATTCAGCGTTGAATCTCGTTGCAATTTCGGAAATATGCTCCCATATATTCATATTTTTCACATCAATTTGGCCTCGACGCTGTATGCAATAAAATTCCCTCAATGAGTATATTTGTCAAACGTCACTACGTCAATTGATCATGGCAACCAGATTCGAGATTTATACTCCCTGACATAGACCCGAATGTCATAGACTTGCCGTTTTTGCGGTTGCATCGCTAAAATTGAAAGAGGGCCTATAGGTTGATCCGAAGAAATTATTTAAGGTCTAAAAAGTTTGCGAGATTTCTTTTTTTTTCTTCAACCAAAATTCTGTACTTCGTGGCAGGTTTACTAAGTGCTAACTACCTTCCTCTCAAATCTGGCTAGAAAATCACCTATTCCTTGCCAGTCATTGTTTAGGAGGAAGGAGTTGATCAATTCCGTCTGAAAAGAGGGAGGCGCGAAAGTAGATGTTGAATATTTCATGTCATCGGGTCTTTTTTCACATTGCGAATCCATGTGCAGGCGGGCAGAAGTCTGGCGTATGATTGAGAACTCTTGAGCAGGGATGAGCACCCTTTATGGATATCACGCCGTCTGCCTTAACCCCCCACCCGGCATGTCGTCGCACACTCTTCATTCATGTAAAGTTGCACAGCACAACCGTACCTCATGCTCACACAGCCCACCAGAAAAGGACCCCTTACAATGAAACTCCTCTCTGGCAGAGTGGCAATACCAAGTGAAATGTATTTTTCTGAAACTTTTTCAAATCTTAGAATGCGAATATGCCCTCCTCAGCTGCCTGTAATCATTCTGAAAAAAAAGTTATACGCGTTTTCCTACGCTTCGCGTCCAGGGATGGGTACCGATTAGACAATGTTTGGAATTTCCCAAAAAAAAAAACCAGATTCCGCTCAAATCTTGTATTTATGGGTAAATTAGGACGCTGAAAACAAATGTGGAGTTTTTTGTCGATGTTCCAACGTAAACTGTAGATTACGGTGGGAAAGATGCCATTTTGCGAGTCGATCTACCTTTACACATAAAAATAGACAAATCAACTCCGATTTCGTCTTCACCCTCCTAAATAACCTTTACAGAGAAGTTTCGAGACGTTCCTGAGACTTTGATCAAACTACCGCATACACACCGTAACCTACCGTAAACTATTGAAAATTGATGAAAAACCTCAAATTCGTATTAAGCACTTCAAATCACCCAGGGTCAAACAGACCGTCGTCCATATCTAGAAGGAGCTACATAAGTATCTCTCTCCTCCATGATGACAATCTTCGAAAAAAATGTTGAGAATTTTCACGTTCCCCTTAGGTGAAGATTCTTGCGAAAATTCTGGACTGAAACTTTTTTTTTGAAAAAAAATTAATTGCATACTCTATTTTTCGCATTCTATTGTATTTAACACAATACTCCATACCCAACTGACAATCCTCGTGGAATCTTAGATCAACTTCTGTTAAAAACACCCCGAATCTTCGATTTTTTGGCGCAACATTTCCATGTCCCTCTCTCCCTAATGTACAATTTTTCAAAAAATTTTACGTTCCCCTCGTTGGACAGTCACCACTCTACCCTGAAATCACCCCTAGGAAAAAGCTGAGCCATATTTATCGCAGCATTCTAGAAATCGACAAAAACCGGTTTTCTCTGAAATTGTCTCCAGGGAGAGGCCTCGGTCAGAAAATATTGGAGACCTTGGAAAATTGAGAAACTGACCCTAGGTTTGTGATCAGACTCCATTTAACCCCTATGGGGAAGTTTCGAGGAAGGTCTGTAACATTTTTCACAAATGCTTCCAGAACCACCTAACTGATATAAAGAAACCTTTAGCCATCGAGGGAAAACAGGGAAAACCAGGCAGATCCTATGTGCGTATTTGAATTCCACATCCGGAAGCAGTTCTAGGGATGTACATCTCATTCGGAATGGCCACTTTGGCTAATAGTCGGTAACTTGTTAGGGAGTTAGTCCCTGCCAGCTCGCATTCCTCCAATGTTTTTGAGAAGAGTGCACTTTGGCTGAGCTGTGTGGAAACCACCAGTCGATACAGGGGATTATTTCGCGAGTTGCTTCTTGTGATAAACTGGAGAAACCGTTGTCGAGAGATGTACGTTCGTACTGCCACTCCCTCTGATGGGTCTCGGCCCTCATTGAGTCACTCAATCCCGGCGTGTGGGAGCGCCGGCAGGCTTTGCCTCCCTCCCTCCGATGACCTCAGTCACTAAAAAACACTGAGGTCTCGCCTATCCATCACTTCAAGGCAAAAACGCTTGACTTGGTAAGCCAACGCCATAAAACTCAAGGGCTTGGTATTGATCTCAGCGCATCGTTTCCGAGACCTCAATACAGTAGTCCAGGGAAAAAACCATCCCGGCTATCCTTATTCATCATAGGGCAAACCCAAGACCATTTATCAAGTTGTAGAGGAGATACATTGGTTGAGTGAGTAATTTATAATGGAAGGGCAAACTTGCAAGAAGACCGACCCTCAATGACCATAGTTCTCTTAGGAAACAATAAGAACGCATTTGGTCGACCTGCATCTTATAGGAATGAGTAGGAATGAAGATGCAGAGCAATCGGACCAAGGTGACTTCCACTCATTTTCATTCTCCAGTGTCAACAGCTGGCTCATCTATCCTCTTTCTGGAAACCTAGCGGTGACAGGTACCTCCAGAAGAGAGTTACCGAGTTGTTGTTGACCTGCTATGAATCTATGGACGACAAGGTTGCCTATGATCGGCGGCAAAGACCGGGATCACACTTTTTGCGACCAGCGACAGTGCGTATCGTGCATATCGATTTTCGGTCGATATTGATGGTAAACATTAGATCGCGTCGCTCGTCGCTGGAAGCTTAATCCCGGCCAAAGGCCCGAACGGTGTTATCGTTCGTGTCTCTCAAATAGGAAGCCGCGCTCAGCAAACGGGCGCAAAATCAATTGATCGATGGCCATTTTCCTTTCGTTTTGCGCGCTCGAATTTTCCCGCCAAGCAGCGTCGCGGCTTCCCATTCAAACTACACAGCCTATACACGCTTTTCAGTGCATCTAACTGGTACATATTTTAGCTTTGTCCTTCTGCCTAACTTGCTCAATTTTTGAAAAGGACCCTGTGTTTGAGTATTAAGCCCAGTTACTGAAATTGTTGCGGACTTTTCCATACTCCTGCAGGGATTCAGGTACATACATATCTTGGACCCCCGTCAGAGCTGGGCCGGCATTCATGAACGACAAACCATGGGCTACATTTGGGTTCGCAGTAGAAGTAGCAGGCAATCTTCGGAGCAGACCCGGCTGTAGCCAGTGGTTTGCGTGCATGAATCCCAGCCCTGGTCGATCAACCGGTTTCAACCGGTCGATACCTACTATACATTGGATCCGACTCATTTCGGAAAACTGAAAAAGCTGTTTTTCTCTTCACAGTTAACCTAAGGCCCCGGTCAGACTTCGTCGAAAAACCTGCTGAGTCCGATTGCCCCCAGCGCCAACCAACTGAGTCTGAGTCCGGTTGCCCCCAGCGCCAACCAACTTCTCTGCGAAACACGCAATTGATAGTGACGACTATCACTTCAGCTGTGAATCGAAACGTGTTTGGTGGCTGATTTATCTTGTTTTCAACATGTCTGAATCTGATTTCCGTATCAGCAGCAGGTGGGGCCGAGCGCAGACGACGAGAGTCGAGATGCGGCGGGACTCGGCAGGTCGCAGTCGGACGAAAAAAATGCACACAAAACAGGTAAGAAACTCCTATATCGACCGGGTGGGGTGAGGACGAGTTCGGTGGGACTCAGTGGGACTCAGTCGGTGCATCGGCCCCTCCCTTGTACGCATGAGAACCATCAGTATCGACCGGGGGGATAGCGGTGGGCATCAGACGGTCGCAGTCGGACTCAGCGGGTTGATTTTTTTGCACCCGTCTTCCACGAATTCGATGCGTATCGACCCGGTGGGACTCAGTAGATCCACCGACGATGACGGGGGCCTAATGATTGAAGAAAAGATTGTTTTCTAATCGAAACTCATAATAACATTCACGCGAGGACAATTTTGTCGTCAACTTCATATTCGTTCTCGTATAATGAAGATTATTTGAAATGATTCGGATATCCGAAAAAATCGGATATTCTAGAATTTCTTGTCACTGAATCTCCTAGTTACCTGAAAGTTTAGATGATTCTGCCTTTTTAGTCCAGATACATCTAAACGTTAACCTTCAATTCAGGATAAAGCAAAAAAGAGCGATTTCTATGATCGATCACTGCTCGAGAGACCGCCGCGTCGAACACATGTGGCACGCACGCAAACGAGGAGGCAATGATACTAGCACTACCTCCTCGCTTGCGTGCGTGCCACATGTGCTCGACGCGGCGATCTCTCGAGCAGTGATGGACGATACAATTATCCTCAATGACTCGGATCCAATGTATAATACCTGCCAGGCAGTTGGAAAATGGGATGCAAAAAATGCATCTGACAAGTCCGTTTGCGTCCGTCCGTAGCCCACCCGATCGGTATTGACCTCTTCTCAGAGAGTAACACCGGTCGGACCGCGTAAGCATGGGGGGCCAAACAACACCCATCCCGCGATCCGACCGCCATCGTCTTAGGACTAGCCAGAAATGAAGATAACGCTTTGATGCTGTCCGCTATCCGACCGAAGAACTCTGCCTGGGCCAGCGATACGATCGAAATTTCAATGGCTGTCGCCGGTCCGACCAGCGCCTTAATATTCTTCCGTGATCAACCCGGCGAGCCCTTTGCTTACTGCTATTCGCCCTCCATGCACCCGCGATCAGCCCGAACAGGACTTTAAGCGCCGTTCCGGGGTAACTTTCTGAGTTGCAGGCATACCCACCCGATGGAAATGCACCCGCTCCGTCCGGGTGCGTGCCGGAGTCATGCACTGTCAACTGTTGATCGGGTGGGAGTAGGGTGGAGTCAGACGGATTCAGGCTGTTTCTTCGACTATTTCTGGCGGGGCGCCAAACCACTTACGGTCCAGGGCAACGAAAAAAAATCATTTTTTTACACTTACGTGCGGTTGCATATTTCCACTAAGCATACTGCAGATTTTGGATAATCGACGGCAGAATTGTAATTTTTCCCTGAATTTCGAAGAAAGAACACAGGAAACATTTTAAAACGTTTATTACAAAAGTTCCAAGAACGAGGCTCAAAAAGTTCCTAAACTCTAGGAGGAAACAGGAACAGGAAGCATTGAGAAACAAAAATAACATAAAATTAAAAAATTACAAAAGTAATGGAAATATCAATTAAAATTTTATGTAAACCCTGCGTGCATCCATGGTAAAGACTTTAGGTATATAGATAATGTTTGTGCGTGGGGTACAACTCACCGCTTTTCAACGCTCTCGATGTTTTCTATTCAAAATTCAGAAAAAAATTACAAGTCTGTCTCTGATTATGACGCGACGTTCGCAGCCTACAGTATGTTTAAAGGCAGTGGTCGCGATAAAATATGCTTGTCTTCTTTTCATCTCTAAACTTTTTTTTCTGGATTCAAAGTAGTAGGACCTATACAAAAAATGCGAAAAGAACCAACTTTGGGCCGAATTTTCGTCGTTAACTTTCCGGTCTTTTGATAGCGGACGAGTCCACTCCATACATCGATGATCTCTAGTATCAAGAACATCAGCTGATTTGAAGTTGTAATTTGATCAATGAGCAATGGCCTTCGGACTTGCCTGCTCTTATCTTTCTGTATTGATATAGTTGAAACATTGACTGGATGGCTTGTTGACATTGTTCAACAGTTTTTATTACCTAAATTTGCTTTTATTTCTGTCTGTGAATGTCAAGGATATTTGACTATACTGTGCTTATCTGGGCCAAATTCCGGTCCGCAATTGCGTCTCGACACGCTTTGCGGCCTCACGCTTTCGAGTCGGAAGAGCTTCCAGCGCCGCAGCCGCCGATCTGCTGATTCTAGGTGGGTTTTGGAAACTCGAAACTAAGAAAAACTCGGAGAAGATTGTATAGAAAAGCCACATCGAGTCGGCTTAGGCGCTGGAAACCCGACTGACTCGAGCGCGTGCGGCCGCAAAGCGTGTCGAGACGCAATTGCGGACCGGAATTCGGCCCAGAAAAGCACAGTACACACACGAGACTCCGATCTTTTTGGGCGCAGCTCTGCACGTGTTCACGACTCCTCAACTTAGGAACTCGTTAAGTTTATTTTTAGCCCGTGTCTTGTCCTGTGACTTTTAAGTTCTTTCAACCGTTCGCTAACCAAATCAATTTTTATGGTTTTCTTAACAACTTTTTGCATCGATATGCTTGTCTTTTCTGGGTTTAGAATAGTAGGACCTATAAGAAAAAATCGCGAAAAAAACCGCTGTTTCGGGCCGAATTTCAAGCCTGAACCTTCGTGTCTTTTGATGGTGGACGAGCTCACTTCACATCATCGGCATCGATTACCTCTAGTATCAAGAACATCAGCTGGCTTGAAATTGAATTTCAATATATTTTTGTACTCATCTAGTCAAAAACATTGCCTGAAAGGCTTGCCTTCATCGTTCAACTGTTTTTATTAGGTAAATTTGCTTTTATCTCTTTCTCTGAATGTCGATGATTTTCGACTGTGCGGCATGAGACTGCAATCTTTTTGGGCTGCCCTGTGCACGTGTGGACCAACTGGCATCTATGGGCCCTAGAAACTCCAATTCTAGCCCGTTTCTCACCGCGCTATCTTCATTGTTTTTCAGCTGTTTTCGATCTAAGCTGATTTTTTTTTAGTTTTTTCGATAACGTTTTTCATCGGGACCACTGCTTTTAGTGGAAATCTGCAACCACACAACAGGCTTTCTTCCGTTGCTGTGGACTGTACGTATCCTCTGTTTCAGAGTGAATAATATCTCCGTTTATCGCGTGCGTCTGCGCGCGTATGCTGTTTCTCACTCCTACCTGCACTTTCTCTCCCCTTGCTCCGCACAAGCGCGCGAAGGAGCACAGTAAAATCGGCTTCGAAATAGAGGATACCTTGTTTTGCTTTCGTTTCGAAGATGGTTTAGTCAACCGTATCAGCTCCTTTTTATTCTTTAACTGTTATCACTTGAAGCACATTGTGAATTGCAGAGTAGTTTTTGTCTTACTGCATTATCTGAGTACCTCTGACTCCCTAATTCCAGCAATTAGGCGGAGGAAAACCGGACTTCTTCAAAGAGGCTTCGAAGTTAGGAAGTTATCGAATTCGCCAGTTTTAACCCACACAAAGACGCAACATTTCATTTTCCTCTTACGAGCTCGTGCCAGGACTCGCTTTAATAATGTCATGAAAAGAAAAAAGACAAAGTACAAAAAAAGATGAGTGATCGAACAAAGGCTTTGTCAGAATGCGTGTGAATAGTGCACTCATGTAAAGGGTAAATCATGATTGAAGTAAAACACGACGGACTGCTGCGTACGGACGAGACGAATGGCAAAGCTTAGAGTTGTAACTAAAGGAGCTGAATCAAGCTATCGGGCTCGGGTTTCCTGGAGAAAACTCTGACGCTATATTATATGCACGAAAGTGGCGAAATCTTAATGAAGTCGTATGGGATGCACCCCCAGGATGATGACTACTTCTGATTAAGGAGACTACTCTCTGTAAGTAAGAGGATGATATCAGTGCTCCCGGATCGGACTCATTAACCAGTGCAGTATCATTTTATGCTTCCTCCCCTAAACTCTACCCTAACTGTTCTGTGTTTAGGTGATAGGCTTGGAAGGCATACCGGTGTACACGCATTTCTTCCTGCATGATAGTCATTGGGCGTTTGGAGCCTTCCTATGCGATCTTTGGCTGTCTGTGGACTACATCGTATGCCTTGCATCCATCTACACGGTGCTTGGCATCACCGTCGATAGGTAAGTCGAAGATTTATCTTACCTGTTTGGTCACCACAGACACGAAACCTGGGCTTAACCTTTTCTATATAGAGACTAACGCTAAGCGCTCATATTCTCGCCGGAATAAGGCCTCTTTCAGAGTTCGATCGCCGTGCGACGCGATGGTATGATAACCATGAGCATCGATCGAGATCGCGTCGCACGTCGATCTGCATTCAAAACATGCCATCGCGGCGATCAGCGATCGCACTCTGAAACAGGCCTAAGCGTGGCTGTAAAGCGCTTGGTGTGAAAGAATAAGTCTCATGACGAATTTAATCCCTAGATTAGAAAAACCTCGCTCACATATTCAAATCGTTCATGACTTGGGCGTGTAGCGCAGTTGCAGTAGGCACTGTTGTCTCGGCGGAGAGTTCGATCCACGTCCGGGGTCAACTAACCCTACCATCCCTGCAGGATGGATAGCTTGGTTCCAAACTTGTCTAGAGGATAGGAACACTGACTTGAAATTGGCTGGCCCACCGCAAGGAGTAGTCGGTGTAACTTCACCTCCTGAATGTTGAAGCCGTGCAACCCCGAGTTGGAGCGGGCTCTACGCGGCCGCGCAACATGGAGTCGAGGCGTGATTAGCATTGGAACAAAGACATTGGCCGTCGACTGAACAGTTTCCGCGCGTCCTTAGTACCATCTTGGCACGGAGTGCTGACATACTACGAATGTGCCGGAAGTGTGCTTTCGTTGCCACTGTCGCTACACAGCGCACTGCGACTGGCTTAAGACCGGGATCATACTTCCCGCGGATAGCGACAGCGACAGTGCTATTCTGTCATATCGATTTTCGGTCGATATTGATGGTAGTTAGGTCGCTCGTCGCTGGAATTATGATCTCCACCTAAAGGAGCGGATTCCTGCTAAAGGCGGTCGCTGTCGCTCTATTTAGCGACAGCGACCCAATGCCGCAGAAATATACAATAAGCCTAAGTTCCGAGTATCTTATTTAGCGCAACTTAAGGCAGTGTTCACGATGAATTGGAATGCTTTCCTGAGTTTTGAGAAAAAATGTGAAAACCGCAAGTTTTCTCTGTTAACCTCCTTTTTTTCAGACGGCCTTCACGATCTTGTTGGTGCTTTTAGAATTGAGATAAAGAGCTCATTTTTGGAAAGGAGGCTGGAAATGGATGCAGGTCGCTCCTATTCAAATTTGAATTCGATAACTTAACTTTGAAAGGTACCTCAAAATCGCGTGTTTGCATACTAAATTAGCCGTGGAGCACGGAAACTGCTTGGGCATGCTACGGCTGTGGAGACCGGGGTATGTGGGTGGATCTGCAGCCAATTAACACAGGTCGTTGGGGTAAGTACTGATGTTGTTAGATTTAGTACTCATGACACGACATCGATCGATAATCAATATTATTGATTTTCGCGCTTATAGCACAAAATGCGACGAGGAGTAGTTATTTTTACAGGGTATGGATCTCCTGGTTTGAAAGTTTTACTCATCAAATATTACCGATCAGTACCAATCAATAATATCGATTTTTTGCCTGTTGATAACTGCCGCAATGATTTTTTGATTGTTGATGGCTCTAATTCACTTGTTTGGAAAAATCTTCTCATCACCCAAAATCGAACATTAACGATCAATAATATCGATTTTTACCTGTTGCACAAAATGCGGCAATGAGTGGTGTTTTTTATGGTTCTGGATCACACGTTTCAAAAATTTTACTCATACGAGAATATGTTCTGTGATGGGTTTCATCTCTTCGAACTAGAAATTCTTGAGCAAAAAGTCAGAAAGGTAACCGTTTGGAAGAACATGTCAAATTTCTGAGAATTTAGCTTCTTGGAAAATTTTACGATTTGGTAATGTCAACAAAAGTTTGAAAAATACCTTGAAATATCTTAAAAAATGATTTTGCGTAAAATAGCCTGAAGTAATTAAAAAGCCAGGAAATGAAGTGAAATAACTAAAAATACGATTGGGCGGACAATAATAAACTAACTAGCGACAAGCAAAGACGGAGGGATCGGATTTTACAAGCTTCTCCGTGAAAAACTTATCGAAACGAAATCAAGCGCGCAGGGAAACATTAAGCCATTTCTGAAAGCTGTAATAAGGGAATCAGCGTAGGTCAAGCTAGGTGAACGCAGCGCTCCATTCCATATCGTGCTTGACAAGGAAAAAATAAGATTGACGGAGAAGCTTGTGAAATGATCGAACACCAAATCGCATTTTTGGTTATTTCACTTGATTTCCTAGCTTTTTTATTACTTCAAGCTATTCTACACCAAATCATTCTTTAAAGATATTTCAAGATATTTGTAAAACATTTTTTGACATTGCCAAATCGTTACTTTTGCCAGGAAGCTAAATTTTCAGAAATACCATATTTGAATTCGACTCCAAAATAGGGTTGTTTGGTCGTGAATTAACGAGTAGTGAAAAACAGCGAAGAAAAGCGCACTGATTAAGGTAAAATAGTGGTTTCTAACGTGCGTACAGGTTCAGAGCGCGGACGATCTTAGACGCCCTGCTAGTTTCCGAAAGCATGCGCTAATGGCGAAATGTGCCCGATTTGATCAGGGTGGACGGGGTGCAGTCGTTTGGAAATTTGTCGTCGAAAACGTCCGCGGCGCCACAAGATCGTCAGAACGGCGGGCGAGCGGGCTATGCAGGCGTTCTGGACTGACGCAATCTTCACTTCGCGGTCGTTTTTATTGAATTCTAGCGACTTTACGCTGCTTTCTTCGACCCTATCACCTCCAGCACCTGTCAGCGTAGTGTTTCACACCGGAAACTAGAGAACGAAATTTACCGTGAACACTGCCTTTAGGAGCTTGCCCATGGAGTATTATAACAATACACAAAAATGAATGTCTCACTGCACTATCGCGCCGAGTTTAGGTACTGTTCTGTGAAGCATCCGGCCACGTATCGCAATTGGCGAACACCACAACGGGTTATGTTGATCATTGCCGTCATATGGATTGTGAGTTATCATTGTCTTCTCGCGTAATCTGTAGTTAGCGACCTTACTGACACTAACCGATTCTCTCTTCTGTGGTATTTTTCAGTATAGATTTTTTCAGATTCCAAGTATATTATTTTCACTATCAATTTTCGGGTATGGAACATTTACGGGTACGTTTTCTCTCATTTGGTACGCGATGCTGTAGTTTTTTTTTTCGAATTTGAAGCTGAATTTTTTTTTAAACTGTGTCATCTACTTTCATAAGAAGATAAAAAATGGTGGGGAATTATTTAAGATGAACCTTGAGTTGGATAAGGATATGGTCTCCTTGTCAAGTTTAGTCTAGCGAATGGGCAAGGCAGGACCATTTGCGGCTGACCGTGCGGCGCTCGCGACACCGCCGGCCAGTGGGGTTTTACCGCTCGCGACGGTCTGCCGCCGCCCCAGACTGAATTTTCTCTGCATGTAGCATTTTTCTTCAAATTCTCTGGCGCGATATTCATTAACAAATTCATCGACTGTAGAGCTGGGAGCCATTTGAAGCAGACCTTTGCAGCAACAGCCGCAGGAGATGGGAAATGGGTCTTGTATGAAAACCCAAAACGCAAAAGGCAGTGGTTGTCTTCAAATGAAATCCATCAGAGTACTGCCAAGCCAAATTTACACTAAAAAAAAACGCTTTCGTGTGTTCGGTGGAGTATTGGAAACATTGTTCATTTTGAATAACCGAAACCTTGACAAGCTGTTAATGCAGACCTCTACAGCAAAAATTGCAGCGAGACAATGAATCTGATCAAAAAGTGGCCAGCGATTGTCAACTAAAAAGACGTTATTACCCAACACGGCAATGCAAGATCACCGCTCTGCCCATGGCGAACCGTAGAAAAGTAATGCATTGTGGTGGAAGTTGCTGCCTCATCCACCATATTTGCCCGATGTCGCCTCATCGGATTTCCACTTATCCCGAGCGCTGCAGATTCGGATGATATACAATATGCCATCTTTAGATAATTTTTCGAAAAACCAATTTATTTTTATTGATCAGAGATTGAAAATTTACTCATTAGATGGCAAAAGGTTATCGACAATGTTGGGGAATACATCACTGATTCGAATTAAAGACTCCTTAAAAATGTCTGTGAGGTGAGGACTGTTATCACTCGGGAATTGGCGGGGATGAAGTCTTTCTTGCACTTCCTGACCAATCGTTGTCTTTTTTCACCAGCCGAACATGCACTTGGCACAGCCTTGAGAGAATTGATGACAGACTGATAGCCATCTGATTAAAAAAGGTTTCGTGCGGCTCCAATGTAAAATAGTGTAGTCGTTGCTGAGATATGACTCTCCTGGGAGGTCGTTTTTTGTTCAGAGAGTGCACTTCCGTGAAGACATTGAACCCCACTTCTTGAGCAGGACAGACACACAATTATCTGCAGTCGTAACGTCTTCAGCGAAATTACGATTCGGAGGAAACAAACAATCTAAGTCGGTTCGCATGAGACCTCTGAGAAAATTTGCCGCGTCAGTGCCGGGAAAGTACCGCGACCCTCGACTGTGCCGCGCCCGATAGTTCCGCGATAGTACCGCAGCGACTCCGTGATCAAAAGATTGTGTGTCTTGAGCCTCGACATCGCCGCGATAGTACCGCAGCGGCTCCGCGTTAAAACCGCGCCGCCTCCGCGAAGATGCTGCAGTGAACCCGCGTGGAGTACGATGTATTATCCTGAGTGATAAAACGAAATTATCGCCGCTTTATTTGCCCAAGTTTGAGGTATATTCCGTATTTCCTTGAGCGCAAAAGCAGCGGTAACCTCTTTTCCTATTAGACAGAGGACGCAACGACCGCAGGTGCGTAATTTTGTTCTTAGGCCCCCCTAGTTGTATTATCATTCTCAAATGACCTCATATCAGATACTCTTCCGGAGCCGCTGCAGCTCTATAGCGGAGCCGAAGCGGCACTGCCGCATCGCCGCTACGGCCCTGCGGTAGTACCGGAGCGGTTCCGCGATTGCGCCGCTTTGGTGCCTGTAGGCTCCGATGCGGCACTGTCGCGGAGCCACAGCGGCAATTTCGCTCAGAGACTGTCCACACACGCGGTCGGCGTGCTAGTCGAGCGGCCGTCGCAAGAGAGTTTTTGAATTTGAGAATCGATCAGCAGGAACATGGGCTGAATAGTGAATGATATCCCTGTCGGCTGTCTGCCGTCGTGGAGAACTTTCTTTGTAAAAAGCCTTCCCGTCTTTCGCTCGACACGCAAGCCGGCCGCGTAGGCGGACAGTTTCATTCGGACAGACTTTTACCTTCGGTTCGGTTTCAAACATTGAATATTGTATTCAATGAGATCAGAAACGTGACACAGTAGACTTGATGATGTCTCTCTACAATAAATCCACTTATTCGGCATAGAACCAGTAAGAATGAACCCACAGTCCCATGTTTTTTTTATGTAGATGACGCCTTACGTGGAGGGGCAGCAAACGGTTTCTGAATAAAATTAGTGAAAAAAGGCATTTGCCAAGGAAGTATTTGCCCAGGCTCTAAAGTGGCTTTTTTTCTGTCAGACGTCATGGACTACAAACAGATCAATGGCCTTAGAATTCTTTTTTTTTCAACCTGGGTGACGTGGGGGCGAAACATGATTGAAAATTGTGAAAAAGAAGATTATGGTTGGTAGGCTTGTTGCTCTTGTCTCTACTGACGTTTCCGTCAACAGTCGCCTTCGGCTACTGCAAGATTTAGAATCGAATGTTAGCCTGTTATTTGTGCTGAGAGGCCGAATAGGTGTTTGTTTTTTGACAATTGAAAAACACTAGTTTGTGTGCCGTATCAGTACGATTGCGGCAGCTTTCCGAATGAGCAACGGAAATTGTAAAAGTGATCGAAAAAGACTTTTGGACCCAGTATACGAACTCTTCACGCTCCAACTTGTGCGCCCGAGTGAGTCCGATGGTCACGGCGCAACCCGCACATTTTTTCGTGCAGCTTCAGGATCCCACGGGAGATGAATTCTGGATAGAGCGTGAAGAGCGATGACTGCTGGGTGTCGGCACAGCGGCCGCGCGTTCTGACGTTGTTGTTTCTTTGTCGAAGGAGTTATGAATTGCGAGGCGGCTTTTAATCAGCGCCTCGACGTCGACGAGCCGCTTTCAACGCTTCGGCCTACAGTGGTAAACGGGTGCGAAACCATGATATGATGTGTTCCTGTTGACAATATTCGACAAAGACACATAGATATTCATGCATTGCAGAGAATAGACACGGAAAGTCAGACATATGGGACAGTCTTGGTAATGATTGAGTCGTCGTCTTGTGGCGCCAAACAGTGATAAGATTGGGCGGATAAGAGGGATGGGCTAAGCAGTGCTATTGGTTACCGAAGTGGCGCCGACCATTAGCCGTGCCTAGCCCTTCCCTCCGATCCGTCCACCTTCCTCATTGCTTGGCGCCACAAGACGACCACCCGTAATGATTGCATCTGAAGCAACTTCTAGGCAGCCACTAGCCCTCCATCGTTTTTTGTCAGCATTTCTCGCGAAAATTTTTGAATCGGCTCCGGTGCGCTCGCCTAACCTGTGTATGCTCAGCACTCTCCCATCGCTGAATAGAAGACTCGGTTCGGAGCGATGAGCATAAAGGCTCAGCAGTTTCTCTGGGCAACGGATGTGTGCACTTTTGATGATCAACACAAAGATTCGATAGAGACGTAGCTCGTGCGCTACTTGTTTTTACATTCGAACGGCTGACGAGATCAAGTTAAATAGGGGTCACAATTAGGAAGTTATCAACAAACTGGTATTCACTCCTCCCCTCCCCCCCCTCAAAATTATGCTAATTCGCACCCTGAACCTAAAGAAAGAGGTCCTTTTCCTGTAAAGAAAGGCTATTTTCGAATATGTTTTAGGAGTAAGTACGTACAGTTCTGCCTCATACATCACTTGTCAATCAGTTGCTAGGAGCGACTTTTGGGGGTGGTACTTATCCGCAAAATAGACTGATTTAAAGGCAGTGTTCACGATGAAACATGTGTTTCAAATTCCACTAGGAATGGGTAGTTGAAGGGTACCCTGTAACGTTTTCGTCGAAAAAACGCATGAAAACGAGCCAGGAAGAGCCCTAAAAGAGCCCGAAGTTGCCACTTTGAGCGCAAGGCAAACCCCAGAAGCGCAATGCTCGCCCTACGACGTTAACAAATGAAAACTTGAGATCGAGAGAGGAGCGACGGTTTCCGATCAAAAGCCCCGTTCTTTCCTTCTTTCTCAACTTATCGCTTTACTCAGGTCAGCTCGCAAACATTGGCTGCAAAAGACGCAAGGGACAAGCCTCGGACAACTCGTCCACCATGTTTCCTTAGCTCAATTTTTGAGGGACCATAACTCCGCTCCCAGAAGGTCTTGTACGATTTCGAAGACATCGTTGGAAAGCATGTAACTGTTTTCAAGATGAGCTGAAAAACAGAAAAACGATTTTTATCGTGGACACTGCCTTCAAGTGGTGTAGTTTGCAAATTGTATGGAAGACCTGACGGCATTTAAGAGTGGTTCAATCACAGATATTACATATTAAAAGATGCGTACTCGCATCTATCTGCTAGACTGTCAGGGGAACTACTTTTAGTCAGCCCGGCCATTTCGAATGAAATGTACTTTTCCAGAACCGTTTTGAACGTAGAAATCGTGTATGCTCTTTGCAGCTGCCTAAAACCACTTTGAAAAAAATTATAGGCGTTTTCCAGAGCCTCGCGGCAAGGTAAGGGAAATCAAAAAACGTCGAGTTTATAGGGGGTTTAGGAAAAAATTTCGAACTCTCCCGAAAACTTGTATGTAGGGGCAGGACTCGCTTCTGGGGCCCTCCAGTCGAAATTCTGAGGCTTCCTATATGTTGCAGTATGTGCCAAGCCATTTGGAGTGCAAGCCCACCTAGATAATTTGAAAATCGACAAATGAACAGCAAACTCGTATTCAGCACCACGATTAACCCCCACATAGAAATTTCGAGTCAAATCTGAGACTCTGACCAAACTACCGTATACCCACCGCAATCTACCGTAATCTGTCGAAAATCGATAAAGGGACCTCAGATTCGTGTTGAGCTCTTCAAGAGAATCCTTCTGAGCCGCATCTACCGTGGCCTTGCGCAAATCGTCGAAAAATGTGTTTTAGCCTAAAATTTTTCCGCGATGGGAAGCTTGGAACGAAATGGGTACAAAACTTTAAAAAACGACAAATAAACTTTGGACCCGCGATCAGCAACCCAAAGAACCTCAAAGAGAAATTTTGAATCAAAAATGAAACATTTTTCCTATAGACTTTTAGAACCCCCTAAATGATAAAAGTGAACACTTAACCAAAAACCCGTACAAGTTCAAAACACTATCACTCTAAGCTGTTCGAAGAATGACTGTTCACCCAATCTTCGTCGAAGGGGTCAGTTCGGTAGCTGAAAACGAGTACGAGGTCCGTTTTCGGATTCTTGAACGATTACTCCGCATTTTAGAAGGTGCATTGGGTACAAATTTTTTCCAGATTAGTTTAGGCAGCTGAGAAAGGCATATTCGGAATCTACGTCCAAAATTGGTTCTTGAGAAGTACGTTTCATCCGGAACGGCTAGGCTGACTAAAAGTAGTTCCCTTGTGAATATCGGATCTATTTCAAAAAGAATGATCGGTTATAAGGAGTTTGAAAGGTATGTATTGTGAATAAAGGGCGTCTCTCCCCATTCGTGTTAAAGGCATAGTCCAACCTCGAAATCGGTTTTCTGTTTTTCTGCATATATTGAAAATGGCCCCACGCTGATCCCAATAAGGTCTCTGAAATCGTACAAGACCCTCTAGAAACGAAGTTATGGCCCCTCAATAATTGAGCTACGGAAGCATGGTGGACGAGTTGTCCGTGTAACTTCCGTCATTTGTAACCGATGTATGCGAGCCGTCCTGAATGGATAGAGGGGTTACGAATGAAGGGAAGAACGGGGCTATTGATCGGAAATCATCGCTCATCTCGTCACTGTTGAGCTCAAAAGATCGTAAGAGGGGTGTGCCAAAGTGGCTTCCGGACGTGGGAGCCCCGAGGTGGCTTCCTCCTATATCTCGCTTATTCGGAGGAATTGAGAGCTCGCACTTGGCAGGTGCTGTATGGGGTGAGTCTAGTTCACAATTATGTGGAAATCTCAGACTTCGCCCCTGAGCTTGGACTATGCCTTTAAGAAGGAAAGGTCAGTGCTTTCGCCCGAAAGGAGAGGGTAGTTTCAAATGATGGAAACTGCTCCAAATCTTGGAAAATGTCTTTAGAATAATCGATTATTTTCACTCCTTTTTATAGGCAAAGGTCGAATGCTAAAGGAGGACGAGTGCTATGTGCAGTTTATGACGAATCCGTATTTAAATATGGGCATGTATATTTCATATTACTGGTCAACACTATTTGTCATGCTCTATCTTTATTGGGGCATTTATCGAGCAGCAAAACAGCTGGCATTGAAAAGCGATCAGGTAGGACTGATACGTTCTTGCAGGATTGATTATTTCGAGTATTGTGGGTTCATGGGCTCGTTTTTGGAGGGAGGGGCTTAGAAAACCATTGATCACGATTTTTCCCTATGTTTTCTCTAGTTATAATCAATCCAATTTCAAGAAGATTTTGTGCGATTCCAGAAAACGAAGCGATTGGCTTTGCTGACTGAGTTGCGGAAACCGGAGCTATCGGTCAGAACTAGCGACGCGAACAAAAGCAGTTCGGACTCGCCAAACGACAACGACACCAGTGACAGTAGCAAGTAAGTTCGGTCATTTATTAAGCTGAAGCGAATGTTTCTCGCCATTTTTCAATTTTGATTTGCTCCACTTATACAAAACACCGTTAACTAATATAAGATCCAACATTATCAACAACATGTTGTCATCTATTAGCTAACTTCTGGATGCTGCTTCTGTAGAAGCCTGTGGTTTCAAATGAAGATTTCGCCGAGGCGGTCCTTGAGTTGGTCGATGTCATCGAACTTCCCCTCCGGGGCAACACATGTCATTCCAGACTTTGAAGTGTCTTCTGAGTTTCCTTTGCAAATCGTTGTCCTGGAGAAAGTAAGCTTCATTCAATTTGTTTCCCACGTAAGGCCAGAGTGACCCGATCCAGTTGCTCGCAGTAGGTTTTAGCTGTAGCAGTAGAGTTTGGTGAGAGCATCTCTCAGTGGAATATTCCGTTGCGATTCCTCATACAATACCCACTTCTCCTCACCGGTAACCAAGTTGTTCAACCAAGCGAACGTTCCTCGAAAAGTCAGTCAGTTCACGCATGCGTAACTGACGGTGGTGACGACTGAGTTCATGGGTCATCCATGCGCCGAGTTTCCAGTCCTTACCAAGACGATGCCGACGAGCAGCCGTATTCGTTTGATGACATTTGAGTTTCTCTGCTAGCTCTACTGCGTCGCGAGTCTTTCTCCACCGTCGTCCACGTCAGCCGGCATCCTTTTTTCAAAGCATCCTTTTTTTGAAATGGTGGAACCAAAAATTTGCAGTGTCACAGAGGACAGTGGAGGGACCCATCGCATCACATACAGTCGGCATGGATCGTACTGATACTTTGCGTTCCCTGTTGAAGATTGGCGCGAATTCAGTGCCATATGCTATAACATAGGTGCACCGAGTTTACGCCAACTTTCAATTGGGAACGCAAAGGAGCACTAAGATCCATGCCGACGGTATATCCCTGGCCGCTGCTCTTGCTTTGCATCCTTTTTGAATCCGTGAAGTAGAAGCAGACGAAATAGCTTTGAATTTACATCGATCTTTCTTGCCATAACCACAATGAAGCTTCGTGGCAAGCAATGTATAGTTCAGTTCCGCAATCGCGTTCAGTCCTCAGTATCACAATAGTAGAAGCGAAGCGGTTGTTTTCAAGAAATTCAACTATGAAAGTGAAGAAATCACTCTCAAAAGAACCGCTTCGCTCCTACGATTGTGATAATCAGACTTCGCGGACTGAACGCGATTGCGAAACTAGATCATATAGTCTACAGCAATGAAATTAGGACCTGGTGAGGTTGCGGACTCGTCCTTACATACGGTAGTTTGTTAGTGGTATCACTGATTTTCCGAAACAGCTGTGATACATCGGTGAGTTTGTGTTATCACCGATATGGATACATCTGTGTAGCAATGAAAACAGGTGAAAATGTGAAAATAGAAACAAAAACTCACCGACCAATTTTAGCTTTTCCGAGAAACTGAGTGATAACACAACCAGATAACAGTATGTTAAGAAGAGTCCGCAACCTCACCACGTCCTACTTCCATTGCTGTAGACTATATAGGTACGCCATGGGCCGACCTATATATAGTGGAGTCCACCTAGAGTGTCTCATTTACTTATCAATAAGAAGCGGTCGGCTGGGGATCAATGTGCATGAATCCCATACCAGCACGCTCGATACCGATTGAGCGAGAGCGGTTGTGCGGCAATGAGTTTCATGTTCATTGATCTCCAATCGACCGCTTCTCATTGATAAGTAAATGAGACACACTTGGTGGACTCCACTATATGTGCTTTGGTTAGAATGTTCGAGGAGGATGCCGAAGTTTTGACGAGACACAGAAGAGATTGGCGGGAAACTACCGCTCCAATCTAATATTATGAATTTAATGACAGACTTTGAAGCTTTGTTTTCCAATTGCTGTTTTCTAAACATGAATCCTTCCGTTCTAGTAGATGTGCATTAGTATGAGTCTCCGCAATTCATGCCAGATTCCACACAAAATAAGTGTGCTAGACTACATGTTTCCAATCTTTCAAACTACTCGTTTTCATCATTTATCAATTGCACTGCCTCATTCGGTACGTATCAGTGGAATTCAAAAGAGTCGCACACACCTGATTGCCCCTGCCTCCCTGAACGTTCTTCGCAGTCACAACCTGGCATACTACTGTAAGCCTTCAGAAATATTCTGAGATATAAACCTCCCGTGGCGTTTTTCGACTGTTTGATGCTGTCAGACGAGTTGCTCCTTCCACGGGGTCAGCAATGTCTTGAGTGAGCGGCTGACGGTTCAGATTTGTTTGCTGATGCGCAGCCTCAGGGGAGGTAACTGGGATTCCATCCAAAGCGCTCCGTCATTCGTCTTCCCATTCTCATCGGTCGTATATCAAATGAAACGCCGACCCGCACGACGAACACGCTCCTGAAAATTATGGGGGTATCTGAGGACGAAAAAGAAAGTTTCTAGACTGAGTCAAAAGATAAATAATCAAGTCTCTCTGTCTGAAGCTTTTTATCAGCGTCTAAGGGACGGTGGGTGGGGAACGGAGTACAGTCGGCAATCAGCAGGGATTGGCAGCTGATCCAGTTATAGGTGATCCGTTCAGCCGTTATCTGAAGACTTTAGTCCATTCGTTTCAATATCGGTTATCCAGTGATTTGAGGGACTGACTAACAAACAGAAAGGCTGTTAGAAACTTATTCAATAATTTTCTCAAGTATCCTCCCGAATTTCTTACTTTTTATTATTTTGGCAGGTTTCCGGCACTTTTTGATAGGAATTTGACAACGGTTTTCAAAATAAAAAAACATTTATTCGATTTATTTGAGTTTTCGTTGTTTGCATAGTTGCTTTGACCAATTTGCAAATAAATTAGCAATATTGAACAACAGTCAGAAGAAGAAACGTTTGACCATACATATAGTGTCTTCTCCAGAATCCGCTATACTTATTATTTATATCTGCTTTCAGTTTATATTCTTGTTAGTTTGTTCGATTTTGTGAATAGTGAAAAACCAATAATACGCATAAGCGTAGCGTATCTGCGTGTCAAAGCCAAGTTTTCAATGTGAATTTAACCCTAAGTTACAGAGCTCAGAAAATCGCGGCGTCGAATCGCAGACTTTTGCTGCGTATCGCCCTTCACTCTTCGTGTCATCATGTCAAATCCAAGATAAATATCATATAGGCTGTGAGCATGCAAAACAGTGGGTATGCACCGTGATGCCATTTCATTATCAATTATAAGGGTGCTTAGTCAGTATCTGTGAAAATCTTTCCACCCGTTCGTTCGTGCGAAAAAATCCTAACAACATTTGCTTACACATTTAGAGCCAAGGTTGCTCGGATGAGTCCGGGCGGAGTAAGCAGCGAAGCGGTCGGTCATGGCAGAATACAACAATGCTGAGCAGATTTGACATGGTAAGCCCGATAAGCTTTGCTTCGACCGGCTCAAAACGAGCGACCTAGGCTATACCTGGCATTTTTACCCATATTTCACTAAACACCTCATGTTCTTTCCCTGGAACGTCATCGAATTTTTACTGCATTTAACCCCATGTTGCAGTCGATGTGTATCAGCCGATGATTTCCCTCTTTCCGAACTTGAGCAGACCTGGGCTTCGCTGTTAGTTACTCGGGATGAGCAGTGGATGTACTTTTTCAACCCGACTATGTCATTTGTATGGGTCCTAGCAATCCTGTACCAACCATCGTTAGAGAGAATCCGCGCTGCAAAGAGATTCTTCTGTTCTTCTAGTCCTTCGCCCTGGAGAAGAGTTCTCTCTATCGGAACTTCGATGAAAGCAGTGGACGTTTTCAAGTACAGGAGGTGAACCAGCGACTCTCTCTTGTCCGCGATGACTTAACAAATGTCAGAAAATATTTGTGCAGAGTTACGCTAAACAGTATGATCCAGTTCTGCTTCGTCTACGTCCCTCACCCACCGTATTCCCCTAACACCTCTTCTTCATATCAGAAAAGGACCAAAACACGCTCGCCAAAACTTAGGCCAAGATCAGGTAATAGATCGTTTCACGGCCCAAGAGATTCCGATGAGACGTGGGCAAAAAGTTGGCTGAGAGAAGGCAAAGAGTGGCTCCTACTAATGGGACACGAACTCCTTAAGAAGGCCTTTCAGAAACCCATCTCTATTCGCAATTGTCGAGACTAAGACGAAATGCATAGTCGGATAAGTTTCGGCCCAGAAATATCGAAGCAGCTACCTCACCTGAGAAAAATCTCACTCGAATGGGAAAAATCCCAAAAATCAAAACTTCGTATATTCAGGCACACTTTCGATTTTAGTGGGTGTGTATGCAAGTCTGTTGGCACCTGCTCGTTGGTTCCCCTGCTTCTACTAGACCCCGCAGACGATTGAGTATACACAGGGAACATTCGAGCGATTTAGCGTGCACAACTATATCGCGAAAGTGGCCCACACATTGCATAAAGGTGCTGCCGTGCGGCACAGTAAGGCCTCTGTTCTATAACACCTTAGGTTTTGTACCTATTGAGTTTATGGAGTCTTTGGCCACGAGCCACTTTCGAATCTTCTGACTATCCATCAAAAGTATTTGCAGGAATGCAAGCGAAGCTTGAATGAGCTCCGGAATACGTGTTTCTGTGTCCGAGTAACGTAATTTACGTGAAAGAGAGCCGACGGCGCAGGAGGTGACGTATTCGGCACGTTCTTCTTGTTAGCGGTATGAGCACGGACGTCATTTACGATATTTGGATGTCGTTGCACGGGGCTTTCGGGATGGCCAAATTCAATATAGCGATGACTGCTACACAGGGAACTACGACTACTCACTCGCGCAATAAATCTTATTTTGCGAGGTATCACGACGTCAGCACTCATTATATCACAAAAGTTCTCAAGTTCTTTCTCCGTGAGGTTGTTTGGACCTAAAAGTAGCCACGAGTTGAACAAACTGTTTTTACTTCCAGGCCCATAAAGGGACATCCTCAGCATAAATTCATCCCTTCGCCCCATTCAATGTAGCTCCGAAGAGATGGGCCGTCCTCATTATGTTCTAGAGCCGTGACAGTGTTGCGATCGCTGCAAACCCCAGGTTTTCCATGTTGTGGAAAAATTCCAAGAGCCTACTATTTCGTCTGCAGCGGATTCAGGGTAGTGCACATGAACAGATGCGTCGCACGCGTACGGAACACACTAAGATACCACATTTTCTCTTTTAGAAGTACATGTACTTCTAATACTCAGGCCACTATTTTATAGGTACTTCTATTAGAGGTGTACTTCAAATAGAGGCTGTACTTCTAAAGTTCAGCCCTTTCTTTTTGGTGTACTTCTATTAGAGGTGTACTTCTAATAGGGGGTGTACTTCTATTGTTCGGCGCAATTTTTGAATTTCCAGTGGTACACTGTTCGCATTTTTAGCAGAGATTTCTAGTATGCCACTTAGAATTTGGATGTATTGAAATTTCAGACCGCAACCCCGAAAACTTAGCCATTTGGACCCAGTCGAATTGAGGCTTTCACAATCACTGATATCATATTTACAAATCCATTATTCACACCCTCTCCAAGTCAATTTCTCCCAAAAACTTTATAAGTGTGGAATCGCTTTTGTTGACGCGTCCTTTATAGGAAAGAGGGAGACCAACATCAATCGGGGTCGACTTGTTAGGCTTAAAACCAATCAGTTAATGATCGCTTTTCGAGCCGTCCAGATCGATTGAAAAAGCGCGATTTTTTGAACGACTCGATAACAGCTCTTCCAGAGGCGAGTTCTTTCCGTACACAATTCATGGTGGGTAAAGTGTACCATTGGTGATTCCTGATTTCCTCGTCGTATATTGTGCTTCTCTGGGCGAAATTTTGGTCCGCGATTGCGCCTCGACACGATTTGCGGCCGCGCTCTTTCGAGACGGAAGAGTTTTCAGCGCCGCAACCGCCGATCTGTTGACTATAGGTAGGTTTTGGAATTTGGAAACTGAACAAAATTGGAGAAAACTATATAAAAAGCCACATCTTGTCGGCTTTAGCGCTGGAAACTCGGCTGACTCGTGCGCGTGCGGCCGCAAAGCGTGTCGAGACGCAATTGCGGACCGGAATCCGGTCCAGAGAAGCACAGTAAACGATTCCATTACATGAATGATCCAATCTTCGTAACACTAAGGAATCCTGGCTTTTCAAGGAGCGTTAAAGTCAACGTCTTGCGCCAAAACGAGTCAACTTTAAATGATTAAAACCAATCAATTCAAAATGTTTGTAAAGTACCTAAATGAACTCCGTGCAATCGCTTAATAACAATATCAAGTTTCCGTTCTGTGTTTTCTTGGCCATTTGAAATTCGCTGAGGTTTTTTTTAGGTTTTTTTTATTAAGAAACATCTCGCGCAAATTGATCATTCCCAAGTGCCACATTCGGATTGCCAAGCACTCACCCATGTACCGAAGGTCCATTCCGAAAAGAGGTGTACTTTGAAAAGAGGTGTACTTCAAATAGAGGGTGTACTTCTATTATTCAGACCTCTCCTTTACATGTACCTCTAATAGAGGTGTACTTTAAATAGAGGGTGTACTTCTAATACTCAGCCTTTCCTTTTAGGTGTACTTCTATCAGAGGTGTATTTCAAATAGAGGTGTACTTCTATTAGAGGAAATACGGTACATATAATTATGTGTAAAGATTATTAAATGTAACGGATAACGGCCTTTTCCGATGTCTACCTGAGCAGTGTCACCTATGGCGAAAAAATCAAGTGTCAGCAACTTTGAAAAATATTGTTTTACCAAGACGTAATGAACTATGTTAGACTGGCGTGTAGAAAACAGGAAAGCTGCTCTTCTCTTCGGAAGTCGACTAGCTCGTCTTATGCCCTATACATTCAGTGAACGTTACGATAGTTGGCGCTATGGTCGGTGTCGCCTACACTTCCGTCTGTCTGGAATTCACGGAATAAGCAGACAAACAATGACATCTTCATAGTCCCTTGTGATAACCACTGATGAAGGTTTTTAATTAGTTGCAAGACCGGCGAATCACAAAATTTTTATTACACTCATCCCAGGAGAACGGTTAAAGGCAGTGGGCGCGATCAAATATGCTTGTCTAATTTTCTTCTCTTGACCTTTTTCTGGGTTTCAAGTAGTAGGACCTATAAGAAAAAATCGCGAAAAACCCGCTGTTTTGGGCCAAATTTGAAGCCTGAAGTTTCTTGTCTTTTGATGGTGGACAAGCCCACTCCACGTCATCGGCATCGATGATCTCTGATGTAAAGAACATCAGCTGGCTCGAAAATGAATTTGAATCAATGAACATGGACTCATCTGAAGAAAAACATTGGCTGAAGTGTTTGCTTTCATTGTTTAACGGCTTCTATTAGGTAAATTTGCATTTATTTGTTCCTCTGAATGTCGATGATTTTTGACTGCTCGGCAAGAGACTGCGATCTTTTTAGACGGCGCTGTGCACGTGTGCACGAACCGACATCTTTGAGCTCTAGACAGTTTAAATTCCAGACCGTTTTTCATCGCGCTACCTTCATAGTTTTCCAGCTGTTTTCGATCTAAGCTGATTTTTGTAGTTTTTTCGATAACGTTTTTCATCGTTACCACTGCCTTCAAATCTGCCAACCGTGAATGACGTCATGCAATCTTCTCGGATGTATGATTATCTGAGGACATCGTGCGTGCAGAGAATCGCACTCAATTTCTCTACGTCTACTGCCACAACTATGCCCAGATTATTACATATGTAGCTTGATATCTTTATGTTCGGTCCCATAAAAGCGTAGTCTTCCAAACATTCCTTCGAAGATGAAACAGATGAGTTCTGGGCAAAGGCACAACATCGAGTGTTTTGCACTTGATTACTTTGGGAGATCACTACTCGGTAACTCTACAAGCAGAGCCATTGATGTATCTATCCCTCGACTTAATTCCACCACATAAGAATATTTTACCTGTGATAGACAAAGCCGAGGAGACACTCAATGGCGCTCACAGTGGATTTTTTGCAACACATATATGTTACGAGGGAAAACCAACGGTATTGAAAAAGAAGAATAGGAAAAATAGAACTAAATGTTGCTTCGAAATTTTTCGTACGACGCTGCACGAAAGAAACTGCATCCTACGCGCCAACGCAATAATTCAGAAAACATTCTGCCGCAAACTTCAAATGTTTAAAGATATTCTGAAACCAACCTTTTTGAGAAATATAGTTTTTCTAAAGTTCTTCCCACATTTCTTTTACTATAAGTGACTCTATGAGAACAGTAGAATATGGGTTTCCATGTTCACGTGCAGTGCTTTTGCCCACAAATCGGCATATATATTTTATTGATCTTCAACGCTTCCATGTGCGGCAGCATAGTTTGTTTGCAGCTCGCGTTGTTGTTGTTGATATGTTTGTTGTGTGTTTGCACACAAATAAGCAGCAAGTTTTCCTCGTTCACGTCATTCAAAATGAGGCTTCTTCAGGAGTGCTGCTGTTGAAGTGGCTGCGTGATTGCGGCCGCATATCCAAGACATTAAGGACGTCCACGACGGCGGAAAATTCAATCAAATCGGCACTCACTGAAGGCCAGGAATAGCGCTAAATATATACACTTCATAAGTATGGCGCGAGTCAAATTTGCTTGGGGACTACGGAAGCTGAATTTTGGTTCGACTTTTAGACCACATTTCAGAGGAATGACTGGAAATTATTTCTCTGAAGTGTATCACTGTTTTGAGAGGGCTCGAAACACGCTTTGCTAACATTCATTTCCGGAAAAGATTTTGAGCTGTTGTTGAAAACATTTTTTGTTTCCCGAAACCTCTTTAAAATGTGTAGGCAATGAGAGTTCGGGAGGCTAAAAACCTTGGTCGGCGTCCACAAATGACTTACTTACAAGCTCAGATATGGTTTGCAATTTAGTTTCATCAAATTTCTTTTGTATACTGCTTTGTTTCCAGATGCTACAAAGCACCGTCATCATCTGCTCCTGAATCTGCTGTACAACGTCCCTCGATCGTTCGGAATACAATGACGATACATAACAATTACGTCAATCATCTTCCAAATGCCTATTCGCCAACACACAGGTACGACAAACTTTATCTAACTAACCATTTCTAACTGAAGGCTTTCGCTAAGAAATGTGGCACTGACATGTATGAAAAACTTGAATGAATCGGTTGCGTTTGACAACGCTTTTATACTCTGTAGTTTCAGTGCCACCCCGCCTGCACCAGTGCCTTCGCCCACCGAACAACCACATACCGACCCGTTAGCACTTGAGACGTTGGCATTCGATTTGGACGCGTCCGACCCGATCGTCTGTGACCCACAGATCTTCGAAGATACAGCTCCAGATGTGGCGACACTCGATGAGGCTGTAATGGCGGAGCTACGCGAGGAGGAGTCACACGGCTCTCTTACGGCTTCAGATCATAGTCGTTCCCAGCCCTTAGAAGAGTACGATATCGTTTTGTCTGACACACACGACTCGCGCTCGTCTCATTCATCTCTGGGCGAGTGCCGGTCAGGTCGTTTAAGCGAACATGAGCTGGTGCTCTCCGAGGGCCCTGCTTCATGTTCATCACGTTCGATTTCAATCCACACTCACTCTTCCCATTCCGATGAGGAGCACATGGTGCATGTTGCGTCAACGGCGTCCACTCCATCTGAGCCAATGGCTTACGAGATTCTTATGGAGTCAATGACGAAGGCTGAAGATCCTATAGCAATGGCCGACGACTCACCATTCGATCCTTTTGGTGGATCATTTATTCATCAGGAGCCGTCCTCCGTGATTGAACGGGAAAGCACAGCACCATGTGTCAGTCCGGAACCCTCACAGACGTCAGCCCTCGACGACGGTGACCATTACAGGTATGAAATCCTTTCAATTCACTTCACATTTCTGTGTTCACCTGACGTATTCAGGCCAGGAATTGCGCTTCCGTTCATCGATGCCGACAGTGTTTCTTCAATGGTAGGAAACGATGACTTGAATAGATTGCGATCGGTGAAAAGGCCCTCTGATCTCCCTACTAGGAAAGAAGAATCACAGAGCGAGCCACCAGAGTTTGCAAAGATTCATACTCCAAAGAAGATCGAGGACAGGAAGAAGAAAGACGACGAGAAGAAGCAAGAGAAACATAAGAATCATATTAACAGCAACCATACGCAGAAAAGGCCGTCGCGAACAGATGGGAAGAATCAGGAGCAAAAACAGCAGCAGGAAGAACCCGAGCACCAGGAGCAGCAACAACAGCAACAACTAACGCCACTGACGGTATGTGAGAAGCTTCATCTCAACTTCGGTATCCGATATTTAACTAGGGTAGGCTTGTAAATGTGGCAGGCATGGAAAAATGGAAATGCTTTAGCATGATGTCGCTGATGCCCAACGGGGTGTTGTCCTAGTGGAGCAAGCGAACCTATTGCCACTAGATTTTCTCTCGTCATTCCCAATGAGTATCCTTTAAAAATACCATGTTAGGCGTAACGTACCCGGGGAGGCGACAATTAGTGACGACATTTGACACTGAGCGACAAGTGGAGGCAAGGCCAGACTAGTGCATTAGGCGATAGTGAGTCTTAGAGCTCATACAGATTTCAGCACAGCCTAAAGTATAAAAAAGTCCGTTGGATTGAAGCTGAGAAAAGAACAAACTATGATTTTCCAGGCCCAGAGTACATCAACTACTGTCCCGGCAGCTACGATGGAAACGTCAGAAGAGATGAAGCTTCCATTGATCAATGTTTCGCGTGTGGAAAGCGTGAAGACCGTTGAGGGCGCTGTTGGTCGCCTGTTGACAGCTGTCCGTAGTCGGTCGATACGGCGGAAAAAGCCAAAGCAGAAAACGGTGAGAGCTCTTTTTATACCACTTCGATCGAATTCTGCCAGTGCCCTATCCTATCCTTTCGTGCATGGTTAAAGACTGCAGTAAATATGCCGTTCTATGCAAATGCTGTCACATTTTCAACTGTCTATCTTGCAACTGACTGTGGTTTTCAGGGCGTTTTACATGCGTTGAATCCATTTAAGCAACGAGAGGTACCGAATCTGACCATTTTTCCGCTTTCTAATCGCATCAATTCATTTTGGTTACGAACAGCTTTTTTTCATTTGCAACGCATGTTGCCTCTGATCATAACTGCGCGACAGTGCATGGAGAACATATACTTTCCCAAAATTTGGGCTGCGCAAGTCTGACATCTTCTCTAACCTCACTTTTGTTGTAACTCAACTGAAAAAAGTGTAGAAATTGTCCGAACGACACGACTGCCACAATGAAGCACAATATTTGTTTGTGGCGTGGTTGTATGTCGCTTTCTGCACAGCTTCTTTCCAGTGACACTATCTTTCTCAACATTTCAGGGAGTCTTACAGGCGTTGAATCCGTTTAAGAAAAAGGTACTTGAGTGAGGGTGATCTGATGCTTTCACGTTGATGATGATGACATCTCAGGGAGGAGTACCCTCTTCCACTCGTTGAATGAGCTCTTGCCTGATCCTGTCACCATAATTAACACAAATGCGTTTATGCTTTGCTTTGGCTGAATTCTCTGCTTGAGCTTAAGTGAATTTAAAAAGTTTCACTGTTCTGCAAGTATAGGACCAATCGACTCATCCTGCTAGATATGGTCATATATTGATAGAAATACAGAATTGAGCGCTATCATAGCCAAGGCATTTTTTCTTAATGCTGGCCCAAGTCCATGGGTCGTCACTAGTTCGGACTTGGAAGCATTCTGAGGCCATGTTGAACCAAACAGTCAAGGGTTCTCATATAAAATGCCGGGGCAAGCAAGATCTACTGTGCTTCTCTGGGGCTAATTACGGTCCGCAATGGCGTCTCGACACGCTTTGCGGCCACGCGCATTCGAGTCGGAAGAGTTTCCAGCGCCGCAGCCTCCAATCTGTTACTCTAGGTGGGTTTTGGAAAATGGAAACTAAACAAAATTGGAGCAAACTGTATAAAAAAGCCACATTGAGTCGGCTTTGGCGCTGGAAACTCGACTGACTCCAGCGCGTGCAGCCGCAAATCGTGTCTAGACGCAATTGCGGACCGGAATTTGGCCCAGAGAAGCACAGTACCTTTTCTTATACATAGCTTCAGAAAGCGTGCATGAATGGTGATTCTTTGTTGGCGTCAAGGAACATTTATATACCTTTGTCCAATTCGTTTCGAAGATCTCTGCAGCAACTAATATCCGTATTGAAATTCTCGATCAGGCTTAATGAAAGATTTGATATCTAGCCTTGTCGTTTGCGCCCTGGAAGAAAAGGAATTCTGCAAATCATTATGAAGCTGAAAAGATTATTAAAAACAGCAGTAAAGCATATGGGTATCGTCTGTGTCTCTCAAATGGGAAGCCGCGCTCAGCGATCGGACGTGAAGTCTCGATCGATAGCCATTTTCCCTTCGTTCTTCCGCGCGCAACTTTTCGCACCATGCAGCGTCACGCCTTCCAACACAAACTACTCAGACCATTGACAAAACGCATTTCTTACGTTCGCAAATACTGCGCCAAGAAATCGGACGTAGACGACGTTCTTAAAGACAGTGGCCATGATGAAAAGCCCAAAGATGCCAGTTCGTGTACACGTGCACACCGCCGCCCAAAAAGATCGCAGTCTCATGCCGAGTAGTCAAAAATCATCGACATTCAGAAGAAGAAATGAATGCAAATTTACCTAATAGAAGCCGTTGAACAATGAAAGCAAGCACTCCAGTCAATGTTTTTGACTAGATGTGTACATACATATTCGGGCAGGTCAGTCCGAAGGTTAATGTTCATTGATTGAAATTCGAATTCAAGCCAGCTGATGTTGTTAATATTAGAGATCATCGATGCCGATGACGTGAAGTGGGCTCGTTCACCATCAAAAGACAAGGAAGTTCAAGCTTCAAATTTGGCCCAGGACAGTGATTTTTTCGCAATTCTTTCTTATAGGTCCTACTACTCTAAACCCAGAAAATAGTTTGAAGAGGAAAAGAAGACAAGCGTAATTGATCGCGACCACTGCCTTTTAGCATCGCCCTTGATTGCCTGCTGCCGTTCTTTGCGAGTATAGAAATTCACTTCACGCACGTCTATGTGAAGTATGGCATTCTGGGTTATGCTGAACGTATGAGACAAGCCCAAAGGGAGATCGTAAAGATGACAGGTTGACGGTCTTCGCCCATCCAGTGTTAAATCGATGGAAACGTTTTCATGCACAAAGTAAGGTGCCAAATGAATGATACTGAAGTAGGTCCCTTAGGCTCCGCCCATAGCAGACGACCAGCGGTAAAGCATCAAGGCGTCGAAGCATCATGCGCCAGCGCTGAAACGCTGGCCCATGACGCTCGACGGCTAGGGCATTCAACGTGTCTGAGGACGGCGCGTGGTTAACGATGGTATCGATAATATCAGTGATAGCCGTTACGGTCACTATGCCTCCACCGTCAGCGACTAGCCGGCTGTAGTTGTCGCTGGGGAGTCAGATCAATAACAAATGCTGAAGATGCAAACCCCCAGCGTCATATTACGGTCACTTGACGCTTGGACGTCTGCTATGGACGGAGCCTTAACCATCCAGTCAACATCATGAGTTCCACCCAAAAAAAAAAGAAACGTTAACTATGAGAAAGCACACAAAAGAAAAAGTCACCTACAGAACACGATATGATTTCAAAATCGGGTGATGAAATGAGGCGGCGCGTTGTCTCGCACAGACGGCTAGATCTACCATATTACATTACTACATAAAGGCACCTACGCATATCTACTCAAGTTAAACCACCTATTCAAACGAGCGTGCTCAGAAAATAGTTGTATTGAAACGATGCATTATTTATGCTGACTTCAGCCAACGAATTAACTTCCCAAGCGATCGCATGTTCATGACGCACAAAAGTAAACTTCCTCTTCACTGTCCGAATCGATTGGTCATATATTTGTGGAACGTGATTCATTCTGTTACCAATATTGCTCCTAACCCTCCACTTTTTCAGCCAGCCTACAAGTCTCGTTCGGAGAATCGGGCTCGTAAAGCGTTGCGCACGATCACGTTCATTCTGGGAGCGTTCATCGTGCTGTGGACGCCATTCTACGTGTTGGCCACCATCTATGGTTTCTGTGAGAGCTGCAAAAGCTCGAAGGCGTTCAACTTGCTTTATTCGATCAGTTACTATCTATGCTACATGAACTCTCCACTCAATCCATTCTGTTATGCAATGGCCAATCAACAATTCAAGAAAACGCTCACTCGTATATTCAAGGGAGACTTCAGGCGTATGTAGGTGGGTGCCTTCAATTTAACTGTCATTCATTGAAATTTTGAAGCTATGTAAATAATTCAATTGTAATCACAGAATTGTCGTCAAAACCACGATAGAGCTTCTTTTCAGATTTTGAAAATTGTGCGATTACTGTGTGCAGAAACCACGGAGCTATCCTTCGATATCAGAACTCTTTCAGCTGACTACTTCATTAGATTACGCAGCATACATGACCAAAGAGTGAGGCACTCAGCTGGACGAATTCCTAAACAATGATGTTCTTCCTTACATACACTGTTTGTTTTTCATTGGTTTCACCTTTCCATATAGAACTGTGATATTCTGGTGCTCTCATTTGTTTTTACATTTGAATGTGCAATATTTGTTACAGATTATTATTCAATTTTTTTATTAAAAATCTTGCTCTTGCGGGTGTCAGAGGATATTGGATTCACAGAAGAATGTTTAGCTCCCACTATAAAAGGCAACACCCTAAACATCCGTAACACCAAGATTTTTTTGTTGCTGGTGTGCTGAGTGTTGCTATTTATACTATACGATCTCGCCACAGAAACAGGTTGTACCAAAATCTCTGGCGTTCCCTTCTAAAGGCAGTGTCCACGATAAAAACCACGTCTGTTTTTTTAGTGGAGATCGGCAGATGCAGGGTCTAGTGCAACCCTAACGTTGAAAAAACTAAGAAAAATGAGCTCGGAACTGTCCCCTACGGCCCCAAAGTTGGACACCCGTCAGCTCGTCACCCCCAGATGCACTTTCCACGCCCACCGACGTGAACAAATGAAAGCTCGAGATCGTGAGATGAGCGATGATTTCCAGTCATTAGCCCCGTTCTTCCCTTCATTCTCAAGTTCTCTCCTTACTCAGGTCAGCTCGAATACATCGGCTGCAAAAGACGGAAGTTACAAGCCTCGGACAACTCGTCCACCATGTTTCCTTAGCTCAATTTTTGAGGGACCATAACTCCGTTCCTAGAAGGTCTTGTACGATTCCAAAAACATCATTCGAATCAGCATGGGACAGTCTTCAAGATAGGCGAAAAAGCAGAAAAACGATTCTTATCGTGAACACTGCCTTTAAGGGTTAAGCTCAATCAGGGTTTACAAAACTCCGTTTGAACCAGTAGAACTCGCTATATCTAATTTTCTTTAACGCCATTTCAGAGTTCGATTTTCCTCACAGGAGAGGCTGTGCATTACGGGCCACCGCTCTCCATTAACAGTTCCTGGGAACCTAGTTTTACTGCCAAAAGGGCCCGTATCTATGAACGATAGACCCGCGGGGTAAGGGTCAATGTTACTCGGAATCTCTGCATTTCCTGCGCTCTCTCGCACTATCTCACCGCTCCGCGGAAGTGCGAGATGGGGGCACAAGGGAAGGAGAGATTTCGAATAAGATTAACCCTTACTCCGTGGGTTAATCGTTCATGAATACGAGCTTAAACTATGCGAGATTGAGCCAAGAGTAACTTGACAAGGTCATTCTGCAGCAACACGGCGTAGGAACGCTTTCATAGAGTTTTAAATAAAGACTTTCTAAGCAACTGTTGTACACAGATTCAATGTTGTGATCTCCGACCTCTTCAGCTTCCTTGCGGATACACCATAACAGCGCTCTGGAAGCCGGACAGCTGCCTATAACTCTGGTGCGCTGCATGGAACCAGGTTTTTTGGGAAGTCAGAATAGAGCTCTATATAGAGCTCTATTCTGACTTCCCAAAAAACCTGGTTCCATGCAGCGCACCAGAGTTTAGACACAGCCAAAGTTCCAATTAAATCGTCATGCCAGAGAATACCTGTTTAAATGTTCAGTCTGACGCTTAAAACAACAGTCGGCATGGATCCTAGTGATACTTTGCGTTCTCCATTGGAGGTTGGCGCAAACTCGGTGCACCTATGTTACAGCATATGGCACCGGGAACCTTCAGTAGGGAACGCAAAGTATTACTAGGATTCATGCCTACTGTACCTACGCTTTGGAAAAATGCAAGAATGAGTACACCTCTTTTGCTTTTTATAGGTCCGCCTAGCGAACGCATTAGTGCGGTACAAACTTATAGAACCACCTTACTTTTCGCATCAAATACACCCAACCTCACCTTCGCAATAAGGGAGCAAAATCCATGGATTCAGTGAGACCGAAAGCAGTCGAAGGCAAGTTCTCAGAGAAATTGAGTTTAGCCAGCTAAATGTTAGGATTTTCGAGAATTAACAACTTCTCACAAGCAATGCAAAATTGTTGTTCCACTCTCCTTTTTTCTACACGGAAGTGCTTTCTCGCTCGAATTCCTAAACGGGCACCTAGCATGGCTTTCCCATGGTCCCCGCCAGGGACGAGCGGAAATTTTTTTCCGAACTTCGGAAATCGGGAGGACCTTCTCAACTTCGGAAATCGGAATTCGGAACCCCAAAAACCATCGGAAGTCGGAATGCGGAAATCGAAAATACATTCACTGAAATTCTTAAAGGCAGTGGTCGCGACCAAATATGCTTCACATCTTTTTTTCTCCAAATCCTTCTCTGGGTCTCGAGTAGTAGGACCTATAAGAAAAAATCGCGAAAAAGCCACTGTTTTGAGCCAAATTTGAAACCTGAACTTTCTTGTCTTTTGATGGTGGACGAGCCCACCCCACATCATAGCCATCGATGACCTCTTATATCAAGAACATCAGCTGGCTTAAAATTGAATTTCAATCAAGGAACCTTCGAATTTATGTACACATCTAGTCAAAAACAGTGACTGAAGTGATGCTTTCATTGTTTAACTGTTTTTATTCGTTAAATTTGCATTTACTTCGTCCTCTGAATGTCGACGATTTTTGACTGCTCGGCATGAGACTGCGATTTTTTTCGTCATCGCTGTGCACGTGTGCACGAACTGGCATCTTTAGGCCCTAGAAACTCTAATTCTAACCCGTTTTTCACCGCGCTACCCTGATAGTTTTTCAGCTGTTTTTGATCTAAACTGATTTTTGTAGTTTTTTCGATAACGTTTTTCATCGTGACCACTGCCTTTAACCCTCCCCCCTGGGAACTCTTCCTTCTTTACTGAGTTTTCATGCAAACACAATTAACTCAAGCTTTGTGAAAAGTGAAAACGGGCCTCGACTCCGAATTCAGCGCCTAAAATAACTTCCTGAGGATTTGGATAGGGAGAGCGTGAAAATTTTTTATCTCGTGAATATTTCCGATTTCTTCCGCATTTTCAGGCTTTTTTTTCGGAAATCGGAAGGCCAAAAACCATCGGAAATCGGATTTCCGCTCATCCCTGGTCACACCATCGTCGGCCAAAGGCCGGAGCCGTCCTCTCCCGTCCCTGATGATCCTGCGCGGCCCATAGATCAGGACGGATCAGACGTGCTCGGCCCGGCTACAACAGTGGATTTTTTTACACCCGATTCCGCATGATGTAGATGCTTATTGACCGGGCTGGCTGCAGCTGATCGGCCGACTACGACGGTAGCATGACCTTTAGTTTTCAGTGCCGCGCAATTTTTTTTTTTGCAAAAAAAAAACGTTTTTTGCCACGTTTTCCGCGTTTACAAAGCCCCGCATCATCATAACTCACTTCAAAATTGCCGAAATGATTTTTTTCAGGTACCTTTCGCGTTCCTCACAGCGAGGCAAATGCAGTGGTATATATAGAAAATGTTGTTGACTACGGCATTTTGTTGAGCAATGTGTGTCTACCCCTAGATTTCGCACTGACAACAGGACAAAACATTCCTGACCGTCTGATCAATTCATAAGGAGGGATTTCGCTGGGCAAAAATGCAATTTGCGATCAGCTTTTGGAGTTGAATCTGTCATTTTGCAGCACTATCGTTTGAGAATCAATGAAAAAACCCCAGAAATGACTTCCAAATTAAAATCGGACCTCTTTGAAACACGTGATGGCGATGCGGCGCTTTGTGAGCGCAAAAAACGCCTCGAAACGCTTTTTGCGGCCTTGTAATTGTTTCTTTGTCAATTCTGGGACGCCTTCTTCAAATCTGAAGTCAGATTTCCACCATGGACTTCCGCGAAAGCATTTATAGTCTATCAGTTTCGTATTTCCTGAAGCTGGTCTGAACGCAGCATTTGTGGGTTATGGATAGTTTTGGCCCAATTTTTTTTCCACAAGGTAATCTGACGGACTAAACTTCTCGGAAGATTGCGCATCGGTTGATGGGCAACAGGGTTAAGGAGACTAGGAGCCCACACTCGGTGGTTGAGCATCTACCTTAGAGATAGGGGCTCTCTACACACCGAGTTGCCCTGCCTTTTGCGGCTCTAATTCCACTCGGGACCACTTCGCTTGCATTGATCAGCATGACGTGTCGAACTGCAAAAACAGGACAAATCCTCCGTCTGTTTGTAGAGAGCCCCTATCCCTCTACCTTACACTGCATTTCATAATTATATGGGCCACCTCGAAAAAGACCCTGTCGACTTCTCCATGAACCTTCTTCGAACTTTGTCTTCACCATCCCACTCAGGGGCGGCATGCACGTACGCGTAGGGTCAGGTTGGGGTTAGGCAGGGTTTGAAGCGTCAGCGCGTTTGATGATAGCGGCGCGAGGGCTGAAAGGGGGTTAGGCTAGCACTGAAAAATCTTTCCCTCGCAAACCCTACCTAGTAGGGTGGGGCAGCCGAAGTCCCATTGAGACCCCAATTATTGATTATCTCCAGCACTCGCACAGCAATCATGAAACGCGCCGACGCCCCAAACCCTGCCTAACCCCAACCTAACCCGCCGCGTACGTGCATGCCGCCCCAGAATGTCCGAAAACCCTACTAGCTGAACTTGAGTTGCAAAACACTGAAAACAGGTTATAAGATGAGGTTAAGCCTCAACATAAACCGTTTCATAATTATATGCGCTCTGAAACCAGAACGACTCAGTGCTTTAAGTAGTAACGAATCTCCAACAGCTAACGAGTTCCTCACGGTTGAAAGCAGCCAGCATTCACGATGGGGAAGCCGCATATCCAACACGAGGCCTTTCTCGAGGGCTCAAGCGATCTACTGGTGCCGATTCCGTTGCCCTTCTTGTCCATCTTCCCACCCTATGACGTGTCCGGCCCATCGAATTTCGGCTTTCGATGCCTGTTCCAGTGAGTCCCAAAGACGGGATACACTTCGTTGATCGGAACTGCGAAGTTCAGCCCGACGTCGAACCCCGCAGAATGCAGGTAATACAAACGGATGAGCGCGAAGTCGATAGGTCAACCAGACAGTCAGACTTCTTTGAAAGACCCAAAAGCTGTCCTGCGAGAAGCGTCCTACGTGAAGGGTGGCTTCCATGGTCAATGAACGACCAATTTCAGAATGAGTTCTATCGCGCAAAGCGTATACTGACTCAATTTGGATAAATCAACAAATACCTGCGAATCAAGCGGAGTAAACAGCATAACGCCTCACTGTCCAGCTGCGAAAAAGGCCAAGCAACCGAGCGATTTTCATTGCGAATTCATCAAGACGTCAAGAGATTGATATTTAATTAAATCTTTTTTGAAATGCACAACACGTAACAGTCATTTAACAGCACGAGGTATGTAACAAACAAACAGCGAGGCTGCTGCTGATCTCTCCAATCTACTTCCGCAATGGTTTGCTGAAAAAATAGAAGATTAAGTTCAGAGACTATTCGCACCGTAGCCAATAGAAACTTGGGCTTGTCTGTCGTGACAGTCGGACCGTGAAACATAAAGCAGCTGCTCACCTATCCTTCCTACGGTCCCTCTTGTCGTCTCTTCTATCTTTTTCTCTAGACGGCGATGGACCTCTACGTTCATGAGATAATGGTCGAGATACTGGAGCAACATACGTTAACAGAAATATGGCTTACGAAAGAAGGGAGAAACCCACTTCGTGATTCGATCTGCTCCCGGTCTCGACGAGTATCGTTCTGCTCGCGATCCTTCCGCGCGACTTTCGAGTGGCTAAATATACTATACTGACGCAAGCATGGAAAATCAAAAAGAGCTCTACAGGTAGGCTGTCAAGGTTATGCTGAACGGATAAATAAACCATATTGGACAACTGGGCCGTGAATCTCTAGATGTTCCGAGTAGCCTGTGGATCGAATATAGATGGAGAATCTTAAACCGCACCAAACCGCGAAATTTGCCACATGGATGATTTCAGGAAATGCCAGAAAAAACGAAAATGTGGGCGCCTAGACATGTGCAGGGGCTGATTTTGGTTTACTGTATTGTGCTCTCGTATTCCTTTAATAGAAGGCCCAAAAGCTTCCAAGAATATGCTTCGAAGACGGCAGCCTCTGCTCCAAAATGGCTGTATCATGGTTGGCTGAGTACTGGCCATTTGAGAAGAATTCCCATCTGTGAACCTACACTATGATAAGGGCAAGAAAGTGTTAGAAAATTCGAATACCCATTCTGGTCGTCGTCTCGGGCCGACCGTTTGTGAGTCTTTTGATCTCGTTTCCGGTCATCCACTCGATCGTCCCTCATGGAAGGTGGTAGCTGAAAGAACGCGTTTCCTGAGTGTCCCAATGGATGGCCTCAACACTTTCACTCACCGCTGGCCCGACTTCCTCATCTTCAAGGCCTCGGTCTTTTCTCCTATCCAACTCCCTGACCGGCTCCTCTTTCTTTGACGGTGTCGGATCCCTCTTGATCTTCACTTCCTTCTTCTCCTCCTCTCGCTTCTCCTTGACATCTCTGGAGTCCTTCTTCTCCTCCTTCACTTCTTTGACGACCATGTGCTCCTTTCGCTCCTTTGCCATACCATTTGCCGCTTTATCAGCTGAGTGTGCATGGGGCTACAACAAGGGTATAACGATTTGTAACACAAAACAGTCGTAAATCACTAGGAGTGTAATGAATAAAAGACCTTTTTGTGCGGGGGACTAGGAGGAACTTCACCCTCCTCACGCTCGAAGACTTCTTTCTTCACTTCTTTTGGCACTGGAGGCTCTTCCCTCTTCTCTCGCTTCTCTGGTTTGGGCGGCTCCTTCTTTTCAACTTCTTTTCGCTCCACACTCTTCGGCTTCTCCACTTTCAACTTTTTCTTAGCATCAGCAGAGGGTGTTGCCTGGAAAACACATGAAGTTCCCAAATCGAGGCGGAGAAAGGCAGGCACTATTCCACTTTTCGTACTTCATAGGCGAGACGGTTTTTCGACCATATTCCTAGCATTAGGCCAAACTCAAAGTGGCGAACTCGAATCTGGACTTGGTTTTCAGTTTTGCGAAAGACAAGGACGATAGATGGGTCAGTCCCAAAAACTGCGCTTTTTGTTTGGAGAGCTGATTGTGTGTCAGATATTTGTCGTCCAATATTATGTGGACGTGAGCAGATTGCGGCAGCCAAATGATACACCTACAGTAATCCTTCCAAAATAGGGCAACGTTTTTATGATCAGTACCACAGAAAACTTCCCTGGTTTGAGCTTATGTCAAATCTGCGCAATTGATGAAGCCGCTATGCAGCTACTGGAAATTTTGAAAAATTGTGTGAGATATCTCGGATTCGCCCGCTCCCCCCCCCCACTCCAGACTTGTTTATTAGGCCACCCACCACTCTGGTCGTAGACGAAGTTTGTGCAAAATATTCTCATCTACAATTTGAAGCTCGAAAAGTGTGATGGTCATGGAAAATAGATAAAGACCAACTTACCGGAGCAACGCGCTTACGATCCATATTTGCTTTTGCATTATGCTTCATCAAAGGTCGCTGAAAATTCAACATTTCTGGAAATCACATGACTCAAATTGGAGGAAAAATGAAGAACATTATCGCAAAATGCGCGTAGAAAATCGCTTTCAATGGTTTGAATACATTCAAACAAATGGGTCTGACACAGATCATTCACAAAGCTTGAAGACGTTAATTCCGTCCAATGACGTTGTGGCCGCCTAAAGAAAAGCTTTGAAGTCCAGAATGTCTGAGTGGTTCACGAAACTCAAGACTTTTCAGACCCCGCAATCATTTTCAAATTAGAATAACTTCAGGGGCTCAAAGCGTTGTGAATGATTTCAAGGAGGAACTATTGTCTGAATGCACACAGAACATTAAAAGAGTGGCTTCCAGCCCTCGAAATCACACGCCAGCTTCTCAGAAACTCAATGGGTCCGACCGCAGATTTCTGTCGGATCGAACCCCTTTCCGATCTCGCCCCTCACTTCTTCCGACTGAGACGACGTGGGGGAAAATAAAAAAAAATATTCTTCCCCCATGTGTTCTCACTTGGGACTACGTGGATGAACAATGCTAAAGGGTCCGACCCGACAGAAATCTGGGGATGGATCCCGTTCGAGCTGGGGTCGGACCCGGCGAATGTCTGAGTTAGGAATCTATTTTCCGCTTCTCTATTTACCAAGCAAACAGCTTCGGGCTTATCACAACGGCATGCCTAGAATCGCTCAAGCCCAGTAAGAACGAAGTTATGGCCCTACAAAGATAATGATCGCTAAAAGACAACGGCTGGGATCCTCCACACGTCTTGCCTCTATTGAACTCCAAATCTTGCTCGGGGTCGTGACCAATTCGCTCTTTTTTCAATGTTGGGATCGGATTGCACCTCTCATTTTGCCGAGTATTTTTTTGGAGGGGGGGGGTGTAACAGTGGCAAAAGGCACCACTGTCACCCACACGGTCGAGGAATCGATCCCCGCACAAGGTCAACAAAGTCTTCTATCCTCTGGTACCGAAATTGTCTAGAAGAACAAGAACCCTGACTTGGGCATCGGCTGGCCCCCATAAGTAATTGTGTAGACCCAGTACAAATCCGAAAGCCTCTACGATTTTGAATGGAAATCCAATGTGTGGCGCATCCTCAGATGAATTGATATACGCCAAGAACTTCATCTTTTTTATAATTTATTTGCGAAAAATGGTATTTCTTGAAATTTCCGCGCAACCATAGGCGTCACGGCTGTGATGCTGCTTCGCGCTCCTTGACTTCTCTCGCAAATTAATGCATGACAGATGCGACAAGACTGCTCGCTTAAGGCCTACGCATAGTCCGGCGGCAAAAGTCGCGCCGCACTAATGGGAATGAAGAGCAGAGACGAAGCTGTGTAGCCGCCCCACATCCTTCAACGTGGCGGCGCAAATTTCGCCGCTCGACTATGCAGAGGCCTTTAAAATATTAAGACCGCAATACGCTGCCGCCGTATATTACAGCTTTACCATTTTCCGCATGCCCAAGCTTCAAAATAAATTCTCCTTACAAGAATCTATGACAAAGCAGCGGCACAATGTAGCCCAAGCTCCTTGGTAAATCAGAGGGCAAGAAAAATTAGAAGGCAGAAACTTACATGGAATTGTGCACCCTCATAAACAGGAACATTTCGCATCTTCAATTTGACCAAGTAACTTGCGGCCTTCAGGGAGAGCTCATCTCGTTTTCCTTTCTCATTGTCTCGAACCTGAAAATAGATCATTCTCTCGAGAACTCTCGAAGCTAGAAAACGACTCACTTTCTCCGCCAGCTTCTCGATATTTTCTACCAAATCCTTCAGTAGTGGGAATGCAGGAGTGAGCTGAAAAGAAGAGAACCACTGTACAGGAAAAAGGGTAAAGTTTCAGCGTAAGAAGCAACTCACCTTCGTCATTACTACCAGACAATTCCGCACTTGCACATACTCGTTATTCTCCACCGACAACACCGAGTTGAACGCAGTATGAAGCCGCATCTGTCAATATACTAGGCTTGTCGTGACGGAAAATCAGAAAGTAGCTTTTTCTAACCTGCCACTTGAAGCACAGCCTCCGGAAACTTTCGTAGTTCACACTCTCCGTAGTCTTGTCCTGCCGAGTCTTTGAGACCAACCCAGGAAAGCCTTCACATTCCTGTGAAACAAACTGATTGTTCTCTTTATGTTTCTCAGCTAACCAAAACACTTCGGTATAGCCTCTCCACCAAGTGGCTCCTCTAAAAAAACTACTACATATTACTCTACAAGGCCACTCCGAATGAGATGTACTTTCCTACAAACACATTTGGACGTAGGGTCCGAATATGACCTTCTCAGATGCCTGAAACCACTCTGAAGAATGATATCGACTTCCCCCCCACCAATTTTCGCACTCATTGCACCCTCCAAAACATGCCGTAATCTCTCTAAAATCTGGAAACGGACCACATAATCGTGCTGAGCTCCCAAAAAAACTCCCCTGAACAAATTTGGGTGAACTGTCATTCTCCGAACTTATCATACACTAATAGAGTTTTGGACTTGTACGGATTTTTGATTGTGCGTTTACTTATATCAATTAGGGAGATCTGCGAGCGTTTAAGGAATACTGTTTCTGTTTCGACTTAGAACTTCCCCATGGTGACGTAGGGGTAATCTATGATGCTGACCACAAAACTGAGGTTTATTTCTCAGTTTTCGAAGTTATAGGCTCATAGCCCATTCAACGTATGCTAGTGTTATCGTGATGTTGCCTTAACACTTGTTCGCATCTATATCCAAGCCATGATGACTTGCTTAGAAGATATTGTGCTAAGTTGTCTACCTCTGTCTCACGGTCCTGATACCCTTTCCTTATAGCCCTTGTCGTATCAATTGGTGAGTGCCAAATAATCTAATTCCCTCTCTTTTCCATCACGAACTCCTGTTTCACCTTTAACGACCTTTGCTAGCTTTCTCTGGCGCTTAGATTTACTCTCTGGGCTGTTTCTTCTCTGTGGTTGCTTGTACTCATGTCCAGCTTGCCGGTTCCACGAAGGTTGTCGGTATACTCGTGTTTCGAAGTTCCGGTGAGCCCCAATGATGTCTATCGGGACTAAGGGCGTCATAGCCGGCTGACGTGGGCATACGTATATTTGCAAACTCGAGAGTCTCAGCTTTGTTAAGAGTAATCATAGCTCCTGAGGCAGCTTTGGCTACCGACCATTCAGCCCCCTCTTTTAAAATACTGCACCAGCCTTTTGATCGATAAGATTGACAGACTAGCTATTCATAGCTTAATTTGTCTCCGTGAAACAGGGTTCTTGGTTCTTGTTTATTGATTATATTTTTTTCCGAAAATTGGCTAGACATCGAAGGTTCAACCTGTGTTTTAGTTGAAGCGCGTTCTTCTGAACGTATTAAATAACTAAATAAAAAAATTGCGTTCAAAGCTTCCCATCTGGGAAAATTTTTAGAACAAAAAGTGACTTTTGACCATTTCCGGAAAGCTACTGTGGATGTGGCTCAAAATCTCTCTCTTGGTTAATTTCGAGTGCTCAACACCAACATGACGTCCGTTAATCGATTTTTGACAGCTCACGCTAGATTACGGTGGGCACATGGTAGTATGGCTGAAGTTGTAGATTTGACTCAAAACTCTTATGCGGCGGTTATTCGGAGTGACGAATACGAATTTGATGTTCATTTAACGATTTTCAAATTATCAATGTAAGTTAGGCCCTCTAAATGGCATGGCAACTACAGTAACCCACAGTAAACGTCAGAATTACTAAAAGCGGGCCCCGGAATCGTGTTCAGCATCCTTGAATTTTTCCTCAATATAACTTTTCAGTGACACCCAAAAGAAAATTTCAGAATACCCCAGAAAGAATCCCTTTACCTTGCCGCGAGGCTTCAAAAAACGACTGTAGTTTTTTTAGGAGGGTTTTAGGCAGCTTCAAATAGCATACTCAAACTCTACGTCCAAAATGGTTCTAGAAAAAATACACCACATGCGGAGTGTCCAGTCTGACTAAAGATAGTTCCCTTGTAAAAGGCTTTTTCTGAATAGTTATCGAGAGAAAAAGTCTGTCCATTCTTGACAAATTTTGATTACTTCTTTTGACCTTCAAGGGATAATGAATTCACGCCAATTCATTCGACCCCTGAACTTCGCAACAATGCGAAGTCTTCTACCTTAATAGAACCATAAGTTAATGGCCTGTGTGGGAATTCTCCGGCACAAAACCAGATTTCGCTTGAGATGACCTCTAAGATACCGGCGCCAGCGAAATTGTGGCGCGAACCATCAACTCACGGATCGGCTCGAATGAAACACGAACTTTTTCAAATATAGCACCGTCCGAATGCCATCGTTGAGCATGGGATAGGAGAATCTGCAGGAATGTGCCAATCGAATTCGCTTCGTTTTCAGTCAACGAGCAAATCAGCGGCAAAACGTCGATGAAGAGCTGAAAATGACCTCATTGTAAGATATCTTTCAATTGATGAGCAGAAAACAATGTTTGATATAATGGGAATCGCCACTATGATTTTCAAGAACCTCGTTGTACTCAAGCGTTTCGCTTCTATTAGCTTCTGAAGCAAGCTTGATATTGGAAGTTTGCATATCTTAAAGAACGCGGAACAGTCATATAGGCGAATATAGGTTTCCTAGAGACCGGTTTTTAACTTACCTTGTCGATGAACACCAACGACTGAAAAAGGGTGATACGCTGCTGGTGCAAAATGACGATCAACTTCGCGGCGTAAATCTGTAAACAAGAATGAAGCAACACAACTCACATGGAAGCGTATTACAATAAATGCTAAGGGAATGCCCTAGAAAACTCACTGCGTCCGATTCCGAAAACAGGACTCGTGGTAACACACAGGTTTGTATAAATGAGCTCGTTTGCTGGCCACCTAAAACACAACTGTCATCAACAAACAGCATTTCTTGCTAAATTGAGATCGGGCAGAGTAAACTGTGAAGCTGCAGGAAATGGCCAAAAATACATAGTGCGGTGCGAAACAATAGGTCCACCATAATTTTCTCATTACAAGGACTAAGTCTCAGACTTCGCAATGCGTGAACAATACCAATAGGTTCAGGAGTGCTGAAAACCCTTGTACACAATGTTACGGAACAATCGGTTCATTGGTTGAGTACGATTTCTTGTTTTGGGAAGATGTACCCACGTTGAGTGGTGCAAAAGTATAGGTCCACCCCAATTTTCTTACTCCCACGAATTTTCCCGTTTCAAGTTAGGTGTAAGTTTGTTACCTGGTGGGATAGAGACACTATTTACTATTGTTCGGGTGATGCCGAGGGGAATGAAGCTTTCTGCTGCTGAGCAGGCTCAGGTGGACACCCTACACGAAGCACGTTTCCCCAACAGAAGGATTGCCTCGCAACTGTTAAGGTTGTACAACTGCGTCAATGGATACTCGAAGAATCAAACGCAGTAGAATAAGAAGAAAGACAGACCTTTCCCAATGCCACCAGGGAGACACTGCAAAATATAAGGACTAGGGAAGCAAAGAGAGCTGCAGATCGCCTTGACCCAGACATCGCTGAACTGGATAGCGAGATCAGGAGCGACCTTGACAGGAACAAGAAGAAAAAAAAACTGATCGTAAAGGACTTGGCGGAGCACAATGAGAAGCAAGTGATTCAGCATGGATTCAGAAAGCTGCATACCACCACAACAGCTCTGCTGAAAATTACTAGCTTTGCCATCGATGGGTTCAATGCCCAGAAGCCACAGAGAACTGTGGCTGTTGCCTTAGATCTCACCAAGGCATTGACACAGTAAACCATGGAGTTCTGTCAAGCAACATACTGGATTCTTCAACACCGCCGTGGCAAAAGCGCTGGATAGCGGCATTCACTAAGGGAAGACGAGCTAGAGCTATGTTACAAAACAACGTTTCGAATAGTATTCCTATTGCAGCTGCAGTCCCGCAGGACGGCCTTTTATCGCCTGCCCTCTTCAGTCTGTACCTCGAAGACATGCCCGCCCGTCCCCAGGATATCAAGGTGGTGGCCTATGCCGATGATATGACAATGTGTCGGGATCGGGATATGCATGTGGCCGTCTCCAAGATCAATGAGTACCTGGTCACATTGAAAAACTTTTTCGACAGCAAAACGCTAAAGGTATCTGCATCTAAACCATCGGTATCCGTACTCAAAACGGATCCATCAGAGCACAGCGCCTACCCGCATGTCGAGTGTGACGGAGATCAATTAGCTGCTGCTCGCTTTCCCAAACTGCTCGGTCTGGTGCTCGATCCATCGCTCAAGTTTTACAAGAACACCGAACAGAAGCAGGACGTCGTCAAAGCGAAGCTTAATGTGCTCAGAGCCCTGGGCGGTACATCATGGGGCAGTAGCAAGGAAACTATTATCAGGACATGCAAGGCCATACTTCAGCCCGCTCTGGAGTACGCTGCACCGGTGTGGCAGCACTTGGTACCTCCTAAACAGAAACCTCCTAAACCAAGGTGCAGCGTGTACAGAATGCCGCACTTCGTATAGCTACCGGATGTGCAAGAAGTTCCCCAGTCGAGCAGTTGCATGCGGAGACACGATTATTACCAGTAAAGGAGCACTGTCAGCTCCAGGCCCAAAAATTTTTCATCAATATCATAAAGCAACCCAACTATCCCTCATGAAGAGTGCTGAACCCCGTCAGGGAGAGAGACATCACAAAGCCATTCGCCGATGCTCCAAGCAAAGTCAATCTGCAAAGATGGCACGACTCACAGCAAGAAAGACTCCGTCTGTTGCGCGAGGAGCACACACAGTTCCTACGGTGTCATCTGGAAGGGCTGCGGTAAATCCCATCCTGGGAGTGGTGCCGCCCCGGGTTTGCACATCCGAGTCTCAACTCGGAAGGAGGGCCAGATGCACCCTGGCATCGCTGCGCTGTCTGGAGAGATCAACCACGCTGACCACAACGGACCTATGGACGAATCCATTACTGGTCTCCTAGTTCCTCAACCTATCACAGAACCCTCGACGTGGCTGCAAAAAAAGAAGAAGAAGACAAGAAGGAAACTTGGGAGGAGTTCACTGAAAAGATGAAATTCAGGAATGATGCAGCGGCAACAAGGGAGGCTTTGAGAAGGATCTTCGGAAAGTTCACCTCCGCCCACAAGTCCACAATAGAATTTGAAGGTGGTCTTCAAGTCAGGGAAAAAGGCCGCAAATGCTCTTGGGAAGCATTTTTTCATCACTAGAACCAAAAGAGAGAAGCAGAATAGAATAGCTGTGCGAGAACTCTGTAAATTGCCACTCATGGATGAAGCTGAAGCAGTCACGCCCGCACAGGTCGAGAAGGTGATAAAGGAGATGAGTAACTCGAAGGCAATAGAGCCAGACGATTTGAGCCCAGCAGTCCTGAAGAGACTGCCCAGTGAACTACTGCCACTTCTTGCTGATGTCATTAATACATCGTTTCGTACATGTACATTACCTCAAAATTGGAAAGTCGCTCGTGTTATTCCACTGCCGAAGCCGGGAATGTCACTATCCACGGCTAAAAGGTATCGGCCGATCAGTCTGCTCTCACCCATCTCCAAAGTTGCCGAAAAACTGGTTGTCGAGGAGCTTGCCGAGCATAACAGCCAACAGCAGCATCAACATGGTTTCCGCAAATTATATTCCACCACTAAGGCCTTGTTGGAGATTGTGAGCAATGTTCTAGACGGCTTCAATGCCAAGAAACCCCAGCGTACTGTTGGTGCGACCCTGGACTTAACAAAGACATTTTACACCGTCAATCTAGGCATACCATCAGAGAGTCTGTTGGAGTCTACCATTAAGGCATGGCAGAAGCGGTGGATAACCGCCTTCAAAAAAGGACGTCGGGCAAATGTGCTATTTCAGGGACATGTCTCCAATATCATCCCCATAGCCGTCGGTGTCCCTCAAAGAGGAGTTTTATCGCCTGCACTTTTCAGTTTATACCTTGAAGATCTGACCATTTGTGTAATTTTTAGTTCACTTCACCAAAAGTGCTTTTATCTGCTGCCTTGCTGTAAAATCTCCATCGGAGTAAGTAAGTCATAGTTTTTTGGGCTATCAGCTCACGTAAAGGCAGCTGCTTTACTGGCCTTGGTCGGCCGAATTTCGTTTGTAGCAGCTCTTCAGCATCGTCGCCAAGTTGTACAAGACAATCTAGCATTTTCCACAAAACGTGCCCTCCGACTAGTCGATGTCCACCTTACGCTACCGGTTGAGAAATGCTGACACCTCCATCGCGTTGATTTATTGAATATATCTTCGTTATGGCACATTCGCTACCAGAAATATCCAGGCAAGCGTCTTAACAGCTCCTCCTCAGTACTGAGGCCGGATTCATCATTGCATTAACGATGGGTTTGTGAAGTTGGGTTGGGTTCAGTGCCAGAATTAATGCGTTTGTGCACGCGCTAAACCCAAGCCTAGTCGGCAAACCCAGAGTTCCCTCAGTACAACCCTTCCCTCTACGTCTCTTGTGCTGCTCATATCTATTATCCCAGCATAATGATAGGGCGTATAGCGGATAGGTAGACGCGCAACTTGACTTCCCTTCCGAAGAGGAAAAAAAGATTAGTTCAGAGCACAGCAGCTTTTTTACAAAGCTGCACCATGGGATTAAGTTGAAACGTCAATCCATAATAGTTCATATGGATGACTTTCAAGACCCAGCATGTGTTACACTAAGGCCCTTAGCGTCGGAGGTAGGAGCCAATGCGCGAAAACCCTAATTACAGATAGGTAGGTACATCGTTACAAGGTCGCGTTCTTCGACGGCCTTCCTCATATGTGTTTGGGATAATTTCGCGATATAGTTGTGCACGCTATATTGCTCGAACGTTCCCTGTGTACACTTAGGCCGTAGTTATACTCCGGCGGGACGCTGCGGAATTAGCAAGACAACTACCACTTATGTGCGTCCTAACTTGCCTTTCATGCATTTGCGACAGCGGCGTCGCGAATCGTTGACCCCGTCGCCGTTCTAGATGGCCCCGTCGCGGTTTCTGCGGCAGCGACAAGAATGATCCCGACCATTTTCGTCGCTGCAGCTGGGCTCGTTGCAACATATCGTCTCGGGACCGTCACCAAACTCGGCATTTTGCCAGAGAAATCAGCTGATTTCTTCCTAGCATTTGGAATTATGCTGCGCCATCGTCATTATTCAAATACTAGATATTCTGACAATATTATTCAGAGATTTGCTGCAAATCTATTCTGCTGAACAACAAGAAGATTTATTCGCTAAATGTGTTATGATCCTTCATTTCACCGTTGGATTTCTAACTATTATCCAACTGTTTTGCTTTGCTACGGATAAGTAAGATTTGGAAATGAAACATTTGTGAGAAACTCGTTAAAAGAAGTGAAATGTCTTATGCTACTGATTTGGCATTAAAATAAACTTGAAAGAAGCGCTAAAAACTCAGTGAAATGATTCATGGTTGATTTGGCTGTACTGTGCTTCTCTGAGACAAAATCCGGTCTGCAATTGCGTCTCGACACGCTTTGCGGCCGCACGCGCTCGAGTCAGTCGAGTTTCCAGCGCCAAAGCCGACTCGATATGACTTTTTTATACAGTTCTCGCCAATTTTGTTTAGTTTCCAGTTTCTGAAACCCACCAAGAGTCAACAGATTGGCAGCTGCGGCGCTGTAAGCTCTTCCGACTCGAAAGCGCGTGGCCGCAAAGCGTGTCGAGACGCAATTGCGGACCGGAATTCGACCCAGAGAAGCACAGTACACTTGTTTGCTAAACAACAAAAATTGAGTGTGACATTGAAAAACCAAATCACGCACTTGTTACTGAGCATTTATGTATTCGTGTGACAGCAGTTCTCTTAGTTGACGACATTCGCATTAACTCACTACGTGATGTTATTTCCACTTTCATTAATTGATAGTCAATCGGAAGCGAACGCGTCAAATAATTTAGTAATGCTTGAAAATCAATATTTCTGAACGACTGAGGTGGGAGACACAACATAATTTTGCAAGGACCTGAGACTTCTTAACCTAAACTGCAAGCGTTAGGTTGATTTCAGAAGAGATGTACGTGATTTGGTTTTTCCATCTCACACTCAATTTTTGTTGTTTAGTAAACAAGTGCACAGCCAAATCAACGATGAATCATTTCACTGAGTTTTTAGCGCTTCTTTCGGGTCTATTCGCATGCCAAATCAGTAGCATAAGACATTTCACTTCTTTTAACGAGTTTCTCACAAATGTTTCATTTCCAAATCATACCTATCCGTAGCAAAGCAAAACAGTTAGATAATTTCACTTTATTTTAGCAAAGGTTTCCTTTTAAAAACACATTACACCCTCAGATATGACCTTTCAAATGTTCATGCAGTTGTGTAGTAGACCCCTCTTGCATAACACTTGCCCACCCCTTCTAGCACCACCACAGTTCACACCCTTTTTCATGGTTTCCGAACCCAATAACGACTAGATGAACGGATGAATCACAAGCGCGTTTTCGATTTTCACTCCCTTGCCGGTCCTCCCAGTTGGGTCGAACACACGATCCGTAACGCTTGGCGTATTCCCAGTTGGGTCCCTCACGCTTTGCTCGGCGCTTGGCGCACACGAAGTTGGGTCCCCCACACTTTCCCCGACGCTTGGCGCACTCCCAGTTGGGTCCCACACACTTTCCCCGGCGCTTGGCGCACTCCCAGTTGGGTCCCACACACTTTCCCCGGCGCTTGGCGCACTCCCAGTTGGGTCCCACACACTTTCCCCGGCGCTTGGCGCACTCCCAGTTGGGTCCCTCACGCTTTGCTTGGCGCTTGGCGCACACGAAGTTGGGTACCGCACACGTTCCCCGACGCTAAGCGCGCTCCCAGTTGGGTCCCACACACGTTCCCCGGCGCTTGGCGTGCTCCCAGTTAGATCCCGCCCACTATCCCCGGCGCTTGGCGCACACGAAGTTGGGTCCCACACACTTTCCCCGACGCTTGGCGCACTCCCAGTTGGGTCCCACACACTTTCCCCGGCGTTTGGCGCACTCCCAGTTGGGTCACGAATACTTTCCCCGGCGCATGGAGCACTTCCAGTTGGGTTCCGCACGCTTTCCTCGGTGCTTAGCGTACCCAAAGTTGGGTCCCGCGCACTTTCCCCGGCGCTTGGCGTGCTCCCAGCTAGATCCCGCCCACTATCCCCGGCGCTTGGCGCACTTCCAGTTGGGTCCCGTACACTTTCCTAGGCACTTGGCGTACCCAAAGTTGGGTCCCGCGCACATTCTCTGGCGCTTTGTGTGCTCCCAGTTAGATCCCGCACACATTCCCCGGCGCTTGGCGCACTCCCAGTTGGGTCCCTCACGCTCTGCTCGGCGCTTGGCGCACCCGAAGCTGGGGCCCGCTCACGTTCCTCGGTGCTTGGCGCGCTCCCATTTGGGTCCCGCACACTTTCCCCGGCGCTTGGCGCTCTGCCAGTTGGGTCACGAATACTTTCCCCGGCGCATGGAGCACTTCCAGTTGGGTCCCGCACGCTTTGCTCGGTGCTTAGCGTACCCAAAGTTAGGTCCCGCACACTTTCCCCGGCGCTTGGCGTGCTCCCAGTTAGATCCCGCCCACTATCCCCGGCGCTTGGAGCGCTCTCATTGGGTCCCGCACACTTTCTCCGGCGCTTTTTATTTGGGGTCCCGCACACGTTCCCCGTCGCTTGGCACATTTCTAGTTGGGTTGCGAACACGTTCCCCGGCGCTGGGCGCACTTTTGGTTGGGTCCCGCACACGTTTCCCGGCGCTCAGCGCAGTTCTAGTTGGGTCCCGCATACGTTGCCCAGCGCTTGGCGCACTTCTACTTGGGTCCTGCACACGTTCCCCGGCGCTTGGCGCACTTCTGTTTGGGTACCGCGCACGTTCCCGAAGCTTCGCGCACTTCTAGATGCGTCCCGCAATAAACGGTGTGCATACGGTTCCTGATGGACGTAAATCAGACCTACCCTACCGCTTGCAATCAATTCACTCTTATCACAATACCACTCCATTTCTCTCAATTGGCCAACCATGTTTCTTATCATTCAAAAGTTTCACCGGACTCACACACACACACACCCACACACACGCACACACACACACACACACACACACACACACACACACACACACACACACACGCACGCACACACACACACACACACACACACACACACGCACACACACACACACACACACACACACACCCCCACACACACACCCAGAGACACACACACACACACACACACACACATTTTAAAATTCACAAAAGTTTCCATATCTCGAGAACCACAAAGCGGATTTTTCTGAAATTTGGGCAGTGTTAAGAACCTTTACTGCTCTACATGTTGTGAAAATGCGAAGTTCAGAACTATCTTCCAAACCGAGATTCTGTAACGAGGGTTTGCGCAGAAGCAATCCTTTTCCAAATCAGGTGCGCGCTTGGCGCGCACCACAATTTTGAACGCATTTGGTCCTGACGTGCTCTTCCCGTTTCGATGTTATTTTACGAGCATTTATTCAAATGATTGTTGCAATTTCGCCGTGCTTGATCCGAATCCATATCACCGAGCTATGCTGAATTAGACAGTATACTCTCTGATATAGGCTCAGAAATGCGTTTTTCCAATGCTACCCATAATATCCGAATATTTTCACTGAAATCTTCTACTGAATATTGAAAATGTGTGAGTAATCACCTGATTTCGCCACAGCCGGGATGTTTGGCAAATGCCCAGCCCACTGAAGGTCCCGGCACGATAAATAGCGGCAAACGCCGCCGCCGCCCTTGCGATTCGCGACAAATGCCGCGCAATGCTGATTTTGCTGTGGGTCCAAGTGCGACATTTGCCGCTGTTGCAAAAGCATGAAAGGCGAGTAACTGTGCTGATGCATGCCGAAAGGAAGAGTTGTCCCAGAAAAAAAGCGCCTGAAGGCCGAACGGAGCAGTTATACACGCTTCGACACTGTATACTGTATCCTTGCGGGACCTACCCTGTTGGAGATTTGTCAATTTCCAACAGCTGATTATTTTTCAGATCTAAATTTGTTAAAATATCACCAAAACGACATAATGAGCACTGCTATGACAGGAGCAATAAATTTCTAGTGACTGTCTGCAATAAACAAGTGATAGAGGCGTGAAATATCGATAAAATGCAATTGAAACGCCCAGGAATTTTCAGCAATATTGCGTCAAAGACGTCAAAGATGCAATATAGCAGACGAGTCCCTGATGCACGCAGCAAGCGGCGGCAATGCCATCGCGGGACGTTTTCATTCCGCTGGTGTATAACTAGGGCCTTAAACGTCTGCAGAGCTCTGTAGAAGCAGATGCACCAAGAGAAGGTTTCTACAGGCTTCCAAAGAAACCCCAATAAGCTGTATTCTACACATATCGCCCCAGCCGCGAAGCAGCTGTACGTACGTATGTTCAGATATTGAGAAAAACCCACGTCCAGCTTCGAACAAATCGTCCTTGACGCTGTTCAGCCACGCTCGTATTCTAGCCACGTGATCTGTCTGTCGTTTCTCTTCATCCTTCAACTTGTTCTCCAACGCTCGCAACCGCTCTTCTTCCTTCCCTCGTTTTGATTTACTCTGGAAACGAAGAAGAATACAAATCGCAGGGACACATACAGGCCAGGATGAATGAAAGACTGTTCGTTTAAGAAACGCGATAACGCAACCTTACCATGACAGGCGAATCCACGACCTCCTTTATTTGACGTCGAATACCTTCAATGGCCTTTTCGTAGGCAGCCGTGGGCACATGAATATCGTATTGGGAAAGAATCCAAAACACCACAAACAACCTGAATTCCACAATTTTCTTTCTGAGATCTGAGGACAGCCCAATCCCGGGTGCAACCTCACCTTATAGGAATATCTCGGCATACATGAGGCGGAATGCATGGCTCTAGATCTTTGATTAACGCTGAGATCACGTTGTCGAATGCAGACTTGAAGAAGATGAACTACAAAACAAATCCAACTGTACAGACGAAAAAAATTTAAATTCTGAAAATATTCAAAGAACGCATCATTTTGAAGACGCACCTTCACCTGAGTATCCATCTTCTTGGTGTCAGTATCTGACCTCATCGCACGCTTTGCGGCATCATAAGCATCAATAATCTGAATGACAACAACTGTACTGACCATATCAAAATGTAATTCACATCCGCAGTTGCAGACAGCCTTCGTTCGAAAATGCAGCTCGAGATAATCGTGGGGGCGGAGGTCATTCTTGAGGAGACCCCGTGGTATCAGCACGGTTTTACTTGCATTGCGTATCGCAAGAGCAATCGCCTGCGGCTGAGGAGGTGAATTTTACTCATATACGGGGCAGAAACCTATTCTACATGCATAATGGGGGGCTTGCAGGAGGATAGTCAAGTCTGTGTTTCTGCGGATCTTTACTCATACGAGTACGTCCACCACTCGAGGGCTAATCATTCCTGGGCGTGTCTCGCAGGCGGCAGCCACGTCGCCCACCGACTATGCATAGGCGGCGCGGCCTCACTGAAACAGCGAACGCACCACTCACGAATTCCGAGACAACGGATTCTAATCTACCGCGGCGTACATCGATATGATTTAACTACACTGCCGCGCCACGGCGGGACTATAAACAAGGCTTTATTGTGGACTGTGGTGCTACCTACGCAATGACTTTCGAGTGCACCAACAAGATATCAACAGTAGCACGGTGACGAGGATGTAACATTCAGCACAACCAGTTGATTAAGTCTGATTGAGCGCCGCGGGTCCTTGAATCAACTTAAAGACACTTCCTCTCCGATAGATAAGCTTTCCATTTTGCAGAAAAAAAACTTGCTTACATATCACCCCCCCCCCCACCCCACCCTCCGATATGGTTACAACAATCTTTCAGTAGTGTTAAAAGCAGCGTACGCGCAAAAAAACATCTTGTTTTTCGACCGGTTTTTGAGCAGATTAGTCCACGAAGTAAAGAATGATAGCGAAAATGCCCAGAAACCCTCAATTTTGAAAGGAAAAAAATCATTAGAGAACTCCTCAAAACATTTAATTCCCACCCAGGAAGCTTATGGTGCGTGATTGAAAAAGACACACATTATTTCCACCTCCAGATGGTTTTATGGTTCGAGCCTCTGGGGAGAATGAATTCCCTCTGTCTTTCTTTTACCGAAAATTCTTGAGAGAATTAGAAGCTTCTAGCGCTCGTTTGGATGCTAGGATCTCTCGAGATGGAGTATTCAGCAGTGGACCGTTTGATATTGTCACATAGTTTCTCTTCCTCGTGCTGGACGACTGACTGGAGACGGACCTCTTTCTACAGTTCGACCTCTTAACCGAGAAAACAAACACAAAAATACGAGGAGTGATTCTAATCGTTCAACCTACCTTCGGCAAGTATGTTGGCCTTGTGAGATACATAGCGGCATCAATGCGAAGATGATAATCCAGTATGAGAGAATGAGCAGATGGAATGCGTTGAGCATAGTCCTCTGAACGAACATTGGACCAAAGAAATGTGCCCAGTTGCAGGAGAGTATCACGACACTAAATTGTGTTACAATGAAGACCACCATTTGAAGACTAGCCGATGAGTCCCCACAAAGACTCACCTGATCTACCATTTCTCCAACTAGTTTCAGAGGCAGACGAGAACTTTCTTGGTACACAATACACTCCCTCTGCTGAGCGGTCAGGATACATAACCCAATGGCGGTATCTCCCGTGAGAACAGCATCACGAAGTCGAGCAGACGCCCGCTTATTGCGTACGTTTGTGAAGCTCCCAGCCTTAAAGAAACGTTTATACATATATGTATACGGAATCAAACCATTACTTGATATATGAATCACCTCCTGTCGTAGGACTTCACCACCTGCCAACGCCTCCAGCTGATCCGAAGTAGCTCCGGCCACACCCTCTACGCACGCCATATTCTGGATGATTTCACGAAGGACAAGGAGGTCGAAACTTGAAAGCGAAACGGTGCTGCGTCAGTGCAAACTTGTGATGTCTTCAGAAACCAACTATGAACCTCTTCTCGTTCTTCAACTGATTCATCACGTAATTCAACATGCCAGCCAACTCCAAATTATACTTCTTGTAGATCGCGCCAACCTAAAAGCACTGTGTGCAACCACGGAACATTCAAGTGGCAACTTAAACTCAAGGCATCACTGACCAAAGTTGCCAGTGCTTGTAGCCAAGGACTCAGTTTTCCGTCCGACGCCTTCAGTTGTTGTTTATCAGGACTAGCAAGCTGCTCAATGATGCAATCTGAAAAATGGAACATTTTGAAGAACTGAAAAAGAGTTGAGCGCCATTTCCGCAAAATTTTGATTTTTTATATTCCAGTTTCGAACTTGTTTTCAACAGATAATTTTAAAGTGCTAGGACTTCAAAACAGATTCTCATGGCATGTGGTTTCACGCACGAAATTCCACAGGTAAGTATTTTCAAGAAAATATGGTCCTCCTTGGCATGTTACATAACGAGAGGCCGGACTCATCAACGCTGAGCCGCTTTTTGAGGGTAATTTTACCCCGGACCCTCTGCCCTCCCCAATGATCGATGCCACTCTCTCGCCACTCAGTTAACTCCTAAACCACGGCTTAATCGTTCATGAATCCGGCTCGAGAACACCACGAAACATTGCAGTTTGCGGAAAAACTTTTCCGTGCAGTTTTTTTTTTGGCAACAGAGGCAGCAGTTTTTCTGACTAGTGACTTATCCCACCGCAAATAGGAGTTTCAAAGGAAGATCTTTTGTATACTGTGGGGAAGGATGTGAAGAAACAAATTCAAGTTCGTTAAAACTCGTTAAAGGCAGTGTTCACCAAAATCTTCGATTTTGAGATTAATTACTAATTCAATTGTTTCGCTCCCGAGTAGAACTGAAATGACGAAGAACTCGAGAATTACGCATCAGAAGGGCACGAAATAAGCGATAGTCCGGCTGTTGTTTATACCATTAGTGGCCAGCAGCTCGAGGACTTCGACGAGATAATGGAAATGGAATTGGGTTTCCTCTTACGCAGCGATCTCACCTTCGATGCTCGTTGTGCTAAGACTGTGTCTAGAGCTAGTAAAGTTATGTATGGCATGTTCAGAGCCCTGTCCAGCAATAACGAAAGGGTGCTTTTTAATGCTTATAAAACGTATTTTAGACCCCACCTTGAGTATGGAACTGTAATTTCCAACCCTAACAAGGTCTCGACTAGGGGTAAGTTGGAAAAAAACTCCAAAACAGCTTCACACGCAAGGCGATGATCAGGGTAAGGGGTCTCAGCTATGGTGAAATGCCCTGCAGCATTGCTAGAAATAAGGAGCTACTGTGCTTATCTGGGTCAAAATCCGGTCCGCGATTGCGTCTCGACACGCTTTGCGGCCGCGCGCTTTCGAGTCGGAAGAGTTTCCAGCGCCGCAGCTACCGATCTGTTGACTCTAGGTGGGTTTTAGAAACTGGAAACTAAACAAAATTTAGGAAAAACTGTATAAAAGGCCATACCGAGTCGGCTTTGGAGCTGGAAACTCGATTGACTCGAGCGTGTGCGGCCACAAAGCGTGTCGAGACGCAATTGCGGACCGGAATTTGAACAAGATAAGCACAATACGACTTGGTTCGCTGGCCTGCAGAGGGGAAAGGTTCAATCCTCAGATGGTTTATAAGATCTTGTACAACCATGTAGGGCTCAAGCCAAACGACTTCCTCCAACTCAGGGTGTCAACCACAAGAGGCAGCAGTTTCAAGCTCACCCGAAACAGAGCCAGGAAGAGTTTGAGGCACAACATCTTTCTTAGAGGCAGTGGTCACGATGAAAAACGTTATCGAAAAAACTACAAAAATCAGCTCAGATCAAAAACAGCTCAAAAACTATGAAGGTAGCGCGGTGAAAAACGGACTAGAATTAGAGTTTCTAGGGCCCAAAGAAGCTGTTTCGTGCACACGTGCACAGCGTCGCCAAGAAAGATCGCAGTCTCATGCCGAGCAGACAAAAATCGTCGACATTCAGAGGAAGAAATACATGCAAACTTACCTAATAAAAAAAGTTGAGCAATGAAAGAAAGCACTCCAGTCAATGTTCTTGACTAGATGTGTACGTAAATCCGAAGGTTCATTGGCTGAAATTCAATTCAAGCCAGCTGATGTTCTTGATATAAGAGATCATCGATGCCGATGATGTGGAGTGGGCTCTTCCACCATAAAAAGACAAGAAAGTTCAGGCTTCAAATTTGGCCCAAAATAGTGGTTTCGCGCGATTTTTTCTCATAGGTCCTACTACTCGGGACCCAGAAAAGGGTTTGGAGAGAAAAAGACGACAAGCATATTTGATCGCGACCCCTGCCTTTAATAGAGCAGGAAAGAAGTTTGAAAAGTTACTCAAGAGGGGCAACCTCCCTACAACTCTTTCCGCTTTCAAACGTAGCTTAGATCAGTACTTGATGACTGAGGATGATTAAGCCTGTTTCAATTCATATTGCTATTCGATCAGTTTCCTGTTTTTTATATTCAGTGTTTTCAATTGTTTTTCTATGCAACTTAATTCTGCAGGCATGACCTACTACTTACTACTTACTTAATCGGTTGGCTTTCGCCTGACGCAGTCATTCCGCATCTTCACCGAGGTGTGCCGTCCTAGTAGTCAGCCATGTTCATTTTTCACGGTCTTCAGCCACAATTTGAACACATTCCATCCAGCTGTCACTATTCCACTTCCTGCGAAACGAAACTCGCGCCTGAACTGTCTTTCGATGCCGAGTGACTTCAAATCCTCTTTAACCACATCCGTCCAGAATTTTCGCCTACGCCCAGGTGGCCGTTTCCAGACAGGATTTGGAAGCATTCTTAAAGCGTGTTCCGGCGTTCTTCTTAGTATACACGATCCGGCGTTTTTCTTAGTATATGCCCGAGCAGTCGAAGTCGACTTTCCATTGCTGCTTGACATAGCGTTAGGAGATGCTGGCACCTCCCTCGTGTCAAGCGATGATGTACTGCGTCGATTTCCTTGTGAAGGTCTTCGTTATGGCATACACGCGGCCAGAAATATCCAAGCAAACGCCTAAAAAGCTTCCTCTCCGTGCAATCCAACCTTTCCATCTGCGTCTTCGGTGCTGCCCACGTCTCCGATCCGTACTAGAGTGAGGACTTTTTAAAAAGAGACCGAACGAACGAATTTCGAATAAATTCGTTCATTTTTTATTTCAAACGAACGAATTTCGAATAAATTCGTTCATTTTTTATTTCGAACGAACGAATTTCGAATAAATTCGTTCATTTTTCATTTCGAACGAACGAATTTCGAATAAATTCGTTCATTTTTTATTCCGAACGAACGAATTTCGAATAAATTCGTTCAATTTTTATTTCGAACGAACGAATTTCGAATAAATTCGTTCATTTTTTATTTCGAACGAACGAATATTCGAAATTCGAATTTTCGAATGACGAATAATTTAAGCATTCATAGCAATACCGCGCAACTACGAAGTGAGCGGCAATAACGAGTTGAATTCTTCTTTTAAAGCTTTATTTCCACCTACAAATGGAATTAATAAGGCACGACTCATGTCTAAACCTGTACGGGCTACAACGCAACGAATGGTACAAAATCATTTTTTCCGTTCTAACTTAGCCTAAGGAGCTTATTCGAGGTGCTGAACATGAATAAGAGGTCCACTTTCGGTGCTTCGAAGGATCACGGTAAGTATAGGGTAATTATATTGTTAAAGTCTCCGATATAACTGAAATTTTGCCTAGAGAACCTACCCCTAAACCTTCCCAGATAAAAAGGAGCTCGACGCTCACTCCGATCTTCCCACTTTCCCGGAGACACGATATGGGCGAGTGCTTGCCCTCCTGACACGAGAGCGTGCCCATCACGGGCAAAGCGTGCCCTCAAAATGATGCTGTACGCTCAGAACGCTAGCCTCCAAGGGAGGCGTACGACGCGGTTCTGAGCCAGGACTCGGATGAAGGCACTGCCTTCTGTTTAATTGTCCAATTTCGCGGTACTTGGCTCGCTGAAGGCCCTGCTCAATCGCTGGTGGCCCCAGTTGGTGCTCGGTACACTGGCCTGGTCGCGTGTTGGCGTGCGGCCGCGTCGTGCACCGGTGCGTGAGTATATTTTTGGAAACAAAAAGCTCAGAAGGGCTTATCACAAGGGCAGGAAGCAGCCACTCGCCCAAGACAGTCGCTACCGCCCCCGCGATAGCTACTGCCGTGGGCGACAAAACTTCGGATTTTGCGCTCCACAGCCATTATCCCGCTGGCGGCTTTCAGCGAGGCGTGGAACGCGTTTTTGTCTGGGCCATTAATCCTTCAGAAATTGCGAAAAGTACAAGAGATTCTTAATCCACAGCTCAGAAAAGCCTCTTGGCAAAGTTTTAGCCAAATCGGTGCTTTCACTGGAAGGGGGGGGGAGGACCAATTGCCATCCCACTAGGGCTCGCCCATTTTTCCGTGCCGCCGCGCAATTATAACACCAATCCGGGGTTTCCTCCCCTGCCAGAGGCGTTGCGGCGCGGAGAAATTGGTGTAGCCATATGCAGTGGACAAGTGGCCCGGACTGGCGAGATAGCACGGCCAAATCTAAAACGTCGACAAACCACTGCACTGTGCCGCAACCTTCCGTAACACCGGAAACGGATGTCTAATCTGTGCTTAGCACCCCCAAAGGTTGCTATCGCGGAAACTTGGCCACCCCTATTTCTCCGCGCCGCAACGATTTTGGAAGGGAATGAAAACCCCGGGTTGGTGTCATAGGTTCGTTGGGGTGGAGACAACTGTCCGAGAGGTGAAGGCTGTTTAAGATACGTGAGTGGGGAATGGTGAAGGTTCCCTATAGATTTGCAACTTCAAATTTTGACGTTTTGTTAATCCTCTTTTTCTTGCATTCAATGTATTTTTATTTTTAATCATTAATTTTGAAACATTTCCGTTAGATGAACTCCTTTAGAAATTCACTATTCTTAGTGAAATGATCTGCGTAGGTCATGAAAAATTTCTTTTGAGCTGTCTTGGAGTCAAAATTTGTCGGAAAATTTCTTCAAGCGATTTTTGAAAAACTACCTGTTCTTCGCTCATACCATTTTTACCCCTTTTGATGGATCTTTCAACAGCTTCATATTTTTTTTATAAATCAGCTCGGGTCAGCTCGGGTATTCAAAGTCGAATAACGTTCGAATATTCACCTTTTGCAAATAGTCGAATTCGAATAATATTCGAATATCCACCTTTTCCGAATAGTCGAATTCGAATAATATTCGAATATTCACCTTTTGCGAATAGTCGAATTCGAATAATATTCGAATTTTTACCTTTTGCGAATAGTCGAATTCGAATAATGTTCGAATTCTCACCTTTTGTGAATAGTCGAATTCGAATAATGTTCGAATTTTCACCTTTTGCGAATAGTCGAATTCGAATAATGTTCGAATTTTCACCTTTTGCGAATAGTCGAATTAGAATAATGTTCGAATTTTCACCTTTTGCGAATAGTCGAATTCGAATAATGTTCGAATATTCACACTTTTCGAATATTCGAATGTTCGAATAAAAATTCGTTCGAAAAATTCGAATATTTATTCGAACTCGAATATTCGATCCTCACTCTAATCCGTACATCATGATAGGGCGAATAGCGGATAGGTAGACGCGCAACTTGACTTCCTTCGCGATGGTGGTAGACCACAAACACTTGGTTAGAGAATTAAATGCAGACGCAGCTTTCGCACACCGTTGTCAAATATCAGCTGCATAACTACCATCGTTCTTCAGCAAACAGCCCAAATAATAGAAATCGTCCAACAGTTCGATACGTTGTCCGTCCACACAAACTCCCGTTGGAGGCCTCTGAGAGACCCACATCTGCATGCATTTGTCGGGACGAAGACGAAGTCCATAGGCTGCGACACACTTCGAAACGAGATTCACAATGCTTTGCAGTTTTGCGTTGTTTTCAGCAAATAACACAATGTCGTCAGCGTACTCCAGGTCGACAAGGGAGCGTCCTGATGGCGTTAGGGTCACATCCGCAGGAAACTGTTCTGCAACTCTGAGCATGATGTCATCAACGGCGAAGTTGAAAAGAAAAGGTCCTGCAACAGCTCCTTGCCTTACTCCTGTTTTCACCTTGAAAGCTGACGTAAATCCGACAGGTGTACGAATTGCTGCTGTTGTTCCTTTGTTTATGTCCTCGATTAACCGAACATACTTTTCCGAGACGCCATCTGCTCGCAGAGCACTGAGCAATCGATCACGATGAGGAGAGCCAAACGCGGCTTCAAAGTCTAAAAAAGCAAGCTGTAATGGCTTCGAATACCGCTGCCACGATTCAATTACTCTTCTCACGACGAACACTTGGTCGATGGTCGATCTTCCAGGTCGAAAACCGGCTTGCTCATCTCTGGTCGTTCCTTCATGATGTTTGATAAGTCGCTCGAGAATGATAGGTTCTAAAACCTTGTACATGACACGAAGTAGAGAGATTCCTCTATAGTTCTTAGGATCCATGACGGATAACTTCTTGTGAAGAGGTACGATGATCGCATGTCTCCACGAGTCGGGTATCCTTTCGCTCATCCAGATAGCACGGATGGTGTTGGTCATTTCACGAATCCCAGACGGAGGAAGAGCTTTCAGCATTTCAGCAGTGATGTTGTCATCTCCACCTGCCTTTCCATTCTTCATTTTCCGGACACAATCCAAAACTTCAGACTCAGTCGGCGGTTCCTCACTGACATCGTAATGTGCTCTCTGAACATGCGGGAGCTCAGGTACTGATGGCGCTGGACGATTCAGTAGTGAACTGAAGTAATCCTTCCATATTGGCAGCGTCGCATCACCAACTGCAACTCCATTGGTAGTGTTCAAGACAGGAGAACATCTCTTCATCTTCCCGCTATACTGTCGCAGCAACGTGTAGGCTTTCCTCGGATTCTTCTCCTCCCAAGCCTTCTCGAACTCCTTAGCTCTACACGTCCACTCTCGTTCGCGGTCACTTTGAAGCTGCCTACGCAACTTCCTCCTCAGACGCTTCTCCTCCACGAAGTTTCCTGCAGTTCGGAGAGCACATACTCTGTTGTAGGTAGATGTTGTTTCTTCATGAACGTAGGCGAACTTCTTCTTAGTCTGTACAACCGGGAGTGCCTCTTTCGAAGCGTCCTGGATGCACTTCACAAAAGAATCCGCGTCGCAAAGTTTCTTCTTAGTCCGTACTCCAATGTGAATAGAAACGCGTTGTCGAAAATTCCTTCTGCTTTCTTCATCTCTGAAAAGGGAAGTATAAGAAGCGTAGGTCTAAACGGTAGAAATCTAATGTCATGTGAGAATGTTCACGCATTACATGGTGAAATAGTGTGGGGTAGCCACCGCGAAAGATAGATCTGAAGGAGTTATAAGCTCCGAAAGTTTGCCAGCTATCGACCTCCTTCTAGTCGATGAATTGTTAAGCGGTCATGCCATTAGCATCGACGGCGCAAAGGGAGGAAGGGGCAGTGTCGGGCATGTGACCAGAGTTCGAATCTCCCCCAGAGCTGTTTTTTTGCGAATTCACGGAACTTTCATAATTTGATCAAAATTTATGTCACAAATGTCATCTTATCCTTTTGCGATATAGCCATATCGACAGTGAAATAGACTCGGGTACAAAGGATTTAAGGTTTTGTTCCCCATCAAGGATTTCCATTGTTTTGGAGAACTTATATGATTTGGAAGTATTAACATCACATTTTTTAAACAACCTTATCACTTTATGGGGCGCAAAATACATAACCATTTCTTTCACCAATGGTAAACAAGCACATAATGCATCAAACATAAACAAATTCCGCAATAGGGACAGCGAATGAACGCGATAGGCCCCTGGCAACCTTTCTATTCACAGGAGTCGAGCGCTACTGGGAATTCGAGATCAGTTGGAGCTTCGAAAGGACCCGTACGGATAAGAACGTAGCCGGCCCCAAAGGCATCGTCCACGCCGGAAACCATATATTATTTTGAACGACCTAAAAATTCAAAATTTCGAAGAGCAATAGTAGAGTGAAATCGCTTGGGCAAAGCTTTCGATTAGCTGAAAAACGCGATGTCTGCCAGCTGAACCAAGCGTGTTACGCCAGGCGGTTTCGTCAAAATCTGCAAGTTTTTCCCTACCGGCACAAGAGCCTGTATCGCGCTTTGATTGGAAAAATCACTCTTTGAGTCGAGAAAGAGAACGCAATTCTCCGGCATTTACAGGATGAAAACATTCTCGAAAAATGCAAGTGTTGTTAGCGTCGACATGATATGGGATGTTCCGGTGACGACGTAAAGTTTCTTTGTCTTGAATACAACCTTCAATGGGAAGCGACCACCCGGCTCTGGTAATTGGACAAAGAGCATTTCTCCGACCTTGCCTGATGGGAAAATGAGGGGCATGACGGTCAGACTAAGGGTGGTCGCAGAAGCTGGCTGCAACAAGCGCACCGTCTTCTGCTACTTAATGGTTCTCGTAACTTGTTCAAAATATGTGGGGTAATACTTCCCAATCATATAAGTTCCCCAAAACAATGGGAAAGCTTTGATGGGAAACAAAACCTTGAATCTCTTGTACCCGAGTCTATTTCACTGTCCATATGGCTATATCGCGCAGCAAAAGGATAAGATGACATTTGTGATATTTGTGATCAAAATATGGAAGTTCAGTAAATTTGCAAAAAAACAGCTCTGGGGGAGATTCGAACCCTGGTCACATGCCCATCACTGCCCCTTCCTCCATTTGCGCCGTCGATGCTGTTGACTCGACCGCTTAACAATTCATAGACAAGAAGGAGGTCGATGGCTGGCAATCTTTCGGAGCTTATAACTCCTTCAGATGTATCTTTCGCGGCGGGTACCCAACACTATTTCACCATGTAATGCGTGAACATTCCCACATGACATTAGATTTCTACCGTTCAGACCTACGCTTCTTATACTTCCCTTGTGAGACTTTAAATGTCAATCCTCTGGAGAGGCTGAGCCCCTCGCTTCCTCTTATGAATCCTCGCAGTGAAGTTCAACAGAACAGGACGGTGATCCGAATCGAATCAACATCCCACACAGCTCTAGATCTTCAAATGTCCGATACTGGAATATTCCTCGTCAGGACATAGTCAAGCTATAGTTTCAAAGTTGTCATCTTCCGCTTCCGCTGCTCTTCTGGAGATAGCCGGGTTGGTCCCTGCCACGTAAGCTGATGGCGGCGATGATTCCTCTTGAATGTCGATGCAATAATCAGACCACTGCGTTCACAAAAGTCGACAAGGCGGTAGCCATTGTCCGATGTTTGCTCCACTGGGTAGAACCATTTACCGAGTACTTCGGATTCCTGATCAAGTCCCATCTTCGCATTTGCGTCGATCCCCACGACAACAGCATGTTGACAAGGTATCCCGGCCAGCAACGTATTGAGTTCCTCATAGAACGCATCCTTCGAATTGTCTTCGGCGGTTTCAGTGGGCGCATGAGCACTAACTATCCACAGATTGAACCCTCTGTGATCCCGCAGTCGTACGAATGCATTCCGGCACGACGTTGAACCAAACTCCTTGACCATACCATTGAAATCCTTCCTTATAGCTATTGCACAGCCTCCCACTCTCCTATCGTCACCGTTACCGCAGTAGATGGTGTACTCTCCGACGCTGATGACGGGTCTATCTTTGAAGCGGGTTTCCTGCAAAGCAGCAAACGGTGCATGGAAATAGCTCAGAAGTCTGGATAGCGCAGTTTTTTGGATATCACTCGACAGTTCAGGGTGGTGAAACTGTGGCTTGTGGCCAAAGACTCCATGAACTCCCTAGGTACGGATCCTAAGGTGTTATGAACCAGAGGCCTCAGTGTGCCGGACGGCGACACCTTTATGCAATGTATGGGATACTTTCGCGATATAGTTGTGCACGCTATATCGCTTGAGCGTTCCCTGTGTACACTCAAACGTCTGCTGGGTTCAGTAGAAGCAGGGGCACCAACGAGCAGGTACCAACAGACTTGTATACACACCCCCAGGCATGACCTGCACATGACAAACACAAAATCCTGAAATCTCACCCTTAAGTCTCACGGAAACTGGCCGTAGTAACAATGAAATCGTTTGTAGACCCGTCTTTTGCAATTCTCTATTTTGCGCTGCTCCGTTCTTTCCTTCAAACCCTAACTAATACTGTTTTGCCTAGAATATTCTTCCATTTTTGATTAGCTCCATTTTTTCACAGGTGACAATGACCGTAAACATGTTCATCCAATCGGACAACTAGTTCAGTCCAGAGAATAGTGTCACTGAAATAAGACGTTTTAGTGCGTTTCTAGTTGTTTTTTTTTCGTAATTTTGGAACACTTGATTGCCAACGCATTGTTTTGCGCGGAAAACTCGGGAACGGAAATCATCGCAAACACTGCCTTCCATGCAACTGTGTAGATCAAAAAACTATTTTTTTTTTTGAATTTCAGAAATTCCGACAATTTCAGTCCTAACTTTATCAAGATTGGTAATTTGGAGCGCTGGATATAAATATAAGGCTCATTTTCTAATTTCGGAAAATGACGATAATTTACAGTGAGCATATGATACTTTTCCTACTGTAACTTACAACAATCTTTTCTGCAGGCTTTTCGAGAAAATTTTGAAGTCACACATTCTCAAACATATAGGTCTCAGTAATCTGATTCCTTCGTGTTAACATGGATTTGTGAGTGGGAAATCAGTTACGACTAATATGTTGGAGACTCTCGAAGACTGGTATACTTAGTATCCGAATCACTCCATTTCGGATATCCGACCGGATATCCGAGATTCGGATAATCCGATATCCGAAAATTTGAAAACACGCATTATCTGAATCGAACCAATATCCGGGAAATTTAAAATCGGCATTATCTGAATCGAACCATTATCCGAAGGGTCAAAAATTCGGATAAAATCGGATAAAACGGATAAAAATCGGTTCATTTCAGGCTAAATATAGGAATGTGTGTGTATGTGTGTATGTGTGTATGTGTGTATGCGTGTATGTGTGTATGTGTGTATATGTGTATGTGTGTATGTGTGTATGTGTGTACGTGTGTATGTGTGTATGTGTGTATGTGTGTACGCGTGTATGTGTGTATGTGTGTATGTGTGTGTATGTGTGTATGTGTGTACGTGTGTATGTGTGTATGTGTGTGTATGTGTGTATGTGTGTTGCCTGAGGTTTGTTCCGATAATATCCGAAATTTATCCGAAATTATCCGACGGATATCCGTATCCGAATCATTGGAAAAATGGCATTATCTGAATCGATCCACTATCCGAAAATTTGAAAAAACGCATTATCTGAATCGAACCAATATCCGGTAAATTTAAAATGGCATTATCCGAATCGATCCATTATCCGAGGAATTACCTTCGGATAAAAAGTATAAAGACTGGACGCTAGCCTTGGATGAGAAAAAGTGTGTTGACGTAATCTATGTGGACTTCGCTGAAGCATTCGATAAAGCTAGCAACAAAAAGCTTATATACTTGCTTGAGAAGCTCGGTTTTCACGAAAAGGTATGGAAATGGATTAAAGAGTTCCTGTCCGGTAGGACGTTCCATGTTCGCATTAACTCCGCTTTTTCGAATGTGTTTGAGGTTCATAGTGGAGTGCCCCAGGGAGGCGTACTTTCACCGATACTCTTTAATATTTTTTCAGCTGATCTGGGGAAAATTTTGCACAAGAATGGTGTCATCTGTAGACAATATGCCGATGACTTGAAAGTATATAGGGAGGTCTTCAGCCTTCTGGATACAGAGCACTTGCAGGCGGCTATCGACCGTTTACAAGCCTGGTCAACTGCATGGCAAATTCCAATTTCTACTGGTAAGACGTTCTGGATGCGTATTGGCTCTTCCACGTTGCCCGTTTTGTATAAAACAGATGCCCAGAGTATTGATAGAGTCAGCCAAATCAAGGATCTCGGCTTCTTGTATGATGAGAATCTAGATTTTCTTCCGCATTACAAAGAGTTGTTCAAAAGGGCTCATAACTGTACATATCAAATTTTTAAGGCTCTGACGACAAAAGATATTAGCGTTCTTCTGAAGGTGTACAAGGTTTACATTCGCCCACTTGTGGAAAATGGTACGGTAGTCTTTTCCCCATACAAGAAGAAGGACATCACTCTCATTGAAAAGGTTCAGAATAACTTTACCAGGGAGATACTAGAACGACGTGGTGGGTTTTTGTACTCAAAAACCCCTAATTCAAAAATTCGGAACCAGTATTTCGGCATAGCAAGTCTCGAGTCGCGGCGGGCATTGTATGACGTCTGTATGGTACATAAGCTTTTGAACGGAATGTCTGGTGCAAATTTTTCACACTTCTACAGAATAGTCCTCTCAAGAACCCGAGGTGGTGATAGAAAAATATCTTTTGCGAGGTCGAGAACCACAATTAGGTCCAAATTCTTCACAGTAAGGGCGGGTTCAGCGTATCTTCGTTTGAGTAAAACCACACCCACTGCCAGGTCAAATGACAACGTTCAGACGGGGAATGGTAAAACTTTTGCTGAAATCATAGATGTATGTTGTTGCTAATTTGAGATCATGTTTATTCGTCCAAAGCTCTTTTTCTTTTTCAGCGTTTGTCTTATACAGCGTACTCAAATAAATAAATAAATAAAAAACCTTCTGAAAAATTGGAAATGGACCTTATATTCGTGTTCAGCGCCCCGAATGGCCTTCCTGACAGAGTTTGGCCTGGAAGTGCTCAAAATTCTGAAATCCTATAGTTGCAATTTTTTGCAGTTTATGATCTACCAACAAGCATTAAGGAAATTTACCAAACATTGAATTCTCTTTTTGCCTACCCCACAACACTCAACAGACAATTTTCCAAAATCCCAGTTTGTACTGAGATCAGTTCCTAATCAGATCACTATTAAAATTTACAGGCCACGTCCAGAAGACAAACGTCATACGAGTTTTCGCTTTTAGATCCAAACTCCAACATGCCTTATAAAACATTTCTATCCAACAAAAAAACTCACATGTCAGAATATCAAATTCCAGATTTGTGAGAAACTTCAGGCTCTCAACAACTGGCTGTATCAAGTTGTCGAATGTTTGCACCTGGAAAACTGGCTTCATGATAGCCATATTGCTGGAAGGCCGAAACGAAAGGAACATGTGAACCGAAAAAGATCAATAAAATACCTGACTAAGCAGGTAGTCAAACACAGTAATAGGATGAATATGACACAGTTTTCCAAGCTGCCTTCCCATCACTCGCACAGTCTCCTTGGATAGTCGCCTAACAAACAAACATGATAACTGAAAAAAAAACTGTACAGGCTGTAGACCACTCACTTTAGCACATATTTAGTCCTTCCAAGAACTTTCCCACGCACAATATTGACTTCCGGATGACGTACCGTGTTGACAAACTTCCAACTAAAAACCTGATTAATCGATTTTTTTTTTCATTTTCGAAAGAAGAACAATATAAGTATAAACGAAAGGATACATTAGGAATAAGAGGTTGCAATTGGACTCGCTTGCTGTTAGGAGGAGGAGAAATGATTTGTATTTGATTTTTAAAATGTTGAATGGTACAGTAGGATTGAACCTATCCGAGTTTTTTACCCTCATACGTTCCAATACAAGAGGACAAAGGTACAAACTTAGCTTCCTTAGGCCTCGTTCCCAGTCTAGGCGGCATTTCTTCACGATTCGTGCGGGAATGGATTATCTGAGCTTGAGCAAGAAATGGCTAATTCCTCCCACCTACTCAGACGTTCGCTGTTGTCTACAGGACGTCGATCCGCCCAGAACGAGTCACCGCTGGCGAACAGGCAGCTCTACACGGGGTCGTCCCAGTGTGCTGTTGAGCAGGGGGCGACGGGCTGTTAAACAGCCCATCGACCGGCAATCCCGCCGAGTGCCTTAAATCGACGCAGACCGAGTTGTTGTCCACAGGACGTCAATTCGGGATGTCTACGGCTGCGCAGGTCGATGGGCTGTTCTACAGAACATTCGCGGGTGGCAGCGCCCATCAATCGATGTATCACGAAGATCGTGTCGTCCAAGCACTCATTTTCGGTTATATTAGATTTGCATTTCGTTTTATTTTTTGATGATTCTGTAGACTTCTATGGTAATTCTTCTTTTTTTTAGTTATAAGAGATCTGCGATTCGTTTTTTAATAACGTCTTCCCGTGGAAGGGGCGCTGGTGGGATGCCGAGAGATGCACCTCGCGGAGTTCCCCGTGATGGACCCGGAGGTTTCCGTGGTTTACGGAGCTTTCAGCAACTGTCTTCGTAGGCAGATTTTGACTTTTTCCATCCCTTTATGTGTGTCATTTGCGTCATTTTTAGTTGTTTGTCAGGAATCTCTGATCATTCGGGGGTGTTCATTTACCCTGATTCCCATCCATGTTGTCCACCATGGGATTTTTGAGGTGTTTTTTTATTTTTCTCCGGATACTGCGATAAACATGTACTGCTGAACACGAATCTGGGGTTCGCTTGTCGGAATTTATAGGTTTACTGTAGGATACGGTAGGTAACATGTTATTCAGGAGGCAGAACTTACTAGTTTGAAAACAGACAAATGGACATAGAATTCGTATTCAGCACCCCAAAAAACTCCCACATAGAAACTTTGAGACAAATCTGTGACATTGATCGAACTACCGTATAGCTGTACAATTTCGAAAAAAATTTCGAACGAATGCAATTTGAAAAAAATTCGTTCGACGAATTTTCGAACGAACGAAAATTGAAAAATAATCGTTCGACGAAATTCTGAAAGAACGGAATTTGAAAAAATTACGTTCGACGAATTTTCGAACAAACGAAAAAAATATCGAAAATTTTTTCAAAAATTTCGTTCGTGTACCACTATACCGTATACCCAACGTAATCTATCGTAAGCTGTCAAAAATCCATAAACTGACATCAGATTCGTGTTGAGCACTTCAAATAAACCCCAAAAGAACGATTTGAGCCACATCTTTTGTCAAATTCCAGAAATCGTCGAATGTCGATTTTGCCGTCAAATTTTTCCGACGGTGGGAAGCTTTGAACAAATTAGGTCGAAATTAGGAAAAACCACAGGTAAACCTCAGATTCGTGATCAGCACCACAAATCACCCCAGGTTGAATTTTAAGTCAAATCTGGAGAAAAAAATTTTTTCAACGCTTTCTGTACCCCGTGCCTTGATATATTTGAATGCTGAACCGAAAATCCATACAAGTCAAGAACGGCTTCAGTCTGCACATAGCTCGGAGAATGCGCTTCCACCCGAACTTTGTCTTGGGGGGCTCTTTCGGGCCCTGAACACGATTATGAGGTCTGTTTCCGGATTTTCATAAAATTAATGCGCTTTTTCGAGGGTACAATAGGTACAAAAATCGGAGAAAAAACTGCTATAACGTTTTCCAGGGTGACTCTAGGCAGCTGCAAAGGGCATTTTGACTCTATGTCCGAAACTGGCTCTAAAAAAGTACATTTTATTTGGAATGGTTTGTATAACTTATGGTAGTTCATTTGGAAGCAGTAGAGTGTTGTCCGCATAAGGACATCATTATTAAAATAATGTAACGTCGGTATAGATACTAATGAGACCTTGCGTTTACTCTCGAAGGTTGGCGCAAACTCGGTGTCATATGCTATTACGTAGGTGCACCGAGTTTGCGCCAACCTCCAAAGAGGAACGAAAAGTTTTATTAGGATCCACGCCAATGTTAGTTTTTCTCTAGAAAATTTGATTGAGAGGGTCCAATTTCTCTGTTCCGCTCAGATTTCGGGCCTCATCATCAAGTTTCGAAAGAAGGCATACCGCCGTTTAAAGGCAGCATACACGCTCACAAACGTGGTCGAGATAACAGCATAAATAGGACCGCACGGCCCCTACCATATCGTCAGATATGTTTGAAGCGCCAAAAACCATCCAGGATGGCAATATCCTCTGGTTCCGAGCCGGATTTACTCTGTTCTTGTGCGGAGCGAAGGTAGAGACAGCGAGAAATTGTGGGGAGAAGGAGACGCAGCGTACGCACGCAGACGCACGCGACGGACGGAAATAAATCACACTCGGAAACAGGATATACTTGGCAATTTTTGAGCAATCTTGCCTTCCACGCCAGTGTTTTCCCACCCATTCGAGTACGAGAATGAGAAAAGAAACTTGAGAAAACATGTGATAAGTTAGAGTGATAGCATTACCAAATGGGAATGCACGAGAGAAACAACATTTCAAAAAGTCAGCCAAAGTAGAGCGGCATTCTCAAAAATGGGCGAGAGTTAATCGGTATGCAGACATGTTACATTCAAGCAAATCAAGCTATTTCTCTCGTGCGCTCCCATGAGATAGTGCTATCACTCTATCTTATCACATGTTTTCTTAAGTTTCATTTCTAGTTCTTGTACTCGAACGGGTGGGAAATACAGACGTGGAAGGCAAGATTGCTCAAACATTGTCACATATTGTCATCCTGGATGGGTTTTGACGCTTCAAACGTCGTAGACGACATGGTAGGAGCCGTGCGGTCCTATTTATGCTGTTACCTCCACCATGTTTGTGAGTGTGTATGCTGCCCTTAAGGGGTGACGTCATAAAGCGGTTGATGCTTCACTGGGATGGTAATATCAGGTCTACAGGGTGTTGATAGGATGTGAACGCGGAATCGGGGATGGAGATCTTCCTCCGATGGGATGTCTACAGCAAAGGCGTTCCCGCGGATAGGTTGTCTACGGCACCAAGGAGGGGGGCGACGGGCAGCTCTCGAGGGGCGATCCATGCCCCTTTTGGATGTCTACAGGGAGCATTGCGTGAGGTGACATCTCATTCGTGTCCTGTGGACAACAGCGAACGTCTGAGTACTCTGGTTTCAAAACTGTGGTCGGCCAGTATCTACTTCGCCAACTTCGGTATAGCCTCATTGGTAGTTGTGTTCCGTTTTAGTGTTCGAATTTGTTGTTTTTAAGTCGTTAATTTTTTCATTTGCTTTTCTTCACATGCAGGGTTGAGCAGCGTTGTGACTGGTCACAACGGGGGTCGTAATTTTGGAAATTTCGGGAAAACATGAAAATTCGGGGGAGGGGTCGTAATTTTTTGGAAAAAAATAGAATTTTTTCAAACCACATGGTAAGGTAAAATGAGGTATGACTAGGCCAGTCGCGTGCGAAGTGTATGCATTTTCAACAATATAAACGCAGATTATGTACAGAGAAGCTGTTTGGAAAATGGACACTTTTTTGACACTAAATAAAGCTCTGAAAATTTTTTGACCCAGGGGGTCGTACAATTTTGAGGGTTTTTTTAAATGAAAGTGGGGGGGTCGTAGCCGCGACAAAAATCGCCACGACGGCCTGCTCAACCCTGTTCACATGTGTCTAGGCACATGTAATAAATATGAAATATGAAAGGAAACATACTGTGCATAAAGTCGATATCGCCATGCATATGGGAAAAACTGCAGCAACGTCCACACCTCCTCAGACAGACCAGCATTGTAGTCTGACAGCGACAGCCCCGGTAGTATTACCTCGTCAACAATATCCATCATGGTTCGTGCAACTAAAATTCATTTCTCAATGTACACAATAACGGATCTGCTGCTTTTCTTTTTGGAAATGAATGATATTCCATGAAATCCTTCATGGAAACCACGGTATAACTGAACTTACCCTGCGTGTCTATTGGCGTCCCATCGGGTCCTTTTGGGTGCTCGCGGTAGAAAGCTATGATTAGTCGCACCAGCCGAGCCATTATCATTGGACGATAGGCCAAACGTGGTCCAACGTACCAGAGCAAAGAGGTTAGCGAGGCGACACCATCCCACGAAGAAACCTACAAAAATAACGGAAAGTATTCGAACTACTGCGAAGTGCAGTTGAGGATCGACTATTTATTGGGTTGATGCGTAATTATGGAACTTTTTTATTAACGCGTTTTTCTTTAGTAAAAGTTGGCGTTTCGTCCTCAAAACTTATATGGAAAATAATCCTCAATATTCAGTTGAAAAAATGCGTCTCGAAAATCACACTCATGTTCGCCATATTATGCTCTACCACTACGAGAAAGGATGTACCGCAGCCCAGTCATTTCGCGTTCACAACAAACTTTTTGGCAAAGGAAAAATTACTGATAGTGCAGTACGAAAGTGGTTTCTTAGCTTTATATCAGGTTACACTAGTTTCGAGGATAAAGAATGAAGAGGAAGGCCAACGGATTTTAATGATCAAGCACTTCTGACAGCCGTGGAAGAGGACGAAAGCCTGAAAACGCGAATGCTGGCTGAAGACTTTAATGCCAATCAATCAACGATTGTTCGACAGCTGAAGAAGCTTGGAAAGGTATGGAATATGGCTGGATGGATGCATCAATAGCTCTCCGACAAGAACAAAACTAAACGCGTTCGAGTTTCCACCGATTTACTGCTGCGAAACGAACAAACACCATTTTTGAAGAATCTTGTCGCTGAGGATGAGTCATGGCTTCTATTCAAAAACGTTGATAGAAAGAAGATCTGCGTTTCGCCAGGTGTTTATCCAAAGTAATACCAAAAGGCGTGCACTGTAAGAAGGCTATGTGGTGTGTTTGGTGGGACAGAAGAGAAATCGCCTATTGGAAAATCATTTCGAATGGCATTTGTTAATGGTTTAACGACGCAGATGAAAGGCAGCAATGAGGAATCCCTGACAGAAATGGCGCTGCAATCGAGGCGAAAAGACAGCGCAAAAAAAAACACATCGTGTTCCACCACAATAACGCCCGTCCACTGTTGAGCGCCGTGTAATCGAATCCAACGCAGGCTCAGACGTACGGTGCGACGATCACAGAGGGGGGGGGCGCAGGCCCTCGGTCCGTCATAGTGCAAAAAAAAATTCCCTCCTACAATACCGAGTCTCAAAAAGGGGCTACATCACACCGTGAGATTTTTGCGACGAAACCCTCTAGAACATTTTTTAAAGCCTTATCAGCTCGTTAAGTGAGTAAACTACTCGATTAGTTCTTCCAGCAACCTTGCAGTCGACGATGGTCTGTCATAGTCGGCAAACCTGTGTCTGGACTTGGACGAAAAAGTTCGGAGCTCGAAAAAATAATTTTTAGGATCTGGCTGCTGTAGTGTTCATTTCGAAGATTTGCATTAAAAAAGCTGTCGACCTAGTCCCAGGTCGATCCATTTTAAGCCGATTGCGGCCGGTGCTATAACGTCCTTTATCGCTGAAAAATCGTTTGGATACATTGTTCGGAAGAGATCACTCAAATAGGTTCACACAGACGGTTGAAGTCGCAACCTTGATGGGAAGGGGGCCACGCCGGCTTCAAAGCTGGGGGGGGGGGCGCACCTCTCACGGGCCGATCACACCGCTACGCCTTACCCTGACTGCCAAGCAAGCAGATCTTGAAATGGATGGTGACTTTGCTTTCGAATGATCATTTGAACATGTTTCGATTAAACATTGTTATTGTTTTCTTTTTTGAATAAAAATATTTTTAAAAAATGTTCCATAATTATGCATAAACCCAACAATTATCAGATAAACAAAACCCACGCGCTTAACAGACGAAAAAGACTTGTCTCTGTGTTTTGTGTTCACTTCAAGATCATCCAGTCTGTTGGTGCACTTTTCCATGTAGAAGTCCTCAATCGCTCGACCAATAAGATCAGCGATGGCGTTGCTCACGCGAGTACTGAATCACTAAGCTGAGCTTGACCATAGCAGATTTGATGACAAAAAATATCTGGTCTTATAACAAAAACCCGATTCTCTTTTCGAGCATCACATTACACCAAGTTGTGTTGAAGGAAGGTACCTGGCTTGCACAGCATAGTACTCGGGCAGACGGTCAATCAAGGTTTTTGCCAAAGACCATGCTCCATCTTCTATCAAAGCACAGACCAGGCCGAGTTTTTGATTTGTTGATAGAATCGACTCCTGCAAATCAGGAAGTACCAATTCCAGGGAACTGCCTGATATGATAATCTGCAAAACAACCTCTTTGAGTTCCGCAGCAAGCTTGACATCGTCTGCTTCTTGAATACCGGCTACAGTTGCGAACGAGACGCCTACAATGGATTGCCCAGTGTCCATCGAGTCAACATTTGCATTCCGAGATACTTCTAACGGTATGTTCGACGCCAGAATTGTTTCAGCCTTAATAATGTTCATCTCGCCGTTTACCACCTATGAGATTGAAAATCGAGAGAAAAAAAAAACAAGAAATGTGACAGATGATACTAACCTTTTTAGCCCTTTCGCCTGCCTTCGCTGCACGCGCTAAATGTGTCTCCTTGATGCCTTCGGCTTTCGGGACCATCTGAAAAACTCAAAATAAACTAGTAAAATCTACATAGATGACACAAGAAATCAGAAAATTAGAAATAAAACCAACAAATCCGGTAATCTTCATAAGATCAATCATTTCCTCTCGAATTAGCGACGATGTGACAACATACAAAGAAAAAGGAGTCTCTTTTCCAGCGGCCTGAAAACAAGGAAGAGTCGGAAAGCTGCAACCAAATAGGGCTTAGGAGGAAATGAAAAAGTTTTTAAGGTATCTTCGCTCGAATAAGAAGGTTCTTTAGCTAGCAAACTGTAGGGCAGGCTTCGGGGTAGGGTGCGACAATCACACGAGGGGCCCGCAGCCCTGGGCGCCGGGTATGGAGGGAGGCATACATCAGATTTGCTGCTGTCCATCTTGCTGACATAAGACATTAGCATTGTAGAGTGACCACAACGTAATAATGCGAGTGTGCATCTAGCCCTCCTTCCGAGTTGAGACTCTGAGGTGCAGACGGGGAGTGGTATATCTCCTAGTATAGGATTAATAGCCGCCTTCTCAGTATGACACCGTACGAACTTGGTGTGCTCCTCGCGCAAAAGACGGAGTCGTTCTTGCTGCGAGTCGTGCCATCTTTGCAAATTGACTTTGTTTGGAGCATCGGCGAACGACTTTCTTATTCAGCAATCTCTACGACGGGTGGTTCAGTTAATTTATAATACTACTGCGAAATTGCTGGGCTTAGAGCTGACAGTGCTCCTTCCCTGGTAACGAAAGGGGATTCAGCATGCAGCTGCCCGACTGGGAAACTCCTTGCACATCCGGTGACGACACTGAGAGCGGCATTCTGTACTCGTTGCATCTTTGTCTAAGTAGATTCCGAAACGAGATGTTGCCATACCGGTGAGGCGTATTCCGAGGCGGGCTGAAGACTTGCCTTATACGTTGTAGACTCTGATCGATTTCAAGTCAACTCATGTTTTCGGTTATCACAGCGCGGAGCGGTGGCTTTTTCGTCGGAACCTCCTTATCACTAGTTATACTTCACCGAGTCCCACCGCTCCGCTGCTGGTATTAATCGAAATCCACAAGTCACTAGGGGTTTTCCAGAGTCTAAGTATAGTTTCCTCGCTGCTACCCCACCAAGTACCACCCAGGACTCTGAGAACGTTGAGGTTCGCTTTATCGATAGCCTGCTTCTGTTCGGTATTCTTATGAACTTGAGCAACGGAGCGAGCACAAGACCGAGCAGCTTTGAAAAGCGAGCAGCAGGCAAACGGTCTCCATCCCACTCGACATCCGGATTAGCGCTGTGCTCGGAAAGGTCCTTTGTGAGAACGGATACTGATGACTTACAGATCTTTAGTATCTTCTCGTCGAAAAAACTCTTAAGCGTGATCAGGTACTCATTGATTTTGTTGACGGCAACCTGTATGTCTCGATCTCGACACATGATTGTTATGTCATCGGCATACGCGACGACCTTGATATCCTGTGTGGGCTAAGCGGACCGATTAGTCTCGCCGCTGAAACGCGCGGTAGCATGCAATGGGGGAGTATCGATCATGAGCCGCCACATGACCAATTCCCCTCTACTGCGTGCTGCCGCGCCTTCACGCGGCGAGACTATTCAGCCCCTAATGCATATCTTCGAGGTACAGACTGAAAAGGGCTGGCGATAAAACGCCGCCCTGTCGTCAACCTTGCGCTGCAACGCCCTGTCGGTTGCTCAATGGCGATTCGACCGCGTATTGTCTCGGTGATTGGTTACGATGCGGCCCGAATGTGTCTCGATAAGTTACCTAAAGCACTGCCTACTTGTCACGTATGCCCTCTTAAAAAAGCATCATTTCGCACTCCCGTTATTCAAGAGAAGTTTGCCTATGAGAATTACCATTGAAAACATTTTTCGGCATTATCTTGAATTTTCTCTCTCGAATGGGGTTTTCTGCCTTATTGAAACGTAATTTTCACCACAGCCTTAAGGACTCAGTCTTTCAAGAGCACAAAGCCCTTCACAGATCTGAAATCTTGCAGTTTGTGTAAAAAACACATGCAGAAGAAAGAGGACTTACATGGTAAAACGTATACTTGAAGCCGAGCAATGTGCATAGATAATCTTTGTTGGCTTTTATCTCCTTCAGCAGTGATATATAGAAGTCTTTCTGAGAAGCACAACACTCGTAACATTCTAGTGCGATGTCTATCACTCTATTCGGATCCAAGTTGAATTGACCTAAAACAACATTTCCATAGAGGGGGGGGGGGACACACACGCTAATCAAATTACAAAATTTCAGGCAAAATGAAAACGGAGACGTTCTCTAGAGGGTGCAAGGAGCCAAAAGACGAAGACTCACCAATAAGACACAACACACGAGTCATCATCGTTTTAGGTGGAACACCACCTCCGGCGTCCATGAGCTCTGTGATCAACTTAGCATATCCCTCGCTTTCTTCACGCAACAGGTTATACTTAGCCTGCTTATAGCTAAAATTGAACAACTAATATCATTCGTATTAGAGTCACCACTTCTGTTTGCTGACAACAAATTCAATTACACTCTCAGTCCAAGGGAACGGAAAAAATTGTGTGGTTGCGTATTTACACTAAGCATACTGTTGGTTGAACCATAATCGACGACAAAGTTGTAGTTTCCACTTGAACTTCGAAGAAAAACATCTGGAACGTTAAAAAGATGAGTCCCCCCCCATCACACACACAAATATTTTCGATAGATACCCGAAGAATTTCCCATAGATAAACGCTGGAAAAACGAGAATAAAGTGTTATGGGCAATCGACTACAAGCAATGGTCAATAATCTTATCATCATATCAAGATATATCATGTGTAAACATGGAAGTGATATCGTTGCATTCGTGGCCTATAAAAGCCGTTATTCTCTTCAGTATGTCTCAGTTGCTCCAATAAAGCTTCGTCTGCACCTGCCTACCTCACAACAAGTGGCGATCAGGCATCTACCTACTCTCCGCCTGCCCACTCGACGTCGACCATGGATTCAACTGCATTGCGAGCCGTCCTGGATGCAGTGATGGTTCAGTCGGAAGAACGCCAGCAGAAGACACTGAACGCTGTGCTGGACCGAGCCGCACGTCAACAAGCGGCAATGATGGAGCAAATGGAGCGCATGATGTCGTCGATTGGTTCCAGTACGCCCTCCGCTCCAGCATCTACGGCGGAGTTCGTCACCAACTCGCTGTCCACAAGACTCCCGGAGTTCAACTACGATCCAGATAATGGCGGAACGTTCGACGTATGGTACAATCGGTATGAGGATGTTATTTCAAGAGATGGTTCAACCCTGGATGAAGCAGCCAGAGCACGATTGATAGTCTCGAAACTCGACTCCACAACGTATGCAAGATTCTACAGTCATATTCTACCTAAGAAAACGTCCGAAATCACTCTGGAAATCACGGTTAAAACACTCAAGGAGCTGTTTGGACACAATACATCAATATTCGCTCGACGTTATTCTTACCTGAAGACACAGCACAATGGTGGAGCTCTTCGCGATTACACTGGAATGGTAAATCGACGCCACGAAATGGCCGAGTTCAACGAAGTGACACCTGAACAGATGAAATGCCTGGTTTGGATGTGTGGATTGGTCGCTCCAGAGGATGCCGATTTACGCACACGAGCACTCCGAAAGATGGAAGACAACCCGCAAACCACACTGAAGGAACTCAGTGCCGAGATCCAGCAATTCATGGACATTCGACAAGATGCAAGGCTTCTCGGAATTCAGCAACGAATTCCACCCCACAGCCGTATCAACGCTGCCAGTGCCAAAACGAATCGACCGAAGGATCCACCTTCACCTTGTTTTCGCTGTGGAGGCAGTCACTGGTCCAAGGATTGCGATTTCATCAACAAAACATGTCACGACTGCAAAATGGTTGGTCACAAGAAAGAGTTCTGCCGCAACTTCACAAAACGGAAGCACAAGCCGAAGCCGAAGATGAGACACAGACAAGCCAGCAATGTTGTTGTCATCGCATCCACAGCTTCGGAAATGGCAACTGTCGACCGCATATACCGAACCGTAACGATAAATGGATGTGAAGTGAGAATGCGACTCGACACTGGTGCTGATGTTACCTTACTCAGCTACAAGGACTGGATAGCAATCGGTCGTCCCCCACTGTTGCCGCCCTACGTCACACTGAAGTCAGCACACAACAAGAAAATCAACGTGAGTGGACATTTGAAATGCAACTTTATTCTCGATGTTCAAAGAGGGAATGGAAGCTGCCACGTTGCTGACACAACTGGGCCTCGATTGGATCGCACAACATGGAATACTTTCACGAAATCTCGCTGAAAATGTCGTCTGCAATGCTGTATCCAATTCAACGTTAAGCAGTCAACGGTCATCACTTACCACGAAGCTCCAGAAACAGTTTCCCTCAGTTTTCGCACCAGGACTAGGACGCTGCACAAAGTCGAAGGCAACGCTCAAACTGAAGCCGAATAGCAAACCTATATTCATGAAGGTAAGACCTGTTCCATACGCTTCTATACCTAAAATTTCACAGGAAATCGAAAGGCTGGTTGCTGCGGACGTTCTCTCGCCGGTCGATCACTCTAGATGGGCCGCTCCCATAGTCGCCGTTCAGAAGAAAAATGGAACAATTCGTCTATGTGCAGACTACTCTACTGGACTGAACGACGCACTTGAACAGCACCAGCACCCTCTCCCAACGCCAGACGATATCTTCACCAAACTGAATGGTGGACGATATTTTTCATAAATCGATCTTGCCGAAGCCTATCTACAGATAGAAGTGGATGAGGATTCACGGTCACTACTGACGATCAATACACATCGAGGACTTTACCGTTTCAATCGCCTACCTTTCGGGGTCAAGGCCGCTCCTGGTTTTTTCCAGCAACAAATGGATTTCCTTATTTCCGGATTGCACGGTGTAGCCGCTTACCTCGACGATCTCATTGTAACGGGCAAGACCGTCGACGAACACAACACACGCCTCGAAGCCGTATTTCAACGAATACACAACTACGGATTCCGTGTTCGTCTGGAAAAATGCGCCTTTTTGCAGACTGAGATCACATACCTTGGATTCGTCATTAATGCTGAAGGACGCAGCCCCGATACTGCGAAAATCGAGGCAATACGAAGAATACCACCTCCTAAGGATGTAAGTCAACTTCGAGCGTTTCTAGGATTGGTGAACTTCTATGGAACATTTGTCAAGAATCTACACAACCTCCGTGCTCCATTAGATGCTCTGACAAAAAAGGATACTGTATACACTTGGAGTCCGGGATGCCAAGCTTCTTTCGATCGCATCAAGGAAACGCTCAACTCGGATCTACTTCTGACGCATTTTGATCCTAGCCTGCCGATCATAGTCGCCGCAGATGCATCAAATTACGTAATCGGAGCAGTTCTGAACCACCTTTTCCCAAATAGCACTGAAAAAGCGGTCTATCACGCAAGCCGCGCTCTGACACCTCCACAGAAGAATTACAGTCCGATCAAAAAGGAAGGACTAGCTTTGATTTATGCTGTGGAAAAGTTTCACAGATTCCTCCATGGGCGCCAATTCACATTGAGAACGGATCACAAACCCCTTCTTGCAATTTTCGGAAGCGAAAAGGGTATACCAGTCTACAGCGCCAACCGTCTCCAAAGATGGGCCACAATTTTGCTGAATTACAATTTCACAATCGAATACGTCAATACGAAGGATTTCGGACAGGCCGATGCGTTATCACGTCTCAGTGGGTCACGTTCGTCGGAAGCTGAGGATCGCGTGATTGCTGCCGTGGACTCTGATATTGCTGCTGAAGTCATGGACAATCTTCGCCAACTTCCGCTCTCATTAAAGGTAATTCGCGATGCAACTACCTCAGATCCTATACTTACAGATGTGATCAAATACAACCGAACAGGAAGATGGCCGAACATCAATAATGACTCACCATTATGGCATTTCTACAACCGTCGTGATTCTCTATCAACTGTCGATGGTTGCCTTCTGACTTCAAATCGCCTCGTGATTCCGAAATCCCACCAACGCCGAGTTCTCAATTCGCTACATAAGGCCCACCCGGGACAGACACGGATGAAAATGCTAGCTCGAAGCTACGTCTACTGGCCTACGCTTGATACCGATATCGAGAGCCTCGTCAGAACCTGCAGTAAATGCGTGCTAGCTGCCGAAAATCCCATCAAAACCGGCTTACACTCCTGGCCAAAGTCAACTTCCCCATGGACACGCATACACGCTGATTTTGCAGAACCGCTTGATGGAGTCTATTACCTGATAATCGTGGATGCTTTCTCAAAATGGCCTGAAATCATCCAGATGAGCTCCATCACTACAACCGCTACGATGGGTGCAATGAAGAAACTTTTCGCAAGTTTTGGCAATCCAACTACACTCGTCACGGACAGCGGAACACAATTTACCTCAGCAAACTTCGCGGAATTCTGCCGTTCCAGAGGAATTACGCACGTTCGTACCCCACCGTTTCATCCACAAAGCAATGGGCAAGCCGAACGTTTTGTCGACACGTTCAAACGAGCTCTAGTTAAGATGAAAGGGGAAGAACCAACAACAGACGCCCTACAAACATTTCTGATGGCCTACCGTTCCACGCCCTGCCCATCAGGACCAAACCACCTCTCACCAGCAGAGAACTTTCTCGGACGCCGACTTCGAAACACGCTGGATCTGATGATGCCATCAACTGAAAATAATGTGGGACCACGCGATGTCCAAATAGAAGCTCAATTCAACCGATATCATGGAACCCGCTCACGCCATTTCGAAGTCAATGACAACGTCTTTGCAAAAGACTACCGAACATCAAAAAGCACATGGACTCCCGGCACTGTTGTTCGACGTATCGGAAAAGTAACCTACCTCGTTCGATGCAAGGACCTCTTATGGACTCGACACGTTAATCAACTGAAGCCTCGCCATAGCCAGTCAACAATCAACGAGTTTCTGGATATCTTCGACCTGCCATTACACCAGTATGGAGATGCCGCCGTCGCCGACAATGCGCCCGCTAATGACGCAGAAATCGCAACCGATGGAAATTCAGGAATATATGCAACCATACCGCCAATGGCAACCCCTCGACGTTCGTTACGCAGCCGTCGAGCGCCGCGTCAACTCAATATCGATCCAGTCCAGGAAACGTACCGTCTCTAACTGAGGAAAGGAAGGTGTTATGGGCAATCGACTACAAGCAATGGTCAATAATCTTATCATCATATCAAGATATATCATGTGTAAACATGGAAGTGATATCATTGCATTCGTGGCCTATAAAAGCCGTTATTCTGTTTAGTATGTCTCAGTTGCTCCAATAAAGCTTCGTCTGCACCTGCCTACATCACAACATAAAGAATGTTCTTTGTTATTCGTGTGTGTATCCATGATGAAGACCTTAGGTGTATTGATGTGTAGTGAGTGGGAGAACATACCGCTCCCAAACGTCTCCGTTGTTTTTTCTTCAAAATTCAGGGAAAAAATACAGCATTGCCGTCAATTATGGCGCAACCTAAAGTATGCTTAGTGGAAAAACGCAACCGCACAAAAACTTTTTTTAGTTGCTGTATACTGCATTTTACAGGCTATTTCAAAGTTTGGAAGAAAGTCTTCTTCTTCTGCAGCCTCAAAGCGGTTTTCGTCACAGGTTCAGGAACCGGGAGACCATTACAGGACTCGTCCAAGGTCCTTTGTCGTTAGAGTAGTTGGTCTCATAGGGCCCTTGAAAATAAGTGCCGTGTCGTGTCTAAGACTACCTCAGTCCGGACATGCGTCAGGTCGACCGCTGTCGATTTTATTGACGTAAGACATAAGCAGTGTAGAGTGACCACAGCGCAGCGAGGCAAGAGCACATCTGGCTCGCCTACCGAGTTGAGACTTGGACTCGCAAACCCGAGGTGGCACTTCTCCCAGGATAGGATTCAGAGCCGCCTTCTCAAGATATCCTTGAAAAAACTGGGTATGCTCTTCACAAAGGAGACGGGGCCGTTCCGTGTTGGAGTCGTCCCATCTCTGTACATCCAGCTTACGAGGAGCGCTTGCGAACGGCGTCCTTATCGATTTCTCTCTCTAGCAGGCTTCATTAATCTATATATCTGCTGTGCCTGGAGTTCACAGTGCTCCTTCACTGGCATTATGCAGGCCTCCGCGTGAAGATGTTCTATTGGAGAGCTCCTTGCGCAGCCAGTAGCAATTCTAAGCGCGGCATTCTGCACATGTTGCAACTTATACCGAGAGTAGTCAGACAACAGTTGCTGCCACACTCGTGCCGCATATTCCAGAGCTGGCTGAAGTATTGCTCTGTAGGTTCTCAATATAATCTTTCGGCTACTTCCCCATTATTCCTCCAGAGCTCTCAGAATATTAAGCTTTGCCTTGACAACTATCTGTTTCTGTTCCCCGTTTCTGTGGAACTTCAGTGATGGATCGATATTAAGACCAAGCAGATTAGGGAATCTTACTGCTGGCAAACGAATACCATCCCATCTGACATCTGGGTGGGCACTGTGTTCCTTGGTGTTTGTTGTGAACACTGATACAGAAGACTTTGCAGCAGAAACTGTGAGCATCATATTATCGAGGAAGAACTTCAGCTCGACGAGATAGTCGCTAATCTCAGGCAATAACACCGGCTGATCGGGCGGAGAAATAGGCTCCCCGGCTGAGCGGGCGGGCATGCACTTTACTGGCTCAAAGGCATGGCTTTACGGAGTCAGCGGGCGGACATAAATCCACGGCGGAGCATATTATCGGGTGATCGGGCAGAGATAGCATGACGGTGAGCGGGCAGGCATATGCATATCATTGGCCCATTACTGAAGAGCTAAAGCAAATCAGGGCCATGTACGGCGCGGGCAAAATGGGCTTCGAGCTGATTCGGGTGATGGCATTCTAACGGGTGGTCATTCACAAGATTTGGGTCATTGACCAAGTACCCCCTACGGTTCGTTGTGCCCGTGTGGGGGAGCGGGGGCGACAGTGGGTCAGTTCATGAATTTTGAAGCAAGGTAAGGTTTACCGCTTGAAAGATGAAACGCAAGCCTCGAACTTGCTGGGGAATAGGGAGGGCCTGCTAGGGGCTTTATCTGCTGCAGATCGATATCATTCACACGGTACACAACTAATACCGGGTAAGAGGATCTCCATTTATCGACTGATGGAGCACTGAATGCCGGGACTCGCCCGGGTACAATGTTTAGTCAGCCGCTATTGTCTGCCCTCTCAGCCGGCATTACTGCCTGAGATCTTGTTGGCGACTACCTGCAGGTCACAGTCCTGGCACATTATGGAGATGTCGTCGTCATGACTAACAATCTTTATATCCTGTAGAGGCTGGGGTAGATCCTCAAGGCAGGGATGAATAGGGTAGGAGACAACAATCCGCCCTGCGGAACACCGGCTGCTATCGGATAAGTGGTTCTGGAACAGAACTTTAGCCCGGCGGCCTTTGGTACATGCTGTGATCCATCGCTTCTGTCACGATGGTAGCGACGACTTGAGCAGTTTCTCGAACAGCGGTCCCAAATTAACAGAGCCAAATGCTTTGGTCAGGTCGAGGGCAACGGCCACCGTACTTAGTAGCTTTTTAGCATTGGAGCCATCGACTGCAAAGCTCACAATCTCCAGTAGACAAGTGGTGGTAGAATGAAGTTTCCTGAACCCATGCTGATGCTGCTGTCGCTCGTTTTGCTCAGCCAGGTCACTCAAAATCAACTTTTCAGCTAACTTAGCAACGGACGACAGAAGGCTAATAGGGCGATAACCCTTTGCCGTGCTTTGGGGCTTGCCTGAAGTCTGATCCGAGAGAAAGTCTAATGACGGGCTACTGTTTTCTTGACCACCAGCGTCCCTAGCATATGGTCCATATTCGACTTCTCTGGCCCCAATGGTTAGAAGAATTTCACTCTGAAAAATGTTCAGAGCTAACCTAGGGCGCTGAACGTCAATATAAGGCCCGTTTACAGCTTTTTAATAAAATTACGGTGCATTTCGGTGGGTTTATTCTAGCTAGTTTAGCGACATTTAGCTAATGCTGAACTCTGTCCCAAACGAGATTGCAAGCGAAAGTCCGAAAAAGCAGCGCTCCCTCTGCGTCTCTGGCGTTGTTCAATTACGGTAAGACGTCGTGTACGCAAATCATGTGTGCGACACAGCATCTGTCTTACCGTAATCAAAAAACAATTCATTTCCTGAAACACCCTACCTGCCACGTAAATAAGAGTATCTATATCAAGAGCGGCTATGACGGAAATTTTAAGCGAAAATAAAGCAAAAAAAATGATGAAGTATGCGGAAAAGTGGAACGAAAACGCGAAATCTCGATGAATTCTGTTTTTGATAACGGTAAGACAGATACTGCGCCGCGCACGTGACCTGCGTACGCAGCGTCGTACCATTATCCAAAAAAAAGTCAGAGACGCAGAGGGAGCGCTGCTTCTTTAGACCCTTCGCTTGCCATTTCATTTGGGACAAAGTACACGTAGATAGAGCTCCACTGACAGCAGCACCACAGAAGAAGACGAATGGAGGTCAACCACACCTTGGTTCTGTTCCTCGCACAGGTAAGCCTCACTTATTGTAGGACCTAATTGGAACTGTAGCAAACAATAAAAACAAAACGATGAAAATGGTGATACTGATCAAAAACAATAGCATCTTACTTACTAAAGGCGAGTTTTGAGTCGTACAAGCTGTTGCTTATTTGTGGGTAGAGAAGCATCAAGGACGTCCAGCTCAATGCGTAGAATATCGCCGGGTATTATCTGCAATATTCATAGATGGACGCTTGAGAAATGCAACAGAACCTATGATTCTGTAGGATTCTGCAAATTTTTCTGGTCTCTGCAACTATTTTTCAAAATCATGAATCCGTATTCAAGAATTTCAGAGTTCCAGGTTTTCATAACGAACAAAAAAGGAACTACATACCTGGTCTGATATCAAATTGACAAATTCGGTGAGCCTTGCTGTAGCTTTCTCCTTGTTCTCGCTGGAATTCACGTCACCTTCCACAATTATCAGCACGTCTAGCAGCAACGACGGTAACATTGGATTTGATGCCTTAATAATCAGCGGATTGAATAGATTTTCACCACGGAATTCATAACTTCACAAGGTTTAGCGTGCGGTTAAATACGACCCAGGGTTGAGCAGCGCAACGGAGGGTCGTAAAAACTGGAAAGTATTTGACGAAAAATGAAAATTTGGGAGGGGGCTCGCGAAATTTGGGAGGAAAGTCTTCTTCTTCTTTGCAGCCGCAGAAGGGTTTTCGTCATAGGTTCAAGAAACGAGCGACCTGGATTCAACGGTTGGATTCAACCACAAATCTATTGTCGTCAGTGAGGTGGGCCTCTTCGGACAGTCGAATAGATGTGCTGTAGTGTGGCCAGGGTTACCACAATCCGGACACCCGTCAGGTTTACTGCTGTCGATCCTATGCAAGTATGACATCAGCATAGGGGAATGCCCGCAACGCAACGAGGCGAGGGAACATCTAGCCCGCCTATCAAGTTCCAACTCGGTGTTGCTGACTTCATGTGGTGCGATCCCCAATATGGGGTTGACAGCCACCCTACACAAGTGATCCCTGAAGAAACGAGTGTGCTCCGCACGTAAAAGACGAAGACGATCTGATTGAGAGTCCGTCCATCTTTGTATTTTGACTTTCTCGGGAGCATCCGCAAATGGCCTTCTGATATCTCTCTCTCCCACAGGATTCATAATCCTTCTTAATGGGTGATCAGTCTGCTTGACGACATTAATAACCAGCTGCTGCGCTTGGAGTTGACAATGCTCCTTAACAGGCAGAATACGGGCTTCTGCATGAAGATGCTCCATTGGAGTGCTCTTTGCACACCCAGTGGCAATCCGAAGAGCAGCATTTTGAACTCGCTGCATCTTTGTCCACGATGAATCCGATACTATGTGTTGCCATACCGGTGCTGCATACTCCAACGCCGGCTGCAAGATTGCCTTGTACGTGGTCGGGATCGGTATACGGTGGGTATACGGCACTTTTGGCAAGGTATCAGATTTCAGTCAGAATTTCCACTCAGGGGCCGCTCGGTGTGTTGAATACAAATATGTCTGTTTGTCGAGGGGGGGGGTCGTGAAAATTTTTCCAAAATTTTGATCAGCAGGGGAGGGGTCGTAGCTGCGCCGAAAGTTGGCGCAACGGCCTGCTCAATCCTGGTTTTGCGAATATATTCTCGTCGGTCACATCAGTGTCGGCCCACGATCTAACCGGCGGAATCTCAACGCCACATCGATCTCGGTACAGCTGCGGAATGATCGCGGGATACTTATCGCTCCAAAGCTAGCTAACCTGAGCTTTGTCACTCAAGACAGCTATATGGTTTTTTCATCTCGGGGTCGCGAAATTTTGGAAATTTTAACAAAATTTCGGTCAACAGAGGAGGCGTAGCTCGTCCAAAAATTGTCGAGATTAACTGCTGAACCCTGTGTCGGACTCCTCTTAGACCGAAATGCAGCGCGCACACAACGTTGCTCTTCGGGTCGCCACCGGGTGTGCTGGGAGTTCGCCGAATGAACATCTACACGCCGAAACTCGGGTAGCACTGTCAGCTCCAGGTCCCGCAGCTGCATATAAACATCTTCAAACAGCTCAGCCACCCATCTTGGATAGTACTTGATCCTGTCAGAGAGAGATAGAGGGGAGAGAGAGAGGCATCAGAAATCGGTTTGCCGATGCTTCAAATAAAGTCAATATGCAAAGATGCCACGATTCACCACAAGAACGCCTCGGTCTGTTGCGCGAAGAGCACACCCAGTTCGTTCGAAAGTATCTGGAAAGGGCGGCTACTAATCCTATTTTGGGGCAATGCCGTCTCGGACAGAGTCAAGCGGAGCATTGTGTAATTTTTTCGAAATTTTCGAAATCCCCACCAAATTTTTTTTCCAAAATCCATTTTTTTGCGATGCCCCCCCCCTGATGCACATTTTATTCATGAAATCGGAGCATACGTTTTTTTTGAATATTCGGGTCGTTCGAAAATCCAAAATAATTAATATTTTGGTGCTATCGCAGCGGGGGTGGGCACCACGGCACGATGGACTTGGCCACGCCCATTTTATTGTGCCGGACTAAACTGAGCACCTACAGTCGTTGCAGCACGAAAAGTATACAGTCGCCGTCAACGAGTCGTTGCGGCACGAAAAAATAGGCGCGGCCAAGTGCGGTACCACAGTGCCCCCCCGCACCCTATGGAGATTACTGTTGGGGTAACCACAAGAGGGATAGCTGCGGACACCTCAGCAGCCTGCGCTGCGTCGTGTGCGTCCACAAGTAATGTGGTGATCGATCTGCGCACGCGACAGGCGCGCGGGGTGTTGAGTGGTCCGCAGCTATCCCTTTCGCGGATACACCCACCATACTATGGAGCTCGGCTCCACCGACCTGGCTGGCTTATGGAGCAAGTAACGATAGGAAGCCGATATATCATTCGACGCAGAATTTTACGTAGATTTCAAAAACAACCCCCTATCTTTAAAGACACAGTCCAATCTCATGGGTAATTTTTCATATTGTATTCCGGCCGCCGTGTACAGCAATCCTGCCAAGCCCGAAATCTCAATTCGCTAAATGAAGCGAGAAAAAGCGGGGAAAAAGTCGACCCCGCCCCCATGGAAAGAAAAATGGGTAACGCCCACCGACAAGGTTCCGATCTCAATACTGAAGAGAAGCGCGATCGATTTCGATCAAAAACTATGTTCTTCCGTTTGTTTTCGGTCTCGCTTTATACTGAGACCTGTTTCAGAACTATGGCTGCAATTAACGAGAAAAAACAGGCTCGAGAGAACTCGTCCGCGAACTTCTTGCCATTCAAATTCGGAATCTTTAAGGAGCCATAACTCCGTTAGTAGTGAGTTCTAAGCGATTCTAGAGACATAATTGTGATCAGCGTGAAAATTTCTCTAGGATAATCAAGAAAAAAATTTCGATTCTGAGGTTGGACTGTCTTTAACGTTAAAAAGTTATGGGCGAAAAACTGGTGTTTCGTAAACTGAATTAGGCTGAAGGAACGAGAAAATATTTTAGCAATCTGGAAACACTAGTCGACGCAGAATTCTCTGGGGATTCCGAAAACGACCTTCACCAAAAGTCCATCTCTTAGCGTAGAAAAGTTATGAACGAAAAACCGATCACTTCAGGCACAAAAATGCACCTTATTGACCGAAATCGGCTGGAAGAGGGAGAACGTAATTTTGCTTCACCAAAGGTCTATCTCTAAGCACAAAAAGTTATGGACGGAAAACCGACAATGACACCCTTCTAATCTTGAAAAAGACGCACGAATGTCGGGTCACTCTCATTTTTTTGGGCGTTTCCCCAGTCGTCACCGGTCCTCCCAATGGTGAAGGTTCCTTTCTTCACCAGCCCAGAGGTGAAGGCTGGTGGAGTACCCGGCTCCACCCAATGAAGCTATGCTCGCGTCTGTGAACCAGGGTCTCAACTCGGTAGGCGAGCCAGATGCACACTCGCCTCGCTGCGCTGTGAACAAACAAGTTTCTCGAAGTCCTATGTGAACAGGATCGATAGTATTATACCCGACGCCTTCCCGGACTGTGGTATCTCCGGCCACAATACTATGCATTTATTGAATTGTAGCATGAGACCCACAACATGAACTACAATAGACCTCTGGACAAATCCAACGCTGGTCGCCCAGTTTCTGGGCCTATGATAGTACCCTCCTCGTGGTTGCAAAAAGGAAGAACAAGAACACAGATTTTGACTGAAATCCATCCCGTGTATAGCCCCTTTTGAGATCCAAAATTTGTCGATCAGCGAGGCCCATTGCCTCTTTTCTGGAAAAGGATCGACTTTTTTCCGAGTTTCCTCTAGCTTATTTGAGATTTCGCGCTTGACAGGGTTGCTGTACGCGGAGGTCGGACCATAATGTCAAAAATTACCCCTGAATTTTGAATATGCCTTAAAGATGCGTCATTCCAATCTTCCATTCATTCATAAACTAGGGTCGTACATATGAAATCTCACATATTATATATATATATATATATATATATATATATATATATATATATATATATATATATATATATATATATATATATATATATATATATATATATATATATATATATATATATATATATATATATATATATATATATATATATATATATATATATATATATATATATATATATATATATATATATATATATATATATATATATATATATATATATATATATATATGGGGGTGAGGAAGTTGCGTCAGCTTCAAAGTGATCATGAACGAGAGTGGACGTGTAGAGCTAAGGAGTTCGAGAAGGCTTGGGAGGAGAAGAATCCTAGAAAGCCTACACGTTGCTGCGACAGTATAGCGGGAAGATGAAGAGATGTTCTCCTGTCTTGAACACTACCAATGGAGTTGCAGTTGGTGATGCGACGCTGCCAATATGGAAGGATTACTTCAGTTCACTACTGAATCGTCCAGCGCCATCAGTACCTGAGCTCCCGCATGTTCAGAGAGCACATTACGATGTCAGTGAGGAACCGCCGACTGAGTCTGAAGTTTTGGATTGTGTCCGGAAAATGAAGAATGGAAAGGCAGGTGGAGATGACAACATCACTGCTGAAATGCTTAAAGCTCTTCCTCCGTCTGGGATTCGTGAAATGACCAACACCATCCGTGCCATATGGATGAGCGAAAGGATACCCGATTCGTGGAGACATGCGATCATCGTACCTCTTCACAAGAAGCTATCCGTCACGGATCCTAAGAACTACAGAGGAATCTCTACTTCGTGTCATGTACACGGTCCTAGAACGTATCATTCTCGAGCGACTTATCAAACATCATAAAGGAACGACCAGAGATGAGCAAGCCGGTTTTCGACCTGGAAGATCGACCATCGACCAAGTGTTCGTCGTGAGAAGAGTAATTGAATCGTGGCAGCGGTTTTCGAAGCCATTACAGCTTGCTTTTTGACTTTGAAGCCGCGTTCGACTCTCCTCATCGTGATCGATTGCTCAATGCTCTGCGAGCAGATGGAGTCCCGGAAAGGTATGTTCGGTTAATCGAGGACGAACAAAGGAACAACAGCAGCAGTTCGTACACCTGTCGGATTTACGTCAGCTTTCGAGGTGAAAACAGGAGTAAGGCAAGGAGCCGCTGCAGGACCTTTTCTTTCAACTTCGCCGTTGATGACATCATGCGTAGAGTTGCAGAACAGTTTCCTGCGGATGTGATCCCAACACCATCAGGACGCTCACTTGTCGACCTGGAGTACGCCGACGACATTGTGTTATTCGCTGAAAACAACGCAAAACTGCAAAGGATTGTGAACCTCGTTTCGAAGTATGCCGCAGCCTATGGATCTCCCGTCTTCGTCCTGACAAATGCAAGCAGATGTGGGTCTCTCAGAGGCCTTCAACTGGAGTTTGTGTGGACGGACAACGTATCGAACTGGTGGACGATTTCTGTTATTTGGGCTGTTTGCTGAAGAACGATGGTAGTTATGCAGCGGATATTCGACAAAGATGTGCGAAAGCTAGGTCTGCATTCACCCTTCTAACCAAGTGTTTGTGGTCTACCACCATCGCGAAGAAATTCAAGTTGCGCGTCGACCTATACGCTACTAACCCTATCATGATGCACGAATCGGAAACGTAGGCAGCACCGAAAACGCAGATGGAAAGGTTGGATTGCACGGAGAGGAAGCTTTTAGGCGTTTGCTTGGATATTTCTGGCCGCGTGTATGCTATAACGAAGACCTTACAAGGAAATCGACGCAGTACATCAACGCTTGACACGAGGGAGGTGCCAGCATCTCCTAACGCCATCTCAAGCAGCAATGGAAAGTCGACTTCGACTGCTCGGGCATATACTAAGAAGAACGCCGGATCGTCTCGTACAACACGCTTTAAAAATGCTTCCAAATCCTGTCTGGAAACGGCCACCTGGGCGTAGGCGAAAGTTCTGGACGGATGTGGTTAAAGAGGATTTAAAGTCACTCGGCATCGAAAGACAGTTCAGGCGCGATGTTTCGTTTCGCAGGAAATGGAATAGTGACAGCTGGATGGAATGTGTTCAAATTGTGGCTGAAGACCGTGAAAAATGGACACGGCTGACTACTAGGACGGCACACCTCGGTGAAGATGCGGAATGACCGCGTCAGGCGAAAGCCAACCGATTAAGTCAAGTAAGTCAATATATATAACGTCGGCATGGATCGCGAAGAGACTTCGCGTTCACTGTTGAAAGTTGGCGCAAACGCGGTGCCATGTGCTATAACATAGGTGCACCGAGTTGGCGCCAACCTTCAACAATGCACGCGAAGTCTCTTCCCGATCCATGCCGATGTTATATATATATATATATATATATATATATATATATATATATATATATATATATATATATATATATATATATATATATATATATATATATATATATATATATATATCAAATTCAAGGCTTAAGAAATGTAACTCACTTGCAGCTCCCGTAGCTTGGAAAATGCATCCTCCGGTGAAACGTCAAGTGAAATAACTTTCTGACATAGATCGAGTACGAAAAACAGAGTTTCTCCGTCTTGGATTGGAGACATTCCACTTCCTAAACTTCCCAAAACATATACACCAACTCGATTACTCCGCATTGGATTATTAAAACAAATTGCGGACAAGGTGTTTTGCAAGCAACAAAATATGCGGAATATATCCTGAATAGCAGCCTGATTATGAATGATATACTACGTCTCTTATATAGTGCATTTCCCCAGAAGTGACACATCTACTTATCTGTGAGAAGCGGTCGGCTGGGCTGGAGATCACTATGCATGAATCCCATATCAGCACGACAAATTAAAATTTTTGGATGAGGAATAATTGCAGCTACTAAAATCTCAACTTCGGAAAACTCAAAATATCGAACCATTCTACAAAGCAGTGCGAAGAAGGTTTGATAAAAAAGGTTGGCATCTGTAACCCGCAATACAAATTTACAAGTTTCTTTTAATTATTCAGAAGGAATTCCCTTTTTCTTGCCAGATACACAAACAAATCAAGACGCATTTTACGGAAGCCTGGAATTAAGGAAAATAGATGAAGACAAAGGAAAAAATAGAGGAAACACTATGTTAGGAAAGGAAAGCGAGCAAAAACACAAGGCGTAAACTAGGTCGCGCACCAACTCAAATGGGCGCTCTAATGAGACATGACGACGCAAAATTGCAGAAAATAGCTGAACCTTGAGGGGATTAACTTGTAGTGTTTGGAATATCTGCCTGGACAACCCAAAACTCGAATAACTCAAAAACCGAAAAGTTGAAAAAGGAAACGCAGCGAGGGGTGGGGGCACTTGACCGTCGCACTTGGCCATGCCCATTTTTGGCAGGTATCATACTTCCCGCGACCAGAGACAGCGACAGTGCACATCCTCAGAGAGTCGGGGGGTCCGATTCAGCCACGATAGGCTTTCCAATCGGGTGCCTAGTCGAGTTGAAAGGAACTTTTGCAGCAGCACGTGCTGTTCTGAGGAGCACGCGGCCGGTTCGATAGGACTACGTGGCGCAAAGAGACGAAACCCTTGCTGTACCCCTATTTCTCACGCTGCAGCGCGTGGCGTGTTCGATAAGACTACATGGCGCAGAGAGACAAAACCCTTGCCGCGCCCCGCTTTCCCACGCAGCAGCACGTGGTCTGTTCGATGGGACTACGTGGCGCTGGGGGCGGGCTCCCACTAGGGGTGTGCGGCTAAGGAATTTAAAATTTCGGTAAACGGCAACGGCAAACCCCAAAAACGACCGGTAAACGGCAAAACGGCAAAATCTGTTTTGTGTTATAATACACCAACATTTGCTTAGTCATGTCGTATTCCATGCTATATCTTCCACTCGCTATGTGCCTGGTGTTTCAATAGCCTTTACAGGAACAAAAATCTCTTATATCAAAAGCCACTTGATAGCTTCAGGTTATGAGGAGTCACTATCAAGATCAACAAGGCTGTAAGCTTTTGCATCGTCGGGCATGATTCTGTTCATTCCTCCCCAATATATGAAGTTCTCGTATAAATCAATGCTTGAGATTCAAAAGAGGGGCGTCTTTTTGAGCAGTGCAAAGTGTAACAGACCCGCAAAGGGGTTTTTTTTGAAAGAGGCTTGCGGCGATTAGTAAACCGTAAGCAAGCTTGGTGCAATGGGAGCGTGCGCCGACCCAAAGACTGTGGTCGATACCGGTACGACATTCAGGTGAGAATACGCGATGATTGGTCCTTTGATGGCGAAAGACAGTCACCACCGCGATCAGCAGCGCGGGGTTTAGGTTATGACCGGAGTCACTCACAATCTCTAGTGTTAGTAGCAAGTAGTAGGCTCAAGGTTCTCAATTTCGCTCACTTCAAACTACGACTAAATAGTTTTCTTTGGGGTGCTACAGGAATGGAGTGAAACTAGTCTAGTTGAATTCAGAGCTCACGATAAAAACAGCCTTTGAATTTCCACCGGAAATCAAGGGCCCCAGGGGGCATGCTGATCAAATTCACAGAATGAGAGGCACCTAAAGACAGTTCGACTGGTAAATGCGACAAAAGGCCGCTGCGCTCACGCCGTCGCTGAAGCGCCGCGTGCAGTGCGTTTAGGCAGCCGGACTGCTCTTGCGCGCGTACCTTTACGTGTATTCCGCCTACAAGCCGGCAGGAGGCCGATTGCAACTACTGTGGTTATCTGGGCCAAATTCCGGTCCGCAATTGCGTCTCGACACGCTTTGCGGCCGCACGCTCCCGAGTCAGAAGAGTTTCCAGCGCCGCAGCCTCCGATCTGCTGACTCTAGGTGGGTTTTGGAAACTGGAAACTAATAAAAATTGGAGAAAAATGTATAAAAAAGTCTCATCGAGTCGGCTTTGGCGCTGGAAACCCGACTGACTCGAGCGCGTGCGGATGCGAAGCGTGTCGAGACGCAGTTGCGGACCGGAATTTGGCCCAGATAAGCACAGTACAATGTGTGTGGCGACCGAGGAAGTGGGTGGGGCGAGCACCACATATTCAAGTTCCGGGGCCGTATAATGCTTTTGGTTGCTCGTTTCGAGCCGGTTTTCGACACTGTTGTTGCAATGGGCCTCAAACCCTACGATTTCTGGTGAAGAGTTGAATGCGGTTCTAATCGTTACCTTTGAAGATTTTTCATTTTTTTCATCTTTATACCATTTCTTAACAAACACACCTCTGTCGCAGAGTAAACCCTTCATTTCAGCTAATGATCTCGAAACCGAGAATATTGTTGAACACTGCCTTTACTGACCGCATTCCTGGTCGGAGCGTTCTCGATTTACCGAGCAGTTGAGTGAGAGCGATGCTGGGGCTTCGGTGGTGCAGTGCGATAGGGCGCTCTCCCGAAAAGGGATTACGCTGGTTCAATCTCGCCCGGAGACAAGCGTTTTGCAATCAACTCAACACCTTGTGTAAAGCTGTAAATATTGTTAGATTCTTAAAAAGCCAGACTAAGTATTTGCAGATTTGGTCAACATCCTGTCCCAATTAATACCACCAGCCCACCATTCCAGGATTAGTGAACCGATTTACACGGGTTCTCTACTGATTCACATGTCTAAAAAAAGGCTGCATTTACGCTACAGCTTTGATATCCTTTGGTTTTCTAATCTTAGAACTTACAGTAATCGGTATGCTTCCCAATAAAGGCTTGCGGGATTTTTAAGAGGTTAAAAATTTGATTATTAAAAAAAAGACATTTGAAGGCTCTCGAACAACCTAGAACTCGAAGGAACTCCTCTGATTACTTAGTGAAGAGGTTCTCATCAGTTACAGATTGAATGAATGGAATTATACATTACATCAGCTGGAACTACTTAAATATTTATTTGTAGCAGCTTCGAATCGCTGACCAACACAGAAACTGCGCTGAGGGTCAATACTGTTGTTTTAACGTATTTTTGCCGAAATTTCGCCGTTTTAATTCGGCGAACGGCAACGGCGAACCTCAAAAATGGCCGGCAAACGAAAATCGGCAAACGGCAATTGCCGCACACCCCTGGCTCCCACACCTTCGAGGGAGCGGGTCTCCCCAAACAAGGCTACGGTCCAAGTCACGTCCGGCCGCAGAGGATCACCCCTACAGCAGTCCGCGGCAAGGACATCACCCTTGCCGCAGACGACAGCGAGGGAGCTTTCCTCGCTGACTACCGCGAGGGAGACCCCTTAGCGGTTCAAAAATCGTCCAGAATGTGACTAGCAGTCTTTCTCCAGGAGCGGTCCCGAGAGGCGGACCGCGCTCTCTTTGGGATCGGGCCCCTTTATATACGTTCTGTAGGGCTGATATGCGCCGGGTCAGTTCTAAAGCGATCGATCAACGTGTTCAATCATGGGCATCGTGGCTCGTTCGTCGTCCGAACCACATTGTAGTCGAATCAAAAGCGTATCGTGGTCGAGTGAAACGGCTACGATTGGCGGCACGTGCTTCTCATTTGGACGACGATTAGGCCACGTGACGAACGGAAAGTACGTGGCCGTATCGTCGTCCAACCGCTTTATAGTCGAATCGAAAGCCTATCGTGGCCGAATAGAACCCCCCGGCTCTCTGAGTCAGGCATATCGATTTTCAATCGATATTGATTGTAAACATTGTGTCGCGTCGCTCGTCGCTTAAAGAATGATTCCGGCGTTTCCGTGTCGCCGCGGAATTTTGGCATCAACCCGAGGTTTTCCTTCCCTTCCAAAACCAGGAGAGTCGTTTCGGCGCGGAGAAATGGGCGTGGCCAGGGGTTGCAATAGCCCAAAAAAAAACGATATTCTTTGCAGATCGTTATCCGAATAATGGAAAACCTGATTTACCCGAATCAGTGATGAACGGATTTTTTTTGAAAACGAACAACCGTGGATTGACGGAAAACAGAATATACAAAAAGTGTTGGGAAACGCCAGAGAATGTGAATTTATAAAAATAGAATTTCTCGCGATGGAACTTCTTTTTTTAACAGCTGCATTGCTAATCGATGTACCTAACCTCATTTTCAGCAAACATGATGCTTCTAGATAGAGCGTCAACACGAAGAGTGAACCCTAGCACGACGCTTAAAGGCATCGTTCGCGCTGAAAATCAATTTTCATTTTTCAGGCTCAATTTCATTTCATTTCATCTATTCTAATATTCGAATAAAATTCAGTTGACTGACTTCTGCATCGCAAGCAGAGGGTGGATTCCCACTCTTTTATCAAATATGACAGCCTTCCAATTAACGTAATGAATGGAAATAAGGACAGTTGAACCCATTCTGGTCATGAAGAGAAAATTAGATTTATTTCCCAAAAAATCGATATTGTTCGATGCAACACTTCGCACTGGCGCAAAATCGGTGCATGTGTATAACATCTCTCACAGAGTTTGTGCCGAAACAAGCTATACTGTCAGTAGGGCAAAAAAAGTGCCAGTGTGATCCGTGACGACTGTACATTGCTTCAGCTCGAATATTCACAATTTTGAATTTCGAGAAGTGAACAAACGAGATCACCTGGCGCACGATTGTCGGCCAAACCGCGTATCATTAAAGGCATCGTTCGCGCTGGAAATCAATTTTCATTTTTCAAGCCCAATTTCATGATTGAGCCCGGTAGACCACACTGGTAAACTTTGGCGCGTCAAAAACGTTGGTCAATGAAGTTGGAAGGCGTCAAAGATGAAGATCCGCCATCAATTCTCACCAGTCATCTAGCACTTTTTCCTAGAATGGTGGTTCGACCGCAAGACAACATGAAAAATAGTTACGGCACGATCTCCAGATGCAAAAAAACTCCGAAAATGACAGTGACAAGGCCTCCAAAAGCAGAAAAACTTCAAAAAGGATTTTGGCGCGAAATTCAAATTCGTATTTACAATGTGTTCCGATTTACTTTTCTTTAAAAATAAAGGTTTTTCATGGGCCCCTCCGACATTTTCGTTCACTAGAGGGGCCAAGCTACACAAAAACATGAAAAAATAATATACGGTTTTCTGCGCGTTCGATGCCTTTAACTCTGGTAAAAATTGCCGTGCAAGAGCCGGAATAGTGCCGCTTCGGGTCTTGCAGGCACCGAAGAGGAGCCAGAGCGGGTGCGCAGCGGCAAGGCCGCTGCGGCTCTGCGAACGGTAGGTGCGTCTTTACAGAAATAGCACCGACTTCGAGTGAATTAAATTTCTTTCACCTCACAGGATAGTGCATCGCAGCCGACGTGGGTTTGCTGGCGCATCTTTGCGGGGCCGGTGCAGTTCTAACGTGGCCGCGTCGTTATCCAGGCTCCAAGTATTGCAGCAGAAGCGTCTCGGCACAGTGATGATCGCGGATTTGTCGCGGAGTTATCGTGGCCCATTCAAGGGTCGCATTGCTTTTTCGGCAGTGTTGCGGCAAGTTTTCCCACAAAAACCGGCCTCGTGCACAAGGCGTTGCGAGATGGAAGCGTTGTCGTGTAACCAGCGGAGTGTCGCATCGCGAGAGTGAGGGTGCTATAAGGCCAATGGTGTACTTTCGCGACACACGGTCGCGTCGCTCTGCACAGCGACCAGCGATAGTGGTAGCAACAGTCTTTGGCATATTTGGAGCAAGTCAGTCCTCCGCGATACGTCGCTGCGACGGACGCGCGGCAACTCTTCCTAAGACGGCCAAAGCTGTTGCTCCGATGCTGGTCCAGCCGCGATTTGTGCTACATGGCATTATTGTTGCTTATGACAGCGACAAAGTTTACCGTTTACCTAATCCAATCTGGTTTCGCGAGAGCTCCCAGGTACCAGTTTGACGTTTTGTGTGTGTGTGTGTGTGGGTGTGTGTGTGTGTGTGTGTGTGTGTGTGTGTGTGTGTGTGTGTGTGTGTGTGTGTGTGTGTGTGTGTGTGTGTGGTTTGCGTGTCTTTGTGTGTGTACGTTTTTCTTAGATTTAAGTTTATTACATTTACCTGAGGCAAATGCACCATAACAAGATACACAAAATAATCACATAAAACTTGTATTAGAAAATTACACTATCAAGCATACACCTAGCAACATGACACACAACAATGAAAAAACTTGGAGGTCTCATAGCAAAAAATACTCTCTAGTATTTGACGTCGGAATTTCACAAGAGGTAAAAAACCTGAAGAGTTTTTTTCTCCGTTCCCCGTAGGCCCTTCCTGCTCTGTGATAAAACGATCTCACCCTTAACAATAGTTTTCGGCCGGCTCATGAAAGTTTTTGCCTCTTAAAATCTGGGGTTAGAAACAAATAATATAAAGTAGGGTGCAACGCTGTACATTCTCGTATTACTCAGGACTTTGTAGGCGATGCAAAGGTCGAAGACTCTGCGCCGGGATTTCAACGTAGGTAGTCCGAAATATGTATTTCTGACTCTGAGAGAAATCGTGCTGCGGCTACAGGCACCGAAGCTGCACTATCGGAGAGCCGCGCCGGCACTACCGCGGAGGAACTACCGCGGAGCCGTAGCGGCGATGCGGCAGTGCCGCTTCGGCTCGCGATAGTGCCGCGGGAGAGTATCTGATATGAAGTTATTTAAGAATGATAATACAACTAGGGGGGGGGGCTAAGAACAAAAATACGCACCTGCGGTCGTTACGTCCTCTGTCTAATAGGGACAGAGGTCCCCGCCGCTTTTGCGCCCATAGAAATACGGAATTTATCTCTCATTTGGGTTACTGAACCGGCGACAATTTCGTTTTACCACATAGGATAGTACATCGTACTCCACGCGGGTTCACTGCTGCATCCTCGCGGAGCTGGTGCGGTAGTATCACGGCGATGTCGAGGCTCAAAACACGGCAACAAAATCTTTTGATCACGGAGTCGCTGCGGCACTACCGCGGAACAATCGCGGCACATTCGAGGTGCGCGGTACTTTCACGGCACTGAAGCGGCAAACTTTCTCAGAGGATGGACGCGTTCGGTATTCTGGGATTACGGAAACCACCTTTAAGCGTTAGAAGCTTGCGAGTGGGAGTATTTCAATTCCTTTCAAACACTCTCATACCCTTTTTCTTGTAAGGGGAGTAAACTGCGGCGTCGGATTCAACTATGGACCTCACATAAAGTGCGTCCGAATGAGAGTGTCCGCTCACGCAGTCGCTTTGCGTGTCCAGCGGCCGCCGTGAAGGCCTTTCTTGAACCTGTAAATCGATTAGAAACAATATTACATAATATGTGAATAATAATGTCCCAGTCGGCTGTATGCTGCCTTGGAAAGGACCGTGCGTAAAACGGTTTCAGGACGTTCGCTTGACACGTTCGCCGACTGGGTAGGCGGACAATCTTATTTGGACAGACTTTACGTTTTTAAGGCTAGAAGTACAGTTTACCGCAATGGTCAAAGGACATGGTGCGGTTGCGGTTACACACTACAACTACGGTGAAAAACCTGGCTCTCTGCCATATTTCATTATCGATCGACAGCACAGCTGACTTTCTTGGTGACTTACGGTTTTTTCCTTTTTTCTTTGTTTGTTTCGGCATTATTTTTGTTTCTGATTGCTAAACATTGCGACAAGGGGATATTCTTAGTGCTCTAGGGAAATTATCCGTTTGTTCAGGCTTCGAAGTGTCTTTTTTTCAAAATTATATTTTGAAACCGAAAAAAAAACGGCAAATTTCTCTAGCACACTAAGAAAAGCCCGTAATCGTAATATTATAGGTGTCAGAAAAAAACTAAGCAGAAACAAGCGTGAAAAGAAAGGAATACTCGTAACTCACCCAGAAAATCAGCTGTGCTGTCGATCGATAATGAAATCTGGCAAAGGGTCAGGTTTTCCACTGTAGTTTTAGTGTGTGACCGCAACCGCACGATGTCCTTTTCACATAGCGGTAAACTGTAACACCTGCTAATTTTTTATGGCTATCCCAATGTGGATTTCAATTATCTGCCTGTGAGCCAACTTTAATTTTGTTTTAATGTGCTCAAGGAAGTTCGATTTCCTATTGTTGTAGAAACGAAGATCTCGCACAGATTCAAACACAGAAATAGAGACGCCATCATATACTTATATTAGTAATCTACGATTGCCTAATTGTGATGAATTCGCACAGAAAGGGTCTTTTGAAGGGCCAGGGGCAACAGCTATCGCTTCCTGCAGCGCGCAAGTATCACGTGGCTCCGATATATATGTGGGAAGTTCAATAGAACCCGCCCAATTTTTTCACGACTTTCTTGTCCTGGAGAATGACGGGAATGCCCGCCGCGAAAATGTTGAATGAATTTGGAGACAAAATACCCACTGGCGGCACTCGACTTTTTAAACATTCACGCTGGGATGACTATTCCCAGCTTTCACTTGGAACGTTCTGCCAGACAAGTACTCTGTGATCCATTTGTTGAGAGGTCAAAATCTTCTGCCAAAACAAAATAGAAGACATCGCAGCATATTTTATTGTCAAGGGCTTCTGTCCAATCATATACGTACTCCAACAGGCTTGTGTCACTCTGTGTGACCAAACTCATATTTGCCTGTGTCATATTTGCCTCTGTTAACGCCAAGGTTTTCTAAAAAAGAACCCGGTCCATCAGCAAGAGGTGGTTGTACAGACTCACCGCTCAGTGCGCCTAACTAATATTATTACCAACTAAAAACTGAACCATCGGCACAGGTGGCGCATCGGTGGGTAATGGTAGGAAGCATTGACATGATAAACTGCCACAGGTGTTGTCGCATACTGAGTACCCTGGGTAACGTGCCGTGTGTTTCATTTCATTTAGACGGATTACCGCCTTTGCATATCTGAGGGCATCTCGTGCCGTGATACAATACCCGCGCTAGGTTTTGTAAAAACGGGGAGCATCTGGCAAACTTGGCAAAAAAACGTCCGATGCATGTAGTTAACGCGTTTGAATGAAGACTTTTTTGAATTCTGAAAAAGCTATCATATTCGCAGATCCAATTGCTACCTTATTATGAGACTTGTGGGCCGAAGTTACCTGAAATCGCTTTGTTTTTGGGAGGAAATAGTTTTTGCAATCGTTTAACAAAAACGCCGCGCGCGACGAAGTGCGGCGAAACTTTGAGCAGTATTTCCACAAGTAATGAAATAGCAATCTCTATTGTTTCTTTATAAATCAGGTGCGAATGAGAGCATCTCAAAGATTGTGTAGGTTGAATTCTCGTAATCCTTCCATAAATACGCTTGAGAACTTCCTGAAAAGTCGGAGCTTTGTTGCGAAAGCCTTGGACTCCTAAATGAAAGTTTTCCGAAATTCAACCAGAACAAACCTTGAAATTCTCTTACCTGCTACTAAATTTTGAAAAAAATCATACAGATTGCTCTTCTTCTACCTGTACAAATACTGCTTAAAGTTTCGCCGCACTTCGCGGCGCGCGACGTTTTTGATAAACGATCGCAAAAACAATTTCTTTGAAAAACAAAGCTATTTGAGGTGTTCGGCTTACAAGTCACATAATCAGGTAGCAATTTGATCTGCGATTTGATTTAAGCGTTTTTAGAATTTGAAAAAGTCTTGATTCAAAGACGTTACATACATCGGACGTTGTTTTTGCCAAGTTTGCCAGATGCTCCTCATTTTTACAAAACTTAGCGCGGGTATTGTAGATTATGTGTAACGATTCTCTAATGTAGAATTCTGAATCGCTTTGGCTTCTGAAATCGACCGCTGTTGTGTCAGACTTTGAGGCATGCATATTGGTTCTGTTTGAGGTACGGCGACCATCGGTATGTTGAATAAGCCAGTGCCTTTGTTGTGGTCTATTGTCCGTTGATAATCTTTCAGGCTTTGGCTTGTTAGGTTGCCGCTTTGGTCTGCCGGCGTTTCTTTGATTCGACGTATCAGCGGTACTCAGAGGACCGCGGGGTCGTACTGGAGCACAATAGGCTTTCACCTCGACGAGGATAGCGAGGGCAGCACGGACTTCCGGATATCTGTATACAAGGTGCACACCCACGCCGCTTCGCGGCGTACTTGTGGGCGTGCTTTAAGATCTATGGATTATTTGAATTACAGAGCAGTGCCTCGCTGAGCTAAACAGCCTTGAAGGCACAGTGCAACATCAGGAGTAAAATTTGATATTATAGCCCGCCCAGCGTGAGTAGCAACCATGCCAAGCGCGAGATCTCAATTCGCTGTAATAAATGAGAAACTTCAAGGAAAAAGTTGGCTCCGCTCCAAAAGCCTAACTGCATCGCCCCGGAAAGAGAACTAAGAGCTCTGCTATTGTACATTTTGCTTTTGAGCATCGCCACACAAACTAAATTTTCCGTTTGCAAAAATTTGGGTTATCTTTTCGAGGTCGAAACGCTTGATTATGCTTTTATGGTGTTGTGAGCGGGGTCGACTTTTTCCGTGTAGTTTCTCACTTTTTTGATAGAATTGAGTTCTCGAGCTTGACAGGGTTGCTATATACGGTGGGCGGACTATAATACCGAATTTTACCCCTTAGGTAGAGTCCCGCACAATTTTTCGCAGAAAAAGCATTTTGCGGCGTTTTTTTGCGCTCACAAAGCGCTGCATCGCTATAACTTGCTTCAAAGTGGTCCGATTTCAATTTTGGAGTAATTTCTATATTGCTTTCATTGAGTCCTCTGATCACAGTGGTATCTCTTTTTTATACGAAAGTATTAGAAAACATTAGATTGAACGCAAGAAGTGCATCGAAAAATGCATATGCGCGACATTGAGGTCTCAAGTTTCGCTATCTCCACTTGGTTCAAATATTGGAGCGAGAAGAAAACCCCAAATGCGAATTTCCGCCTTAAAAAAAAGGAAGCTGCCTTCAAAGGCACAGAACACCCAGAAGATGATTTTTTTAGTTTTTATGCTGGTCTTAAGGAGGGTCACACTCTGATCACAGTGGTATCTCTTTTTTTCGTCCAAGACCCCCTATGAACAGAGTTATGGCTTATTAAAGATGCCTATATTTAAAGGGTGAAAAATTGGCGGATGAGTTGTTTCTTCTCTTCATTCGCAATCGTTGCCTGAGAGCGAGCCAGGATAAGGAGACAGTCTGACTATGGTCTGAAGAACGACGAATTGTTGAGAATTCAGTCATTCATCTAGCCGCTACAGAGTTTGGAAATCTGGTGAGGGGTGTGGCCCGTGCAGGTGAGCGAAGCAGGTCGGGCCTAAGGTGGTCGCCTATAGCTCGCTTATTCGGAGGAATTGAGATCTCGCACTTGGCACGTCTTATAAAAGAGGGGTCTACTAGACAATCAAATAAAATCACAAAATTCATATGTGAGGGTGTAGTGTGACTTCAAGGTACACAACGGCTTGTTTGGTGGTGGGTGTGGGGGGGTTAGGTGTTCTCACCGCGTTTTCTGAGACGACGCATTACGAATTATCCATGTCGAATTCGTACAGAGTGTACTGTCGCATATGAGAAAGCTTGCCAGAAGCCTGTATGAAGGGAAAGCAAACCACAGATGAAGTCGAGTATCTTTGCAGCCATCTTCCAGAAAAGACACAGAACGGATATCAAATTGGGGAATAGTTATGTAAGCAAAGAAAGTGTGAGGACTGCTTCATAAGTATCGTACGCGTATCTAGATTTCGGGGGATGCGTGCCTACTCCTACTCGCTAAACTTTAACCACCAATACTCTGCTCGAAATCTATTCTAAGATCCACCAAAAACGTCCTTTTTCATGAGACACTATGCCATCGAAAGGAATTAGTTCGCAACTGCCTTTTTAATCGGTAAGCATATCATTAAATGATTGGATGTGCACCGCTATATTTCTCCATGTCTCAGTATTCCGCTGTTTTTGATAATAGAAATCCTGAGCTCTATACAAGTACCCCCAAAGATTAGGTTGTTCACAGTAGAATAAAAATAGAGAGCATATAAATCATTAAATCTGAAGTAAACTAGGAAATCTGTATATTACCAAACATGTTTTAGTGATTTTTAATCATTTCCATCGAAATCCAGGAAGAATGCATTCAAGTGAGCTTTCAGATCGGATAAGCAGGGTGGGGCGCGCACAACATGCGCCCGGCGGGAGGCGGACACGCGGAGTTTTGGCACGGTCTGAGTCTGAGGTCTTGCCCGTACACTTTTCAGTTCCAAGCGTGAGCGATTTACCTGTTCACCTGCGCGGCCACCTCAAAGGTGGTAATTTTAGGCAAAATTCACATTTTCGTTGCATCAAGTCTTCAAAAAAAAATCTGGTACTTAATTGATCATCAAATCGAACACCGTCTAGAAAAAAAGGATTTTCGTTAGGTTTGAGATGGTACATTCGAGTAAAGTAGTTCCTTGCGAGCAATGTGAATGGTCCAGCTCGGTCAAAGGCTGATGAATTATACTGAAAAAGATGATGAGTCGTCATTCTCATAGGATGATAGTTGTGTGGAACTGACCGAAAATTCGAAAAACGTTCAACCCGTTTGAAATAATTTATCCAGTGTGTTCTACAAGATTCGACAACAACTTGAGTTTTTTTCGAATCTTGAAGGTAAAAAACTGGAAAATCACGTTCTTACTTTAAAATTCGTTTTCATGACTTTGAACTTTACTCGCATTTTCCAGTGAAACATATTTTTTTGATTTTGGACAAGGACCACGAGGACTTGTATTTTCAAATGCTGAGCGGCAATGGTTTGCCGAAAATGGAACGAAATGGCCAATACGTTTTCTCCACGAAAAACACTATGCTCACAATATTCAAAGCAGACAGTTCTCAAAATTTACTTTGCATTCAATTCAACAATTTTAAACCATCCTGCGAAAGTTCACGACAATAATTTCGAAAGAAGAAAACATTTTTATTGAATCATTGCTTGTTCGGAAGGAAAAAATCACCATTTATAGAGAGATCGCAAGATGATGGATACTCTGATATTTGCAATTTCGTTCGCCCCAGACATTCCTCTAATCTTGATGTTTTTGAATATTTGATGCCTTATTATGGCATGGTATATAATCACAAGTTATCACAAGGTAGCTGAGTTGAACGCAAAACTCAGATGTCAGGCAGGACTCGAACCTGCATTGCACGCTTTCCGGGCGAGAGTGTTACCATTACACCACCGACACCCCGTTCTGCATCACTCAGCTATTCACACATGAACTGTGTGGGCACAACAGCAATCACCCGATGACGGGTATGATCTGGTAAGCACAAATCGGCATTAAATCCAGTTAAGCTGAGGCCTTTTGAAGACAGAATTTTGATGTTTTTGAATATTTGATGCCTTATTATGGCATGGTATATAATCACAAGTTATCACAAGGTAGCTGAGTTGAACGCAAAACTCAGATGTCAGGCAGGACTCGAACCTGCATTGCACGCTTTCCGGGCGAGAGTGTTGTCCTGCCTGACATCTGAGTTTTGCGTTCAACTCAGCTACCTTGTGATTCCTCTAATCAGTGCGAATTTTAGTAAATTAAGAATATTTTGGGGAAACTTCCATCTTTGAAATATGTGGGTATAACGTTTTTCTCAAAGAAAGCCATGATTCGTCTTTAAAATCGAGAAAAACAGAATATTGTGCCTAATTCTTATCTTTACGGTCACAAAACCGAGTGAAAATAGATTCTTGTTTAGGGATAGAGAATATCTCTGTTGAGGAATGTTTTTGGGACACGCACATTCACTACCGACCGAGGCCTGTGTTGAACGGCCCTCGCAAACTCGTGCCAGATACGAGGCAGTCTTACATGGGCATGAGACAGTCGGCAATGCGAGCATCATTTCCTCGATCGGTGGCGAAGATCAAAGGATATAATCAAGGATGAAACTCCCGTGAGGGATATCAATAGGCCTCCCTGGGGTCTTTATTTTTGATGGGTCGCTGCAGCGCTGCTGCTGAAAGCGACATATCACCTGCGAAATAAAAATTACAAGAAAAAAGAATAGATCATAAATGAGGAGCAGCAGTTGGGGCGAGAATAAAGAGCAGCAGTTGGGGCCACAATGAGGAGCAGCAGTTAAGGCCACAATATTGGGGCGACGACTGGAGCAGTTGGGGCAACTGTAGCAGCAGGTGGGGCAACTATACGAGCAGCAGTTGGGGCAGTCAGCGGAGCAAGAGGACACAACGTGCTGCCCTGGGCAGCAGTTGGGGGAACGAAAGGGGCTTACACCTCGACGAGTAAATGCGTTAGTAATCCCCTCGTGCTGCCTTACTAAGCCGCGAGTATCTGAGTAGCGATGCACAGACTCTTGTCATGAGGTCGACCACATCGTGCACAATTAAGCCGCATACACTGTTGTGATCGTCGGTGAAACATTTCCAGCATAATTTTCGCCCTGCAACTGTATTACGTTTACTTTGAGCGTCTGCTAGTGCTCTACATAAAGCCAACAAATGGTTGTTCAGGCCACAGAAAATGCAGCTCTTTGAGAAATGGTTGACTTAATTCTTCTGTTGAATTTCCCTTTTCTTTGAGTCTTCGGGTTTTGCCCGATTTTTCAGTCTTGCATCAAAGAATTTCTTCGCTGCAATTTCGTTTTCGATTGCTTGAATAACATCATCTACGGTGACGCCATCATTGTTTTGGATTGATATGAGAACTTTCCGGACGATTTTCTATGGGAACTTTTCGAGTATTTTTTTTGTCCACAGTGCATCCTGAGTGGTGCGGATATTTTGTTGCGCTGAAATTGTTTGATTCATAAACATTTTTATTTTGACAAGTACTTTTGAGCGAAATTACGTGGTTTGCAGGGCGTATATCAAATAGCTTTTGGAAATTCTTTCTGTCTCGCTCTGTGTGACTCAGCTCATATGTAGTTGCCTGTATCATATTTGCCGCTACCCCAAGTACTTGCCTGATTCACATTTGCCGCTGATAAACTGTAAAAGGGGCCCGGCTTATCAGCAATTTGTGTTTGTTCATACTGTGCTAATAAGCTTTTTTGCCAACAAAAATCTCAACCACCGGCACAATTTCGGTGCATCGGGTCGCTCGCGTGGCAGGCGAGCATTCTACTATTGAACCACCGATGCTTTTGGGGATTTTCACTCCGTTTTCGGGCAAGTTTTCCACATTGAACCTTCGCTTCGTTTGCCCCTGCTGTTAGCATAAAAATCATTTCATTTGCTTTTGCGATCCTTTTCGCGAATTGAGAAATGTTTTCAACTTCAATTACAAGGTCTTTTTTCGTTTCTCTTTGATTCTGCTTCGTCATATACTCTGTTCAGATTTTCTAGCGTGACCCAGCTCATAGTTGCCCGTATCATATTTGCCACTAACCCAAGTACTTGCCTGATTCATATTTGCCGCTGATTAGCCGTGGTAACCTATAAAAGGGGCCCGGCTTATGAGCGATTTGCTGTTGTTCATACTGTGCTAATAAAGTTTATTTGCCACCAAAATCTGAACCACCGGCACACTTACCTTGGTTTTTTGGTTTTTTTCTTCTTTTTGAGTATTTCCGTTACCCACTTGTAGTTCTGCTGTATGAGCTGTATTCCTTTGGTTGCCGTTTTGGCCCTCCTCTTCAGAGAGTCTTCCATTGACAGCATTTTCTCTACTGTGGGGAGCACTTCGTTTCTATGCACAAAGGTTTCGAAAATCGCACGATACTAAGGGAGCTTCCCCTCATCTCTGCAGAACCGAGGAAGCTTCAATTGTGGCTCTCGCAATGTGTGATGTCTTCCCGATCGAACGCGTTTTCAGTTGCGTCATCGGATCACCATTACGTAAGCCGCCGGTCAATCTGCTCGTTGTTCCGGCCGTCACTAGTGTCGTCGCCTTGTCCACCGTAAATTGACCCTTTTAGGAGATTGCGGCTCGATTTTAGTGCCAATCTATTCCTAGCTTCAAGTATCAAAATTGTGTCATTCTTTTGAGCATTGTTGTCGGTACACTGACTTTTTCGATTGATTCCTTCGATTTCATTCACGAGGTCCTTTTTGTTTCTCTTGTTTTTGGACTCTACGTTAACCTTTTCCAGTCTATTTACCACGTTCTGAAGATTATTTCTACTGGACTTAAAGACTTTCATGCCACCTGTGATGAGATTGATGGCGGTGCAGTACTCATCGTACCGCGCTCTATCGTCTTCAGTTGGTGCATCGGCTAAAACTTTCAAAGCCAAAAGTCCCGTGTTGGCAGAGGCCTTGACATAGAGCGTATAAAGTTCATATAGTCCAGCTGAAGAACCAAGACACCGAAGTCACCACATTTCGTGCAACGGTCAAATCAACCGAAAAGTCCCATCCTAATGAGGCTCGGGCATGACTTAGTGCGAGACAATGATGCACAACAAAAAGATGTAAATACCGACACCAACGAAGTCGCAAGCCGCTTGTCAGGATGACTGATCATTTGAAGACAATACAGTGAATGAAATATGTGAAAAATTGATTGAATTTTCTAATTCCCAATCTTCTAGCTTAGACCTACGCTACCTACGCTCAAGTATGGTTTGAATCAACTGTGATGTGAATACGCCACCGATGCCTTTCGCCGCCAATCGAAGGATATGTCCTACAGACTGGTCCAAGCAGCAGGATTCACAGTCTTGTGATAGTGGCCTGCATTCCAATATGTATATTGATCCAGTGTGATAAGTCCTTAAAAGTGTTGATTTTATGCTATTCTTCAATTTATTGATGCCTCCTCGCTAATGTCGCATTTTCCCTCGGGCGCGCAGAGCGTCTCGCTCTGTGTGACCTAGCTCCAGGGTAAGGCGTAGAGGTGTGATAGGCCAGTGAGAGGTGCGGCCCCCGCTTTGGATCTGGTGCGTATCATAGCGATTGTGGTTTTAACCATTGTATGAACCAATTTTCCTGTTATTATTTTTTTTAGATTTTTTTCCATTAAGAAATTGAAAAAAATATGAATTTTTTTCCCTCGAAAAATTAAGAAAAATCCAGGAGAGAATAAAAAACCGAAAAATGAAAAAAAATCACGAGAAGTCTTCTTTGATTTGAACAGTGGGTTTGGGAAGCCAAAAACTAAGTAAAATGGAGCTGTTCTTCTAAGAAAAATTGATTATTTTTTCCAGGTACTGCCCTGGTGCTTGCCAGAAGAGCTGGAAAAGAAGAGGCGAGGAGTAGTTTATTCTCAATAGTCTATTCCACACGTTTACAATGTTTTATTAAATATTGTTCCTTGCTCCCAGTGGATTTGATGAAAAGGAGTGTGTAATAAACATATTCTGACCACTGTGTATATTTCATTGATGACATAGAAAATTGAACAAAAAGCAAGAAAGGTATATCACAGCTCGGATGTGGAGCCTTCTCCCACCATCGTGTGACGAATCTGCGCCCGACGCGCCACGTTACTGATCTGAGAAGAGGGAATAATCGTGAGTAAAAATCTTAGTGTTAGAGAGAGTTTATGAGAAAATGTACAAATCTCCGCGGCGCTCATGGGGGCCACGCGCGACGCCTTCTCCATTTGATCGCGTGTGAATTTGCTGTTCTGGATAAGGACCTCTTCAGAGCCTATCACCCCCGTGTAGGCGAATTCGACCCGTTTCAGGGGACACAGAAGTACAATACTGCCTACAATCCGATACCTTTCCCAAAGTGTAGGACAAGAGACGTTTGCTATGACAACTGCAGAGCGTTACGTTCTTCTGTATCACTTTGACGACGCTCCTGACTTTGACATCTTCATCATGATTGAACACATATTAGGGACAGTGTAAGAGACACACTCACTGCCTTATCCTGTCTGGGATGATATCGACGCTTTCCACAGAGACATCTCAGTGACCGTTAATACGCGCTTCACTGATGCACTTCATCGTGATAGCGATAAAAACCTGCTATGACAGGCACATGTTACTCGGCATCATCGACTACGGGAGAGATTTTGAAAGTTCTAAAGCTCATGCTCAACTGATGTGAATGTCTTTGAAAGAGGCTTGAACGCTACAGGAGGCACCGATACGGTTTTACGATCCATTCTCATAGAAGACTCCTATCTACTCCAGAATGCCCGCATGGCTTGAAAACTTTCGAAGCGATATATCGAGCAATAAACTTTATGAAGCTCTACTGAACATATTCTCCACATTACTGACGTTATAATAGAAAAAACATTTTTCATATGAGAGCTTCCCAATTTTAATTTTTTTTTTAAATTTCTGTCCCCTCGGTGGTTCCTAGTTTTCTTCCTATTTCCCTTTTAGACTTGTTTTACCACGTGTTAATCCGCATCTAGATAAAATATTCAAAGCACATTAAATAAAAAACATGGCCCTAAAGGTCCCTCGGGTCGAACGTCCCTCGAAGAAAGTGGACCCATTAGACAACGAATCTCGAAGGCGAGGGGAAATCCAAACGAGCCTGAGTGTGGGCATTGACGGCGCGGGCGTAACGCCCGCCAGCAGGAGCGAGAATTAGAAAGTCACTCGCTGATTTTGAAATTGTCTGCTGCGGCGCTTCGACTGGTTACGGTACCAAGGCGCGGATTCGAAAAAGTCGTGCTGACTCGACCAGTCCTGCTGCCAACGCCGATTCACAACGATGTTTGTAGTTAGGAAATCGGCTGACAAGGTTCGAAAGAAGCAAAATGACAACAGAGACGCTCGACTATTTGATGACATAAGTACCTCAGCAGAACACACTTTTACCATTTTCTCATTACATATTTGTTGCAGTAGCAATTTGTTTAAAGTTGAAACGAACGGTCCATCCATTCTCACAGCGGGCCCGAAGACTCTTGCTAAGCAATGGCTGCGACCCACAAGGGTTTCGAATCTCCATCCGGACAAGGATCCAGCAATAGGCAAGGCAGACAGCTTGATGAAGGAAGCTAAAGCCGCGTTCTCGAAGCGCGTCTTTTACTTTTTCTTCGTTGATTCACTGTTGTTGTCATTTCTGCGCTTTGCAGAGGACGGTGAAGCTTTGGTCAAAGTGCAAGTGGAAAGAGATATGATTTCACATGGTGAAAATCATCGTAGAGGTATTGATATCATCCGTAACAAACGCATCTCAGTCGAGATTTCCAAAGCTTCCATATTCGCGGTCGAACTGTTTCAAAAAAAAAACTTCTAACGAACTTTTTGAACTCATGTCTTTCGTTTACACAGAACGGTTTGAAGCCTTCTTCTTGTTGTATGAGTGTTCGGGTGTGATGGAAAATTTTGAAATGTTTGAAGAATATGAGATAATCCTCAATATACAATCAAGCTCTCCAAGGCAAGGTCAACTTTAATTTCAATTCACATTTTTCAATACTCTCTGTATGAGCCTTTCCTCTTTGGTCCTGTATACAATACAATAAAAATTAATTCATTGAGACAATTCGAAAATTGGCTCCAATATGATTTCATCCTTCGCCATTCTCCATTCTTCTGTTGACAACAGACTACTCCAGGTTAGCAGTTTCCATCAGATTCCTGAAACATTCACTTATGTGTGTTTATATCAATATGAACCTACGAACTTACAATTAGTAGTATAGCTGCACTATTTCATCTACTTTGTGCCACGGATAAAATACTGACAATTTTCGTTTGATGGCGGACCGGGGGCCTGCGCCTCCCCGCTCCACAGCGCCGCTGCCCCCCGCCCTCCCACTGTGATCGTCACACCGTGCGCCTGAGCCTGCCCAGCTCATATTTTCCCGTATCGCATTCGCCTCTGACCCAGCTCATATTTACCTGTGTCATATTTGCCTCTGATCAAGCCAATAATACCTATAAAAGGGGCCCAGCTTATCAGGAAGAGGTGGTTTCCAATGAACGCGCATCATAAAACACACAGGTTAGACAATAAATGAAACTGAGTGGTTATCAAGGAAGAAAACCTATCTGTCTCACAGCAATAGATTACACTCCGCATGGCTCAGTGTCATTAAAGGCGGGGTTCGCGATGAAAACGCTTGTTGCGCCATCCTCATGAGAACGTAGATCTAGCCATCACAAATGTGAAATTATGTGGAAAGCTGTAACAAAACGCTCAGGAACAAGTTATTGCCTTGGATCCGCCCGCCCCAGTTTTCGAGACTTCTATGAATGCCTGTTTTGTCAATTTTTATTTTGCCTCTGAAGTAGCTTCTGAGCACTTTTGGAGACTTGACTACTTTGAAAGCAAAATAAAAGGCGGATAAACAAGCATTGAAGGCAGTGTTCATGATAAAAAGTGTTTGAAATCCCTCTAGGAATGGGTAGTGGAGGGACACTCTGTAACATTAACGTCGGAAGAACGTGTGAAAACCAGTCAGGAAGCGCCCCAAAAGAGCCCGAAGTTGCCACTTTGAGCGCAAGGCAAACCCCAAAAGCTCATTGCCCGCCCACCGACGTGAACGAATGAAAGCTTGAAATCGTGAGATGAGCGACGTTTTCCGATCATTGGCCCCGTTCTTTACTTCATTCTCAACTTCTCTATTAACTCAGGTCAGCTCGCATACATCGGCGGCAAAAGGTGGAAGTTACAAGCCTCGGAAAACTCGTCCACCATGCTTCTCTAGCTCAATTTTGAGGAATCATAACTCCGTTCCCAGAGGGTCGTGTACGATTTCAGAGACATCGTTGGAATCAGTATGGGGCCGTTTTCAAGATAGGCTAAAAAACAGAAAACCAATTTTCATCATGGACACTGTTTTTAATGAACATCTCGTTAACGAGATGTTGTAATTAGCACCTGTAATTAGCCGTTGCACCTTGGGTTTGAGCGTTCTCCCGCAAATTTCCGGTTTTTTTCCATTTATTTTCACTTTTGCAATGACCAAATCTACATTCTCATGAAGACAGCTCAAATATCGTTTTCATCGCGAACCCTGCCTTCAAGCAGTCATATGGTTAATGTGGTACTATTATTCTGAGGTTAAAGAGGGAATAAGCCGATAGTACTATCAACATCAGGAACAACGTCCACTCTGCAAAGCTGAGACTCCCGAGTGCAGATATGCAGACGCCCGTATCAGCCGGCATTGATGCCTTTAGTAGTATGAGACACCATTGGGCTTATCGGAACTTCAGAGCACGAGTATACCGGCAATCTTCGTGGGACCGGTAGGCTAGACATGAGTACAAGCCCCGGCATGAAACTAACTGACCGAATGATGTGAAATTATGTTAGTGTGAAAGAAAAAACGGGTGTCAGGACCATGAGGCCCAGGGGAACCTTAGCATATAGACTTTTCTGTGCAAAGGATAGTGCTTGCCGACAGATAAGACGAAAACCAAAATAATGTTTTGAATTTAACATGATTGAGTCAAACAAACAGAACGATAGGAAAGAAAAACATCAGGACATAATACCAAATATACACTGAAAATCAGGTACAGGTCTAATTCTCAATAAGGTTTCTTCCAAGTGCTCTGAGCTCATCGACCTCTTAACATACTGCCAAAAATTTTTTGAGCCAGGCTAATGTTTATTGCCGTCATATGCTGAACTACCGGGTTCATGGCAAAAGTAGAAGCGGGATGAAAGGCGCGGCCATGAGTGGATGAGCCTATGCTTACCTGGGAAGCCTGGATCTACAGATGCTTCCCCTTTCTTGCTCTTGCAAACCCCATTTAGCCCTGGCTGGCTGTTGGCGGTGGTGGGGGGACAGCACTCTCACGCGTAACTTGCTTTTCTCTCTCTCTATCTCTTTTCCGCAGTTTGTTCCGTCCTGCTTAATTGGAGATACGAAGTTGTTTACAAATCAAGGTTCAGCTATGTTACTTTTAAGGAAATAAGCCTCTACTAAATTACAAAATCACGTGTAAGTTCGAAAGAGACTTCGACTCACTCTGCAAATTTGCTGGTACACAGGAATTTTCATGAGCAGAATATGCAGTTCGTGCAGTGCGGATTTGTCGAAAGAAGGGGTCTTGTCTGAATGGTTGCAAGAGAGGTGGAAGTACTTACTTCACTGTCGCAACTGCGGAGGTCTTCAGACTTTAATTGGAATAGCTTCCTACGATTCCTAACTTCCCAGGTGTCGGTATCGATTCTTCTCGGATTTTTTTCCGGCATAGAACGAAGCCGCAGCTCGATGGCCTACATTGCATTCTAGCACCCGATATGGCGTCATGAGACGCCGGCGATCCTGCAAGTTTAGAAGTTTGCCAAAGTTGGCTTTTACCACTTCTGGTTCTTCTTCTTCTTCTTCAGCGTTTGTCCCACATTGTAGCAGGGTCCGCTTCTTTTACCACTTCTGGTTATTTTGTGAATACATGGATTTCTGTTTTTTGCGAGTCCTGTTTAATTTATTCAAGATTCCATGCAATGATCGAACCTTTCGTTCGAGGAGCGATAGAGTTGTTCCGTTTTCACCCTGTTGTGCCATCTTTTGGCGACCATTGATGTGTTCAATGCAATCCCATGGCGTGAAAAGGACGTCCTTTCCTGTATGCGGCCCAATTGGGGTTTGATATATGATGATTTTCGATAATAATTATGTTAACCGCTTCTGCTATGTGAACTCACCCAGATAACTATTTTGCAGGCACAGAACGAGTTCGGCAAGGTTCCTGTTCACTGCAAAGAACGAAAGGTTCCTGTTCATTGCAAAGAACGATGTGGCTCCGTCACCCGTTCTCGGAACTTGGTTTCGCAGCTAGTCTTGAGAATGTCGCTGAGGTTTTTATCCACGCATTTCTTGATGCATGCGTGTAAGTTTTATAATATCATCGAAATTCTTTTTTTTGTACAAGTCTATGATGTACAGCACAAGATGTAGAGTCGCGCAACTATTTTAGTCTGATGAATGGATGGGGCTGCGACGGTAGATCACCCGGCGCGAATCAAAAACCCATTCTTAAGCGAGGCCGCTAACCCCACACGGAGAGGCGCCTGGTCCATGCCTCAGACTAAAACGAAAACGAAAACCATACAAAATGATTTGTCGTCCATCACTGGATGAGGGATCGCCGCTACGCTGCTTGGCAGGAAAAATTGCGGGCGGGAAAATAAGAAAGGAGAGTGGCTATTGATCGCGCAATTTTTTTCCGCCCAGGAGCTTCGCGGCGATCCCTCATCCAGTGACTGACGATACGTACAAACGATTAGTACACAACCAACATAATGAAATCTCAACTTTTCAAAACGTTGTATACACACCTTTACAACTCCTTCCCGTCTACGTCTTGTAGATATGGCAGAAACAAAAAAGCAAGGATGGGCCAAATTAGCGGATAATTTTGAGAATCCTTGAAAAAGGCTGGGACCAGGCTAATAAATGGACAGAAACAAAAGCAAAGTATCACTTGCAGTTCTGAAAGAATGATTCTGGAAGGAAGAAGAAAAAAAATAGGAGAAGGGGATTTGGGAAATTGTAATAAGTAAATAAGAATAGTTGGACAAGTTAGTGGTTGAGAATGAAAAAGATAATTTGCGGCTTCCACAGCCAACAGGCAAGCGAACGCGGACTGATTAACAAGTTTATGCACAAAATATAAACAATCAAATGGTGGCGTGTACACGGTGAGTTTCGGTGACGGCGGCTGGCAAAAATTGGAACTATCTGGTTTTCCCCGACAGTTCTCTCCCAACAACATAAATTCGTGTCCAGAGTGGACACTAATGAGCATAAAAAAAGAATGCCGAATCGCTCAACTCCTGACGAGATTGCAGCGGAGAATGAGGTCTTATGCCTCGAACCGCCTCACAACGACATTGCGTTCCCGCACTGTTTACTGCACTGTCTACCCGCCACCGTAATCCATAATTGCTACAACAGCCCACATGATCAACGACTGTAATCTGAAAATATTTATTTATACATTTTCACTTTAACAATAAAGTTTTTTTCTACTGTGCTTATTTCTACTGCTTATGCGTGAATTGCAACTGTCGTGTATTACTTCTCCTCTTATGTTAGTTAGTGCCATGTCTGCTAAAACTGCTAATACTGACACTATTCGTAGAGATTTAAGGAATGGTTAATTGAAGGAAGTCGGGAACATTCTTCTGAACTTGGGCGGCTCGCCGCCTGGGTCGGTGAAAAAGCCGATTAGGCGGTTTCATCGAACATAAAGGCTTTTTGGCTGAACTCTGGAAAATAATCCCGAACAGCTTTGAAGAGACTCGCCAGATTTCTGATCTCATGTGGCTGCCTGTGGGGGACCCTGATATGGCTTCTGTACTTCTATTTACGTGAAAATCTGCTGAAAAGAAAACAACCAGCTGGTGCATCCGAGTCTCGTCCATCCGGGCTTTGAGGTTGTGTCTTGTAAGGTCGACGGTGTTGTCAATGGTAATAAATACCTCAATGACCGTACCTCCGGAGCCATTCCAACCGGACGGGCGTGATTATACTAGCAATTTTATCTTTGAAGTTTTTTTCATGCCGAAGCGTTTTATCGCCATCTTCAGGTAATTTGAAGAGAAGGACGCCGCATTTGTCATTGTTCTCAGCCCGGACCTTCACGGACCTCACAGCATCCTGACATCGTCATCCAGGTCTTAACTTGTGACTTTGACCGATTTTCCTAAAAAATGTGAGTGATTTTCTTATGAAAGTCTCAAAATAGTATTTCTACCTACCAAAGTTCTCTTGCATGTATATGTAGTAGAGCTTCGGATATCTTGGATCGTGGTTTTTCAAGCAGGTATTTTATGATACAATAGAGCGAAAATTCTGTGATCTTTTGTTTCTCAAAATGTGACCATGATCAAATTCTATGTGTAATTATTTAAAAACTACACCTTTGAGCATTCCTTGCTGGAATTTCACCTGTTGAAGTGATAGGCGTCGAAGAGCTGGGTCTAGGTCATGCTCAATGTGCATGAAGCAACCGTTTGATACCACCACCCGTTTGATTATGCTTTCTCAGCGTGGTGAGCCGTAAAATTTTTGACTCCCTCCATAGTAGCCCGTACTTTCTTCGTCCTCGTTGACTCGTACTGACTTTCACAGTTGCATATAAAGTGGTGAAGTTTTTATAATAATACGTTATCTTTACACTATATTGTACCATAGGTATTATACAATGTGACCGTGGTCACCGGTAATGCTACAGACAATCAATGTACAGCTGGTTTCACACATTTCTTCTAGCCATTTCTATCAAATTAATGACGTTAGTCGTGTGGAAAGGAAAGAAATTCACAGTTAGTTTTTACTTCATACAAATTCCTGTCTGGAAAAATTTCTCAATGATTGTTTCAAGGGGCTCGTCCAAGTTAGAGAAGAAATGCGCTGAAGTGGCCTATCGCATAAAAACGAGAAATTTGAGTCACCGACTCTCGGTTATGAATGATATTAACTTCATCACGTTTTTGGAAATCAATAGAAAATCAATAGTTTCAATAAAAAACTGAGGCTGACCGACCAGGAATATTCCACATCATCTTCAGTAGAGCCTCTACACCGATACGGCGTCTTGAGTGGCCGGAGAGAACTCAGCTTAGCGGAGATTATTACAGAAGTGTTAAATCGAACAAAAAAGTTAGCTGCAAAGCCCATATCAACCAATTGAATCTCTCTATGGAGGTCAAGAGTTTTCGGAAACAGTGCTATACATAGTGCGGACTAGTTCCGTAATCCCGCTCTCTATTGAACAGAAACAAACAAGGGAGTTCAAATATGGAATTGATGGTAACATGCACTCACCAGTTAGGCTGTTCTTCCAGAGTCTGTGATTTCTGTCTGATTTTCTTCAGAAGGATGGGCGAAAAAATACACAATTCGTGGGTTTTTTGTCGAGAGCGGTGAGTTCTGCTGATTAAAAAAGAAAAGCCTAAGTTGAAGAGATGTTCATGTCAAAAAAAAATCAGCGAACGCAGAGAAGTCGAATGTAATGATAAGTGGTCAACGGAATCGTATTCGACTCAAGGCTGAGCGCGTGATGTCTATTTCGTCACCGCTTAGATCATCAGTGTTGCAACATTTCACGCATTCTAGGACCATCGTTTTAGATGAGATTAGATTAGATTTATTACGACGTATGAGACGTCGTGAGAAAAAAAAGAAAAAAAAAATTACAATAATATGTACTAAGCAACCGCGAAAGGACGACGGGATATGCAATAGGGAAATGCCGAGTGAGAAAAAATCCGTTCCAATTATTTGCTTTCTGGAAAACCTGTGAACCACGTAAAACTAACTGCTGAGCAACCTCGCTTCAGTTTTGAATCTTGTTCAGTGGGAAACTTTTCTCAACTGGTTAGGAACGCATCATTTTACCAAGTGAGTAGTTATATTGGGAAAATAGTATCTGAATATCAAAAAACTATTGGAAATGTTTTTACGCTATGAAAAGGTGGAAACGATTGTCGGTCTTGCAGTTGCGACAAATAGGGAAAATGCCTTGAAAGTAGAAGAGATAAAAAACACCAATTTTTTCTCAGCATCACTTCTAATACGACAGCATCATCAGTTCATTGCGAATCAATGAGATCAGGAGAACAAGGTTGTCTTGGCTGACACCGAACCCGTATTGGAAAGTAACACTTAGCAGCTAATCAACAGTAACATCGCCCATTGTACGTAACATAATCGATGCGAAAAGCCGGGAAGAACCCATCGTGACCTAAAAATTTCTCTAAATTTGTTTTTGTTTAGATTTTTTAAAATTTTTTTCTCCACCTCTTTGTATTTTTTTGAATCTTCTCATTCTTCTTGCTGGGCTGTCTTTTGAACTTTGTTATCTTCTCATCACTCCTCTTCTAGTTTTGTGCTAATATCATTCCTCTTTTACAGGTCGTTATAATATCCTTACTTAGATTATATTGTTTCTTTGTTGAAAATATTTGGCGCTTGCTCTGAAAACTTTTATGTTTTTGTTCTTTCTGCCTAATCTTGGAATTGTTCAGGATCTGTTGGACTTCTATCATTAATATCCAATTTTACATTGTAGAATTTCGCACTTACCCAAGTTTGAGGTTCTTGGCGAGGCGATTGGGTGATTCTGGTGTCTGGCGTCGGTTCCTGTGTCAGTCGATTTTATGCCGTCCGTGACAACGTGCTGAGGATCCTCTGCGAGTACCTCTGTGGCGGGGTGCGAAATTTTTGATCGACAACAAAAAGTCACCTTATCAGGTCTATCCGTTTCGCTGCTGTTCCATTTTGTGTCATGCGGTCTAGAGGTTGTCCTGCGTTTATCATTCAGACAAGAGGAGCGGCCAAACGAGCAGGATCGCAACAGCCTCCGGACTTTGCGGAAGCTATCGAGCAGCTGATGAGAGATGAGTCGCTACCTACTCACTTGAAGCTGGTGACAAGTCATTTCTCTTCCATGAACGAAATGTTCGATTTAGTTGTCTCGAGAAATATGGAACTAGTAGATGCTAGCAAGGCACTAGCAGTTGAGAACAGTGACTTGCTTAAGAGAAATGCCTCATTGCAGGCAGAAATTGTTGAGCTTAAGGATCAGCTTCCTCATACTTCGGATTCTCGTGAGACTCATGATGTTCCTATTGTGATCTGTTCTCCAGAAGAGCATGAAAGGAAGCGTTCTATTGTTGTCTCTGGGGTATTGGAGTCGGTAGACAGAGTGCCGTCGAATCGTGTGTTGTCCGATTCTGATGTGATTCGTAAAGTTCTACATCATCTAAACGTGGAGTATAGTCCCAAGTCGGTTCATAGAATGGACAGACCAGGTACTGGTCGACCGCGGTTGATCAAGGTGGTGCTACCATCTTTGCTCCATGATGGCTTGGTGTGCCGTCGAGCTCATTGGCTCAAGTCCTTCTCTTCTAATCGGATCTGTATTAGACCCTCCCTAACTAAGGAGGAGAGGGACAGGATTCGTGCTCGCCGGCAGAGTGTCGGTACGATTGATGATGTAGGTGCTCTTAGAACTTCGGGATCACCAGTGGCTGTTGTACCCACTGCTCACGTTGATTCCTCGGTAGGCTTTAGCTCTTCTACCACACCGGGATCGCCAGTAACCGTTGTGTCTAGCATTGTTAATGTATCGTCGCCTCCCAATCAGGAAATCTGACTATTCCTCTCAGGTATCCTTGTAGTGTTTTGAGGTGTTTCTACGCTAATGTAAGATCCGTATCGAAAAATGAACATATTAATCTAGTTCTTTCTCACAAATATGATATTTACGCTTTTACAGAGACGTGGCTCAAGCCTAGTCTAATGGTTTCAACTTTATTGATTAATTTAGCTCTGGATTACGGAGCCAAGAGGTGCGATCGTAGTAAGAAGTTAGGAGGTGGGGTTATGTTATTGGTTCATTGGAGGCTGACAATGTCTGTGATTTGCTTGGAGTCGGTGGAACATGCTTATGAGATGCTTTGTGTCGATCTTTACCATGAAAGCTCGAGCTTCCGGGTCATTGTTGTGTATAGGGCTCCGTCTTGTGATTCCGTGAAAACGGAAATGCTGGTCAAGGTTTTGGGTGATTTAATAGCGTGTGAACTGCACACAATCATTGTGGGGGATTTCAACTTACCCGACTTCGCTCGGAGCAATGAAGGTGATGTGTTGGCATCGAATCTGGCTTGCTTAGAGGAACGAATTTATTGTTACGACCTTTCCCAATTTGTACGGAAGCCTACTAGAAGTAAAAATTTGTTGGATTTAGTTTTCTCCAGCCATGAAACCTTACTGGGAAACCTAGAAATTCTGCCGCCTGTGGGGTTGAGCGATCACAATAGCATTTCATTCGACATTCAATGTTGTGAAACACTTAGTACTGCGGATTATCGAAGGGTATATGCTAGTTGCGATTATACAGCCGTTTGTGACCACTTGAGCCAAATTCACTGGATTAGTCTGTTAGAATCGGCTAGCGGTGTGAATGAGAAATATGAGCTTTTCTTATCTGTTATCCACGCAGTTATTGATTTGCATTTTACGTGGAAGCTTGTGTCTTCCATTAAGTCAATCCGCCTACCTGCTCACTTGCAAAAAATGGCTGAACACCGTGAATGTCTTTTCCATGAGGCAAGGAGAACTGGAATTTGGGAGGCATATAATGAGTTCGCAAAAAGGTTTCATGCCCAGTTGGATAAGTACAATAGTTGCCTTGAGAAGAAAAAGATCGGGTCGGGAGAGAGGAACTTCTATAGGTATATAAATTCAAAGTTGAAAGAAAAGAGTCACATCGGTTGCCTTAGAAAGGGTGGTTTCCTGGCGACATCGGCGTATGATAAGGCCAACATGTTAGCTGACCAATTCGCGGAACAATTCCAATCAGACGATGGGAACAGTCCATATTCGGCATTCTTCGGTACTCAGCCTATGGCGGATTTTCCTTCGTTTTCTCCAACGAAATTGCAGAAATTGTTGAAGAAGTGGCCTAAATCTTCCTCGGTCACCCCTGATTTCGTTTCTCTTTTTTTTCATTCAAAAAGTTGCACCTGTTATTTGTGGTCCCTAGACCTATATCTACAACCAGTATCTTATGTATGGTGAAGTTCAAACTCGCTGGAAGCACTCATTTGTTACGCCTTTATTGAAGAAAGGAGCCAGCATGGTTTTGTCCCGGGAAGGTCTGTAGAAACGAACCTTCTGGAATGCTTAAATGATTGGACGGAGGCCCTTGACAAGAAGTGCGACAAGAAGTGCAGTTGCGATGTCATTTACTTTGACTTCGCAAAGGCATTTGATCGTGTCTCGCACTCGAAACTGCTGTCAAACCACGAGATGAGGTTTCATCCGATATTGATAGAATGGCTCGCTCAATTCTTATCTGGTAGAACGTTTCAGGTGAGAGTCGAGGATTGCTATTCTGAGGTGAAAAACATAGAGAGCGGGGTGCCGCAAGGGGGTGTATTATCACCAATATTGTTTAGTATTTTCACAGCGGACATTCCTATCATTTCTCGGGACAGAGCTGTTACAGGCTATAAAACGGCGAAATTCACATGGTTCCTACGCGTGCTGGTGTAGGGCGGAGGTTAGAGACAGTGAGAGAGCAGAGGGCAGACGGAGGCCTAGGCGTCGCGCGCGCCGCTCGCGCCTCGAGTGATGTGAATTACGCCGTTTTATAGAGGGTACGATGAAACTGTATGCGGACGACATAAAACTTTACAAGGTGATTTCTGAGCCACTCGAAACCCAAGTGCTGCAGAGGCCGGATTCGTCATTGAAAAATGGGTTGGCGCAAACTCTGGGTTTGGTAGACCTGGGTTGGAAAAATGGGTTTGGGTTGGATAACCCACCACCTTTGATTCATCAGCGCAAATCTTGGGTTGGCTCCCCTAACCCATTTTCTTTGGCACGAGGGGCGTCTGCGAATACACTACGTATTTTCGCGACGCCTATCTCCGATTTTCCGTCCAATCAATACTCAATTAATTTAATTGCCAACACCTTGTATCGCACTTTTCGCTATTATCGCACAGCTAGTGTTGAATGCTTATTCTGATAGTCACTGTTTTTGCAATTTTCCCCATATTTTCTTGTGGTTTCAATTTTCGTGTTCTTCTGCTGATTTATGTGTTTTTTGAAATCGTCAGACCCCCAAAAAGTTAATCGGACAATGATACTTATTTAATCATTAAACGATAACTTCTTGTGCTGTCTGAAGCCAGTTGTAGCCCATATTTTGAAAGACTTCGTTCAAATATGTTCAGTTGTTCTAAATTCAGGCTGCATATCCAAAGATATTGCGTTGTGTAGCATTTTTTTGCGTTTCAGCAATAACCCCTGTAATACTTCAAAAGTGATTTTCTAAAGGGGGGCATAAATAAATCTCTCATTATCAAGCATTGCATAAATTATTCTGAAGTGTTCTCCTTTTTTTTCGATCGAAGTAACAGGGAATCATGGAGTATGCTATGGGTGAATTAGTGCCCTTTTTCGATTCTGGAAAGTACTGGCGTGTTCAAGTAGGTGCACCGTACATAGTAAAGCAGGACGCTATACTTACACACCTGTTATAACACTGCAGTGGTTATATGTGTGTTTGACGAGTAAAAATAGAACAGAATCAATTTTGCGAAACAGAACTGTTCAAACTGGGAAAAATCTTTCACTTGATGCAGTTTGTATAACATTCATATTCTGACAAAGATTTCTTTCACATCGATCTGATCCGGTTTCCCGCAGCTCCCTAAGGACGTAACTCCTTCTTTTCGCCTTTCTGAGAGAAAATAAACTTACGTGGACAGAAGAACAAGAAAATAGATCTCATAGTAAGAGGAGAACGATAGAACTTCAAAGAAAATTAAATTTAGGATGAGAAATGAACACTGTCTAAATCAGGGTGGCACAGCAGAACGACATAGATGCTGGGGTGGAGAAAATTTGGGAAATGAAAGAAGAGGAAAAAATGAGAGATGATGACGGAAATATTAGAGGAAAGGATGGACTCGAAACATTATTTGAAGTCTAGAGATTCATTCTGCAGCTAGCGGTTGAGTCGATTATTTTTGAAGTAGTCCGTTAAACACGAAAAGATGTAGAGAACAGATGCTGACGCTCTCCAATCGCGTATCTAGGTAGTAAACGCATTCATTATAAGTGATTTTTACAAATCACACCACATTATTTCTGAAAATGGCGCTGGAGCGCGTTATCTGCCTGCCCATTTTGGGTTGGGTTGAGCGAACCCTCGCTCCCGCCTCAGGTTGCGCGAACCCAAACCCAAACCCATTTCTTGATGGGTTATTAAATTGATGAATCCCAGAAAAATGGGTTACGCTTGCGCTGAACCCAACCCAAATCGGCAAACCCAGGGTGTGCGCAATGATGAATCCGGCCTCAGGAGGCTATTGACTTGATGGTTGGCTGGGCGAAGGAATGGCAGCTGCCCCTCGCGTCACAAAAGACAGTATTCATGCGAATTCAAGTAAATTCAGAACCCGCGAAACATTTCTATACGTGCGATGGCCTTGCGTTCCCAGCGGTTGAATCTGTTCGAGATCTTGGCTTCCACAAGACAATAAATTGGATTTCTCTGAGCATATCAGAGTAAAATGTCAGTCGGCTCACAGGCGTATTTTCCAGATTTTCAAGGGGATATCCACAATAAACAAGCAGGTTTTGCTCCGAGCGTACAAGACCTATACATATAAGGCCTATTGTACAGTCTGGATCAGTAGTTTTCTCTCCGTACACAAAGAAGAATATTGGAGCGCTTGAAAAAATGCAGAATAGTTTTACTCGTAAACTAGTATTCCGTATTGGTGGCTTCTTGATTGCCAAAATACCCAGGGCGCATATAAGAAACCAGTATTTTGGGCTAACTACGCTAGTGTCTAGACGGAAATTATTTGACATTTGCATGGTCAACAAGCTTCTCGGGGATAGGGGCATTTTCAGTCTTAAAATCTATTTTAATTTGGTCGAATCGAACACTAGGGGTGAGAGAACGAAAATATTCCTCAGCCGTCTTGCTTACCAGTATGAGGGTGAGATCATTTTCACATCGGGCTGTTAGTTCGTATTTGAAAATAACGAGAAGGGTGTCTGGTACTCTCCCTTTGGGTCAGTTCAGACGGCAGGTCTCGAGGATTTTACTCTCTTCTGAAATGTAGCATAATAATTTTCCCCTTTTTTCGGGAAGGATCGGTTTGGCGTTAGTGATGTTGTTTTTATTTCTCTCTCATTTATCGGCCATTTCTTCTGTGTTTATGTGTTTTCTTATTGCTTGCTTCGTATTTGTGATTTTTTTCGCGCATTTGCCTTATGTAAATGTAGTGAACATAAACATAAATTTCATTTTTCAATCAGATAGAATTCTTCATCATAAATTGCCAATTTTGTTCTTTATAAAATGCTCATTGCATTAGATGTTCATTCCGTCTGAAGTTCATATCCTCGATTACCGTTACATTTCGTACTTCTCGTATATGTGTGCTACCATAGTGGTTTCCGCTGATAAAGGTGGTTTAATTACCCAAGTTTGAGGTGTTCCACGCGATCGTAGAAGTCGGACGTCTCACGATCTCGAGTGTTCCATTGTTCACGTCGAGGGGCGGAAAGGGGCCGGACTTTCCCAAAGTGGCGGGGTTCGCCCACTTTTCCAAGCCGTTTTGCGGCTCCTGTGTAGCTTTTCGTCCCGTTTTTCCGACGCTGTTCTGCTTCTAAGAGCCACGAGAAGCGTTTGTCTTGGAAAATTCGAGGATGAATTTCATCGTGAACAGTGAATTTAACATCGAAGTCGTCCCAGGTGTTATCAAGACGACCCCCAAGGTTAGCCGCAGTCATCATTTCTGTTCCCTTATGTCTTCCTCTGAACAGCCTTTGACAAAGAAGCTAACATATTTCAGAACCAGTTAATAGCGGCCCATCGAACTCTTGTGAGTCTTGCGAGAAATTTAGGGTTCAAATCGAAGATTTTCGACTTTGCGCTGTAAGCAGGCGCCCAACTTTGTTGGAAGACCACTTTGCTATTGCATCTCTTTCAGTAGGTCACACTTTTGAATGAATCCTTTCCTGGTAAACCGCGGCGCTTAATTGTACGTCTGCGTTGATGACAACGGAGAGTTGGAAACAATGGTGAAATACTGCGCCAAAAGATGACACTTTTGGGTTAAAGTGGCTTGTTTCTACTTTTGCGGTTTTTATATTTCTATGATAAGGAGACGCGTACTGACGACGGTTGTAAAAGTATGGGTCCATATGTGATTGGAACATTTCTCATCGCAGCAGAGAAAACCCTCCTGTGGGGCGCGCACAAAACTTTTTGTGAACTTCTCTGACTTTCGTCACTGGCTCGTTCTTTCGTCAAAAAGGGGCCGAATTCATGTAGGCGAGGGATTGGGGCAGGGGTAAAGGCGTCGGCACCTTTGATGAATACCCGGGAGGGCAAACGGTATCGTAGCCGAGCAGTGTCTCATTTGCCCCAGCCTCTTGTTTGGGTTGGACGTGGGCACAACTGGTTAACGACCTTCCCCTCGCACAGGGTAGTAATCAAATTGTCGTCGCCTTTACCCTTACCCCAACACCGCGCGTTTAGGGTTCGGTCCCAGCTACAGTGCGTACATGAAGCAGCGGAGCCCTAGACTGCCCTTGACCACAGATTGATTGTGAATCGGGCTGGGGAGAGACCATCATCCATCGAGTTCACGCTCAGCCTGTGATTACTGACGATAGGGTTTTTGGTGTCGTCACGATTCCCTTTTACGTTCGCAATACGAGTTTGACTACCTTCCCTCTAGTATAGCAGTTCGCCCACTCTACGTGACAAAAGAAGAACCTCTGGACTATGGTATGTCGACGCATAGATCCTTAAATGTTTAATAGTGTTGGCGATCAATTTCTCAAGGTTGAGTGCAAAATTAATGCCTAATTTTACAACAAAAAAGTCTGGGAGAAGTTCGTTTTTGGAATAAAAAGTGTTAAGAAGTAGTACATATCGTACTTATCGGCCACCCTGAAAAGATACCAAATGGGGGCCACAGAATGCTGTCTGGACAGAAACCATAGGGAACAAAGTCAAGTTCATTACTCACAGAAACTGTAAAATTGGCTACGGAAGCCGTCCTACGGAGGAATCAGGCTCGAACTGCATGGCTGGATACGGAAACAGTCATACGAAAGAAATATACGAGTTTACATGGATCACAAAAAAGGACACGAACGGTATTCGGATGAAAACAGGAACAAGTCTCAATCCGCAAAGTTATGGAGCGTAATCAAAACTGTAAATTACCGCTCTCTTGCTTGCAATCCAAGGTCCGGATCCACCATGGAGTTTTCATGGTGGTAAGCTGAATAAGGGTAGGCGTTTACCTGGCGTATAAGCCTAATGTCGATGAGTACGCAGATTGAAAGAATGCTCTCCTTTCCAGCTCAACGGCGACAAAACGATGATGAATTTGATCTCAGCTCGTGGTCACACCTACTGTCGAAGTTTCCCACACGAGTGTTCTACTCGTATTACAAGTTACTAGCTTTCTATTGGCTCTGTAGCGTGAACGTGAAGTGATTATTCAAAAATTCAAAGACACACGCTTAAAACCAAATGGGAATGTGGAAAAAAGGAAACTGACACCATGATAAGGAAGGAATTGAAAAAAGTTAGATCAAACTTGTGTTCAGCAGTGACTAGAGTAATCAGATAGGAGAGAGATAGGTAGTGATGGCAGTACGAACATGGAAAATTATAGAATGAGAATAGAGAGGGGATGCCTTCTTAAGGCTCTGTTGTTCCGACACAATGGCATAGAGGTCGCAGCGGACCTTTAAGGCAGGAACCTTGACGTCCAAATGTGCCAGGACGGATGATTCCAGTGCTCATCGTGAGACCGGAAGAGTTGGAACGGACGATTCCCTGCAATTCAAGTTATTAACGGCTGTCAATTATAGAATAATAAAAAAATTATTGCATCAACAATTGCTCATCCATTACTCACGGTGAAAAGACCCGCTGAAGGTGCCAAATACACAGCCAGTTCATAGAAAGTTTGGCTGCCATATCTCAGTTGTCTAATGCTTGATATCTGAAAGGCACTATAGCATACATAATGTGGGTAAAATGTTTTTGAGTATACTGTAAATGTTTGAGAGGCGCAACTGTTTCGGACTAGGTTCATACTTTCCGCGACGTTCGGCAGTGAATCTTAAGCAGGTTTATCGGCTTTCGATCGAGTTGTATCATCTTGTCAATGGGATGTACAAAGTTGTATCATCTTGTCAGCCCCGGTGTTCTCACATCCGTGTCTGACATGAGGGTACTCGCAACCGCGCACCCAGCACGCTTTCGCAATCAGCGTGCCTTTTGCGGACTGAAAGGCATTGCAGAGATGAATTGTAAACGCGCCGCTTGTTGAAACGCCTATCAATGGAACGGTTGTCGCAGAGACTTGTGTGAACTTTGCACCCTGTCAAGAATGCTCCAGTCATGCCGAGCGAATCAATGCGCAGCTGGATAGGGTACTGCGAGCTCTACCATTTTTGTCACCTCTTTCCCTTTTGTTGTTTTTGCTTTCGATTCATTTTGCAGCTCATTCGTTTCCTTCACAACCTCACTTCATACTTTCTCTTGTTTCCTATACTTCTCTTGCTCACCTTTATGCTGTTTTTTTGATGGTTTTGTGGGTATGGTCAACCACTGGGTGGTAGGAAGCCGCGACGCTGCTTAGCGGGAAAATTGAACGCGAGAGAACAAAGGGACCGAAACTCGATATGCCCGATATGCGTTGTCGCTGTCGCTGGAAGTATGATTCCGGCCGGATAGACTCTCGATGCTGAAAGGCCCTGCAGCATGCAATGAGGAGTATCGATCCTACGGCGCCGCACGATCGATTTCCCTTCATTGCATGCTGCCGCGCCTTTCAGTGGCGGGAGTCTATTTGGGCCCTAAATCAGGGCAGACGAAAAGGTAGAGTTGCCGCGACAAGTAATAGTGAGCAAAAGACGTCGACGTTAGACTTTAGGTCTTGAATGAATTAATAATTCGTACAATCAAATAACAAAAAACTCGGGTCAATAAGTTTCTTGAATAAACCTTTTTTATTATAAAATCACCGAATGAATGAATGTATTTGAATGAGACGATTTCAAAATTTCCGAATAAAAGAATTCTGTTGAATAACGTATTTTTGAAAACGTTGAATAAATTAATAAGTTTGAATGAACACTCTCGCATTTTTTCGAATGAATGAAGTTTTTTGCAACTTGTCCTCTAGTCGATTCGAATATCCGGAAAATCGGTCCGTATGTTCGAACAAAAAGTGGGATTTCGGAATCATTCTAGAATAGTTTGAGTTTCCCACATAAAGCAAATATTCGAAGGACCGGTTACTTGAGATCCCGAATGAATCGATTATCCGAAAAGCCGATTAATGCAAAATTTCAAAAAATCGCTCACTCGATAAAACGAATACTTTGATTTCCTGAGTGAACCGAAACCCCGAAGAAACTAAAAATCAAAATTCCCGAATAATCGAATGCCAAAAAATTGAAACTGAGTTTTCCAAATGAATGGAATATTCCAGTTGTTCGAATATTATTCGAATAGCTTCTCCATTCGGTCTCAAGTCTAGCGAATACGTAAGGAAAATGTTGCAATCTTGAGACTTTAGAAATGCAGGGAAGAATCCTCAAGTTCTAGAGTAACTCTGTTTGCCAACTGTTCCTTGTTAAAAACTAATTTAATAATTTCTTTTGTTTGACACTGAACATGACTCATGCCGCCGTGAAATTAAATACAGCTCCATCTTGGACCAATCTTAAAGGCAGTGTTCACGATGGAAATCGCTTTTCTGTTTTTCCGCCTATCTTGAAAACGGCCCCATGCTGATTCCAATGGTGTCTCTGAAATCATACAAGACCTTCTGTGAACGCAGGTATGGTCCCTCATAGATTGAGCTATAGAAACATGGTGGACGAGTTGTCCGAGGCTTGTAATTTCCGTCTTTTGCAGCCGATCTATGCGAGCTGACCTGAGTAAAGAGAGAAGCTGAGAATGAAGGGAAGAACGGGGCTAATGATTGAAAATCATCGCTCATCTCACGATCTAGAGCATTCATTTGTTCACGTCGGTGGGCGTGTGATGCGCTTTTGGGGTTTTCAATGCGCTCGAAGTTGCAAATTCGGGCTCTTTTGAGGCTCTTCCTGGCTCGTTTTCATGCGTTCTTCCGAAGTTAACGTTACAGAGTGTCCCTCCACTACCCAATCCTAGTGGAATTTCGAAAACTTTTTTCATCGTGAACACTGCCTTTAAGGGCAGGGTTCACGATAGTCTTCAATTTTAATATTATTCGCTATGGTGATTAAAGGCAGTGTCCACGATAAAAATAGTTTTCGAGTTTCTACCAGAAAATGAAGGTTTAGAGTGTGACGGTTACATCAGTGAAGAAAGAATCATGAAAAACGCTGCGCAACATCCAAAATCAGCTCTTCTTCTTGAATGCCACATTTCAACGATGGATGAGTTGCGCGGGCATGGGCCTGAAGTAGACAGCGTGCCCAAACGTGCCCCAACGCTAAAACTCAGCCGCGCTCGCGCTCCAATGCTAATGTAGAAGCGGACCGAATTGTTCCTCGAAAAACTCGACCGCGAGCGGAAGGGCTAGCGCGAGAGGACTTTGGAGCCGTATGGAGCTGTTTCGGTCTCGTTTTCGTTCGTTCTTTCGACCCCAGTGCTCTAATGAGACCCTGAACTTTCGATTTCCGGCCAAGAACCAAGGACGAAATTTATCGTGGACACTGCCTTTAAGTGGCACCCGGGTAGAACTAAAATGACGTAGAAATTAAGAAAATCGCACCAGAAGTACACGAAAACCTTGAAGGCAGTGTTCACGAAAAATTTCACTTCCGATATCTCCACGGCTTACGGAAGATCTGGTGCCCTATATAGCAATCGATGCTTAAAAAGGACACGAAAGACGACTTTTTGAGCAAAAATAGGCGCTCTCTTCTTTACGTTGATTTTTGAGCGTGGAGGAATTGACCGCTAGAAGGAGGATACCTATCAGTGCAATGAAGCGATCAGCTCACTTATCAGCACTTCCTTGACTTGATCATTCCTGTATTCTGAGTCTTCATTTGTTCATTCCAAGGGGGCGGATCTGGGGCACCAGGCGTGTCCGGGGCACCAAAACGCTTGTTTGGAGCCATTATTTTGCCGCTTCTGGCTCGTTTTCTACCGTTCATTCGAGACTGGGAGCCGAGGATCCTTCTCGAATACATAGCTGTCTTGAAGTATTACTCCGACCCTTAAGTATCGCAGGAAGTGTTTGTTGTAACAATGAAATCGTTTGTGAAACCCACCTTTGTAATTCTCTACTCTCTATTGCTCCGTTTTCTCCTTAGGACTCTAGCTAATCCTGCTTTGCATAAAATGTTCTTCTATTTTCGACTGACACAATTTTCTACCGATGACAACCACCATTGACATGTTCATCCTACTGGACAACTAGTTCATGTTATAGAATAATGTCACGGCATTTTATTGCGTTTCTCGCCGTTTCTTCGTTGTTTTGGTGAAACTTGAAGGCCAACGCTATGTTTAAAGGCAGTGTTCACGATGGTCATCCTCGTTGACTTTCCACAGTAAAATGATAGGGGAGAAGGATCCTAGGCTCCCAGTGCCAAAGGAACGGTAGAAAACGAGCCAGGAGTGGCAAAATAACGGCTGCAAACAAGCGTTTTGGTGCCCCAGACACGCCCCGGGCCCCAGATCCGCCCCTCGAAAGGAACAAATGAAGACTCGGATTATAGGAATGATCAAGTGAAGGAAGTGCTGATAAGTGAGCTGTTTGCTTCATTGCACTGATAGGTGTCATCCTTCTAGCGGTCAATTCCTCCACGCTCAAAAATCAACGTAAACGAGGGAGGACCTATTTTGGCTCAAAAACGCGTCTTTCGTGTCCTTTTCAAGCGTGCCTAGCTATATAGGGCCCCAGACCTTCCGTAAACCGTGGAGATATCGGAAGTGAAATTTATCGTGAACACTGCCTAATGCGAAAAATTCGGGGAACAAAATCATCGTGAACACTGAATGGCAGCATACACGCTCGTAAATGTGATTGAGATAACTACAGAAATAGAATGGTATGGCTCAGAACACAACGCCGACGCACTTTGGAGCGTCAAAAGCGACCCAAAATGACGCTACACGAGTGAGAAGTTGGCCCCGCCTCTGTATCTGCCCGCCTCCTATATTTGCGTCCTCCTCCGAACAGGGGTGGTGGGCCAGTCCGACCGTCACCGATGTATGTGGCTTACCTAGTGTATCTATTCTAGCACCCATATACGTCGCGGACGGTAAGAATGGCCCACCACCTCTGTTTTGGAGGAGGACGCAAGTACAGGAGGCGGTCAGATAGGGGCGGGGCCAATCTCTTACTCGCGTGGCGTCATTGTGGGTCGTTTTTGACGGTTCAAAATGCATACTTTGAACGTTTCGAATATTCGACTCTTCGAATAATTCGTGATTTTGAACCTTTCGAATATTCGACTTTTCGAATAAAAAGTCGACATTTTCAATCGGCTGTCGAATAAATTTTCGAATTTTTTCATTTGACTTTTCGAGTAAGTGACTCGAAAAGTCAAATGAAGAAAATTCAAATGAAAACTTTTCGAGCATTCCCACTACTTTCCAGAAAAAAAGCTAAGTTATTTCAGCCAGCATATTCTATCTTTCGACTAGGAAAGCAAGCAAACTATTCACGAGACGGTTGGCTTTATCATAAAAATATACGAACTATCACGTATATGCGACAAATATGTATTGCAAAAAACTGCTTCTCATAATTTAATTCCGATAGCAAGTAAGTACAAAACAATAACTCGGACACTTCACAAATAGACCTTTGAAACCCACCGCCGCCTCCGTCTTAGGCATTTTTCATAGTCCTCACCGCAAGCACAGCACGAGCGTGAGGAGCTGGAAGCGCGGACTATGAAAGTTCTCACCGCGCGTGACGCGCTGGAAGCGCGGACTGTGAAAGTTCTCACCGCGCAGGACTCGCGTGCCGCCCACCCAACGCCGCCTTAGCGGTACCGCTCGAGTCGCCATGGCGGTTGTAGCATCTCAGTCGATACTCCCTTCTCAGTTAAGGTCCACTCCAACATTAAGAATTTCGAGATTATACTACGGTACCGTATACGTAAGTGCAAACCAGGAATTGTTGCGCATGTCACAGTTAAGGCCCAACTTTAACCCGCTCTTACCGTGTACCGCTCTTACCGTGCGTCACGCGCGTGCCGCGCTCACGCCTACTGCATACTTCTTCGCGTGTGCGACGGCGTCGCCGCGAGAGAGAATCCTAACGACGAGATCGGTCACCGGCCAGTAGCCTGCAAATGAAGTTGACGCAATATTGGGTCCACCACCAAATGCATATATTATATTCTTGGCAGAGTGCATCTTCATCTCCTCTCAATAATAGGGTCTAATGTTCTGTACTCTAGAACCGGTTCATTTAACGGTGCTTAACACGGAGCTGGGCTTTGTTTTCGTCTTGCTCCTTTTTAACTGATAACGCTTTTGATCGAATTTAGATTTGACTGAAATTCTATCTATATATGCAGACTTTCAAGGCGCTGATCACTGAGAAGAAACTTTCGATATGAGAAAGTCATGTACGGTGGCTGAGTGACGTTTTATAAACCGAAAAAATCCGCGATCTATGAAAAATCTCGAGCTGATGATTAAAGTGTGCCCGAATGAGAATGGCGGTCCACACGGCCGGTGTGCTTGGCAGGCGGGCGGCGCATGTGCCGCCTTCGGACGAGTGTTGGATTTCAACGACGGCCACCCCTCTCCCCCAGTCTACAGAGCTGACTGATCGACGCAGTGCTTGCTGCCAGTCGTAGTCGATGGCGGTGGGAGCGTTTCGCATGCTCGCCCGAGAGCGGCGAACGCGACGGCCGCCTGCCAAGCACGTCGGCCGCATGAGCCGCCATTCTCATTCGGACCCACCTTAATTACATCGTGCTCAACACTTTAAAAGGCCCATTCTAGGTAGGGTTTCACCTACATAAATCCAGAACATTTACCTACCGACTGTTATATGTTTCGGCGTTATCCTTCCCAACCTTTTGGAAATCGCTCAACAAATCTTGTTTTTGGGTTGACCGCCCAAATTAACCCTGGCAGCAGTCCTGAGCGAAAAATTTCAACTGATTTTCAAAAAGTGGAATCGCGCCAGTTTTTGTGAAATTCAATGTAATTTTTCCAGTCTCATGATTTGCAATCTCAAAATAGAGCTATGAATGTTATTGATTTTCAATCTCAAAATAGAGCTATGAGTGTTATTGCGAACATCATTTAGACAATGAATAGTGCATTGCATTGAAAAATCATGAAAAAAAAAGAAAGTTGGAATTATCGAAATCATGAAGAAATCCATGGTACTCTTCGAAAGAATAAAAACCTTCTAGTGGCCAAGTTTCGTTACCTAATTTTTTTGAAATGAACATATTACTGCCTCCCATAAAGGATTTCTGTCGCTTGTGCCGCGTTGTCGTTGTGCACTGCACGACGACACCGCGACACACCGTCCAGCTGGCGCTAAACAGCGCGCACATTGTGGAAAAGGGTAGATTGGCCGCGACACAGGCACGACACCGTCGCGTAAAGCAGCTTCCGCTAGATTCGTCGCGCGCGACGACTGTCAGTGCTGGGCGCGATCAATCGCTATGCTATACGCGGCGGGTTGTACCAGTTTCTACACCACGACACCGTCGCCGCGACGCAAGTATGCACTAGGCCTTGCGGTGAGGACTATGAAAGATTCCTTACGAGTCGCGTGACACAGTTCTCATTGATAGTTTCGCTCTACCATGATTTTAAAACACATCTACGATTTGCGTCAGTGTGCATCCTTGGCGCGGAACCTGCTCTTGGTCCGGAAAAACAATGTATTCGAAAAAGTAGACTATTGAATTCATTCGAATGTTTTCGTGGATTTTCGAATATTCGACTTTTCGAATAATTCGGGATTTTAAACTTTTGGAATATTCGACTTTTCGAGTAATTCGGGATTTTAAACTTTCCGAATATTCGACTTTTCAAATAATTCGAAATTTTGAAGTTTCCGAATATTCGACCTTTCAAATAATTCGGGATTTTGATCTTTCCGAATATTAGATTTTTCGAATAATTCAGGTATTTGCCTTTTTCGAATAATCGACTTCTCGAATAATTCGAAGTCGACTTTTTAAGCCGAATGATTTTTCGAATCATTCGATCCGTTCAAAGTATAGTACGTAGTACGCAAAAGTGCGTCGCCGCTCCGACTTGTCGCCTCCCATTCATAGCATGTTTAGGTCGGCGGCGGCGGTGAATCTTGGGCGGCGCGGCACGCCGCGTCGCTCCTCCTTCCGCCGCTCCTTTCAGCGGCGATACTCTAATCGAGCCCTTACGCTCCCCATTGCAGAGCGTGGCTTCCTACTTGATAAACATTGATCGGTGATCATTTCTGTTGTCTGTGATTTTTTCCTCTAGTCCTTTTCTCATGTGATTTCATTATCATCATGCATCAGGTTTTTTACGATTTTTTAAATCTTAGTAACATGCAACCTTTCCACGTGATCTGACAAGGCATAGAGTCTGTGACAGAAGTTCTGATCATAGCAGTGATCGTCCTACCGATTTATAAAATTGCGCTTGACACACATCCGTTAAATTCGCATTGCGCAGAAGAAGATTCAGCTGATTTGCAAAGAAGTTTCCCAATTCGTCCTTTTTGACTGGGTCGCTAAAAGTAGAGGATGTCAATACTTGTGTTTAAGGGATTATCTCAATCAAGACATGCGAAACTCACTCAATGGGTGTCCAGTTGTACTGACAGAGACAGTATTTTGATGGAATGGGAAGAGTCCGACAGTTCCTAGGGCCTCGCCAGTCTCTGAACAGCGATGAGCCCTTGCTGGTGGGCAGCATTTTGAGGTAAGACGTATCCGAAAAGTTCTTAGATGGTTGAAACTGCAAAAGTTGATGTAAATATGAAAAGTAGTTTATTTAAGTCTACCGTTCATGAAAAACTATGGTTTGGTCGCAGTCATCATTTGGTCATATGTATTTTGTGTAGCAATTAACATTACAGAGTAAATCAGCGGTGGCCTCAATCGCATCATCGCCTTATTATCTAAAGGCGAAATTCATGCATAGCCCTTTTGCCACAGGGGAAAATCCGTTTTGTTCCGACAGCTGAAGTGGCTGTATTATAACTGATAATTAGGTTAGAACGAATTTCTTGTGGGCCCACTGAGGGGTGACGAGCCCACTCAGTGGTGACCGTCCACAAAGAAGCGAAATGAACGCCTTCGATTCCGATTTTGCTCCTACAATAAAGGTAGCATTTTTGCGTTTTTGACGTCTTTTGTGTCTTTTTCTCATAACTCTGTTCAAAGTGGTTCATTCTGGAATCTGAGGAGATATTTGGAATGAGCATTGAGAGCTCATTCTTTTGAACCCTATGTCTTACTCTGCAACGAGGCATACTCAGATATTCGTCCCTCCGGGGGGGACGTCTCGCTCCTCTCCCCTCGACCGAGTGGAAACGACCAAATCAGGTCTATTGTCCTCGGGAACTTCCCCACAAATTTCTGAGTACAGGAGGCGTAACACAATCAATCTAGTTCGCAAAACGGGAAAGTGTAATTGTGGTCGGAGGATTGAATGTGTTTATATAACCGTTGTGTATATTCTATTGGAACACTCTTTAGGGATTTTGACGGACATATAGGGATATAAATTTCGATTTCTCCCATTTTCGAGTATCCATATCTCGGTCCCTTCCCTGATCACGTACTCGGCACAAACGGTACCGATCAACCTGAGGCTCGGCCACTCACCCTTTTTCGTGATACCCTCTCAAATAAGCACTACAGCAGCCCAATCCGGAGAACTCGGTTTCCCCCCACCTTCAGATGTGCCAAAACAGCGTTTTTTGTCTTTTTGACGCCCCGAGAGACCCAACAATCGTTCTTCTCTGGGGCGCAGAATATTCGCGGTTACAAGTACCCTCAGTGTAGACCATCTTCAAAACAGTAACAATCGGTCTGGAGGCTTTCTCCGCCTAGCGACACCCCGGTGATTTTGACTAAGCGCGATCCGAATTCCCCGCCGTCCCGTTCTCTGCTCAAATGGGACCAATCTAGTCAGGACTTGATCATAAACCTTCTTTCGTTCAATGGTGAAGAGAGAAGTACTGTGCTTCTCTGAGCCTAATTCCGTTCCGCAATTGCGTCTCGACACGCTTTGCGGCCGCGCGCATTCGAGTCGAAAGAGTTTTCGGCGCCGCAGCCACCTATCTGTTGATTCTAGGTGGGTTTTGAAAACTGGAAACTGAACAAAATTGGAGAAAACTGTATAAAAAACACATCGGGTCGGCTATGGCACTGGAATCTCAACTGACTCCAGCGCGTGCGGCCGCAAAGCGTGTCGAGACGCAATTGCGGACCGGAATTTGGCCCAGATAAGCACAGTAAACTCCGAAGTCCTCAAGACAGGTACTGCTAATACCTATTTTTGATCAGTCGCAGACGTGTAATTCTCATGTAAGACTTCACCACGAGAGCTTCTTCGCGACGTTACGGCTTTTGGAATTTTCATCGCCTATCGAGTTTTAATACATTTTATGAAAGAGATCTTGATTGCGAAGAGTTTCAGAGAGAGCGTTACCCTACATCAGCGCGGTTTTGGCGTCGGAGTTTGGATTGTCTGACGCTTTTCCCGCTCATCAAGTACAATACCGCCCGCGACTTTGGGAAAAACGGCGTTTTCGGCGTTTTTTTTTTAAAGCGCCGCTTCGCCATAACTTCGTTCAATGTGGTCCGTTCCGGTTGCTAGGGGCATATTTAGAATCAGCATGAAGAGCTCTTCATTTTGAGCTTACACATGTCTTACCATGCAAACAAGGCATATAGGGTTAACAGAATCAATCGAGTGTACGAAAACTGAAGCTAGATGTCTAATTAGTGTAAATATTTGACTTCATATCAACCGTACAGATAAGGGCCGGTTATATGCAAGTGTGTGAGACCAACTTATTGACAAGCGAAAATGAAAATTATGATGCGCGCGAAGCGCGCACCAGAATTGGTTTTGAACCGGCCATGCGCGCAACTGCTTTTTCGAGATATGAGTTTAGAGTAAACGTGGAAATTAGGTCTAAATTGCATTGAAAAGAGCGCAAAAAGTTGAGACTGATGTCCAAAAATGGTTTAGATTGGTTACCTAAAGCCTAGTTTTGACTGCATCGCTGCTATTTTTTATCGCAGCGATTTTGCACCCGCTGCTGTAGCGACGTTGCAGCGGCAGCGATTCTGTTCATAGTGCATATACTCACGGATGATCGAAGAAATTCAATCAATCAATGAAATTAGTGGCTGGTATTCATCAATAACGCGTTTCGACTCGAAAACACTGATCTTGTCATGTCAAATGGTCAACTTTCACTGGACGAAACGTGTCATTCGCTGGCAATCGCTCCATCGCTGCCATTTTGGCCGCGATGGAGCGATGGTCAGCGATCATTGAGAATCGCTCTTCGAACACCGATGCAGTAAAACATAGGATTTCGTCGCCGCGACCCAGCGATGTAGGACGTTTGCCACGAAGCGATAACAACTGGAGCGGCTTTCCATTACGCGCGATGAAAAAGGAACAGTTGTCTCTCGCATGGCCGCAGCGACCACCTGCAGTCAAAACTAGGCTTAAGGTTTGAGAAAAATATGAAAAACCGCTCGTTTTCGTTGTTAATCTCCTTTTTTTATTCAGACGGCGTGCACGATCTTGTTGGTTCACTTAAAATTGAGCTAGGAAGCTCATTCTCGGACAGGAGGCTGAAAATGGATGCAGGTCGCTCCTATTCCAATTTGAACTTGATACCTTAACTTTGAAGGGTCCCTCAAAATCGTGGGTTTCAAATACTAAATTAGCCGTGGAGCACGGAAACTGCTTAGGCATGCTACGGCTGCTGTGTGGGTGAATCTGCAGCCAATCAACACAGGTCGTCGAAGGTAAGTACTAAACTTTTCAGAATTCGTACTAATGACACGTCATCGATCAAAAATCAAGATTATTGATTTTCGAGCTTATTGCACAAAATGCCTCGAGGAGTGGCGATTGTTGATGGGTACGGGTCTCTTGATTCGGGAATTTTACTCATCAAACATTGTCGATTAATACCAATCAATAATATCGATTTTTTGCCTGTTACACAAACTTCGCAATGGGTGTTGATGCCGATGGCTCTAAGTCCCTTGTTTGGGAAATTCTTCTCATCATGCACAACCGAATATATTTGATCAATAATATCGATTTTTCACCTGTTGCGCAAAGTTCGGCGACGAGGGGTACTTTTATGGCTGTGGGTAATGAGTTTCAGAAATTGCACTCATACGACAATATAGTCTGTTAGATGTTTCATCATTCCAAGATGGAAATCGTGAAGCAAAGTTGAAGTCAGAAATGGAACCTTCGGAAAAATATGTGAAATTTCTGGAAATTTAGCTTCCTGGCAAAAGTAACGATTTGACAGTGCCGCCTAAAAGCAAAAAAAACTTTAAAAATATCTTGAAATCCCCAAGCTTCTCCGTTAAACTTATCAAAACGAAATCAAGCGGAATGGAGCGTCGCGTTCACCTAGCTTGACCTATGCTGATTCCTTTATTTCAGCTTTCAAAATGGCTTAATCTTTCCGTTGCGCGCTTGATTTCGTTTTGATAAGTTTAACGGAGAAGCTTGTTAAATTATGGACCACCAAATCGTATTTTCGGTTATTTCACTTCATTTCCTAGCTCTTTTATTACTCCAGACTAATTTACGCCTAATCATTTTTTAAATATTTCAAGATATTTTTAAAGCTTTTTTTTGCTTTCAGGCGGCACTGCCAAATCGTTGCTTTTGCCAGGAGGCTAAGTTTCCAGAAATTAATGTTTAACATCCGTTTCTTCACCCCTGCAGACCCAGTCATCATTCTTCGCTCGGGCTCAAAATGCCCGTGGTTGCGACTGCACTCAGCGTAGACTCTTTTAGAGCAGAAACAACATGTCTGAAGGCGTTCCCCGCCAAGCGCCACCCAAATTATTTTGTTTTCGAAAAACGACCCCACATCACCGACATCCCGTTCTCGGCTGAAACGGGATCAATCGACCCGAGACTCTGCTTACAACTTTACTTTCTGATCCTTTTTCGAATAAGCACTGCGACAGCCCAATATGTAAAACTTGATTTTTTATTTTCCTTTTTCGGGATGTGGTAAAACAGAAAGCTTAGAGGTAAAGAGGGGTTTTTAACGGCATGGAAAGAACCAGACCAACTGGAATAAAGTAGAAACAAGAAGTCGAATCGGATTCAAAGGCAAAATCTCTTGATAATGACAAAAAAAAGTTTCAAAAATATCTCAAAAAATGATTTGGCGTAAAATAGCCTGAACTAATAAAAATGCTAGGAAATGAAATGAAATAATTAAAAATACGATTTGGCGGTCAATGATAAACTTACCAGCGATAAGTAAAGACAGAGGGATCGGATTTTACAAGCTTCTCCGCTAAACGTAACAAAGCAAAATCAAGCGCGATATGGATTAGATATTATTACATCAACCCTTATAATTGTGGTGTACCACTTATGATTGGCTTTGCGCGCACTACAATTATAAGGGTTGATGTAATAAGAATATGCACTGAAACAATGCTGAGGCATATCAAAATTAGTTTATTCATAGATTTTCTTCATTAATCGTTTCTGTTTAGCGACTTGTCCGCGGAAGCGAATATTTCCACAATTCTGCTTCATTGTTTGCGCGACTAGGAACCTTTACACTCGTTTTCGACTTCCCTACAGTGAAGCCAAACGCAGGCTGAAACTCGAAATCGTTGACGAATGCTGCCAGCCAGATATCTGAGTGAGAGTGCGCAGACAGTGTAAGCAAATTCGAACCATGCATGTCGAGCCATCTTATTGATGTCCGGACAGCGTAATACCCTGCTCGTCTCGCTGCGGGCAGAGACTAAGGCCTCTTTCAGAGTTCGATCGCTCTGCGACGCGATCGTGGGCACGGCGACGCGACCGTCGCGTCGCCGTGGAAATCGCAGATTTTGGAAGTGTGAATGCCCAATCGCGGAAGTTGGCGACCACGCACTTTTACGTACACATTCTAATCGACGCCTGTTCCATGTTCGCGGTGTCGCGCAATTGGCTAGTCATTTATGATAAAAAGGTGCATTGTGCTTTGCCATTTAACTTCAACTTTATTACACGCCCTTGCAGACGTGTAGAAACATAGAAAGGGCAGAGAAACAACGAAAACATCGAGGAACTTGAAAAATAACAAGTTTCGAAAGGAAAAAGCGTAAAACGATTGATTGATCCTTTCTTGACAATGAAGGTAATTTTTGACAAGTGTTTTGAATTCAAAGAAGTTGATCGGTATCTGAACAGTATGACTCATCTTCAAGTATTCCATGCCGTCTCTGAAGATGGAGAAGCTGCGCCCCAAGGAGGTGCGCGGCTGTTGGAATTTAAGCCTGACCCTTTCTCCCCTAGTATTTGATTCAACCAGTTTGAAAAATGAATGAGCTTTGAGACCCAGTCTTCCAGTTAGAATATTATATACCAAAATTAAATCATTTCTTTTGCGTCTGTAATGTAAAGTATCCAAATTGAGCATACGATTCCTCACTATGCCATGGGGATTACTCCTGTACGTGAAGCCAAGAGATCTTCCTTGTGAAGTTGTTTTGCACTCTTTCTAGTTTGGCAACGCAGGTTTTTTAATGAGGAAAGTAGATACAGGTACCATATTCAAGAACAGATCGAACGTAAATTTCATAGGCTGTAACCAAAAGCAATGGACCTTTAGTTTTCAGCGATTTGAACAGAAGGAAAAGTTTCTGTTCAGCTTTCGCAACAATACTATCCAAATGCCTATCAAAACTCAATTTCGAATCGACAAGAAACTCTAAATCTTTAACTAGGTTAACATGCTGGAGTATTGAACCATCGATATTGTACCCGCCTTCCGGATTAGTAGTTCTACCCAGGTGTAGTACTTGACTTTTTTGAGTGGAAAGAGGGAGAAGGTTTCGTTTAGACCATTGAACTACATTGTCAATTGTGGTTTGGATCCTAGTTTTATTGTCACCCTCAAGTGTATCGTAGATTTTTTAATGATAATAATCATTTTATGATAATAATTGTTTTGTATTATGATTGTTTTGCCTACTTATACTTATTTTGCCTGAATCAACGTGAAAAAAGAGGAATTTGAACGAGGACATATGAAGCGGTCGCCGCGATCGGTCGCGTCGCCGTGCACTGCATGGCGACGCGATCTGGCCATCTCAGTCGCCCAATCGCGCGATTGGGCGACTTTTCCCGCGATCTTGTCTGAAAGGCCGGCGACCAGATCGCGCGACGCGACCAGATCGATACACAGTGTTTTCATTCGGTCGCGTCGCAGAGCGATCGAACTCTGAAAGAGGCCTAAAGGAACAGCCGTGTTCACTTGTGACCTGCCCCGTAACCTTGGATACCTCCGTTATGTCAGTTAGGGGCTATGTCAGTCCTCCGTTGTGCCTTCAAGAGTGTGCCTCGTTTCTCTGCGCTCTAGCGCGCTGGCTGGGCGCTGGGCGAGAGGCATGCGGCGAGGAGAGTGCGCGACGAGGAAATGCCGAGCGACGCACTTTCACTCGTGTTTTATCCTGAGAGCGGAAACGAGCATCTCGCCCCGTCTCACCCCGGTGACTCATTCCCGCAAGATTTCGCAATGTGTATGGCGTCTCTCGCTTGGCAGCCGGCCAACCGGCTATTCACATCGGAGCGCGTTTGACAAGCGCACCTGTTAGAAGACATCGGAGTTTATTTCGAGCGTGGTACTGCATTTTCACTCGAGGACGCTTGAATGCAATATATAACAATAATGCGTGTGCTAGCATGGTGCATACTATTTGAAATTACGAATTTTGTATACAGTTCAAGAGTATTTAGTAGAGTGAGGACTTTTTAAAAAGAGACCGAACGAACGAATTTCGAATAAATTCGTTCATTTTTTATTTCGAACGAACGAATTTCGAATAAATTCGTTCATTTTTTATTTCGAACGAACGAATTTCGAGTAAATTCGTTCATTTTTTATTCCGAACGAACGAATTTCGAATAAATTCGTCCATTTTTTATTTCGAACGAACGAATATTCGAAATTCGAATATTCGAATGACGAATAATTTAAGCATCCATAGCATTATCGCGCAACTGCGAAGTGAGCGGCACTAACAAGTTGAATTCTTCTTCTAGAGCTTTATTTCCACTTACAATTGGAATTAAAAGGTATGTCGATTCCTTCATACATTGGAGCTGATTTCCATATTTTTTGTTAAACCAGCTCGGGTATTCAAATTGGAATAACGTTCGAATATTCACCTCTGCGAATAATCGAATTCGAATAATGTTCGAATTTTCACCTTTTGCGAATAGTCGAATTCGAATAATGTTCGAATTTTCACCTTTTGCGAATATTCGAATTCGAATAATGTTCGAATTTTCACCTTTTGCGAAAAGTGGAATTCGAATAATGTTCGAATATCCACACTTTTCGAATATTCGAATGTTCGAATAAAAATTCGTTCGAAAAATTCGAATATTTATTCGAACTCGAATATTCGGTCCTCACTCTAGTATTCAGTGATCCTAAACCGTTTTCAGACGAAGTTTACGAATGCTCGACATTTTTTCGCATAGTGTCGAAATTTTACATGTGTTCAATCCAAGGTCCTCGGAGACCGGCGACCGAGCCGCCGGCAGGTGTAATCCTTGTGAATCCAAAATTCAATGCCGAATTGGGCCGCACGTTTCCTTTTACGCCGTTCACTCTCCGCATGCATCGCTATGACGAATCGATGAATGAGGCGACATTCTGGCGTGCTCTCGGTGTGCTCCTCTTCTTCTCTGCGCCTTGCATCTGTACCATGTCTCTACCGCAAGACGAGAAGGGCCGCCAAGTCGTACTGAGGATGATAATTGAAACTCGATGAGTGAGTAGCTTCAGTAAGCGTCCGTTCAGTGCCGCTTGGAAGCGAGAGCTCTCGTTCTCTCGACGTAGCACTGTCTTAGTGCCTTGGCCGGCTATAGCGGAACTCGAAAAATCGAAGTTTGATATGGGGTTAATAATAATCAAGAAACGAATACGGCAGCTTCTTACAATAGATTGACTCTTGATTTGCGTGGAACGCTGAGATCCTAGCAAGTTTCCGAAAAATATGCATTTTAAGCATTTTTGTAAAAGAAAACAATTCCCGCAGGACGTGCCAACATTATGGCCTGAAAATGAGTCGTAGCCACGAAGAAAGTCGCCGAGATCGGATAGTCAGAACAAATTCAGATTGGCATCACGCTCAAGATTGACCTAAACGCGTGCTCAGAAACAGAAGATCAGTTGAAAGCAGTGCTCAGAGAAACTTGAAATTTTGATCTCGATACCACCTGTTGGACCGCACCGCTCAGCAGCGCCGGGTTCCAAAGTCGAAAAAAATCAAGTTTCGAATGATGAAATGATAAGGCGTTGCCAGGAGGCCGTACGGGTTGAAAGGATTTGTGGTCTTTTTCATCCAAAATCACCGGGATGCCGCTAGACGGGAATAGCCGGGACGTCGAACCGGCGAGAAGACGTTGTTTTACTACATCCCAAAGAGGTAAAATAAAAAATCAAGTTTTACATATTGGGCTGTCGCAGTGCTTATTCGAAAAAGGATCAGAAAGTAAAGTTGTAAGCAGAGTCTCAGGTCGATTGATCCCGTTTCAGCCGAGAACGGGACGTCGGTGATGTGGGGTCGTTTTTCGAAAACAAAATAATTGGGGTGGCGCTTGGCGGGGAACGCCTTCAGACATGTTGTTTCTGCTCTAAAAGAGTCTACGCTGAGTGCAGTCGCAACCACGGGCATTTTGAGCCCTAGCGAACAACGATGACTGGGTCTGCAGGGGTGAAGAAACGGATGTTAAACATTAATTTTCATTTTCGCCACGTCAATAAGTTGGTCTTACATACTTGCATATAACCGGCCCTTATCTGTACGGTTGATATGAAGTCAAATATTTACACTAATTAGACATCTAGCTCAGTTTTCGTACACTCGATTGATTCTGTTAACCCTATATGCCTTGTCCGCAGGGTAAGACATATGTGGGCTCAAAATGAAGAGCTCTCCATGCTGATTCTAAATATGCCCGTTGCAACCGAAACGGACCACTTTGAACAAAGTTATGACAAAGCGGCGCTTTTCGGCGAAAAAAAAAACGCCGAAAACGCCGTTTTTCCCAAAGTCGCGGGCGGTATTGTACTGAAAAAAATCGAAATACCCCGATCGAGCTGCTGTAGCGCTCATCTGCAAGAAGATCATAAAAAGCCAAGGCAAAATTTTTGCTCAAAAATTTTAGCCAAAATCACCGGTGTGTCGCTAGGCAGAGAAAGAATTCAGACCGGTTGTCACTGTTTTAGAAAAGTCTATTCTAAGAGTACTTACCATCGCAAATCTTCTACGCCCTAGAGAAGAATGATTGTTGGGTCTATCGGGGCTCAAAAAGACGAAAAACCGCTGTTTAGGCACATCTCATAGCTGTGAAAAATCGAAATCTCCGGATCGGGCTGCTAAAGTGCTTTTTGGAAAGAGCATCATAAAATAAGGTTACTGGCGGAGTCTCATGTCGATTGGTACCATTTGAGCGAGGAATGGGACGGCGGGAATTTCGGATCGTTGTCAGCTTAAATCGCCGGGGTGTCGCAAGGCGGAGAAAGCCTTCAGACCGGCTGTTACTGTTTTAGAGGAGTTTACACTAAGATTCATTGTAACCTCGGATGTTTTGTGCTCTAGTGAAGAACGATTGATGGATCTCAAGGGGCGTCAAAAAGACGAAAAAACGCTGTTTTGGAACATCAGAAGGTGGTGGAAAATCGAGTTCTCCGGATTAGGCTGCTGTAGTGCTTATTTGGGAAAGGATCGCGAGAAAGGGTTAGTGGCCGAGTCTCAGGTCGATTGGTCCCATTTGAGCCGAGAACGGTACCCGGGAATTGACTGAAATATGGATACTTGAAAATGGGAGAAATCGAATTTTATATCCCTATATGTCAGTCGAAATCCCTTCAGAGTGTTCTGCTAGAACATACTCAATGGTTATATAAACGCATTTAATCCTTCGACCACAATTCCGCCTTCGCGTTTCGCGCACTCGATTGATTGTGCCACGCCTATACGCTTTGTTACAGAGTAAGACTTGTGGGTGCTCAAGAGAAAGAGCTCTCAGTGCTGATTCCAAATATCTCCTTAGATACCAGAATGGACCACTTTGAACAGAGTTATGAGAAAAGGACACAAAAGACGCGTTATTGCGTCTTTCTTGTCGAAAACGCAAAAGATACGGCCTGTTTTGTTTTGGCCTCGCGATAATTCCAACCCATTGTACGAGTCAGTATCGTCTGAGTAGACTGCGGACGCACACACAGACGAACATCGTGTGCGCTTTCTGCACGCGTCTCCCACGATTTCGGTGCACCATCATTTCGTCTCGTCACGGAGGTGTGGAAGTTTTTCTTTCCAGTTTCCCATATTTAGGGGCCGTGATATATTCATCACCGGTGAGGCTGCTCTCCTACTCCCTAGTCTGTGAAAAGCTTGAACCGCTTACCTCAGGAGGGAGACGGTGCGTGAATGTAGAGTTCGCACAATCATTTTAGTCTGATGAATGTACTGGGCTGCGACGGTAGATCACCACAAACGAATCGAAACCCCACTCTCCAGTGAGGCCGCCAACCCCGCACGGCCAGCCGCCTGGTCCATGCGTCAGACTTAAATGAAAACGGAAACCATAACACACCGCTCTTCATTTCTTTTAGGCCCCTGTCATAGTTGGATGAGCCGACGTCTCCAGCCCGGTCGATACACACAGAATGCATTGGAAATGGATGCAAAAATCACTCGGTGTATCCCCCCCCCCCGCACCCCCCAACACCCACCCGGTCGATACGTATGAACAACATGGTGAGGTGAAGCTGAGAAAATCACTCGGTGTATCCCCCCCCCGCACCCCCCAACACCCACCCGGTCGATACGTATGTTTGAAATGATGGAGTGAGGTTGAGAAACTCACTCGATGTATCCAACGCGGTCGATATCCATGCAATACGTGGATGACGGCGGATGAGAAAATCATCGGGTGGGCGGGTCGATGATAAAACACTGCGTATCACTAGAAAGCTAACCTTACTGCTACCTCCGTTACTTCACCCTACTCTCCTTCACTATTTCTCTGAACAGGTGCAATCCTGTTGGCCACGTAATCATCGTCATATCTAGTTGGATACATCGAGTGATTTTCTCAACCTCACTCCATCATTTTAAACATACGTATCGACCGGGTGGGTGTTGGGGGGTGCGGGGGGTGTTGGGGGGTGCGGGGGGTATACAGATGCAAATAGCACCAACTCTGACCGGGGCCTTATAACCTGCCCTTTATCATTTCGGTATCATCAATTTTGTTTACCGTGAGATTTTTGTGCCGTTCGCAATTTATAATCGTCTAATAGTGTGATTTGCGCCGACTGTATGCCAGCATTTATTACGTCCGCTCCTCTAATTGTAAGTGCGAGGGCGCTGGTAAAACAAGTCGGTAATTTCCGGAACAATACAGTTTAAATGTTCGTACCGCCCGAGACGCACAATCTCTATAGAAAAGCTTGGGGAAGGGATTCAGCACACTCTATCGGTGGCATCGAAAGAACAACGACAGATAGATTTGCTTTGGTCTAGATTTGGCTAAGACGTAGAAGAACAGCAGAATCAGAGACTTGGCACCGCCACGGATGGCATCATGTGGTAATCGCTTGAACTCGAGCCTCGAATTCATTTTTGAAAAATGTTGGCCTCATTGTACTCATTCGCAGCCTTTTGTGCGCTTGGTATTTTTAAAATATTGCTTATGTTTAACCATATTTTGACAATTGGTTTATAGCTTCTTACCTCACTTCTTATCTTGAGTCTGGCTTCCTTCTTCGCCATGTGTATATCTAGTGGGTCACCATGGCTCCGTAAGCTTTTTCATTTTCCTTGAATCTACTCTGATGTGTATGCACTAGTTGTAGCCGCACCAGTCCGTCCGTTAGTTTAAAGTATATGTCGGGTGGGACTCAGCTACTCGACCAAATCTGACGGGGACCTGATGCCAGCCGACGGCTTTAGTCGGCGTCACGCCCCTCCTATACACTCCGGAGAGTGTATCACAGAAATTTTGGTAGAATGGCATGTAGATTATGACGTGTGTAACAGAGTGTAATCAAGCAAGCTCTTCGATTTTTGAAGCATGATTATTCGAACTCTCAGTAATGCCACAAACCTTCAGTATATCCATCAGAGTTGCATGAACATCAAAATTTGTCATAAGCTGATGCGACTTTTCTTTCATTTTGTGATGAATCTCAGTGTTGCGATATGTGGCAGGGATGGTCACCAAAAGAAACGGATTCAAGTGTTCGTACCGCCCGAGACGCACAGTCTCTATCTGAATCAGCTGGAGATATTGAAGAAGAGAATGTTTACGCGAAAAAAGAAGAAGCCAGCAGACTTCCATTTTTATTCTGTTTCTGGGAAGCTCACTTCATCTGCTCGAGGTCCGTGGTCGCTCATGAAGAAGAAGAATGATCGATCAATAACCGCTTGATTCCGCTGGAAGAACTCAAGAAAGTGCACGTCCGCATGGAATATGTCTTTCAAGGTATTATGCGTGAGAACTGTCGGCCATATCTGAGCGATTTTTGGAGTACCTTAAGAGTGTAAAATTCATTTACAAATGTATAGGCATTAAAAACAATTGTCGGAAGGAGAGAATAGGGATTCATATCTTGTTAGTTATATTATAGTGTGAAAATTAATGGTATGGTTCATGTCATTCAAATAGGGAGCCCCGACGCTGTTGGGCGGGAAAAGTAGCACACGAGAAAACGAAAAGATGACGGCTAGCGATCGATTGGTTCGGCACCTGATTGCTGTGTGCTGCTTCCCAACTCAATGACACCGATAATGAATACTCGATATCGCTTGGCAGCCTTTAGGTGTGCTCGGCGAACACATTCATGGGGCTCATCTAGCGCCTCTATCCGGCCAAGGGTGAGATATAGCGGAGAACCGCTATTGCTTCGCAGTGGTGGTAATGGCCGCGGCAGCTATGTTGGCGGGAGTATAGCAGTATATTACTGGCAAGATCAACCATACCATAACGGTTTTTGCTAGCATACCAGAACACCATCTGCGGCTTACTTTAAGAATTCCTCTTTTTCCTTTTCTCCTTCTTCTTTTTTAGCGTTTGTCCCGCATTGTAGCAGGGTCCGCTGTTCTCGAACGTTGTCGCCATTTGACCTTGTCGTTCGCGTTCTCAGGATGGAGGCCTGCAATTTTCATATCGTTCTGCAAGACGTCCAGCCATATCTGCTTAGATCGTCCTCTTGGTCGCTGGCCCGTTACTTGGAGTTGCACTTGGAGCTGCATATCGAGTGTTCTCCAGCTCGCAGAGGGTGCCCGAACCATCTTGGGCGATGCTCGCGAAATTTCTCCGAAATGGGTGCAACACCGAATCTTTCACGCACATCTTCAATTTGAACTCGATCCAAACTTGTCAGGCTACCAGTCCACCTCAGCATCTTTGTTTCCATAACGCCGAGCCGCCTATCTGCTTTCTTGGTCATTGGACAACACTCTGTGCCATACAGTGCGACAGGCCTCACAACCAAACGATAAATTTTTGTCTTGAGTCTGTCGCATACCCTCCTCTCAGAGAGTACTCCACTTGCAGTCTTTACACTCTTCTCGGAGCAGCAAGGCTCGCCAAATTTCACGTGATCGCTCTGCAGGAAACCAACAGTAGGAATACCCCTATTCGAGAACTCAATCATGGAAAGCTCATCATTAGTGGAAAGAAATTTCGTTCTTGGAAAGGTGCTGGCGTTGAATTTGTCGTGCACCCATCTGTCATCCAAACCGTTCACTCTCACGAGATCCTGTCTCCTCGAAGCAAAGTAAAAGTAATGAACCACATCTCTTTACTTTCTCTGAATGAGTTTTCTGCTGTCTGTCATTAGACAAGTTGTTGGGCGTCTACGTTAAACATTCTCCTAGTCACCTCTCTGAAACTGACACGTTACATTCTTCTTCAGTGCGCTCCTTAAAATATATTTGGCCCAAGTCATCCGAATCAGGAATCCGCGACGACGTTTTGCGCTAAGAGTTTCCCGCAGAGAGCGTAGTGCTGGATTTTTTTAGAGCCACATAGTCTGTTTATAACGTAAAGCACAAACTCATGTTCCGCGAGCCGTTGTCTACTACTGTAGCCGACGCGTTCTTGGCTGACAAGGGTATGCGTCGGCGACCCTGGACATCAATCTTTCTTCGTCGCTGCCGCTTCTTCTTTTAGTTCCTATAAAGTGGCACTGTCAAACCGCTTCGCATCATTGTCGGACAATGCATCGGTGGACGAGCAGGAGCGGCAAGTAGCAGACGCCATCTTGGAATGTGCAAAACCACTTTGCCCTGTTACTCGCAGGCGGATCCAGCCGTGGATAACAGACGAATCCTTGCTACTCATCGAAGAGAGGAAGCGAGCAAAACTGACTAATTTTGATCGATACCGGCAACTCAGCAGAGAACTTCGTTGCAGGCTGAAAGCGGAAAGGGAGTCGTACTGGAATAAGGTGGCTGCTGATCTGGAGGAGTCCGCTAACAGGCATGACTATCGCACCCTCTATCGGACACTCAAGCGGCTTGGAAAGAAGACGAAACGCGTTAGCGATAGCATTAGGAATGCAGATGGATCGTTTGTGCGCTCTGTGGAAGAGCGTCTTCGTCGCTGGCAACAGTTCTCCGGTGAACTCTACAGTCATGAAGCGCCACAGGGACCGCTTCCGAACCCACCATCAATCGATGCGCCAGAAATCTCGGCTCAGAGCTCACTGTGGAGGAACTGAAGACTGCTATCAAATCGCTGAAGAACGGCAGGGCATCAGGCGTTGACAATGTTGCTGCTGAGGCCATCAAAGCGGGTGGAAACGTGTTGCTACTTCAGCTTCATCGTCTAATAACTCTCATCTGGCAGTCAGAGAACATTCCCGCTACTTGGAAACGTGCAATAATTGTACCCATCCACAAGAAGGGCGACGCCAGGGACTGCAAAAATTACCGAGGGATCAGTCTGCTGTCAATCGTAGGCAAAGTCTTCATGAAGATTATCCAGAACAGGCTTCAACGTCATCGAGAACAGACCGCTCGTGAGGAACAAGCAGGGTTTCGGACAGGGAGAAGCTGCAGTGATCAAGTTTTCACTCTTCGACAACTTATGGAAGAGAGGATCCGCACTGGAAAGCGAATTGTCATCACTTTCATTGAATTCAAGTCTGCATTCGACTGTGTTCATTGGCCTGCGCTGTTGAGAGCGCTTGATAGCGAACATGTACCAGACAAGATAGTTAACCTGCTCCAGAAAACGTATGAAGGTTCTTCCAGCTCGGTTCGCGTTGGAGATAAGCTGTCGGAAGAGTTTAAGGTTAAAGCTGGAGTTCGCCAAGGTGATGTTATATCGCCGTTGCTCTTCAATACTGTCGTCGACGCTATTATGAGGGAGGTCTTTGAGAACAGAAGAGGTGTTCAGTATAGCACTATTGGATACGTCTCGGATCTGATGTTTGCGGATGACAGTGCAGTGTTTGCGGATTCCGATGAGGATGCAACGTATCTGATAAATAGAGTGGCGCATGTTGCAAGCTCTTACGGCCTAAGAATAAATCAGGAGAAGACAAAAGTGATGACATCGGATGGCTCGCCTGCAACTGTGCACTTCGAAGGGGCGGAACTTCAGCAGGTCAAGGAGTTCAAATACCTTGGATCAGTCGTGCAAGAACGGAAAGTTGCGGCCACAGCAGAGGTATGCAGCAGGATCGGGCAGGCATCCAGTGCGTTTGCATCGCTTGGTTGGTGTCTGTGGAAGAAAAACAATGTTTCACTGGAGACTAAAATGCGATTGTTTCGAGCGCTAATAATTCCGATTCTACTGTATGGTTCGGAAACATGGACTCTACTGAAGCCAGACCTTGTCAAGCTGGAAGTCTTCCAATTGCGGTGCCTGCGACATATTCTTGGGATCACGATTCGTGACCGTATTTGCAACGATAACATAAGAAGAAGCTGTATGGATCAACCGCTGGTTGAAGAGCAACTGAAGACAAGAAGATTACGGTGGTTTGGACATGTATGTCGAATGGATGCTGGCCGGCTCCCGTACAGTATGCTGTGGCGGAAGCGCCCGCCGTCGTGGAAGATCCAGAGAACGGCCCCGAAGAAGACGTGGCTCAAGCATATAGAAGAAGATTTAAAAACCCAACGGTGCAGTGTTCCTAACGCTAAAATTATTGCTGCAAACCGTACTGAATGGAAGCGTATCGTTCAGGCCGCACGAGCTCCTATGGCACCTACAGCAGTGTATTGGTTGAGAGGGCATCCCGCTCCGCCAGACGCCAGCTAACGGGATGAGAAGTTCCTATAAACTATTTTAACAGTAATTTCATAACGGGCAGTGTTAGGACCTTAGTTAAGGTTTAGTTTGATTTAAGCGGATTTTGAAGTCCATTCGAGGGTTTCTATTTAATTCAGAATTTTGGGAATCTTCTTAGCAGTTTTCTTTGAAGAGAATAGCAGTTATTGAAAAAAAAGCTGTGAATTCAATAGCCTGAAAAAATCCTCTTACAAAGGATGTATGTAAGCATGGCAAATTTTCTGTTTCCCGCGTCTTGAAAAAAAACCGCACACCCGTGACTGAGCTCAGCTGAGAAAGCGTCAATTAAAGTAGTATACGACGGCTTGCGGGAAATGAGTTGGTACACTCGTTTATTAGCAGGCTACAGCCGAGTGCGGCTTCCTAACGGAATGTCGTGAGCGGTACACGTCTCGTCATAATGCATAATGAAGTAGCGAGTCGGTTGACACATCAGAATTTGTGCACTGTCGAGCGGATGCGTCCTTTTAGGTGGTTTTTGATGCATCGATGAAGTTGAAATGTAGTGTTTATTTCCATACTCGGCACTTCTTTGCAAGGAGTGCCGCAAAATGTCGTCGGTAGTGCCACAACAGGAAACATTTCTGGCCGCTTATGAGGTTATCACACAAATGCAAAGAGAGATTCGAACAACATCATTCCCAGGAGCCAACATGATTTTGTACCTGGAGGATCGGTGGAAACAAACCTTTTGGAATGCATAAATGATTGGACCGAGGCCCTTGACAAGAAATGCAGTTGCGATGTCATTTACTTTGACTTTGCAAAGGCATTTGATCGTGTCTCGCACTTGAAACTGCTATCAAAAGTACGGGATCTGCATTTTCATCCGATTTTGACAGACTGGCTTACCCAATTCTCATCTGGTAGAACGTTTCAAGTGAGAGTCGGGGATTGTTATTCCGAGGTGAAAAACATAGAAAGCGGAGTGCCACAATGGGTTGTATTATCACCAATATTGTTTAGCATTTTCACAGCGGACAATCCCAGCATTTTTCCAGACAAAAATGTTTCTGTGAAATTTTACGCGAATGATATAAAGCTCTACAAAGTCATTTCTGAGCCATTAGAGACCCAAGTGCTGCAGGAGGCGATTGACTAGTTGGCTGGGCGAAGGAATGGCAGCTACCTCTAGCTCCGCAGAAAACCGTGTTTATGCGGGTTCATCTGAGTCCGGCGCCTACGGCCCATTCATATACATGTGCTGGTGTCGCGCTCCCAGCGGTAGACTCGGTTCGAGATCTCGATTTTAACTACGATAGAAAGTTGGATTTTTCTGAGCATGTCAAAATCAAATGTCAGTCGGCTCACAGGCGAATTTTTCGGATTAATAAGGGAATCTCCACTAAAAACAAACAGGTTCTGCTCCGAGCATACAAGACTTATATACGACCCATTGTGGAATCTGGAGCAACGATATTCTATCCGTACAAGAAAAAGAAAACTGACGCGCTCGAAAAAGTCCAGAATAGTTTCAGTCGCAAGCTGATGATTCGCATCGGTGGTTTCCAGAATTCCAAAATACCCAGGTCCCACATAAGGAACAAATATCTCGGGTAACCAACGCTGGATTCTCGGCGCAGAGTATTTGACCTTTGCATGATTCACAAACTTCTGGAAAACAGCGGCATTTTCAGGCTTGCACCCTATTTCAAACTGGTCACGTTGAAAACTAGAGGTGAAAAAATGAAAGTATTCCTCAGTCGTCCAATTACGAGTGTGAGGGTAAGGTCTTTTCCACATAGGGCCGGTAGCGCATATCTTAAAATTGCTAAAAGGGTCACCGGTGCTCTTTTCTTGGGCCAGTTTAGGCGACTAGTATCCCAAAAAATTCTAAGCTACGAAACTTAACTCCTTCATTCCTTGCTTCTTTCCTGAGGTAGATCTTTGTTCATTTGACCGGTAGGGTGTATGTGGGGCATCAGAGTTTTTGCTCCAGTTTTTTATTTGGTTGTTTTTGCCTTTTTCCCTAGTTTAGTTGGTATAATTTTGTCTTCTCTCCACATCTTCGTCGTATTATCACGCATTTGCCTTAAGTGAGTGTAATAAACATATACATATATACATATATCCAATGCTCATTTTCGCAGCCGTGGTAAATTATATCAGAGGCATGCCAATCCCACACCTAACAAACCAAAACAGACAGCGGCAGCTCTTAGCCTTCAATACACAAAAGGGTAAAACAAGCGTAAGAGTCTCAAAATTAATCAAAAAGACTATAGCTGGGAAGAAACCTTTGTAAACAGATGAATACTCGCCTGGATAGGCATTCATAAACTTTTCCATGAAGCTCAGCATTTCCAGGTGACTTTCGCTGCACGAGTCGGGCCAATTTTCCATTTCGTTCCGACGGATGTCGAATGTCCTAAACTTGGTTGAGCATACAACTAGGTCCCTATCATCACTTTCTCGAGGGTATGCCACGGTTCCGAACTTGTTTTTGCAACTTGAGTCAGAAAACTGAAACTTCTTCGCGACTCAGGGATCATACAATACTGCTTGTAGGATGCTGGAACGAGTTTTCGCGTCTTTAGCGCCCTTTTTTTGATAAATCTCCGAAAAATTTCTTCTGGCATCTGAAAAGTTCTTGAAGATTCTGGTGAAGAAGGTCATCCAAACATGCAATGTTCGTCACGGTTCGGGCTCGTATAAGAACTTCGGGATGAAAATTTGAAGGTGCTGCACAGTAAACAATTAGACTGCACAGGTTACTGCACAGCGCTACTGAATGATGATCTGAAAATCACTTTGCTTCGTTAAAGACACAGTCGAACCTCACAATCGTTCTCTGTTTTTTCTTGTAGACCCAAGACCCCCTGGTAATGAAGAAGTTATGGCCCTTAAAAATTTCCTAGAATTGAGCGGCGAAAGCATAGTGGACGAGTTGTCCGAGGTTTGTAATTTCCCTCCGTCACTTGCAACCGTTTTATTACTGCGGACTTGAATGAAGAGAGAGAGAGAGAGAGGCTGAGAATGAAGGGGAAAATGGGTCTATTGATAGTGACCGTTCATCTCGACTTTGTTGAGATCGAAAGGTCGCCAAGGGGTGCGCCAAAGTGGCTTCTTTCGGTGGGCGCTCCAGAGTGGCTTCCTCCTGTATCTCGCTTGTGAGAGCTCGGCCTTAGGAGGTGTTATATATAGTGGGCCTACTTCATGATTATTTGGGAATCTCAGATTTCATTGGTGAGGTTAGATTGTGCCTATAAAGGCAGTGCTCTTGATGAAAAAGTTTTCCGTTCTTTAGAAATAACGAAAGCCCTGGGTTCCTGTAAGAAGGGTTAAAATGGAAGTACGACAAAAAACGGCCAGGAAGTGGGTAAAATCTCGTGAATCAGCAAACCTATTGAACCTCCCCGTCCACTCCATATAACAGTTGTCCTGCGTTCGTTTCACCAGAGGAACAGGCACCAAATATTTTAATATTCTTCATCGCAAAAGGTTCTAACATCCCAGTTTGGGCATTGGCCCATCTTATTTTGAAGAGATTTTGGTGCAATAAACAGAAAACAAAGCCAATTATCTATGAAATTTTAAGAGGGCGAACTATAGTCCCCAGAAACACACCAACAGGCATGATTGAATTTTTCAGAGATTTTTTTCAAACAGCTTCTCTCTGGTAGTTTAGTGTTCTGTTGGGACTTCTTCCTATCAACCTATACTTAGTGGACTCTTAACTTCTCAAAAAATTCGAAAACTAGAATACTGTTTCCATCGTGAACACTGCCTATAAAGTAGAGTGAGGACCAAATATTCGAGTTCGAATAAATATTCGAATTTTTCGAACGAATTTTTATTCGAACATTCGAAAATTCGAAAAGTGTGAATATTCGAACATTATTTAAATTCGACTATTCGCAAAAGGTGAAAATTTGAACATTATTCGAATTCGACTATTCGCAAAAGGTGAAAATTCGAACATTATTCGAATTCGACTGTTCGCAAAAGATGAATATTCGAATATTATTCGAATTCGACTATTCGGAAAAGGTGAATATTCGAATATTATTCGATTTCGACTATTCGGAAAAGGTGAATATTCGAATATTATTCGAATTCGATTATTCGCAGAGGTGAATATTCGAATGTTATTCGAATTTGAATACCCGAGCTGATTTAACAAAAAATATGAAAATCAGCTCTAATGTATGAAGGAATCGACATACCTTTCAAGACTGAATTCATTTTCTTCACTACTCCATTGTTCCATTTTTCCGAACGCAAGAGCTAAATTTTTTCCTCACACCGTCTGATGAGGCTACTAGGGCGGTTCTAACAAGGGGAGTCACATGGCAATCGCACTTGGCCACTCCCATTTTTTCATGACGCTGCGCAATGATAACACCAACCATAGCTTCGTTAGGTGGAGCCATGTACTCCACCAACCTTCACCCCTGAGCAGATGAAGTGGGGAACCTTCAACATTGGGAAAACCGGTGACATCCGGTGAAACGCCCCAAAAAAGAATGAAAGTGACCCAACACTCATGCAAGTCATTTTCAAGATTGGGTGGGTGTCACTGCCGATTTCTCGTTCATAACTTTTTTCTGCTCAAAGATAGACCATTGGCGAAAGTTGTTTTCGGTATTCACATACAAATCTGCATTGAAAAACGCTTTCAGTTTTGGAAAATAGGTTCTCCTTCTCCCAGCCGAATTCAGTTTAAAAGTGCATTTTTTTAGCCTGAAACTATTTGTTTTTCGTTAATAACTTTTTTTTGTGCTTGGGGAGACCTTTGGTAAAGCTTGTTTTCAAAATTTCGATGGAATTCTGCGTCAACTTGTGCTTCCAGTTGGGAAAAGTATTTTCTCGATCCTTCAGCCTAATCCATTTTACGGAGCACCGGTTTTCCGCCTATAACTCTTTAACCTTTGAAGATAGGGTTTTGGGGGGCGTCCTGTTTGGAATCTACGTGAAATTCTGCGTCGAACGACGTATCGGGTTCCTAACTTTGCTTGGTTCATAAGCCAGCCAGGTCGGTGGAGCCGAGCCCCGTTGTTGGCTCCAGCAGAACTCTGCGTCTCTGATTTAAACCATAGAGGCGAGGGCACCCTATGGAGATAACTATGAAAATCGGCTTCACCGACCTGGCTGACTTACGGGGCAAGCAATGTTAGGAACCCGATATATCATTCGACGCCGAATTTTACAGAGATTTGAGAAACATCCTTCACCAAAACCCTATCTTCAACGGTCCTGGCTCCAAACCGCGTCGTATGCCTCCCTTGGAAACTAGCGTCTTGAGCGTCCAGCATCTTTTTGGGGGCACGCTTTTCCCGTGACGGGCACGCTCTCGTGTCAGGAGGGCAAGCACTCGCCTATATCGTGTCTCCGGGAAATGGGAAGATCGGAGGGAGCGTCGAGCTCCTTTTTATCTCAGAAGGTTTAGGGGTAGGTTCTCTAGGCAAAATTTCAGTCATATCGGAGACTTAACGATATAATTACCCTATACCTACCGTGATCTTTCGAAGCACCGAAAGTGGATCTCTTATTCATGTTCAGCACCTCGAATAAGCTCCTGAGGCTAAGTTAGAGCGGAAAAAAATGATTTTGTAGCATTCTTTGCGTGGTAGCCCGTACAGGTTAAGAGATGAGTCGTGCCTTATTAATTTCATTTGTAGGTGGAAATAAAGCTTTAGAAGAAGATTTCAACTTGTTATCGCCGCTCACTTCGTAGTTGCGCGATATTGCTATGGATGCTTAAATTAATCGTCATTCGAATTTCGAATATTCGTTCGTTCGAAATAAAAATGAACGAATTTATTCGAAATTCGTTCGTTCGAAATAAAAAGTGAACGAATTTATTCGAAATTCGTTCGTTCGAAATAAAAAATGATAGAATTTATTCGAAACTCGTTCGTTCGAAATAAAAATGAACGAGTTTATTCAAAACTCGTTCGCTTGAAATAAAAAATGAACGAATTTATTCGAAATTCGTTCGTTCGATCTCCTTTCAAAGTGTCCTCACTCTACTATAAAGGCATCGTGCGCGCAGTCAACCTCTTTCAATTTTTTCGTGCACAACCAATTGAATCGGGCCAGCTGACATCACCCACTAAGCGTGGTTCTCTGCGAGTTATGGCCACCTGAAAATTATTGTAGGGTCGATCATCTAGCACATCTGGGTCGATCATCTAGCACTTTTTTATTGAATGTTGACGCGACCGTCAAACAACATGGAAAACATTTATGGTACGAATTCAACTCGCAGAAATTCTCCTAAAGTGACAGTGACAAGGTCACCAAATACAGAAAAATTTCAAAAACGATTCTGGCGTGAGATTAAAATCCATTTTGACAGTTAATTCAACCTGGTTTTTCTTAACAAATGAAAGCTTTTCAGGGGCTTTTTCGACTTTTCGTTCACTAAAGAGGCCAAGGTATACAATCGACTTTTTCGTTCACTAAAGAGGCCAAGGTATACAAAAACATAAGGAAATAATGTATTTTTACGCTCACGATGCCTTTGAGTGAGAGGTTTTGGCAATGAAAATCATCAAGAGCGCTGTCTTGAATGCGCAGTTCAATTCAGTTGCAGTCTGGTGATCTATGAACGTCTGATGATGCCTACATAGGAGACCAATACACGTCAATATTGAGTTGCAAGGCGAAACACCGTTTCTGTCAATTTTATGGTCTTCGCAGAAACTCAAAGCAGAGTTAAATGGTCGATAACAACTTCTCCACCTCCAGATATGATCAGCTTCGCTCTTGTTGAATCCATTACAATCGGGAATATACACAATACCAGGTGAGTAATCCTGTGCTGTCATTGTCTGGAAGAGCGAGTTTATTTCACTACATTTATTTTTAATCGTGCAAATAACTATGAACCACACTGTGCTTCTCTCTCCATCTCCATTCAGAGAAGTGGTAGCTCAAGATTTCATGAACTTCAATGATGTCGGAGTGTTCTTCTTCCCTGACGCCCACTACTGTATTCTGTGAGGGCAGCGCGTGCTATAGCAATGCCCATAAACCCAACTTTTACCTGCTTTCAATCACCTAGCCAGTTTAGGCCTGGCACTGATTAGAGAATGCCGTATGAGTACCTTGTATCCCATATGGCTGTATTCCTTCAAATGGTACGGGTAGTCGTCAAGATACTCATTGCATTTTTCGGTGCTGTCCCAGTCTGGAATTAGTGGTGGCAAGCCGACAAAGTCGCGACTACCTCCCTCTATGGATTTACCTGAATGAAAAAAGTTCGAAAAGAAAAGAAAAATAACGAGTGAAAAGTGAAGCTTAGAAGAGCACCGACTGCTAGAAATACCGATCCACTATTTTTGAGAACAATGGAAATTGCCAGAGTGAAGAAGGGGGCGCAATGTTATGAGACTTTTTTGATTCTTTACGCTATAAGCAGACCCACTCAAAGCAGTCCAAAACTTAAATCTTGCTTGCTAATAAAGTTGGCAAGGTGGAAAGCGATAAAATATCAGGAAACATGAACAATGAAAATTAATAGGCAATCACTGTAAGACAGCAGTCACCAAATTCTCATTGAATTTCTGACCAGTGCGACTAACTGCTTGTTGTCACTCACCGAATGTCAACGGAAATCCATTAGGACGACTGTTGACACCGACTTTGTTGAGAAATTCCATTTGCACGCCTCTCATTTTCTCCTTAAGATAATGGAGCGTTCTCGGCAGGGCTCTGAATTATATCGAAGGATATGAATAAATATGCTGCCAGTTAAAATTTCAATTCTAGAAAAGTACCGTTTCGCCATGGCAGAAGAGACAGAGTCAAGTATGACAATGTAGACGTCGTGTTTGGAGTCGACGGTGGCGTTTCTGCAACGAAAACATGGAAGAATGGATCCCTCATTTGCAGAAAAGGCAGCCAGAGCTGAAAGAAACCTTGTATGGGAAGAATCAATGTTTGCCAGCTTTACCGGCTTTTGAACAAGAACGACCACCACATTTTTATCAATCTTTATGTAATCGTGACCTTCAGAGAAGCCCAGTATTCAGATCGCGGTTTGTAAGAAGAAGCAGACAGCCTACTTCAGTTTCAGTTACAGCCTCACAGAACCCTAGTCTGTTTTATATAAGCAGATGAAATCACGATCTGTCTTCGATTCTTGTCTGCAGTTGCAAAACTGATGCGGGTCTGTGAGGTAAAGCCAATCTCGCTAAGATGAGTCCGGACGTATCAAGCTGCGAAGCGCTCGGTCATGGCGAGTATAAAGTGACAGGCTCTAAATTAGGGAACTAGACTATATGTGTCGGGAAAGCGTGATGTTAACGCTCCTGAAGTAAGCCTGGGCGCGGTCGGTCCCACGACGAAACCTGGGCGGCATGCATGAACGCTGCGAAGAAGGTCAGAGAGCCGCTCCGCGTCCTCCGTGCGAAGCGTGGAGCCAGAGGTGACCCGAAAAACATACCGTCGGCTTGACGTTGGGACGCAAACTCACTACACACAGCGAACCCCACGCCTAACAGCTGCTTTTTGATTTGGTCCTTATCTAGAACGGCTTTATTTCTGTGAAGATTCAGAGCGAAACGGGAAAATTATTCAAAAAATAATTAAGTATGAAGAAGAAATCAAAAAAGACCGAAGTTAGGCACGATTAAAATTTAAAATAAAAACAGTTAGGCGGGGAGTTCACCGTGCATAATGAGGTTGCGCCCTTACACAAAGAGGACGGAATGTTTTTTTCGGGTCACCTCTGGCTCGACGTTTCGCAAGGGGGACGCGGAGCGGCTCCCTGACCTCTTCAGGCATTCGGGGGTGCTGAGACGCGGATCTCTGGGCAATCGCTACCGGATGGAGGACCCCAAACAGAGCGGAGCGATTGATGCGACTCGGTCGTTCACCTAGCATTCAAACACAGACTAGTCCTTTCAGATGCGGACCGAAACCACACAGGCGCCAGTAAGCTATCCAATTGTAAGGGTTTAGAAATAGGTCGTACTGATGGGACGAGTAACCCCGTAGCACAAGGTCAATAGGTCCCGGGTGGATTGTCTTATGGCTTATAATACAGTACCCAACGAGCCTATTTAAGGGATGTGAGAGGCCGCCTCGAGGCCTTCGTCTGCTTCGTCGTCGTCTACTTGCGTGAGCCGTCATCCGCCGTCCGTCGTCCGCCAGTCACCCAGCTTCCCGTCACGGACCACTCCGACCGAGCGCCATCACGACTTCCAACCGCCAAGCCTCAACCTCACGTCACCTCGGGTCCCGCGCTCCACTTCGCCACGCCGCCCGATATCGGCCACACATTGTCAATAATGTGATTCCATTTCGCTAATAAACTATTTATTATCGAGGTCGATCGTCCCATCACTGGTAGCAGCGAGCTGACGATGAGGAGGAGGAAGGTGAGTTGAAATTTTAGGAATCTGCTCTGTTGAGCAAAAACAAGACACTATAGTGGGGGGACGCCTCCACTTAGTTTCGCTTTCTCTTCGTTTCAGCGGCTCGGATTCGGGGGTACCCTCTCATCTCTCAGAAACTTTAGAATTACCATTTTAGTATCGATCTTTTTTATCCAAACCAGTTAAATTTGGGGTATTTTGGTCGTTTCGGCGATGATTTGGTCGTTGAATCGGTGTATCACGATCAATTCCCGTCATTGCACGACTCCGTGACTCTCCTGAGAACGTAAGATCGTTTTCGCCATGTTTTCTCGAGAAAACATGTCGAAACAGTGAAGAAAACGGACGAGCGGCAGCCACTTTGGAAACGCGCTCCAGGGTTACGCCGCGAGGCGGGCGCTGCGCCTGCGTATCGAATTCGGCAGCGGCAAAATCGTAAATTACGATTTCCTAATCCGACGGCGAAGACGACAGCAGCCAGGTAAGTGTTTTTTTTGTGTTTTTTTTGTGTTTGTTGTGTCTGTTCGTTAGTGTGTTGTTCCCTGTTTGTTCTGAATAAGTTGTGTGTGTCTCTTAGTGTTTTTGCATAGGTATTTGTTCGTTTTGTGGAGTGTTTGTCATGTTTTTTTAGGGAAAGTCCTAGTCTTAGGGGAATAAGTAAAAATGTGTATGTTCATGTGTGTCTACTAATGGGTGTCCTTATTTATGTTAGGGCACTAGATTAAGTAATTGTGTTTTGCCCATAATTTTTTTTGTGAAAATTTCTGCCCGGGTTTTTTTCTGTATTGGGGAGCGTAGGCCCCATTTTTTTGGAAAAGATTTTCGGTAGGCTTCGTCCTTTTTTCGCGAAAGTGTCGCGTTTTGATCGCAAAATTTTCCGGCCGATGCCACCATGGGGGTGAAGATGTTCTAGCTAGCTATGTGTGGCCCTCGGAGGTCCGTGTAAATATAGTTGGCCTCAAAATTCAAAAAATGAAAAAAAATGTATTCTTCGATCGGTTATGTGTGATCCAAGGGGATCCGTGTATATATAGTAGGCCACGAAATTCAAAAAGCAAACAAAAATTGAAAATAGAAAATAAAACCTCGAAAAAAAAATGTTTTTTAGTATTTTCTTTATTGCAAAATGGTGAGGTACAGGTCCGGTGAGAATTCGTGACCGTCCGGGTGTCCGCATGTGAGTATTTGAATCGTGAATGTCCATTCACGTCCTGCAGTGATCTGCAAAAGCAAGACACTGCCATTTCCTGGGACACTAGCCCTGGGTCAGGTTCTAGGTAGGCGACTGGAAACCCGAAGAGGAACTCGCTCTGCGATGCGAGGGGAAGAAGACGGGATCCCAAGGAAGGACCGGCTCGGACGAATTAAGGGGTACACTAGGAAAGGTCGTTCTTTGGAGTCGTCTAGACGGCCGACCACGTGTTTCCGGTGGCGCGACTGCACTCTGGGGTCAAGGTCACACAGTCCACCGTGGTCGTTCTTTGAGGTTGTTTACGTGGCCGACCACGTGTTTACGACTCAAAGGTCAAGGTCACTTAGTGCGCGCCTTTCTGGGACATTGCCACCCTTGGTCTTTGAACTTTGGGCGGTACCCTGCTCGCCCGTGTCTATAAATAGCATGCACCTCACCTCAGTGTCTCTTCTCTTCACTCGCCCGGTCTGCTGCTCGACGTGAAGCTCTACATCGACGATGCCGACGACTCGTGGTGGTGCTCAGTCCACCCCACTGGCTGGTTTCAGCGGTGCTGTTGCCCCAAACCAAAACTGTCCACGGGGCTGATGCCCCAAGTCAAGACATTGTCACCGTCGAGGTGTTTTCAGCGCCACTCTCGCAGACCTTATCCACGATGGAGGACTCCGCCACTCTGCAAGTCAAGGACGCCAAGGCTCTTCGCGATGCGACTTCGCTGGCTATCGCACAGGTGTGGAATGACGCTCGAGGACAAACAGCTGACCTCGCCAGGAAGATCGAAGAGGATAATTCCACTCTATCCCAGAGGCTGACTGAATCATCTCAAGCCGTCGATAGTCTTCGAGATGCGATGCTTATGATAGCGATGCTAGGTGACGATACGAGGACGCCCAAAATCAACCCGTTTACCGGCACGACCGATGATGGACCGCAGTTTTCGATCTGGCGGAGACGCTTGGAGGATGTGCTAAAGATGCGGTCGGCGACGCCTACAGAGGAGCAGAAAGCCAACTTCCTGATAGGAATTGCGGAGGAATTGGCCATATTCAGAGCCGATGCCCGTCGCCTGTTTGACTGCGACTGCGGAGGAATTGGCCATATTCAGAGCCGATGCCCGTCGCCTGTTTTCTCTGCGAATAACCGTAGTAAAAGGACTTCAGGTCTCTGTAAAAGGACTCTCTGAAGCAGCCGCGGAACGTCTACTTCACCCGACGCAGCCAGCAATAAAGGTCAATGCTCTGGAACGAGACCATTGGCCCGACATGCTACAACTGCGGAGGAATTGGCCATATTCAGAGCCGATGCCCGTCGCCTGTTTTCTCTGCGAATAACCGTAGTAAAAGGACTTCAGGTCAGGTTTTTGCTCGAATGTTCCATTTCCTTCTAATCCTGCGGCTCGTTCTCAAGATGCTCGTTTGATGCCTTGTGATCCTTTTCTGACACTTCCATCTTCTGAAATTTTTGAGGATGCGCGGAGGCGTATCGAGGAACTTACTCTCTCGGTAGATCAAACTCAACAGCAACTTGTGCAATCCCAAGCACAGGTGGCAGCACTTATGCAAAGGAATGACGAGTTAGCACAAACTTCTTTTGATCTAAATTCTGCTCGTCCGACTTCTTCTAGTATTCCTAATGTGAAATTCTTATTTTTGTGTTCTCTCGTTCTACGCAGTGCCCTAGGTTCCCCTGCTAATGTGCACGCTCAGTCTTCCCCCGTGAAAAATTCATTTCGCTCATTTTTGGCGCCCTATTCCCAAAATTCTCCCCGGCTGATTTTAGAAACCAAGACTAGTCCACTTTGTGTCCAGTTTTGCCTTCGAAATATGTCCGCCAACTGTTTTCCGGAGTGCGGAATTTTTCGGCAGTCTTCCCCGCTTTCAGGAATTTTTTCCGGTACTAAACATGTATTTTTGGATAATTTCGTTAGATTTTGTTCTTGTAAAAACTCAAAATTTTCTTTTCGGAATATGTCTTGGTGCTCTTCATCGGTAAATACTCCTCCAATGTCTTGTGTTTCCTCACTAAGTAAAATTTTGTCAATTTCGGTGCTAAATGATAAATAATAAATAATTCAAGTCTATCACTCAAATTTTCCCTTTTAATTTTTTCTCACGTTTGAATAGTTTTCATGGTTTAACTCGCATTGATTTCAGTTATTTTTTATTGGCATGGATGCCCTGGAGATGGATGGATTTGGCAGCTATTCAATTGTGCGACTATACTTACTATTTTGGTCTTCTTTCATATTATACTGCTACATCGTCACTTATCCGAGGTACCGATTTTTCTCACATTTTCTCTTTTGATCTTCTTTCAGCGTCGATTTTATGGATTTTCTTTTATAATTTTTTAAAATTCGTTCTTATTATTTTCGTTGTTTTTTGCTTGATTTTTCCCGTTATTCGTTGCAACCCGGGGCTGTTGTTCCCCCACAAAACACCGAAAAGTAGGAAAGGTGCGATTACGACCCCCTCCCCTGCGAGCGAAATTGCTTCCCCAATCCATCTCGGTAATTTTAGCAATTTGGGACTAGTAGGCGCATCTGGTAGGCGTCGAAGCGTGCCCCTCTTCAAAAGTTCCGTGTCTAATGGGCTTCGGATTCGTCCCGCAGTGATGACGATAGCGACGGAAAAGGAATTTTTTGTCACCCAGATACCCGTGCGTGTCAACGGAATCCAGATGCTAGCCTTGGTTGACACTGGAGCAGGCATTACGGTAGCTAGTAAGTCCCTTCTGTCCCTGTTAGCAATATTCCAACTTCAAGGAAGTCAAGTCCCATCCGCGATCGGGATGGCAGGGATCCCCGTACACTTCGTAGGAAAGGCACTGGTCAACCTCTCGATTGGCAGCGAAAACCTTCAACAAGACGTCCACTTCACGGAAGCCCAATGCGTACCAACGAGGGCTAATTCCTACAATCTCATCCTGGGCAACGACGTCTTGAGCAGGCTTGCACTGTGGGATGTGAACTACAAAAATCGAATTTTCCACATAGGAGGAGACCAGCTGCAAATTTTTTTTGTTCGGTAGCTGAGCCCGACATCACCCCGCAGGAAGTAGCCATTCGAGCAACCGAGACTACCGTACTCCAGACCGGAACTGAAACCCTAGTGCCTTGCTATATAGATGGTCCAGCTCAAGCTGAGTCTACGTTCACGTCATCTGCCTCTGTACTCTACGATGATTCGGTCTTCATTTCCCCAACTGTTTTCACTGGCGATCGCGCCCGATTACTGATCTCAAACCCCTCCCCCACCACGCAGTTGGTCTACAAAGGTCAGCGGTTAACATCTGTGACAACGCCTCGTTGATCAAGGAGGTGGCACACTATTGAATCCGTCACCATGCGCCGAACTTCCGGTGGTTGCGACTCAGAATTTTCTGGCTGATTACCCGAACATATGTCACTGTCCAACTGTCACAGACCTATCGCACGCCGAAGTGAATGACGATCAACGAGCCCAACTGCAGGAATTGTTTGAAGAATTCGAGGATAGGATTTCCCAGTCAGCTTACGACTTAGGTTCTTATGAGTTGAACCCCATCAACATCAAAACGACGACGGAAATACCACCAACTAAGCACCGTCCTACACGAATTTCCATCCGTTTTCAACAGGAGTTGGATAAACACATCAATAAGTTGCTGCGTGCTGGCAGGATCACAGAGAGTGAAACTCCTTGGGTTCACAATACGGTGCTTGTCAAGAAAAAAGATGGTTCTCTCCGGGTTTGTCTCGACTTCAGACCACTCAATGACGTCACTATCCCGGACCATTTCCCTTTGCCCCGAATCGAGGATCTGTTAGACAAAGTGGCAGGCAATCAATATTATACTGCACTGGACTTGGCGTCAGGTTATATGCAACTTTTGCTGTCCTCGGATGCTCAAACGAAATGTGGTTGGTCGACCCATAAAGGCGTTTACCAGTTTGTATACCTCCCTTTTGGTCTTCGCAATGCAGGCGCACACTTTTCCCGTGCTATGTCAAGGATTCTGGCAGGCTTAGAGGGCAATTGCTTAGCCTATCTGGATGATATTATCATCTATGATAAGGATTTCGATTCCCATCTCGAGTCGTTGAGGAAGGTTTTCGAACGGTTCAGGATCTTCAACATCAAAGTTTCCAGCAAGAAGCTTGTTGATATAGCCCAACACAAAATCACGTTTCTGGGTCATGAGATTTCCAAGGAATCGTACCAACCAGCCGCACGCAACGTTCGCGCTGTCGAGAACACGCGCCCGCAGACACCAAATGGCACTATGCCATCTTCTGTGTACCCCATGGCTCGATCATCCTTCCCTGTACTTTACCAGGTAGTCAACAGAGGACACGGTCAAGGAGTCATTTTGGAGGCAAAGGATTTTTTCATACCGGGACCCGATCGACGCGAACCCCAATACCTTGTACTCGACCAATTCGCGACGAACATCAAATCCGACACAAAAGGATAGGATTCGACCGTCAACTCCTATTGGTCAAAGACTTCATATGGGTATACTCTGTCTAGCCGACTCGAGCCGCGTACAAGGACCCACCGACTACATTGGAACGAGCACGCCTTCCGAGAGCAACGGCGCTCGATACCCGTCAGCCGTTCTTCTTCCGTGTGCAAGAATTCCTCCCAATAACGCCACCAGCCGAACCCGAGAACATTCTGGGAATCATTCTGTCGATTACGGAGCAGCCAACCTACGCATTGCATTTGAGAGCGCTCCTGAAGCGGTAATGGTATCCCCAATCGTGTGTGATTTCCCACTCGAGGACGCAGAAGTCGACGAAATTGTGCTGGCCCAGTCAAGGATTAATGTATCTTGTGCGATTCGATGCTCGGAAACACCCGTCTCAAAAGAGGCGCAAACGTTCCTTTGTCAAGCTGTACGGGAATTCTTGCCAGCGCACCCAGAAGAAGGCATCCTGCCTCTTAAGGTTTCGAAATTGGCCAAAGCGGACCGCGAATGGATCGACGACCGGCCCACCAGTTCTTGAACTACGCTCGTAACCCGGCTGAATCAAGAATCAGGATGGCGCAGCTGTTTAACGTGGCATGCTCCGCACTCGCAGCCATCAACTGCCTACACGACGACCAGCAGACCCACCAAGTCATGGCCACCATTCCGAGCTTAGAAGCCTTCCCAATCAGACTGGATTTCACACTGACGACGCTCACTTCTGAATGTGGATGGACTAGCCAGCGCCCCGTGTACTTGTAGATAGAAGGCGCAGAGCAACTTTGCCGAGCAGTAGTCCAGGAGGCGCATTTTAACGTGGAAGATAGGTCATTCAGCGTGCGCATCTCCGCCCCCTCATATGCCCACAACGCGACCCTACGCAATATTCGGCACTTCGGTATGAACACAAGAAACGGCTTCACTGTTCCTGTCTACATCAAACTTGGCCGTGTACCCTCTGTATACAACGTGATATTTAGTTCACAACTGTTTAGCCACACGCCATTGTCCGAACGTTCAACAGCTGTCAGAATCCTGGACATCGTCTATGGGAGAGCACGTCAAACATACTGGCCTGATGGTCGAAAACGAGACACTGAGACTGTCGCGATCAGCGGCTCGCGAGTCACACTACGCCCCGAACAGCTCGCCGCAGTTCGACTTGGAGAAGGCAACTACCCGATCGTTGCGATACAGGCCGCATACGGAACTGGGAAGACGGTTGTCGGCGCACTCATTGCAACGCGCACGGTGAAGGCCAACAACAACCTTGGAGTCATCGCAACGTCAACAACGAACAACTCCGTTGCACAATTTGCAGACACGATCGCCAAGCTGGACGATTTTCAAGATTCAACGGTCCTGCGTTACGTATCCGACACAGCACTCATCGAAGGCGCGCCGACCACAACCAACGATATCCATGTCGTACTTAAAAATCTAGCCACGAACTACGGCGGATCACTTAACGATGACGAACTCAGGACTTGCCAGAGATATACCAGAGGCCGCACTCTGCTCGAGAGGTTCCTGTTCAACCCCAACGAGGCCTTGAACCTCACCGAAGACGAAAGAGAGGAATTCCGAGTCGCCGAGAAGGTCGTGTCGAAAATCACAAAGGACGTTGTGGCCATAATGTTCCGCGTCAGGAAGCCAGCTCTAATATGCCTCACGACAGCCGCTCTGCTGAACGCCACAGATTCAGATGGAATCTTCAGCGGTCTGCTGACCGAATTCAAGACACTGATTGGGGATGAAGCGTCGCAAATCCCCGAGCCAGCATTCGTCGCCATGGCTACACGACTGCCAAAAGCCCGTCACGTCTACATAGGAGACGTCCACCAATTGGAGCCTCACGTCAGATGTGAGAGGTATTCAACTCCGTCGCGATTCGGCGCACTGAGCGTCATGGACCTATTGGTTCACAGCAGGATTTCGATGGCCCCCCTGACGACAACGTTCCGAGCACACCCTGCGCTGAACGAGCTGCCTAATCAGCTGTTTTACGACAACGAGTTGACCAGTGGAACACCAGCGGAGACCCGGCGGCTGTTCATCAATAATACCCGATGCCCAAACCGCAATCTGCCGTTCCGGTTCGTGAAGATCTCCGGCTATTCGCAGCGATCAGCCGTAGGATCTCACTTCAACACATCGGAAGCTGAGACCTGCTGTGAGATCATCCGAACACTACTCGCCACATCCATTCGACCGGAATCAATTGCCGTGATCACGTTCTACAAAGAACAGTACCGAAGGATGGAGGCCGCTGCAAGGAACAATGGGATCGAGCTGTACACCGTGGACTCAGTGCAGGGCCGTGAGAAGGACATCGTCATCTTGCTGACTACGCGATCACACTTCGAGCCGGATCGCGCGCATTTCATCAACGACCCCCGCCGCATGAATGTGGCGCTAACCCGTAGCCGTCATGGCCTTATTATCTTGGGCCACTCTCCCTCGTTGCGCAGATTGTCTAACTGGGAGCGACTCCTGAGGTTTGCGGAGGAGCGACGAGCAATGACAACAATGCGAGGAGTAGCTGAACTGCTGGAAAGCCAGCACCGACTCTGAATTAGGGTGAGCGTTGTTTTCGTTTTTTTCTTTCTTTTTTTCCGGTTTTTTTGTTTGTTTTTTTGTTTTGGTGTTACCCCCACACTGGGTTGCCCACACCCCTTTTTGTTTTTTGGGTTTCCTTCCACAATTTCTGTTCATACATGTTCTTATTCATTCATTTTTCATCAAAATCACCCTCACCCGGCTCTTTTGTTCAGAAGGAAGCTCTGGGTTTATTCATTTCCAAAGCACAATTCCCCCCCCCCCGTATCTCGGAAAGTCCGAGGACGGACTTTTTGTGGGTGAAGGGAGGTGTAAGGGTTTAGAAATAGGCCGTACTGATGGGACGAGTTACCCCGTAGCACAAGGTCAATAGGTCCCGGGTGGATTGTCTTATGGCTTATAATACAGTACCCAACGAGCCTATTTAAGGGATGTGAGAGGCCGCCTCGAGGTCTTCGTCTGCTTCGTCGTCGTCTACTTGCGTGAGCCGTCATCCGCCGTCCGTCGTCCGCCAGTCACCCAGCTTCCCGTCACGGACCACTCCGACCGAGCGCCATCACGACTTCCAACCGCCAAGCCTCAACCTCACGTCACCTCGGGTCCCGCGCTCCACTTCGCCACGCCGCCCGATATCGACTACTCATTGCCAGTAATGTGATTCTATATTGCTAATAAGCTATTTATTATTGAGGTCGGTCGTCCCATCACTCAATGGCGCATTGATCGTCAGGCGTGTATTATGAATCATGGTCTGAGGGTACACAAATAATCACTTTTAGGTTACGAAATAATTACGAAATGTTCACCACGGCTCTTTTAACTATTTCAACGTCAACAAAAGTCAACTTTCTTGTCTATATTTCCTTTCAAATAATATTAATATCAAAAATTGTACTTTCGGTACTCTTTTGATCATGCAGCCTCACACGATGTTGTTTTAAAAGACTTTTGTGGATGATTTTCGCATGAATTTGCATGTTGCTCTGTGCTTCCACAAGTCCACAGCTTCCTTGCTGCATGGTAAAACCATAATAACCAGAGTGGGTCGTCTAATCTAAAAGGGTACCATCTTTTCCGCTTTCTTCTCTGATTCCGCCAGCTTTTTTCGGGTGTTGTGTGTGCGTACACAACCCGCATTTTATTTGAAACGTGAGTCCCGATGACCGAGGCGTCTGCGAGGATTAAGCCGTGGAGAAGTGTATAGTGTTCGGTGTGATGGTATCTCCACGTCAGAACCGAGCAAGGTAACATGATTTGTATATTAAAACTGGATAAACTGGTATCTGAGCTATGCAAAAACTATTTTCAGATGGGAGCCTTGCAGACGTGCCAGGAGAAGGGATCTAAGTGGCCGTGAGTATGGACGTAATTTTGCATGGTTGTGTTCTTTATATGCCTCTGGAAGGTTTTTCCTGCAATATTTGTTCTCCTTCATAATGTTGCATTTTCAGAGACCATCGACGGAAAGTTTCGGCTGCGGCGAGAAGAACGGTTCCACGTTGCTCGACTGCGAGCTGGCCAGCACGAAGATCCAGATGTGCAATTCGAGATAGCGGAAGCGGACGAGCCGATGGATCCCGAGATGATGGAAGCGGTCGAGCCGGTGGCGGGTGCGCCAAACTTTTACGAACTCCATTATTTCGTTTTAAAGGCAGCACACACGCTTTAAAATAGTATCAGTTCCATAGCTTATATTGAAGGCTTAGAGCTCGAAGTACACAGAAAAGACCAGTATTCAAAAGTACTTTTCATACTGGCTCGATAGTCAAACATCGCACGCAAAAAAAGGATTTTCGCTGGCATCTCATTCAATCCACCGACGCTCACCGGTGGGTCATGAAATACGGTGTCTCAAAAATTGCGCGGTCCTTGGGAAACCCATTTCTATATGTTGTTTTACCCGTGATCTGCAGGCTCCATTTGTAAGGGGAGAGGAAAATTTCATTTACTCCCAATTTCCTTTCACGCAGGTGATCGAATTCCCTTGGAAGAAATCAGTGATCGTTTCGGACTCACGCTTGATCTCATATCACTCTCAGGAAAGGAATATACTGTGAGTGAAATATTTCTAGTGGAGTGTAACAAAATTTGGAACCGCCAATTGAATTTTTTCGTTTAAGGAGGGACATGCTGGGATACAAATTCTATGAGAGTGCGTGCGCTTGGGTAACGAACGCATTAAGTTAATAGTTCTCTACTGAAGCCAATAGTTGAATTGTTGTACTCATTTCCCAGTTGAACATGAAATGAATAAATCTTTCATTTTTCATTAGCGCCACGGAAAGCGGACCCGTGCACGCTTGACACATGGAGAGATGGACGATGAAGATGCCTGTGTGGACGATGGAGATGTCTGCGCGGACGCAGGAAGTTCAAACCAAGCTTTTGACGAGCGGAACTTGATCAAAACCTACGCCAACCAGTTGGTCGCAGCATTCTCAAGCGATGAAGAGGACTGAGACTCGTCCATTTCTGGACCTGTAATCTGCTGAGGTGTGAGCATTGCTCAAACATAACCGCTTTTGAAGAACGCTCTATTTTTCCAATCACACAAGAAAAGGAAACTTGTAAAAAAAAACCAGAATCAGTCTTGGCATCGGCTTGAGTTGTTTGGTACGATTGTTATCCACATTTCTTGCGGAAATATTCTGAAGTGTTTTCTGCTTAGTTCTTTTTTTTTGTTATTGAACTTTGTTAGTTTGCGGCGGTTTTCTCGACCTGCGGGTTGACAGTTAACCAAAATTCTAGTCTCATCTCATTTTTCTGCCTCCAGAATGAGTGTTTTTTAATTCCTGGATCATTGCCGGTCTTGAATACCTCCTACGGTTGTGTGAGGATAGATTGAGTGCAATATTATTAGATAACATTGTAAAGGGGGTGTGTTTACAAGTCTGTTGGTACCTGCTCGTTGGTGCCCCTGCTTCTACTGAACCCAGCAGACGTTTGAGTGTACACAGGGAACGTTCGAGCGATATAGCGTGCACAACAATATCGCGAAATTATCCCGCACATTGCATAAAGGTGTCGCCGTCCGACACACTAAGGCCTCTAGTCCGTAACACTTTAGGATCCGTACCTAGGGAGTTTATGGAATCTTCGGCCTTAAGCCACAATTTCGCCACCCTGAATTGCCGGTCATTGTCGAGTGATATCCAACAATCTGCGCTGTCGAATCTTCTGAGCTATTTCCATGCACCGTTTGCTGCCTTGCAGGAAACTCGCCTAAAGGATAGACCCGTCATCAGCGTCGGAGAGTACGCCATCTACTGCCGTGACGCTGATGATAGGAGAGTGGGAGGCTGTGCAATAGCTGTGAGGAAGTATTTCAATGGCATGATCGAGGGATTGGGCTCAACGTCGTGTAGGAATGCATTTGTTCGACTGCGGGATCATAGAGGGTTCAATCTGTGGATAGTGAGTGCTCATGCGCCCACCGAAACCGCCGAAGATGATTCCAATTATGACGAGGAACTCAATACCTAGCTAGCCAGGATACCTTGTCAACATGCTGTTGTCGTGGGAATCGACGCAAACGCGATGATGGGACTTGATCAGGAATTCGAAGTACTCGGTAAATGGTTCTACCCAGTGGAGCTAACATCGGATAATGGCTACCGCCTTGTCGACTTGTGTGAACGCAGTGGTCTGATTATTGCATCGACATTCAAGAGGAATCATCGCCGCCATCAGCTTACGTGGCAGGGACCAACCCAGCTATCTCTGGAAGAGTAGCGGAAGCGGAAGATGACAACGTTAAAACTACAGCCCGACTATACAACGTTAAAACTACAGCCCGACTATATTCTGATGTGGAATATTCCAGTATCAGACATTCGAAGATCTAGAGCTGTGTGGGATGTCGCATTCGATTCAGATCGCCGTCCAGTTCTGTTGAACTTCACTGCGAGGATTCATAAGAGGAAGCGAGGGGCTAAGCTTCTACAGAGGATTGATAAGACAAGTCTCAGGGATGAAGAATGCAGAAGGAATTTTCGACAACGCGTTTCTATTCACATCGTAGTACGTACTAAGTAGAAACTTCGCGACGCTGAGTCTTTCGTCAAGTGCATCCAGGACGCTTCGAAAGAGGCACTCCCGGTTGTACTGCCCAAGAAGAAGCTTGCCTACATCTCAGAGGAAACAACATCTACACTCACTACAGAGTATGTGCTCTCCGAACTAAAGGAAACTTAGTGGAGGAGAAGCGTCTGAGGAGGAAGGTGCGTCGGCAGCTTCAAAGTGACCGTAAACGAGAATAGACGTGTAGAGCTAAGGAGTTTGAGAAGGCTTGGGAGGAGAAGAACCCGAGGAAAGCCTACACGTTGTTACGAAAGCATAGCGGCAAGATGAAGAGATGTTCTGCTGTCCTCAACACTACCAATGGAGTTGCATTTGGTGATGCGACGCTGTCATTGTGGAAGGATTGCTTCAGTTCACTACTGAATCGTTCAGCGCTATCAGTACCAGAGCTCCCGCATATTCAGAGAGCACATTACGATGTCAGTGAGGAACCGCCGACTTAGGCTGCAGTTTTGAATTGTGTCCGGAAAAGGAAGAATGGAAAGGCAGGTGGAGATGACAACGTCACTGCTGAAATGTTAAAAGCTCTCGCTCCGTCTGGGATTCGTGAAATTACCAACACCATCCGTGCCATATGGATGAGCGAAAGGATACCCGCTTCGTGGAGACATGCTGTCGTCGTACCTCTTTACAAGAAGTTATCCGTCACGGAGCCCAAGAACTATAGGGGGATCTCTCTACTGCGTGTTATGTACAAGGTTTTGGAACGTATCATTCTCGAGCGACTCATCAAACATTATGAGGAAACGAGCAGAGAGGAGCAAGCCGGTTTTCGACCTGGAAGATCGACCATCGACCAAGTGTTCGTCGTGAGAAGAGTAATTGAATTGTGGCAGGGGTATTCGAAGCCATTACAGCTTGCTTTTTTTAGACTTTGAAGCCGCATTCGACTCTCCTCATCGTGATCGATTGCAAACATCTCTCAATGCCTTCTCAAGCGGCAACGGAAGGTCGTCTTCGTCTGTTGGGGCATATTTTAAGAAAACCGTCAGCTCGTCTTGTTCAATCTGCTCTAAGTATGCTTCCAAGTCCTGTCCGGAAACGGCCGCCTGGACGTAGGTGGGAGTTTTGCACGGATGTGGTGAGAAGGATTTGAAATCACTCGGCATTGAAAGGCAATTCAGGCGCGATGTTTTACTTTGCAGGGAGTGGAATAGCGATCAATGGGTGGATTGTGTTCAAATTGTGGCTGAGGACTGACAAATGAACACGGCTGAGTACTAGGACGGCACACCTTGGTGAAGATGCGGAATGACCGCGTCAGGCGAAAGCCAAGTCAAAACATTGTAAAACATCCACTCATTTGCTGATATATTTTGATGGTCAAATACAAAGGTATTTTGTTAAGTCAGTAAACTTCGCTCTGAATAACGATTTTGGTTGTTTTGTTCTTAGTAACGATAATGGATTTTTGTTCTGAAGAACTATCGATAGTGTTTTTATCAATGCTCATTAGCTGCAATACTCATATTCTCGATTTAAGTGCATTAATAAGTCTCATGAAGAAACATTCCCATTAGTAAACCTAATTAAAGAAGCATTCTGTTTGTTTTGGTATCTATAAATGACGAGAGAATGAAGAATAGTTATGGATAAATGCATATAGGGCAAATTTAGAGTATGGGTAGCATCTCACGCCGGAAAATTTATGTGGTGGTGCGCTAATGGCGGAGGTTCAGTGATGGTGCGCGTCTGGAAACACTGCCGACGGTGAGCGCACCTCGTCGCACCCAGACGCGCTCTGGAGAGCCACCGGTGGGTGTTCGCGGCACGTCTCGGCACCCCCGAATGCCTGACTCCTTCGCAGCGTTCATGCATGCCGCCTCTGAAGCACGCTCGCGGCCGGTTGGTTCGGGCGGCGCTGTCCGAGTCATGTCTCCGCTCCGGTCTCGACCCAATACGGTTGATTTTCCGAAAGATCAGTGTCACCTTTTCCTCGCCTCGTGCCGTGTTAAGTTTCGTAGCCTTTGGCCCGTATTGTTTCAACAGTGCTACATTCCCCGAAATGCAGCTAGCTTAGATGAACGCACTAGAAGGAGAGGTCCTGCGACAAAACTTTCTCCTATCGAATCCTTTTTATTTGCAGTGGTGTCGTACCCCTTCAGTTATGCTTTTTCCTACTTTTATTTTCCTCTCTTTAAATTCTCTCCACGTAATTCCTCGAGTATAAACATAAAAAAACTTAACCCTGTTCTGTCGTGTATGCAAGAGGGCTCAAATGTATCGCAATATTTATATGCTGCAATTGGGGTGCGTGTTGATTAGAACAGAGAAGTCCATTTTGGTGGCATCAGGATTCCTACCCCGGGTTGTGGTATTACCGCAAATATGTCCTCATTACCGTATCCTTATTACTTATCCTTATTACTTCGTTATAGTAGAACTACTCACGCTTGTTCGTAAATTTGGGTGTGAAGGAACGTTTCATTCGTTTCTCCCCAACAGTCGGTTTCAACCACATCACATTCAAAAACGTGTTCTGAGGGAATGTCGATCCATGTTTCCGGGATGAGAAAACGATCGTATACCGACGAAATGCACCTGAATGAAAAGAGTGCCTTCGAGGTCGTGTAAAGGCTTGCACAAATCGCCGTGCAGTTGTCCAAATTATCTTTCACTTAAGCGTTTGAGTGCGGCAGAAATGTCTGGGGTGGACTGTGAGCTTGCATCTGACCAAAACTTAACTATCTGAAGTAGTCCTGATCACGACCACTCGTACATACGATTACAAACAGATGGTTGGTGTTAGTACGGCTAATCACTGGTATCCGCCCACCTACGGTTACCGAGACTTTTATTAATTTTTTGGTTCGCCGTTTTTCTTTTTGTGTTGGAGTAAACACCAGTCTCTTAAAATGGTTAACAATCGCTCTTCGCAATGGAGAGGTTTGGTTTTTTACTTCTAGAATTAAGGATATCAGACCAAGCATTCATGAAAATATCATTAGTTGTGGGTGGGCGGACACTTGTAATTAGCGGTTCTAACTTCCAAACAGCAGCACATACTGCCAACGCATAATATGTAGTAGGTCTCGACGCCTTCTCATCGGCGGCTCGTACCAGCACGAGCTCCCATTGAGGAGGGGTCGAATCCAGGGGTGTGCGGCAAAGGAATTCAAAATTTCGGCAGACCGCAACGGCAACGGCAAACCCCAAAAGCGACCGGCAAACGGCAAAACGGCAAACGGCAAAATCTGTCTTGTGCTGTAATACACCAACATTTGCTTAGTGATGTCGTATTCCAGGCTATATCTGCCAGTTGCTATGTACCTGGCGTTTCAAGAGTCTTTATAGGAAGAGAAATCTCATATATCAAAAGCTACTTCAAAACTTCAGGCTATGATGAGTCACTTTCAAGATCAACAGTGCTGTAAGCTTTTCCATCGACGGAGATATTTCTGTGAATTCCTCCCCACTAATTGAAGTTTCCGTACAAATCAATACTAGAGATCTGAAAGATTGGCGTTTTTTGAGCAGTGCAAAGTCTGATAGACCCGTAAAGGGTTTTTTTGAAAAAGGCTTGCAGGGGGGGGGAAGGGATTAGTAAACAGTAAGCAAGCTTGGTGCGATGGGAGTGTGCGCCGACCCAAAGACTATGGCCGATACCGGTACGACCTTCAGGTGAGAATACGCGATGATTGGTCTTTTGATGGCGAATGACAATCCGCACCGCGATCAGCAGCGCGCGGTTTAGGTTATGACCGGAGTCACTCACAATCTCTATTGTTGATAGCAAGTAGTAGGCTCAATGTTTTCAATTTCGCTCACTTCAAACTGCGATTGAATGGTTTTTTGTGGTGCTACAGGAATGGAGTGAAACTAGTCTAGTTTATTTTATTTTATTTTATTTATTTATTATACGCCGTTGCCGACGTGCTCATAAGCTACAGAGTAGGGAGTTGGAACCATGGAAATGAATAAAAAAGCAAATAAAAAACTTAGCGCAACGATTTAACCGCCGACCACAAAACCATTGTTGAAATTATAGAATAATTGAAAAGGCCACACTGGATAAAGTCAAGAGCCATGAAAGGTTGTGGGGGCAGAAAGAAACAAAAAAAAAACCGCGAGTAGTGCTAGAAGCATGAAACTGACCAGTGTTTCTCGGTACGGGAAATAAATTCATAGTAATCCGTCTCATATTCAAGTAACTGTGATGGAAGCGACCCTACCCACGCGGCTTCCTAGGATGAATATGGTCCTCCGACCGCTGTTAGGTATCTGGGTGATGTATCTTAAGAAAATTCCAAATGTCAGGGGCTGATAAGTGTAGATGACAGGTGAAGATATTTCAGGTTCCAGCTGCAGGCCTCTACCACTAAACTTGAGATGGAGGGAAACTTGGATGCTGAAGGAAGAAATAAATATATGGCTCCGAACCCAGGTTACGACAACCTTATGAGATATGAGATGGGACCTTGGTCAGTGATCGACATAGTTAAATACGTTGCTAGTTGAATTCAGAGCTCACGATAAAAACAGCCTTTGAATTTCCACCGGAAATCAAGGGCCCCGAGGTGCATGCTGATCAAATTCACAGAATGAGAGTACGCTCACGTCGTCACTGAAGCGCCGCGTGCAGTGCGTTCGGGCAGCCGGACTTCTTTTGGGCGCGTTCCTTTATGTGTATTCGGCAATACAAGCCGGCACGAGGCCCATTACAACAACAATGTCAGCTAAAAGCGAGCAGAAAATCGTTTTTAAGTCCCAGAACTTGAATGTGGTGTGCCCACCCCACCCACTCCCTCTGTGGCGACCGAGGAAGTGGGTGGGGCGAGCACAACACATTCAAGTTTCTGGGCCGTATAATGGTATTGGTTCTATTGCAACTGTTGTTGCAATGGGCCTCAAACCCTTTGATTTCTGGTGAAAAGTTGAATGCGGTTTTAATCGTTCCCTTTAAAGATTTTTCATTTTTTTCATCTTTATACCACTTCTTAGCGAACACAGCTCTGTCGCAGAGTAAACCCTTCATTTCAGCTAATGATCTCGAAACCGAAAATATTATTGAACACTGCCTTTACTGACCGCATTCCTAGTCGGAGCGTTCTTCATTTACCGAGCAGTTGAGTGAGAGCGGTGCTGGGGCTTTGGTGGTGCAGTGCGATAAGGCGCTTCCCGGAAATGGAGTATGCTGGTTCATTCTCGCCCGGAGACAAGCGCTTTGCGATTAACTCAACACCTTGTGTAAAGCTTCAAATATTGTTAGATTCTAAAAAAGCCGGACAAAGTTTTTGCAGACATGGTCAAGAACGTGTCCCAAATATTATCACCAGCCCACCATTCCAGGATTAGCGGACCGATTTAGGCCGGTATCATAGTTTCCGCGACCAGCGATTGCGACAGTGCATATCAGGCATATCGATCTTCAGTCGATACGTACGGTAAAAATTGCGTCGCGTCGCTCGTCGCTGGAAGTATGATTCCAGCCTTACACGCGTTCTCAACTGGTTCACATGACCAAAAAAGGCTGGCTGCATTCACACTACAACTTTGATATCACTTGGTTTTGTAATCTTGGAACTTGCAGTAATCGGTATGCTTCTGAAAAAGGGACTGTGGCATTTTTAAGGGGTTAAGAATTTGATTATTGAAAAAAAGACATTTGGAGGCTCCCGAACAACCTAGAACACGAAGGAACTCCTATGATTGCGCAGTGAAGATGTTTTAATCATTTACCTTATTAAATGGGTACAATTATACATTACATGAGCTGGAACTACCTGAAATAATCATTTGTAGCAGCTTCGAATCGCTGACCAACACAGAAACTGCTGTGAGGGCAAATCCTGTTGTCTTAACGTATTTTTGCCGAAATTCTGCCGTTTTAGACGGCAAACTCGGCAAACGACAAAAAAAATTCGAACGAACGAAAAATGATTCGTTCGAAAAAGTTTCGAACGAACGAAAATCGAAAAAATTTAGTTCGAAAAAATTTCTAACGGATGAATTTTGAAAAACTTCCGAATTTTCGGAGGTCTAACGAATGAATTTCGAAACTGATCGAAATTCCATTTTTTTTCGAAATTCGTTGGAAACTTCGATTTTTTTCGAAATTTGTGTAGAAATTCTCGAACTGTTTTCGAAATTTGTTCGGAAGAACTTCGAACGAACGAATTTCGAAAAAATTTCAAAAACTCGGATTTTGATTGAACGAAAATTGAAAAAATTCGTTCGTAAAAAATTTCGAACGAACTAATTTTGAAAATAAGTCGTTCGAACAAATTTCGAACGGATGAAATTTGAAAAAAATTCTACCGACGAATTTTCGAACGAACGAAAAAAATTTCATTTTTTGAAAATTTCGTTCTTGTACAGCTATAACAGCATGTGCTGTGTTAGGAGCAGCCGGTGGTCATATCGAAAGGTTCAGCTCGTTCAATATGGGTTGTAAATCCCTATTGTGCTGTTATACAACTCTACGAGTGCGCGAGGCTGGTTCGCACATGGTATTGAGGGTGGGTCAAGTATTCGCAAGGTTTCAATAGTTTGTTGAGGCGATTTTGTTTTTTGTGTACCCGTCTTTTGAAGATCTCGATTCTCTGCTGCTTTTTCTTTTCTCTGAACCTTGACTGTTTCACATAACTGGAGCAGCGAAAATGCTCCACTTGCTTAGCAGCTGCGTGATAACTTCCATTTAGCTGGGAATGGCTATGACACCTCAAATTTACCGAGATCAGAAACACGCAGTTATCAACCAATCCACACTCGGTTGCCACCTAAACTCGAAGCTAACCGTCACGGCGGCTGCGGAAGGTGAAACCCATATTTTCATGATTCTCAAACAACTAAATCCGTCAGAAAGCGCAAATGTACATTTCGATTAGCCTCATATTTCAGAAAAAGAGGGCCTCGCTCGAGTCCTTTTTGAAAGAAAGTGGTTAGGATCCATTTTTACGGCGAGTTGATCGTCTAGCGAACAACTCGTTCATCGCGCTCACATGGCAGGACAGCAAAGTAACCTTAAAAGGGATTTGCTTTCCTATAGAAGCAGTGAAAGCTTCCAATCATTTTTAAGAGTTTCACGCTCCCAGAGGTTTCAACCTTTCTGTAAATGTAGAGCACCCCGTACACTTGGACGAGTTACACCCCGCAGCCGCCGTGATGGTTAGCTGCGAGTGCCACCTAACGGGCGAGTGGCGTTCGGTTGGCGCCGAATCGTCACACGGCTGGCACTCGAGGGAATACACCTTCGAAAATCGTATCGATTTCACGACATAAATCGAAGGTTTTGAGCTGTTAGTTTGGTGTAACAAAAAACGACCAAAATTGGTTGTAAATAAATGAATAACGGGTTGTCATTGTTATGGAGCGAAGGTGGTCGAGATAGCATGCCCGCTCGGTTGGAATAGTGGAGCTTAAGGTGAAGTGGCTGTGATAGCGAAGCTAATAGACATTCATGACCTGTACCATAGAACGCTTACGTCGTTGGAAGCTTCAAAAGCTAGCTAAGGTGACCGTATTAGAACGATCAATCTGAACGATTTTGATTTCAAATGACTCAAATACAGTAGTTTGGGATCGTTCTTGATGATTCCAACGGAGTTAGCGTTCTACTTGGAGCCATACGGTTCCAGTAACGTTGTTATCTCAACAATGTTTCGAGCGTGTTCGCTGTCGATCATAGTTGGTCAGAAAAACGCCGCAGCCTACCGTGGCCGACCCGGTAGACACGTATGAAGCACGGACGAAGTAGGCAAAAAAAAACACCTGGTTTGACCGACGCGGTCGACATGTACAGTTCATCTACGCAATCGCGTACAGTCTGCAAAGTGCACGCTGATTGCGAAAGCGTGTTGCGGCCCTGTCTCGATGATCCTCAGCCAGGGATGTCGGATCACCCGGGCGGTTTTCGCCTTTTTCCGCCGCGTCGAAAAAAAGGCGAAACCGCTCCGGTGATCCGACATTCCCGTCTGGGGATCATCGAGACCTCGCCGCAACACGCTTTCCCTAACAGCGTGCATTTTGCGGACTGAACGCGATTGTGTAGATGAACTGTGTGTACTCAGACATTCGCGGGGAAGTTCCCGAGAACGACAGCAGCCCCTTTTTTGGAACACCTGGGGAACTTTCCCCGAATCGAGGAAAGGCGGAGGGGACCTCCGGACTGTGTTATCTCTATCGCCATTCTTCCCCAAGCTGTCGCAACCCATCACCCATTGGTCACTGATTAATCAAAAGTTAGATTGCCGAAACTCGCTGTTTTCAACAAATTCATGTTCTTCGAAAGCACGAATAAGGCCAAAAATTTTCAACTTTGACGAAAGGTTACAGAGAAGCTTGTTATGTCCCCTGGAGTCCGAACAAAAATACCTTACACAGTCCTTGAGCGGCAAATCTGCTCCTTCGTCTTGCGAAGTGCGAGACCATCTCGAGACTAGCTAGTTTGCATCACCGTTTGCATCGCTTTGTTTTCACTATGCTCGGGGAGAGGCCATGAGAACAACCGTTAAGCGAACCTCACTTGTTCTCCCTCCGAGTCGACTGTTTCAAACGCCTTCACGTTGTGTATAATTTGAGGGGAGAGGGGCAAGACGTCCCGCCCCGGGGGACGTCTCGCTCCTCTCTCCTCGACGGAGTGATAACGACCAAGTCAGGTCTTTTGTCCTCGGGAACTTCTCCAGGAATATCTGAATAGGCTGCCTGTAAGGCCTGGATCATACTTCCAGCGACGAGTGACGCGACGCAATGTTTACCATCAGTATCGACCGAAATTCGATATGCCTGTCGCTGAGATGCACTGTCGCTGTCGCTGGTCGTGGGAAGTATAATCCCGGTCTAAAAAGGGCGGACGCCGACCACATTGTGCTCTTGATCGCATCGCGAGGGGTTTTCCCTTGCTTTTCCCATTACCTTGCAGCCGCTTTCAACCCAATTGCTCAAGTTTCTACCGACAAACATGTTGCTGTCTTATGGCGTGTAAGTTCAATGCTGAAGAGTGAAGAGAAACTGAGAGGTAAGCACTTGACTACATTGAGAATCATTCTTTAAATTGGAGAGTTGTGCTAGCTGCAACTGATTTCGATAGATTCTCTAGCAAGACGGCGAATCAGACGAAACAAGTAAGAAGCCAACCTGCTTGCGCACTAGAAGGCGCCAACATTCGCCGCCTGAAGTGGCAGCTCGCTCACCTCACAACCGAAGATCAACCTGGAGATTCAACTTGCTGACCCAAGAGTTGTTTTGAAAAGGAAACAGCGATATCTCGAACTTTGCGAATGACTTCAAAAAGATCCGCTTGTCTAACCGAACATACCAACTGTAATTTGTATTTGGGAGCGCACGGTGTCTTTACAGAGCACTTTTCGCGGAACGCTGGTCGTGCTTCCTTGAGAGAGAGAGAGTGGTGGAGTGATAGCATAGGATAGCGAGTTGTAATGCAGTAGTAACTCTGTGAGCGATCCCATTTTTCCATCCTTCGAGTCTGCACATTGTAGTTGTGCCATTCGAATAGATTCGAATCGATGTACTCGAATAATTGCCATTCGAATTCGTATTAATTATCAGAATTTCTAAAATCGCACCATTCGAATACTATTCGGAAATCTGACCTCAAAAAAGAGGCCATTCGATTCTATTCAACAATCGGACCTTCATAATCAGGGTCATTCGAATCTATTCGATAATCGAAGCCTACTATTTGAATGGCCGTTTGAATGGTTTCGAATAAGTCCGCCCCGTTGTCGCTATTTATGGTGTACGGTAGACTTGGCCGAGTGCAGAATGGGGTGAGGGGTCGACTAAAGTTCCGCCGCTGAAAGGGACGGCAGCATGCAATGGAGGAGTATCGATCATGCGGTGCAGCACGATCGATTCTCCTTCATTGCATGTTGCCGCGCCTATCAGCGGCTGGACTCTAATCGACCCCTAAAACAACATGGTTTGGTGTGCGTCCTCACCGCAGCTTCTGTGTTCGTCAGCCCTACAACAATTGATTGTTTTGACTAGTTCCAGCTCATTTAATGAGTAATTGTACCCAGTGAATCTGCAACTGATGATGTTTTGACTAGGCTAGCAGAGGAGCACGCTCAATTTCTGAGTTGTTTGAGAACCTTCAATAGTTTTCTGTCATTAAATTTTAACGCCTTAGATATGTGAAAATTGCGAGAAAAACCTTTAAGAGGCATAACGATTCCTGTGAGTTCCAAGATAACAAAACCAAATGATACAAAGTTGTAGCTTAAACGTAGCATTTTTTAGACATATGAACCAGTTGAGAACTTGGGTAAATCGGTCTGTTATTCCTCTGAAGGTGGGCTGGTGGTAATAATTGGGACAGGAAGCTGACCAATTCTGCAAACACTTCGTTCGGCTTTTTTAACTGGAAAAATGTTTATAGCGGTCATTAAAGGCAATATTCAATAATAATTTCGATGTCGTTACCATTAACTGAAACGAAGGGTTGAGAACTTGGCAGAGCTGAATCTGTTGAGATATTGTGTAAAGACAAAAAAAAAGAAAATTCTTTGAAGGCAACGGTTGAAACCATCTTCAACTTATCACTAGAAATCGTAAGGTCCGTGGCCCGTTGCAACAACAGTATTGAAAACCGGCTTAAAATGAGCAACCAATAGCAACATGCGACCCCGAAAATTTGAATATTGTGTGCTCGCCCCACCCACTTCCTCGGTAGCCACCGGGTAGGGGGTGGAATGGGCACACCACATTCAAGTTTCGGCACCGCATGGCGGGAAGTGTGAGGCGAAGGAGACGTTGCATATGCGCGCACACGCTCACGACCAATGGCAGAAAGATTCGCTCCAAAATAGAGGTTACATTGACTGCTCAACTGGGTTATTTTCAGTTTGTCTATTTGAGATTATTCGAAAAATTATTCAACTATATTCGAATCGAATTCATTCGAATCTATTCAAATTCGGAATTCGAGAATAAGGGATCTTTGGAATATATTCAAAATTCGGACCTCAAAAAAATGCCATTCGAATGTATTCAAAAATCGGGCATAAAAAAGGGGTATTCGAATTCATTCAAAAATCGGACGAAAAAAAGGGGGTCACTCGAATCTATTCGTTATTCGGTCTTTTCGTCCAGGACACTACTATACTGCGCATTACCATTTTTTATCACACCTGTACTTCTCAAACCGTCAATTTTGGCTATCTCCAACTCACTCATTGAACAGTATCATGTTTTAAGGATCAATATATTATATGAATAATTAGTTTGTAGATTCCCGTTGATTTTTTTCCGAGATTCTGTGCATGGATCTGTTAAAACATGGATGTGTCTACATAAACATCTCTGCCTAACTGCACACGATGAGTTTTTAATCGACCAGCTAGTGCACATAGTGTTCTTCCATACCCTTCCGCGGTAATTTTAATATTACCGTCTCAATAAACAAGTTCCACCCATTATGATTGCGTAACGACTAATGAAGTCGGGTATGTGCAATGCATTTTCGAGATACCTTGCTCTGCATGTGTGGTTCCTTCCCTCTGCCAGCAGGTGTACACGTCCGTCAACAAGAGCAGTAATTGGCGAATAGTTCTGACAGTTCTGGAAAGAATCTCGGCTAGGTTAGATCAGAAGAGGGCATAACAAGGGCTAGATTCACATCTGAGCAAAGAAAATCCATGGTCAGATTTCCATGAGTATGCGACACTGCCATTAGTACAGCGGCTTGTGGCTAGAGAACACAGTCCTTGCGCACGCCCTGGCCGTCCCTGACAGGTCTTTTCACTGCTCAAAGGGTGAATAGTCTCTTATAGTCAGAGAGAATATGACAGACTCAAGGCAAATATGAAGTTATGAAAGGATGTGATTGTGGGTCCTAAAAGTGTCTTACTAATTTTGGGTTGTAACATGGTTGATAGAATGGAAGAAGTTCCTCATCCAATGGGTTGTGTACAAATAGTCGACACGTATCAAAGATGTCGCCCATGCCGAGTCGGTAAACGGTATCCACTGCTGAAAGGAGTAACATCAGTATTTTATATATCTATATGTAAAAGTACTACCCGCAACACTCGTCCATTTATGGGGGACTGCGGTGAGTGAGCTCTCCCTCATAATGAATAACTCAGATTACCTCTGGTGGGCCTTGCTTGAAGTTGTTTACATGACTCGCAAGAGCTCAAAAAATAAATCATTTTAAACTAAACTTTTGTACACTTCAAAAATTCAAAAGTAAACTTTTTCTCTTAGAAACTCAAAACCCGTCAGAAACTGCATTCAAGGGTACTATCAGAGGTTTGCCAATCTTTTGGGCGCAGTTTTTAGTTTCTGAGTGATGGAAATTATTCTCGTTAATCTTTACTTTTTTTTGGGTGTATACAAGTCTGTTGGTACCTGCTCGTTGGTGCCCCTGCTTCTACTAAACCCAGCAGACGTTTGACTGTACACAGGGAACGTTCGTGCGATATAGCGTGCACAACTATATCGCGAAAGTATCTCATACATTGCATAAAGGTGTCGCCGTCCGGCACACTAAGGCCTCTGGTCCATAACACCTTTGGATCCGTACCTAAGGAGTTCATGGAGTCTTTGGCCACAAGCCACAGTTTCGCCACCCTGAACTGTCGATCGCTGTCGAGTGATATCCAAAAAACTGCGCTATCCAGACTTCTGAGCTATTTTCATGCACCGTTTGCTGCTTAGCAGGAAACCGGCCTCAAGGATAGACCCGTCATCAGCGTCGGAGAGTACACCATCTACTGCGGTAACGATGACGATAGGAGAGTGGGAGGCTGTGCAATAGCCGTAAGGAAGGATTTCAATGGTATGGTCAAGGAGTTCGGCTCAACGTCGGGCCGGAATGCATTCATACGACTGCGGGATCACAGAGGATTCAATCTGTGGATAGTGAGTGCTCATGCGCCCACTGAAACCGCCGAAGACAGTTCGAAGGATGCGTTTCATGAGGAACTCAATACGTTGCTGGCCAGGATACCTTGTCAACATGCTGTTGTCGTGGGGATTGACGCAAATGCGAAGATGGGATTCGATCAGGAATCCGAAGTACTCGGTAAATGGTTCTACCCAGTGGAGCAAACATCGGACAATGGCTACCGCATTGTCGACTTTTGTGAACGCAGTGGTCTGATAACTGCATCGACATTCAAGAGGAATCATCGCCGCCGTCAGCCTACGTAGCAGGGACCAACCCAGCTATCTCCAGAAGAGCAGCGGAAGCGGAAGATGACAACTTTGAAACTACAGCTTGACTATATCCTGACGAGAAATATTTTAGTATTGGACATTCGAAGATCTAGAGCTGTGTGGGATGTCGCATTCAATTCGGATCACCGTCCTGTTCTGTTGAACGTTACTGCGAGGATTCATAAGAGGAAGCGAGGGGCTCAGCCTCTCCAGAGGATTGGCATGACAAGTCTCAGAGATGGAGAGTGCAGAAGGAATTTTCGACAACGCGTTTTTATTCACATCGGAGTACGGACTAAAAAGAAACTTTGAGACGCTGATTCTTTTGTCAAGTGCATCCAGGACGCTTCGAAAGCGGAACTCCCGGTTGTACAGCCTAAGAATAAGTTCGCCTACGTCTCAGAAGAAACAACATCCACCTACAACAGAGTATGTGCTCTCCGAACTGCAGGAAACTTCGTGGAGGAGAAGCGTCTGAGGAGGAAGTTGCGTCGGCAGCTTCGAAGTGACCGCGAGCGAGAGTGGACGTGTAGAGCTAAGGAGTTCGAGAAGGCTTGGGAGGAGAAGGATCCGAGGAAAGCCTACACGTTGCTGCGACAGTATAGCGGGAAGATGAAGAGATGTTCTCCTGTCTTGAACACTACCAATGGAGTTGCAGTTGGTGATGCGACGCTGCCAATATGGAAGGATTGCTTCAGTTCACTACTGAGTCGTCCAGCGCCATCAGTACCTGAGCTCCCGCATGTTCAGAGAGCACATTACGATGTCAGTGAGGAACCGCCGACTGAGTCTGAAGTTTTGGATTGTGTCCGGAAAATGAAGAATGGAAAGGCTGGTGGAGATGACAACATAACTGCTGAAATGCTGAAAGCTCTTCCTCCGTCTGGGATTCGTGAAATGACCAACACCATCCGTGCTATCTGGATGAGCGAAAGGATACCCGATTCGTGGAGACATGCGATCATCGTACCTCTTCACAAGAAGCTATCCGTCACGGATCCTAAGAACTACAGAGGAATCTCTCTACTTCGTGTCATGTACAAGGTTTTAGAATGTATCATTCTCGAGCGACTTATCAAACATCATGAAAGAACGACCAGAGATGAGCAAGCTGGTTTTCGACCTGGAAGATCGACCATAGACCAAGTGTTCGTCGTGAGAAGTGGCTGCGGTATTCGAAGCCATTACAGCTTGCTTTTTTGGATTTTGAAGCCGCATTCGACTCTCCTCATCGTGATCGATTGCAAACATCTCTCAATGCCTTCTCAAGCGGCAACGGAAGGTCGTCTTCGTCTGTTGGGGCATATTTTAAGAAAACCGTCAGATCGTCTTGTTCAATACGCTCTAAGTATGCTTCCAAGTCCTGTCCAAGTCCCCAAGTTTTTGGACTTTGAAGCCGCGTTCGACTCTCCTCATCGTGATCGATTGCTCAATGCTCTGCGAGCAGATGGAGTCCCGGAAAAGTGTGTTCGGTCAATCGAGGACATGAACAAAGGAACAACAGCAGCAGTTCGTACACCTGTCGGATTTACGTCAGCTTTCGAGGTGAAAACAGGAGTAAGGCAAGGAGCCGGTGCAGGACCTTTTCTTTTCAACTTCGCCGTTGATGACATCATGCGTAGAGTTGCAGAACAGTTTCCTGCGGATGTGATCCTAACACCATCAGGACGCTCCCTTGTCGACCTGGAGTATGCCGGCGACATCGTGTTATTCGCTGAAAACAACGCAAAACTACCAAGGTTTGTGAATCTCGTTTCGAAGTATACCGCAGCCTATGGACTTTTTCTTCGTCCGGACAAATGCAAGCAGATGTGGGTCTCTCAGAGGCCTTCAACGGGAGTTTGTGTGGACGGAAAACGTATCGAACTGGTGGACGATTCCTGTTATTTGGGCTGTTTGCTGAAGAACGATGGTAGTTATGCAGCGGATATTCGATAACGATGTGCGAAAGCTACGTCTGTATTTAATTCTCGAACCAAGTGTTTGTGGTCTACCACCATCGCGAAGGAAGTCAAGTTGCGCGTCTACCTATCCGCTATTTGCCCTATCATGATGTACGGATCGGAGACGTGGGAAGCACCGAAGACGCAGATGGAAAGGTTGGATTGCACGGAGAGGAAGCTTTTTAGGCGTTTGCTTGGATATTTCTTGCCGCGAGTATGCCATAACGAAGACCTTCACAAGGAAATCGATGCAGTACATCAACGCTTGACACGAGGGAGGTGCCAGCATTTCCTAACGCCATCTCAAGCAGCAATGGAAAGTCGACTTCGACTTCTCGGGCATATACTATGAAGAACGCCGGATCGTCTCGTATAACACGCTTTAAGAATGCTTAAAGATCCACCTGGGCGTAGGCGAAAGTTCTGGATGGAAGTGGTTAAAGAGGATTTGAAGTCACTCGGCATCGAAAGACAGTTCAGGCGCGATGTTTCGTTTCGCAGGAAATGGAATAGTGACAGCTGGATGGAATGTGTTCAAATTGTTTCTGAAGACCGTGACAAATGGACACGGCTGACTACTAGGACGGCACACCTCGGTGAAGATGCGGAATGACCGCGTCAGGCGAAAGCCAACCGATTAAGTCAACTAAGTCAGGTCTTTACTTTGTTAGCTTGATCGAGTTTTCATAGAAAACGAGTGGAGCATCGAGTGAGCTTTGAGCTCGGTTCACTGACTCTCCGTAATTCGCGATCGAAATCGAGAAACCGGTTGTGCGGGGTGGGTCTGCTAATCACGAATTGGCGAGCTGCGTCGTCCCCATTGGTCACAGAAATACTGTTTAACGTGAGGTGCGTCGTGCTAATACTTGGTGTTGACTCAGGGCTGTGCGTAATTACAAATTACGACCTACGAAGTTTCGGCCTAAAATCGTAACGATTCGTAACAAATCGTAATAAATCGTGAAAATGCGATTGAGGGGACAACTCAGGCAATTCTTTACCCCGAGCTCGGATCGGCTTCTGTTGCTAACCGGGCCACTGCTGTTCGAGCTCCTCTCATTCTCCCGACCAACAGCAGCAGTGACCCAGAGATTCAGAGAATGAGCCGATCTGTCAGGCGACTCCGATTCCTGTTCGGTGCCGCTCGGGGCCTAGAATCGCCTGAGAATTTAAGTTTGCTCTGTACATAGGGCATAGCTAGGTTTGACACTTTTTTGCAGTCCCAGTATTTGATAAGTATTTTCAATTTCAATTTTTGGTGAAACCTTTCCCTGACATTTCCAGGGCGTAATCAGCAGCAGAATGGTCGGCCATGGCGAAATATAATTGTTTATAACAAGATTTCGATATGAACGACCGGCTCAAACTCATTATTGGGTTCCAACCTTGCCTTGCTCCGTAAGCGAGCACTAGGTCCTGGCACGATTAATTTTTGTCCCGGCATCATTATCTGCAAAAGCGGTTGTCTGCCACTGCGGACAAGAATTTCACCTCGATATAGATACTTAATACGGGCCTGGGCTATAGAGACCTGGCGGGCTTATGGAGCAAATAGGTTGGAACTAAAAATACGCTTTGTTGTTTCAAGTAAATTACGAAAACAACGTTCGCCACGCATCTTCTGCGGTTCAAAAATTACGAGCAAAAAAATTGGTATTTCGTGAATTAAAATCAGCTAAGGAGTCGGGAAATTATTTTTCTAACCTGAAAACACTAATCGGGGTTTTCGACTTGAACTGAGATAGATGTCTGTCTCTAAAGACAATCAAGCGCTTACAGATGCTAAATGCAAAAGAAAATAGGAGTATGACTTTGCTTATTTTCAAAACCAGCGATCTAGAGGGAACCTTCACCTTTTTGCATTTCAGAGTTCTAAACAACCTTCACCTCCGACGGCTGTCTCCCTTATATTTTTGGGGAGAAACGCTCATAACTCCGTTCAGAGTAATTCTTGATGTGAAGTGCGGCGTCGACAAACGGTCGACACACCATGAGTTACCGCAGGCGAACGCGCCGATATTCGGCGGGGTCGCTGCCGCGCTTTATGATCTGGTCGATGTTGAGCTGTTGCACAGCTAGCGTTTTCGCGCTCTAGATAAAAGGGAAGTATATGACGCATTTTTCAGGCTTGCTTTTAATTACACGAGTGCAGCCGGTTCAATTACCCAATTTCGCGGCACATTGGCCCCACCCAGCATATGGAGGCCCTGCCCATCCGATGGCGGCTCGATCGGGCGCTGACGCGTGTCGGTGTGCCGACCGCGGCACCTGTGGATGTGCCGACCGCGACGCATGCCTGTGCAAAGTAGTTCCTAATCTACATGAAACAGTTCTGCAAGATGTAGACTGCTGCCAAGTAGGCCGCTCAAAGCGATACATCGATATGCCAACAGTCCGACAATAGGGGGACGTCGCTGGGCAACGGGCAGGTTTCAGGCTGACAATATGCGCGATTTGAGTTGTCAAAAGGGAGCGGTTCAATAAATGACAGCTATCGACGCCCCAATTCGCCTGAGAACGCTTCGCATATATAGAGGACAGACTCGTTTTCTGCATCAAAAGCGGTTTTGAAAATGTATAGTTCATTTGAAGGGCCCGTTACACAAAGCGATGACCTAATATTTTCGTATTCAAAAGCAAGGCAAAACGAGGCACAGGTTAGGCACTTGATCAAGCCTAAACTTTCACTTTTGTGTTGAAAATGTCTTCAAGTACTGCTTAAAACAGTATTATTTTGAATCCCAACCTCAAACCTCCTCCGTTGTGGAAACACCTCATCACCGGAGTGCTGAGGTGTTTCCACATCGAATGAGGTTTGACCTATGTGTGTGTGAGCTTGTTACTCTTTATCAGTTACGAATTACGAATTACGAGGATTTTGAAAAATTATGTTTTGCGATTTACGAAATTACAAAATTCAGTTACGCTTAGCCCTAGTGTTGACCACTTTTCGCAGCCTTTAACTACAATTTGAGTGCAAGAAATTTTTGAATTTCCTGCTTCCCGCGCAGCGAAATATCGCGTCTGAACTGTCCTCGAATGCCTAGTGACTTCACGTCTTTTTTCCAGTCATCCACTCATGGTTTTGGCTTGTGGACCCGCTACACAACAAAGAACAGTGGCCTATAAGGAGGTAGGTACACTTCATTCATCGCCCCAAAACATTGTATCTCCTGCTGCGAAATGCGAAGCAACGAGACAATGTGCCCCTTCCGATGTGCTGTAGGTGTGGCTCTGCTTGCGCTATCGCTTTAGTTGCAAACAAAGTATGGTTTCCGTATCCGATTTAGTCTGACGCATGGACAAGGCGGCTGGCCGTGCGGTGTTGGCGGCATCACAGGCCAATGGGTTTCGATCGCGCGCGCAGTGATCTAGCATCGCAGCCCCGTTCACTCATCAGACTTAAATTACTAAGTGAACTCTAGATAGATGGCTGTTCGCAGACGGGATCCACTTACCATAGCAACCAGAAATTTGCACACAGGCTCTTTCTTACACACTCGTAGGGCAGTAGTTTCAGGACAAAATAACGCTTCAAATTTTCAAGCGCATTCGATTCTTTCCCACGGGAAGTCATAATTCTCCGAAATTTCAGTCTCTCTCGACATGTAACGTTGTCTGTCCGACTGATTGTGTATGCGAATAGGTGGATGAGCCTTAGTCACGAAATATGCAAAGTGTTACCGTTAGAAAAGGTATCCAAGTTGCGAGAGAAGTACCAGACATAGATGAAGCTGCACGCAGCGAAAAGAATGGTGGCTCGTTGTCTGCGCATCTTCTGAACAGAAAACCTGCATAGCGGTCAGCAACCTCATAATTCACTGTTAAGCAAAGCAGCGAAAGAACGATAGGCTTTTTAATGATCAACTCTTAAAAACCGATTCAGTTTTCCCAGTCAGTGCGAAACAACTGCTCTTCTGTGGTCCTGAGTCTGGAGTGTCGAAATCATTCCCTGTATTGGGCTTTTCGAGTTCACGAATGCTGCTGGCTGATTTGACAGTCCTACCGTGCTTCTCCCTACCAGCCACGCTAGTGGAGAACCATTCCGTGGCGGGCCCTGTTCCTCAGAAACCTCTTCAAAATGCTGCGCACGTTAGGCGTCTGCCACCTAAGGAGAGGAAAAGTGCGATTAGTGAATATAGGAACAGCAAGCTAAAGTCTACGAACTACGCACACTTCAGACTCGCAATCAATCCTGCTGAAGTATGAGCCATGAAGTAAACGGCGAAACATTAAATACTGCGTCTGGAATGAAAATATGAAAAGAAACACAGGTCGTCCATGGAGAGATTTGCGGGTGCTCTTATCCAACCCACCCCCCTCCCCAACAATCGGCTCACTCGAGTTGGCTCAAAAATTTTCTAGGATTCAATTCCGATTTCATTATATCTTGAGCACCGGTGGTGTTTTTCTTACTTTCTAGCCCGCGCAGAGCCTCGGCTGCTGAGCCCTGTAGAAGGACGTAGCGTGAATGAAGACCCACCGCTCTCCACTTCTTTTATACCCTACCCTTCCGGGTATCATCAATTTTGGTAACGAAAGCCGAATGGGGGGTGGACTGTATAACATTATTCGAGATTTGCTGAGGTACGGCTGGAAATTGGGCGATAGCCAGTACTCGGACGTGTCTTTATCTACTATATTCCATATCATCGCTATTCTAGAAATAAATGGAGCTATGGTCCGATGAAGTCATCGGAATGTCTGTAAAATCTGGAAACGTGACTCTTTTTAATGTTAAGGAAGGATAAACACCGAACCCCAAATACATATGTAACAAAGCGACAGGTGGACTTCGTGACCAGTAGCAACCCTCCTGTGTATTGACTCTGTGGTCCCCTGTCAGAGTTGGTTGAAAAACGCCGTGGCCAACGCGGTCGAAAGTGAGTGTGATAGTACTGCGACGCCATAGAATGGAAAACTCTCACATCGATCTGGTCGCGTCACACGGGTAGGTTCAGACATAATCGGCTCAAAAAGTACTGGAGTCATGCAGTTCGACGACTCTGACTCAATGGCATCGCTGTGCATTGCACTAAAATGGTGCAAATGATCGCGTCGCTCTGCGATCGCACTCTGAAAGAGGTCTGGAATGGCAGCCAACTTTAGGGGCGGCAAACTCTGTTGCGAGTCTTACGAAGGGGTTGGACCAGGGGTTGGGGCGCGGTGAATTTCGTGATTCCAGTGCGAAGGCTGGAGATCACGGACCAATTGTTTCCCAACGAGGCCTAGCTGGGAGGCTGGGACAGCCGAAACACCGCCGGTACAGCATTTGTTTGTGAGCTCAAGCACTCGCAGGAAATTATGAAACGCGTCGATGCCCTAACCCCTGCCCCAACCCCTTCATAACACTCGCGATCGGTGACTCCCCAGGTCGGTAAAGCTAGACGACGTCGTCACGACGCAGTGGAATTAGGTAGGACTGCAAATGTTGTCGTCACTTAAGGTTGTCACCTTGGAACGAGATATATTCTCGAAGAGTGGGGTTGAATGCAAAATTGACTTCAAGCGAAGGGTTTGACCCAACACGCAGCGCTTGTCCACGTAGCGGATGCCCAACTCAGCGCCGTAGATCACTAAACCACAACAGCGCTTCCTGATAATCTGCATACATACACTACCCTACACAGTTTCATCATATGCAATAGAACTTTTGATCGAACTAGTGATTGTAATTTTGGGTTTCGTTGGCACATATACCGATCTCTCAAATATAAGAATTTTTCAACTTTTAATGATGAGGTTATGAAATTTTCAGCGAAAATCATTTATGCGGCAGAATTTTCTGATTGAGAACGATATCGTAAAACTCTCGTTGGCCAAGAGGTTACCATCGGGACCCTTGGACGCGCTCGACACCATGACCGCGCTATCGAGACCCTCTCCTCTTCGCGCGATAATTCCTTTCCCTCTTCAGAGGTGAGTGAAGTTACCACTCCTTTTTAGCAGTCATCCACCTCGCCAAAAAAGTCTCACCGTTGCTAGGTGGCTGACCTCAACGGTCATCATCCATTGCGCCACGTGGGCATTGCTATGCCTGCTTATTAACATTGTCGACAAGGGATTGACACAGTCACCACGCAGTGACAGCCGGTAGCTTCCACCTTCCAGGGTGATTGCTACTGATGCTGATGTAGTCGGCCTATACATGAGGGCAGAATCGGCTATTTTTATTTCAACTGCGAAGTGTCGAGGCTAGCAACAATAATTAAATGTTTTTGATTTTATCGAATTCTAGGTATCACGTGTGCTAATCGAATGTATGTGATAGACTATCTGGAAGCGGACTTACTGCGGTGGATGAACACATTGTTCAGCATCTGAATACAACTACCGCAAAGGATTGGAAGAGGGAGGGGGACGACATGGAGCATTCTGATACTCTTTTGAGTCTGCTATGCTTGCCACGAAGATGGAATTGTGGACAACGTTGCTACAGAAGGCTCTCGAGGCTACCGGAGGTGCCTCATCAATCCTTCCTTTGTCGAGAATATTGAAACTCCTTCTTCAACGCTGAATCCAGGGCTCGCTCATGTTGGTCTTCTATCTCTGAAAGGTCCTTATGCTTACACATGTATGTTTCGCGGAACCCCTTTAACCGTGGTATCTAGTACTTTGTGCATTCACGAACAGTTTTGTAAAATGCTTTTGAAAACTAAAAGGCTACTTGTTGAGGTGACTCCAGTTCCAATCTTTCCAATTGATTGATTTTGAAGAGTTTGGCAACGAACGCTGGATATCACAAGTGTCTTGAGCTGCAGCAAGAGTAATAATAGGGAATGCTCTTTCTGCTCATTCTCATCTGAATCCGGTAACTGTTTCCAGAAAAACCGAGCATGTTTCCCCGAGATTGCGAATCCTTCTGATACATTACCCGCGCTAAGTTTTGTAAACACGGGGAGCATCTGGCAAACTTGGCAAAAAAAAGTCCGATGCATGTCACTTTTTTGAATGAAGACTTTTTTGAATTCTGAAAACGCTGTCATATTCCGAGATCAAATTTCTACCTAAACATGTTACTCGCCGCGGCCGAATTTTCCTAAAATCGCTTTGTTTTGAAGGAAATAGTTTTTGCAATCGTTTAATAAAAAAGTCGCGCGCGGCGAAGTGCGGCGAAACTTTGAGCAGTATTTGTACAAGTAAATGAATAGCGATCTGTATGCATTCTTCATAAATCAGGTGCAGGTGAGAGCGCATTAGGGCTTGTCTTGGTTGAATTGTAGAATTCCGGTCCAACCTCAGAGGTGAGATTTGACAATATATTCCGCTTACCGTGAATAGCAACCCGGCCAAGCGCGAGATATCAGTTCGCTCAAATAGGTGAGAAACTTCAGGGAAAAGTCGGCCCCGCTCACAATACACACAAAGCCTAACCGAGCACACCGCCTCGGAAAGGGTTTCAAGAACTGTGCTATTCTACATTTTGTCTTTGAGCATCGCCACACAAACAAACTTTTCCGTTCGGAGAGATGTTGGATTTCTATTCGGGCCGAAACGTTTGATTATGCTTTTAGGACACTGTGGGCGGGGCCGACTTTTTCCGTGTAGTTTCTCACTTATTTGATCGAATTGAGATCTCGCGCTTGGCAGAATTGATATACACGGTAGGGGGTCTATAATATCGAATTTCACCCCTGAGGCTGGACTGTGCCTTTAAACACGCTTGAAAACTTACTGAAAATTCGGAGTTTTGTCGCGAAAGCCCCAGGCTCTCAAATGAGAGTTTTAAAAATTCAATCTAGACAAACCTTAAAGGCATCGTGCGCGCTGAAAACCAATTTCCATTTTTCATGCTCAATTTCATGAATGAGCCCGGTGGACCACGTCGGCGAAGTTTCGCGCTTCAAAAACATATGATTCTTAAGTTGGAGTGGTTCAAAATGACGATCCGCCACCAGTTTTCACCAACCATCTTGCACAAGGAACAGAAGCGCCACCCAGGCGCAGATGATTCAGCATTTAAAATTTTTAATTCGGTAATTTCTCACATCCAAACTTGCCCAATGGATACTTCTTTTTTCAGAATAAGTTCCACTGAAGGAAAGGCAAGAGAAATTCACCCACTTAATAAGTTTGAAGCAAAAAACACTTCCGACGTTTGCGAAAAAAAACTTCCGACGCATTGCACCAGACACACCGAAATTGACGGAGGGGCGGGAAGAGAAAAATTCGAGACGTTTTGAAACGAGTTTTTTCGCGAAAGTTGATGGTTTTGTGGAGCCTTTCCACTCTTATTCTAAATGTCAGAGAAGTGCCTTCGCAAAAACATGAAAAAATGAGATACGGTTTTCTGCGCGTACGATGCCTTTAAGATGCTCTCACCTGCACCTTATTTCAATTACTTGTACAAATACTGCTCAAAGTTACGCCGCACTTCGCCGCGCTCGACGTTTTGATGAACGATTGCAAAAACTATTACCTTCAAAAACAAGGCGATTTCAGGGAACTCCGGCCCGCGAGTCACATAATAAGGCAGCGAATTGATCTGTGAATATTATAGCTTTTTCAGAGTTTAAAAAAGTCTTCGTCCGAAAAAGTTACGTGCATCGGACTTCTTTTTTGCCAAGTTTGCCAGATGCACTCTGTTTTTACAAAATTTAGAGCGGGTATTGTAGCCTGAAGACCAAACACAAACGCAAGAAATTTTGGCTCTATAATGAGGAAAAACGCTGTATGAATATTGTTTGTTCTGGTAAGTGGTTTCTTCCTTTTAGGCCGTCCTTCAGAGAAGTTCTATCTCAGAAGATAGTTCCATACGATAGATTGACTGTTCTGAACGAGTTTCACACACATACTTCTCGTGTCTCACCATTCGTTTACACTCCTGTTACGGTAAAGGCTCTAAGCTAAGGGTTGTCCAAGAACAATGTTCCACGATTTCGCCTAATTTGGCTAGCCGTGGAGCAGGGCGAAACCGGTGAAGTTTTCGCCCCAATTCGCCAAAGACTCGCTTCGCCAGCGAGGTTGTTGATTTACTGACTTGGCGAAAATCGCCCTACTTCAAAAAGGCGATTTCAAATTCCGCGCCATGTCAGTGGTGGGCGCGAGTTTCGAATTGCACATGCATATGTGAACGTCGACGATTTCTTGCCCGCGGCTGATTTTGTATTGACTTATCAGCGCGTCCTTCCTTGCTCCATTCAAATGCATCATTCCGCCATTCCTCTGAATTCAGTGATCCTATTTCTTACTAATTTTTTGCTGTTCTTCATGCTCATGTTCAGTTGTCGTTCGCTTGTTTTTGCAGTGGACTTGATAAAGTTTGTCTGAGGCCAGGGGCGAAGCGAGCTTTGTCAAATTCTCTATAATACCTTTTCTTTCATTGATTTACTTCTAGTATTTTAAAGATTGGGTCAAATATGAATAGAAAATGGAAATTTTTTTCATTTTCCGTACTTGTTATATATTTTATACACATGAACTTTAAATACGTCGTAGTGTATTTTATTAAGATCAGGGATGAACGGAATTCTGATGGTTTTGGTCATCCGATGTCCAAAAAAAACCTAAAAATGCTAAAAAATAGGAAATAACCACGAGATTCTGCTTTTTTACGTTTTTCCTTGCTAAATCCCTACGGGGTTACTTCAGGCGATAAACTCGAATTCTAGGCCCGTTTTGACTTTCCGAAAAACCAGGATCGATTGAAAAAAGCATGAATGACAAACAAGGAATTCTTAGTTATCATTAATTATGCATGGCTCGGTACATGCACACTTCTTTTATACTTCTTTTATATGTTGACACAAGATAAAGTTTCTCAAAAAATATAAAAAACCCAGTGAGTTTGGCTTCTTTTTGTGAGATTCGGGTTTATCTGTGCTTTAGCAATGCGCTCTTCATTGAATATTTGAGTTTCTTTGTGCTTTGAATGAATCTCATAGAGGCCTTGTCCTCCTTTATCTTAAAGGCAGCATCCACGATAATTTTCGATTTCGAGATTAATTGTTAAATCGATTGTCTGGTCCCTGGTAGAACTGGAATAACGAAAAAAATTGAAAAAAAAACAAAAGGGTACGGGCTCCTTTTCTCTCATCCCGCCTCTTTACTCTTACAGGAACTGTTCGTAAGACAATGAAATCTTTTGTGGGCCCGTCTTTTGCAAGTCTCTACTATCTGCTGCTCCATTCTTTTATTCGACCCTAACAAACACTGTCTTTCCCAAAATATTCTTCCATTCTCGATTAGCCCCATTTTTCACCGATGACAACCACCGTGGACATGTTCATCCAACCGGACAGCTTCTCATCGCTAGAGAATATTGATAGTGAAAGAAGAATTCTACTGTGTTTCTCGTCGTTTCTTCGTAATTATGGTAACACTTGGTGGCTAACGCATTGTTTTGAGTGGAAACTTCGGGAAGGAAAATCAATGTGAGCACTGTCTTTGATATAGAGCTGACACAGGTGTAGACGGTAACTATCGGTCATGGTAACGATTGATAAAACACTCGAAGCAGAGCTAATTTTCACACTAGCAGCATCGAGCAAAAGCAAAATCAGCATTTTCTGTTTCCTGACAAAGACTTTTACTTTTCGTTCAAATCATTCGACCAGTTAACTTGAACGGTTTCTCCGAGTTCCATGTTCTCCCTTTTCGAGTATTTTCTCGTCTTCTTGCTCACTTCAAACCCGACAAAATTTGAAAAATCATTGGCTCGTAACTTAAGAGTGTTCGAATTTATTGATTCATATGGTATTTTAAGAAGGGTGATATTCGAAAAATTCATTCTTTCCAGGTTTTTCAAAAGGGGTAATCCGAATTATTCAATCATACGAGGTATTCTGAAAATACGATTTTCGAAACGTTGATTAATTTAAAAGTCCGCGTCGAATGTCCTTGTATGATTAGACTGTTGTCGTAGAACTCGGTAGCGTCATATCCAGCCCTTCCGCCCAATCGGCTCACTCGAATCGGCTCTAAAAGTTTCGCCTTCGATTTTTCTTTATCTTGAACAGCGGTGGGGCTGTATAACATTATTGGGCAGTGCTGACGTTACAACTTGGTGTTTAATTCAACCTGTATTTCTGTACTTCCCAACAATCTGGGGTTTCCTACTCCTTCCAAAGTTCAAAGAGTAAGTGACTTCCACTTCCAGAGTCATACGTCAGAATATGTTTTTACGAGATATCTTGGCCTGCCGGCTAGAAAGAAACCGAACTGCTATAGTTGGCGAGACCAGAACTCCCAGGCTTTACTAATCTCAAACATAAATGATAAACTATTCTAAAAAATAAGCAACCCTATTTGTTACAGAGTCTAAAACCGGGAATTGTTGAACTTTTTTCGATATACCGATTTGATTTTTACCCTAGCTCTGCCCTGCCTGCACTCCTGCTCATTGAAGCAAACGTTCCCCTCCCTTGCTTCTTTACGTGCTTTTTTTCCGGTCAGAAAACATTGCTGATTGATGCGTTTCACAGGAACCTGTTTGTGTTGGTCTACATGTGGGGAGTAAATCATTCGCTTTCCCAGCTGACAGTTTGCGCCTCTTGGTCATGCTATATAACTTCAAGATCTACTCCAATGTTGAAATCAGTGATTTTTTACGCAATGGTATGGTGCCTATTCAACACAAGGTTTGCTTCTTTATGGATCCCTCTCATTTTATTTATTTTCATAAGCTGGTCGTTTTTGATATGGAAACTGGCAGAAGCGAGAGGATAAGGAAATTTCGCAGCAATTTTAGGGTATGGAGTAGCATTGAGGAGGGATTTATGGTTTGCTAGTATTTCCTGATTTAGGGCGCATTCGGAGTTCTGCGAGCTGCGGGCTGAGCGAGAACGTGATTCAGGGTCCATGAGTCGCCTCATGAACTGGAATGAGGGTGGTTGCGTCAGAACTTGTCTGCGCCGCCATATTCCGATTTGAGCTCAAAGGCAGCATACATGCTTGTAAACGTGGTTGAGATAACCACGTAAATCGAACCGTATGGAATGCATCATAATGCCTACGCATTTTGAAGCGTCAAAAACGACCCATTATGCCGCTACATGAGGAGCAAGTTTGGCCCCGCCCGTATTTTCGCGCCCCCTATATTTGCTGTCCACCACCAACGCAAGGTTGCTGGGTCATCCTCAACATCGGTACAGTTAGTGGATTGCCTAACAGGTAAACCACACAAGTCACTGACGACTGGGATGACCCAGCAACCTTGCGTTGGTGGAGGAGAGCGAATACAGGGGGCGTGAAAATACGGGTTTCTCAGTCTCACGTATACGAAATAACTGACAGGAAAATGCTTTCCCGACTCTATACTCAGAACAGGGCGCTGTCCCAGATCAGGTGAACACACAAGGTTCAAGACAGAAATGAAATGAACCACCGATTGGTGAGGTTATCAATCGAAGTATTTCTATACAATGACAGAATGTAGAAAATCGGTTTGGAAGGCGCGGCCGAAAACGCTCACTTTTTTCTCGAAACTTCACCGATTTCGCATAAAACGGTTTATGATCAGGGCTGGTCGGAATTCTTTTTCAAATTTTTCGGGAATGAAAAAGAAAGAAAAAAGGCCAAAAAACGCCGGAAACGGAAGAGACCTGAAAATTCGGACATAAGAACCTGAAGATCCTGAACTTGCTTAATTTGTTAACTAAGAATTCAACATCCTGACGTTTTAGTCACGTCACGTCACGCAGTTATGCAGCTATATGCTTTTGCGAGTCGCGACTTGCAGATCTTTGAATGCTCCCTTTTTGAACGATTGAGATTTTTCCGTCGGTATGGTTTGTGCAGATATTGCCGACATAGTAAGTAATTTGAGGGCAAACCCATGAGCTTGTATTATGCTCATGAAAAGCAGTGTCTACAAAAAAAATAGTTCTTAGGGTTGGCCAAAAATCGAAGTTTTGGCCAGTTCTCCGAGGGGAAACTGCGCTGCTGGACGAGTTGCGCGGAAAATTGTGAATGCGCTCACGCGCTCCAAATCTAATATTATGCGCGCTTGCGCTCTAATGCAAATAGAGGTTGGGCGAAGCCGAACCATTGAGGTGGACCGAATTTCTCAACGGAAAATTGAACCGCGACCGGGAAGGACTAGCGAGCGGTTTTCAGAGTAGATCAGGGCTCTTTCAAGCCTGCTTTTATTCGTTTTCTCGATCCTATCGCAGGACCCCGACCTTCCCATTCCCGACGAAAAAAAATACAGATGAAATTTATCGTGGGCACTGCTTACAACACCTTTAGTCTTCGACTTTCGTTCTAATCTGTGCATTCAGGCCGCTGTAATCCTGTTGAATCCTCCTGGTCAAATTTAATATGGCGAGGTGGGGTTATTTTAGACAATGCTAGATACGGATCCAGCAGTTGTGAAAGGTGAACTACGTTTTATAGTAGACTTTGCGATTTCTTCTTTCATTTATTCTCTTGTAGGCTCCATCACTGAGAAACCCATAGTTATTTTTTGGCTTTTTAGCATGTTCGAACAATGATGGTGGTGTCCTGGATAACTGTTAGACCAGCAACCAATTTTGGCATTGAATGGAGCATTACAGTCGGACATACATAATTTACGCTGGCAGTGTGATGGGTTTGTAGTAATTCTTTTTTTTTACTTTTCCGAACCACAGTAAGGGTGTTTTGACGAAATTGCCGGCTGTTTTTGGATCGAGCCGCCCCGCCGATCAGTTCAAGATTCTTTGCCTCGCCGATTCGCTATCGTTCTTTGTCCAGCTGCTAAAGATTTCGTCCAGATCTGAACCAGTGGCTCATTCGATAAAACTCATCGATTTCTGTCCTTCGCTTAATTCCTTGAGGGCGAAGAACTCAAATTTGCGCAAGTTCTTTGCCTGCATCACAGTTCATGTCTCATAGCCGTAAGCGATGTAAAATCATCACTGCTGCCTTTTGCTCTAAAAACGCGTGTAGTGCATTACCTAGCGCACTCCGGTTACATTTTTGTCTTTGTTCAATGTGTCTATTCGTTTTCTGGAAATTTCTCTTCGCTACGTGGAATGCTTACGTGTACTACATATTATTTCGTTACATTCGTTGTTGGATATGATACGTGCGATAAATATGTATTAACAAATTGGTGTGATTTCTTGAGGCGATTATAGAACGTGAGTTCTATAATCGCCTCAAATGCGGCCATCTACTATGGCGATTATAGAACTCACGTTTTATAATATTATTTGGCCGCAACTTGGCCAATAGGTGAAATTTGAAGGCGAAAACAGTGAAAAAGAGAGCAATCTTGCCATCGAAGGGCGGGGCGTTGTTTCTGGCGAGAATCGCCCTCAGTTCTCACCAGCTCGGGCAAGAGAAATGGCTAAAATTTCGCCAATACGCGAAGGAATTGGGCGATTCTAGATTGAAGAAAGGCGATCCTCGCCAGCGGAGGTGCGGGGCGTCGATTTTGGCGAGAATCGCCCTCGTTTATCACCAGCTCGTGTGACTGAAATGGCTAGAACTTCACCAGTACGCGACTGATGAGGGCGATCTTAGAATTAAGGAAGGCGACTTTCGCCAAAGTCGACTCTCGGACAGTGTTTTAGCGTTAATCGTACCCAACTTTCACCAGCGGAGGCTGAACCATCACCCATATGGTGAAGGTTTAGTCCACACTTTGGCCGAATGGCTGACTTGTTCGTCGGCGATTCCCAGTTTAGACTGGGGCTAATCGCCAACGAATGTCGGAGTAAGCAGCTTACTGGACACTTCGTTCCGTGCAAGCACCCTAATTGTGACTCGGTAGGGTGCGAACCAGCTTCGGTTCCGTGCAATCAGTCTTAACGCCGTGAAGCACCGTGCAAGCAGCTTATGGGAGTCGCCGAAGCTTTCCAGGAGCTTCGCCCATTCGTTGCATGGTGTCGACACGCTGTGTTGGTTGATTGATTCCGCTCAGCAGCCAGGCTGGCTTACAGATCAGTTCATTTCTGTTCCCCTCGAAAGCTGCGAGTTCTCTTTTACTTCTCTCTTTGGCATATGTGATTGCCTGGAGGTGGTCGGCCTTTCTCGTAGGTAGGTTCGAATCTGCAGATCGCTGAATGGCAGAAGGATTCTATTCTTTGGCAGAATCGCAGGTACAGTCTTAATTCTGGTTTCGCTTTCTATAGTTGCTTTATTCGATGGCACGTATCTAGTCTAGTATTTTCCTATGGGAGGCTTAGGGTAGGAGATTCCAGGAGGGGTAGTTTTATTTTTTAGAAAATCGAGCAAAAAGTTTTAGCGTTGACCTCTATTTCTGTTTTTGTTTATTAGTTTTCTGGGTCTGAATGTTTGTTAAACAGCTTTTATTAAAGAGTTTGTTAGGAAATTTCTTGAAGCTAGGCGATTTTGAATAAGGGTTTGGCGCTCGGTTAAAATTGTTCCTTTCCATATATGAGAATCTTTAGTTTTTTAGCGCTGGGTGGTTGGAGCTAGGGGATTGTTCTTTGAAGGCAGCATACACGCTCAAAAATGGTATAGATTTTATGAAATGAATCGAAGGTTGGGAGCTGGTAGTATGGGAACCAACAAAAAATCGACGTAAATTGTATGCTAATAGATAAATATTTTTTGTTTTATGAAGCGAATTTGGACGAGTTACACCGCAGCATGGCCGCTAGGTTGAAGTTGTGGAGCTAACGGTACAGTGGTTGTGATAGCGAAGCTAATAGCCTGTTCACAGACGCTGTACACCAACGCTTACGTCGTCGAAACCTTCAAAAACTGACCAAGGTGACAGTATTCGAACAATCAATCTGGACGTTGGTTCGGGGCAGGGTCAAGCAAATCTAGAATTTAACAAAAGTGGGAGGGGGTTCGCCACCAAATTGCACAGTGAGGGTCGCACTCTCTAATTTTTTCGATTCGTTTTTTTTCGGTTCTAACTCAACTCCATCCTTGAATGTGTCTTACACAGCAACGAGTTATTCAGACTTGTTTTTGAACCGATGTTGACCTAAGTGCTCGTCAAAATTGCAACGCTTGATTACACGCTGATTACAACGATGTCTCTGCAAGCGAACAGGACCCCCTAGAAACGGAGTTATGGCAACTCAAAGAGTGGGCTGTGGAAGCATGGTGCACGAATTGTCCGAGGCTTGTAACTTCCGTCATTTGCAACCTAAGTATGCGAACCGACCTGAACAGAGACATAAGCTGGGAATGAAAGGAAGAACGGGGCTACTTCTCGGAAAACATCGCTCATGTCGCCGCTGTTGAGCTCGAAAGATCGCAAAAGGGGCGTGCCAAAGTGGCTTCGCGATGTGGGCGCCCCAGGGGGGCTCTCTCCTGTATCTCGCTTAATCGGAGGAATTGAGAGTTCGCACTTGGCAGGTCTTATACAGGGCGGGTCTACTTCACAATTATGTGGAAATCACGGATTTCGTCCATGAGCTTGGACTGAGCCTTTAGTAATGTCTGTGACGGACTCGTTGAAAGAAATGCAATACTCGGCGCATTTTATTTGGCATGGGAGTAAACGTAAAAAAAGCTAAAAGCTCGCTGAAATGGTGTACCTTTGATTTGGCTGTACCCTCTCTTCTTAAAAATCAAGAATTAAATGTGACCTTGGAAGGCTAAATCACGCGCGTCTCACTGAGCCCACAAATGCACAATTAATCGTGGAAAAAAATTGAAATAGATGGGGAGCCACAACCTAACTCTCCAAAGAGATCAGACTTGCAAACTTTGATTGTGGGCAATCAATTGTTCTCAGAGAGCGCGTGGCCTTTCAATACCACACTCAAGAACAAGACAGCACCGTTTAGGGGCTGAGCAGAGTGCCACCGCGGCGCGGCGCGGCCTGATGATTGAGAGCCGTATTGATAGATCGCGGCGGTCTATCAATACGGCTCTCCATCATCAGACCGCGCCGCGCCGCGGTGGCACTCTGCTCAGCCCCTTATGGCCTTTCTGCCCATTGCAATCGCTCGGCACTGTAGTACACGTAGGTAAATTTCCCCGGCGCTCTGTGCACCCCGGTTGGACCCCGGCGCTCTATGCGCTCTCAGTTGGGTCCCGTCCACTTTTTTCCGGCATTCAACGCACTCCCAGTTGGGTCCCGCCCACTTTTTCGGCGCGCTGTTCACTCTCACTGGCTTCCCGACCACTTTTCCGGCATTCTACGTACTTCCACTCGGGTCCCGTCCACTTTTCCCGGCGCTCTGTTTATTCCCAGTTAGGTCCCGCCCACTTTATACAGCGCTTGGCGCACTTCAATTTGAGTTCCGCACACGGAGCATGATGGACCTGAGGCACAACGTCTCTCGAATTCTATTAAGTTTTATCACGTTATCATTCCATTTCTCCTAAAAAAAACTGACCGAACTGCTTACCACTAAATTCCTTCAGACACACACACCCACACATATGGTTTCCGTTTTCGATTTAGTCTGATGCATGGGCCAGGCGGCTGGCCGTGCGGGGTTGGCGGCCTCACTGGGGAATGGGGTTTCGATTCGCACGGTGTGATCTACCGTCGCAGCCTCGTCCGTTCATCAGACAAAAGTTTTTGCGCGAACTCTACACATTTTGAAATTCACAAATTTTTTAATATCTCGAGAACCACAGTGTGGATTTTTCTGAAAATTGGGCAATGTTGAGAACATTTAGTGCTCCGTCTTTTGTGAAAGTCTCTTGTTTCAAGGTTTCTCCCGAACCGAGACTCTGGAATGAGGGTTTTGCGCAGAAGCGGGCCGTAGCTCAGCGGTTATTCAACATAGACACAATAGCAAAGTAGGAAAAAGAAAAGCCGCGCTTGTGGAGTGAGAAATATAAAAGAATGCTTGTTGAAAAATTGGTGTTGTAAACCTTTTTTCTCTCCAAATAGCTTTTCAGCCTTGGTTCTCAATATCAGAAGGCGGCAGTCGAGCAAAATCTGCATCAACTGGGCTGGATTTTTTCTCATGTTTTTTTCTCATAGTTTTCTACCTTACCATGTGGAAACAATGAGGTGAGAAATTTTAGGAAAAAAATTAATAAAAAGAACCCAGCTAATGTAGTTTTTCATAACCATTCAGTAGATGCATGTTTTGCTCAGCAGCCGCCTTCTAAAAGTAAAAACCAAGGCTGAAAAAGCCATTTGGAGAGAACGGCCTTCTCCCAACACTTTTGACAAGGAGCGATTTTCTCTATTTCTCACTCTAAATGAGCGGCTTTGCTTATTTTACTCCACTTCTGGGTCTATTTTACCGAGCCGCTGAATTACGGGCCAATTAGAGCATTGTACATAACACTGGAGGGCCCCTGAAAACCAATTTATCACTATTTGGACATTTGCAATTTTGACGAATTCAAATCCTCAGAAATTTATGCGGATCTACGTTGAATTCAGTGAGTCCATTGTTAGAAAGGGGGTCGCAATGCTTTGCCACGAATGGGGGAATGCAACAACGAACCCATTTTGTCCATTGGGTTACTTGACCCTGGTTCGGAGGGATGAAGTCCGCGAAGCTCATGGGTGGGTCTACAAAATTTTTCAATTTATGTTGCTCAAATTGGGTAGTTTTGCTTCGCTTATCACGCTTTCAACGACGAAAGCGTTCTGATTGGAGCCATACGACACCAGTAACGTAGTTATCTCAGCAACTTTTCTAAGCATGTCTGCTGCCTTTCATAGTATTTCGATGTGATTAGCATTTAGTACGTTAAAAAAATTTGAATCGCGTTTCCATTTCCTGGGTTTTTTACGTTAAATATTCATTGATTGATTTTTCGTTCATTTCAGAAGTTTTGTTTATTGGGGTATATTGTTTCTCAGATTTGGCGAAGTGTTATCGTGCACCTCTGGTCTAGTTCAGGGAAACATTAAACGTAGCACAGGTCGAGTTTCCATTTATAGCTGAAAATTCTCCGGAAGCTTAGGCATATTCTCTGCAAATTTTATATTTCTGTTTTTAGTCTGTTTAACTATGGGTATTTCCTTCCATCTCGTGGTTTCCATTTTGGTCTTGCAGTTCTGATGGAGCTGTAAATTGTCCAATGTTGATTATCGATAAATGAGTTCCCAATCAAAAGGCTGCATAAATGAAAAGTGCAGTTCGAGGGACTAAAAAAACTAGAGTGGTCGATATTTACAACATCAATTGATTACTGGTATAGTAAAAAGATTTCAGTTCGAAAGAAGGCGAGCGATCCGATGGAGGAGGGGAAGACTGAACTCTTGGCTCCGATTACGTCGCAAGCGTTGGAAGGCGCTGCGCCTCTGAATTCGGATTTAGTAGAGAAAAAGCTTAAGGAGAAGCAGCCGGTGCAATCACCTCAAGAATACATTGCCCGTCACTGTCACATCTTGGACTGAAGGCCCAGATGGAAATGTTGGCATTATGGATTCGGGAGTTGGAGGACATTCAGGACGAACCGTATGAGGAAGCGGAGAAAGAGAAAATCGAGAATACTAATAGGACACGGAAAGGAGGTTCCCAATTCTCGCCGGTGCCGATATGGACAATGAGATATTTACGCTATTCACGCTCACGCATACCTTCGATAAAAGGAATCGCTGATCGATCAGTTCGACTATTTCTGAAAACTGGTGACAGAACATTTGAAAAAAGTCTGCGCAGATACCACCTGAGAAAAAAACGAGGAAGCGGCTGCCCTATGGAGACAGGATCTTCCGCGTTCCAGATCCCACCCCCTATGCTGGGCCTGAACCACAGTTTGCTTCCGTTGCGCAACCCCAGCATCTCAACGTCAAATACCCTTGCAGAACGAGAACTCAGCTTTAAGATGAACAACCCACTCACGAGATATTTCGACGCTCCTCGTTTCGATAATTATAATCTACACTATGGGGTTCCACTTGCTTTCTTTTCATAAGGTTAGATTCTGCTCGCTTCGCGTAAGGTCCCGCTCGCTTTGGGTTAGCAACGGCTCGCATCGGCATACGTTCCCCATTCCTTCCCTGCATCGGCTTACGTTCCCCATTCGGTGAAAATGAAATTCTCTGGATTCTGCAAACGCACTTTTTTATCAAGGCGCAATCTCACTGACCGTTTGTCTAAGGGCATGCTCAATGGTTTGAATAATTTTCTTCATCTATCTAATTTTTGTCGCATTCCGTGAATTTTGAACGCTTTCGAATTTCACATTTGAAAGCAAAGGGGAAGATTGTTCCATATATATATCGTCAATGAAATGCTTCGTTGTTTCACGGGTAGTAGCCACGCGCATTTGACGATAGCCTTCTAGTGAATGAATGAATTAATATTGTATTTTCTGAAAAAAAACGAATGAATAAATCATTCGAATAATCCCTTCTGTTCTAAAATTTCGGACTTTTTCAATTATGGTCCCCTTTAAAATTTACCGATTGAGCGAATGTGGGCGGTAGGATATATTTAATAGGTAAATCACATACATCGACGGCGGTGGGAAAGGCCCAGCACCTCTGTTTTGGAGGAGGACGCGTATAAAGGGGGCGGAGAAGTACAGGATCGGGGCCGAACTCTCACCCGTGTAGCGGCATTGTGGGTCGTTTTTAATGCTTCAAAATGGGTAGGCGTTGTGTTATGAGCCGTAAACATTCTATTTTTGTAGGTAGTTCAATCACGTTCACGAGCGTGTATGCTGCCTTTAAAGCTAGAAACAGAAACATCTCGGAGTTAACCCATTTATGGAGGAAATTTAAAGGTTTTCCCCCTACTATTGTTTCATCCGGAAATTTCTGGGAACCTAAATTGAAAATGTTTTTTCATTGCTGACTTTAAAATGACGACCATCGAGTGGATTATTTTCAATGGATTCATTCGAATTTTCTATTAGTCAAGGATTTACCACATTGGATATTTGAACTATTCATTCATCCATTTGCAAAAATCATGAAATACGGCTACAAGTGTCTAAGTATAACAGACCTTTTTGTTTTTCTACTCGGTAACTTTTCATGCGGTTTAGTTCAATTCCTCTGGGCTGGTAGTAAACCCCCCATTGTCGTGACGACAATTGTCATGACATGTCACGACATGTCGCGACCAAAAGGCGCGAGCTATGGGTTCGTATCGTATCCCACAACACATGGCTCGTGACTGTCACGAGCTTGTTGTCACGACAGTTACGATCACGAGCTGTCACAATTGTCGCGTGGTCATAACATCACGACAACGCGACAGACAGCGTGACACAAAATAGTGCGCGGTTGAGGGAGTGCGCAGATTGCTGCGAATGTCGTGCGTTCGCGCACAACAATGTCGTGACGACATTTAGGCGTGTAATTGAGAGCAGGGTGTGCAGCGGCTGCAATGACATCGTAAAACACGCTGGTTTTCCCGTTTTCAATCGATCTTTTTTTGCGTGATGTTGTTGTTCTCTGTGTTTTCTTTTTGTCAAGATTTCTACCCGCAATTTGCTTACTGCATTTCACTCTCTTAGGATGCTGTCGTGGTTGGGATAGTGCAGAGAAGGAAAACTACTACTCTATCCATAATCCGATCAAAAAATGTCTAGTTTGTTGAGCTGGAAATCAAACTTTTGCTGGGTGCCTTGATGTAAAATGAATCAGATTATCGGTTTCGGCAATAACCGCATTAACTGTACGTCTTCATAATTCCGGACTAAATTTTACAGCCAAACATGGACGGGTTAGATAATGTTAAATGATATTTATTGTGCAAATCTCATTGTTCTAGGTTGTGTTGTGTTCTCGTACTTGACACTGGTGCTGAAATTCTTGTACTTGAAGGCGAGGATCTCGGCTAATCATGCCTTAGAGGTGTTTAAGAGACATGTTATGTGGAATCATTTCTCCACAATGTCAACAGCCTAGACAATGACGCGCAATTTTTCACTTACTTCTGAAGCCCGCAGAAAACTCCATATTTAAAACTCACAAATTAACTAGGATAATTGTCGAATTTCCGCTCAGAATTGACGAATTAACATACTGAGATATGTGTGATTTATATCAAATCTACCCTCAATTATCAGCCCTCTACAAGTCGCGATGACCGTTTGAATACCGTTATGAAATATCCAGAATTCAGAAAAGGGCGATATAATGTCGGGATAAACTTTGACACCATGCATAAATCTCAAAAAGTGGTAATCCGCCTTAATTTTCCTTACTGTAGAGCTAGTTATCTACCTACTTAGCTCTGAATCACAGAAAGAATCAATAGCGAAGATATTGATCGAATTTCAGCACCAGTGCTGCACTGTGAAAGTTAAAGGTGCGTCGCCCCGCGGTTGGTCCCTCCACGACCAGGAGCCAAAAGGTCAAGCTCCGTGAGCAACAAGTAACGAAAAAGAATTCTGGGTGACAAATCAAATGCCATGACAGAAATTTATCCTGGATGGCTAACAGCTAGTGTAATAGGCAAATAGGTGATTCTACAGAGAGTTCATGGGCACATAGTAAAGAAGGAACACTAACTAATATGAAGAAACTACAGCGACAAAAGTGGTCGAGACCATTTGCCTCGCAAAACGTCGCTCCCAGCTCGCGCCGTCGCTCCCACTCTGAAAGCAAAACGTCGCGCGGCACGGTATGCTGCGTAGCACCCCTCCACATCTCTCATCACGCCGCGACAGCGAATTTTTCCGCGCAGCCACTCTGAAAGGCCCTAAAAAGAACTACATTTGCTAGCATGTGCAATGTCTTTGTCGCTGTTGTGGTTCAGATGGGATAAAGCAAGGCTATTTATTTGAACACGTCAGCCTATTTTCGGCAACCTTCGTAGAAACACTGCTTCCTGTTCTAGTCCCCGATTTGTGGCCTCGAACAGGGTTTTTTTGCTGAAGGTAACGTACCAAGGTGATGAATATTATACGTTAAAGTTCTAAACAGCCCATGCTATTCCTGAAAGTTTAGGTTCCTGGCAAAAGTAAAGATTTGGCATGGCCATTTTTTCGAAGAATTAGATTTATACTCAGGCAAAAGGGGAAGGTAAAGAAAAATGAAAAAAAAAGTTTTGAAATATTCCGGAGAACGATTTGGCGTAGAATAATTTGTTTTTCGGGAAATGAAGTGAAATAGTTGAAAGTATGATTTGGCAGTCGAGTTTGAACCGACCATTGATAAGAGTTGTTTAAAATGAGAGATCGCCTTGTCTGTGCTTATCCGTAGAACATATCAAAGCGAATTCACGCGTGAAATGGGAAGCATCAAAACTTTTTCAGGAGCTGTAATGCGGCGGTCTTCACGTATTAGGTGAAGTAAAATCAACACGCGTGATTTCGCTTTGATATGTTCTACGGATAAGCACAGACAAGGCGATCTCTCATTTTGCACAACTCTTATCAATGGTCGGTTCAAACTCGACTGCCAAATCATACTTTCAACTATTTCACTTCATTTCCCGAAAAACAAATTATTCTACGCCAAATCGTTCTCCGGAATATTTCAAAACTTTTTCATTTTTTCTTTACCTTCCCCTTTTGCCTGAGTATAAATCTAATTCTTCGAAAAAATGGCCATGCCAAATCTTTACTTTGCCAGGAACCTAAACTTTCAGGAATTTCATTTATTTTTTCCTAAAGGTTTCCTTTCTAACATGATTTATGCCTGGTGGTGTTAGATGAAAGTAAACCCACCGAAGTCCTGCCCCCTCCCCTTCTATGACGTCCTGCACTCCAACTGATGTCCTGCACACCCCTCTGATGTCCTGCACCCTTCCACTGATGTCCTACACACTTTGTATGACATCCCACACTCCACTAATGTCCTGCGCACATTCTGTTACATCTTGCACACTCCCACTGATGTCCTGCACACTTTCTACAGCGTTCTGCGTACGCCCATTTAGAGTCTAAGCACGCTCATGCCGATCATTTTCCGCAGGGCTACCATTACCCTCCATCAAAAATTTTCTGAGTGTCAGCTTGCATATGAGCACATCGTAATAGCCAACAAACGTGTTTGCACAATTTCGACCTCCTCAGCCACTTCCCGGCGGCTTCTCGAAGAGAACGGTGTGTGAATGAATGCATACCGCTCCTCTGCCCTTTTATACCCCGCATGTTATGAGCGTGTGTTATCGTTCGTTATCATGTTTTGCTCAAGAATGGTCACGGTAACCCTGCGGAAAAAATGATCCGCATGGGCGTGCTTCTATTTGGGTCCGCAAACTTTCTACGGCGTCCGGCGCACTCCCACTTGGGTCCCGCACGCTTTCTACGGCGTGTGGCGCACTCTCATTTGGGTCCCGCACACTTTCTACGGCGTCCGGCGCACTCCCACTTGGGTCCCGCATGCTTTCTACAGCGTGTGGCGCACTCTCATTTGGGTCCCGCACACTTTCTACGGCGTCCGGCGCCTCCCACTTCGGTCCCGCACACTTTCTACTGCGTCCGGCGCACTCCCACTTGGGTCACCGCACTTTCTACGGTGTTCTGCGCACGTCCATTTGGGTCCCGCACACTGTATACGGCGTGCGGCGCACGCCCACGTGGGGCCCGCACACTTTCTACGTTGTCCGGCGCATTCCCTCTTGGGTCCCGCACGCTTTCTTCGGCGTGTGGCGCACTCCCACTTGAGTCCCACACACTTTCTACGGCGTCCGGTGCACTTCCGCTTGGGTCCCGCACACTTTCTACGGCGTCCGACGCTCTCTCATTTGGGTCCCGCACACTTTCTACGGCGTTCGGCGCGCTCCCACTTGAGTCCCGCACACTTTCTACTGCGTCCGGCGCACTCCCACTTGGGTCCCGCACACTTTCTACGGCGTTCTGCGCACGCCCGTTTGGGTCCCGCACACTTTCTACGGCGTCCGGCGCACTCCCACTTGGGTCCCGCACACTTTCTACGGCGTTCGGCGTACTCCCACGCCAGGTCCCGCACACTTTCTACTGCGTCCGGCGCACTCCCACTTGGGTCCCGCACACTTTCTACGGCGTTCTGCGCACGCCCATTTGGGTCCCGCACACTTTATACGGCGTCCGGCGCACTCCCACGTGGGTCCCGCACACTTTCTACGGCGTCCGACGCTCTCTCATTTGGGTCCCGCACACTTTCTACGGCGTCCGGTGCACTCTCATTTGGGTCCCACACACTTTTTACGGCGTTCTGCGCACACCCATTTGGGTCCCGCACACTTTTTACGGCGTCCGGCGCACTCTCATTTGGGTCCCGCACACTTTCTACGGCGTCCGGCGCACTCCCACTTGGGTCCCGCACACTTTCTACGGCGTTCTGCGCACACCCATTTGGGTTCCGCACACTTTCTACGGCGTCCTGCGCACTCCCACTTGGGTCCCGCACACTTTCTACGGCGTTCTGCGCACGCCCATGTGGGTCCCGCACACTTTCTACGGCGTCCGGCCCACTCCCACTTGGGTCCCGCATGCTTTCTACGGCGTGTGGCGCACTCCCACTTGAGTCCCGCACACTTTCTACGGCGTCCGGCGCACTCCCACTTGGGTCCCGCACACTTTCTATGGCGTCCGGCGCACTCCCACTTGAGTCCCGCACACTTTCTACTGCGTCCGGCGCACTCCCACTTGGGTCCCGCACACTTTCTACAGCGTTCTGCGCACGCCCATTTGGGTCCCGCACACTCTCTACGGCGTCCGGCGCACTCCCACTTGGGTCCCGCATGCTTTCTACGGCGTGTGGCGCACTCTCATTGGGTCCCTGGAAGCTTTCTACGGCGTCCGGCGCACTCCCACTTGAGTCCCGCACACTTTCTATGGCGTCCGGCGCACTCCCACTTGGAGCCCGCACACTTTCTACGGCGTCCGACGCTCTCTCATTTGGGTCCCGCACACTTTCTACGGCGTTCGGCGTACTCCCACGCCTGAGTCCGCACACTTTCTACTGCGTCCGGCGCACTCCCATGGGTCCACGCACACTTTCTACGGCGTTCTGCGCACGCCCATTTGGGTCCCGCACACTTTCTACGGCGTCCGGAGCACTCCCACTTGGGTCCCGCACACTTTCTACTGCGTCCGGCGCACTCCCACTTGGGTCCCGCACACTTTCTACTGCGTCCGGCGCACTCCCACTTGAGTCCCGCACACTTTCTACGGCGTTCTGCGCACGCCCATTTGGGTCCCGCACACTTTATACGGCGTCCGGCGCACTCCCACTTGGGTCCCGCACACTTTCTACGGCGTCCGACGCTCTCTCATTTGGGTCCAGCACACTTTCTACGGCGTCCGGCGCACTCTCATTTGGGTCTCACACTTTTTACGGCGTTCTGCGCACACCCATTTGGGTCCCGCACACTTTCTACGACGTCCGGCGCACTCCCACTTGAGTCCCGCACACTTTCTACGGCGTCCGGGACACTCCCACTTTAGTCCCGCACACTTTCTACGGCGTTCTGCGTACACCCATTTGGGTTCCGCACACTTTCTACGGCGTCCGGCGCACTTCCATTTAGGTCCCGCACACTTTCTACGGCGTTCTGCGCACGCCCATGTGGGTCCCGCACACTTTCTTCGGCGTTCGGCACCTCACTTGGGTCCCGCATGCTTTCTACGGCGTGTGGCGCACTCCCGCCAGAGTCCCGCACACTTTCTACGGCGTCCGGCGCACTCCCGATTGTCCCGCACACTTTCTATGGCGTCCGGCGCACTCCCACTTGAGTCCCGCACACTTTCTACTGCGTCCGGCGCACTCCCATGGGTCCGCACACTTTCTACAGCGTTCTGCGCACGCTCATTTGGGTCCACACCTCTCTACGGCGTCCGGCGCACTCCCACTTGGGTCCACGCATGCTTTCTACGGCGTGTGGCGCACTCTCATTTGGGTCCCTGGCAAACTTTCTACGGCGTCCGGCTCACTCCCACTTGAGTCCCGCACACTTTCTATGGCGTCCGGCGCACTCCCACTTGGAGCCCGCACACTTTCTACGGCGTCCGACGCTCTCTCATTTGGGTCCCACACACTTTCTACGGCGTCCGGCGCCCTCTCATTGGGTCTCACACAATTACTACAGCGTTCTGCGCACACCCATTTGGGACCCGAACACTTCATACGGCGTCCGGCGCACTCCCACGTGGGTTCCGCACACTTTCTACGGCGTCCGGCGCATTCTCATTAGGGTCCCGCACACTTTCTACGGCGTCCGGCGCACTCTCATTTGGGTCCCGCACACTTTCTACGGCGTCCGGCGCACTCCCACTTGAGTCCCGCACACTTTCTACGGCGTCCGGCGCACTCCCTTTTGAGTCCCGCACGCTTTCTACGGCGTTCTGCGCACGCCCATGTGGGTCCCGCACACTTTCTACGGCGTCCGGCGCACTCCCACTTGGGTCCCGCATGCTTTCTACGGCGTGTGGCGCACTCTCATTTGGGTGCCGCACGCTTTCTACGGCGTCCGGCGCACTCCCACTTGAGTCCCGCACACTTTCTACGGCGTCCGACGCTCTCTCATTTCAGTCCCGCACACTTTCTACGGCGTCCGGCGCACTCTCATTTAGGTCTCACACAATTACTACCGCGTTCTGCTCACACCCATTTGGGACCCGCACACTTTATACGGCGTCCGGCGCACTCCCACGTGTGTCCCGCACACTTTCTACGGCGTCCGGCGCACTTTCATTTAGGTCCCACACTCTTTTTACGGCGTTCTGCGCACACCCATTTGGGTCTCGCACACTTTCTACGGCGTCCGGCGCACTCCCACTTGGGCCCCGCACACTTTCTACGGCGTCCGACGCACTCCCACTTGAATCCCGCTCACTTTATACGGCGTGCGGCACACTCCCACGTGGGTCCCGCACACTTTCTACGGCGTCCGGCGCACTTTCATTTAGGTCCCACACACTTTTTACGGCGTTCTGCGCACTCCCACTTGGGTCCCGCACACTTTCTACGGCGTTCTGCGCACACCCATTTGGGTTCCGCACACTTTCTACGGCGTCCTGCGCACTCCCACTTGGGTCCCGCACACTTACTACGGCGTTCTGTGGCGCACTTCTGAGTCACACGGTGCCGCGTTCCAAAAAGTACTTCCGAGATCCTGCCGTATTGATTGAAGCGTTGCCCCGTCAAATCCTGAGCAAAAGCCTATCAGTAACGGTGTTTATTTCACTAGTTCATTTTTACGAATAAGTAAACGTCGGATGGTTTATAATAACATGTTTACGTGTTTTTGTCTTTCCTGACCCTCAATTTTGAGGTTCCACAAAAATTGAGCTACCAACTTCAAATTTTGACAGGAGCTAGGTGCAAACAAAACCAGCTCCCTGACCAAAAATGAGCTCTCTAGCCCAACGATAAGTGTTCCAACAAGATCGTGAACGCCAACTGAAAAAAAAAGGAGATGAACATTTTTTCGACCAAAATGACGTGGTTTTGACACTTTTTCTCGAATCTCAGGTAACCATTTCGGACCATTTTTTGAACAGTTATTCACCTTTCTAAAGTATATCAAATGCAAAAAAAAACGGTTTTCCTACGTTTACTCTGGACCCTGATACCGAGATCAGGGGGTTGCGCGATGGCGAATCAAAGCCAAATCTGGTGAGCGCTTCGCGCTCACCACAATTAGGAAAACCGTGATGATAACAACTGATAACCCTAGCCTTGAACGTTCATGCATACGGCATCACTTTCAAGGCGGCAGCAACAACACATGAGGATTGAAAAAGTCGTCGGAAGTAAATAAATTCTTGATACCGATTGTTTCATGACAGCTGAAAAGCATCATAGAATTATTTTACCCCGGCCAATCATGGAGAAATGTTTGCAAATCCTCCGTTCTCCTCACAACCGACTGATAACCAACTAAGCAGGTATATTCTTCATGAAACCTCCCCATCAATGCGTCAGGGAGTTGTAAAGGGCCGGAACACTAAAGAGATCAATGATAGACCCGCGCGACTAGCCGCAATGCCGCTCGCGACGTCCGTACACCTCTGTACACTCCGCAGCAATACGCCACGTTACCGTAACCACGTAGCGTTGACCGGTGTGTTAGAGAGGCTTGTGTACTTGACCACCTTGAAATGAATTTGCTCCAGTGATAAAAATCGAATGAGTTATATTCCTTGGACTGATTAGAGTAAAATTTTTGCTTGACCGACAACACGGGATTGGCTAGGCCCTCGTTCAGCGAAGAAGGAAGTCACGGTTTTGTTTTGATTACGTGAATCTCATGTGAATGAAAAGAATGTTGCTATTGCGGGTTATTCACGGAATTTCAAATGCTACCTTTTACATAACGTTGACGTCTCTGACTCGTCGTCCAATTCATTGTTTTGCTGTGTTGAAGAATGAAAGGAATTTTTTTTTGTGACCTGCCCCTCTCTGAACTGCGATAGCACTTTTTTCTTGGGTTCGTATAGGATGACAAATTAGTAGGTAGAGCTGACCAATTATTACCAGGTTTTTTTGAACGTTGCCCGTTAACATGCTGTTTTTTTTGTTTTGTGGCGTTACGATTCTAATGTTCCCTCTTTCAGGATGAGCGAAAAAAGGCGGCGATCGGTGGGTCGTTTTTCCTGTTAATTTTTTGGGTTTTTTACATTTTTGGGCAACATTGTTTTTAAACAGTTTCTATTCGATGTTTCAAGCCGGTCCACGTGGTCTACTTAGGAAGCGGTGCTGCTTAGCATGTCAAGATCCTCGTAAACGACTTATATTTTACCATTTCTTTGCCCCTCCCCCCGCAGTTTACGTGGCTCACCTGGGTTGGTTTCGTTTGTTCCCCGGTTGAGCTAGACTAAAGCCCACGCTGCCATTATCATAGCCCAGGTGAGGCCCCGGTCATAGTTGGATGAGCCGACGTCTCCAGCCCGGTCGATACACACAGAATGCATTGGAAATGGGATGCAAAAATCACTCGGTGTATCCCCCCCGCACCCCCAACACCCACCCGGTCGATGCGTATGAAAAACATGGCGATGTGAAGCTGAAGAAAATCACTCGGTGTATCCCCCGCACCCCGGTCGATACGTATGTTTAAAATGATGGAGTGAAGTTGGGAAAATCACTCAGTGTATCCGACGCGGTCGATATCCATGCAATACGTGGATGACGGCGGATGAGAAAATCACCGGGTGGGCGGGCCTATGATAAAACATTGCGTATCACTAGAAAGCTAACCTTACTGCTACCTCCGTTCCTTCACTATGCTCTCCTTCACTATTTCTCTGAACAGGTGCAATCCTGTTGGCCACGTAATCATCGTCATGTCTAGTTGGATGCACCGAGTGATTTTCTCAATCTCACTCCATCATTTTAAACATACGTATCGACCGGGTGGGTGTTGGGGGGAGTCGGTGGGTTGCAGATGCAAATAGCACCAACTCTGACCGGGGCCTGAGAGGGGAATCGCACTTTTGAACGCTGGGAAGCAAAGGATGCAAATCTCCCTGCGCATGTCGCAAGTAATCCTGTCGCAAGCAATCCGCAAGTAATGTTTTATAGCCACCAGCACCCAAAGATTAGGTAGTAGCATGAAAATGATCTGAAGATACTCGATTCGAAGTTTACAAACTATTTTTAATACTAAACGTGGCTGCAGTATTTCCAAAGCTGGAAGGGGGGAGGGTCGCATCCTCTCTGGACCTATCACTGCGCCATTCCTCACTTTGATCATCATTTACGGAGCGTAGCTGCCCCGCAACATGCTCGCTTATGACGGTATCCCTTAATCATACCCGGATCGGTCGATGGCAGAACACTCGAAGTGGCAGGGGCCATTTCTGCATGATCAATACCCTAGGCGTAGCGTCACAACGATGTTAGCTGCGATGCTAATGTTAGCGATTAGCGTTTTGTTACATTCGAAGGATTTTTTCTTGGAGAGGGTCATGCTTCTGGAACAAGCGTGACAACGTCGGTGTCGGCTAAGGGGTCTTAACGTCCTAACAGTGAACGAAGCCAGTTTTTCTCAGACCCCCTCCAGGAGCAAATTTTTGGCAATTTTCTCAGGCCCCTAAGAGGGAGCATTCGGTCTGTTTCGTTCTTAAGCTTAAAGAAGAACAATTTACTCTAAAAAGTGTAAAATTTGAAGAGAGGACCATAACAAAGGCACTAGCAGTGAAATAGATAACGGACAAAGGGTTTTTGGGGAGGCACAATCGATTTCTTCGTTAAAAATGATTCTAAACAGTGTACACTCGTGTTCAGAATGGTTCACCTGCTCTTACGAGCCGGCTGCGTCAGGTCAGGATTGAGCAGAGCTGCGACTCGGCGCAAAGGGGTCGAAAAATAATTGGAAAGTTTCTGAAAAAAAGAAAGTGTGTGGCTCGTACAATCTTACCTAATTTTACCACAACATTGAATTTTGAGCTTTTTTTCCCAAAAGGCTCAAGGATTTTTTTTCATCTCAGGAGGGGGCGGGCAACTTTAGGAAATGAAAAAGTTGGTCAACAGGAAGGAGGTCGTAGCTCCGTCGAAAACTGTCGCAACGGTCTGCCCAACACTGGTTCGGATCCACTGGGTGTGGACATCCACAGCCTGCGCCGTACCCTGGCTTCCCCTTAGGAGTCCAATCTCATGGGTCACAGTGTGGCGCTGAGACCCACCTCGACGGAGGTACAAACTCAGCCCCCCATTTGGTGCCCGAAAACATTATTAGCTTTGCGATTTCTAGTAACCATTTCCTTTTCATATGGAAAAATGTTATCTTTTTAGTCCAAAAATGTTGTCACTTTGTGACGCCCCACTTCCGTTGTGACCGGTCACAACCTAGCTCTGCCCATCTCTATGCATTTTCGGTACTATGTGGAATGGAGGAGGCACTGTGGCTCGAAGCACTTGGCCACGCCCATTTCACCGTGCCGCATTAAATTTGAGCACCTTGCCTGGGTTTCCTTCCCTGCCAAAATTACAAGAGCCATTGCGGCACGGAAAAATGGGCGTGGCCAAGTGCACTAGAAATGTGGCCCCCCATCAAACATAGCACCGCATTTTTCACATAGTGTGCGGTGCACGAAGTTATATCTGACTCCAAAGCTTCCACAGGGTCAACCGGGGTTGCGAAATTTCGCAACGTGAGATGGGAGGGGTCGCAAGAGTTTTGGACCGAAAATGAAGGTGATGAGGGACCGCAATAATTTAGATTCACAAATGAGAATTTGGCGCAGATATCGCAAAAATTATCGAGCCGAAGGGAAGGGTAGTAGCATCGCTCAGGTTTTAGACGCTTGAGCCCAACTAGTGAACTAACTTCTTGCGTCTGACAGTTTTAGTAATCAAATATAAGGTGCCCAGAAATCGCGCCCCAGGGGTGAGGGGGCGTCTTCCGGACTATGGAAAAAAATTTTTGGTGGTGGGGGGGGTCGCTCCGAATTTCAAAAATTAAGCAACGCCCGCTTGACCCTGACCTTCCATCTCTTTGAAAACGGGTGCGTTGCCGAAGAATTGTTGGTATCCTCTCTCTCGAATCAGGTTGAGTCGCGGTCGTGCTCGATTAGTGGTGAGGGATTGTGAAAACTCAGGGTCAAGCGGGGTTGCGAAAATTCGCAACGGGTGCTGGGGAGGGGTCGCAAAACATCAGGCTTGAAAGTGAAGGCTAGGGGGGATCGCAAAAAAATGGACCATTAATGAAAATTTGGTGAGGATATCTCAAAAATTGTCGATATTTTTGGTCACCGTAACCTTCGCTAACGCGCTCCACGGCGAATGCGAAGGTTACGGTAGCACAGGATCCCGGCTGCTAAATTCCGCTGCGCCGCTGATTGAACGCGTCGCCAGAAGGGGATCACCCGGTCAACCGACAGTTCATCAGCCGGGCACGTTGACACGTCGACATGCCCGCGACCGCCCTGCGCCTCGGCTTCACTGGCCTCCGCTTCTATGCTACTCAGAGAAACTCACGGCTCGTCCGCTGCGGCAGATGAGCTTTCCGGAGGGTCCGCAGCGCTGGACGGCTGATCCGCGGCACAATTGATAATAGGACGGTCAAACGGCCGATCCGCGGCGCTGTGTGCTCTAGATAGGGGTGGTTCCGGGGCGCACCGGCAGTCCACCATAACGATACCGATCGCCCAAAAGCAGCCACATATATTTTTGAATTCAACGACTCCACCACGAAAGTGATTAACCACCGCTCAGAACGTCGGAGGGCCGCGCCCCCGTACCCACCACTCAGCGAGGCGGGGCCCCCTCCGCGTCTGGCGCCCTACAGGTCCCCCGCCCCAGCCCCAAGACTCATAATGGGCGCGACGCCCGGACATCCAAGCAAAGGGCGGCGCCCGGGCATCTCCGCGTTGTCATCGTTTAGGTGATTGATTCCTTGTATAAAAATATCCGGGAACCACCTCACTCACACCCTGGGCGGGTGCTATTCCCTTCTCCAAAATTTTCCAAACCCCATGGTGGGTATCCCACTCAAGTCTAATCGATAGACTGGGGAACTTTCCTCACTGTCACCCCGCGAAGTGCGATGATGTAAGTACTTACTCAGTGGTGCCTGCAGTGAAGTCATCATAAAATTGTGCTCCGTATGTGGCACGGGTTTGATCCTAGCGTTCAACGTGTCATGCGATTTGCCCGAGCGGACGTGTTTTCCTCTGTTTCAAATTTTCCTTGCAGGACCAAGCTAACGAAATTTGGTGGCGCCCCCGCCTCGCGCCTGATGATTCTCCGCTCGCAGAACATGGCTCCCGCCGCTCGCCCTTGGTCGGAAATTCCCGGGCACACGGCCCTCCGACGTTCTGAGCGGAGGCCGGCTGGCGTGACGCGCTCGACGCAAATCTGCGGCGCGCGCGTTTGTACGATTGGAGCACGATAATATACTCGATCAAAATCGTATACAGGTGAGAGTATGTGATATACAGGCGAAACGAAGCCTTGCTCTGCTTAATACCCTACAGACGAGCCTCGGGAAGTAAAAACAATGCAATACGTGGTATAAACACTAATATTCTCACTTCTCTTAGGTTAAGAGGCAAAATTAGTCTAGCTCTTCCTTTTACAGAAGCAACATCAATAACAAGGGAGGGTTGCACATATAAGAAGGAGTTTCGAGATGCAACTTTGATATGTTCAAGAAGAGGACTGTGCTCCATTATTCCATACTCAGAATCTGCTAAGTGCCTCCAGATATTTACAGGAGATTTTCAAAATTGGACATTTCCATAGCACAGCCAATAGAAAAGGGGTACACGACTGACAATTTTAGGGCGTTCAAAAAAATGTCTCAGATTGGGCCTAAAACTCGTTTCTGGGGGTTGTTTTTGGTGCTAATTACGAATGTAAGGCCCATTTGTCAATATTTGAAAAATTCCATCTGACTCGGTCCGCAGCTTCGAAGTGGAGGGAAATTTTGCAGCCCAAACGCGACTTTTGACGATTTCGAGAATGCTAGGATCAATACGCCTCGAATCTTGTACATAGGGGTTATTCGGGCTGTCTCGCGCACTAAGTCTGGCGAGAATGGACCCCAGATTTTGGTTCAGCGCCCTAAATAACCCACAAGTTGAAAGTTTTGCGGCAATTCCGAAATTTTTCCTGAACGCTGAAAAATCCTAATGGGGTGCCCTTACTTTTTTGTGGCGCAATGTATATACCATCTCTGTTTTTTGGAATCCCCATAGTGAGTTAGCCAATTTCAAGCGCAGGTAATTTATTTACTGTCCACAGACCTACAGCAACACGACCACATGGTTTTCCAAATCCGCCACCACCGGAAGATGGCAAGCCTCCTTTATGTAACAGAACCCACAGAGACAAATCTTAACAGCTGTTAAAAACTAGTCTATTGCTCCTCTGCTGTGCTCGATTTATCTTCTCAAGACGGTTCCTCACTGTCCAAGTAACATTTATTACATGCGCGTCAGCACATGTGAATAACAAAACAAAAAAAGCGAAAATGGAAAAACCTTAGCAAACATAACCAACAGCAAACAAATAGAAATATAAATTTCTGGAGGCCCTACTGGAATAATAAGCTTGATTCCTAATTTGCAAATACCGCTCAACCTGTCTTCAAAAAATACTGAAAGAACTAGGCACCAAGGAGTCTTTTACTGAAGCGCAGATAAGTAGTAGAATGTGAAAAGCTTTGAGCGAATGAGGAATATTGAATGTTGTCCTAATAAACCGTTTTTCCTGCTCTTTCTAAGGCAGTGAGGAGCTTAGTCTCTCTCAAAACCTCAGAAATTAAGAGTATTGCACTGGAGCTCTGAAGGGTAAGGGTGTAGTTCACTTAAGGTTTTGCTCTGCAGAAAATGTTTCTCAAAAAAACCATCAATCGAATCAACAAAGATCCGCTTAGCTCTCCAGAAGTTTTGATGTTGTTACTAGCGTGATTGATTCCTAAGAGAAATCCGATCTCATAATCCGATACAGTTTTCTGAGGTTGAAATGGATCGAACTCAAAACGGACTGTGATGATGGAGAAGAATAATCAGACTTTTCTGCTAACTACTAGGCTAGAAAATTCCTCTGTATTAATGACGGTGGAATGACCTTGCATGAGTGGAATCACTTACTTGAGAATTGGAGTAAAATGTTCTCCTTAAATCAGTTCAAAGGACGTTATTAATGGTCTGTTCTACACACTTTGAGCTTCTCATATGCTGTTGAGATTGGTCTACTGGGTTCTCACGAGCTGATGTTGCTTCTGAAATAGGAGGAAAAGCTGAGGGAGTAGTTTCGCCTCTTACCCTTAGAGAAGTGTGAAATTTAGTGTTCATACCACATATTGTATTATTTTTAGTTTCCGAGTTTCGTCAGTAGAGTATTAAGAAGAGCTAGGTACTCATTTCGCCTGTATATCACATTCTCTCATGTATGGGAGTTTTTGGTTGAGTGTATGATCGTGCTCAATCATGCGAACGCGCGCGCCGCAAATTTGCGTCGCGCCAGCCCGACCTCCGGTGATTAATCACTTTCCCTCCACCACCTCATCCCCCGGAAGTCTTAAGAAACAATTTCTCAGCCGCTGACTTCGACTTTCTCTAATTTGTAAATTCTTCAAACCGTTATACCTACATGCACGCTAATTATTCTTTCTATATGCCGTCTGCAACAACTTCTAGGACAAGAAAAATTCCCGATGTAAGTAATATTTTCACTTATATTCTCGTTCAATTTTGAGATTCTCTTCTGATTTTGTTTTTTTTCATTCAAATAATTTTTTCCATGATTGTTTGGTTTCGTAATTCTCCTCATGTGTTTTTTTTTCATGAATAGTTCCGGTTTTGATACCGACTTCGATATGAAGCCAGATTTACCCTAGAAAACCAAACAATCATATAAATCACTGGAATGTAAGGAAGAAAAACAAAAAGAGAGAATTACAAAAAATAAACTTGAAAATGAAAAATTACCTACCACCAAGATTTTTCTCCCCTAGAAGTTGTTGCGGAAAAACATCTGGAAGGAAAAAATGTGGTGTGCATGTAGATATAACACTTTGCACAATATATGAAGAAACACAGAAGGACGGAAGGTTTAGTCACGGAAGGCCAAGAAATTGAAGAGTCAGTACGCCCACCCCCAATCGACTCATTGGCCCGTGAGACAGATTTCGGCATTGTAGCACGCTTTTCGCGCTAGCCTTTTTAACCCCTCCTCAGAAAGCATCCAGTATCACAATTTCGCAGAATTGCTCTATCGTTACGACTTATTTTCCAGAGGTAGAACAGCTCAATTGACATGTAAGAACTGGTTTCGACAAGTGTTACAGGTCTTCAATGTAAACTAATATTACAAAGCTGTTGCTTAAGAGTCATAAAATATGAGCTCTCGATTTCGAGAATTTGCAGCTCATGATCATACATTAATCATCCAGTTATGCATGCCTTTAATCCGAGCTGTTCTACTCTTGAAGAATTAACTCGTACGATGAAGAAGTCCTGCAAATTGTGATATTGGGAGGCCTTCTGAGGAAGTATGAGATGCTAGCGCGAAAAGCGTACTAATGCCAAAATCTGTCCCACGGCCAATAGTTTTCTGAGTTGAAATCATGAACTCTCAAAACGGACTGTGATGATGGAGAATAATAATCAGACTGCTAACTACTAGGCTAGAAAATTCCTCTGTATTAATGACGGTGGAATGACCTTGCATGAGTGGAATCACTTACTTGAGAATTGGAGTAAAATGTTCTCCTTAAATCAGTTCAAAGGACGTTATTAATGGTCTGTTCTACACACTTTGAGCTTCTCATATGCTGTTGAGATTGGTCTACTGGGTTCTCGCAGTGATGTTGCTTCTGAAATAGAAAAAGCTGAGAGTAGTTTCGCCTTCTACCCTTAGAGAAGTGTGAAATTTAGTGTTCATACCACATATTGTATTATTTTTAGTTTCCTGAGTTTCGTCAGTAGAGTATTAAGAAGAGCTAGGTACTATTTCGCCTGTATATCACATTCTCTCGCATGTATGGGATTTTGGTTGAGTGTATGATCGTGCTCCAATCGTTGCGAACGCGCGCGTGCAAATTTGCGCGCCAGCCGGCCTGGTGATTAATCACTTCCTCCACCACCTCATCCCCGTAGTCTTAAAACAATTTCTCAGCCGCTGACTTCGACTTTCTAATTTGTAAATTCTTCAAACCGTTATACCCACATGCACGCTTAATTATTCTTTCTATATGCCGTCGCAACAACTTCTAGGACAGAAAAAATTCTGATGTAAGTAAATTTTCATATTCTCGTTCAATTTTGAGATTCTCTTCTGATTTTGTTTTTCATTCAAATAATTTTCATGATTGTTTGGTTTCGTAATTCTTCCTCATGTGTTTTTTCAAGAATAGTTCCGGTTTGATACCGACTTCGATCGATTTCGGCATGAAGCCAGATTTACCCTAGAAAACCAAACAATCATATAAATCACTGGAATGTAAGGAAGAAAAACAAAAAGAGAAATTACAAAAATAAACTTGAAAATGAAAAATACCTACCACCAAGAATTTTTCCCTAGAAGTTGTGCTGGAGGCATCTGGAAGGAAATGTATGTGTATGTAGATATAACACTTTAATATATGAAGAATCACAGAAGGACGGGTTTAGTCACGGAAGCCAAGAAATTGAAGAGTCAGTACGCCCACCCCCAATCGACTCATTGGCCGTGAGACAGATTTCGGCATTGTAGCACGCTTTTCGCGCTAGCCTTTTAACCTCCTCAGAAAGCATCAGTATCACAATTTCGCAGGATTGCTCTATCGTACGACTTATTTTCAGAGGTAGAACAGCTCAATTGACATGTAGAACTGGTTTCGACAAGTGTTACAGGTCTTCAATGTAAACTAATATTACAAGCTGGTTGCTTAAGAGTCATAAAATATGAGCTCGATTTCGAGAATTTGCAGCTCATGATCATACATTAATCATCCAGTTATGCATGCTAATCGAGCTGTTCTACTCTTGAAATTAACTCGTATCGATGAAGAAGTCCTGCAAAATTGTGATATTGAGGCCTTCTGAGGAGTATGGAATGCTAGCGCGAAAAAGCGTACCCCAATGCCAAAATCTGTCCCACGGCCAATGAGTCGATCGGGGTGGGCTGGATAACATTATTCAACTGATTGGTCCGCTTCGGCATATCGCGTTTTCACGAGTTTAGTTATGTTGTAAATTGTCATCCACCAGCATTTTAATGCTCTGGGTTTTTCGTCTGTGCTGGGGTGCGTTCTCGAATGTTCCTAATGACGCAGTGGGAGGAAAATAGCGTTTCCATGCACAAGTTCGCTTCCCTTGGCTACGAATTATGACTGCAAACTGCTCCCATGCCGCCGTGGCTACCTTTCCATGGAAACAATTTGCCATGGGAATGTTCTTGGAACCGCCCCTGGGGTGCGTTCCAAGAACGTTCTCATGACGCCGTGGAGGAAAATCAACCTTTCCATGGACAACTGTTGCTTTCCATGGATGCGAATTATAACTGAAAATTGCTACCACGTGGCCCTGGCTACGTTTCCATGGACGCTTTTGCCATGGAATGTTCTGAACGCACCCCGATCACTAATCCAATATGCGTTTCTATCCTCGAATATTTGCGTATATGTGTTATCTGGCTTCAGTAACCATGCCGTAATCCTTCAAAAATCACAAGTTTGGTCATTTGCGTGATCAATGTCTCGAAAGAATCGTAGAACCCAAGGTCAAGGGGGAGCGTCGCGTAAGTTTTCGAAATCGAAGCGACCCCTCCGGTGATCTAATCACTTTCTTCCAAATCCAAGTCTTAAAATGTCCTCCAAAGCGCGATTTCTTGCAGTTTATATGTGCTTACTGAAACCGTCAGACGCCGAAAATTCGTTCAGCAGTTGGGCTCGAGCGTCTAAAACCCGAACAATGTTACTGATCCTTACCTTTGGTGATAAAAGTATTGACAATTTTGGAATATCTTCATAAAATGTTCATTTTAGAACCGAAATTTTTTCATGATCCCCTAACCTTAATTTTCGACCAAAGTTTTTGCGATCCCCCTAACCCCCGTTGCGGAATTTCTGCTATCCCGCTTGACCCTGGTGGAAGAAAACCTAGGTTGGGGAGATGATGGCGTAATCGATTGGTTTGTCAGGCCAATGGAACGGATAAGAAATGCTGTAGTAGAATTACAAAATAACGTTCCATATCCATAAATGGTCGCACGTGCCATTCTAGTTGATTTTCTCCCCTAGAATGTTGTTACGAGTCTGGAGGCCCATTTGTCAATATTTTAGAAAAAGCCGTCTGTTTGGTCCTTAGCTTCAAAACGGGGAAGTTTTGCTCGAAAAACGCCACTTTTGACGATTTCGAGAATGCTACGATCAAATCGCCTAAAAACTTTCGGCACATAGGGTTATTCCACCTGCCTAACACGAGTATCTGCAATTTCCAGTTTATTGTGTTTTTAATAGATTACGGTGGGTATATGTAGAACTCGGTCAAAGTCTACAGATTTGACTAAAATTTCACTGGGGTGTTATTTTGAACGCTGAAGACGATTTTGAGGTCCATTTTTCGATTTTCGAAATTTCAGGTAAGTAACGCCAGTTAAAAGGCATTTGCCTACCGTAGTCATGTTCTACTCTTGAGGAATAGACCCCAGATTTGGGTTCAGCGCCCCAAATAACCTCCAGGCGCAAGTTTTGAGCCGAATCTAGCGAAAATTTTTCTCAATACCCCCAAATTCCCGGCCAATGATGCCCTTACCTTTTTGAAGCAACCAAAATTCCATTTTTTGAATCCGCTGAAGCCATTTAGGGAATTTTCACGAGATTATGTTACGTACTATCATCACAGACCTCTGTGTGGATCGCCACAATGTTCCCCTGTCAGGAAATTTTATGCAAATAGTTATCGATTGACCCCACCCTGTAACTAGTATAGCGCAAAATCCCGTGGGCAGGAGGATGCCAGCTGGCAGGTTAAGAGCCTCATGGCGCCGTGGAGGACTGTTAAAATTCCCATGTGCGAAAGGGGGTCGTACCTCCGCCGAAAATTGCCACAGCCTGCTCGTTTCCATGGACGCTTTTTGCCACATTCTTGAACGCACACACACACACATACATACACACACACAGACACATACACACAAGGACAGACACACACACATACACACAGACACACACACACGTACACACACAGACACATACACATATGTCACACACAGACACACACACACACACAGACACACACACGTACACACACAGACACACACATACACACAGACACACACACACAGACACACATAGACACACACAGACACACACATACACACAGACACATACACACAGACACACACAGACACACACACATACACACAGACACACACACAGAACACACACACACTTACACTTGGTGAGACACACAGACACACACACACACACACACACATACATTTTAGACACACACACAGACACACACACATACACACATAGGACACACATAGACACACACACACAGACACACACACATACACACAGACACACACACACATACACACACAGACACACACAGTTGGGGGACACACAGACACACACATTTGTCAGACACACATAGACACACAGACAGACACACACACACACATACACACACAGACACACACACACACACACAACCACATACACTGATTTTGAAATGAAAGTCTGAGGCCCATTATCGAATATTGAAAAAAAAGGCCAACGAATAATATCAGCTGTCCTCCCATTGATTTATGGCAAACATGGATTTGAGCCTGCATTGGCTACAGTTTTATTTCGTGAAAATACACAACCATACCACTTGCTTTTTCTCCGTGGGTTGGACTTCCTCTATTCACAACGAGATACAACACTCACTTATCAGTATAATAGAGAATATTGTCGTTTTCTCGTCAATCGTCATTGCAGCTTTATGATATTTTGTGTGAAAATTTCAAAATTTCAGGTGAAAATGGTAATTTTTCATTGTTCTCATCGCAGTATGTGCTTCACTGGCCAGGAGAATGAAGGGAACAATAAATATTCTGTAGGTCAGTTCTTTTTATTTTTATTGTACTTTTCTCATTTATTATTTTTTCGTGAGAAAATTATCTTGAGGGTATCGCCAGCAATCCGCTTTTCGGATACCAGTGGCCAACGCTCCCTGTCGTAAAAAATTTTGTAAATAGCGGGTTATCGATTGGGACCGATCGTGTCTAAAAAATCACCCATCCCATGCGGGCGGTCGCGTGGCAGGTCGCATTGCAGCGCGCTTTCTCGTCGCTGCAGTGCTTCCTCGTGCCTTTCTCAATTCATCGTTGGACATGAGCTTAAATCGCACGAATAAGAGCAGTAAGAATTTCGAGAATCTGTCTTCCGCCAGCGATACCTCTCACGTTGTCATGTGAATTCCATCGGCGAATAGTCACCTACCAGATTATTACAGACACACACACAGCTTAGTGTAACCATCTTTACGCTCTTTGGTTGAGTGCGAAAAAGCGGAATATGATGGTCCTGCATAGGCATTATTGGCCTCTCAATTGTGATGTATACTACAAGCTTGCTGAATCACACATATTCACGCAGAAAATTTACTTTCTCACACAGCACGAGCTCATTGTTTGGAAACACCTACTTTGGCTGAATGAATTTTGAAAATACAGAGCCAGTTCAAACAACACATGAGATTGTCCGTGAACACATTTTGCACCCATGTCGAGGTTACGCCTATGCAGCATTTCCTTACCGTACACTAACCGTAATCCTCGGGGTGACAAAGGCTATAGTATAGTCCCACAGTTTATTGATAACAATACTGTTATAATATACTATACACAGAACGTGATGGTATACTTAAACACAGGGTCCAGAAGTATATTTATTATCCGAAGATAAAATGGATCGATTTGTGGATAATGATTTTAAATTTACCGGAAATTGGTTGATTCAGATAATGCGTTTCATCAAATTTTCGGATAATGGACTAATTCAGATAATTTTGAAAACACCCGTAATTACAGACAAACAGCGGTACTATTGCTGTTGCAGCATGTCAACATACACACTTCAAGCTTCATATATGCATAATAATGAAAATATTTAAACAAATCTTTCAGTTACTATATCTCCGTTTTGAGGTGCAGTATTATCCATACACAGGTTTGATTCCGGCTGACTATTGGTAAAGAAGTATGCAAAGCAACTGTACAAAAAAAAACTTCTACTCTGACTAACTAGCCACTTGGAGTCCGAATCTGGGATATCCGGTCGGATATACGAGAAGGATCGACTCGGATACTAAGTATATCCAGCAGGCCGTTGTCCTATTCGCCAAACAGCTATGTTCCTACCTTGGCAACCAAAGTTCTCGAGAAAAGGACAGAAGAGTTTTACGTCCTACCATCAGTGAATTTTCTTACCCATTTCGAAAGCCGAAACTTCAAGGAAAAAGCTTCAACTTTTGTTACATTTCCCTTTGTTTTTGTAGTTTTTGCATTTACCACTTCTCTCCTGACTGGAAAAACTCAAGAGATTGAACTTAGTCTCTACATTCAAGGCCATACCCGACATTTTCAGTTCCGGTTAGACTTTTTCACGTCCCTCAAACCATGAGTTTTTTTTTTGGGATTTTAGATCCCCGCCATTGTCCTGCGAGACTGCAACCGCTTGAAAGATCGAAGCTTGCCTCTTTTTTTCAGAGAAAACCTTGGTTGCAGTTCCTATTATTTTCTCGAAAGCCAAATGTCCTCACGCCGATTCCATGCAGCGTTCCTGTTTCTGTGCTAGTTTAGCGGTTTTCGTAAGCGCACTCGCTTATATTATAGAAAATATGCACTACACTGTGAGCAGTTGAGGCAATATCGAGTACAGGCGAGAAAATACTTTGCAGTGAAGAGAAAGCGCGCTGCAATGCGACGCCGCAACGCGACTGCCCGCATGGGATGGGTGATTTTTAGGCACGATCATTGGGGAGCTGGGCATGAGAACTCAGGGGTATGCGGAAATTTCTGTTTTCTGTCCGTTTTGGCCATTCTGTTACTGTTTTCTGAAAAAAAATTGTGAAAATCAGAAAAAAAAACAACGAAAACCAGCTTTGTAAAACAATGTAGCTTATTTAGTCGTTTATGAGATTTTGCTCTTACTTGTGTTCAATGGGGCAATTGGTGCTAATAACAGGGTTCGCCATAAAAACGGTTGTTGTGGTATCCTCATGAGATATCCGGTCATTACAAGTCAAGCCGAATAAACGGTCGAAACAAACACACAGAGAAACGCACACATACATAAACACACACACTGCACACAAATTTTCAAAATATATATAGTAGGATAAATGCTTGATTTGCGGTCTTTCATCCTCTTGCACCTCATTCATATTTTGCGAAACAGCTAAATCCCACGGTTTCAAGTGAAAAAAATGAAATCAGATGTTTGATCAGGGTTGTTCAGACATCTAATTTGTCATTTTCCTACCGATGTCGTTTCACGCAAAAGCATGGATGGAGAGTTGAGCGCAGAAGCTTTCCAGCATTTATGAGAGTCTTGTTTTGATTTGAGGGCGGGCGCACACCCACGCAGTATTAGTGTTCTAACGCTTTTTGTGCTTTTTTGCATGCCACTTTTTCTTACTTCTGTGATGGCCAGACTTGCATTCTCATGAATAGAACTCAACAATCGATTTTATCGCGAATACCGTACTCATGTACCCAGTACTTCGGCACAATGGGGGTTGCATCCCGGGCCATACACATCGAATTCAGCCTTTTCGCTGTCAGCGGCTGCTTTGCTCTGCTAACCGCGGTCGCATGATTCGAACGCCTTTGGCTGGGGTTGAGCCCCTCGATATTGGCTGCAGGCTGCTGCTTGTTGGCTGTCAGCTTGGGACTACCTTCCCAGCTGCTGGCAGCGGAGTGTTGAATCGGGTTTGCCCTGAGGATGCAACCAGCGGATTGTGCTGACAGCGTAATCGCGTATGCTCTGAGGAGTTTTACCCTATCAATAGCTAAGAAATGCATGCTTTCTGCGTGATAGCCGACAAATATACGGAGGAAAATAGCTGGTTGCCGCGAGAAATATCCGCCAATAATGCTCTCCGAGGGTTATGTATACGACGCAGGCATGATACGGATGTCAACACCACCAAATCAGTTCAACTACCCAAGTTTGCGGTACTTAGACACCACGGCCAACACTAGGAGGTCGCGTCCAGCCTGCAGGAGGCCCAGGTTACTACTCGACGAGCCGGTGAAGGCCGCGTCGCGTGCCGGTGTGCCTGTTGCGCCTTGGATTGGGTTTGTCATGTTATAGCTCGGCTATAACGGTAAAGCAACTATGATCTCAGCCTCCGTAATATCCAAAAATCAACCGAGATCTGTTCGAGAATCAGCATATCAGGAATTGCTTTGGCTGAAGCATTACCGAGGAAGGTTTTTAAAAGTCCTACTCGCATAATCGCTGAGCAGCTGGGATTTACATCATGGAGGTTTCTAGGCCAAAGGCCGTTTCCTAGCTCTGCTGAAAAAGTGGGCGGAACCACCGCAGCATCATCGCTGCTACTCAGTTTCAGCGTTTGAAACCCCACTTCACGGGACATATGCTACTCCCAGCCCTTGGTAGCCACGCCGCATCTCGCGACTTATGCTGCTCCCAGCGCGCGTCCGAGTGCGACAAGGTGCGCTCTCACCGTCGGCGGTGTTCCGAGACGCGCACCATCACCATCACAAACATTTTACGACCCTGACATGCCCAGGGACATGCCACTGTGGTAATCCGCTTTGGGGTCCCCAGAGGGAGGGGTCACCCCACTGCCGCGGTCACGCAGTGGGTGCACCCCACCGTGGACCGTGGGGGAGGTGACCCACGGTTGGGTACCCACCCCCGAGCCGTGAGGCCCCCTCCCTCAGGCGACAAAAATTATCCTTCGGTATCCGGTGGATCTTCTGGTGAGATGACTCGAGGCCAACTTCCAGGTCCGACTCCGTGAGAGCCGACTGAAACACACTGTGAAATAAGAAGCCCCTTTTATACCATGCCCATTGTTTAATACTTTTTCTTTAAACATGTCAGGATTGAGACCAGTTAGGAAGAGGGGTTGGCGGAGCCATCAAGTGACTTGAGCAGCCACTGGCTCTAGGACATTTTTCTTCCGTAATGAGGCGCCGGAGCTCCACGGCGCCATAACACTTCCAGCATCATGGGACGATATCCTGCGACGATGGGGTTTGTAACGCTGAGTCCATCAGCCAATCACAAACTGGTGGGGCGGTCGTCCGGCAGATATCTCCATAATGCTGCTCGGAAAATGAGAGGCCGTTTCAGTCTTCCCCTAGCTGCTCAGCGAATATCTGAGTATATATGGTATTTACATGTACGCATATCTCGCCAGCCATAATTTTGAAATGTTTGCTAGGTGTAAGAGCGTGGAATGTAGTTGCTTTGAAGTGGACAGGTTGAAGAGAGAACCTTTGGGTCGTGGTTTGATCACAAGTTGTTTTAGATATGGATTAGATCATCTCCCGTGGCATCGAGTGGCAGATATATTCAAGCGTTACACGATCCATGAGAAGAAATATGGAGGAGGAAGGTCTGAGGGTACGAGGTTGCGATGGTCAGCAAACGATCGAACCTACGGTACGAAAAGGTTGAGTGCATATTTTCTGTTAACTAACAGTAAGTGGGTTAGAAGAACTCCGAGTAAGAGTGTTTCCACCAGAGCCACTTGTTCTGGGGAATCCATGTTTTCGTTTTTTACGTATGTGACAGTACATACAGCTTACCGCAATATGAAAAGGACATAAATTGCGGTTGCGTTCACCTCACTAAAACTACGGTGGAAGACCCCAGATTTACCTCATTTATTGATTGACAGCACAGCTGATTCGATTTTCTGGGATAGAGTTACGGTTTTCTTTTTTTTCATTGTTGTGTCGGCATTAAATTTTTGCATCTGACTCTTATAATATGTACGAGAATAGGAGGTTTTTCTTAGTGCCGTCAGGAAACTAGCCGTTTCAGAGGCTTTGTAGATGGTTTTTTTCAGAAATTCTGTTTTGAAATCTGAAAAAAAGACAATTTCTATCGCAAACTAAGAAAACTATTCATAATATTACTACAGTCAGAAACAAATTAATCCCGACACAAACAAGAAAAAGCCGTAACTTGTCACTCAGAAAATCATGCTGTAATATCGATCGATAATGAAATCTGGCGTCATGTTCACCGTAGTTTTTGGTATGTGTTTCCACAACCGCATAAAAGTCACTTTCAATATTGCGGAAGTTCGTAAATAAATCCCTTACTCTGAATTTCCTCAGTGATGGTGACGTTTGATTCCGATTCCACAGTGTAATATTTGAGCAGCCGGATCGCTGGTTATCAAAGCCCTGGCGGGCGGATCGCTGGCAGGTTGCAGAAGCGGATCGCTACGGCAGGTTGCGGGCGGATCGCCGCTTTAGAGCTTGCCGGCAATCCGCCTGCTAGCGTGATCATTTGTCTCAGGTGCCGCTTATCCGCCCTCCAAACGCCAGCGATCCCGCCCGCAAAGAGACAACGAGAGGCAGCCATCCGCCCGGCGAAGTGCCACGATGGGCAGCGATCCGCCCGCAACTTGCTGGCGTACCGCCCGCAGAGGCCTTGATTGCCAGCGGTCAGCCCGCACCCTATTGTCTGGGTTAGCGGATTGGGGCGCGGATCACGAATCTGGGGTTTACCTGCCGATTTTCCAAAGTTTTCGACTTGTTGATTCGTGAAAAAGCTTCCGCCATCGGGCGAAAAGAAGTTTGATGGTAAATTGCGACTTTGAGCGATTCCGGAACGCTAGGGTAGAGATGGTTCAAAATGTTTTTCTCATGGGTTATTTAGAGTTGCTAAACACGAGTCCGTTTACATCGATTTTCGGCAGATTACGAGTGAGTATGACGGTAGTTTCAATGTTCCCAAAAAATGACTCTAAAATTTTCTATGCGGGGTTTATTCGAGGGATTGCTACGAATACGAATTGAATATCCATTAAAGCAGTTTTGAGAAGTGATGAGAGTAGGTTTTTGCCGGGACAGGGCCCTCTACACACCGACACCCAGGAGTTGCTCCCCTTTTTCGCAAGGCTCTATTTCCTCGGGACCACTTCGCTCGCGTTGGTGGCGTGACGTTTCAAACTGCAAAAAAACGGGACAACTCCTCCTCTCTGTGTGTGGTGAGCCCCTGTCCCGGTTTTGCCGCCTAAATAACCTGGTACCTACCGCTAACCTACAATAAACCTCAGATTTTCGACAGAAACGGTTCCAGATCCGTGTTCTACCACCGTGAATTACCGATACGCCATACAAGTTTTGGGCAGAAATCCGGGAAAATTTTCTATGAAACTCCTAAGAAAAAACGTGCCGATGGGTACCCTTGCACTTTTCATGAAGCTCGAAAAATGCTCATAACTTCTTTGAATCTGCAGCTCGGGCGGGATACGCATTTTTCTAGAGTCACAAGAGATTACTAACAGTACTGAGTCGTTTTTCCATGCAGATGCGTGTACCACTATAAACATTTCCACTTGTTAGTTGATGTTTCATCCAGAATTTGCGTCGTTCGTTTGGAGCCAATTTCCGGTCCGCATTTGTGGACTACGGCGCTGTCGCACCACGCAACAGGATGATAATCGTGTTGGGACCCACCCCAGGTCCTGGCACGATTCACGCTTTCTTCCACCACGAGTATCACGTGTCGTGTGATGCAACAGCCGCAGTCCGCCATTGCGGAACGTAATTTGGCTCCCAGAAGCGACATTACGTTATGCCTATAGAAAATTCAATTGTTATATTAATATAGCAAGTTCCGGACCTAAAATCGTTGCCAGTCTGGTTTAATTGGATTACCCGTGAACGCGGCGTAGTAGCGCTCAATTTCTCGTCAGAGCGTGGTCGTCAAGAATTCTTTCAGTTAAGCGTACGCGGGTTGGGGAGCTCTCTACACATAGTTGTCCGGTTTTTGCTAATCCGACACATCACGCCACACAATTCAAGAAAAGTGGTCTCTAGTGGAGTTCAAAGCCGCAAAAGGCGAGACGATTTCTCCTCGGTGTTCTCCCTTTAAGCCCTATCCCGCGTACACTTAACCGCCACGCTCTACTGAGAACCCGCGCCTCAATGACCAACGTTGCCAACTGCGCTTGTTAGGGTGCCTCACCAATGCACACTTCCTGCTACGTGAGCTACGCGTCGCACAGTGTTTACCAAATATACGCATTAAAAATCGATGCAGTCACTATGCTTTATCGCGCGTCGCGAAGTATGCAATAAGCATCAGAAATATTACTGTTTGGGGTGACGGAGTTTTGGGTGCGCGATTCAGAAAGCATACATCACTATCTTAAGAATATGGAAAGCTGCCCACAACCAAGTCTTGCCGCCTGCTTGCTGTGTCGCGCACCCAATCATACCGCCGTTGTTATTCATACTATGCTAAACAAGCGCTCCCATATTCATCCCCATAGCTTTTTTTCTCGATTATTCCGGCTTAAGCCTGGGAAGCATCAATATACTCTAGGGTCCTCCATCGCCACTCTTCACGGAGTCTCTCCACTAAGTCGGCATTCTATCTCTCAGCGCAGCGAGTAAACACTGAGCCTCCAACTCTACAAACCCTGCTAGTGACCTTAAATTCTAACGTGGGTGCGAAACATTTCCGAAATCTCCCGAAGGGTCGCACTCTGGAAAATGGTTGGGCCAAAGTTGTGTCTTGTTCGACCCATCTTTTGTGAATTCGATCCAAAAATTCTATTTTTATCCGATGTGGGTTGATTTTCAAGGCAGTCGACGACTTTTCAGGCTACTCATAAAATTGTAACTTGTTTGTCGAAAAAAAAATCGTCTCTCGATTTTGAAGTTTTTCAATCGCCCTCGCTTCGAACGTGTCTTTCAAAAATATTTTACAATCTCTGTTTTTCTTTTCTTACTGATAACTTTTGAGTTTTCATACTTGTAGGATCACGTATTGGTTCGAGTATCGCCGCTCACAGCAACTTCACTGATGTCTTCTTCGCTGCCCTGAAGGTGCTACATCGGAAGGACAACACAACTTTGTTTAGTGTTCTTAATGTTGCTTTCAGATAAAGGTGTCTTGAATTATTAGCTGATGTTTTTGCTGAAATGAAATTCTCATTGAAAGTTCGCTCATGATTTATGATCTCCTGAAATAGAATCATATTTCGCCGCAGCCGGAGGCGCAGTGCGTATAGAGCGCGCGCTTGGAAATGCTCTATCTGCACCGTTCTTTCGTTGGTATCCTCTGTTTCCGAGTGAAATTTATTTCCCGTTCGTCGCGAGCGTCATGCTGCGTCTCCTTCTCCCCACATCTTCTCGCTGTCTCTACCCTCGCTCCGCACAAGCGCGCGAGGGAACAAAGTAAATTTGACTCGTAACCAGAGGATACACAGTTCTGAATTCAAAAAAAGTCAACAGGAGAAACTAGCCCGGCTGCCCTACGATCGGAGCCATACTTTCTGCGATGTGCCACGTGTGATACCCAGCACTCGTGATCAACCAGATTACGAACCTTTTTAAAATTAATAGCACCGAGACACAAAAACTTTATAGAAAGGAGTGGATATCCTTTATGCTCTCTGGAGAGTCCCACATTCCTCGTTTTTCATTTTTCCTTGTGGCTTGCTAGACGTCGCACGTCAGCGAAGATTTCTGCGGTCTAACTTCAGCTCATATAGCCTACCCTAGTTACCGGTTTGAAAATTTAAACCTACAAACGTGGTTGATCGGTGGCAAACACCTCACACACCTATCAAAACATTGAGCGGTACTGTTCGCAGTAAATGGGCTATGATACATTGACTGGTGGTGTCTGCGAAGCCCTGTTAGTTCATAAGTTTTGTTACGAGCTCAAAAGTTAGAGTGATATCGAATCACTGTGCACATACGACGGCGATTCTGGTGGTCAATTCGCACCGCACTATTGAGTCGTTGTTTTCGACCTCCCCAGACTGCGGTTCGAAAATGTTAGGGTCACCCAACAAAGGTTCTGATGAGCTCACCAGAATGGCGGGTTTACTACAAGCCAATAACTGATAATGGAGCTACTGTTCACGAAAAACACAGTCTCCGCGGTTAATCTCGAAACACGTAAAAAAAATTGATATTAGCCAGGTGACATATTTCCACACAGCTCTATGTGGAAAAGCGCGATGCAAGTTAATGCTTCCCTGCAATGCTGAAAATTGTTTCCGTAGGAAGAAATGGAAACAGGAAATCCATGCCCTGTAAGCAAAAGAATAAAGTGAAGGGGACGTTATGTTTTGTGAGCACAAATGATGAGGTCCGATTTCACTTTTCGGCCTATTACAAACTTGTGAACAGTAGTTCAAGTCGCCCGTATTTGGCAAATGAAGCTTCTTTGAGCAGCTTGGGGAGCGCATCGTTGAATTTTACGAATTCTGGGTACAAAAGGAGATGGAAGTTTGGGGCGGTATTGTTGATCATGTCGGCAACATCATAAAAGGAAACTACTATTGAACAAAGTGGTATAGTTGTACACGAATTAAATTTTCGAAAGACTTTTCAAATTTTTTTTCGTTTCTTTTTGTTAGTTTGATCGAACGATCCTTTTTTTCTAATTTCGTTGGAACGATATTTCGTCGAACGCTTTTTTTTCAATTTTCGTTCTATTGAAATATCTTCAAACGAACTTTTTCCATTTTGGACTGTTCAAATTTTCTTTCGAACGAAATTTTTCGATTTTCGTTTGTTCGAATTTTTTCCGTAACCCAACACCTAAATTACTCCTAAATACAGGTACGGGCAAAAACCGCTGCATTTCTGCTGGAACACTCCAGAATTTGTCTGATTGGGGTACCTACCTTGCCGCGAAGTTTGGCAAAACGCCTGTTTTTTTTCAGAGTGATTTTAGGTAACTGAGGTAGACATTTTCGAATTATACGTACAAAATCAGTTATAGAAAACTGCACGTAAAGGCAGCAGACACGCTCAAAAATGGTATCGACGAAAAAACAAAAAAACGAACGAAACTTGTGTGCAAATAGAGGAATAACGGTTATTTTGTTATCGTGTGAAAGTGGACGAGTTTTACCGCGCGCGGTTGAAACCGCAAATATTAGCTACAAAACGGTTGAGATAGAGAAGACAATATACTCTTAGAGCGTGTACTGGAACGTTCACCTCATTGCAAGCATCAACAACCAGCCTAAGTGACCGTATTATTACCATCAATCTGGACGAGCTTGTATTTTGGGGCGGGGTTGCAGAAGCCCAGGGGCGGGGTTGCAGAAATTTTTCGACTTGCATTGCTGAAATTTAGTAGTTTCGACTCGTTTTTGACGCTTCTAAAGGCAGGAGCAGTCTACTAGGAGCCATGCGACTCCAGAAACGTACTTATCTCGAACACTTTTTCGAGCGTGTCTGCTGCCTTTAATTTGGATTGGTCACTCTGACCAGAAACAGTTTCCTTGTTACAGGGTGGAAAAACTTTTGCCGACTGGCATAGTAGGCAATAACTGCGCCCTGCACCCTCATCTATCCCTGTACCAAAAAATGCGCAGCCCTGGGACTGAATCCTATCAAAAATATGTTGTGCAACCATAGGAAAAAACCGAGGATAACATCGAAGGAAATGTACAGAAATCGCGAAAATACCATTAATAGAACGATAATAAAAAATCAAGGCGATGGTGCAGATTATTTGATGATAAACAAATGAGCGCAACGCGCTCTAAGTGTTGATACCGCGACATCATGAATCGATAGATGATTCCCCATGTAGAGGCTGGTGATTACGATGCAATGTCAGGGCTGAAAAATCACTATCTCAGAGAGTAGCAGGGGAAAAATAACACGAATGTCTGGCGCAGTCGGTAAACGCGCCAGTTTCGGATGCATGTCGCAGGTTTGCTGCCTCGCCGGCGTTAATAGCTTTTGCAAAGGAGAGCACTTTCCACTTGGCATTATATGATTGAGAGCGACCAGCACCGTGAGATGCTGGGGCAAACGGTGTGCGCGCCGTCGTGGCGCATACGGCCCGGGTTCGGCTCCCGCGGGTTATTCGTGTTTTTGCAAGGAGCAGCGATTCTTCCGACACCTCAAAGAGATGAGACCGAGTGCTGACATGATCTGTTAGAGCAACTGCTGTGCGCGCCGTTGTGGTATACATGTCGTAGGTTCGAATCCACCGACTGTCTCGGTTTTTGCGATCAACGACGTATTGCTTGCGACAGACTCGAGACAAAGACATGACGGTTCCCAATAGTGTCACCTGTTGTCACGAGTGATTTCTCGTATTGTTGTGACAACACGAAGGGTTTACTACCAGCCCTGGTGACCCCCCGAAGCTTTAAATAAAGCGTTAGAAATCGCATTGTGTCAGAAGACAACTTACTAAAGGGATCGTTAGCGCTAGAAACCAATTTTTATTTTACAGGCTCAGTTTCATGAATGAGCCTGGTAGACCACACCGGTGAGCTTCGGAGCGTCAAAAACGTAGGGTTATGAAGTGGGAAGGGGTCAAAGATGAGTATCCGCCATCAGTTCTCACCAGTCATCTTTTTTCTTAGAATGTTGATGCGACCGTCAAACAACATGGAGCCTAGTTACGGCACTAACTCCTCAAACAGAAAAATCTCGAAAATCACAGTGACGAGGTCTCGTAATGAAGAGAACATCAGAAACGATTTGGGCGCAAAATTCAAATTCATGATTACAATGTGTTCCTAAAGACTTTTCTTACAGATTAAGGTTTTCATGGGCCCCTTCAACATTTTCCTTCACTGTAGAGGCCAAGCTTCGTAAAAACTTGGAAATCAAGCGGATTAGTTCATTCAACTGCTCCGAATTCTGAATTTGGCCACCCTAATAATACATAGAACCTTGACGATAGGATGTCTACAGCAAAATCCATGAGTGCGGCTGAAGCTGGTAGACAGCTAAATGTTTCGGCGCTTCTGTTAAGTTATGCCGACGTCTCTGAATCCGGTGCTCGGAGGTACACAGCTGGTCCTTTCGGTGTGATACCAGGTTTTCTCGCACAGAAATCACTCCTTTTTTCGTTTCCTCGGCTGATGTGCTCTGTGATGGCACCTCAGCAAACTGCTGTCGACATTTGAAATTGCCTGAGCTCATCAAGTGTAACCGTCGTCCACATTTTTGGCCTCCGCCCACGCTTTCTTCACCGCGCGTCGTGGCCTCCCAGCAGCGCCCCAAAAGCCGTGAATGGGGTGCCTCCATGGCGTGGTGGCGGTACGACGACCCCTTATGTCGTAGGAGTAACGATATTTTGCCGGGCTTATCATGCTTTGAATATGATGTCTGTGCTTGAAGACCACTTTCTCTATGAGAAACGGTTCATAGCTTCAAAAACTTTGAGGTTCACCTAGCCCAAATCGATCTTGCTATCTAGCCCAAATTAAGGAAAAGTCAAATCTGACCAAACCTTGCTTTTTACACAAGACAAAGAGTTGATATTGTGGATATGTCCCGAAAAATTTTGAGCTGTCGAGATGTCAAACGTTTATCCTGCGTCGGCGTGCTCCAATACTTGGGCTTACCCTGTATAGACTGCACTTCTGACTGCTCCTATACTTCGCATAGTGTTGCGCAGCCGAACACCTTGCTCTAGGGCAGCGGACTCGATAAATATTGCTGTGGAGTTTCAACCAAAAAGTGGATTGTGACCAGGAACTTGAGGGGCCAGTGTTGATAAACCGACAGAAAACGATCCAATAATGCTCATAGGGCTGTAACATCCTGCAAATCGGAAACCTTAACGTACCCCGTGTTCCCAACCACCCTCTCAGTGTGAAAAATTCATTTGTTATTTAGGGTTATCAATTTGAAATTTCTTGTTGTTGACGACTTTTCCGATTAGAGTTGCGAAAGAATATGCTTAAAGGCAGTGGTCACGATGAAAGATGTCATCGAAAAAAAAAACTATAAAAATCAGGTTTGATCGGAAGCAGCTGAAAAACTTTGAAGGTAGCGCGCTGAAAAACGGGTTAGAATTAGAGTTTCTAGGGCCCAGAGATGCCAGTTCGTGCACACGTGCACAGCTCCGCTCAAAAACATCGCAGTCTCATGCCGAGCAGTCAGATATCACCGACATTCAGAGGAAGAATTGAACGAAAATTTACCTAATAAAACAGTTGAACAATGAAAGCAAATACTTCAGTCAATGTTTTGACTAAATGAGTAATGATCTTTGATTGAAATTCAATTTCAAGCCAGCTGATATTCTTGATATAAGCGCTCATCGAAGCCGATGATGTGGAGTGGGCTCCTTCACCATCAAAAGGCAAGAAAGTTCAGACTTCAAATTTGGCCCGAAGCAGAGGTTTTTTCGAGATTTTTTCTCATAGATTCTACTACTCTGAACCCAGAAAAGGGTTTAGAGAGGGAAAAAAGACAGGCGTATTTGATCGCGATCGCTGCCTTTTAAAGGGTCAGGGAAATTGATGCGCGGATGTCCCTCTGGCTGCCACACAAATCGCTTTTCGGTAATTGGTCCTAATTTTGTGATATTTCGCATTTCATGTCTCTCAAAGCTTCCAACACAAAAATAAAATTTTCTAACTAGCGATAAGAGGGAGTTTTACATCCAGTAATACCTGACCGTTCCTAAAACGTACCTCTATACATTGGTTTGAAAAGGTGTTCAGCGAGTACAAAACTGAGTTTAAGACGCCATTTCAATTGTATCAACCGGTGTATAATCTGTTGCATATGCACAGATCGACAATTTGGCATTCCACTGTTCATTCGTAATCAAAGTTTATATACGCGACCCTTTGTATGTATATCAAACTGGGAATATAGGTAAATAAGTCCTGCTAATAAAATTTGTAGAGATTAATCAGAGAAACGTTATTATAAACACGGAATGAGAGATGATACAGAAAAGCTTTCGTTGAGAAAAATGACCTTTCGTCTTCGCTGCCTTTGAATGGTGCGCGATTTTTAAAGTTTGCGTTTTTAGAAGTGTTATCTCTGAGTCCAATCAGGTTTCTACAGATAGGAAGTAGATGGGAAATCTGGTCTATCTGATCGATGACACTTCGTAGATAAAAACGTGGGCACAGAAAAACTGCTTCCGTTCAGAGACTCAATGGCGGGCCATTTTTCTCTACAAAACTGTAGACAGCGACTCTTACGCCTACAATCAGATACATTTTGACAATCTGTGCTTTTTCATTTATCTAGAATTATACTCTACTTCATAATACGGACAGATGTAAAAAAACCTGGGAAAGGTTGTGAGTCAAGCTTCCCACCATTATGCCAATGTGACTTCGCGGCTCCCTACCGAAACCGCGGTGGGCGAAGAATGGTTGTCATAGTCCGAACTGGTAAACAAATTATTACTGCAATTGCAATTGCATTACTTGCATTAACAATTGCAAACAATTGTAATGGAACATACAACAACATAACAACATATGCAAACAATTGTAATTGTAAACAATTGCATTACTTGATAGATGTGATCTCAAGGCAATGTGTGCTAATCGTTTTCCTTCTTGTTCGGATGGAAATTTCTCGATCAGCACGTGATGGCCGGTCTACCCCGGAAGGCGCGTGTAAGGCTTCACCCTATACAGTAGCCCTTGTGTTACCACGGTCTGCTTGTTTCGAATAAAAGGTCGAACGTGCAGTCGGCACGGACTGCACTGGTACTTTGTGTTCCTTATTGTGTACTGACGCGAATTTGGTGCACATAAAAAAAAAATTCGTAAAATTTTAATTTATTTATATTGCGTAAAAAAAATCGTAAAATCGTAAAATTTTAATTTATTTATATTGCGCTGTAGGTGCGCCCAGGGCTGGGGACACGTCCCGGCATGGCGATTCTGAATATGCACCCCTCCTAGCTCGGTAATTTTTAGTCACCCCCCTATGGGAAATCGAAATCGGCTGTTTTCCAAAAAGTTGAGCACAATAGCCATGATTTTGACTTCCTGATTTTGATAAACAAGAATATAAACAAAGCACTGAGTGCAGAAAATTCCGGATATATAAGCAAAAAAGGTAATGTAATTTCTAAACTTCAAAACCATTCCGAGGAAACTTTGATAGTGACGAAAGATAAAAAAAAAATTCATTTCAAAGCAATTGAACAATTACAAACTACAGAACTACTACTATTGCAATAGTTAATGTTTTCTGTCGAATGTTTTCATAAAGCTATGAAGGATTAGCTAATCTGTGTTTGATCGTTCTGATGTGGAATGGAAACTATTTTGTGTTGTGGGACAATGTTAAAATTCGTGTCATGCGTAGGGAGTGGGAAACCCGAGTTATACCCTCCTAGAATGCCGCAATCCCTTAGAGACTCGGCTTGCCGTGCGATACGGTGTTTGTACGCAGCTACACAGAGTGCACTGGAGTGGACGCACACACAGTATTTATAAAAAATGTATTTTATTACAGAACGGGGAGGAGAAAACGATTGAAATTTGAGCAAATGGAAGATGGTAAAGGTAGTCTATTTTCGATGTACCCATGCTAGAGATTCAATGTAAATAAACAAAGTTTGAGCGGGTGTAAATATTTAGCCGTGACAAGATTCATTCAAACGAACCTAGTTGATCAAATGTAGCATTAAACAAGAGAGCAAAGGATACTGTGAGAAAGATGAGAATCTGGCAAACATTTTGGTTTGAATAGGATCGAATTTCAATGTGATTTAAGGACCTTAAATCTCGTCCCGGTTTTACCCCGAAAACCGGCACAAAACCTGGACGAGTATTAAGAACCTTAAATCACATTGAATATCAAACCTATTGCTATTAAAATGTTAGCCTGATTCTCCTGTTTCTCACAATGCTCTTAGTTCCCCTTTTTATTGGTGTTTTTAATCATCTAGGTTCATTAGAATGAACCTTATCAAGTCCAAAAAATTCACTCCGCTCCAACTTAAAGGCAGTGTTCACGATAAGAATCGTTTTTCTGCTTTTTTGCCTATCTTGAAGACGGTCCCATGCTGATTCGAATGATGTTTTTGGAATCGTACAAGACCTTCTAGGAACGGAGTTATGGTCCCTCAAAAGTTAAGCTAAGGAAACATGGTGGACGAGTTGTCCGAGGCGTGTAACTTCCGTCTTTTGCAGCCGATGTATGCGAGCTGACCTAGGTGTCGTGACTTCCGTCCGACTTAGTCATCTAAAGGCCGCCGCCTGGCCTTCCGTCACTGGTCCCGCCACGATCTCTACAGAAGGATTGCATCATCATGCAGGGACGCTGAATCCGCGCGACCCCGTCGCCTGGCAAGTCAGAGCGCCAGTGTCGACGCCTCCTCGTCAGTGTCATCGATTGCCGTCATCGGGTGCGCCGCTCTTCGTGCGTTCGCGTCACATGCCTGTGACGTCCTGCCTCCTTCGATGGTCGTCAGTCCTGCGAGCCGTCCTGCCGATCCCGCGTACGGAGGAGGGTCTACCGTGCGGTGGCGTCCTGCCCGCACCTCCTCTGCTCCTGTCATCGCCTGATGGTAGAGCAGGGGCCTGGTCGACTTCCAGCCCTCACTGCCCGTGCGTCCGGTCCTCCCATGCCTGGGAGTTCGTCAGGTAGTAGGAGTTTGTCCTCTCCCGTCTCAGCTGGGCAAGGTCCGTCCCTGACACGTAGGAGTAATTGTATTTTAACTTATGTATATATTTATTGCCGCGTTCAGTAGTTTAGTTTCTAAAGGGTAAACGCATATTTAATACTTGTGTCCTGTTGTGTAGCAATATCATACCGTACAGACGGTGTATACTTGGTTCGGTGACATATGTTATGTTTTGTGTGTACCGCGCAATGGCGGTTGTAGTTGGGTCAGACCTATCCTGGAGTTGGCCCTGGTTTGTGGGTAAGGGCGTGGTAACAGCGTAGTGTGCGACCGGAGGCTGTAGGGCCTAACACACATGTAGTATTCCATATACTCGGTTTCCGCGTGGCAGGCATAAGCATAGGGGCACGCCGTAAGTCCTCTGGTTCATTCGTGTCGGGCTAGCGGCTACTCACACTCCGTGACAACCGATGCTGCAAGGACGGAAACGCAGACTCGGGGTGTAGTGTAGCACACGTCGCGACACTAGGTAAGGAGAGAACTTGATAATGAAGGCAAGAACGGGGCTAATGACTGGAAATTATCGCTCATCTCACGATATCGAGCTTTCATTTGTTCACGTCGGTGGGCGTGGAAAGTGCATCTGGGGGTGACGAGCTGACGGATGTCCTACTTTGGGCCCGTAGAAGACCGTTCCGAGCTCATTTTTCTTAGTTTTTTCAACGTTAGGGTTGCACTAGGCCCTGCATCAGCCGACCTCCACCAAAAAAGAAAGACATGGTTTTTATCGTGGACACTGCCTTTAACATCGGCATGGATCGGGAAGAGACTTCGCGTGCATTGTTGAAGGTTGGCGCCAACTCGGTGCACCTATGTTATAGCACATGGCACCGAGTTTGCGCCAACTTTCAACAGTGAACGCGAAGTCTCTTCCCGATCCATGCCGACGTTAGTTTGTTTACATTGAATTTCTCTAATGGATACATTGAAAGTATCCTATTTCTACCTTCTTCCATTTACTCCAGTTTCAATCATTTTCTCAGCCCCGTTCTGTAATAAAATACATTTTTAATTAATATTGTGTGCGCGTCCACTCCAGTGCGCGCTGTGTAGCTGCGGAAAAACACCATATCGTCTTTCAAGCCTTGTCTATGAGAGATTGCGGCATTCAAGGTGGATGAAACCCGGGTTTTTATGTACAGGATACTTCTCAATGAGGACGGAAATATAACAATGATGAGGAGATTTTGACATGAGAAGCTCGATAAGCCTTGCTTCGACCGGCTCAAAATGAGCAACTTAGGCTATACATCAGTCCGCTAATCTTTTTTGAACTCGAACGATAGCTTTCCTGGGCGCTGTCTTTGTATCTTTGCCACGAATCGGTAGCCACCCGCGTAGTCAATGAACGTTGCACCAAAGAAACATGACACCACATCAATCCTTACTTGCTACAAGATAACAGATTGGTGTTTATTCCTTCATCACAACAAACTTCGACAGCAACTCTGAATTATTGCGAACACAAAATAATTTTAATTCTTTAAATGTTCGACTCGAAAGGCAGAGAAGAAGGTATGGCAAATCAAAAGAACAGTGTGTATTATTTTTTTCCTGAAATTCGATAGAATATGTGCTTCGTTTTTTTTTCGGTGTTCGGTTCAGGCACTCCCCTGAGTATGGCAGCTAGCGACCCCTTCAAAGAAAATTCTCAATAATTGTTTGGTTGTATGCCATGTTGACATGATGCTGAAACGTATGGAGAAGGATACTGCCAACCTATGCAACGCAATTAGCCAAAACCATTCTGAGGCGGGCCAATTCAGGTGCCTCTCTGATCTGGTACGAACCTCGGGCGTAAGTCGCAGGCCTAAGGGGCCTTTGCACACTGAGTTTGCGCCAAAGCACAATGAGGAAGGCTAAGGACCAGCCGGTCCGTGCCGCCCGGCGGAGTCGCGGCTCTCTACTTGGTTTACACATGCCAAACCACTGCTCTAACGTGAGTCCTTGTGTAAAGAATTCCCCTGCATTGCAATATAACATTTTATATAACATCGGCATTAAATCCAGTTTAGCTGAGACCTTTTGAAGATAGAATTTTGACGTTTTTCAAATATTCAATGCCTTTTTATGGCATTGCATATAACCAGAAGATATCACAAGGTTGCTGAGTTGTATTCAACTCAGCAAGCGTGTGATATCTTGTGATTATGCCCTAAAAAGTCATTAAATATTTTTTAACATCAGAGTTCCGTCTTCAAAAGGCCTCAGCTTAACTGGATTCAATGCCGATTTGTGCTTACCAGATCATGCCGGTTAACGGGTGATTACTGTTGTGCCCATACGGTCCATGTGTAAATTAGCTTAAGAATGCAGAGCTGTGTCGGTAATGTAATGGTAAAACTCTCGCCCGGAAAGCAATGCGATGCAAGTGCGATTCCTGCCTGTACCCTAAGTCTTAAACCCAACTCAGCAACCTTATGATATCAGAAGGGTAGAGTTACTTCATGTAATATCGTACTATCCAGGCATTTGAATTCTTTAGAAATTCATGAAGTCGCGTTGTCCTTTGATATTCCTGAATAGGAACAAAGGATTCTACTCAGTGCCTATGCACTACGACGCCGACGGAAGGCAGCTCGTTCAGACAGCTAGTGCAACATTGGCGGAAGGCTCGTCAACCACATATGTATAGTCTGTGGGGATTAGGTGCTAAACGAAAGGAAAATGGCTACCGATCGAATGATAGTGCACCTGAGCTCTGAGCGCGGATTCCTGTTTGGGAGACATGGACGATATGTTGAGAGCGTCCTCGAGTTAGTGTTCTTTACTCAACATATGACATCTGTACACTACCAGGAGAACATTAGAAATCAGCTATTCATCCTGCAAGAGCAGAGCAGTCCATGTATTAGGGAAGGACGTTTCAGGATTTCAGGAGTATTACACAAGTATGCACGGAACTATATGAAGATTGTGATCAAGAGAATTAGCAGCAATGAAGAGACGTCTGCCTTCATGTTAGACCTGAAGGTGGCGACCACTGCTGAACGGTTCTCGTAGAACTGGGTCGCATCGATGCAAGAATGCATCTACCAGACGGGATCGAATAAAAGAGAACACAAAATTCTGATCACTAAGGCTCATTAGTTGATTTTGATGTTATCTTGAAACGAACCTGGTTTCCTCAGAGATTCCCTCAGGTTGTCACACAATTTGCTATGGGGGGGGATCAGACCTACACTGCCTACATTTTAATCAAGGAAAATCGAGCACTGCTTTCATCGTGAACCCTGCTCGGTGCTAGGTGGGATGAGGGGAGGGGGGGGGAACCTGTGGCGCCATGCACTTGGCCACGCCCGTTTCACCGTGCCGTGCCGCACTGAATTCGAGCACCTACCCGGAGTCTCCCTCCACTGCCAATATCAGAAAAGTCATTGTGGCACGGAAAAATGGATGTGGCCAAGTGCGACACCCTAGTGCCCCCCATGCCACAAAGCACCCCCTATGTTTGACATTTTTCTGAGTTACGATAGGTTTTCTTCACGAGTTATTTTAGGATCACGTTGTCTAGGCCGGAAACCGTCAACCGCGCGAAATTTTTCACGCCTGAAGTTTAGGCGTGTCTTATATTTGCCAGAGTCCCTTGGTAGGACCATATAAATAGCGTGGTTTCTGGAGCAAAATGCTGCTAGCGTGTGTGTTATTTTTCTTTAATATGTTCTCCGATTTAGATGTGAAGAGTGCAGTTCGCAATGTATACGTTCGCCGATCAATCAGATTGGTCCGATTTGCTTGGGAACAAATTTGGGAAGTTTCATATGTAAGCCCGTTTTTGGTATTGAATATTATAGTAGAAAGCTTACATATTACTGTTTGACTTGCTATGAAATACGAGATATTCAGTATTCCAGACCAGAAAAAGCAATAACCGTACCGGCACTTGCCTCACAGTTTGGGGAACAAAGTAAGAAGATAAAAGTTTTGAAAAAGAATTAGAACCGTCGTTCCGATCAAAAGGAACACAGGGCTACCGTAATCCTGCGCACAAAACAAATAGCGTCGACTGCATGGCTGCGGGCTTTGCCACACATCTTACGGCGACCCCTATTTTCTGACTATCAGTACGTCACAATTAGCCGTCCAAATTGAAGCAACCGTCAGAATAAAGTTAAGATGATCTTAAACGATGGTACATACGAAGGAATGTTGAGATGATCTGGTAGATGATCTAATGATATGGTGAAGGACATGAATCTCGTCTGTTAACGCACCATTCAGATGACTAACATTTTTAAGATGATGCTAACTTCTTCAGATTCTTCAGATAATCTGAGCACAGACCAGCGAGAGGGCGTGCATTTTCGGAGAAGCTCGTCTTATATTTGAAGGCAGTGTTCACGATAAGAATCGTTTTTCTGCTTTTCCATCTGTCTTGAAGACGGTCCCACGCCGATTCCAATGATGTTTTTGGAATCTTACAAGACCTTCTAGGAACGGAGTTATGGTCCCTCAAAAATTGATCTGGGGAAGCATGGTGGACGAGTTGTCCGAGGCCTGTAACTTCCGTCTTTTGCAGCCAATGTATGCGAGCTGACCTGAGTAAGGAAAGAATTTGAGAATGAAGGGAAGAACGGGGTTTTTGATCGGAAACCATAGCTCATCTCACAATCTCGAGCATTCATTTGTGCACGTCGGTGGGCGTGGAAAGTGCATCTGGGTGTGACGAGCTGACGGGTTTCCAACTTTGGGGCCGTAGGGGACCGTTCCGAGCTCATTTTTCTTAGCTTTTTTCAACGTTAGGGTAGCGCTAAGCCCCACAGCTGCCGATCTCCACCAAAAAATCAGACATGGATTTTATCGTGGACACTGCCTTTAAGAGTACCCGCGGAGCAACTTTAAATTTTCAGACGAAATATGAGCTATCATCATAAGCTATCACAAAACAACAAACATATCATTTCATTTACTGAGAAAGAAAGCATGTGGTGGATCGATTTGTGAATTACCTCCTACAGAATAAGGGTCGGTTATTCTTATCCTCACAGGTATCATCATGTAATTATGTGAGAACGACCGCTTGAGGGCAATTCACCGCTAATGGAATGACTACGGACCCAAGTTTCAGCGACCAGTTGTGACTGGATCATAATCGGGATCGATGATCTCCAGTATAAAGAATGTCAGCTGGCTTGAAATCGGAAATCAATCAATGAACAATTCTCTTCAGACTGGCCTGCACAAATATTTCTGTCTCTATGAAGTCAAAACTTTTAATGTAGTACTTTTTAATGTTCAACTGCTTTTATTAATTGAAATTGCATTTATTTTTGCATGTAAATGTCGATGAATTTCGAATATACCCACACGAGATCCCGATCTTTTTGGGCAGAGCTGTGCACGTGTGCACGAATTGGCAACTTGTAAGGTGTAAGGGTAAAGCTTTGTTGGGCTGTAAGGTTGGTATTAAGCTGAGTCATTCAGAGGCGAGCCGTCGTCGCCGTCGTCCGCATCGAAGCCTGCGATGAGAGAAGCCATCAACGTCCCACGAGCCGGCTGGCGGTTCGTGGGCTCTGTCTCCTGCCGACCCACCTCGTCCGTACCTCCAGACTACGCGACCCCAGGGCGATTCGCGATTCTGTTGTTATAAATGCTGATTCGGATAAACTAGTCTAGTTTGTGTTCGTGTTGCGTGCTATGAGTATTTGTGGGACACGCCTTCCACTGGGCAACGCCTGCAGCAAAGGCTTCAAAGGGTTGGAAGCGAGATCACCTTGTTCTTCGATGACTACCGCCGCTTCAACGTCGCCCTTTCGCGTTGCCGCCATGGACGAATCGTGCTGGGGAATGTCGCAACACTGAAGGTCGCACCCGTATGGAATAAGGTCGTCACTTGGGCAACTCAGCAGAAAATTTTCTGGCGGTTTACCGCTGATTTACGGGAGAATTGTCGCTACCTAGTGGTGAATGCTGCTTTTTTCCACATAATTAAATTCTGGTACCGCCGTACTGACCTGTTGTTGATTTCGATTATCACAGCGTGGAGCGGTGGCTTTTTCGTCGGAACCTCCTTATCACTAGTTATATTTCACCAAGGCCCACCGCTCCGCTGCTGGTGATAATCGAAATCAACAGGTCACTACGGCGGTACCAGAGTTTACGTCTGGATACCGAACTGGCAGAAATTCTGCCAGAATTCGAATAAATTACCACAAGTTGTACCAGAATTCTCTCGAATTTCAACGTAAATCGCCCAAAAAATTGCGATTTCTGGCAGGGTAATTTTTTCAACCGACTAGTGTTAAAGTTCCCGTAAATTCAAAATTCGTTCAGAACGAGCTGCATAAAACTCACAGAAAGTGTGCAGGACCTCACAGAAAATCTGTAGGTGCTCATAGGAAGTGCGTAGGTGCTCACAGAAAGTGTGTAGGTGCTCACAGGAAGTGTGCAGGACCTCATAGAAAGTGTGTAGGTGCTCACAGGAAGTGTGCAGGACCTCATAGAAAGTGTGTAGGTGTTCACAGGAATTGAGCAGGACCTCAAAGGAAGTATGCAGGACCTCACAGAAGTGTGCAGGATCTCTCAGAAAGTGCAGATTATCAGAGCAGGTGTGCAGGACTTCATGGTTAGCATTTTAAATCATATTTTTATCTATCAGGCTTTATGAAGTTACACAGGCATTAAAATTTGGAAACTTTAATCGCAACTTTTACGGTTTTTTATAGGTCTGTTTATAAGTTCGGATTAATTTTTTGAATTTATAATCGGAAGTTTGTTTTCATCTTCCTCGAAACACAGCTCATTTAAAATTGAACAGATAGTTTTTCCCCATCATGCAGGATGACCAGAGCCGAGTTGAATTGAGAAAGGTTTAGAAATCGTAGCTCAAAACAAATTTCCTAAATCACTGACGCTTTCCTGAAATTAATATCGTCCGAAAAGTGGAAGATTAAGAAAAATACTTCCGATTTTCGAAAATATTTCGATCTATAAAAATTTGAGGAAAGAGGATGGAAAGGTAAGAACGGGAAAAGAGAGAGTAGGAAGGAGTGCTGGCCGAGGGAAAATAATAAGCTGAGCCATATCGATAAATTTTTCCATGACGGCGCCACCCCACGCGCTCGACACGCGCAACCCCTGACTCGACGCGGCTGCCCGCCGTCTAGAAAACTATTATACCTACACCCAGCACCGCCAAGCTTACTATCTGTGACGCCTTTACAAAACTGAAAGCATCTCACCCCTAGGAGAACAGTATTGAAAGCGTTTAATGGGATATCGAGAAGTTAACAACTTGCATTTTTTTGAAAAGAAAAGTTTCTGTTCATTTCACAAGTTTTTTCTCGACAAATGATTTCAAACCAAGACTGGATCCATGATTTTGTTGATTCAAACTTAGGTTTCACAAGCAGATTGTGTTTGTATTTCTTTTAATCTTTAAAAAAATCAAACTTTTCAGAGGCAAAAAACGATTACTGGAAAGACGATTGATAAATATCTCGAAGGCAGAGTTCGCGAAAAAAAAAGGTTTCTGTTCTGTCCTCGTGAGAAGGTGGATCTGGCCATCACAGAACTTAAAAAAAAGTTGGGGAAAAAACGACCAGGAACAAATTTTAGCTTGGTGTCCGCCCGCCCCCGGTTATCGAGATTCCCATAGATGCCTGTTTTGCCGTTTTCCGATTCACTTCTAAAGTAATTGCTGGGCACTTTAAAGACATCGTACGCGTTGAAAACCACTCACCGTTTTTTGAGTTATAATCATTGGCTGGGCCCGCCTGAGAACGTGAGTAGAGTATGTCGGGTCACTGACGCATCATTGGGATGATATGGGTGATCGAATGCCTCGAATTCCACCAAACGAGGCCGGCCTTCCGACAGCCATGGGGCCTCAAATGAGTAAAGAAGGTAGCTTATCATCAACTTCCGCACATTTACGCGATATCGCTTGTTGAAAACCTTCTTTATTTTTCATTTTATGCCACATGGCTGTCGGAAGGCTGGCCTTTTTAGGTGGACTTTGAGGCATTCGATCACCCATATCTTCCCAATAATGCTATGGTGACCCGACAAACTCTACTCACGTTCTCAGGGGCCCAACCAATGAGTCAAACTCAAAAAACGATGAGTGTTTTTCAGCGCGTACGATGCCTTCAAAAGACTACTGACTACTTCAGGAGCAAAATACATCACGGATGAACAAGCATTCATGAAAATCTAGTCAATAAGAGGGGCGTGTGGACACCAGTAATTAACAGTCCTAACTTGTTTTTGTGCGTTTTTCCTGAAAAAAATATCACTTATTCTCATTTAATTTTACTTTTGTAATTACCATCCACCATTTTCATGAAGAGAGCTTAAAAATCGTTTTTTATCGCGAACTCAGAGTTCAATAAAGGGAGAATATATCATAACGCCTCACATAAAAATTTTTATAGCTTGATTCTGCCCCATAGTGCTAAAACTGCGGTAGTAAACAATTTGCAAAAATGGTTCACAAATTCTGAAAAACAAACAAAATTTCGTGTAAGTATTTCTGAGAAAACACTAGCTTCGGTGATAAATTTCGGTAAACAAGTGTTTTTGGAAAGACCTGTCTCGGTTTTGTTAAAAAATCCCTAAAGATTATTAGTCTTTCAGAATTGGGATTCCCAGGGTTCTTCGCCCCATGTTTTACATTCTCGAGAAACTTCACGTAGGCGCTGCTGTTGAGGGTAAGTTAAGACTGGGTTTGTGATGCAGACATTTTCCAGATTTCTGTTTGGGCGTGTAGGTCTGACGTTGCCACTTTAGAAAAAAATCGTGTTTAAACTTCAAGAAAAAAAAACGAAGTCAGAACGGAGGTTCAGGTACAATTACTTTGAACCATTAACTAGTTGGTAATTATAAACTAGGGTAAGATATAACACGATAATGAATCCCCAGGCCTCCTTATTGTAAACTGTGCTCTTGCACTTTAGTTTCTGAAATGGTCACACTGCTGTTGGACAGGGCCGCTGATCGCCCATGTTGAATGACTTTGTTGACTGACAGCATATACGCTGCTCCGTTTGCCCATGTCAAAAGTTGGCTCGTCGCTTCATTTTCGGAGGTGATAGATGGGACTTATTTACAGCGTGATACTCGGTTCGATGGGCTCCTCTACTGTCCTAGCGGACATGTGGGTGAAAGCCCGAGAATTTTGGTTTGTAGACTCTGTTCCATTCCATGTGAACTCGTTTTCGGTTTTCACAGCGCGGAGCGGTGGCTTTTTCGTCGAAACCTCCTAATCACTAGTTATATTTCACCGAGGCCAACCGCTCCGCTGCTGGTGATAATCGAAATCAACAGGTCACTAGGGATGTACCAGAGCTTATGTACAGTTGTACACGAGGATGACTGTATGTATTAAGATTGTATAACTCATATGAATAGCTAGCGGTTTAGGTATAACTTCTGGCAGAATACCGGAGATTTCTGACAGATTACGAAAAAATTCTAAAAAATTACTAGTAAATTACGAATCCTTTTGGGAGAAATTCCGCCAGAAAGGAGTGGTAAGGTACTCGAATTTTCTGGATTTCTGGTGGAATTTTTTTCGCTGAGAAGGTCTATCAACGCGATTATCACGCCTCGAACGCTGGAAAGTTTGTTTGATGGTCGCACTTTTCGGTAGAGTGGGGAGGTGTGAGGTGTAAGGGTAGAGCTTTGTTGGATTGTGAGATTGGTATTAAGCTGAGTCATACGAAGGCTTGCCGTCGTCGCCGTCGTCCGCATTGAAGCCTGCGAGGAGAGAAGCCATCAACGTCCCACGAGCCGGCTGGCGGTTCGTAGCCTCTGCCTCCTGCCAACCCACATCGTCCGTACCTCCAGACTCCGCGACTCCAGGCCGATTCGCGATTCGGTTGTTATAAATGCTGATTCGGATAAACTAGTCTAGTTTGTATTCGTGTTGCGTGCTATGAGTAGTTGTAGGGCGTACCGTCCACTGGGCAACGCTTAGTAACTTGAGATCTTAATAACTCTGATTATAGCCTGTTTCTTGCCCCGTAACCTTCCCGGTCTTCGAGTCGTTTGTACTTTTATGGATTCTCGAACAAGTTTTTCGATCGCGACCGCTGCCTTTGAAGGAAGAATTCTTGTCTCCGAAAAAAGGATAGTACCAAAACAAATCAAGAGTGCGGCGATTTATTGATGAAATGCTGGCTGCACTGTCGCAAAGAGAGCTATGTGATGCAACACAGACGATAAAATAGACCAAGTCTTAGGGATAGTACCCAGCCGCTAATCTGTTCGCCAAAACTGTCTGAAACAAAAGAAAAACAAATTCAGAAACTTGCAAATACCCAGAAGTGTTGAAAATTCTGAAACAGCCAGCTGTGATTCGCGAATCACGTCAACTCGTCTGATTTCCTCTGCTCACCCGCGAAACACGTACACCATCAGAAGCGGCCGCATCAGAATAAAGGCCTCCTTTGGCTGTTTCTTGCACTTTTTTCCATGGATGCAGACAGTTCCTGACTTCCTAATTTTCGTTGAAGTCCAGTGAACGATTTTTATCGTGGACACTGTGCCGCAGGTCTGTTAATTCGGCGTTCAATCGCAAGTCGACGAAGTATTTATATAAATAGAAATATGTGTTATGGCAAACCTAAACACAAGGATTGAGAACAGTTGGAACAGCAAAAAAAATTAAGTTAATACTTTGAAGAAGACATTGCAGAAGTATGCAAAAAAAAACGCTTTAACTAACTGGAACAACTACAGTCGGAGTATTGAGAAGGAGATTTGGCCACTGGTCATGGCCAGCACTAGAATGAATCCTACTGAAAAAATACAAAGCCACATCATAACAATCGTGCAGCAGTATTCAAATGAAGATGCCTCAGGAGCCTGTATAACACAAAGCATCCACTAGATCAAGCAAATCAGTAGAGCTCAGTACGTCTATTTGGAACCCCGAAAAATTTCATAACCAATCTCATAAGCAACATCGCAAAATATTAGATCTCGCATGCACCATGTACGAATACACCAATCTATGGTTGAAATCGATCAATTCATTTCTTTTCTTCTTTAACGAGTCTGCTTAATTCACATACAGTGCAGCGCTGGTCTCGACTGGTGCATGCGCAGTGTACCGGGTCGCGACGCGCTTCCGCCTTGCAGCGGAGCCAGGCTGTAGCCATCGCCCTTTCCTCCTCTGGATGTATATCGTCCGCAAGTACTGGGTGAGTACTACAACAGATGTAGTAGAAACTGGAATCGTTGTTGTCGTGAAGGTTGTCGTCTCTATATTCCTCAATTTCTTACTCTGGTTCCTTGTCCTTTTCTCGAGCGTTTTTCCTAAAAAAAAAGCGAAAATTATCATAGCACACTTTTCAAACCCTTGAGCATTCACAATTTTGAGCTGTGATTCTTCCTTAAATTCCAAACTGGAACTGATTTTCTTTTTCGAATAACGGCTCTGGCCCACGTCCAGTAAGTTCAGGTCTCAGGGCCAGCGTCAATGCCGAAGTGTCGATAACGAATCATCTAAGCGATTCACTAGCATTTCGAGCTTCTCATGCGAGTTCGTGTTCTGCCGCTTCACCAATGGCCAACTATGGAGGGCCTTAGAAAAATTAATAGAAGGATAAGAAGTGAATAGAAGAACGAGTTTCAGCATGGTGAGTGGCTTTCAGCGCGTACGTAGTCTTTAAAATAACCTGGAGTAACAACTCACTGATTAGAAAAAACACGATCTCCAGCAAAAATGGGCGGTTCAACTGGATGACCACATATCACAACCGCATCACAGCGATCCCTTACGCAGATAGCTGAAAACAAAAATAATACTAGCTACACGACTAAGAATGAGAAAAAACTGTGTGCAGTAGGAAAAAATTGGAAAATACCACGTATGGTTGGGCTACAGCGGGAAGTGTCATGCACAGTCAATCGTTTGTAAACCACAGCATTTACTCCGCAGCACCGCCTAGAGATTAATGGAGGTGGTGCTTCTCAGTACATTACCCATGGAGTTCACTTCGTGCTGAGCTTCGCCCACGGTGAATATAATGAAATGTCCTTACCACGAATAGGAAATGGACAATGCACAATAGCTGCCGTCTAAGTTTATGTCACAAGGATTTCGAGTTTCTGTTTGTGCGACGAGCTCCGATGGTTGAACACGAACTCCTCGCTTGCTCAAGAGCTCGCTCGTAGCTCTCAAAAGCCTACATGTGTCGTTGATCATATATGAGTCAGGCTTGCGTGGAACCTCTGCTGCTCCTTAATGCATACATCTAAAACATGTCCAACACCTAAGGTTTTCTTTGCGCAAAGCTTTTCACCTTGATTACTTTGAATTGCGCTTCCAGGTAGTATGCGTCTGCGACGTGCTTGCTTCGCTGATGAGGAGGGCTCAAACTTCCACCCTCGGTCCCCAGCCCCTCAAATCGCTCAGCGATTAATTTAGTGGGAAAATAGAGCACGGCAGAACAGGCTTTTTTGAAATCTCGGTCATTGGGGAGGGAAGACACTAAAAAAGATCCTGTAACTAAACGGGTTTTCTCCGATTCTTCACTTATTTTCACTTTGGTGATGGCGAGATCTACCTTTCCATGAAGATTGCAAAACAACCCACTCTATCGAGAACCCTGCCTTCAAAGTAGTTGATTAGTTTACATTTCTGCATTGGTCGATTATCTAAACAACCGAATAGCTCGTTTGTTAACGAGTCTAACTAATATTCGATGAGTCGGAAAATTCGTTTTTCTTAGTAACTGAACTATTAAAAAAAGTATAAGAAAAAATTATATTAAGAAAAGCAAAGAATGTCGAATTCTGAAGGAACAGTGACGTATAATACTTTGTTTTGGATACTATATAAAAAAAGCTAAGGGTTGTCTCAAAGTCCAGTGTGAGTGAAAAGTTGAGAGTAAACGATTTTTTCCTGATGGAAAAACGGGTGTCGTGAACTCTTCTTCTCACAGGAACGAAAATCCAATGTTACCAGATAGTAACTGAACAAAAAAAATTACACAAGTCATTCCTGCAGTTTTTAGGAGCACCATAACAAAGCGAAATTTTATGAGAAATTCGAAAATCTTACCTGAGAATCGCCCTATCGATTTGGATCACAAAAGTCATAGGTCCAGCTGCACCTGAAACAGAAAATGGCAGCTAAACACAAAATCGGACGTATGTAGCAATAATAATGGTGAAGCGAAGGAAGAAACAAAAAGAGGAAAGAACAGAAAGAAGGACAGGAGAAGGTCAACGAAATAATGAGAAAATAATATGACCGATAGACACTTGCCGGGAGAGATGTGGTGCGACGCAGTCCTACACAAAAAAAAACGCAATTTCGCGTCTTCTTCCAGATTTCATCTCCAGTCGTAAGTTGCTGTTTGTAACTTACGGCTTGGGCTGAAATTTCTTTACGATAGCAGTGCTATTTCGCAGCACGCTAGAACCCGGATGGTTTCAAAAATCCATTTGATTTTGGTCTGATTTATGAACTCCGCCAGGTTTCTCGCCGGAGCTCTAGCCTGGTATCCTTCAACGTGGGGGTTCACACGTTAGCACTCGGCTGCCTTCTCAACAGTCCGGATGATTAAATTAGCCGGGCTGGGTGTTTACTTCGCACCCTGAAGTCAGATTCCCCAAGTTTATTATTGTATAAATTCCGTGATATCTCTTCTCCTGTTAACGATTGATGTTTCTGCTCTCTTGTTCTATCATTGTCTTGAACATTGTACAAAAATAAATAAATTATAGAATGCCCGCTTCTTTCTTCGTTTGTCCATCCTGCAAGCAACTGAACTCCTCACTTTCTTTCTTCGTTTCTTCATCCTCCTCATTCCATGTACCAACGCTGGCGCGCAGCAATATCAGTCTGCTTTGCCAGAACTTCACCATGTGTTCGGCCACTTCCACCTACTTCTGGAGCTGCTCTTCGCCCTGCTTCTTGAGTTCACGTCTCAGCTGCTGCTAACGTCTCAGCTTTTGGTTGTACTGTTTCACTTTCTCCTCCAGGGCCGCGTTCCTCACAAGAATCTCATCAATCGAGCCTTTCTTCACCTCCTTCTCAAAATCGCAAACATCACCGTTAGCCATAGCAGTTGTCTGTAGAACAGAAACGCAATCGTTCCTTTTGTTAATTCCTGAACATATACTAAAATTATAGAATGCCATTAACTCATTGCCCATGTAAAAATCCGGCAATGAATGATGGGAGTTAAACATGATGAAGTCTATCGCTGACAGTATTTTTCTCAACGCGTAGTTCGACAGACGTCAAGCCATTTTTATGTTAGCATCATATATATGGTGTTTGTATTTTCCTTACTTCCCTTTCCTTAGTAGCTGTCTCGCACCTTTGATATTAAACAATCCATGTTGTACTCTGTAAAAAGTTCAATGAATGATCTCCCAGAGAAAATGAAGACTCCCAACAAACCTTTCAGCAAAACTCTTACGTCTATTTCGTCTTCCGAACTCAGCGGCAATTTGGCTGTATCGACTTCATGGCCTATGTGGCCAAAACAGCTGACCGTTTTGATCCCTCTATCCGCATCCTTCCTAAGTTTAGGAAATCAGAGCGATGCTTTGCAACGCGCAAAGATTTTCTGTATCGTATTCCTAATCCTCTTGGCTTGAAGGAGCCTGCTTTTTTGTACCTGAAGCAGGTGGTTGGTTAAAACACAGAATCAACCTGAGGACTTGATTTATACCTGTAGGAAACGAGAAGCCCTGTGGTATCCTTCCAGGGGCAGCTCAGACAAGCCATCATACAAAGCGGGACTGGCTCTAGTCATTTAATATGTCACCGTGCGGACAACAGCCGAGGGTCGAATTGCCACCGCGGTCCCCGTCCGGTTCAAATAGCATCCTCGGCTCCCGTCCGGTCGCTGCCGGCGCGACTGCGGTGCTATCGAGAGAAATTGAAAGACGCATGACTGCTTGTTCTTTGAGCGATAGCGAGCGGGTATGAAAGGTGGGTCGTCTCTTGGAGGCGGGATGTTGGTCTTTGGCGGCCACTTCTGAGAGATGATTCTAGGTCTATCTCTGGAGGACAATATTGGGCGGCCGAGGGAAACCCTCGGCCCGCGGTGAGGAAGGCTTCCTCATTGTGGACAAAGCCGGGATGGTATCCTCATTGTGGCAGGATTTACCTCCTTGCCCAGAGGCTGTGACAAATACCCTCTCCTCCACAGAGGTTTCATCCTCCCAAAAAGAGGTGGGAACAAAAGAAAATTCAGCATTTGGGAAAATTTTGAAAATTGACCGGACAGCGACCGCGGTCTGAAATGCGACCGAATATCGCTCCGAGCAAAACGGCAATCACCCGCTGAGCGACCGTGGGACATAACAGATGGCAAATTTTCGCCCAAGGCGAAGAGACAGAGTCGCTCGAGTTGCTTTCCCACTTTTCCCGAGCGGCGCTTTGTCTGAGAGGACAGCGAGGTTTGGAACCTCTCCTCAAATAGTTTGAGAAATACCTCAAATTTCTCCATGTCTTCAAATCATCAGTCCATAACGAATAATCACACTTTTTCCAGTTGCTCCATCTCGGCTATGGATAGCATCACAATGCGATGCTAATTGTTAACGTGGTGCGAATTTTCCATCAAATAACAGGCATTCAACTGATCATATAGTCCTTGATCTCAAGCGTAGAGCCCGAAACTGCAAGTTCATTTTATTGCCGCTTTGGGAGTGTGCAGCTGCGTTCTGCTTCCGAGGAACAGAGTCGCTCCCAAAGACTAGGTAGCACTATGTAAACTTGAAGGCGAGCCTACCATGTTCCGCGTAGGCATGCTCCTACCTGGCGTTTTTGAGTGCAACACTTTTCTTCCGGGCATACGAATGAAAATCCATGAGGCCTGGAAAAAAATTCAGGTACCACGTTTGAATTGCACTCCGGACACGATTGCACAAAATCAACGAGGCTCACACTGGAAGATAACAGATTATCAGGGAATTCTAGATATGAGGAATCGAGTTATTAGAGCGATTTCTCATGCACCCCGTCGGTTGGGTCAGCTGTGCTAAGAATACCGGATCCGAGTCGAAACAAAACGAATATAAGCGCTTGATAATCGAAAGAGGGTAGCAGTTTTAAAAAAGACGCTGCGATCGGTCCGTTTGGGTTACGCCACCTAAGAATGGAAACTTGCGTACATCCCCCATATAGATTATCCTATTTCGAAAAAATCCGCGCTCTGATCCAAACTTCAATTTATTTTGTAATACTCAGCGAAGCTTCTGAACGCAAATGTGAAAACATGCCCAACACTATTTGCGAATGATTGTGAGGTGGGGGGGGGGGGAAGTGGTAAGACGGCAACCCACTGCAATTATCTTGGATTCGACAGCTGCACCAGTGAGCCACTGCGGATGTTAATCGCAACTCGATGCGGAAAGTAGCTATCGTCAATCACCGGATGGGCAAGCCGCGACGCTGCTTGGCGGAAAAATTAGGCTCGGTAAAATGATGAACGATGGGTATTGATCCAATGATTTAGCGCCCGATTGCTGATCGCGGTTCCCACTTGAAGAAGACTGACGAGATCCTCTGTTTTGGAGCAACATTTGTTTCCTATTATCACATTCGCACAAGCGGTCAAAAGGACACAGTTAATTTGACCCCGGAACAGAGGGTAGATATTGATCTCGCTGCACAGCTTGATCAGAAAACAATTCTGAAATATCCCCAATAAATCAAGTGCGAAGTCCAAATACGAAAACCTATCGTCCATCACTGGATGAGGGATCGCCGCGGAGCTGCTTTGCAGGAAAAATTGCGCGCGGGAAAATGAAAGGAGAGTGGCTATTGATCGCGCACTTTTTCCTGCCAAGCAGTGTCGCGGCGATCCCTCATCCAGTGATGGACGATAGCGCAGACAGGGTGAAGGGACCAAATGAGTCCCGCCAAAATGAGTCAATCTAGACACATGTGCAAGAGCAAATTTATTGGAATGGGGTAGAATAGATACCTTCCGTTTGACGTAGCTAACATTGTAGCAAAAATGGAGCTCCACGCGTCTTTCAGCACATCATGCTGGACACAAAAATTACGTTCTCATTTACATGCGCTGCTTTAATTACACGACTCCCAGTTTTAGTGTGACAAATACGGCATTGAGCAGCAATATTTACACTTAGGCCTCTTTCAAAGTTCGATCGCCGCGCGACGCGATGGAATGATAATCATGAGCATCGATCGAGATCGCGTCGCACGTCAATCTGTATTTGAAACACGCCATCGCGTTGCCATTTGAAAGAGGCCTTATCGTCAATCACTGGATAAGGGATCGCCGCGACGCTGCTTCGCGGGGAAAATTGCGCGCGGGAAAACGAAGGAAGAGTGGCTATTGATCGAACGATTTCGCGCCCAACTGCTGAGCGCGGCTATCTCCCTGTGAGACACCAACGATATCTGTTAAGTATTTATAGCCTCTCTCGCCCATATGAGTTCAAGCAGAGCGAGCAGCGGAGCAGTCGGTGATAAAAAATATTACAGTGATGAGGAGAATTCGACACTACAATTCCAATAGGCTTCAATACGTCCTCGAAATGAGGGAGAGGATGTGAGTGATAGGTGTTATTCAGCTGCGACCACTCAAGAAATTGTTCAAACAAGAAAAAAAATTGCATCCCAGAACTTTTGGAGTTTGGGGTGAATTTTTGACTTCGACACAAGTTTTCTTCATGCCACCCCCATTATGCGTTACTCTCACGAAACGAAATGGTCAAATTTCGCAAAAGGGGAAATAATACTTACGACGTAAGGCAGTATCGATATTTGAACTCGAATACTGCAAATGTCGAAAACGATAGCGATGCTAAGATTATGAATTTTTCGAGAAATGGTGACAGGAAATCATTACGGCAAGAATAATAGCAGAAGTCCTTGTTGAAAAAACGAGTCGGAACGGAAGAAAACACCCACGGAATGGAATAGCGTAAGGATATCGTCAGTTTTGAAATCATAAGGTTAAAGGTGCGTCGCCGAAGTGCCACAACTGGTCCCGCCACGACTAATACCGTAACCCGGGATGGGGGCTCTTTACACACTGAGGGAGGGGTTGTCTCGCCGTCCGCGGCCCCAATCCCACTTGGGCCGGGATCATAATTCCCGCGACCAGCGACAGTGCACATCAGGCGTATCAA